>CM058235.1:79817299-81176103 GCA_030180135.1 Orychophragmus violaceus | reverse complement strand
TTCCCTTCTTCTAGTTTATCTTCTTATTTTGGCGATTATCTTTCCGCGGCTTGATCTATTTTTCCGAATGGGACGAAAACGAATGATCCGAGTCCGTTTGAGCGTAGCCTTCTTGATTCGGCCCAAAGTCTCGAAAATACGAGTTTTGTGGGTCGGGCCTAAACTCGTATCTCGTACGACTTTATCCGTCAATTCTTGTTAATGGCTAAGAATGTATACATTGATGTTACGAAGATGGGTTGCGGCTAGTTGCGCGTCCGGAGAAGAAGATATCGGCAAATGTTCGAACGTATGATCTAAGTGGAATATCCATTCGGAAAGTTTGAGAAGTAAATCCAGCTCGGAAGTTTCCAAGGACACATTCAGCTCGGAACTTCCGAAGGAATGGATTGTGTCCGGAAAAGGAGATGGGATATGTTTGGATCAGAGCTCGTTTAGCTCGGAAAGGAGCTGGTTCAGCTCGGAAGTTCCGATCTGGTTCAGCTCGGAAGTTCTGATCAGGTTTAGCCCGGATCCGAGCTGGTTTAGCCCGGATCCGAGCTGGTTTAGCCCGGATCCGAGCTGGTTTAGCCCGGATCCGAGCTGCTCCAGCTTGTAATTATCCATGGGTCTGTCGAGTGACTCGCTTGTCTGATTGATCCGTTTAGATGTTTGGTTCAATAGTTTTGTTCATTTCGTATGAAATGTTATCCGTTTGAACCATTTCGTATTAAACATTATTCATACGAAACATCACCGATATGAAGTGATTCGTATAAAATATTAACTATACGAAGCTCCGTTCGCACGAAACGTGATGAATGTCCATGTATGATTGCTAAACTATACTTTTAGACTATTATTTTTGTCGAGGGAATTTTGACAACAACAGTTAGCGCCCCAGCTTGTCAGACTCGAGTGCGATGATGGCGAGGTTCTTTAGTATTCAAGGCGAAAACAATTGTCTGAAAGAGGCGACTCGGCCAATTTTGTTTCGTTTCTCTAGAATTGTTTGAATCTTTCGTCGTATTTCGGCCGTCGTTTAGTATGTCCAGCGAGATGGACATTTTAGGACGGCATTTCTGAGCTAGATTTGGTCCGACTTGTTAAGTAATTCGACTCATATCCATTGGCGTGTTCATGAAGACCCTTTCGGATCTTTCGACCGTAATCGATTTTCTCATGCAAAGCTTAGCCGATTCCAAGATAACCGCCCCCCAAGGACTGCCCTCTAAGTCATTGGGTCTGGCCGTTGTTTCTCAATCTAGTCAAAGGCGGAAAAAGAGATATGGAAAGGATATTGAAGTCCCACAGCCCGATTCTGGTCTAATCCGGTTTGACCGCGGTAATGATAGTTTTATGTACTCCAATACTGCCGAGGTTGCCAGTTTGTGCGAGGACATGCGTCATCCCAAAGATTATCCTATGAAGTATGAGGATATGATCTATGGCGGATATCTTGTCGATGCAGGACAAGATATAGTAAGGGTTAGTATTTTTCTTTAGCGTAGCACAATCTTTTCTTTCTTTGTAGCTTGATTGACTTAATCATAAGATTTTCGTTGCAGACTTGGGCTTCGATTAATTGACATGCCGTCGAATCCGACGGAAAGTTCCGAAGAATTCAAAGTCGTGTTGCAAGGCATTCCCTTGATAACGCAAACTTGGTAAATTCTGTCACCGCTTTGAAGGCTTCTATCGAAGAGGAGAAAAACGAATTTGAGACGGCAAGATTTTCCCTTGACGCCGAAAGAAACATGGCTTTTACCAAGGCCAAAGTTTTGAGAACTGAACTTGCGGAAAGGAGGCTTTCTCGCGATGCGGTTCTTCGTGACGCGGCCAAGAAAGGAAAGAAAGGAATGCTTAAGAAGATTGTGTCTCGCTTATCCAAATTCCGCAAAATCTTCACGAAAATGTCGTCGGCCAAGGTAAACCAGAGTCGATTCGTTGCAGTGAGGAACAATCTTGACTTGACTGCTGATTTGAGGGCTGAGGGTCCTTCCATGTTCGAGTCTGAAGAGGCGGACATGAGATCAATAGCTCGTTTGGAAGAGGATGATGTTCCCGAGTTCGATCGGTTGATAGCTGAAGCGGAAATTTGTTTCGGTCCGTCTTTGCTTTGTTTTCAGACGATGTTGCCAGTTCATCCCAAGGGGATACGTGGTTCTGATATATGGACTTAGTGGCGTTAGCCCTATGTTGTAGCATCTTTTCTTAGGACGGTTGGTCGTCCCGATATATAAATTGACTATCTTGTATGCCTTAGACAAATTTATTGTCTTAAATCTTTGGAGTTTATTGTTTGGATGTTTTTGAATCTGCTGCAGTGTTTTGCCATTTTTTTAGATTTCGAGCTTGAGCGAAGCATTCTTAAATGTATCAGATGGATTCGTGATGGCTGTCTGAATCATTTAGTTATGCTTACTTAGAGTTTTCAGAAACGTTCAACGTTTCTCGAGAAACAAGGTGCGATGAGCTCGGATTTTCCTCTTCTGCTCGAAGATATCCTCTTCTTCCCTTCTTTGAGTTTATCTTCTTATTTTGGCGATTATCTTTCCACGGCTTGATCTATTTTTCTGAATGGGCCGAAAACGGATGATATGAGTCTGTTTGAGCATAGACTTCTTGATTCAGCCCAATGTCTCGAAAATATGAGTTTCGTGGGTCGGGCCTAAACTCGTATCTCGTACGACTTTATCCGACAATTCTTGTTAACGGCTAAGAATGTATACATTGATGTTCCGAAGATGGATTGTGGCTACTTGCGCGTCCGGAGAAGAAGATATCGGCAAATGTTCGAACGTATGATCTAAGTGGAATATCCGTTCGGAAAGTTTGAAAAGTAAATCCAGGTCGAAAGTTTTCAAGGACGCATTCAGCTCGGAACTTCCGAAGGAATGGATTGTGCTCGGAAAAGGAGATGGGATATGTATGGATCAGAGCTCGTTTAGCTCGGAAAGGAGCTGGTTCAGCTCGGAAGTTCCGATCTGGTTCAGCTCGGAAGTTCCGATCTGGTTCAGCTCGGAAGTTCTGATCAGGTTTAACCCGGATCCGAGCTGGTTTAGCTCGGATCCGAGCTGCTCCAGCTCGTAATTATCCATGGGTCTGTCGAGTGATTCGCTTGTCTGATTGATCCGTTTAGATGTTTGGTTGAATAGTTTTGTTCATTTCGTATGAAATGTTATCCGTTTGAACCATTTCATATTAAACATTATTCATACGAAACATCATCGATATGAAGTGATTCGTATAAAATATTAACTATACGAAGCTCCGTTCGCACGAAACGTGATGAATGTCCATGTCTGATTGCTAAACTATACTTTTAGACTATTATTTTTGTCGAGGGAATTTTGACAACAACAGTTAGCGCCCCAGCTCGTCAGACTCGAGTGAGATGATGGCGAGGTTCTTTATGTAGGAACTTAGGCCATTCTATCATCAGATTGAATCCTAACTAGTTCCTTATGCCTAGGATCTAGGGTTTAGTTAATTGAATCATCAGGTCGACACTTCGCGAAAAACCCTAGCTGCCGATTTCAAATAAACTTAATTCATTACGATTTTCTACGCTGCATCGACCGACACACTTTCTGTGTCGATCGACACAAGACGAAAAACTCAGAATTCGTTTTCATCAAAATCGATCTAAGAAGTTCTTTTCATACAAATCATATGAGCGAATTTAATTCATCAAATTCAATTAGCATGTTCGATTCAATGGAAAACCCTAAGGCTCTGATACCACTGTAGGAACTTAGGCCATTCTATCATCAGATTGAATCCTAACTAGTTCTTTATGCCTAGGATCCAGGGTTTAGTTAATTGAATCATCAGGAATGATCTCGTGTTTACCTGAAGATTTGCAGCGGAATGATGAACATGTAATTGAGATCAGGAGCGCCTCAGATGCTGCGCCTCTACTGCAGTCCACACGCACACAAGCTGGAATCCGCCAGGATGCTAGTGCCGGAAATCGGATCTCCTGGGAAAACTGTGTTTAGAGAGGTGGCTACCAAAAATCAACAACTAGGGTTCCAGGTCGTTCATATAAACCTATATATAGACCTGGAATGACTAAACCGATCATTGGACTAATTACAATTCGTTTAAGTCATCAAATCGAAACATCAGTTTCGAAACCCGGCCTGTGTCGATCGACACACTACTGTGTCGAACGACACACCTCTTAAAACTCGAATTCAATGCGTATCCAATACACATTGAACAGACCATGTGTCAATGATCAATCCCATACAAAGTGCATCCAGCTTGCTTAGGTGTGTGACCCTGTAGGTCCACATAATACTAGCAATGAGCTACAACTAATTTGTCATAAGTGGCTTCTAGCAAAACGTTATGACCACCTAGTATCACATGAATTGTCCGATCTCGACAATACAACTATCATTAGAGTAAGTACAATGTGATTTCAGGACACAATCCCAACAATCTCCCACTTGTACTGGAATCACTTATTCCTATATCCTTTTATCTCTATATCTCGATATGGCATAAGGCAAGAAACTGTGTCATCCTTATTATAGCCAACATCGTGTTCATCGAACTCCTGATCTATACTGATAAAACAAACGACTGACAATCACCTCGTTTGAGCACGGCCATGCATTTTCTCAGTATCAAATCTTCGATGGGCCCTGAGATATTTATCTCCTGTTATATAGGAGGGACAAATCCCTTCTTGTTCCATCCCTGTTTCTACACACACTTCATGATACGCCTAAGCAATGCCTTTATAGCCGCCAGTTACGGAACGACGTATGACAAGGTCAAAGCGTACCAATTCACATGCTAGAAAGCATGATGAACTCAGGTCTAAGGACTATACTCTATAGTCGTAATGAGAACTTCTCATGACACTGATATAACTATCCTGTAGAGTTCTCATTAGCGGGTCATGTCCGATCATATGTTCACCAACATATATCTATGTGATTGACGTTGATACTCATATCAATGACTCCATGAAACTTAGTCATACGTCACCTCACATACTAGTCTTAACAGTTGTTAGTGTCCCACTTTAACAACCTACGACCAGGGACAAATATAATTTTATGTCATCTTTCACTTATAGGGTTTCATGATCAAGTCCTCAACTTGATGACCTATAAAATGAACATAAAATACTTTGGGACCATTATTTAATTATCCAACAATTAAATAATGCTGATGTCAGTTTTTCATAAACATGACCATAGCATGTCTATGTGAACATCATAACTAACATAACTCCCACTAGAATTAAGACCAAGTCTTTAGATATCTAGTACCTACAGCAACAGTATAAAACTCGTGCTTAGGTTGTGAGAGAGGCTGCGGTGTTCTTGCTTGGAACCATTCCAACAAACCACACCGCTATTCTTTAATAAGCCCAATTCTACGGTCCCCTGCTTGGAGCCCTTCCAACAGATAGCACCGCTACACAGACAAAGAGACATAGCCAGGTGGGAACCGGGAATCGTCTTTGTCCGTCTAACTATTCATAACAGATTCGTAACTTTCTCAGTTGAACAAGAACCTATCCTTAGTGTTTCTCAAACACTTGGGTATATTCCTTACAACTGTCCAGTGAATTTTACCGGAACATATTGGTATCAGCTCGTCATGCTTTACGCCTAAGCTGCATCTAGACGAGCGCAAAATATGGTATTCATGATGGATTCTATTGCAGAAGCATAAGGAATCACACTCATATATACTAGCTCAGCCAGTGTCCAAGACACTTCATCTTGCTAAGATTATTTCCATAAGACCTTTGGCGTGAAGCCATTTTGGAATCATGCATATTGGAACTGTCCAATACCTTATCAACATAAGGATTCTGACACGGTCCAATTAGCCTACCCAATCTATTTCAATAGATCCTTATTCCAAGAACTCACGCGGCTTCTCCCATGTCTATCGTTAAGATGACTTCCGACCCAAGTCCTGATAAGACTTAAGCGACGGAACGTCGTTTATGAGATTAAGTATGTTAAATACATACAGTGTGAGAAATGCAACTACGCTCTCATTAGTCTACTTGTAAACGTACGGTTCCTATTCGTTCCTTATCAAGTCAAAACTTTTGACCGTTTTAACAGAACGTAGATTCCAACTCCAAGATGTTTGCTTTAATCCAGAAATAGATCGGTGAAGCTAACATGCATACCTATCAAATTTTCGGAGTTGGGGCTCACCATCGCTCCTTGAATTTCGCATGCTCGTCACTTTTCAATGATCAACAGATCACGGCAATTGGTTACGAGAAATCACTCTCGGGTTAGTGACGAATCCATTCGGATCTGCGAACTTCAGGCTCCACAGGTGTAGGTCCTACAGCACTTTGTGGATCCAACCGCTGCTCTCCCTCAACATGTTGAGCAGCCTCCTGTGTTTCTCGAATTTCTTCGAGTTGTACTTCTACTCCCACTGTTCTTCTTGGAAAGAAAATTTCTATCTAGAAAAAAAGAGTTCCGAACAACAAAACTTTGTTCTCGGATTGGTTGCAAAAGTAATAAGTCTCGGTTTCCCTAGGACAACCAGCGAAGCAGCACTTATCAGATTTGGGTTCAAGGTTGTCTGTTGACAACTGCTTTACATAAACCTTGCAATCCCAATAAATCAGTGAAACATACTTGGAAAACTCCCAGTCCACATCCTATGTGGTGTCTTTCAACTGATTCTGATAGAAACCTATTTGGCGTAAATACATACATTTCTAGAGCGTATTCCTAAAAGGATAATGGAGGATTCGTGTGACTCATCATTAATCGAAGCATATCCAATAAGGTCCGATTCATTCTCAGAAACACCATTCAGGTTTTCCAGGAGAGATGAGCTGTGAGACGACTTCACACTCACTTAGATGATCACTTTATTCTTGACTCAAGTATTCTCCTCCGCGATCTAATCGAGGATCTTTAATACTTCTGTCATATCGGTTCTATACTTCATTCTGGAACTCCTTTGACCATTTCAAGGATTCCGACTCGTGTCTCATCAAATGAACACATCCATACTTACTGAAGTCATCAATAAAGGTAATGAAGTACTGAAGATTTTCTCTGGCACTAATGCTCATCGGGCCACATACATCAGTATGTGTAAGGCCCAATAAGTCTCTGGCCCTTTTCTTTAGCTCTGCTAAAGAAGCCTTAGTCATTTGGCCCAGTAAGCAGAATTCATATCTCATATGATTTATAATCAAATGAGCCCATAAAGCCCATAACTATGGAACTTCTGAATCCGCTCCACTCTATGTGGTTGAAACGACTATGCCAAAGAAAAATCGAGTTCGAGTCATCAGACTTAAACCGTTTGGTATTTATGTTATATACTGGCGAACATTGGTTTAAGATATAAAACCCATTTTTAAAAAAAAAGGGGTGCTACCATAGAATATTTCATCAAGATCAAAAGAGCAAAACTTGTCTTTTATCAAAATGAAAAACATCCAAATTCTTACAAGAAAATCAAAGACATCTCTGCTTAAAGCAGGTACATAGCAGCAATTACTTAATTCAAAAACCAAGCTTGAAAGGCTCCTACAAGTGGAGAATTTCTACGGCTAATGCAGCAACCATTGCTCCATTCCAGACGTGCAGTTCCACTTGTCCTTTCTTCAACGTTTTACTGTTGTTTATGCCCTGAATATTTCAAAAGTATCAGTACCACAACCAGTATCCAATACCTACGTAGAACTTGAAGTAATAACACAATACCTGAAGAATAAGTTATGTACATCTCCTTCATCTCTTGTGAATCTTCCAAGAATTTAATGCAATTTCTCTTCCAATGCCCAAACTCTTCACAGTAGCAGCACTTACCAACATCAGATGGGCCGGACTTGGGCTTATAAGAGGACACAGGCTTATCCTGATTCCAAATCTGGACGGCCTTACCTCTACCCTTGTCTATACAAGATTTCTCAAACCTTTTACCCTTTATGATGTTTTGCTCAGCTGTCTTGAGCATGCCATGCAGCTCAGTCAACGTCTTCGTCAAGCCATTCTTGATGTAGCTCTTGATAAACTTATCATAACTTGACGGCAGTGACTGCAGAATGATCTCAGTAGCCAACTCTAGGCTAATAGGACAATCCAGTTTCCCAAGGTTATCAATGTAACCCATCATTTTAATGAAATGATGACTCACTGGAGCATCCTTTGGTAGCTTGCACCCAATGAGAGACTTAACCATCTGGTATCTCTCAACTCGTGCCTGATCCTGAAACATCAGTTTCAGGCTGGTGATCATCTCGATTGGCGACTCCATGTTCTCGTGTTGACTCTTTAAGTCCGAGTTCATGGTAGCCAACATCAGACCACACACATCTACCACATCAATATAATGCTTATTCCAAGCATCATATACTGCATGTGAGGCATTGGTCCCAAGCCTCTCGGGGAGAGCTTTCTCAAGGACATAGTCCTTACTCTCTTGCTTGAGAATAAATCTCAAGTTCCGATACCAATCCAGGAAATTTGATCCATTTAACTTGTCCTTCTCAAGGACGGATCGCAACGAGAAAGTAGTTTTAGACATAGGCTGAAATCTAAGAAAAGAAAATTTTAGTTATGAAGTTCAGGAAATGAGAAATCTTATCTAATAAGAAAACTCGCATTATATTCAAACAATGTTTCCTCTTTGAATATAATGATCCAAGACCCATACTTCACTAAAATCTGAGTGGACGACTCGCCATCACTCAAGTTTTAGTTATCTAGGTAAGCAAATCATTGCTAATTGTACCCAGTACAACTCTTGGTCGCAGGTAAGACAATCCATGTCTCATCCACTCTGACGTCTCTGGGCCCAGAACTTCTGATAGCCCAGTCAAGTTAAACCAATCTCTTCAGTCTTATGATCATTGACAGTCGCACTGCAAGTCTATCAATGATCACCTGCCTTACTCATGTAATTGTAGATACCTAGGACTCCAAGACTATCCAACAACGAAATGAGTCTTGACAGTAGACAAGATCGGGCAAGACATCAAGGTCACTTGATATTTAGTTGAGGAAACAGAACTCTAAAAGGTTAGTAAATCAATCTCTTAGGTCATGTAATTGTTGATGTCAAGCACTGCAAGTCCATCAACACGATTACCTGCCTTACTCATGTAATTGTGGACACCAAGCTCTTGGCAAGACTATCACAACAACGAAATGAGTCTTGACAGTTGACCATATTGAAAACTACTCTTCGATCTAATACACATCCAATGTGTATTCAATGGGTTCAAAACATGTTTAACTTCTAATTTTAATTGAGTTTTAATTGTTCTAATAAGTGGGTTAATCACTGGTCAATCCAATTGAACCGAAATTAACCGGTCAAACCGGTTTAACCAATTGCGATACCGGTCAAATCCAATTCAACCGGTTCATCCAATTGAACCGATTCAACCAGTTTTAACTAATCGCGATGACCGGTCCAATCCAATTGAACCGACTTATCCAATCAAACTGATCTTAACCAATCAAATTGGTTTATGCTAATTGAGATAACCAGTTCAACCCAATTGAACCAATTCATCCAATTTAAACCGATCTGATCTACCTTAACCAAGCATGATAACCAGTTCAATCCAATTGAACCGATCAACCAATCGCAAGGCCTGTGTCGACCGACACTCAACCTGTGTAGATCGAAACAGTAGGGCAACAAGGAATTTTCGATCCTTTGATCGAACCCTAAATTTTAATTTTTCTTCATGTGTCGATCGACACCAGCTTGGTGTCGGTCGACACTTCGCGAAAAACCCTAGCCGCCGATTTCAAATAAACTTAATTCATTACGATTTTCTACGCTGCATCGACCGACAAACTTTCTGAGTCGATCGACACAAGACGAAAAACTCAGAATTCGTTTTCATCAAAATCGATCTAAGAAGTTCTTTTCATACAAATCATATGAGCGAATTTAATTCATCAAATTCAATTAGCATGTTTGATTCAATGGAAAACCCTAAGGCTCTGATACCACATCAGATTGAATCCTATCTAGTTCCTTATGCCTAGGATCCAGGGTTTAGTTAATTGAATCATCAGGAATGATCTCGTGTTTACCTGAAGATTTGCAGCGGAATGATGAACAGGTAATTGAGATCAGAAGCGCCTCAGATGATGCGCCTCTACTGCAGTCCACACGCACACAAGCTGGAATCCGTCGGGATGCTATTGCCGGAAATCGGATCTCCTGGGAAAACTGTGTTTAGAGAGATGGCTACCAAAAATCAACAACTAGGGTTCCAGGTCGTTCATATAAACCTATATATAGACCTGGAATGACTAAACCGATCATTGGACTAATTCCAATTCGTTTAAGTCATCAAATCGAAACATCAGTTTCGAAACCCGGCCTGTGTCGATCGACACACTACTGTGTCGATCGACACACCTCTTAAAACTCGAATTCAATGCGTATCCAATACACATTGAACATACCATGTGTCAATGATCAATCCCATACAAAGTGCATCCAGCTTGCTTAGGTGTGTGACCCTGTAGGTCCACATAATACTAGCAATGAGCTACAACTCATTTGTCATAAGCGGCTTCTAGCAAAACGTTATGACCACCTAGTTGTTGGATCCCTAGGATCTAAGGGTTCGTTATATTGAATTTACCAACCTCGTTCTTACCTTGAACTGGCAGCGGAATGAACTGGTGAACGAGATCAGTGAGCAACGCAGACGCCTTGCCTCTACCAGATACACACGCACACAAGCTGGAAACGGGATGCTAGTGCCGGATCTATGGGAATTCTCAGTTTCTGGTGTTTCTACTTTTCTGTCCGAGAAAAACTCGACGGCTCAAGTTTTAGGTCGAGACTTTCAAGTTTTATTCGACCTAAAACACACTTAACGGGCCAGACTTTCTTAAGTCATAATTTCGAAAAGCCCTTTCGAAACCCGAACTGTGTCGACCGACACACATGCTGTGTCGATCGACACAACACCATTTTCTCGATATTAATGTGTATCCAATACACATTAACATGATCATTACCATGTCTTAGCTTCCAGTTTGCTTAGGTGTGTGACCCTATAGGATCATATAATATTGGCAGTAAGTCTACAACTTACAGATTGCAAGAGGCTTCTAGCAAAACATTGCAACCGCCCAGTATTATACGAATGTCTGATCTCGACACACAACTATCATCAGGAGTGAGTACAAGTGTGATTTCAGGACACTATCCCAACAATCTCCCACTTGTACTGGAATCATCAATTCCTATAATCCTTTTGTCTCTATATCTCGATTTGGCATAAGGCAAGATTAGTGTCATCCTTATTAAGCCAACATCGTGTTTATCGAACTCCTGATCTTATACTGAACATTACAAACAACTGAACTACAGTTCGTTTGAGTGCGGCCACACATTTTTCTCAGTATTAAATCTTCGATAGGCCCTGAGATATTTATCTCCCGTTATTCAGGAGGGACAACTCCCATCTTGTTCCATCCCTATTTCAACGCACACTTCATGATATAACTGAACAGTGCCGTTATAGTTGCCAGTTACGGGTCGACGTTTGACAAAGTCAAGGTGTACCAATCCATATGCAAGAAAGCATGATGAACTCAGGTCTGAGGACTATACTCTATAGTCGTAATGAGAACCTCTTATGACACAGATATAACTATCTTGTAGACTTCTCATCAGCGGGTCATGTCCGATCATATGTTCACCAACATATATCTATGTGACTGACTGCGATAATCATATCATTGGCTCCACGAAACTTAGCCAACAGTCACCTCACAATCTAGTCTCTCGCCGTTGCCATTGTCCCACTTTGACAACCTCGACTAGGGACAGAACATAATTTATGTCATCTATGACTTATAGGGTTTCATGATCAAGTCCTCAACTTGATGACCTATAATATGACACAAACTTATTTTGGGACCATTATTTAGATCACAATAAATAATGCTGAAATCAAATTTCATTAAACATATCCAAAGAATGTTTACAAGAGCGTCTTATTATAACTAAAATAAAACTAAAACTCCCACTAGAATCAAGATTACATCTTAAGATCTATAATGCCTGCAGCAGTCGTGTGACTCTCATGCTTAGGCCTTGGGAGTGGCTTAGTCAGAGGATCAGCGATATTCTCGTCCGTCGGAACTCGGCTGATCTTCACATCACCTCTATTGACGATATCACGAATCAGGTGATATCTCCTCTCAACGTGTTTGGACTTCTGGTGTGACCTGGGTTATTTCGCCTGAGCAATGGCTCCGTTGTTGTCACAAAACAAAGCCACTGGCTCCAAGATACTAGGAACCACACCAAGTTCAGTCTTGAACTTCTTGATCCAAACAGCTTCCTTTTCCGCTTCAGAAGCAGCAACATATTCAGCTTCCGTCGTGGAATCAGCTACGATATTCTGTTTAGAGCTCTTCTAGCTCACTGCACCGCCATTCAGACATAAGACATATCCAGACTGTGATCGGAAATCGTCTCTGTCCATCTGAAAACTCGCATCAGTGAATCCATTCACTACAAGCTTTTCACTTCCTCCATACACCAGGAATTTATCCTTAGTATGCCTCAAATACTTGAGAATATTCTTGACAGCTGTCCAGTGAACTTCACCTGGATCAGATTGGTATCTACTCGTTATGCTTAACGCGTAAGCTACATCTGGACGAGTGCAGAGCATGGCATACATAATAGATCCTATTGCAGAAGCATAAGGAATCCTATTCATGCGTTCCCGCTCAGCATGTGTCACCGGACACTGCTTCTTGCTGAGACTAATGCCATGAGACATCGGTATGAAGCCCTTCTTGGAATCATGCATCCTGAATCTGTGCAACACCTTATCAATATAAGTGTCCTGGCACAATCCAATCAGCCTATTCACTCTATCTCTGTAGATTCTGATTCCAAGAATGTACGCGGCTTCTCCCATGTCTTTCATGGAAAAACAACTTCCAAGCCAAGTCTTAACAGACTGAAGCAACGGAACGTCGTTACCGAGGGGGAGTATGTCATCAACATACAGTACAAGAAACGCAATTCTGCTCCCACTAGTCTTCTTGTAAACACATGGTTCCTCTTCGTTCTTGATAAAACCAAATTGTTTTTCTGTTTCATCAAAACGAAGATTCCAACTCCGTGATGCTTGCTTCAATCCATAAATGGATTTATGAAGCTTGCATACCTTCCCAGCGTTCTTAGGATCAATAAAACCTTCAGGCTGTGCCATATACACATCCTCTTCCAGAATACCATTCAGGAATGCGGTTTTGACATCCATTTGCCAAATCTCATAGTCATAATGAGCGGCAATCGCTAGAAGAATCCGAATGGATTTAAGCATAGCGACTGGGGAATAGGTTTCATCATGGTCAATACCATGAATTTGCTTGAAACCTTTAGACACCAACCTCGCTTTGTAAATCTGTACATTGCCATCCACGTCGATCTTCTTCTTGAAGATCCATTTACACTCAATGGCTTTTGCACCATTAGGTAAATCGACCAAGGACCATACTTGGTTTTCTGACATGGATCTCATTTCGGATTTAGAGGCTCCAAGCCACTTTTCGGAGTCCGGGCCCATCATTGCTTCCGCGAAGGTCGCTGGTTCGTCACTATCAATGATCATCAGATCATTGGAATTGGTCACGAGAAATCCATAGTATCTCTCGGGTTCGTGACGGATCCTTCCGGATCTGCGAACTTCAGGCTCCACAGGCGCCGGTTCCCCAGAACTTTGTGGATCCAACTGCTGCTCTTCCTCAGTAGGTTGAGCAGTCTCCTGTGCATCTCGAATTTCTTCAAGATGTACTTTACTCCCACTGTTTTTCTTAGAGAGAAACTCCTTCTCAAGAAAAGAACAGTCACGAGCAACAAATACTTTGTTCTCAGATTGGTTGTAAAAGTAGTATGCCTTGGTTTCCCTAGGATAACCAACGAAGTAGCATTTATCTGATTTGGGTGCGAGCTTGTCAGAGATTAAACGTTTGACATAAGCCTCACAACCCCAAATCTTCAGGAAAGACAGACTAGGAATGTTCCCAGTCCACAATTCATGTGGTGTCTTTACCACTGATTTAGATGGTACCCTGTTTAGTGTAAACGCATACGTTTCTAGAGCGTATCCCCAAAAGGATAATGGAAGATTTGAATGACTCATCATAGACCGAACCATATCCAATAATGTTCTATTCCTCCTCTCTGACACTCCATTCCATTGGGGTGTTCCAGGAGGAGTGAGTTGTGAAACAATTCCACACTCGCTCAGATAGTCGCTGAACTCTTGACTCAAGTATTCTCCTCCGCGATCCGATCGCAAAACTTTGATACTTTTGCCAAGTTGGTTCTGTACTTCATTCTTGAATTCCTTGAATCTATCAAAGGATTCTGACTTGTGTCTCATCAAATAGACATAGCCATACCTACTGAAATCATCAGTGAAGGTAATGAAGTACTTGTAATTTCCTCTGGCAACAGTACTCATTGGCCCACATACATCAGTATGAACAAGGCCCAATAAATCACTGGCCCTTTCAATTGGTTTGTTGAAAGGGGCTCTAGCCATTTTGCCCATCAAACAAGATTCGCATTTCTCACATGATTCAAAATCAAATGAGCCCAGAAGCCCATTCCGATGGAGCCTTTGGATGCGTTTCTCATTGATATGGCCCAAACGACAATGCCATAAGAAAGTCGGGTTTTCGTCATTTGACTTAAACCGCTTTGTATTTATGTTAAAGACAGGCATTTCTTGGTTTAAAACATATAACCCATTATCTAATGGGGCGCTACCATAATACGTACCATCACGATTAAAAGAACAAACTTTATTCTTAACAGCAAAATCAAAACCTTCCAAATCCAAAACGGAAACTGAAATTATGTTTCTGCTAATCGCAGGTACAAAGTAGCAATTATTCAAAGCTAAAACCATGCCCGAAGGTAAAGACAAATCGTAGGTGCCTACGACCAGTGCAGCAACCTTAGCTCCATTCCCGACCCGTAGCTCCACTTGTCCTTTCTTCAGCGTTCTACTGTTTCTTAGTGCCTGCACATCAGTACAAATATGAGCACCGCAGCCGGTATCCAATACCCACGAAGTAGAACTAGAAGACATAACATTAAGTTCGATAACATAAATACCTGAGTCAGACGCATCATACGTCTTCTTCAGCTTCTTGTAATCTTCCGTGAACTTCTTGCAGTCTCTCTTCCAATGCCCTAACTGCTTGCAGTAGTTGCATTTTTCCTCAGGAGAAGGCCCGGATTTGGGCTTTGGCTTGGGCTTGTCCTGACTCTCAGTCTGGACAACTTGGGTCTTTCCCTTATCCTTCTTAGGTTTCTTAAACCTTTTACCCCCTTGTACCATCAGTACACTGGGAGTTGCCTTCTTGAGATTCGGCTCTGCTGTCTTCAGCATGCCGTGCAACTCAGTCAATGTCTTAGTCATGTTTTGCATGTTGTAGTTCATGATGAACTGATCAAAACACGACGGCAAAGACTGCAGAATCATGTCAGTGGCTAGCTCATGGCTAATGGCACAGTCCAGTTTCCCCAGGTTATCAATGTAACCCATCATTTTAAGGACATGAGGACTTACTGGACTATCCTTAGCCAGCTTGCAATCCATGAGAGATTTAACCGTCTGGTATCTCTCTGTGCGAGCTTGCTCCTGAAACAAAGCTTTCAGGCTGTTAATCATCTCAATGGGTGACATCACGTTCTCATATTGCTTCTGCAGCTCAGAGTTCATAGTCACCAGCATTAGACAATTAACATCTTTGACATCAGCTGAATGCTTATCCCAAGCATTCTTTTCTGTCTGCGGGGCATTGGAACGTGGCCTCTCGGGGAGAACTCTTTCAAGGACATATTCCTTGTTCTCCTGCCTGAGAACTATTCTCAGGTTCCGATACCATTCCAAGAAATTAGATCCATTTAACTTGTCCTTCTCAAGGACGGATCTTAGTGAGAAAGTGTTGATGTGAGTTGAGACAGACATAGCTGTAATTAAAAGAGGTAGAGGTTTTAGTTATAATGCTCAAGAAATGAGAATTCTTATCTAATAAGAAAACTCGCATTGTATTCAAAACTATGTTTCCTCAGATGAATACAATGAACCAAGATCCATACTTCACCAAAATCTGAGTGGGCGACTCGCCATTACCCAAACTTTAGTTATCTAGGTAAGCAAATCATTGCTAATTGTACCCAGTACAACTCTTGGTCGCAGATGCGACAAACTATGTCTAATCCACTCTGATGTCTCTGGGCCCAGAACTTCTGATAGCCTAGTCAAGTGAAACCAATCTCTTCTGTCTTGTGATCACTGACAGTCGCACTGCAAGTCTATCAATGACCACCTGCCTTACTCATGTTGTTGTGGATACCAAGGACTCCAAGGCTATCCAACAAACAAAACGAGTCTTGACAGTAGACAAGATCGGGCAAGACATCAAGATCACTTGATATTTAGTTGAGGAAAAGAACTATTTTATCTTGATGTATATCCAATATACATCCAAGAAGTTATTAATTTAATTAAAACGTTCAGTTTTATTAAGTTTAGGTTCATCTAGAACTTTAGGATTAAATTTGGTCTGGTATATGCAAATTTATGGTCCAACCAGTAATTCTGCGAATGGTGTGTCGATCGACGCCAACCATTGGCATCGGTCGACACAACCCAATTTAAACCGGTCTTCGATAACCGGTCAAACCGGATCGAATTTCCTTAACCGATTCAATCTAGTTGAACCGGTTCGGTTTAACGGTCCATGTCGATCGTAATACAACTCTGTGTCGATCGACATTACCAAACCAGAACCAAATTGGTTAATTAAAATTAACCGAGCGAGATAACCGGTTCAATCCAATTGAACCGATCTATCTAATCGTTTTACCTGTGTCGACCGACACACCCAGTGTATCGATCGACACAGAAGGAATACGGGTACTCGATCTCAGATCGAAACCCTAAAATTATTTACGAGTTTTCGCTCTGTGTCGACCGACACACGCTTTGTGTCGATCGACACTCTGCGACAAACCCTAAAAAATTTATGCGTTTTCGCGGCGTGTCGACCGACACAAGCTTAGTGTCGATCGACACAGTGCGATTTTAACAGATCATCGTTTTTCAACAGGAACAAAATCCGAGATTAAAACCTTGAAAACACGATTTAGCAAGCATCAATCTAATCAATTACATCAGTATTCGATTTAAATGCTCCAGATTCAATAGACTAAACCCTAACCTGCTCTGATACCACTGTTGGATCCCTAGGATCTAAGGGTTCGTTATATTGAATTTACCAACCTCGTTCTTACCTTGAACTGGCAGCGGAATGAATTGGTGAACGAGATCAGTGAGCAACACAGACGCCTTGCCTCTACCAGATACACACGCACACAAGCTGGAAACGGGATGCTAGTGCCGGATCTATGGGAATTCTCAGTTTCTGGTGTTTCTACTTTTCTGTCCGAGAAAAACTCGACGGCTCACGTTTTAGGTCGAGACTTTCAAGTTTTATTCGACCTAAAACACACTAAACGGGCCAAACTTTCTTAAGTCATAATTTTGAAAAGCCCTTTCGAAACCCGAACTGTGTCGACCGACACACATGCTGTGTCGATCGACACAACACCATTTTCTCGATATTAATGTGTATCCAATACACATTAACATCATCATTACCATAATGATCATTCCCATGTCTTAGCTTCCAGTTTGCTTAGGTGTGTGACCCTATAGGATCATATAATACTGGCAGTAAGTCTACAACTTACAGATTGCAAGAGGCTTCTAGCAAAACATTGCAACCGCCCAGTATTATACGAATGTCTGATCTCGACACACAACTATCATCAGGAGTGAGTACAAGTGTGATTTCAGGACACTATCCCAACACTAGTATCACATGAATTGTCCGATCTCGACAATACAACTATCATTAGAGTAAGTACAATGTGATTTCAGGACACAATCCCAACACTTTAGTATTCTAGGCGAAAATAATTGTCTGAAAGAGGCGACTCGGCCAATTTTGTTTCGTTTCTCTTTCGTTTGTGACGAAGAATTGTTTGAATCTTTCGTCGTATTTCGGCCGTCGTTTAGTATGTCCAGCGAGATGGACATTTTAGGACGGCATTTCTGAGCTGGATTTGGTCCGACTTGTTAAGTAATTCGACTCAAATCCATTGGCGTGTTCATGAAGACCCTTTCGGATCTTTCGACCGTAATCGATTTTCTCGTGCAAAGCTTAGCCGATTCCAAGATAACCGCCCCCAAGGACTGCCCTCTAAGTCATTGGGTCTGGCCGTTGTTTCTGAATCTAGTCAAAGGCGGAAAAAGAGATATGGAAAGGATATTGAAGTCCCACAGCCCAATTCTGGTCCAATCCGGTTTGACCGCGGTAATGATAGTTTTATGTACTCCATTGCTGCCGAGGTTGCCAGTTTGTGCGCGGACATGCGTCATCCCAAAGATTATCCTATGAAGTTTGAGGATATGATCTATGGCAGATATCTTGTCGATGCAGGACAAGATATAGTAAGGTTAGTATTTTTCTTTAGCGTAGCACAATCTTTTCTTTCTTTGTAGCTTGATTGACTTAATCATAAGATTTTCGTTGCAGACTTGGGCTTCGATTAATTGACATGCCGTCGAATCCGACGGAAAGTTCCGAAGAATTCAAAGTCGTATTGCAAGGCGTTCCCTTGATAACGCAAACTTGGTAAATTCTGTCACCGCTTTGAAGGCTTCTATCGAAGAGGAGAAAAACGAATTTGAGACGGCAATATTTTCCCTTGACGCCGAAAGAAACATGGCTTTTACCAAGGCCAAAGTTTTGAGAACTGAACTTGCGGAAAGGAGGCTTTCTCGCGATGCGGTTCTTCGTGACGCGGCCGAGAAAGGAAAGAAAGGAATGCTTAAGAAGATTGTGTCTCGCTTATCCAAATTCCGCAAAATCTTAACGAAAATGTCGTCCGCCAAGGTAAACCAGAGTTGATTCGTTGCAGTGAGGAACAATCTTCACTTGACTGCTGATTTGAGGGCTGAGGGTCCTTCCATGTTCGAGTCTGAAGAGGCGAACATGAGATCAAGAGCTCGTTTGGAAGAGGATGATGTTCCCGAGTTCGATCGGTTGATAGCTGAAGCGGAAAGTTGTTTCGGTCCGTCTTTGCTTTGTTTTCAGACGATGTTGCCAGTTCATCCCAAGGGGATACGTGGTTCTGATATATGGACTTAGTGGCGTTAGCCCTATGTTGTAGCATCTTTTCTTAGGACGGTTGTGTTGGAATTTCTAGCAGTTCCTAATCCGATTAGGCAACCCTAAGTCTGAATTCCGAGCCTAGGATCTCAGGGTTTAAGTAATTGAATCATGGATCTCGCGTTTACCTTGTTCTGGAAGCGGAAGATGAATCAGGTAAGACAAGATCAGGAGCGATTCAGATGCCTCGCCTCTATCGTAGTCCACACGCACACAAGCTGGAATCCGCCGGGATGCTAGCGCCGGGAATCGGATCTCTTGGGATTTCTGTGTTTTCTAGAGGAAGGGGATCAGTTCTTCTGTCAAGAAGAAACTGTCTACGACGGCTCACATTTCGAGGTCGAAACCCACAAGCGTTTATATATTGTCCTCGATGTAAACCGAAACATCAGTTTCGGTTTCGGCCTTGTGTCGACCGACACACACAATGGTGTCGATCGACACACATCTTGTATCGATCGATACACCTCCTAAAACACGATATCAATGTGTATACAATACACATTGATCGGACCATATGCCAATGATCAATCCCATACCAAGTGCATCCAACTTGCTTAGGTGTGTGACCCTGTAGGTTCACACGATACCAGAAATGAGTTACAACTCATTTGTCATAAGCGCTTTCTAGCAAAACATTATGACTACCCAGTATCACATGAATTGTCCGATCTTGACAATACAACTATCTTTAGAGTAAGTACAATGTGATTTCAGGACAAAATCCCAACAATCTCCCACTTGTACTGGAATCACCTATTCCTATAATCCCTTCGTCGCTATATCTCGATATGGCATAAGGCAAGAAACTGTGTCATCCTTATTATAGCCAATATCATGTTCATCGAACTCCTGATCTATACTGATAAAACAAACGACTGACAATCACCTCGTTTGAGCATGGCCATGCATTTTCTCAGTATCAAATCTTCGATGGGCCCTGAGATATTTATCTCCTGTTATAGGAGGGACAAATCCCATCTTGTTCCATCCCTGTTTCTACACATACTTCATGATACGCCTAAGCAATGTCGTTATAGCCGCCAGTTACGGAACGACGTTTGACAAGGTCAAAGCGCACCAATTCATATGTTAGAAAACATGATGAACTCAGGTCTAAGGACTATACTCTATAGTCGTAATGAGAAACTCTCATGACACATATATAACTATCCTGTAGAGTTCTCATTAGCGGGTCATGTCCGATCATATGTTCACCAACATATATCTATGTGACTGACTGTGATACTCATATCATTGACTCCATGAAACTTGGTCAACAGTCACCTCACAAGCTAGTTTCTCGCGGTTGTCAGTGACCCACTTTGACAATCTCGACTAGGGACAATCATAATTTATGTCATCTTTTACTTATAGGGTTTCATGATCAAGTCATCAACTTGATGACCTATAAAATGAACATAAAATACTTTGGGACCATTACTTAATTATCCAATAATTAAATAATATCGATGTCAGTTTTATCTCACACAAACATTGCCACAGCATGTCTATGTAAAGATTATAACATAACTAAAAATAACTCCCACTAGAATCAAGATCATTTGTTCAGATATCTTATACCTACAGCAACAGAGTAAATCTCGTGCTTAGGTTGTGGGAGAGACTGCGGTGTTTTGCTTGAAACAATTCCAACAAACCACACCGCCATTCAGATAAAAAGTACTACTCTACGGTCCACTGCTTGGAGCCCTTCCAACAGATAGCAACGCTATTCAGACAAAGAGACATAACCAAGTGGGAACCGGAAGTCTCCTTTGTCCGTCTAACTACTCTCAACTGGTTCGTCACTCTATCAGCTCACCACGAACCTATCCTGAGTGTTCCTCAAACACTTGGGATATTTCTGGCAACTGTTCAGTGACTTTTATCGGAACATATTAGTATTTTCTCGTCATGCTTTATGCGTAAGCTGCATCTAGACGAGCGCAAAACATGGCATTCATGATGGATTCTATTGCAGCAGCATAAGCAATCACACTCATTGATACTAGCTCAGCCAGTGTCCAAGACACTTCATCTTGCTAAGATTATTGCCATAAGACCTTTGGTGTGAAGCCATTCTTGGAATCATGCATATTGGAACTGTCCAATACCTTATCACCATAAGGATTCTGACACGATCCAACTAGCCTTTCTAATCCATTTCAATGGATCCTTATTCCAAGAACTTTCGCGGCTTCTCCCATGTCAATTGTTAAATTTGACTTCCGACCCAAATCTTGTCAAGACTTTAGCGTCGGAACGTCTTTTATGAGACTAAGTACGTTATGTACACACGGTGTGAGAATTGCAACTACGCTCCCACTAGTCCTTTTGTAAACGCATGGTTTCATTTCGTTTCTGATCAAGTCAAAACTTTTGACCACATTATCAGAATGTTGATTCCAACTCCAAGATGTTTGCTTCAATCTATAAATAGATCGGTGAAGCCAACATGCATACCTAGCAAATTTTCGAAGTTGTGGCTCACCATCGCTTCTTTGAATTTCGCATGCTCATCACTTTTCAATGATCAACGAATCTGCGAATTTCAGGCTCCACAGGTGTAGGTCCTACAGCACTTTGTAGATCTCACCGCTGCTCTCCCTCAACAGGTTGAGCAGCCTCCTGTGTTTATCGAATTTCTTCGATGTGTACTTTTACTCCCACTGTTTCTTTTGGAAAGTATGATCTTTCTCAAAAGACACAGTTCCGGGCAACAAAACTTTGTTCTCGGATTGGTTATAAAAGTAGTAAGCCTCGGTTTCCCTAGGACAACCCGCGAGGTAGAACTTATCAGATTTGGGTTCAAGCTTGTTAGCTTTCATCCCCAAATGATCAGAAACAACATGCTTGAAAAACTTTCAGTCCACATCCAATGTGGTGTCTTTCAATTGATTTTGATTGAAACCCCTTTTCTGCGCAAACACAGACCTTTCTAGAGCGTATTTCTTAAAGGATTATGGAAGATTCCTGTGACTCATCATTAATCGGAGCATATCTAAGAAGATCCAATTCGTTCTCTCAGAAACACCATTTAGGTTTCCAGGAGAAAAGAGCTGTGATATGACTTCACACTCACCTAGATGATCACCCAATTATTGACTCAAGTATTTTCCTCCGTGATCTAGTCGAGGATCTCAATACTTCTGTCAAATCGGTTATATACTTCATCTTGGAACTCCTCAAGGGATTCCTGCTCGTGTCTTATCAAAATAACACAGCCATACTTATTGATGCCATCAATAAGGTAATGAAGTACTGAAGATTTCTTTTGGCACTAATGCTCATTGGGCCACATACACCAGTACGTGTAAGGCCCAATAAACAGAAAGGCTCTTTTCTTTAGCTCTGCTAAAGAAGCCTTAGTCATTTGGCCCAGCAAGCGGAATTCATGTCTCAAATGATTTATAATCAAATGAACCTAAAGCCCATAACAATGTAACTTCTGAATCCGCTTCACTTTATCTGGTCAAAACGACTATGCTAAAGAAAAATCGACTTCAAGTCATCAAACTTAAACCGTTTGGTATTTATGTTATATTCTGGTGTATATTGGTTTAAGACATAAAACCCATTTATCAAAAGGGGTGCTACCATATAATATTTCATTAAGATCAAAAGAGCAAAACTTGTCTTTTATCAGAATGAAAAACATCCAAATTCTTACAAGAAAATGAAAGACATCTCTGCACAAGGCAGATACATAGTAGCAATTACTTAATTTCTAAAACCAAGTATGAAAGGCTCCTACAAGTGGAGAATCTCTACGGCTGATGCAGCAACCATTGCTTCATACCAGACACGCAGTTCCATTTGTCCTTTCTTCAACGTTCTACTGTCGCTTAGGTCCTGCATATTTCAAAAATATCAGTACCACAACTAGTATCCAATACTCATGTAGAACTTGAAACAATAACACAATGCCTGAAGAAGAAGTACCATACATCTTCTCCATCTCTTGTGAATCTTCCAAGAATTTAATGCAATTTCTCTTCCAATGCCCAAACTCTTTACAGTAGCAGCATTTATCAACATCAGATGGGCCTGACTTGGGCTTAAAAGATGACACATGTTTATCCCGATTCCAAATCTGAATGGCCTTGCCATCACCCTTGTCTAAACAAGATTTCTCAAATCTTTTACCCTTTTTGATGTTTTGCTCTGCTGTCTTGAGCATGCCATGCAGTCTCAGTCAACGTCTTCGTCAAGCCTTTCTTGATATAGTTCTTTATGAACTTATCATAACTTGGCGGCAGTGACTGCAGAATGATGTCAGTAGCCAACTCCAAGCTGACAGGACAATCCAGTTTCCCCAGGTTATCAATGTAACCCATCATTTTAATGACATGAGGACTTACTGGAGCATCCTCTGGTAGCTCACACCCAGTGAGAGACTTCACCATCTGGAATCTCTCAACTCGTGCCAGATCCTGAAACTTCAATTTCAGGCTGGTGATCATCTCTATTGGCGACTCCATGTTCTCGTATTGACTTTTCAAGTCTGAGTTCATGGTATCCAACATCAGACCACGCACATCTACCACATCAATATAATGCTTATTCCAAGCATCATATACTGCATTCGAGCGATTGGTCCCAAGCCTTTCTGCAAGAGCTTTATCAAGGACATAGTCCTTGCTCTCCTGCTTGAGGATTAATCTCAAATTTCGATACCAATCCAGGAAGTTGGATCCATTTAACTTGTCCTTCTTAAGAACGGATCGCAACGAGAAAGTAGTCTTAGACATAAGCTGAAATCCAAGAAAAACCAAGATTTAGTTATGCATTCCATGAGAAATCTTATCTAATAAGAAAACTCGCATTATATTCAAACAATGTTTCCTCTGCGAATATAATGATCCAAGATCCATACTTCACCAAAATCTGAGTGGACGACTCGTCATCACCCAAAATTTGATTATCTAGGTAAGCAAATCATTGCTAATTGTACCCAGTACAACTCTTGGTCGCAGATAAGACAATCCATGTCTCATCTACTCTGACGTCTCTGGGCCCAGAACTTCTGATGGCCCAGTCAAGTAAACCAATCTCTTTAGTCTTGTGATCATTGACAGTCGCACTGCAAGTCTATCAATGATCACATGTCTTACTCATGTAGTAGTGGATACCAAGGACTCCAAGGCTATCCAACAAATGACACAAGTCTTGACAGTAGACAAGATTGGGCAAGACATCAAGGTTACTTGATATTTAGTTGAGGAAACTAAACTCTGAAAGGTTAGCATATCAATCTCTTAGGTCATGTAATTGTTGATGTCAAGCACTGCAAGTCCATCAACATAATTACCTGCCTTACTCACGTAATTGTGGACACCAAGCTCTTGGCTAGACCATCACACAATGAAATGAGTCTTGACAGTTGACCATATTGAAGCTAAGCTTTGATCAAGGTCTAAGTCTAGTTTGGTTTCTGAAAATTCAAGGTTCAATAACCAGAATTGCGAGCACTGTGTCGATCGACGCATACCATGTCTGTCGATCGACACCACCAAATGAAACCGGACTTCAATAACCGGTTAATCCAATCAACCCGGTTCATTAAACCGGTCATGTCGATCGACACAATCCATGTGTGACGGACGACATAGACCTGAACCGGATACAGTTTTGATAATCGGTCCAATCCAATTGAACCGACTTATCAGATCAAACTGATCTTTACTGTTTAAATCGGTTTATACTAATTGAGATAACTGGTTCAATCCAATTGAATCAATTCATCCAATTCAAACCGTTTCAACCAGTTTCAACTAATTGTGATAATCGGTCCAATTCAATTGAACCATTTTATCCAATCAAACTGATTTTAACCAATCGATTTATGCTAATTGAGATAATCAGTTCAATCCAATCGAACCAATTCATCCAATTCAAACCGATCTGTTCGGGCTTAACCAAGCATGATAACCGGTCCAATCCAATTGAACCGATTAACCAATCGCAAGGTCTGTGTCGACCGACACTCAACCTGTGTCGATCGACACAGCATGCTTTCTGTTTTTCTTCGCGAAAAACCCTAGCCGCCGAGTCTGTCGTTTTCACCATTCTGCGTCGACCGACACACCTAGTGTGTCGATCGACACTATGCGAAAACACAGAATCGTTTTCGATCTGAATCGATCTAACCTGTTCTTATTCATACTATCTTATGAACGAATTTAAATCATCAAATTCTACTAAACAGGCTGATTCAATGATAAAACCCTAAGGCTCTGATACCACTGTTGGAATTCCTAGCAGTTCCTAATCCGATTAGGCAACCCTAAGTCTGAATTTTGAGCCTAGGATCTCAGGGTTTAAGTAATTGAATCATGGATCTCGCGTTTACCTTGTTCTGGCAGCGGAAGATGAATCATTTAAGACAAGATCAAGAGCGATTCAGATGCCTCGCCTCTATCATAGTCCACACGCACACAAGCTGGAATCCGCCGGGATGCTAGCGCCGGGAATCGGATCTCTTGGGATTTCTGTGTTTTCTAGAGGAAGGGGATCAGTTCTTCTGTCAAGAAGAAACTGTCTGCGACGGCTCACATTTCGAGGTCGAAACCCACAAGCGTTTATATATTGTCCTCGATGTAAACCAAAACATCAGTTTCGGTTTCGGCCTTGTGTCGACCGACACACACAATGGTGTCGATCGACACACATCTTGTATCGATCGACGCACCCAATGGTGTCGATCGATACACCTCCTAAAACACGATATCAATGTGTATCCAATACACATTGATCGGACCATATGCCAATGATCAATCTCATACCAAGTGCATCCAACTTGTTTAGGTGTGTGACCCTGTAGGTTCACACGATACCAGAAATGAGTTACAACTCATTTGTCATAAGCGGTTTCTAGCAAAACATTATGACTACCCAGTATCACATGAATTGTCCGATCTCGACAATACAACTATCTTTAGAGTAAGTACAATGTGATTTTAGGACAAAATCCCAACAGGTTGGTCGTCCCAATATATAAATTGACTATCTTGTTTGCCTTAGACAAATTTATTGTTTTAAATCTTTGGAGTTTATTGTTTGGATGTTTTTGAATCTGCTGCAATGTTTTGCCATCTTTTTAGATTTCGAGCTTGAGCGAAGCATTCTTAAATGTATCGGATGGATTCGTGATGGTTGTCTGAATCATTTAGTTATGCTTACTTAGAGTTTTCAGAAACGTTCAAAAACGTTTCTCGAGAAACAAGGTGCGATGAGCTCGGATTTTCCTCTTCTGCTCGAAGATATCCTCTTCTTCCCTTCTTTGAGTTTATCTTCTTATTTTGGCGATTATCTTTCTACGGCTTGATCTATTTTTCTGAATGGGCCGAAAACGGATGATATGAGTCTGTTTGAGCATAGACTTCTTGATTCGGCCCAATGTCTCGGAAATATGAGTTTCGTGGGTCGGGCCTAAACTCGTATCTCGTACGACTTTATCCGACAATTCTTGTTAACGGCTAAGAACGTATACATTGATGTTCCGAAGATGGATTGTGGCTACTTGCGCGTCCGGAGAAGAAGATATCGGCAAATGTTCGAACGTATGATCTAAGTGGAATATCCGTTCGGAAAGTTTGAAAAGTAAATCCAGCTCGAAAGTTTTCAAGGACGCATTCAGCTCGGAACTTCCGAAGGAATGGATTGTGCTCGGAAAAGGAGATGGGATATGTATCGATCAGAGCTCGTTTAGCTTGGAAAGGAGCTGGTTCAGCTCGGAATTATCTTGTCCGGATGTTTTTGCCTATCAATGGGTTATGTCGAGTGATTCACTTGTCCGATTGATCCATTCGGATGTTTGGTTGAATAGTTTTGTCCGTTTGTATGAAATGTTATCCGTTCGAAGCTTTTCGTATAAAACATTATTCATATGAAATGTCATCAATATAGTGCTTCGTATAAAATATTAACATACGAAGCTCCGTTCGTACGAAACGTAATGAATGTTCGTGTCCGATTGCTTAACTATATTTTCGTCTATTATTTTCCCCGAGAGGATTTTGACCCCAAAGTTCAAATAGCCACCTCTATTTAGGACCATCGTTTCCGGTAGTTACTAGGCTGCCATTAGCCGAACAAGTGTTAGTGTAAAGCATGTTCGTGTGCCAATGCCACCAAGTGCAACATGGTCCCCAAATCTTATTCATAACAGTATGAGTTTTGAGTAACAAGAAGACATTTTTAATACTCATATGACCCATCACTCTCACTCATCTCTCTCCATTTAATTGAAGTGTGGTAGAGGAGAGAGATCACTCTATCTTTACACAACCTCACATGCTTCTTTATCACCCTATATACTTCCAAGATTGCATCCATTTATACGAAAAACAATTCCTTAATTTTAGTTTGACCAAAAAAAATTTTAGTTTCGTTTTTAATCAAATCTCTTAGCTTTTGATCTTAATGTAGGTCTTATTTAGGAGTTTTGCCATTTCTGCACGAAAGTTGTGAAGTTAAAGGATCAAGGTAAGAAAAATGCTTGATTTGATCATTGGTGTCCTTAAAAAAAAAATTGTGTTCAGTGCAATTTGATTGAGAAATGTTATCCTAAAAGTGCAAACATTGCAGCTTCTAAGAAGGATCTTTAGTCTTATATTTTTTTTTTTGGTCAAACGGATAGATATTCATTACTAATAAATGAAAAATACAGAAGTTAGGTGGATACATAAAGGCCCAGTAAAGCCTTCTTAGCAATAGAGTCTGCAAGAGAATTGTCATTACGAGGAAGGTAAAAGAAGGAGATAGAAGAGAACTGCGGCAACAGCGATCTGATGTCTTGGAGGACACCATGAAGGGCAGTATGACGCTCAGATGAATTCAGCAGCTTGATCAGAGAAAGAGAGTCCGATCGAACCTGCAGGGAAGAGACACCTGATAGGAGGGCATGAAGCAACGCGTTGAACATGGCCCAGGCTTCTGCCGCCAGGGCAGAAGAAACAAGAGATTTGGTGGTGGAGAAGTCGCCACGCAGGAGAGGAGGTAGAGGTGCTGTGGGATCGTGGTAGATCCAACCTAATCCACAGTTGAGAGAAATTGAGGACCAGGCTGCATCGGTGCAAACAAAGAGACCAGAATCCGGCGGGGGTTGATGGTGGGCTTTCGGAGGAGGAGATCTGTAGAGGGCGGTTTGAGCTGATGTCCAAGAAATTGCCTCGATGGTGGCTTTAGTGAGGAGATCCGGGATCGAGTAATGAAGGTCTTCAAAAATGGCTTTATTTCTGGCTATCCATAAATACCATAGGATCCAAGGGTAAAGAGGCGTTGGGCAACCCGACGGAGGAAGGTTGGTGGACTGAGAGATCTGGGTGAGAAAGGAGGGAGCTGAGATATCGGATGAGATCTGGATCGGAGAAATTGGGGCGGCATCCCAAACTGATTTGGCGAAAGTACACTCGAAGAGGACGTGTTCAACAGTTTCAGAGAGACCACATCGCTTACATCCTGGGTAGAGATCAATGCCCCGACGGAGAAGCTCTGCAAGGACCGGCAAAGCTCTTATGGCGATTTTCCAGAGGAAGGTATGAAGCTTTGGTGGAGCTTTCACCTTGCGAGCATTGGTGATCTTTGGGATTAATCGGATGTGAGTTTCATTCATCCTGGGAGGGAAGGTGCTGGTCTGGAAAAAAGCTTGGATTTCAGGGATTATATCAGCACTGATTACATTCCAGAAGGTTTGAAAAAAGCCTGCTGTAAATCCGTCGGGGCCAGGGGTCTTGGAGTGATGAATGGCAAACACAGCAGATTTAATTTCGTCTGCTTCAGGGATACTGATTAGAGTATCATTCTGAGATTGACTGACTATGGGCTGCAGGACCTCATCAACAATGCTGAAGTTTGAGTGACCATTAGAGGAGAAAATGGTGTTGAAGTAGGAAGAGATAATACTCACAAATTGATGTTCCTCATGATGAGCAGTGCCTGATTCATCCTCTAAAACCGTGAACCGGTTAAGAAGGCGCCTGTTTTTTGTGATAGCTTGGAAAAAAGGGGTGTTCTTGTCACCGTGTTGGAGCCAATTTACTCTGCTTCGAAGCTGCCAATATTGTTCCTCGGCTAGGTAGAGGGATTCAAGGTGGGAAGCAGTTGTAGAGATAAAGGTTTGGTCAGGTATATCTGCCGAGAGGGCTTGGTCAAGGAGAGATCTGAATTTTTTGATTTCAGCTGCACTGTTGGTGGCTTGGAGTTTAGACCAAGCTATTATCTCTTTGCGGCATCTATTAAGTTTAGAGAGAACTGGGTTTGAACCTTCCTCAGACCAGGAATCTCCGATGATCATATGGATTTCATCATTATCTCGAAGCCTGTTGTCAAACCGAAAGATACCACGCTTCTTGACCCTGCTTTCGTCAAAGATGGTGAGAAGGGGACGATGATCAGAACCACCAAAGCGCAGATATTGAGATCTGCCAGCGGGAAAAAGATCAATCCAGGCAGCATTGGTAAGAGTACGATCCAGTCTTTCTTTCACAAAATGAGTATGTCGCATCCCACGCCAAGAAAGAGGGTCTCCTGAATGTTTGAGTGTCCACAGCCCGTTTTGAGATAAGAAGCTTCTGAGGTCAATAAAGGAGGCTTCAGAGCTACGGGGTCCTCCCTTTTTGTCTTCGTGATCAAGCAGGTCATTTAGGTCTCCAGTAAGAGACCAGGGTTCGTCTCGAGAGGCGAATAAGGAGGTTAAGTCACTCCAGACTTTGCTTCTCTTTTGCTTATCAGGTTGTCCATAAAGGAAAGTGATGAAGGAGGTTTTATCCTTGAAGGTAAGCTGGGAGTCGATGAAGTTGGGAGAGGAGCAAAGAATGTCCAGAGAGATGTCATGCTTCCACGCAAGGGCTAGACCACCAGAAAGACCGATAGGAGGAACAGTAAAGGTATTGGAATATCCCATGTCTTGAAGTTTTTTGGTGACATAATGATCTTGTCTTTTAGTTTCGGAGAGGAAGAGTATATCCGGATAGAGTTCACGTCGGATTTCTTTGAGTCTTGGAACTGTTGATTTACTGCCCATTCCCTGACAGTTCCAAGACATGACGGCTAAGGAAGAGACTCGGAGTGAAGCCGAAAATCCGAAGAGTTTTTCCGAGACTGAGGAATGAGGTTGATAGCTGGGGCTTTTGAGGGAGCTGAGGAGGAGGCCAGGTTATTAGTGACAGGCTTATCAACACAGAGACGCTTCCTAGGAGAGGGTTTGGATTTTAATGAGGTCAGTCTTTTACTAAGTTTTGATCCTTGAAGGGGGCTATTGGGATTGGGACCTCAACCTCTTGAAGCCGCCCAGATGAAAAGGAGGATCTTGTTTGGATGGGGAGAGGAGAATGGGCAGGGGATTGGGATGGTGAGAGGGATCTATTGGGATTGGGACGGAGGCGACCTGAATCATGGATAGATGGGGGTGAGGGGAGGGCTTGAGGTTCTCTGGTTAAAATCGGAGGTTGGTGGGAATCTGTTTTTTCTCTAGAGAGTCTTGGATCAGATCTATGGTTAAGGCTTGGTGGATGATGATTGCAGAAGCCAGAGGAATATTCGCTTAGTTCATGGGGTCGAAGGTAGTTTGATTTTGGAAGGGGATTAGGAAGGTGGTGGGATTGGTGAAGGATTCTGTCTCTAATCGACTTTGGGGGAGGTAAACGGTTACGGTGGTAGTGGTTAAGGTCTTGGGGTCTGCGGGTGGAGGAGGGAGAGGAGTGGTGGTGGTCCAAAGACCGTGGAGGACGGGAGGAAACAGGAGCTGAAGGGCAGATCTTGGCTTCATGGAGCAAGGATCTACAAAGCTGACAGTGGTTCTCTAGTTTCTCAAAGTCGAAATCCACAGTGGTAACTTCATTAGATGGAAGGCTAATTTCCATAGATTTTTCCAGTGGAAGGAGTCCATTTACCGTGACTCTAATCTTTGCTTGGTCAGTTAAGCACACTCCAGTTTCACCAAGCTCATTACCGATGGTTTTAACCGTTTGTTCAGTTAGGAAGTGGAGAGGAATACCGAGGATGCGGACCCAGAAGGTGATGGATGAGGGAAATGAAGTGGAGACCACTGGTTCCCAACGCTGGAGGAGAACCATCCAGTATTTGTAATGGTAGGGTCCTTTGTCAAGAACTGCTTGGAGGTCTTCTTCAGATTGGAATTTGAACTGGAATCTTTCTGGTCCCAGATCTCTTCCCACGACTCTATTTTCGAGACCCCACAGCTGAGGGAAGAAAGCGATGACTGCTCTTGAATGTTGGAAGGAAGGATTTGTAACTCTACCAATGAGAGAGAGGCTGTTATCTTCAATGAGTTTTGTGTTATCACTAGCAGGGATAATCAGAGGTGAGCGGCGTTTTGGGATGTCAGGGTGAGCAAGGCCTTTGCCTTTTTCAAGGCTAGAGAAACGGCGAGACATTGGGAGTTGGCGGATGAAGATTCGGTGGCTAAGGAGGTGGAGAGAGGAGGAGTTGAGGTCGGAAGAGATAAGGAAGAGGTTTAGAAAGGAAAGGTGGTTTAGGATTTTGAAAATTTTCCCAAAATAGAAGAAACAGGGTAGATAACTGTCATTTTCAAGGAGAAACTGGTTAGGAAAAGGTCAACATCAGACAAGAAGGGGTTTTGGGGAACTACCTAGGGAAAAGTGCCTGGGAGAGAATCACAACGTTTAGGATTGTTTCTCAAAAAAAAAAAGTTTATACATTTATTATTGGAAATTTTTCCTTTAGTCTTATATTAAAGAGTAAAAAATACAACTATTTTTTATATACCCACTAAAAAGAATCTCTTGTGTGTGCAATTCACCAAATTAAAAAGAGAGAATAGTAAAACATAGAAGAAAAAAAAAAGAAATGTTCTAAAACTATATTTAACATACTTGTGTTGAATTTGGAGGTCACATGGGATTGGAATTAGTGGGAAGAGAACTAACAAAAACACCTTTGTAAAAATATACACTCACAAAACTAATAAAATAAGAAGACAAAAGAAAAGTTTTAGGAATGCCAAATACCACTTAGTACGCTGCGGAATCTGTTCATAGATAGCTTCTTCACAAGTTTCTTAGCATCTGAACCTTCAGTTTCTGCTGCTAGTTTCTCTAAGCTTTTCAAATACCCTGAAGTTGCAATCTTTCTTCTCGCGCTATTGCAGCTCGTCAAAGACATTAATATCGATATCAAAAACTTGGTGTTACCCGAATCACTGCTCACATCTTCATGATCTAGTAACTTGAGAATGCAGCTAATGTTAAAGTCATCTAGTGCAAACTTCTTCCTGTTCTTTGGAACCGATATCAAACAGTAGAGCGCCACACTCGCCATTTCTCTTACATCAAACGATTTGGCGTCAAGAAATTTAACTAACTCGTGCATAAAGCCAGCTTCTCCCATTAGCCTCTTAACTTCTTCTGGTAAACTACATAGCCTAGACGTAACCTTCAAGGCTGATTCTTGAACAGAAATCTCCCCATTTCCCAGAAGATACAGCAAATGATCCAAGAATTTGCAACTCATCAACGCATTTAAACAACTGGCAGACCCGAAACATAAGTTATCAATTGTTCTTAATGCTATCTCCTTAGATTTCGAAGAGGACAATGGATTGGGATCTGATAATACACTCACTAGCTCCTGGATTCCTCCTTGTCTAACCAAGATTTCGGTTGTTTGTTCGTCTTTAGAACACATACTTGTTAAAAGATCAATGGAATTTACCTGAACAATCTCTTCTTTCGATCCAATAAGCTTAATGAAAGTGGTCACCGTATCGTCTTCTTCGATCATATACCTCTTGATTTCTTCAACACCAACGAGGTTTCTCAACACTCCACACGAGCTAGCGATCAACTGGCCGCCAAATTCCTTGCAAGAACAAATCTTTAGCAATGCTGAGACGCCTCCCTGAGCAGAGACAGACCAAGCATTCTCTGAATTCTCTGTTAATGTCCTCAAACACCTTGCTGACGCTTCTCTACCAATATCGTTTCCATTCTCAAGAACCCTAACCAAAGGACCAATCACACCGGATCGGATCAAAACAGACCTGTAAGAACCAAATCCAGAGATAAACAACACAGCTTTCACAGATTCCTCTTGAATCCCCATCTCAGAATCAAGAAACTCAACAAGGATATTAACCATATCGCTGATTTCAATCACAGTCTTAACATATCTATCATCATCTTCCATGGCTTCGTTAAGCTTCACCAAAGCTTGTTTCTTCATCTCCAGATCCCCAATCTTCATCCTCGTGAGTAAATCCCTAATGTAAAACCTCATGTCTTCTTTGCAAGCATTTGCACTAGGCTTCGAAACAACGATCGCGAATCCGTGACTGAGAATCCCGGCGGAGTAAATCCGAGAGAGATTCCTCGTGTGTCGGTCGAATATCCCGGCCATAACATCTAAATCGCTCTGCATCAGGAGCTTCCCACTGTAGGAGACGTTGACGCAACACGTAGCGAGATCGTAACAGTCTCTGAGAGAAACGAGAATGGCGGAGATTAAGCATGAGAGAGATGGGTCGAATCCTGAATCGAGATTCTCGAGAGCGGCGAGACCAGAGTAAAGCTCCTCGAGCTTGGTTCGTATGAGTTGCCATTTGACGTTGAAGGCTCTGATTGAGTGAGAGACTGAAATCAATGAAGATATCGCCTCGATTGCACTCCCGATGCTTGTCCTTGATTCCTCACCAGTTTCTTCAACCATTTTCCCCCGATAAAAAAAAAACAAAAATTCCTTCTTCTTCTTCTTAAGTGGTTTTAAAGCGAAAACCCATATCGAAATGAAATTTCTTTTCTCTCTCTCTCTCTTGAGAAACTGATGAATTTGGCTCCAACCACAAGGAAAACGATGGAAAAGAAGACAACTTTCACAGGTAATCTCGTTGATTATCTGCAATAGTTAATGGGTTTGACGAGAGAGAGAGAAAGAGTTTGGCAATTTGACGGGCTCGGTGGGGTTGGCGGCAGTGACATGTCGAGGAAGGTGACGGGAAGGGTACAATGGTTATTTCAAGCTTTTTGGGGCTAGACGGAAAAGCGTATTTGGGAAAGGTAAGTGGTTCTTAAAAATGGTTTCGGTGACTAGCACGAGGAGCTAGAGAACTGAACTTTTTTCTTTTGGTGTAAATGATTACGTAGAATAGAATTATTAAAATAATATTAATTAAGATAAATAATCTGTTTTGGAAATTACTTTCGGATAATATAAATGCTGATTTCCCATAAATTTTATAGTATATCTGAAAAATATGAATGAAATGGTATATAATCAAATTGATAAAGATCCTCGAGAGACATTTAGGATGGCAGAGGTAGAATTAGTGATTTGAGGATGCCCAATCAGGTGAGGACAATATACATATAGATTATTGTGATGAAACAAGGACTAGTGAAATAGATCTGGAACAAAAGGGACAATGGTGGTTTGTGGGTGGATCTTGGAAAGAATGAAATCTTTTTCAGAACATGGATGGTATAGTTATTATGAAGGTGGAGCTAATATAATGATGGGGGCGATGAATATAAAGACAAGTTTGTCATCTCTTCATGTAGAATTCGAAACTCTAATATGGGCTATGGAATGTATTAAGCATTACCAACCGTATCATATTACATTTGCTACAGACTGTTCATAGTTGGTGAAAATAGTGTCTGAACCAGAAGAATGGCGGGCTTTCGCAATCCACCTAGAAGAGTTCGATCAAAAAAGCGTTTTTCACGTTTTTCGAGCTCAAGCATATTCGACGGACAAAAAAACAAGACAACAGACATATTAGCACGAAGCGTGCATCTGAGGCAGTCGATTAGTACTTATATTGGACCGAAACCACCTATATGAATGATTGTAGCTTAGGTTTCTTTTTGTATCTTGTTGTCAAAAAAAAAATGATATGATCTAGAGAAAAATTGAATAAATTCATTCTATTTATATCTTATCAAAATTATGGACGAATATTTTTTAAAAAAAAATTAATGTAAATATGATAGAATAATCATTCTATTTCATTCCACAAAATAAAATTCAAGCTAAATGATAAAAAAAAATTAAAGAATTAGTCATTCCACAACATTTCATTCTTAAAAAAATAATAATATAAAGAATAGTATTCCTTCAACAACAACAAAATTTAAAATAACACATTTTTATAAACTCTTGCAGATAGTAAGAGTGGTAAAATTGTTTAAATTTTTTGAATGAGTTCGTTTATAAATAATATCAAATGAGTACAATTTGGAAACATATTTAGATAGAAAATAGCAAAATGTTCACTAAACTGGTAAAATAAAATTTATACTAACCACCAAAAATAATAAAATCCTAATATGCCCCATAAAATCACCCCATAAAAAAAAGATAATGTCCTTACACAAAACTGTTGGGAAGGTGTCCTGAAATCACACTTGTACTCACTTCTGATGATAGTTGTGTGTCGAGATCAGACATTCGTATAATACTGGGTGGTTGCAATGTTTTGCTAGAAGCCTCTTGCAGTCTGTAAGTTGTAGACTTACTGCCAGTATTATATGATCCTATAGGGTCACACACCTAAGCAAACTGGAAGCATGAAAGTGGGAATGATCATTATGGTAATGATCATACTTATGTGTATTGGATACACATTTACATAGAGTTTTACAATGTGTAGGTCGATCGATGCATGAGTGTGTCGATCGATGCAGGCTTTTCGTGGAGGTGTGTCGATCGACACAGTAAGTGTGTCGATCGTTTCACATCGGGTTCCGAAACTGATGTTTCGGATTAATGACGTAACCGAGCCAGGATTGTCCGACGGTTTGGTGATGTCAATTCCAGGTCGATATATAAGGTCTTATATGGTCGACCTGAACCCTAGCCGTCTTCTCTTCTCTCTGACAGAAAAGCAGAAACACCAGAAACTCTTAGATCCCACAAATCCGGCACTAGCATCCCGTTTCCAGCTTGTGTGCGTGTGTACGTGGTAGAGGCAAGGCATCTGCGTTGCTCACTGATCTCGTTCACCAATTCCGCTGCCAGTTCAAGGTAAGAACGAGGATGGTAAATTCAATATATCAAACTCTAGATCCCAGGAGGATCCAACAGTGGTATCAGAGCATGTTAGGGTTTAGCTATTGAATCTGATGAAATTAATTCGAAAAACTGGGTTTGTTGAATTGATTATTGCCTGCTAAAATCGTTTTTCAAGTGTTAATCTCGGTTTAAATGGATTAAAAGCTTCTGCTGGAAAATCGATTCATGTGTTTGTCGCAGCGTGTCGATCGGTGCAAAGCGTGCATCGATCGATGCAGAGCGAAAACACGTAAAACTTTTAGGGTTTGTCGTAGAGTGTCGATAGGTGCAAAGCGTGCATCGATCGACATAGAGCGAAAACTCATAAAATAATCTTAGGGTTTATCGCAGAGTATCGATCGGTGCAAAGCGTGCATCGATCGACGCAGAGCGAAAACTCGTAAAATATTTGGGTTGTTCGCAAAGCGTCGACCGACAAAAAGCTTGTGTCGATCGATGCACCGTGAAAACTCGCACTGTATCGATCGACGCACTGGGTGGATCGATCGATTCAGTTGGTTGGTTTCGGTTCAATTGGATTGAACCGGAAATCAATTTTGATTGTGGTTAGGATGTGTCGATTGATGCAAGGATGCGTCGATCAACACGCAACTCGCAGACTCAAAGGTTGGGCCTATAGTTGCGATTACCAAATCGAATAAAACCTAAACTTAATAAAACTGAACGTTTTGATTAAATTAATAACTTCTTGGATGTATATTGGATATGCACCAAGATTAAATAGTTCATTTCCTCAACTAAATATCAAGTGATCTTGATGTCTTGCCCGATCTGGTCTACTGCCAAGACTCGTGTCGTTTGTTGGATAATCTTGGAGTCCTCGGTATCCACTGCAACGTGAGTAAGGCAGGTGATCATTGACAGAATTTCAGTGCAACTGTCAGTGATCGCAAGGCAGATAATGGATTGGTTTCACTTGACTGGGCTGCCAGAAGTTCTGGGCCCAGAGACATCAGAGTGGATTGGACATAGTTTGTCTTATCCACGACCAAGAATTGTACTGAGTACAATTAGCAATGATTTGCTTACCTAGATAGCTAAAGTTTGAGTAACGGCGAGTCGCCCACTCGAATTTTAGTTATCTGAGGATCTTGGCTCATTGTATTCATCCGAGGAAACATAGTTTTGAATACAATGCGAGTTTTTCTTATTAGATAAGAATTCTCATTTCTTGAGCATTATAACTAAAATCTACCTCTTTTGAATTACAGCTATGTCTGTCTCAAATCACATCAACACTTTCTCACTAAGATCCGTCCTTGAGAAGGACAAGTTAAATGGATCTAATTTCTTGGAATGGTATCGGAACCTGAGAATAGTTCTCAGGCAGGAGAACAAGGAATATGTCCTTGAAAGAGTTCTCACCGAGAGGCCACGTTCCAATGCCCCGCAGACAGAAAAGAATGCTTGGGATAAGCATTCAGCAGATGTCAAAGATGTTAATTGTCTAATGCTGGTGATTATGAACTCTGAGCTGCAGAAGCAATATGAGGACGTGATGTCACCCATTGAGATGATTAACAGCCTGAAAGCTTTGTTTCAGGAGCAAGCTCGCACAGAGAGATACCAGACGGTTAAATCTCTCATGGATTGCAAGCTGGCTAAGGACAGTCCAGTAAGTCCTCATGTCCTTAAAATGATGGGTTACATTGATAACCTGGGGAAACTGGACTGTGCTATTAGCCAGGAGCTAGCCACTGACATGATTCTGCAGTCTTTGCCGTCGTGTTTTGATCAGTTCATCATGAACTACAACATGCAAAACATGACTAAGACATTGACTGAGTTGCACGGCATGCTAAAGACAGCAGAGCCGAATCTCAAGAAGACAACTCCCAGTGTACTTATGGTACAAGGGGGCAAAAGGTTTAAGAAACCTAAGAAGGATAAGGGAAGGGCCCAAGTTGTCCAGACTGAAAGTCAGGACAAGCCTAAGCCGAAGCCCAAATCCGGGCCTTCTCCTGAGGATAAATGCAACTACTGCAAGCAGTTAGGGCATTGGAAAAGAGACTGCAAGAAGTTCATGGAAGATTACAAGAAGCTGAAGAAGACGTATGATGCGTCTGACTCAGGTATTTATGTTATCGAACTTAATGTTATGTCTTCTAGTTCTACTTCGTGGGTATTGGATACCGGCTGCGGTGCTCATATTTGTACTGATGTGCAGGCACTAAGAAACAGTAGGACGCTGAAGAAAGGACAAGTGGAGCTACGGGTCGGGAATGGAGCTAAGGTTGCTGCACTGGCCGTAGGCACCTACGAGTTGTCCTTACCATCGGGCATGGTTTTAATTTTAAATAATTTCTACTTTGTACCTGCGATAAGCAGAAACATAATTTCAGTTTCTGTTTTGGATTTGGAAGGTTTTGATTTTGCTGTTAAGAATAAAGTTTGTTCTTTTAATCGTGATGGTACGTTTTATGGTAGCGCCCCATTAGATAATGGGTTATATGTTTTAAACCAAGAAATGCCTGTCTTTAACATAAATACAAAGCGGTTTAAGTCAAATGACGAAAACCCGACTTTCTTATGGCATTGTCGTTTGGGCCATATCAATGAGAAACGCATCCAAAGGCTCCATCGAAATGGGCTTCTGGGCTCATTTGATTTTGAATCATGTGAGAAATGCGAATCTTGCTTGGTGGGCAAAATGGCTAGAGCCCCTTTCAACAAACCAAATGAAAGGGCCAGTGACTTATTGGGCCTTATTCATACTGATGTATGTGGGCCGATGAGTACTGTTGCTAGAGGAAATTACAAGTACTTCATTACCTTCACTGATGACTTCAGTAGGTATGGCTATGTCTATTTGATGAGACACAAGTCAGAATCCTTTGATAGATTCAAGGAATTCAAGAATAAAGTACAGAATCAACTTGGCAAAAGTATCAAAGTCCTGCGATCGGATCGCGGAGGAGAATACTTGAGTCAAGAATTCAGCGACTATCTGAGCGAGTGTGGAATTATTTCACAACTCACTCCTCCTGGTACACCCCAATGGAATGGAGTGTCAGAGAGGAGGAATCGAACCTTATTGGATATGGTTCGGTCTATGATGAGTCATTCTAATCTTCCATTATCCTTTTGGGGATACGCTCTAGAAACGTCTGCGTTTACACTAAATAGGGTGCCATCTAAATCAGTAGAAAAGACACCACATGAATTGTGGACTGGGAATGTTCCTAGTCTGTCTTTCCTGAGGATTTGGGGATGTGAGGCTTATGTCAAACGATTAATCTCTGACAAGCTTGCACCCAAATCAGGAAAATGCTACTTCGTTGGTTATCCTAGGGAAACCAAGGCATACTACTTTTACAACCAATCTGAGAACAAAGTATTTGTTGCTCGGGACTGTTCTTTTCTTGAGAGGGAGTTTCTCTCTAAGAAAAACAGTGGGAGTAAAGTACATCTTGAAGAAATTCAAGATGCACATGAAGCTACTCATCCTATTGAGGAAGAGCAGCAGCTGGATCCACAAAGTTCTGTGGAACCGGCGCCTGTGGAGCCTGAAGTTCGCAGGTCCGGAAGGATCCGTCTCGAACCCGAGAGATACTATGGATTTCTCGTAACTGATTCCAATGATCTGATGATCATTGAAAGTGACGAACCAGCGACCTTCGCGGAAGCAATGATGGACCTGGACTCCGAAAAGTGGCTTGGAGCCTCTAAGTCCGAAATGGGATCCATGTCAGAAAACCAAGTATGGTCCTTGGTCGATTTACCTAATGGTGCAAAAGCCATTGAGTGTAAATGGATCTTCAAGAAGAAGATTGACGTGGATGGCAATGTACAGATTTACAAAGCGAGGTTGGTGGCTAAAGGTTTCAAGCAAATTCATGGTACTGACTATGATGAAACCTATTCCCCAGTCGCTATGCTTAAATCCATTCGGATTCTTCTAGCGATTGCCGCTCATTATGATTATGAGATTTGCCAAATGGATGTCAAAACCGCATTCCTGAATGGTATTCTGGAAGAGAATGTGTATATGACACAGCCTGAAGGTTTTGTCGATCCTAAGAACGCTGGGAAGGTATGCAAGCTTCATAAATCCATTTATGGATTGAAGCAAGCATCACGGAGTTGGAATCTTCGTTTTGATGAAGCAGTAAAACAATTTGGTTTCATCAAGAACGAAGAGGAACCATGTGTTTACAAGAAGACTAGTGGGAGCAAAATTGCGTTTCTTGTACTGTATGTCGATGACATACTCCTCCTCGGTAATGACGTTCCGTTGCTTCAGTCTGTCAAGACTTGGCTCGGAAGTTGTTTTTCCATGAAAGACATGGGAGAAGCCGCATACATTCTTGGAATCAGAATCTACAGAGATAGATTGAATAGGCTGATTGGATTGTGCCAGGACACTTATATTGATAAGGTGTTGCATAGATTCAGGATGCAAGATTCCAAGAAGGGCTTCATACCGATGTCTCATGGCATGAATCTCAGCAAGAAGCAGTGTCCGGCGACACCTGCTGAGCGAGAACGCATGAATAGGATTCCTTATTCTTCTGCAATAGGATCTATTATGTATGCCATGCTCTGCACTCGTCCATATGTAACTTACGCGTTAAGCATGACGAGTAGATACCAATCTGATCCAGGTGAAGTTCACTGGACAGCTGTCAAGAATATTCTCAAGTATTTGAGACATACTAAGGATAAATTCCTTGTGTATGGAGGAAGTGAAGAACTTGTGGTGAATGGATTCACCGATGCGAGCTTTCAGACAGACAGAGACGATTTCCGATCACAATCTGGATATGTCTTCTGTCTAAATGGCGGTGCAGTGAGCTGGAAGAGCTCTAAGCAGAATACCGTAGCTGATTCCACAACGGAAGCTGAATATGTTGCTGCTTCAGAAGCAGCAAAGGAAGCTGTTTGGATCAAGAAGTTCATGACTGAACTTGGTGTGGTTCCTAGTATCTTGGAGCCAGGCAAAAGAACCAAGGTCACACCAGAAGTCCAAACATGTGGAGAGGAGATATCACCTGATTCGAGATATCGTCAATAGAGGTGATGTGAAGATCAGCCGAGTTCCGACAGACGAGAATGTCGCTGATCCTCTGACTAAGTCACTCCCAAGGCCTAAGCATGAGAGTCATACGACCGCTGTAGGCATTAGAGATCTTAAGATGTAATCTTGATTCTAGTGGGAGTTTTAGTTTTGTTTTAGTTATAATAAGACACTCTTGTAAACATTCTTTTGGAAATGTTTAATGAAATTTTATTTCAGCATTATTTATTGTGATCTAAATAATGGTCCCAAAATAAGTTTATGACATGTTATAGGTCATCAAGTTGAGGACTTGATCATGAAACCCTATAAGCTAATAAATTATTTTGTCCCTAGTCGAGGTTGTAGAATTGGGACATTGACAACCGTTAGAGACTAGATTGTGAGGTGACTGTTGGCTAAGTTTCATGGAGCCAATGATATGATTATCGCAGTCAGTCACATAGATATATGTTAGTGAACATATGATCGGACATGACCCGCTAATGAGAAGTCTACAAGATAGTTATATCTGTGTCATAAGAGGTTCTCATTACGACTATAGAGTATAGTCCTTAGACCTGAGTTCATCATGCTTTCTTGCATATGAATTGGTATATTTTGACTTTGTCAAACGTCGACCCGTAACTGGCGACTATAACGGCACTGTTCAAGTATATCATGAAATGTGCGTTGAAACAGGGATGGAACAAGATGGAATTTGTCCCTCCTGAATAACGGGAGATAAATATCTCAGGGCCTATCGAAGATTTAATACTGAGAAAAAGTGTGGCCGCACTCAAACGAACTGTAGTTCAGTTGTTTGTAATGTTCAGTATGAGATCAGGAGTTCGATAAACACGATGTTGGCTTAATAAGGATGACACCAATCTTGCCTTATGCCAAATCGAGATATAGAGACAAAAGGATTATAGGAATTGATGATTCCAGTACAAGTGGGAGATTGTTGGGAAGGTGTCCTGAAATCACACTTGTACTCACTCCTGATGATAGTTGTGTGTCGAGATCAGACATTCGTATAATACTGGGTGGTTGCAATGTTTTGCTAGAAGCCTCTTGCAGTCTGTAAGTTGTAGACTTACTGCCAGTATTATATGATCCTATAGGGTCACACACCTAAGCAAACTGGAAGCATGAAAGTGGGAATGATCATTATGGTAATGATCATACTTATGTGTATTGGATACACATTTACATAGAGTTTTACAATGTGTAGGTCGATCGATGCATGAGTGTGTCGATCGATGCAAGCTTTTCGTGGAGGTGTGTCGATCGACACAGTAAGTGTGTCGATCGTTGCACATCGGGTTCCGAAACTGATGTTTCGGATTAATGACGTAACCGAGCCAAGATTGTCCGACGGTTTGGTGATGTCAATTCCAGGTCGATATATAAGGTCTTATATGGTCGACCTGAACCCTAGCCGTCTTCTCTTCTCTCTGACAGAAAAGCAGAAACACCAGAAACTCTTAGATCCCACAAATCCGGCACTAGCATCCCGTTTCCAGCTTGTGTGCGTGTGTACGTGGTAGAGGCAAGGCATCTGCGTTGCTCACTGATCTCGTTCACCAATTCCGCTGCCAGTTCAAGGTAAGAACGAGGATGGTAAATTCAATATATCAAACCCTAGATCCCAGGAGGATCCAACAAAAACAACAACGCACATAAAATTGTCGAGGAAGAGAGAAATACGACCTCCACCAAACGCAAGTAACCAATAGCGAAGAAAGAGGCGGAAGAAAAAATATTTGCATATTGCGTATCAGAAAACCTCTGCCGTAACTGGCAAACCTACATCGACAAAAGAAACACATAACGACATAGTAACATGAGAACAAAGATCCACCTACTTCCCGAGACCAAAAACAGTGGAAAAGGAAGAAAAAAACCATTGGAAGAAAAAATCATTGGAAGAAGAAATAGCTGCTTAACTGATCGGAGATAACCGTTGTCCCAAAAAAAAAATGGTCTCTCGAGAAAGATCAAGAAAAATGCTGAACATGGAAACACTCACCGCCACACACAATCACAATTTAAGAACTACAATTTAATTGTCATGCCAAACCGATCCACCACTAGATCTTTTCTGCAAAGGATCACACAAGACAATCAATGGGAATACACAATTAAAATTCGTCCAAATCACATCACCAAAAGTGTTTCCAAAAACAAAAAAGAGTTCAAATTGTATTGAAAAAATCACATCATGGATGAAGCACAATAGGCTACAAAGGCAGTGGTGAAGCCTCTCATAACATTGGCAATGGTCGGATGCCAAAAAAAACGAAAGAAACAAAAACAGCAATGCGACAAGAACAAATTCAGGTTTTCAGAAAAAGAAAACATTTTTTTATTTTCTCTGTATCTATTTTCTAATCAAATTAGAAAGTTAAATGTGACAAATGTTAAAGTTTGGTTTTAGAAAGTAGTAATAAAAAACATCGGTAAAAAGAGTGAAAATATAATACGTTATCTTATTAGAAATGTATCAAATTTGGAGAAAATATGTCCAACCGTAACCAAATTAAAGTTGTGGTTCTAATAAATTTAAATATATCGAGTACACGCAATACGTAATAACTTAATTTCCTCATAGTTTTTAGGTTTTAATTCGTTTTTATTTACGTTTTACGTCAAGAAAAAAATTGTGTTCAATTGGTAGTCGAAGAAGAGAACTTGAGAACCACTCATCACTCATATAATCTTTTTTTTTTTTTTGCGTAATATTAGTGTGAAACTTAACTCTAAAGGATCATTCACTATTTGCACGAGCACGAGAAACCTGGAAGTGGTAGCGGTATAGACGGTGAAGCTGGTAGACATATATTACAAGTGATTATACTTATCATGTTTCTTATTTTTTGTTTTTCACCATCTGTATTTTTTTTTGGGGTCAGTATGCATTATATTAAATTAACTGGTTTGATACGAGTAATTTATAGGAAATATGTAATATTATGAGTTAAATAATATACTTTGACATTCAAACACACAAAAAAATATCAGATAAAGAAAAGAAAAAGAGTAAACCTGACTTAAAAAAAAACCTGACTTTTATACCAATTTTATAAAAGGATCCACGTTAATTTTGAGGGAAGTGGACAATAATACCAAAGCAAACACTTATATATATGGATATCTAAGATATTGTGTTTAATATTCTGATTGGTACTGACTAGGGCTGGGCATAATATCCGGACCCGAAATATCGAACCGAACCCGAACCAAAAAAATAGAACCGAACCCGAACCCGAAAAGATAAAATACCCGAACGGGTTCTAAACTTTTATATCCGAAGAACCGAATCCGAACCCGACCCGAACCGAGAACCGAATGGGTACCCGATGTTGGGAATGTCCTGAAATCTACTGTACTTGCTCTAAGTGAAAGTCGTATAGTCGAGATGAGACAATCACATAACACTAGGCAGTCATAACGCTTTGCTAGAAGCCACTTATGATCAATGAGTTGAGAACTCATTGCTAGTGTTATATGATCCTACAGGGTCACACACCTAAGCAAACTGGGCGTTAAAGACGAGGTTGATCATTAATGTAATGATCCAAGTGAATGCATATCTGATATGCATTCGATATCAATGTTCTGGGGAGTGTCGATCGTTGCAGTTAGTGCATCGATCGATGCACTCGCGGATTAATCAGATTAATTCGGTTTAATCGTTGGTTAATCCCGTTGTGGTTTAAGCCGACATATATAAGATATATGGTCGACCTAAACTCGTCCCTAACCTAATTCACAGCCACCAGAACACAGAAATAAACCTCTCTGGAGATTAGATCTCTATAAGGCACTAGCATCCCTGCGGTCCAGTATGTGTGCGTGTGGATACCAGTAGAGGCGCAGCATTTGAGGCGCTTCGTGATCTCGATTATCTGCAAACACTTCCGCTGCATATTCAACAGGTAAATCTGAGATCTCAATAGATTCAATTACATGAACCTTAGATCCTAGGCTCGGAATTCAGACTAGGGTTGCTAATCCGGATTAGAACTGCTAGAAATTTCTTCAGTGGTATCAGAGCTTTAGGGTTCCATTGAATCTGTAGCATGATGATTAGATTAGTTGAATCTAGATCTTTGTATAAGTGATACAAGCATGCTAAAACTCGTTTTGATCAAAGTAACCTAGTTTAGGGTTTTGTTCGAAAACGTTTTAAGGTTTTTCGCATAGTGTCGATCGTTGCCAATCGGGCATCGATCGACACATAGCGAAAACCCGATTAAACTTAGGGATTTTCGCATGGTGTCGATCGTTGCCAATCCGGCAACGATCGATGCAGGGCGAAAACCCGAATAAACCTAGTTTTCGCCTAGTGTCGATCGATGCAATTGTTGCATCGATCGACACAGCCTCGCGAGATTGTTGGATCGGTTCAATTGGATTGAACCGGTTATCGAGCTTGGTTAATAATGGTCGAACACTGTGAATGGTTTGATGGCGATTGTATTGATTAGGTTGGCATCGACCGATGCTAACGTAGCATCGATCGATGCTTACCGGTATTCAAAACCGGATCAATTGGATTGATCGGTTATCGCGGATTAATTAATTATAAGAATTAAAACATAGTAAAACTGAACGTTTTAAATGGTTCCGTTCCTCAACCAAATATCAAGTGATACTTGATGTCTTTCCAATCTTGTCAACTGTCAAGACTCATTTCATTGTACGATAGGCTTGCAGTGCAAGGTGTCAACAATTACATGAGTAAGGCAGGAAGTAATCGTGTTAATGGGCTTGCAGTGCAAGGCATCAACAATTACATGACTGAAGAGATTGGTTTGCTTGACTGGGCTATCAAAATTGTTTTGGGCCCAGAGACATCAGGTGGATTGGACATGAGATGTCGATCCACAACCAAGAGTTATATTGGATATAACTAGCAAAGTTGTTGCTTACCTATATAGCTAAATTTGGGTGATAGCCAGTGGCTCACTCAAGTTTAGTGAAGTATGGATCTTGGATCATTATATTCATCTGAGGAAGCATTGATTGAATATAATGCGAGTTTTCTTAAAAGTTAAGATTTCTCATTTCTTGAACATCATAACTAAACCTTTTTCTTTTCTATGTTCTCAGCTATGACTACTACTCATAATAATTCTTTCTCCCTGCGATCCGTCCTTGAGAAGGACAAGTTAAATGGATCGAATTTTCTCGAATGGTATCGGAACTTGAGAATTGTTCTCAAGCAGGAGAAGCGGGACTATGTCCTTGAAAATGTTCTCCCTGAAAAACCGAGATCCAATGCCGCACATGCAGAAAGGAGTGCTTGGGACAAGCATTCCAATGATGTGGTCGATGTGAATTGTCTCATGTTGGCTACCATGAACTCGGACTTGCAGAAGCAATACGAGAACGTGGAGTCGCCAGTGGAGATGATTACTAGCCTGAAAAGCATGTTTCAGGAGCAAGCACGAACTGAGAGATACCAGGCGGTTAAATCTCTCATTGAATGCAAGCTACCAAAGGACAGTCCGGTCAGTCCTCATGTCATTAAGATGATGGGTTATATTGATAACCTGGGGAGACTGGATTGTCCCATTAGCCAAGAGTTGGCTACTGACATCATTCTGCAGTCACTGCCGTCAAGTTATGATCAGTTTGTTATGAACTATAACATGAACAACTTGACGAAGACGTTGACTGAACTGCATGGCATGCTCAAGACAGCTGAGCCTAATATCAGGAAGGGCACTCCTAATGTACTTATGGTACAAGGGGGTAAGAAGTTTAAGAAACTTGGCAAAGGCAAGGGAAAGGGCAAGGCAGTCCCGGTTGAGAACCAGGACACGCCTGCGCCGTCCCCGAAGCCCAAGCCGGGCCCATCTGAGACTGATAAGTGCCATTACTGTAAAGAGCCTGGGCATTGGAAGAGAAATTGCAACAAATTCTTGGAAGAGAAGAAAAAGAAGAAGAAGACTTTCGAGACTTCATCTTCAGGTATTTATGTTATAGAAGTAAATGTTACTACTTCTGGTTCTACTTCTTGGGTATTGGATACCGGCTGTGGTGCTCATATTTGTACAAATATGCAGGGCCTAAGCAACAGTAGGACGTTGGAAAGGGGACAAGTGGACCTGCGTGTGGGGAATGGAGCAAGAGTTGCTGCATTAGCCGTAGGAACATTTAACTTGTCTTTACCTTCTGGTTTGGTTTTAGAACTTCATAATTGCTACTATGTACCTGCTATAAGCAGAAATATTATTTCTATTCCTGTTTTGGATTTGGAAGGATATCAGTTTTCAATTAAGAATAAATGTTGTTCTTTTGATTACAATGATATGTATTATGGTAGCAGCCCATTAGAGAATGGGCTTTATGTTCTAAACCAAAGCACATAAATCTATAACATTAACACCAAGAGATTAAAATCAAATGACACGAATCATACTTTTCTATGGCATTGTCGTTTGGGCCACATAAACGAGAAACGGATTCAAAAGCTCCATAGTGATGGGCTTTTGGGCTCATTTGATTATGAATCATGTGAGAAATGTGAATCTTGTTTACAAGGCAAAATGACTAAGGCCCCTTTCAACAAATCAAACGAAAGGGCCAGTGACCTGTTGGGCCTTATACATACAGATGTATGCGGCCCAATGAGCACAAGTGCCAGAGGAAATTTTCGATACTTCATTACCTTCACTGATGATTTCAGCAGGTATGGCTATGTCTATTTAATGAGACACAAGTCGGAATCCTTTGAAAAGTTCAAAGAGTTCCAAAATGAAGTACACAATCAACTTGGCAAAAGTATTAAGGCTCTTCGATCAGATCGTGGAGGAGAATACTTAAGCCAAGAATTCAGTGATCATTTGAGAGATTGTGGAATTGTTTCACAACTCACTCCTCCTGGAACACCACAATGGAATGGCGTGTCTGAGAGGAGGAATCGAACTTTATTAGATATGGTTCGATCAATGATGAGTCTCTCAACTCTTCCATTATCCTTTTGGGGATACGCTCTAGAAACGTCTGCGTTTACACTAAATAGGGTTCCGTCAAAATCAGTTGCAAAGACACCACATGAGATGTGGACTGGAAATGTTCCGAATGTGTCTTTCCTGAAGATTTGGGGTTGTGAAGCTTATGTTAAGAGATTAATTACAGATAAGCTCGAGCCCAAATCTGATAAATGCTACTTCGTTGGTTATCCTAAGGAAACCAAGGCATACTACTTTTACAACCAATCCGAGAACAAAGTGTTTGTTGCTCGGAACTGCGTTTTTCTTGAGAGAGAGTTTCTTTCCAAGAGAAACAGTGGGAGTAAAGTACAACTCGAAGAAGTTCGAGAACCGCAGGAAAATGCTCAACCCGTAGAGGAAGAGCAACAGTTGGATCTACAAAGAGTTGTAGAGACGGCGCCTGTGGAGCCTGAAATTCGCCGATCCGAAAGGATCCGTCACGAACCCGAGAGATATGGATTTCTCGTAACCAATTGTCATGATTTGTTAATCATTGACAGTGACGAACCAGCGAATTTCGAAGAAGCAATGATGAGCCCTGACTCCGCAAAGTGGCTGAAAGCCGCTGAATCCGAAATGGGATCCATGACACAGAACCAAGTATGGACTTTGGTTGATTTACCCGATGGTGCAAGACCCATTGAGTGTAAATGGATTTTCAAGAAGAAAATTGATGTGGATGGAAATATTCAGATATATATGAAGGATTATTGTGTTTTTCAAGGTTCAAATCCCAAATTACAACCTAACACATAACCTTAAACAGATCTAGGTTTTTGCAAAACGAATCATAAAACACAAACCTGGACATTACCTTTTGCAGCGGAATGATTGTAATGTCGAGATCACTTAGAGCAGATTATCACCGGCTCCTCCTAGGTATCCACACGCTTACAAGCTACGGATCAGGCTGCTAGACCGAGGTAGAAATCAGAGAGAGAGAGGACGGCACAGCTCAGAAAAATCGCAGAAGGCTAGGGTTTCTGGCGCCTCTCTCTTGCCTTATATAGGCCCAAGTTATTAACTAATGGCCTATTAGGCTTTTGGGCCCAAAACACAAATCAGACAAAAAGCCCGTTTTTGTCTTGGCCCAATTCTCTGTACAAATACAGTAAATGCCGCTGCATCTTACCGTATTAATTCCATCTTAACTTTCCCGTTAGCTATGGTGTGTGACCCTTTGGGATCATACAATACTGGTAATAAGTCCTAAACTTATAGATCAAGAGCGGACTCTAGCAAGCCATCATGATCACCCAGTATTTATGACTTATGTCTGATCTCGACACTTATCATACTTTCTAGAGATAGTACAGTAGATTTCAGGACATTCCCAACAATCTCCCACTTGTACTGGAATCCTACACAGGACATTCCCAACAATCTCCCGATTGTACTGGAATCCTACATTCCCTAGTCCTTTTGTCTTAATATCTCGATCTGGCATAAGGCAAGATGCGTGTCATCCTTATATAGCCAGACCATGTTTATCGGACCAGATTTGATACTGACAATGCAAACGACTTGGGCAAGTCCGTTTGGGAATGGCCATTCTCTTACCAGCTATCAAATCTCCGATTGGCCTAGAGATATTACCTCCGTTAAACGGCAGGGACAAATCCCATCTTGTTCCATCACTATGAACTACACAATTCATAATACACCCAACCAAGGTCCGTATAGCTCCCAGTTACGAAACAGCGTTAGACAATGATCAAAGCGCATTACTCCATGTGCAGCCACATGCATGCGAACTCAGGTCTAAGGACTATACTCTATAGTCGTATATGAGAACTTCTTATGACACAGATATTAATATCTTGCAGAGTTCTCATCTTGCGGGCCATGTCCGGTCATATGCTCCCCTACATATACCTATGTGTCGACTTTGATGCCGCGCATCTATGACCCCTCGAAACTTGGTCATAAGTCTCAACACAATCTAGTCTCAACAGGTTGTTGGTGTTCCAATTTCAACAACCTTCGACTATGGACACTATGATTTATGTCACTTCGTTAAATCTGGGGTTTCAGGATCAAGTCTACTCATGTACTTCGATGACCCATATATAGTGACATGAATCATTTTGGAACGATTATTTTATATCACAGTTAAAATAATCCAGAAATAAAAATTTCATTAACATTTTAAAATGTTTACATGAACCTTTCAAAACAACTAAGTAAAGCCCTTTACAAACTCCCACTGAAATTAAGACTACATCTTAATTTCACTCATCCTACAGCTACAGTCCGCGACTCGTGCTTAGGCATAAGGAGTGGCTTCGTTAATAGATTAGCAACGTTCTCATTCGATGAAACTTGCTTATCTACTTAACACCTCTGTCATTTATCTCACGGAATAGGTTACACCTATCCTCAAGGTGTTTGGACCTATGATGTGCAGCTAGTCTCATCTGTGCTGGGAATCACATCAAGTTCAGTGATGAACTCTTCTTTCCAAACAACCTCTTTCGCCGCTTCTCAAGCTGCGAAATGTTCAGCTTAAGTCATGGAGTCAGCAACAGTGCCTTGCACTGCCAGTTAGACACAAGATATAGCCGGACTGTGACCAGGAATTATCTTTGTCTATTGGAAACTTGCCTTTCAGACTCTATCGACTTGTAGCACCTCACTTTCTCCGTAAATCAAGAACTTATCCTAAGTATTCCTCAAATACTTCAGAATATTCTTTACGGCAATCCAGTGATTCTTTGCTGGATTTGACTGGTCTTTACTTGTCTTGCTTAGCATTAAAGCAACATCAAAACAAGTATGTGTCATGGCATACATGATAGATCCAATTGCCGTCGCATATGGAATCCTATCCATGCATTCAAGCTCAGCAGATATCGCAGGACACTGTATCTTGCTTAATGAATTGCCATGTGACATTGGCATAAAGCCCTTCTTGGATTGCTGATTACGTGTAGGACTTTGTCAATTTAAGAATCCTGACTTTGTCCTACCAGCTCTTTTGGATCTTTATCTTTAGATCCAAAATCCAAGAACTACGTGGCTTTACCCATGTCAATCATAAAATCAACTCCCAAGCCAGTCCTTTACCGACTGCAGCATTGGAACGTTATTTTCGAGAATCAGTATGTCATCGACATACACTATGAGAAATGCAATATTGCTCCAACTTATCTTTTAGTAAACGCACAGTTCCACTTCGTTCCTGTTCAAGTCAAAACATTGACTACTTTAACAGAACGAAGATTCCAACTCCGATATGTTTGCTTCCATCCATGAATGGATCGATGAAGCTAACTTACACCAAATGTAATTTTTCGGAGTCCGGGCTCACTTTTGCTTCTTTGAATTTCGCAGATTCGTCGCTTTCAATGATCATCAGATCATGCGAACTTTCAATGATCATCAGGTTCAACTAATGACGAGAAATCACTCTCGGATTAGTGACTGATTCATTCATATCTGCGATCTTCAGGCTCTACAGGTGTAGATTCTACAGAAATCTGTAAATCCATCCGCTGCTCTCCCTCAAAAGGTTGAGCAGCCTCCTGTAATTCTCGAATTTCTTCGAGTTACACTTTTACTCCCACTGTTCTTCTTGGAAATTAACTTCCCCTCTTAGAAAACAGAATGGACGTAAAAAGGGCAACAAGCCTTGGTTTCCCTAGGACAACCAGCGAAGTAGCACAACTACAAATACTCAGTAAAGACGAATTTGGATCGACTCCAATCCACATTTACGTGGTGTCTTTCAACTGATATTGGTGGAACTATTTCAGCGTAAACTTAGATAATTTTAGAGCGTTATTCTTAAAGAATATCATGGAAGATTCGTGTGACTCATCTTTAATCATTTCTAATAAGATCTGATTCTTTCTCACAGAAACACCTCCAGGTTTTCAGGAGAAATGAGATGTGAAACGACTTCACACTCATTCAGATGATCACACCATCAATGACTTAAGTATTCTCACTCGTGATCTAATCCAGAGTCTCAATACTTCTGTCACTCAGATTCTATACCTCATTCTGGATTCTTTCGATCATATCAAAGAATTCCGACTTGTGTCTCATCAAATGAACACAGTCATACTCACTGAAGTAATCAGTAGAGACAATGAAGTACAATAAATTTTTCTCTGGCATAACTGCTCATCGGACCACATACATGAGTATGTTCAATCTCCAATAAGCCTTTGGGCCTTTCTCTAGCTCGGCTAAGATGGGCCCTTTGTCTTTTGGTCCAGTAAGCAGAATTCAAGTCTCATAAGATATCCAATCAAATGAGCCCAAAAGTCCATGACTATGGGGTTTCTGAATCCGACTTACTCTATTTGACCAAAACATTTATGCCAAGAAAAATCAGGTTTAATTCATCAGATTTAAACCAATTCGGTATTTATGTTACATTTGGGCATTCTTTGGTTTAAGATATAAAACCCATTTCTTGAATAGGGTGCTACAATTAACATTTCATTAAGATCAAAAGAACAAAACTTGTCTTTATCAAAATGAAAAACATTCAAATTCTTCACAAGAAAATGAAAAACAACTCTGCTTAAAGCAGGTACATTGTAGCAATTACTTAATACAAAACCAAGCCTCAAGGGCATCTACAAGTGAAAACCCTACGGCTGAGGCAGCATCCCAAGCTCCTTCCAGACACGCAGTTCCACTTGCCCTTCCTTCAACGTTCTACTGTTGTTCAGGCTCTACATATTATAACAAATATCAGTGCCACAATCAGTATCCAATACCTACAAGGTATAACTTGAAGTAATAACATGAATACCTGAGGAAGTAGTCTCATACATCAACTTTAACTCCTCATAATCTTCCATGATTTAATGCAATCTCTCTTCCAATGCCCAGTCTCTTTACAGTAGCAGCACTTACCAACGTAAGAGGTATCTGACTCGGGCTCAGAAGACACATGCTTGCCATGATTCAAAATCCGGACAACTTTGTCTTCACCCTTGTCAGTATTAGGTTTAGTAAACCTACCCTTCTCCTTCATGAGATTGTACAGGGTGCTCTTCACGTTTGGCTCAACTGTTTTGAGCATGTCATGCAGTTCAGTCAACGTCTTCGTTAAGCCTTTCTTGATATAGTCCCTTACGAACTCATCATAGCTTGACGGCAGTGACTGCAGAATGATCTCAGTTGCCAATTCCTGGCTAACTGGATAATCCAGTTTCCTCAGGTTATCAATGTAACCCATCATTTTACTGACATGAGGACTTACTGGATGATCATTTGGTAGCTTGCAGCTAGTGAGAGATTTAACCAACTGGTATCTCTCCACTCTTACCTGCTCCTGAAATTTCAATTTCAGGCTGCTGATCATCTCTATTGGCGACTCCATGTTCTCATATTGCTTCCGCAAATCTGAGTCCATGGTAGCCAATATCAGACCACGCACATCTACCGCATCATTATAATGCTTATTCCAAGCATTATATACTGCATGAGAGGCATTGGACCCGATCCTCACGGGGAGAGCTTTCTCAAGGACATAGTCCTTTCTCTCCTGCCTGAGAACTAGTCTCAGGTTCCGCGACCAAGTCAAGAAATTTGATCCGTTCAGTTTGTCCATCTCAAGGACATACCGGATCGAGAAAGTGTTTTGATTGTTTGTGCTTGTCATAGCTGAAAACTCGCATCGTATTCAAAATTTCTTTGTTTAACCTCATATGAATACAATGATTCCGAGACCCATGTTTAGCTAAATCCAAAGTGGGCCACTGGCCGTCACCCAGAATTAGCTTTACTTGGTAAGCATACACACAGCTAGTTATAACCAATAACTCTCGGTTGTGAATTGGACCCGAGGCCCAAATTCACCAGATGTCTCAAGGCCCGGGACTCCCGATGGCCCAGTCAAGAAAACCAATCTCTTACAGCCAAATAATCACTAAAATCTGGGACTCCCAATGAAATTAGTGACTATATACTACTTTACTTACGCGAAAACAGACACCTCACACTGTAAGCCATATCTGTAATCAAATAAGCGTTAAGTAGTTGACAAGATTGGGCAAGACATCGAAGCTTGATATTGTTTTTGAGGATTTTTAAGTTTTATTTCCAAAAATAGAAGATTACTATTTTGGGAAACTTTCTTATTTTAGAAACTTTCTAAATTTAGTAACTTACTAAAAATAGAAATTTCTAATTTAATATTTTATAAATATTTTCAGGTTGGGTCACAAATTATAGGCCCAATTCTTGGCCCAAGACCATAGAATTCCAGCTGGCCCAATAATTTGACATAACCGATCCGGTTTATTAATTCTGGTCCAAGACCAAATTAATTATCAAAACCATCGGTTATTTACTAAACCAGACCAGCTCTAAATTATTTGGTCCAACCAAATCAAACTTAGACCAGCCTTCGGTTTAGGTTAAAATTCAATTTTATGAATTTAAATCCGGTTTAACAAGAAATAAAATTATTTCCAGCAAACCGCGATTTGGGTTAACCGCTTGAACCACCAATTAAATTGGATCGGTTCGGTTAAGTCCAAAATCAGGAAGAAACACCTTGTGTTTTAGCCAATTTTGACCTAACTTGCGGTTTTTGGCTAAAGCAGACAATGAACCACAGTCGGATTGATCGGTTCATTGTCGCGGGTTTGGGAAAAACGAACCACAATCATCGATCGCTATCAAACAATAATTGATCACGACATTCAATTAACAACAAAAACTATTTTGTCCCTTTTTTTTCAATTCAATAATTACATGATCGTATCATAACAAGCAAAGACAACAGCTTATGACTTTTCACAACATCGCATGATAATTAATTGAATCAATCACTAACTTTTCTCAAAGTCAACAGCGCAAGGTTTCAACATTCGCTAAAGGACAAAATCCTTTACACATGATCACACAAATCGTGAGCCAATATTGGGTTTTAATAATTGCACATGATCGGCACACGCTTAGGGTTTCATAAATAATCAAAACAGGAGCACACACCACACGCAAACACATGGACACACGCCACACACGTGATCGACATAATTAAAACAATAGCAGCCTAGCCAATTAATTATCGATCAACGACAACACTCGGCAATAAACACAAAATTACCGAGACCTTCAAGCGATAATTAATCGGCACAATTAAATATGCTGAGACCAAATTATGCGATTAAGGTTTTAATCAATTTAATCAATTTAATTCAATCAATTGATTCAAAAACCTTTAAACATTCATATGATCCATATTTACAAGAAACCAGAAAACCTGGCTCTGATACCACTGAAGGATTATTGTGTTTTTCAAGGTTCAAATCCCAAATTACAACCTAACACATAACCTTAAACAGATCTAGGTTTTTGCAAAACGAATCATAAAACACAAACCTGGACATTACCTTTTGCAACGGAATGATTGTAATGTCGAGATCACTTAGAGCAGATTATCACCGGCTCCTCCTAGGTATCCACACGCTTACAAGCTACGGATCAGGCTGCTAGACCGAGGTAGAAATCAGAGAGAGAGAGGACGGCACAGCTCAGAAAAATCGCAGAAGGCTAGGGTTTCTGGCGCCTCTCTCTTGCCTTATATAGGCCCAAGTTATTAACTAATGGCCTATTAGGCTTTTGGGCCCAAAACACAAATCAGACAAAAAGCCCGTTTTTGTCTTGGCCCAATTCTCTGTACAAATACAGTAAATGCCGCTGCATCTTACCGTATTAATTCCATCTTAACTTTCCCGTTAGCTATGGTGTGTGACCCTTTGGGATCATACAATACTGGTAATAAGTCCTAAACTTATAGATCAAGAGCGGACTCTAGCAAGCCATCATGATCACCCAGTATTTATGACTTATGTCTGATCTCGACACTTATCATACTTTCTAGAGATAGTACGGTAGATTTCAGGACATTCCCAACAATATAAAGCAAGGCTAGTGGCAAAAGGTTTCAAACAAATTCATGGTATTGACTATGAAGAAACCTATTCACCTGTCGCCATGCTTAAATCCATTCGGATTCTCCTAGCAACAGCTGCTCATTATGATTATGAGATCTGGCAAATGGACGTGAAAACAGCTTTCCTTAATGGAATTCTGGAAGAGGATGTGTACATGACACAACCCGAAGGTTTCATCGATCCAAATGCAGCTAGGAAAGTATGCAAACTTCATCGATCCATTTATGGATTGAAGCAAGCATCTCGGAGTTGGAATCTTTGTTTTGATGAAGCAGTCAAAAAGTTTGATTTCATCAGAAGCGAAGAAGAACCATGTGTTTACAAGAAGACTAGTGGGAGCGCAGTTGCATTTCTCGTGTTGTATGTAGATGACATACTTCTTCTCGGAAATGACGTTCCGTTGTTACAGTCTGTTAAGACTTGGCTCGGAAGTTGTTTTTCAATGAAAGACATGGGAGAAGCCGCGTATATTCTTGGAATAAGAATCTATAGAGATAGATCAAACAAGTTGATTGGACTGTGTCAAAACACTTATATCGATAAGGTCTTACACATGTTCAGAATGCAAGATTCCAAGAAGGGCTTCATACCAATGTCTTATGGCATAAGTCTCAGCAAGAAGCAGTGTCCTGAGACACCTGCTGAGCGAGATCGCATGAGTCGGATTCCCTATGCCTCGGCGTTGGGATCCATCATGTATGCCATGCTCTGTACTCATCCAGATGTTGCTTGTGCTTTAAGCATGACGAGTAGATACCAATCTGATCCAGGTGAAAGTCACTGGACAGCAGTCAAGAATATTCTGAAGTATTTGAGAAATACTAAGGATAAATTCTTGGTGTATGGAGGAAGTGATGAGCTGGTAGTAAGTGGTTACACAGACGCAAGTTTTCAGACAGACCAAGATGATTTCCGATCGCAATCTGGTTACATCTTCTGCCTGAATGGCGGTGCAGTAAGCTGGAAGAGTTCCAAGCAGGACACTGTAGCAGATTCCACAACTGAAGCTGAGTACCTCGCTGCTTCTGAAGCGGCAAAGGAGGCTGTTTGGATCAAGAAGTTCATCACTGAACTTGGTGTGATTCCTAGCATTTCTGAGCCAGTGGCTTTGTATTGTGACAACAATGGAGCCACTGCGCAAGCAAAGGAACCTAGATCACACCAGAAATCCAAACACATAGAAAGGAGATATCACCTTATCCGTGATATTGTGAATAGAGGAGATGTGAAGATCAGCAGAGTCCCTACGGATGAGAATGTTGCTGATCCACTGACCAAGCCCCTCCCAAGGTCTAAGCATGAGTTTCATACAACTACTGTAGGCATTAGATATCTTAAGATATGATCTTGATTTCAGTGGGAGTTGTATTTGTTTTAGTTATGACATGATGTTCACAAAGACATAATAGTTATGTTATTTTAATGAAATTGTTTCAGCATTATTTAATTGTGTTAATTAAATATATATATATATATATATATATATATATATATATTGTCCCAAAGTAATTTATGACATTTTATAGGCCATCAAGTATGTGACTTGATCATGAAACCCTATAAGCAATAAATGACATAAATTAAAATGGTCCCTGGTCGAGGTTGTTAACGTGGGACATTAACAACCACGTGAGACTAGTATGTGAGGTGACTGATGACCATGTTTCATGGAGTCATTAATAAGTGTATTAAAGTCAATCACATGGATATGTGTTAGAGAACACATGATCGGACTTGACCCGTTAATGAGAACTCTACAAGATGTTATATGAGTGTCATAAGAGTTTCTCATTACGACTAAAGAGAGTAGTCCTTAGACCTGAGTTCATCATGTCCTCTCTTATATGGATTGGTTCGTCTTGACTTTGTCAAACGTCAGCCGTAACTGGTGATCATAAAGACACTGATTAGGCGTATCATGAAATATAAAAGAGACATGGATGGAACAAGATGGGATTTGTACCTCCTATATAACAGGAGTTAAATATCTCTGGGCCTATCGAAGATTTGATACTGGAAATGCGTGGCCGCGCTCAAACGAGGTGATTGTCAGTCGTTTGTTTTTCATCAGTACAAATCGGGATTCGATAAACGTAATCTGGTTGAATAAGGATGACAAAGTGCTTGCCTTATGCCAGATTGAGATATAGCTACAAAGGGATTAAAGGAATAGATGATTCCAGTACAAGTGGGAGATTGTTGGGAATGTCCTGAAATCTACTGTACTTGCTCTAAGTGAAAGTCGTATAGTCGAGATGAGACAATCACATAACACTAGGCAGTCATAACGCTTTGCTAGAAGCCACTTATGATCAATGAGTTGAGAACTCATTGCTAGTGTTATATGATCCTACAGGGTCACACACCTAAGCAAACTGGGCGTTAAAGACGAGGTTGGTCATTAATGTAATGATCCAAGTGAATGCATATGTGATATGCATTCGATATCAATGTTCTGGGGAGTGTCGATCGTTGCAGTTAGTGCATCGATCGATGCACTCGCGGATTAATCAGATTAATTCGGTTTAATCGTTGGTTAATCCCGTTGTGGTTTAAGCCGACATATATAAGATATATGGTCGACCTAAACTCGTCCCTAACCTAATTCACAGCCACCAGAACCCAGAAATAAACCTCTCTGGAGATTAGATCTCTATAAGGCACTAGCATCCCTGCGGTCCAGTATGTGTGCGTGTGGATACCAGTAGAGGCGCAGCATTTGAGGCGCTTCGTGATCTCGATTATCTGCAAACACTTCCGCTGCATATTCAACAGGTAAATCTGAGATCTCAATAGATTCAATTACATGAACCTTAGATCCTAGGCTCGGAATTCAGACTAGGGTTGCTAATCCGGATTAGAACTGCTAGAAATTCCTTCACCCGAAATATCCGAATTACAATTATATACCTAAAATATTAATTATATTTAGACCTAATATAACAAAATTATCCAAAATTATAATTATAAACATAAATATATTAGTTGTTTTTAGTCTAAAATAACTAAATTATCAAAAATAAACAAAATATATGAAGGGTTTTGTTATATTTATCAAAATTTAACGAATTTTTATTTAAATATAACTAATTTTTATTTTTGTTTTATGTTTTTCGGGTACCCGAACCCGAACCGAACCCGAATGGAACCGAACCGAACCCGAACCGAAATTCTAAAATACCCGAATGGGTTTTATATCTCAGACCCGAAAACCCGAAAACCCGAAAGACCCGAACCGAACCCGAACGGGTACCCGAACGCCCAGGCCTAGTACTGACTATAACTGTAATAGGCTGTGACTGTAAATATTTGACTGTAGAGATTTTAAATTTAAAAATAGTGATTGTTTGTTTAAATAATTTTAAAAACATAATTATTAACAAAAATTATATAAACTGTGATTGTACTTTTAAAATTATGTCACTTAAATATATGTATCAATATTTAACAGAAATTATATAAATTATTATCGTCGTACAACTTGTAACATTTTAGTTATCTTCTAATTATAGTGTTTGATTATTTTAAATATTTTATTGAATAACTCTAGTCAATAATAAGATAGTACCTGCAAATGAACAATAAAAACAGATTCGTTAAAATAGATTTACGGATTAACTTCTATTATAAGACAAAAACATATGTAAATTATTGTATATGTTGAGGAGTGCAAGTCTGTAGGAAAAATTTCTATGTATTTATAATGGTTTTGTGATTTCTAAAAATAGTATTTGTTGATTTGTTTTTTTTTTTTATAGTTGAATGTTTCTTTATTGTAGATTAATATAATAATATCTACAATAAGTTCCTTTTAATATTAATAGAAATATTGACATTTTAATATTTTGTTTACGTACACATACATATAAATAGGATTAATAAAAAATTGTATAGATACATTGATTTTGGCAAAACAAAAATCAGGGGGTATTTGTTTAGAACTTTTATTTTACACTTTAACTGTTAAAAATTATTAGCTGTGACTTTAAAAAATTGGCTGTGACTTTAAGGGTTGTGACATTAAAAAAAAATTAAAAGTCATATATTCTTCGCTTTAAAAAAATATTCACCGTGGACAAAAAATAGAGGAAGTTGGACTTTGAGATTTTTTAGGAGATTTTCAAAGCTGTAAAACTTTTAAATTGTGCTTGGTAAAAAATAAACTTTCAAGACTTTAAAAATAAATAAAAGCCAAAAGAGGCTGAGGTCGTGCGCGTGGAGTCTACGCGCCCGATCTATTTTCTCTCTACCTCGTCTGGTCGCTTTTCTTTCGGTTTGTTGTTTCCGAGGCTTCTCCGGTAGTCGTCGAGCTTAGGCGTTGCCGTGAGAAGCCTCCCATCGGTTACTCGTGCTTAATCTAACAACTGTGGCGGCTATGGGGTGACCGGAGTTCCTCAGCTTTCTCTCCTTCGTTCTTGCGAGGTGTGGATCTTCTCCCTCGGCGGCGCAGTCACAGATCCTTGCTCGAGCCTTCATCCCCGGGTAAGTCGCGAATCCGGAAGTCGCTAGAGGACGTGCGGTGGAAGGACAAGCGCAAGGGAGAAAGGATCGGCGGGATCTGAGATTTGTGCTTGTCTGTGAGAAGTTGGTGGGGTGCGAGACGCGCTAAGCAGGCGCCACGGCGGTGTTGGCCATACCGTTGCGGCTGCGGTGAAGACTGGCGGTGAGGTGCCGTGTTGCATGCCGGTCTTCCCGGAGAAGCTTGTTTAGCAGGAGGTGAGAAGGTTTGAGAAGGTCGGAGAGGATAGGCAGTCGTCGTTCGTCGGTTGCAGAAGAAGATTCGCCAGCTGGAGCTCGCCGGGAGCAGCTTCACCGGGTGAGACCGTGGGATTCTGGGGAAACTCCGTTTGCCGGGAGAAGGAGAGAAGAGTATGGGCTGGTGGCGCTGGAAGGTCGGCAAGGGTCGGATCCTTTCGCCGTGCTGGAAGGTTCCGCTGTGCACCGCGAATCTCGCCGTCTCATATCCGCCGGCGGCGGTGGCGAACCAGTCTGGCCCTAGAGAGTGGCGATGGCATTCTTCTGTAAATTCGATGTCCGGTTTGATGGTCCCACTCCGGTTATCTAGGGTTCTTAGAGTTTCTGGTTTGATTTCTTTTGGTCCGGTTCCCCTGGTTTTGTACCCGGTTGATTCCGGTTAATAATCGGTTCGATTAAAATTAATATAATATTATATTTAAAAAAAAAAATAACAATAAATAAAAGCCAAAAGTCATGTAGCCAAGCATCCCCTCAGTCTTTTTCCCATAAAAGCGTACTTCTATAACAATTTTTTTTTTCAACCATTGGCTGTAAAATTCTAACAGTCAAGAATATCAGACTTTAAAAAAACAATAACAGTAAATACAGTTACAAATCAATTATTCATATGGCTTTAAGGACTGTGGAGAAAATAAAGGGAATTAACCCATGATTTGTAAAAATTTAACTGTAAAGACTGTAAAAAAAGCTACAGCCTCTACAACCTATAAACCAATCACAGCCTTAATTTTGCATAGTAAGTAGGTCAAACTTGTAATGTGTTGACATCTCAAATCTATTTACTTATCACTTGATTATAAAGCTTATAAGTTGTTAAATATTTTGTTATCTTTAACAACTATATGCAATCCATCTGAAAACAAAATGACAATGATCGTGAAATGTCCACATGAACTATGTTTTAATCAAAGTATCTCAAAACTTTTTTTGGTACAAATGTTAAGACTTATACCATTTTATGAGTTTAACATGTTAAGAGAACCAATTTATTACAAAACAAGAAAAGTAAATTGACAAAACTTAAATCAAAGAAAACATATTACAACAAACTTCATACCGTCTTGAAATAAAATTCTAAAATTGAAGGAGAGATAGCTGAAGAAGGTGGGAAGGAGAGAAAAAGATCCCCAGCTGATAAGTCAATCATGCACTGGCAGTCTAGCTAACATCGCTAACCAAACAATAAACGAGCAGCAAGGAATATTTTCTTTGAACCTAACAATTCCAGATCAAGCAACCTGAGTCAAACGAATACGCAGAGATTCCCAAGTATGTTAGAAGACAATTTAAATAAAAAATTACCCGCTAAGTTGAGTTAGAGGTAATGATCCTCACCCATGTCCTCTGTTGGCAGATCGATTGTAGTGACGTTTACTAGTAGATCCTATGCAACTAAAGACCTTGCAGTGAGAAGACACCAAAGGCCATTAACCGTTACCCTACTAATCAATGCATCAATTGGAATATGCAACTGACGAGGTCTGCATTGTCCCAAGAGTGTCGCTAAAAGTCCCAAATCACACCATAACCATTCTAAAAGGATGCTCTTTTCCCGTTCCAATTTGACATATCAGGAACTGATTAAGAAAGTGCTTAACTTGTATCAAAATCCTAACAACAAGCGAGAAACGACCCACATCTATTGTGAGCCAATATACCTACCAAAAAATCTATTATTTAACAAGGTCACCCATAAAGACCCCGCCCTCCGTGAACATATTTCACACTTGCTTTAATCTGAAAACTTGCTCAAAATCTTCAATAATACGGACACCCAAACCTCCCTCTCCTTTCGGTTTGCGAACGTCCAATCAAGTTACCCGAGCTCCTCTAGCCAAATCTGTTTTATTTTTCCATAAAAAAACGCCGCACACAATGCATCAATTTCACATAGAACCTCTTTGGATGAAAAAATATTGAACTCTGTAAATTTTCCATTCCATATACAACTGAGGAGATAAAGTGATTTTCCTGGCAAAGGAAAGATTCTTAACCGTCTATGAGTGCAATTTTGAAGTAATTTTCTCAACAAATGGTTGAAGAGTAGCAAAGAAGATTATTTTTGGATTGAGAGGAAAACCCAAGTATCTAGTAGGAAAATCACCCATCTGGAATCCCGAAAGACGACTCAACTCAGTTGTTTCAGCTGCATTATATCCACAAAAGAACATCTCACTTTGTTGGGTTCCTATCCAAGACGCATAACTCCTTGAATTCTACCAGATCGTACTTGGGTTATCGCAAGCCGAATGCAATCAAATGGATCCATTATCAACTACCTTCTTTAATAACTGGGACAAGATCTCCATGATCATTATAAACAAATACAGGGATAAAGAGAGGACCGCCTGACCCGAGTTTCATGAGCGTTGGCGGGTTCTGGAGTGCCTGTCAAGTTTCATTACCGTAAGCCTTTCTTTCCCACAAAGAACTCTGCCAACTAACCAATAATTGCAACAGAGAATATCGGAGAGGTTATGGATTCCTAATCCACGTCATATAGATAATCGAAAATTCATGCGCCTCAAGAGTCTTTAACACTGAATCCCATCAAAATGTGTTAAACGCCTTGTGTATGTCAACTTTAAGATTGCAACTATGGGGACATCTAAACTTATGGTAGTTCCTTATCATATCAAATTCTAACAAGACATTCTATCCCAGTTTTTGCCCTTTCATGAATGCGGACTGGTTGAGACTGATACTATCAAGCATGGTATGCTTAAGTCTATTGGATAATTTTTTTGCGATGAATTACAACATCTAATTGGCCTATATACTCTCAACCTGCAAGCTTACGAGTGTTTTGGAATGAGGACAATAACTATTGTGTTCATATCCTTTAGAAGTCTCCCATTTTTTTAAAAAAACCAGCCACTGCTTCCACTACAGAAGGACCTACAGTCTCCCACAATGCTCGATAAAACTCTACCGAGAACCCATCCGGACCAGGGCTCTATGACTAGACATAGCGGCGAAATTTTCCTTTATTTCCTCCTCCGACACTGTTTTTTCAGGCTTGCAACCTGCTGATATGAGCAATGATAACTCAAAAAATTCTGAAGCTCATGAATTGAAATCGGAGATGTTGACATGTCCGCTGAGCCTAGAATGTCTTTGAAGTAATCCACAGCGTGTTCTTTTATATCATCAATGGCATACACGCGGTTGTTATTCGAGTCTACTAGGTAGTGGATATGATTCCTAGTAGAGCGATGTGCTACTGTCTTAGAGAAGAAGGGTGTGCTCATGTCCCATACGTGCAATCACTGAACCCGAGATTTCTGGTGAAAAAGCTTTTCTTCAACCTTAACAAGTATTTTCCACTTTGATTTTGCCTCATGCTCCTCTCTAGCAGCCTCATGATTCAGATTAGTCAACATGATGTGTTGAAGGTCCATGACTTTAGCTGCTTGGTCCTTGACCTGTGATGAAATACCGCTAAATTCTGCTTATTCAGTCTACAAAGAACCAGTTTTAGCGATCTAAACAACTATAACTGAGAAGTACATGTAATATGTCCGGTGTTCCATGACTCTTTAACCACATCCTTGAACTACAGTTAATAAAACTTCGATTTACGGACAGAACCCAAAATAAGCAGGGAGCATGGCCGGACTGCTGAGGCTCAATAATGCTACAAGTGCATCCGAAAAAGCAGCAGAGAAAGGCACATTTACAAGAGCATGGTCGATCTTCTTAGAGATCAGATTTGCGTCTTGGTTATTGCACCAAGAAAACGGGAGTCCTTTTGATTGCGCTTCAAATAACAAATATCTTGCAAAGGCCAATTGAACTCATCCATGCCTGATACGTCGACCTCTAAATCCTCAGAATTAGTTAGATGCGAAGATCGCATAATATTAATGAAACTCCCACAACCACCCAAGGGTTTCTATCCACTGGAGAAGAAGTATACAAAATGCTTAGTTCTTCTCTGAACACCCTTAGATCTTCTCAGACCACCCTTAGATCTTCCATAATAATAAACCCATACACAAAGGTGATGGTAATCGAAATATTAACAACCAGAATGAAGAACACATACATTATAGCCTGAGCAAAAGCGTGATAAATTATTAATGAGACAGACGGATCTTACACAACTACAATCCTTGCCGAATCCTGATGTTCAAAATTTTCAAAATACTTCCATCCCACAAGAATAGCAAGCTGAATCCGATCCTTATTTATTCTTTGAATATGTGTTTCTGATAAATTTCCAAAATAATGTCTTTGGATAATAATCAAATTCTTGACCATAGGGTGGCGTCTATCACTATTCAGAAATTTTATATTCCACGACAAAACATGATTATGGGTATTAATTTTTTTATTGTAGCCGTCATGTACTTCCGGTTTGACACCAAGAAGAACGGCTTTATACTTCCCATGAATCATGCAAATCATTCTCATTTAGTAAGCCAAACTTTTTACCAAATGAATACTTCCATTATCAACCAACTTTCTTGACAACAATTCTTGCCACACATTCTCCTTACTCTTTCCAACTTCCACTTCTTCTATTATTTCTCCCAGCTCTACGTCAGACACTGCATCTGTGTCCTCCCGCTTTCCAAACTCTGGCTCAGTGATCAGCAAAACATTTCCAAAACTAGCCATTGAAGATGCCATTTCTGATTCCTTAGCAGCCACAACTTCAGTTACGAGTTTGCATCTCTCTGTGACAACCTCATCAGTACTATGATCTTCATTAGGCAGGTTACCATGAGACTCTACACCAGAAGTAGAGCGATAGGGCCTTACGTGATCGAGAAACAATTCTTTGTTCGACCATTCCTAGACCAGTTTAATGGTTCTATTGAACCTCTATGAAAGCTAGATCCTTTCCTCATAACCTCCCACCCAGAAGCACGTGGATCTTGCATAAATCATGAACCTCTTGAGTGACCATACTTGCCACACTTATCGCATATCAAAGGCAGTCACGGGTGTGTGACATTCACTTCCACTTCTCTGCCATTTAAGAAACCGAAAATGAATTTCAAAGAAAGTTTCCTAGTAATATCAACTCTTATGAAAATCCTTGCAACGTCAAGGGAGCTAGGGAGACCGGTTTTCCGACAGCAGTATCGTTTGAAAACTTTGTTGTGATTTTTAACTTTTAATAGGAAGATTTCTTCGTCCGATTTCATATATGACGTGAAATCCAACCACAAAAGACTATCATCAGTCTACAAATGGACCATCAATACGACACAAGTTTCACTATATATATAACAACACTTAATATAAAATCGATGAGATTATTGTGGATTGTCATTTTAAAATGAATGATTAATATGAATGGGTTTATATACTGAACTATATTGTTTACAATATCTACTAATCTTTATGCTATTAAGTAGCTCAAAATAATAAGTTAGTATGTTTTGCTAGAAAAAATGTTGAAATGCGAATGTTATGTTTATGTTAATAATTGTATGCATAAATACATTTTTCGTTCATGAAGATCACTGATGTTTGATTTCGTTCGTGAAGATCACTGATGTTTGAGTCCTTATTGTGTTTATGTGGCTATGTACGTGTGATCATCCAAAAGCTTGTTTATTTATTCTGCTCAAAAATTTTAGGAGAATAGTGTGTATTGGTTCACTAAACACATTAAGTAGAAACCTTTTTATTCCCATTTGAATGCTAAAAAAAAATAGCCGAATGAGATACAATATTTGTTGAATTTAATAATAATATAATAATAATAATGATAACATGCTTAGAATTTAGTTATTATAATATAGAATTTATAAGGATTATGCATATTATATTGTTTAAGTTTTTTTTTACCAAAAGATTTTCATTTTTATAAAAAATAAAATTAATTACAGAACAATAAAAAAAAGAAATAGAAAAATACAATTAAAACCCAGAACGGATTTTACTACCTACAGTTCCAGGCCCAACAAGCCTTAAAAGTCCGGTCCAGCTAAACCAAAAAACCATAGATTCCTACCGAGCGCCGTTAACTCCGTCGAACGCTCGCCGCCACCGAAGAATTTCGAGAGATCTGCCGCTATTGAACCGGAGATAAAAAAGCCTACCGCAACGCCGCCACCAAAGGATACCGGTACTGATTCCGGAAATGAGTAACTATGCCATATAACAGGCCGACAAAATGATTTGAGACGCGTTTCTAGTTGGAGAGGGAGACATATCATACCCGAAAGTCCAGCACCACTAGGTTGCTGGCAAGATCTCTTTCACGTTGCCCTCTAAGCTTATTCGAGCTTTCCACCGGTTTATATAACCCAAACCACCTTCCGCGCCGCCTCGCAGCCTCCCGCCAACCCTCGGTCCGCAACCCAAGAGCCAGGATAAATAATCGGAAGAGGGCGCCGCCACGAGCGGAGGTACATAGGTGGAAAGGAGGGCAGTTGCCCCCGGTAAATTTAAATATTTAATAAAATTGTTAGAGAAATAACCAAGTGCTAGCTGGATCAATTGGTGATGCCCTATTTTGAAAAATTGTCTCTGCTCCCATTGAACTTGGTTCGACACTTGAATCTTGCCATTTTAGTATTTTTTTCAGTTTTTTTTTTTTTATCAATTAAAATTAACTACTATTTTATCACTGTTTACTTCATGTATTTTTTTTAATCAGTCACTCCACGTACTTGCATTTACATGGAAGACACAGTATCTATTATTTTCTTTCCATATATTTTTGTCTAAGAGTTTTTTTTGAACAAGAGCTTAAAAGTTATAGCAACAAGAGGATATATGTTAAATAAACATATCTTTCATTACCTTTTATTTATTTTTATATTAAACATATCTTTCATTATATTTTATATATTTCCAACAAGAGGATATATGTTAAATAAACATATCTTTCATTACCTTTTAATTAAGTTAGAAATTTAAATTATAAAACTATTAAAAAATATTTTGAGGAAAATTTCGGATACATAAATTAAACATGGGACTTTTGGACATATGTAAATTAAAATTACATAAACTTTAGTCAATTTTAACCATTTAAGGTATATTTTAACCCTAAATATAGTATTTATCATATAACATTGAAAAATATTTAAACAAAACACCTAGGACACATCAAATTCGTTAATTATATCATCATTATAACATACATGTGCAAATATAAATTTTCAAAGGTGAATTTCCTAATACAATGAATCTAACTAACCCTAAGGTGATATGTAAGTTATATGTAAATGTTCCATTACAAAGTATGTTCTAAGGCATACTTAACTAACAATGTTTAATATGACTCAATTTTATCAAATTTTAATTTATATACTACTAAATTGTTTATATATAATTTATGTATATAAAAGTTTTGACAAAATATTTTTTAATAATTTTAAAATTTAAATTTAGTAATTAATTCTGTGTCAGACTTCTATTAGAGTCTGACGTCTCAGACATCCATAGAAGTCTGAAATAGTCGAAGGTTATAATGGTAATTGCGTTTGACGTTTTTTTGATTGGTCGTAAGGACAACGCGGTAATTTCACAAGGCAGAAAGGGCAGTTTTGCATTTGATTCAATTTCTAGGGTACACTTTATTTAAAATCAATTTTGGGGGGCATTTTAAGCAATTCCCCCAACAACGAAAGACTTGATTCACCTTTTCGCAATGCTAACATTGTTGATCAAAGCTGAGACCGGAAGCAGCCGATTTCGAAATTGATCTTGTGGTTTTCCCGATAACGACCCAGTTTTTTTAATAAAGTTGCTGGAACAATTGTAAGCAGGAGATGATAGATGTGCATGCCTTGAAAGCAATGAAATTTGGATTTTAGCTCGAGTCTGTCTTCTTATGTTTCATCATCATGACATCATCCATGGTCATTAAGGCACATATGCCTCCACAACGACTATGTCCGACCACAAGAATGTTCTCGACCTGCAAAAAAAATTATACAATCACTTATGGATTATATGACAAATCTTTAATGTATGATCATGGATGTAATTAGTTTCTTCAAAATGCTTACTTGAAGAGAATTTGCAGAAATTCCAACGCGGCCTTTGTTTCAGATGGGCCACTCTACACAAGGCACAAGTTTTCTTGTTTCAGCATGGAAGAAATGTATATAGATACGTAAAAAGCTGATAATTACAGAGGTTGTAAATTCTCACCTTCGGGGATTGGCTCTTGGCTAGACCCTGAAATCGCTCCAAGTTCTCCCTTTTCCCGCATAACCAATCAAACTATTACAAAAGAAGCTTACATGTATAAACCAAAGAAACTGAAACCGACGCCAAAGACGTGGGTTATCTTCTTATTCCAACCTCTCAGATTGTGGGACCAAAATGGACACCATTCCGATTGTTAAAAATAAATTGTTACGGAGCTATGCTTACGCACAAGAACGAAAATGAATCTACATAAGAACACCATGTAGCTTGATCTATGCTTGACATATGAAGTTGGATATCATATTTTCATCTGTAGGGTTAGACTGAGGGTTTGTGAATTTTCATCCATATTGTTACATTTGCATATACTGGTTAGGTTGTGACTATATTAAACGAGTTTGATGTTTTTTTATAAGTTTTCTATATAATATGATGGTATTTAAGTAGTAATTAGTAGATTTAGGGTATATCAGACTTCCATGTTAATCTGATTAACGTACATGATTTTTCAGACTACCGAAGAAGTCTGACTAAAATCGACCAAATACTAAACCCTACTTGGGAATTTACCCCATATATAAACGGAAGTTACTGACATTAGTTCGTAGAAGTCATTATCAAACTTCTCTCTCTAAAACAGAAACACACTCCCTCTCTAAATACTCTCTAAATACCCTCTAATAACTCTCCGAGAACCCTCAGCCGCCACCGCCACCGCCATCGTCATCTTCTTCATTCTTGTAATTATCTCTCCTTTTTCGTCTCTCCTGACCAGTCCATACACCACCGCCATCATATTCTAAGCTCTCCGTTCTGTAAATGTTTGAGATCTATACGAAAGAAGTCATTTTTTCTTTGATCTTTGTCTAGATCTAAACAAAAATTTGGTTTTTATATATTTCTCGTATTAGATCCGTACGGTTATGAGTTCGAGTCATCCCCTTTTTCATATGTACTCTGTACTTTGTCTAGATCTGTCCCCCAATAAAAATAGATAGATTTTTATATATTTCTCGTTTTAGATCCATGGAATCCATACGGTTTTGAGACCGAATCATCCCTTTTTCACATGTCTTTTGTCTAGATCTGAACAAAAAATTGTTTTTTTTTAAAATATATTTCTCGTTTTAGATCCATACGGTTTTAAGTCCCAATCATCCTCTTTTCATATGTCTTTTGTCTAGATCTGAACAAAAAATTATTTTTTTATATATTTCTCGTTTTAGATCCATACGGTTTTGAGTCCCAATCATCCTCTTTTTCATATGTCTTTTGTCTAGATCCGAACAAAAATAGATAGGTTCTAGGGCCCCTAGGTTTTATGCTTGAGTTAGACTCTATTAGAAGTCTGAAATTGGATTTGTTTTTGTTCAGACTGTTTCAGAAGTCTGACTTTTTACAATTGTTTTATGGTACACAGGATGGGGCGATTTAGTCAGGTTCCAACCTCGAGTAGTAGTAGTTCATTCTCAACTTCCACATTTCTACAACGATCCGGTTCATGCAATGGATTCCCCAAGAAATGTTTCTGCGGTCTGGACCCTGTCATGCGAACATCCACTACTGTCGATAATCCGGGAAGAAGATTCTTTGGATGTCGTAACTGGGATGTAATTGCCTTTCTCTTCTGTTTTGTAGCCAGTTTTATTTTGTTTTGACTTATTCGAGCTTATATTCGGAATTCGAAGATGATTGCATATTTAAAATGTGGCTGTAGAGGATGGTGGCTACCATATAATGAAGTGGTGGGATGAGGCTATGATGGAGGAGTTTCACGAGTTAAAGCTGTGTGTGGACCAAAATGGCGAACAAGTTGATTACATCTTCCTTTGTTATGCTGAAATTGACTGTGTTACCAACTTGCACGATGAGATCAAGAAAGCGCAGGCAGAGATAGCTCAACTAAAGGAGCTCTTGACTGAGAAACCATCTAGCCAGACAGTGCGTGGCGCCAAGTATGAGTATATGATGGTTGCTGGTGCTGTTATTATCGTCCTGATTATCTTGAGGGCATTTGGTTTCTTGTAATATAAGTCCTATGTATCCAAGTACAATTTTATGTATTATAAGATGAATTTCATCCAATTTCATTCATCATCCAATTTCAAGAAGTCTGAGAATATAATAATTTTCCTCAGACTTCGTATGGAGTCTGAATCTACAATAATTAGTTTTAAGACTTAAATGATTTTCCTCAGACTTCGTATGAAGTCTGAATCTACAATAATTAATTTTCCTCAGACTTCGCGTGTACATGACGACACATGGCCTCTTGCATGCCCGGGAAATTAAATTTTTGGTAAATTAAATGCTCGGGAGTTATGTAAAAAGGAGACGAAAAAGCACGGCAGTAAAACCGTCCGATAGTGGTAAAACCGTCTCGTTTTAACTGTCGTTTTAACTGCCCCTTATGAGACATATATAAATATGACTTTTTAACCTTTTTTACAGTTTCGCAGGAAAGATAAAAAAAACCTATTCTCTCTCAAAGGCACTCAACCAAAATCTTATACTTTTTTCTGGGTATCGTTTCCAGATCTGGTTTCTCTCTGCTCCGCCGCTTACATTCGATGGTAAGATTCATCTAAAACTTCTTCGGGGGAATTCTAAGTAAAACTATTAGTAATCAGACGGCTAATGGTGTCTGATTGTAGATCTCAGACCACATATGGAGTTTGATTACATCCTCAGACTGCATGTGGAGTCTGAATATCTCTCATACTTGCGCTGAGCTTTTTGTTTTTTTTCTAAATTCCAGATCTTGTTGGGCCCCGATCTTGTTTCACTCTTCTCCTCCGTCGTCTTCCTTCGACAGTAAGATTCCTCGACTCTTCTCCTCGTCTATATATTTACATAACTATAGTAGCCAGACGACATAAGATGTCTGACTGTGTAAGGCTGACTGCAAATGGCTTATGGCTAGTAGTATTGAGATTGTATTTTTTGTGTGGCCCTTGTTGTTTCAGGTTTACGTTATGGAAGATGTTGAATTCCCACAAAGGATGTTCACTGCCGGTTATGAACTGGTTCCGGATAAAAGCATACACTACTTTAGTGGAAGGAGAGATCTGATAATTGATGTTAAATTAGCGCTGTTACCGGATGAATGGCAAGAACTCCTCGATTCAGAACTTGGGGTTTTTTTGAGATTCCATGAACTGAATTTCAAATGGTGTTCAAGGATGGTGCACTATATGCTATGTCTGCAGTTAGACTGCAAGAAGAAGTATGAGTTATGGTCTCTTCTCGGCGTTCAGCCAGTTAGGTTTTCCTTGAATGAGTTTCATGCCATAACCGGACTCAAGTGCGACTATATTGAGAACCTCGAGTACCCTGAAATTCATTATACCGATGAGATGAGAGCAATGTGGAAGCTTCTTAGGGTGGATTTCGATTTAGGCCCAAGTTTTACGCAACTAATGGATGCTTGTACAAGATGTTCTGATTGGGACCGGCAACAAAGGATATGGCTGGGCTATCTAGCCATCTATGCAACCTTCATTGAGGTTCAACACTGGACAACCTCCACAAGGAGTGACATGGCCAAGCTTCTGCTGGTTCCAGGATCGATACCATCCTATCCATGGGGACGATTCGCCTTCAAGGTTCTGATAGATTCTGTTAAAGAGGCAAACAGAAAACTCGTGGATGGAAAAAATTATCAGATCGGAGGTTTTGCTGAGGTCCTGAACATCTGGATATACTGGGCATGTCCCGCTATGGCGACAACTTATGGAGAGCCCATTCCGGATGCCCCAGACCTACCATTGCTGGCGTACCAGGGATCACAGAGTCGAAAGAAAGTCGACGAAACCTTACCCATACAGGTATTTCTTATACTTATGAACTCTGACTTTTTATATCAGACTTCATAAAAAGTCTTACATTATGTGTCAGACTTCATAAGAAGTCTGGATGATAATGTCAGACTTCTATTGAAGTCTGATACATTTTTCCCAGTCTCGTATGATGTCTGACATTTTGATATTACAAATGCTTATATTTGTTTTGCTATGTGACTTGTAATTTGCAGACCCGCGTCAACAGCTTTGTTATCAAGGAATACGATGACATGTTTCCCGAGTGGGACAACCCTGATGAGGAGGACGACAAAGTTGAGAACATTGTGAAAGCAATGTTAGGACAGCTAGGGACTGTGCATTGGAGGTGGGGTTCTAAACACTGGAAGAGTGAAGGTGTGTTCAAGACCAAAGTTGGAGGTCCTGTTAAGCTTGAGATTAAGTCTGAGAAAGTTGCTGATGAGACTAGTGAGAAAAAGCGTAAGGTTGTGGGAGTCAAGAGGAAGTTGGTACAGGCTGTTTCTGATGATGAAGATGAGGAAGAAGAGGTTGAGGCAGTTAGTAAGAAACCTAGAGTAGGGAAGGCTGGTCCTACGAATGGGGATGTTGTTCAAATGATTGAGGGTTTGCAAAAATCATTTGAAACTCGGATTGGTGTATTGGTAGATGTTTTCAACGAGGGTTTACGTCTGATGGGTATCAGAATTGATGATATTGCCAAGAATATCCAGAGTTTGAAGAAAGAAAGTGTTGGAGTTGAACAGAAGGAAAATGAGAAGAAGAAAGCTGCTACTGGAGGGAAAGGAAGAGAGAAGAAGAAAGATGCAAGTGTAACTGTTGCTGCTGATGAGATGAAGAAGGCTGGAGTTGGTGAGGATGAAGAAGATCCAGGTGAAGATCTTCAGGATCAAGATAAAGTAAAAGCTGATGCGGTTGATGAAGAGGGGGGGAAGAGAAGAAGGAAAGGCCTCAGAGGAACCTGAAGAAAGTTGTACTGAAGGTATCCGAACCTGAACATGCAGGGAAAGCGAAGCCTAAGAAAGCATCAGACAAATCCGCCAATCTCTCTAAGGCCACCAAGCCGACTGCGACTGATGATGGGGTTAGTCTCCAAAACTCTCAATCTCTGGATACAAATAAGGAAAAGAACGATGGGCCTAAGATAAGTAGCAGACTTATGAAGAAATCACTTGAGGGGAAGTAGCCTTCTCTTGCTTTATGAACATCCTTGATTGTAAACACATAAGCATAATCGTATTTGTTTTTTCCCCCTTGGTTCTTGTATTTGCTTTGAACATGGATTCCTGGCATTAGACTTATATTGCATTGGTTTGCTATGATTTTTAGTTGGCATTCAGCACATGTCAGATGTCTATGGAGGTCTGACGTGTTATGTATTCTAGTTACCAGACGTCTAGTGAAGTCTGGTTCTTGTGTGAATTTTAGATCGAACATTATGTTTAACATGGGTTGTCAAATTGTCTATGCAGAGTATACCCGAGAGAACAGATCTGAGTGTCTTGATCGTTGCAGAGTCGGCTACGGGCATATACTTCGATTCTACGCGGATGTTTAAACATGACACTAAGCAGGCAGCAGCTGAAGCTTACATGCAAGCGAAGGCAACCAAGGTTAAACCGAAGGAGAAGGTGAAGACTCCAGTTAAACCTGTTTTCCAAGCACAGGTTACACCGAGATATGACCCTTGCGCTGCTATCACCAGGATGCAAGTGAAGGCACTTAATGATTACAACAAAAGACAGCCGTATGTGTTGATACTCTACTTAGATTGTAAGTATGTACACCTAATCTTTTAACTCGATGTCTAACAAGCGTATTGTTCTTGATAGGGGTTATCCGCATAGGAAAGTGAACACATCACTACAATAGTATTACGATCTTCGCACTCCAAGGGAATGGCTGTATGACACGGTCAATATCACTCCAATGGTTATGAATTAAGAATTCCATTCCAATATGGATGTATATTCAGACTTCCAAAGAAGTCTGGTTGTACATTCAGACTTTCAAAGAAGTCTGGTTGTATATTCAGACTTCCAAGGAAGTCTGGTTGTATATCAAGACTTCTATAGCTGCCTGGTTGTGTTTTTTTTTTTTATATTAACACATGCTTGGCTAGATGCAGCAAATTGATGCGGGGATTGATCTGTTGAGGCTTCGCCGACACAACCATCCGGAATGGTTCAGGAGCGAGAGGCTGTGTTTCATTGACACACTCCTTCAAGCATTGTGGCGTCAACACTATCCATATTTTATTAAGAGCGATGCAGGAGAGAATGCATCAGCAGCAGCTAGAATGCTTCCTGCTGGTTGTTTTAATTACTTCACTGGTGACCTACCCCTATTCTGCAAATCACCGAAGGCTTGGGCGGTGGAAATTGAACATATTTACACCGCACTGCACATTGGCGGAAGTCATTGGGTAGCAATTATGATTTCTATCCCGGATAGGCATGTTACAGTATGGGACATCATCATTAATCCGAGGACTGATGAGTTGGTCGGAGCGGCAGTGGCACCAATCTGTGAGATGTTTCCTTATGCGATGCACATCTTGAAAATAGCTAATGCTAATGGGTGATCATACCCAATCGAACGTTACACCCACTCGATTGTTAGGAGCGACGATCTTCCTTAAAACCACCAAACAGGTGAATGTGGAGTGTTCTGCTTGAAGTTCATCGAGTTCCATTTACTTGGAATGGAGTTTCCAAAGTATCTTTGTGATAAGAACATCAAGTCAATCAGGGACAAGCTAGCTTATGACATAATGACTGAACTCAGGCGAACAGGTGAAGAGCAACGTACCGAGTATGCTTTGCTAGACACCTACGCTGATAAATAGACCGCCTCTATCTTTTGGATTCCTAAACTATGGATTTCTTGCATATGAAATATCTATCTATTGTGGTTGTAAAAAAACACATGCATCTGTTGGCCTACTTTTGTGCTTGTTTTTAGTTATGTAACAAACTTAAGCACTAATCCTAGTTATGTTTATTACTACGATTGTTGAAACAGAACCCAAACAAATGAGACAAGTTTAAATATCAGACTTCTTGAATACATTACTACGTCAGACTTCAATAAACCCTAAAAAATATCAGACTTTTGTAAACGCTAAAACTTATCAGAGTTCACTGAACACAAACATAATATCAGACTTCAGAAAACCCTAAATCATACCAGATTTCACCCATTTCTAGTCAGCCTCAGGTTGTGGACAATTAGGTTATATGTGGCCTGGTTGTTTGCAATTCGAACAACAATATTGCTTGTGTAGTTTCCGCGGTTTACTGCTCTTCTTCTTGGCGATTTCTAGCATAGATTGCCACCTCGACTTCTTTTATCTTCCAGGCTTCCGCCTCTCTTACGGTGGAAAGACACGCACAGTGTCATGATTAGCTTTGCCAGTAACATTCTTTGGTAAGATGTTGCGCGAATATGCAGCGTACAAGTAGTCCGTTCTGTAAGATGGACATACAAGGGTAGAAATGTGTAGCTCAAGTTCCGGTGCAGCGCATATGGCATGTGAGCAAGATATCTTTTTGTAATCCCAAACACCACATTTACACCTCTGATGTTCCAAATCGACAACACAATCCATATGTCCTCCCTTAACAACGAACTTATACGTATCTACGTGTTCTGCCGTCATCATATCTGCATAATATTCACGAATAACCAGCAAATATTCAACTCCTCGGCTAAATGTTGTTGAGAGACTCATTGCATCTAGCCGCTTTTTACAAAACCACGTCCCTAGTTTCTCTTGTATAAACTCTAAAAGGAAAGATATGGGATATCCTTTTGCCTTCTTAACTGCGGAGTTTATAGACTCAGCAATGTTGCTCGTCTTTATGTTGTTCCTGTATCCACCAATTTGAAAGAGGTTAACCCAAGTAAGAATTAGAAAGTATCATAAAAACATTATGCTTTCAGACTTCTCCAGTCGTCTGGAAAAATAATCAGACAGCAAGGGAGGTCTGAGAATTGTATCAGACATCACTAGAAGTCTGATAACTATTGCCAGACCGACAAGTACCTGTCTCCGTTGAAATGCACGCGTGACCATAGACTCACATCCGCCTCCTCCAAGTAATCAGCAAGTTCAGGATTTACCGCTCGTAAGGAAGCCATGTTTCGGTCAAAATCGTAAATCGTATAAGCGTAAGCCGCGTTTTTCACCAAGTACAGAAGATGTTTTCTCCTGAACTTAGTAACTATGTTATTTTGTAGATGGTAATAGCATATCCCTCGCTGTGCCCAAGGGAAAACTGCTTCACACGCATTCTTGATCGACTCGCATCTATCCGAGACTATGACCAAATGATATTGGTCTGAAATGCATTCTTTCAGTTTGGTGAAAAACCATTCCCACGAGTCATCATTCTCAGAGTCTACGATTCCGAAAGCCAATATTTGAAAATTTCTGTCTTATGCGGCCGCCACTAGCATAACACCGCCATACTTTCCATTAAGATGAGTACCATGTTGGAATTGTGTCCAGTAATCTCGGTACTGTCTCTAGAAAGTAAGAGTATGTCAATGATCAGACATAAGTCATATAATACTGGGGGTCATGATGGCTTGCTAGAGTCCGCTCATGATCTATAAGTCTTGGACTTATTGCCTCTATTATATGATCCCATATGGGTCACACGCCTAAGCTAACAGGAAAATGTGTAGGAATGGCTTAGCAGAAGTACGGTAAAAGTGCCAGGCATTTACTGTACTTAGAGAGAATAAAAGGTTTTAGCCACTGTGTGTCGATCGATACATATGATGTGTCGATCGACACAGTGCGCGAATGGCCAAATGGCCCAAGAGGAACCGGACGAGTTTTATAAATAAAACCCGAGTCTGTTTTCTTCTTCAACCCTAGCCGCCTGCGATTTCCTCTCTCTCTCTGCGCCTCCTTCCCTACTGGTCTAGCAGCCGTTTTCTGTGATCGCGTGTGTGAGCCTTTGGAGGATTCATCTCTCGGTGTTTCTCTGATCTCTGACCTGTTCTATCTCCTTCCGCTGCAATTAACAGGTAAAAGGTGAGATCTAATCATTGTTTCTATTCGAGAAGAACCTAGATCTGCATGTTTAGGTTGATATGAATCTAAGAATTGAATCAGGATCAACTAAACAATCCTTCAGTGGTATCAGAGCTATTGGTTCTGGTTTTTCTTGTTTAGATTCAAGTTTAGGATTGTTTTCTTGTTTAAGAAGTGTTTTGAATCAACTACTGATAAGAGAAATCACTTAAGCAACAAGGAATTGAAACCTAAACACATTTGAAATCGCAAAAACCAAACTATATTGATTTGGAATGCGATTTTTCAAAAGTGAGAATCGGCTGTGATCGCATGGATCGATCGATACGATCACATGGATCGGTCGACACAATCCGAGAATATCTCGGCCAAACCTGATAACCGTCCGTGCATGCGTGAGAGCATCGATCGATACAGGATCGATGCACGATCGATGCAGGATTGATGCTTAGAGCATCGACCGATGCGGTTGATGGATCGATCGATGCGGTTGGTTCATCGACCGATATGGTTGGTTTAAGGCTCGGTTTAATGATTTTATTAAAATTATAAACGTCACGGTTTAATAAACAGATTTAATAATTTTATTAAGTCTGGTTAAACCGGGATAAGAAATCCAAAGTCGAAAAATTGGATTTTGTGCCTAAACCAGGATTTTCTAATTTGATTTGGTTGGACCAAATAAATTGAGAAAATCCGGTTTAGTAAATAACCGGTTGACAATTGTGGTCATCGTAGTAATTAAAATTTGGTTAGACCAATTTTAATGAACCAGACCGGTTATGTCAATTAATTGGACAATTGGGTCATGTCTTGGACATGGACCAATTCTTGGGCCTCGGGCCAAGAAGTTAAAACAATTGGGCCAATTATTTGAGTCTTTCTTCAGATTAATTTAGAATTTATTTTATAAAATTATAAAGTCGATTTTAAATTAAAGTTTCCGAAATTTTGAAATTAGAAAGTTTCTTATATTAGAAGTTTCTAGATTTGCGGGTTTTGGATTTTAAAGAAATTTCTAAAGTTAGAAAGTTTCCGTTTTTAGAAAGTTTCCAATTTTAGAAAGTTTCCAAAAATAGTAGGTTTCCAAAAATGGAAAGTTTCCCGAAATAGTAATCTTCTATTTTGGGAATGAATTTTTTAAATAAACCTACGAACCTCAAATAATATCAAGCGTTGGATGTCTTGTCCATTCTATGTCAGCTGTCGAAGCCCATTCAATTGTATTCATGGCCTTACAGTGTGAGGGTGTCTGCTTTTGCGTGGATAAGACGGTTTGTGATTCATAAATGTCATTGGGAGTCCCAGACATTAATGATTACATGACTGTATAGTCTGGTTTTCTTGACTGGGCCATCGGGAGTCCCGGGCCTTGAGACATCAGAGTGGATTGGGCCTCGGGCCCAGATTCACAACCAAGAGTTATATCACGGATATAATTAGCCGATATAGGGCTTACCAATATAAGCTAAGGTTGGGTGATGGCCAGTGGCCCACTTTGATCTTAGTTATATGTGGATCTTGGAATCATTATATTCTATTGAGGGTAACTTATGTTATTGAATATAATGCGTGATTAATCATATTAAATTTAATACGAGATTAATCATATTGAACATTTTAACTAATAACCTTTTTATCTATATATTTCAGCTATGACTACTACAAGCACACAAAACACATTCTCAATCCGGTCTGTTCTCGAGAAGGAGAAGCTGACTGGAACGAACTTCCTGACGTGGTCAAGGAACTTGAGGCTGGTCCTCAAGCAGGAGAAGAAGGATTATGTCCTTCGTGATCCTCTCCCCGAGAGGCCTGCTAACAATGCCGCCAGGACTCTGCATAATGCTTGGGAAAAGCATTCGTCAGATGAAAATGATGTGTATTGCCTTATGTTGGCGACAATGACTGGTGAGCTGCAAATGCAGTTCGAGAGTGTGTTGTCACCAATTGAGATAATGGCAAGCCTGAAATCGCTTTTTCAGGAGCAGGCTAGGACTGAGAGGTTTCAAACAGTTAAGAACCTCTTGGACTGCAAGTTGGCTGCGAATGCGGCAGTGAGTCCTCATGTCTTGAAGATGATGGGTTATCTCGATCATCTTCAGAAACTCGACTGCCCAATCAGCCAGGAACTTGCCTGCGACATCATTCTGCAGTCATTACCTGCAAGCTATGATCAGTTCATTCTGAACTTTAACATGCATGGCTTGAGTAAGACATTGCCTGAGCTTCACGGAATGCTCAAGACTGCAGAGCCCAACTTGAGGAAAACCGCCAAGGACCCCAATGTGCTTATGGTGCAAAAGGGCAAGGGGTTTAAGAAATCCTCTGCTAAGGATAAGGGAAAGGCCAAGGCTGTCCAAGTCGCGGACAAGGACACGCCAAAGCCCAAGCCCAAGTCCAAGGCTGGGCCAACTGACATATGCAGGTTCTGTAAAGAACCAGGGCATTGGAGGAGAGAATGTAAGAAATTCCAAGAAGGTCTAAAGGAATTGAAGAAGAAGACTCTCGAGACTTCTTCGACAGGTATTTTTGTTATAGAAGTTAATACAACTACTTCTGATAATACCTCATGGGTTATGGATACTGGTTGTGGGGCTCATATTTGTACTAATATGCAGGCACTCAGCAACAGTAGAAGGCTGAAGCAAGGACAAGTGGAGCTACGAGTTGGGAATGGAGCGAAAGTTCCAGCACTAGCTGTAGGCACATACTTGTTGTCTTTACCTTCGGGATTGATTTTAGAACTCAATAATTGTTATTTTGTACCTGCTATTAGCAGAAATATTATTTCAATTTCTTTGTTGGATTTGGAAGGTTATGATTTTTCAGTTAAGAATAAATTATGTTCCTTCAATCGCAACAATTTGTTCTATGGTTCTGCCCCTCTTACGAATGGGCTTTACATACTCGATCAATCCGCGCCAGTTTATAACATTAATACCAAACGGTTCAAACCTAATGAGGAGAACCGAACGTTTCTATGGCATTGTCGTTTAGGGCACATCAGCGAGAAACGCATCAAGAGGCTCCATTCGAATGGACTTCTTGGCTCATTTGACTTTGAGTCATGTGAGAAATGCGAATCCTGCCTGATGGGCGAAATGACACGGGCCCCCTTTGATAAACCTAACGAGAGGGCCAGTGACTTATTGGGCCTGATACACACTGACGTGTGTGGCCCAATGTCCACAAATGCAAGAGGAAACTATCAGTACTTCATTACCTTCACTGATGATTTCAGTAGGTATGGATATGTTTATTTAATGAAACATAAGTCTGAATCTTTTGAGAAGTTCAGAGAATTCCAAAATGAAGTACAGAACCAACTTGGTAAAAGCATTAAGGCTCTTCGGTCCGACCGAGGAGGAGAATACTTAAGCCAAGAATTCAGTGATCATCTAAGAGAGTGTGGGATCGTATCCCAACTCACTCCTCCCGGAACACCTCAATGGAATGGTGTGTCTGAGAGGAGAAATCGGACCTTATTGGATATGGTTCGATCTATGATGAGTCACACAGACCTTCCAATATCCCTTTGGGGATATGCTCTGCTAACAGCAGTGTTCACTCTAAATAGAGCGCCATCGAAAGCAGTAGCAAAGACACCATATGAATTATGGACTGGAGAAGCTCCAGTGCTGTCTTATCTCAGAATTTGGGGTTGTGAAGCCTATGTCAAGAGATTGATCTCAGACAAGCTTACACCAAAATCTGACAAATGCTACTTCATTGGTTATCCACGGGAAACCAAGGCTTATTACTTCTATCTACGTTCCGAGAACAAGATCTTTGTTGCCCGGGATTGTAACTTTCTTGAGAGGGAGTTTCTCTCTAAGAAAGACAGTGGGAGTAAGGTACTGCTTGAAGAAATTCAAGATGAACAGGATACTGCTCAACCTAATGAGGAAGAGCAGCAGGAGGACCTACAAGAAATTGTAGAGCCTGAACCTGTAGTACCTGAAGTTCGAAGATCCGGGAGGATCCGTCACGAACCCGAGAGATATCAAGGATTCCTCGTGACTGACTGTCATGATCTTCTGATCATTGATGGTGATGAACCATCGAACTTCAATCAAGCCATGATGGGCCCAGATTCCTCTAAGTGGCGCAAGGCCACTGATTCCGAAATGGACTCCATGTCGGTCAACCAAGTGTTTTCGTTGGTTGACTTACCCGCTGGTGTAAAAGCCATCGAGTGCAAATGGATCTTCAAGAAGAAGATTGACGTGGATGGAAATGTCCAGATTTATAAAGCCAGGTTGGTGGCAAAAGGTTTCAGACAAGTTCACGGAGTGGATTACGATGAAACCTATTCACCAGTGGCTATGATGAAATCTATTCGGATTCTACTAGCAACTGCAGCTTTTCATGATTATGAAATTTGGCAGATGGACGTGAAAACCGCCTTCCTGAATGGTATTCTGGAAGAGGATGTGTATATGACACAACCTGACGGTTACATAGATCCAAAGAATGCTGGGAAAGTATGCAAGCTTCATAAATCCATTTATGGATTGAAGCAAGCATCGAGGAGCTGGAATCTTCGTTTTGATGAAGCGATCAAGCAATTTGACTTCATTAGAAACGAAGAAGAACAATGCGTGTATAAGAAAACTAGTGGGAGCAAGATAGTATTTCTTATTCTGTATGTCGATGACATACTGCTTCTCGGAAACGACATTCCAATGCTGAAGTCCGTAAAGGACTGGCTTGGAAGTTGTTTTCCATGAAAGACATGGGTGAAGCCGCATACGTTCTTGGAATCAGGATCTACCGGGATAGATCTAGAAGGCTGATAGGCTTGTGTCAAGATTCATACATTGACAAAGTCCTGCAAAGATTCAGCATGAAGGATTCCAAGAAGGGCTTCACGCCAATGGTACATGGCACAACGCTAAGCAAGAAGCATAGCCCTACGACGGCTGCTGAGCTTGAGCGCATGAAGAATATTCCTTATGCATCTGCAATAGGATCTGTCATGTATGCCATGATCTGTACTCGTCCTGATGTTGCTTATGCATTGAGCATGACGAGTAGATACCAGTCAAATCCAGGTGAAAACCATTGGATTGCCGTAAAGAATATCTTGAAGTATCTAAGACATACTAAGGATAAGTTCTTAGTGTACGGTGGAAGTGATGTGCTTAAAGTCAGTGGATTCACGGACGCAAGTTTCCAGACAGACCAAGATGATTTCCGGTCACAGTCCGGTTATATCTTTTGTCTGAATGGCGGTGCAATCAGTTGGAGAAGCTCCAAGCAAGACACCGTTGCTGATTCCACTACAGAAGCTGAATATATCGCCGCCTCAGAAGCTGCGAAGGAAGCTGTTTGGATACGAAAGTTCATTATTGAACTAGGTGTGATACCAGATGCGGCTGAGCCTCTGGCACTATTTTGTGATAACAATGGTGCTATTGCTCAGGCAAAGGAACCAAGATCACACCAGAAATCCAAACATGTTCTAAGAAGATTTCACTTGATACGTGACATCATTAATAGAAAGGAAGTCAAGATCAGCCGAGTTCAGACAGATGATAATGTTGCTGATCCGTTGACAAAGCCACTCCCAAGGCCTAAGCTCGAGTTTCTGACTGAAGCTGTAGGCATTAGAGACATTGAAATGTAATCTAAATTTGAGTGGGAGTTTGAGGGCTTTTATTTAGTTATTTGATATGTTCTTGTAAAACATTCTTATGTTTAATGAAATTATTATTTCAAGATTATTTTAACTGTGATGAAATAATCGTTCCAAAGTGATATAAACCATTTTATAGGTCATCGAAGTAAGTGACTTGATCTTGAGTCATCAAAGTCATTTAGCTTGATCATGAGAACCTATATTTGATAGATGGATTATATCATCCTGTCCCTAGTCGAAGGTTGTTGAAATTGGAACACCAACAACCGTGAGAGACTGGATTGATATGTGACTTATGACAAAGTCTCAGTGTGTCATAGATGCGCGGCATCAAAGTCAATACATAGGTGTATGTTGGGAACATACGACCGGACAAGACCCGATTATGAGAACTCTTCAGGATATTTATATCTGTGTCATAAGAGATTCTCACTACGACTATAGAGTATAGTCCTTAGACCTGAGTTCTCATGCATGTGACTGCACATGGACTGATGCACTTTGATCATTGTCTAACGCTATCGTTCTGCGATAGTTATAAGGACCTTGTTTGGGTACATTATGAAATGAGTAGTTTACAGTGATGGAATAAGAAGGAATTTGTCCCTCCAATATAAATGGAGTGAATATCTCTAGGCCAATCGGAGATTTGAATACTGGAAAATGCATGGCCATGCTCAAACGGACTGTCCCGAGTCGTTTGGATTGTCAGTATCGAATCAGAGTCCGATGAACAAGATTAGGCTTTATAAGGATGACACCAATCTTGCCTTATGACTAATCGAGATATTGTGACAAAAGGATTATGAATACAGAGATTCCAGTACAAGTGGGAGATTGTTGGAATTGTGTCCAGTAATCTCGGTACTGTCTCTAGAAAGTAAGAGTATGTCAATGATCAGACATAAGTCATATAATACTGGGGGTCATGATGGCTTGCTAGAGTCCGCTCATGATCTATAAGTCTTGGACTTATTGCCTCTATTATATGATCCCATATGGGTCACACGCCTAAGCTAACAGGAAAATGTGTAGGAATGGCTTAGCAGAAGTACGGTAAAAGTGCCAGGCATTTACTGTACTTAGAGAGAATAAAAGGTTTTAGCCACTGTGTGTCGATCGATACATATGATGTGTCGATCGACACAGTGCGCGAATGGCCAAATGGCCCAAGAGGAACCGGACGAGTTTTATAAATAAAACCCGAGTCTGTTTTCTTCTTCAACCCTAGCCGCCTGCGATTTCCTCTCTCTCTCGGCGCCTCCTTCCCTACTGGTCTAGCAGCCGTTTTCTGTGATCGCGTGTGTGAGCCTTTGGAGGATTCATCTCTCGGTGTTTCTCTGATCTCTGACCTGTTCTATCTCCTTCCGCTGCAATTAACAGGTAAAAGGTGAGATCTAATCATTGTTTCTATTCGAGAAGAACCTAGATCTGCATGTTTAGGTTGATATGAATCTAAGAATTGAATCAGGATCAACTAAACAATCCTTCATACCATCCACCACAATGACTCTTCTAAGAAACGTAAACCCATGTATGGAAGCTCCAAATGCTATAAATAGATACTTAAATCTATTCTTCTCATCTAGCTCAAGAGCAGTACTGTTCCCGGGTTGGTTTTCCTGATTCCATGCAAAAAAGAAGGCAGTCTCTCGTACCCATCTTCTGTTGTTCCTCTCACAATCCTTTGAGCATGTAACAATGCTCTGTATACGGTTGTGTAGCTCATCCTAATCCCAAACTGCATCTTCATTGATACTTTGATATGCTTTGGTGTTATCCCCTCAATTATACCAAAACATTCAGTAAACAACCCACCAATATAAACTGGAGTATAACGTTTGCGCGTAGACATCCGGTCCGCCATCGAACATGAATGGGTTTTTGAATAGATCATCACCCAATACTTGTTTGGTTCGCTCTTCACACACCCTCGAAGTATCCACTTGCATCCTTCCACACGAAATTTAGCCACAAAACGTTTCTTGTCAGACTTCTCTATCCTAAATGCGAATTTCTTCATTATCAACGTCAAACGTAGCTCTGACATTAGGTCTTTCTTGCTATCAAAACACTTATTGAGAATGATACCCTCAGATAAGTCCATTTTGCGAACACACCGATTACTCATACCCTCCAACTCATATTTCATATAATCATCATCTTCTTCCACATCTACATCTTCATGTTTCACTTTCCCATATAGGGTATAATCAGCATCGTCATGGTAAGCCTCAGCGTGTTTCATGAAACCATTCTCAGGCACATCCAAGTTACCAACACCATCATTACCACCATCACCGCGAACAAAATCCTCCGAGACTGAGTCCACATCTTCCTAATTCAATTCTTCTTCTTTGTCATCTTCGTCTACATCTTCAGCTTCATACTTGTCATCATGATTCATAGCATCTTCATCATCCATACCGGATCGGCTCGAGACACATAGACGGATTAAATACGTATTAGCTATCTCAACCATGCTCCTTACTTGCCTATCATTTGTGACATAAACCGGAGGGCTATCCGCATCCATTTGTTTCAAGAGTGCTTCCGGCAATGGATATGATAACTCCACCAACTAGGTTTTCTTGTCCAGCATATAATCATCTTGTACCATCTAAACAAGTTCTTGATGTGTAGAACCATTGCGCAAAGTGATAAACTGCCCTCCTTTGACCTTATCAACCACAAAATGCCAAATCTTGTCTCTCACAACAATTCACCAAAATTAACAGGTAACCGAACCATTATTTGTATAAACAGACACGTATAAACCACATTAGAGATCTTTTAAGAAAAGCCAGACTTCTTTGCGAAAGTCTGATGTTATTAGCCACATTGCCAATATTATTCAAAAATTGATTTAAAAATAACTACCATACATAAGAATGTAAAAATCACGCAGAAGGAATATAGAAAACTAATACACATTTATAAAAAAAAAAAAAAAATCAACGAAATTAAACAAAAATATACAGTAAAATGCATTTCAAAACTTCTTAATATTTCAGACGTTTATAGACGTCTGATATTAACACAACCAGTCGTCTATGGCAGTCTGAAAAAGAGGGTATTTTTGCAATTGATTTTGAAATACCAGACAGCGGATGCAATCTGAAACCAATCAGAGAGCGTTCGCAGTCTGCTTTGGAGTTTTTAAAAATTTTTGTCAGACAGCTTATGAAGTTTGAAAAAGGGGTAGTTTTGCAATTGATTTTGAAATGTCAGACTTCGGCCGAAGTCTGAAGAAAAAGTAGAGGGTAGTTTTGCAATTGATTTTGAAATGTCAGACTTCATCCGGAAGTCTGATAACTATCAAACTTCTTTTGATGTCTGACAAGATTTTCAGACAGCTAGTGAAGTCTGATGAAAAACATCGCATTTTCGAGCGTTGACCAAAATTTGATTGTTCATATGTCTATAGACGTCTGGCAAAATTTTGGAATTTTAGATGTTTATAGCCGTCTGAAATTATTTTCCTTATTTTCAGACAGATTTAGATGTCTGAAAATTTTTTCGCTTATTCTGGTGAACATCTGAAAATTTGGGTCAATTGCAGTTTCTACCCCCCCATTATTTTCAGACAACAGATTCCTTCTCACAAAAAGTCAAGAATCGGTCAATTTCATGCCAGACTACATCAGAAGTCTAACAAAAAAATCAATTTTGAACCAATTGCAAAACTACCCTCTTCTCATTTGGACTTCTTAACGATGTCTTTTTTTTGTTTTCAAATGACTTTCACAGACTTCTATGTGTTGGGAATGTCCTGAAATCTATTGTACTATCTCTAGAAAGTATGATAAGTGTCGAGATCAGACATAAGTCATAAATACTGGGTGATCATGATGACTTGCTAGAGTCCGCTCTTGATCTATAAGTTTAGGACTTATTACCAGTATTGTATGATCCCAAAGGGTCACACACCATAGCTAACGGGAAAGTTAAATGGAATTAATACGGTAAGATGCAAGGCATTTACTGTATTAGTACAGAGAATTGGGCCAGACAAAATACAGGCTTTTGTCTGATTTGTGTCTTGGGCCCAAAATCCCAATAGGCCATTAGGATAATTCCTTGGACCCATATAAGGGATCAGAGGCGCAGCCTAGGAAAAATCAACACCCCATCTGCGATTTTCAGCTTGTGCCGTCCTCTCTCTCTCTGTTCATTCCAGCTTAGTCTAGCAGCCTGATCCAGTAGCTTGTAAGAGTGTGGATACCTAAGAGGAGCCGGTTTCTATCAGCTCTTGCAGATCTCTTCATTCCTTTGATCAATCCGCTGCAATCACAAGGTAATGAATCTGATCTGTTTATGATTCAACTGCAAATCACCTAGATCCTAGATGATTATGTGCTAGGATGTAACCTGACAATTACACCATGAACACACATAATCCTATCAGTGGTACGGTTCAGCAGAAGTTGGTAAAAGTGCCAGGTTTTTGCTGTACTTGGATCATATTAAAGGGCCTGTTTTAATGTTAAGGGATTTAATCGAATTTGGACTTGGGCCCAAAAGCCCAATTTGAGCTAGAAGTTTTATGATTAAAACCCTAGCCACCTTTATGAAACTCCTGCGCCTTCTCTGACATTGACTTTATGTGTATAGCAGCCCATTTTCGTTAATGTCATGGTTAGTGAATTACGATCACACGACTTTGTTAAGTGAAGCATGAAACGTGAATGGAAAAAGTCATGATCATTGATTGTTAATGTTCAATATCGAACTGTCTTTAGTGAATCGAATTGAATTGCTTTGTCCTTTTGTGAATGTGTTAATCGTTTGTTAATTTGTTACGATTGTTTAAGGATCATGATTTTGTCCTTTAGTGATTATAACAATCGAATGTTGACTTTGTCTACATAATTAAATCGATCGCTTGCTTCATGAAACAATCGTGTTGTCCTTGTTTCATAATTAAAACGAACATGTTAGGTTTGTTTAAGAGTAGTGATCGATTTTGTTTTGGTAAAGTCGAAATCTCTTATTGAAGATTTTATAATGAATCGATTTGAAAGGTTTGATAATATTCAAAATCGTTTTGTTGTTAAGTGAACCGTCATGATCTCGTCCCGAATCAAGGTGTTTGTTATGATCCCGATCGTTTTCGATGTGAAGATTGCTTTGTATCGAATCGATCGTAATTATTTAATTCGGTTATGGTTCATGGTTCGGTTAAAATTTATCGCGGTTTGATCGTCACGGAAATTACAGATTTAATACAATTGGTATTATTTAATTTCTGGTTAAACCGTGATTTAAATTCAAAAATTGAATTGGATTTAGTGCCTAAACCGAAGACTGGTTTTCTAATTTGATTTGGTTGGACCAAATAATTTAGAGCTGGTCTGGTTTAGTAAATAACCGGTTAACAAGTGTGGTTATCGTAGTAGTTAATCTTGGTCTTGGACCAGAATTTTAATGAACCGACTCGGTTATGTCATTTAATTGGGCAATTGGGTTATGTCTTGGACATTGACCAATTCTGTGGTCTTGGGCCAAGAAGTTAAAACAATTGGGCCTATAATTTGAGACCCAACTTCGAAAACTTTAATTTAAAACATTTAATAATTAGAGAGCTTCTAATATTAGATCTAGTTTCCTAATTTTGGCATGTTAGGAAAGTTTCTTAGAATAGAAGTTTCTAGATTTGCATGTTTTGGATATTTAGGAAATTTCTATAGTTAGAAAGTTTCCAATTTTAGGAAGTTTCCAATTATAAAAGTTTCCAAAAGGTAGGTTTCCAAAAATGGAAAGTTTCCCAAAATAGTAATCTTCTATTTTGGGAGGAAATTTTAAGAAAACCTAAAATCCTCAAATAATATCAAGCGTTGGATGTCTTGTCCAGTCTATGTCAGCTGTTGAAACCCATTCAATCGTACACATGGCCTTACAGTGTGAGGTGTCTATTTTTGCGTGGGTAAGACAGTTTGTGATTCATTAATGTCATTGGGAGTCCCAGACATTAGTGATTACATGACTGTATAGTCTGGTTTTCTTGACTGGGCCATCGGGAGTCCCGGACCTTGAGACATCAGAGTGAATTGGGCCTTGGGCCCAGATCCACAACCGAGAGTTATATCACGGATATAACTAGCTGTGTGTAGGGCTTACCAAGTATAAGCTAAGGTCTGGGTGACGGCCAGTGGCCCACTTTGATTTTAGTCGAACATGTGGATCTCGGAATCATTGCATTCTTATGAGGGTAAACTAAAGAAATTATTGAATGCAATGCGAGTTTTCTTATAAGTTATTAAGATTACTCTTTTATGAACTAAATAACTAAAACTCTATTTATCTCTAAATTTCAGTTATGACTAGCACAAACAATCAAAACACTTTCTCGATCCGGTCTGTCCTTGAAATGGACAAACTGAACGGATCAAATTTCTTGACTTGGTCGCGGAACCTGAGGTTAGTCCTCAGGCAGGAGAGAAAGGACTATGTCCTTGAGAGAGCTCTCCCCGTGAGGATCGGGTCCAATGCCTCTCATGCAGTATATGATGCTTGGAATAAGCATTATAATGATGCGGTGGATGTGCGTGGTCTGATATTGGCTACCATGGACTCAGATTTGCTGAAGCAATATGAGAACATGGAGTCGCCAATAGAGATGATCAGCAGCCTGAAATTGAAATTTCAGGAGCAGGTAAGAGTGGAGAGATACCAGTTGGTTAAGTCTCTCACTAGCTGCAAGCTACCAAATGATCATCCAGTGAGCCCTCATGTCAGTAAAATGATGGGTTACATTGATAACCTGAGGAAACTGGATTATCCAGTTAGCCAAGAATTGGTAACTGAGATCATTCTGCAGTCACTGCCGTCAAGCTATGATAAGTTCAAAAGGAACTATATCAAGAAAGGCTTAACGAAGACGCTGACTGAACTGCATGATATGCTCAAGACAGTTGAGCCAAACGTGAAGAGTACCCTGTATAATCTCATAATGGAGAAGGGTAGGTTTACTAAACCTAATGCTGACAAGGGTAAAGACAAAGTTGTCCAGATTTTGAATCATGGCAAGCGTGTGTCTTCTGAGCCCGAGTCAGATACATCTTACGTTGGTAAGTGCTGCTACTGTAAAGAGACTGGGCATTGGAAGAGAGATTGCGTTAAATTCATGGAAGATTATGAGGAGTTGAAGTTGATGTATGAGACTACTTCCTCAGGTATTCATGTTATTACTTCAAGTTCTACCTTATAGGTATTGGATACTGGTTGTGGCACTGATATTTGTTATAATATGCAGAGCCTAAGCAACAGTAGAACGTTGAAGGAAGGACAAGTGGAACTGCATGTCTGGAAGGAGCTATGGATGCTGCCTCAGTCGTAGGGTTTTCACTTGTAGATGCCTTTGAGGCTTGGTTTTGTATTAAGTAATTGCTACAATGTACCTGCTTTAAGCAGAGTTGTCTTTCATTTTCTTGTAAGGATTTGAATGTTTTTCATTTTGATAAAAGACAAGTTTTGTTCTTTTGATCTCAATGAAATATTGATTGTAGCACCCTATTCAAGGAATGGGTTTTATATCTTAAACCAAAGAGTGCCTAAAAGTAACATAAATACCGAATTGGTTTAAATCTGATGAATTAAACCTGATTTTTCTTGGCGTAAATGTTTTGGTCACATAGAGTAAGTCGGATTCAGAAACCCCATAGTTATGGACTTTTGGGCTCATTTGATCGGATATCTTGTGAGACTTGAATTCTGCTTACTGGACCAAAAGACAAAGGGCCCATCTTAGCCGAGCTAGAGAAAAGCCCAAAGGCTTATTGGACCTTGAACATACTCATGTATGTGGTCCGATGAGCAGTAATGCCAGAGAAAATTTCCTGTACTTCATTATCTTTACTGATTACTTCAGTGAGTATGACTGTGTTCATTTGATGAGACACGAGTCAGAATTCTTTGAAATGGTCGAAAGAGTTCCAGAATGAGGTATAGAATCTGAGTGACAGAAGTATTTAGACTCTGGATTAGATCACGAGTGAGAATACTTAAGTCATTGATGGTGTGATCATCTGAATGAGTGTGAAGTCGTTTCACAGCTCATTTCTCCTGAAAACCTTGAGGTGTTTCTGTGAGAAAGAATCAGATCTTATTAGAAATGATTAAAGATGAGTCACACGAATCTTCCATGATATTCTTTAAGAATAACGCTCTAGAAATATCTAAGTTTACGCTGAAATAGTTCCACCAATATCAGTTGAAAGACACCACATAAATGTGGACTGGAAATGATCCAAATTCGTCTTTACTGAGTATTTTTAGTTGTGCTACTTCGCTGGTTGTCCTAGGGAAACCAAGGCTTGTTACTTTTTACGTCCATTCCGAAAACGAGGTTAGGTTGTTCGGAATTCTGTTTTCTAAAAGGAAAGTTACTTTCCAAGAAGAACAGTGGGAGTAAAAGTATAACTCGAAGAAATTCGAGAAATACAGGAGGCTGCTCAACCTGTTGAGGGAGAGCAGCGGATGGATTTACAGATTTCTCTAGAATCTACACCTGTAGAGCCTGAAGTTCGCAGATCTGAATGAATCCGTCACTAATCCGAGAGTGATTTCTCGTGATTAATTGCCATGATCTGATGATCATTGAAAGTGACGAACCTGCGAAATTCACAGAAGCGAAAGTGAGCCCGGACTCCGAAAAATTATACTGTATGTAAGTTAGCTTCATCGATCCATTCATGGATAGAAGCAAGCATATCGGAGTTGGAATCTTCGTTCTGTTGAAGTAGTCAAAGTTTTGACTTGAACAGGAACGAAGTGGAACTGTGCGTTTACTAATAGATAAGTGGGAGCGATGTTGCATTTCTCATAGTGTATGTCGATGACATACTGATTCTCGGAAATAACGTTCCAATGCTGCAGTTAGTAAAGGACTGGCTTGGGAGTTGGTTTTATGAATGACATGGGTAAAGCCACGTATGTTCTTGGATTTTGGATCTAAAGATAGAGATCCAAAAGAGCTGATAGGACAAAGTCAGGATTCTTATATTGACAAAGTCCTACACGTTTTCAGCATTCCAAGAAGGGTTTTATGCCAATGTCACATGGCATTACGTTAAGCAAGAATCAGTGTCCTACGATATCTGATGAGCTTGAATGCATGGATGAGATTCCATATGCGTCGCCAATTGGATCTATCATGCATGCCATGACACGTACTTGTTTTGATGTTACTTTAATGTTAAGCAAGACAAGTAAAGACCAGTCAAATCCAGTAAAGAATAACTGGATAGACGTAATGAATATCCTCAAGTATTTGGAAAATACTTAGGATAAGTTCTTGATTTACGGAGAAAGTGAGGTGCTACAAGTCGATAGAGTCTGAAAGGCAAGTTTCCAACAGACAAAGATGATTTCCGGTCACAGTCCGGTTATATCTTGTGTCTGTCTGGCGGTGCAAGGCACTGTTGCTGACTCCATGACTTAAGCTGAACATTTCGCAGCTTGGATAGCGGCGAAAGAGGTTGTTTGGAAAGATGAGTTCATGACTGAACTTGATGTGATTCCCAGCATAGATGAGGCTAGCTGCACATCAGAGGTCCAAACACCTTGAGGGTAGGTATAACCTATTCCGTGAGATAAATGACAGAGGTGTTAAGTAGATCAGCAAGTTTCAACGAATATGAACGTTGCTAATCTATTAACGAAGCCACTCCTTAGGCCTAAGCACGAGTCGCGGACTGTGGCTGTAGGATAAGTGAAATTAAAATGTAATCTAAATTTGAGTGGGAGTTTGAGGACTTTATTTAGTTATTGATATGTTCTTGTAAAACATTTTAAGATGTTTAATAAAATTATTATTTCAAGATTATTTCAACTGTGATGAAATAATCGTTCCAAAATGATATGAACCATTTTATAGGTCATCGAAGTAAGTGACTTGATCTAGAGTCATCAAAGTCATTTAGCTTGATCATGAGACCCTATATTTGATAGATGGCTTATATCATCATGTCCCTAGTCGAAGGGTGTTGAAATTGGAACACCAACAACCGCGTGAGACTAGATTGGTATGTGACTTATGACTAAGTCTCAGGATGTCATAGATGCACGGCATCAAAGTCAGTACATAGGTGTATGTTGGGGTACATACGACCGGACAAGACCCGCTTATAAGAACTCTTCAGGATATTTATATCTGTGTCATAAGAGATTCTTACTACGACTATAGAGTATAGTCCTTAGACCTGAGTTCGCATGCATGTGACTGCACATGAACTGATGCACTTTGATCATTGTCTAACGCTGTCGTTAAGCGATAGTTATAAGGACCTTGTTTGGGTGTATTATGAAATGAGTAGTTTACAGTGATGGAACAAGACGGGATTTGTCCCTCCAAATATAAATGGAGTGAATATCTCTAGGCCAATCAGAGATTTGAATACTGGAAAATGCATGGCCATGCTCAAACGGACTGTCCCGAGTCGTTTGGATTGTCAGTATCAAATCAGAGTCCGATGAACATTATTAGGCTTTATAAGGATGACACTCATCTTGCCTTATGACTAATCGAGATATTGAGACAAAAAGAATATGAATACAGAGATTCCAGTACAAGTGGGAGATTGTTGGAATTATGTCCAGTAATCTCCGTACTGTCTCTAGAAAGTAAGAGTATGTCAATGATCAGACATAAGTCATATAATACTGGGGGTCATGATGGCTTGCTAGAGTCCGCTCATGATCTATAAGTCTTGGATTTATTGCCTTTATTATATGATCCCATATGGGTCACACGCCTAAGCTAACAGGAAACTATGAGGGAACGGTTCAGCAGAAGTACGGTAAAAGTGCCAGGCATTTACTGTACTTAGAGAGATTAAAGGGCCTGATTAAATCTAAGGGATTTAATCAAATTGGGACTTGGGCCCAAAAGCCCAAAAGGAACTAGACATAAGTTTTATGATTAAAACTTAACCTAGCCACCTTTTTGGTCTAACACTCCTGCGCCTCCTCTCTCTCTCTCTCTGCGACTTCTCTCTGTGGTCTAGCAGCCCATTTTCCTGTTGGTGTGCGTGTGTGAACCTCTGGAGGAGCTGTCCCTTGGCGGTTCTGCTGATCTCTGACAATACCTCTCTAATCCGCTGCATAAACAAGGTATTAGGTGAGATCTCCTTATGATTCAGCAAGAGAACCTAGATCCAATATGTTTAGTAGGGTTTAATCAATGAGAAATTGAACCAGGATAAACACTAAACAATCCTTCATAATCAGGGTTGACTTCAATTTCGAGGGCATTTTTGCAAACAACCCTTCGTTGTTCCACCCATGCACACTTTTAGTCCCGCTAAAGGTTTTTGTTTACACTTGCATGAATCTGTGAAGCGTTCGTTGTGGAACCTATTGTCGTAAAGTGAACAGCTGGACTTTATCAATCCATAGTGGTCAAGGACGTGCTTAGCTTTCCGGGGGATTAAGGTGACATTCAAAAAACAGTTTACTAGATTAAAAATAAAACAATTAATTTGATATATACCAATTATTAGATGTAGATAGTGATTGCCAAGTTATAAAGTTATAAAGTATGCAGAAAATATAGTACCAAATATACTACCAAATGATCCTTTCTAAAATTAAGTAATAAAACAATTTGAAAATCTAGACAGGAAATATTTAAAACACAATATAAATGAACTTTATTAATAAAATCCAAATAAACTTGGTAAGAAAATACTACCAACCAAAAAAAAAAACTAAAATAAAAACAGCAAAAAAACTAAAATATTACCAATATATATATATATATATATATATATATATATATATATATATATAATCAACTAGGTATTAAAGTATGAAAATATGGATCCCTTAAATTGTGTATATGAAAAAGGGCCTCATGCATATGCCTCTGTTTCTATATTGTAGGCACGTCTGTGATGGTGGTTACTACGACTTCACTGAGTGTATGTTCGAGAAATGGATGGTGGATTATAAAGAAAGAAGCTACGTCGAGGGTAAACTTGCGGTTTAGGATCGGTCCTTGCGGAGATGAACGAATTTAGTTTATTCAAAACAAAGAGTGGATGCAGTCAGAGTAGAACGATTAGTTACATTCAAATCTATTCCTAAACTCTCACACTGGTTTTTGTTTTTACGGTCTGTACCTCAATTTTCTAAGATCGTTTACCCAAAGAAAACATATCATAAAACTTTGTTAACTATATAACTTAATTTAATTTTGTTGTCAAAAGTTAATAAAAATATCCCCAATAAAATTATAAAAATACAAAAAATAGATATCAGCTTTCACTAGATTTTTCTTTTAAAATTTGGGCCAATGGTTCGGATTTCTAAAAGTAAAGAATGGACAAAAATATTTTAATTATCGTGAATACCAAAATACGTGAGAAATATTAAACCACAAAGAAGAAAAAAAAATTGCAATGGTCTTACACCATTAAGACAAAAAAAAAAATCAACACACTAATTACTAAAAATAATATTGTTTTCTTACTTTTTTACTACCTGTATGAATATTTCCAAATATAATTAAAAGATAGAAAATACAATGCATTATTTTTATGTAAAACAACCCAAGAATCATACATCCAAATAACAGAAAATATAAGCTCATATACAACTAATATATCAATATGTTATTTGATAAGACGAACAATAATACTTTCACTCAAAAATAATTTATCTAAAATATCAATCACTAATTTATGGATACAAAACAACAACCACCTACTAAGTGTATATGGTACCAAAACAAAGCTACCACGTAACTTTATATTTTACACTGATAAATATATTACATATATACTCAAATACCCAAAAAAATAACACTATTAAAAAATGTTTATAAAATTCCTATCATACATACAATACATTTTCAAAATTCCCAGTAGAGTTACATCTAGACATTAACAAACAAAAACAAAATCACTACAAAAAAGTGCATAAAAATAACACAAATAAAATCATGGCAACTAATTACATATGCACAATTGGCCGACTATCTATATAAGATGAATTTGTAACTAATTTTCGTCGTATCTCCATCATCAAAGACCGTAAATGATAGCGAAGACAAGGAAATGAGGAATCAATAGCTTGAAGTTGGAGAGAACCCCATAAAGCTCCACCGGTTTTTACTTCGACCTCATTGTCTCTTAAATGAAATCAATGCTTTATATTTGCAATAAATAAAAGAAAATGTAACAAAAATCTATAGCAAACAATCAAGGGTTCAAAAATAACAAAAATAGTTAGAAAACAAAAACACAATTAATACACAAATAAGAAATTATATAATTAAAACAAATTTGAATAAAAATCCGCGCGTAGCACGAAATAACCCCTAGTTATTCATATTGTTTAAGTTTAAGACTCCTCACAATACTATTTTTTATTTTATTTTAAATATCAAGGATAAAGAAAAAATGATATCAAATTAAGAATAACTGTTTTTCATTTGTACTTATATGTCACATGCGTAACTAGTATATAATTTTATGTAATTGGAAACTTTAGTCTCTTACCTATATAATCCCCTGTTCAAAAACTCGGCGAGGAGAACCGGTTAGTCGCCGGGAAGTCGCTGGTCGGACCGGAGCCGCGGCGAGTTGGGTCTAGGCGGATGAAAAATTGGATCTTTGTTTTTTTTGAGTGTTTAAGATTATAAATCAAGAGATATGTTTGAGATGTGGACAAACCGAGAAGAAATAAGAAGAAACAACACTATAATTGATGAAAATGATGAAAATATGAAGATTTTATGCAGTGGCCGTCGAAAAATTAGGGTTGCAGAGTCTTTTTTTTTAAAGAAGAAGATGACAGCGAATTGACCATTTTACCCTTCATTAAATAAATCTGGAAAAACCAAAATTGCACCACCTGTGCGTCGAACCTAAGACCTATGTGTAGTAATAGCGCACATAAACCGCTAGGCCACATGAAACTTTTGGTAATACTTAACATTATTTATATATAACTGCATCTTCATATAAAAAACTTCCAAAATTCCGCTCCGCGTAATCCCCGCTTAATCCCCGATTTATTCGCTGTGTTTTTAATATATCATCAATATTTTGACGGCGCTTCCTCGGTAACTGAACCCCATGTGCTTTTTCATTCATATACTTTGATATTAAATGGTAAAAGCTAGAATCCTAGTTAATGGCTTAAAACCACTGGTGAAGGAATCAATTCTGGACTTCCCAAACGGTGATGAAGTAGCACTCAAGTTCAGATATGAACGCCTTGAAAAACACTGCAGTGTTTGCAACAAGATGTCGCACGAGAGAAGAGAATGCCCTGAACTGTTAAATCAGGATAAAACAAAAAGCAGAAACCAATCACCACCAAGAGATAATGAGGCTAATAGGAGATCTCCCCCAATCATCCAGAGAGGATTTGGGAACCATTTGAGAGACAGGAATGACCAACAAAGACATGACCGTAATGGGAAAATCCTTGGAGGCAGACCCTCAACTGGAAACATGCAAGAGTACACGAACAGAACAACATCTGATTACAGGATGGAGAGGTATGATAATGGAAGAAACCCTCCACTCTTATTGAACAAAGGAGCTAACAGTGTGGAACGAGGTGGAAGCTACCACAATCAGAAGCAACCCAACCACTGGAGAGAACAAGCTGAGGTAAGCAACCAAATAGGAAGTCATAAGGAGATGGGTATTTTTCTTAGGTCCCCAATTGAGACCCGATGGATTCGAAAAGATAAGGGTCTGACTGACGACCCAATGGAAGATAGAAACAGGGAAAACAAAATCCCACCAATAGAGCGAAACCTGGCTATCACAGACTACCCATGCCAAAACTCACCTGAAAGATTAACGGAAGAAGAGGATGTAATAAGAGCATCCCAGAGGTATCTCAATCATCCAGATCCCCAAGAGAGTGCTGCTAGAAGACTCCGAGTGTTACAAGAGGAGAACAGAGAATACCAAAGGAAACAGAATGAATCCACCTCGAAGAGGAAAAATTCAGGGCAAACGTCGATCACACCCAACAGAGAGAGCATTTTAGCTGAGATCAATGAAGCAACGGCTCAATACTTGAGTGTCTCAGACCCGAAAGAGAGAGAGGCACGACTAAGGAGAGTCTATGAAAGCGAATCTAATGGAATGGTAGAGTACCAAGTGGATCTGGAACTAGCCAAAGGAACGAGTACAACTCCTACAATCTCGATTGAACATGTGAATCAGACGACGGTGAACATGATCCATGAGCAAGATAGAGAGGACGCGTTGGAGACGGAGACCCTAATTTTAGGCCGTCCTTTAGGCCCAACTAGGAGAGGAGCTAAACCACCGCAGAGGCCCAGACAATTGAGCTCAAACTGCTTGACCAGCCCACTCAGAGCCAAAGGGGTTTGTATGAAGAAACAGAGATTAATGCAAATCCAAGGAGGAAGTAAGAGGAAGACAACACCTTTGAGAGCTAACAGAAGAGCAGGAGGTAGATCTTTGTCTGGTCAGAGAACACCCTCAAGAGAGACAACAAATACGGTTCAAGACAATAAACATCCCATCCAAAGGATGCTAACTCCAAGACAAACTGGTGCAGGAAACCAACAGGAGGATTTTCAGGCCGAAGACAAACCCGGTCCTTAGCCATAGCAGCCTGGAACTGCTGTGGATTGGGCAACCCAGCAAAGATCCAAAGGCTGAAAGAAATTCATAAGAAACACTCACCTAGCATCATTTTCCTATCTGAAACGAGAAAACAGGATGACTTTGTACTAGAAAAGATGGAAGAACTAAAATTCTCCAACACTTGCTTACAAAGCCCACAACTAAATGCAAGTGGAGGGTTGTGTTTAGCGTGGAATGATGATGTAAAGGTAGAGATCCTGGAAAAGAATACCAACTTCATAGACACGAGAATTAAATTCAAAAGAGATGTCTTCTTCGCCACGTTTGTGTATGGTGCACCGGAAAAGGAAAAGAGGAGAGAAGTGTGGGAGAAGTTAAGTGATTTATCAAGGCTGAGAGATGGAGCTTGGTATCTCACCGGGGATTTCAATGAAATAACCAATGCTGCAGAGAAGGAAGGAGGTATGACAAGACCAGAAGGGTCGTACGCTGACTTCAGAGCTTTTATGGCTGGAAATGACCTATTTGATATTAAACACTCGGGGAACTACTTGTCATGGAGGGGCAAGAGAGGAGACCACCTAGTGTACTGTCGACTCGATAGAGCAATGGCCAACTCATTGTGGTCAGAAACGTTCCCAAAAGCTAGAAGCGAGTACCTGCAATACACGATTTCAGATCACAGACCGATAATTACAACATTGTCACCACAGAAGAAAAAAAGCATGAGGATTTTCAGATATGACAGGAACTTAAGGAAAAACAAAGAGGTCGTGAAACTAATCGAGAAGGCGTGGTCTGGAAATGGAGAAGGCACAGTGAAAGAGAGAACATATAGATGTAAAATGGCTATAATCCAGTGGAACAAGGTGAACCACAGAAACTTTAGAGAAGTGATTGGGAAACTGAGTAAGAAACTGAACGAAGCCATGACAAAGAAGGACTCACCAGAGGAATTGGTTAGAGAGCTGAACAAAAAGCTCTTGGAAGCATACATGGAAGAAGAAATCTACTGGCGCCAAAGAAGTAGACAGAACTGGCTAGCATTAGGAGACAGGAATTCAGGATATTTCTTTGCAGTAACAAGGGGTAGAAGATGTCTGAATAGAATGACTGTTATTGAAAATGAAGAGGGTACTGCAGTGTTTGAGGATGAACAGATTGCGGGAGTGATAGTTCGATATTTCTCTGAGTTATTCAAGTCTGATGCTTATGACCCCTCGGCCACAGTAAACAAAGCTATAAAAAGAACCATATCAGAGGAGACCAATAGGAAACTGATCTCAATCCCGACAGCCTTGGAGATCAAGCAAGCCTTGTTCTCTATTCACAAAGACAAGGCTCCGGGAGCTGATGGATTCTCTGCTTGCTTCTACCAATCAAACTGGCTATACCTTAAGGAGAAGATGGTTGAGGAAATCCAAAACTTCTTCAGAAGTGGAATACTCCCAGCGCATGTGAACCATACTCATATAAGGCTGATCCCAAAGAGCCACTGCCCTCAAACCATCAAAGAGTATAGACCGTTGGCTCTTTGTAATGTCTATTATAAGGTGTTCTCTAAGATAATCACTAGGAGACTCCAACCACTGCTGGATACACTAGTGGCTGAGAACCAATCAGCGTTTGTTCCAAGGAGAATCATCACAGACAATGTCCTAATATCCCATGAGATGCTACACTTCTTGAAGAATTCTCAAGCAACAAAGCATTGCACTATGGCAGTGAAAACGGATATGGCAAAGGCATATGATAGGCTTGAGTGGAAATTCATTGAAGCTGTGATGACAAGAATGGGTTTCCATGAAAAACTGGTCAATTGGATCATGCAATGTGTGACTACAGTCACTTATTCATTCTTACTCAATGGAGAAGTCAGGGGAAAAGTAACACCAAGCAGAGAAATCCGCCAAGGAGATCCTCTCTCCCCCTTCCTCTTCATATTGTGCAGTGAAGTGTTGAGTGGTTTATGCTTAAAGGCTGAAGGAAATGGCAATCTGGTGGGAGTTAAAGCTGCTACCCACTGCCCAAGGATCAATCATTTACTCTTTGCTGTTGATACGATGTTTTTCACTAAAGCTGAAACTAGAAGCTGTGTGAACCTGCTAAGCATCTTAGATGAGTATGGGAAAGCTTCAGGCCAGCGCATCAATAAAGACAAATCGGCGATCACATTCTCTTCAAAAACAAGTCAGGAAACAGAGGAAGAGTAAAGGAACAAATGGGGATCAACAAAGAAGGTGGCAAAGGCAAATATTTAGGCCTCCCTGAGATGTTTGGGAGAAAGAAAAAGGACCTTTTTGCCTCAATTGTGGAGCGTATTAAGCTAAAGGCTGCGAGCTGGACCACTTCTAAGCTCTCAAGAGCAGGAAAACTTATCATGCTTAAATCAGTCTTGACGGCAATACCGTCTTACACTATGTCAAATTTCAAGCTACCGGTGGGCTTGTGTAAGAGTATCCAATCTGCTTTGACACGCTTTTGGTGGGACTCAAATCCTGAGAAGAAAAGCACCTGCTGGATAGCTTGGCATGAGTTGGCAAAACCAAAATCTAAAGGAGGCTTAGGTGTAAGAGAGGTCCAAAGCTTCAATGAAGCATTGTTGGCCAAAACAAGTTGGCGGATACTGAAGAACCCCCACAGTCTGATGGCAAAGATTTTGAAAGGCAAATACTGCCACAACTCTTTGTTTATGAACGCAACAGAACCAAAAATGTGTCACATGGGTGGAAAGGGGTCTTAACCGGAAGAGATCTCATAAGCAGGAACATGGGAAAAGCCATATGCAATGGCAGAAGCACAAGCATCTGGAGGGACCAATGGGTACTTGAAGGAAAACACTGTCTGAATATAGGACCGGCGACCCTTTCCACAAAAGACTGGACAGTTGCGGACCTTATGATCCAAGGTTCTACAGAGTGGAGCAAAGAAAGGGTAATAGAAGTCTTCCCGGAGATATGGGAAAGAATTTTGTGCATTGTACCAAGCAAATCAGACATTGAGGATGAGGTTATCTGGTTGGGAACAAAAGATGGAAGTTATAGCACAAAATCAGGATACCACTTAGCAAGAGAGATTGAGGAGCAACAAATGAGCAACAACAGGAATGATTTCAACTGGATACAGGAAATCTGGAACTTAAAGACTGCACCAAAAATCCAGATGTTCCTTTGGAGAGCTGCAAGAGGAATCTTACCAGTTGGTGTAAACCTTCTAAGAAGACACATAGTGGAAGAAGGAACCTGTTCTAGATGTAATGAGATGGAGAGTACAGAGCATGTCCTGTTTAACTGCAGCTACGCAAAGGAAGTTTGGGACCAGATGCCGACTTACACACGACTGAGACAAGAGTTAGATGATGATTTCAAGAAGACTATGCAAAAGTCTAAGAACCTATTAGCCCTGCCTCCAAGTGGATGCCCGGCTGACAATCTGTTCTCATGGATATGCTGGGGAATATGGGAGGCCAGAAACAAAAAACTGTTTGAGAACAGAGTTATTACAGCCCAAGAAACAATAACAGGAATATTGAAAGCAGCTCGAGAATGGACAGCAGCACAAGTGGAAGAGAAAGGAGGCTTAAACAAAACAACAAGAACATTGGTAGAACATGAGCCAATGGAACCGGATGAGATCTTGTGCAAGACAGATGCAGCATGGCGCCTAGATATATTGACTGCAGGAGCTGGATGGGTGTACTCAAGACAAAACCAACTTGAATTTGATCAAGGCTCTGCGTGTAGAGAGTTTATAGCATCACCTCTGATGGCCGAAGCTTTTGGGATCAGAGAGGCATTGGCGGATGCAAGGAGGAAACATTTCTCAAAAGTTAGGATTGCCTCAGACTCGGTTTCAATAATCTCAGCAATCAACTCACTCAATCCCACACCGGAATGCTTTGGCATTGTAAGCGACATTTGTAACATGTTTAAATCGTTCACCAAGTGCATCTTCTTATATGTACCAAGACTTGAGAATAGGAAAGCTGATGAGTTAGCCAAAACTACTCTAAGGCAATCCGAAATCCAAGCCATTGTAACAACTCTAGTTTGATTTGAATGAGAAAGTAAGGTTGATCAAAAAAAAAAAACTTTGATATTAAATTATGGGATATACATATTATATGCATATAGTATATACTATAAGTTTCAGACATTTGGTTATATATTAAAGGAAACAAGAGATTCAACCAAGTGGTTATAGTTTAGTAATTCTTATTTATTATAGAAATTACCTTGTTAGTTTAGGTTAAAGATCAATTTTCTTTAAACATCAAAATATCTAACTATTTTTATTTGGTTATTTAGCCATATTTTAAATTTGAAAGAAAAAAAAATTGAACGCGTATCTGAATGTATAACTTCATAAAATTAGTGTTTGAATTTAAAAAAAAAAACAAAAAATAAGAGATGGTCCGTGATAAATCACGAAGAGCCAAATCTGGCAAAATTGAATGTGACGCAAAACGGGTTGGCTACCTCTCACATGATTCCAAATTTAGATCGTATTTTATACTATATAATCAAAGTAGTCATGTAAATAAAACTTTCAGATTTGGTTTTATTGTTCAACCTAATTTTATAACACGTATAGTTTATATATATATATATATAATATTCATGTGTGTGTTTTTAATCGACCCCTATCCTAAATATATAAGCCATCCATCATCATAAATGCTATTATTGATATCCATCACATGAAATTTTTGTTGACTTTTGAATTTTCGGTAGCTGTTAACTAAGGCATTCGACGGAAATTTAATGCGACTCGTAGATTGATCATAAATTTGCTAGCTTTAGTTGGATAATTGGATTGAACTTAACGTCTAGCAAAAAAACAAAAAAAATCAGAAATTAAACAGAAATTATGCGAGACGAAATTTTAATAGCCGCCATTGCCTTATTTTCTTCTTCATTTTTTAATTCACTTTTTTTTTTTGGTTTTTCGTTCAAAATTGATAGATCTAAATAAATATATTAGATTTCTTAAAAACAAACAAACCAAATCAAAAACATTCAAACTATCATTTTTTTATCGATTAGCACGGAATCACAATAGTTCTAGGCTACTAAACGTTCGCCGACGATTACGTAGTCGCAAAAACCGCATTTTCGAACAAACCTATGTATAAAGCATTGAAATTTTGAATATTTTCATAAAATTTTGATATTTTAAAAGATAGACAATTTAGCTGGCCGATACGTATAGTACTATTTATCAAGATGTATATGTGAAATTAAATGGATCAAGAGGGGGAAAACTGTCAAATTCCACACTCTGTACAAACTTTTACATCAAATTACACACAAACTTTACAGCTCCTGGACATTGCACACGATTATAAACTTACTATCTAATTCCACCTAAAACATTTACATACAATCACATTCTACCTCGGTTTCAAAATCTTGGTAATCTCTAATGTCTGAGTCCCTTTAACCGACTGTGTTATTAACAACCGTAACAAAACCGACTCTAACCGTTTCCAACCAAAAAAAGACCGGATTAGAAGCTGGTTTAATATCCATTCGAACAAAAGACCCGAAACCCGAAAATTAGAATCCCCAATTCCTTTTATCCCCAAATCGATTTGTCTTAGAACCCTAAAATTAGTGAAAGACTAAATCTTGTGTCTCCCTCATAGAATCTCGATGGCTGACGACGATGTTGAGGCTCTAACAGGCGTTGACGAAGCTAACGATGGCGACCAACTCCCTGAACCTAACGGCGATAATCTCTGGGACGATGTTGAAGGCGAAAATATGCAGGATATTGCTCTTGCTTTCGATGCCGAGAATCTTCACGAGACAACTGTTGATTCTGATGGAGAAGATCCTGTGGAGAGAAATGAGTACGAAATTGCAGTGGTTGTTGGCGAATGTCAAGATGAGCAGGTTCGTCACGATGTGTATTACGAGAGTGGGAGTGAGAGTGATGAAGAATCAGAATCCAGGCGTGAGAGGAAGAGAAAATTTACTCCCAGAAGCGATGGAATTTTGTTCAAGGGCCAGAAATTCTTCAATGGAATCACTTTCAAAGAAGCAGTTCTTCATTACGTTTTGAAAAATAAGCGTAACATCCGCCAGGAAAGGTATGAAAAGAGTAAAATCAGTTTTATTTGCCTTGGAAAAACAAAAATAGGTGGTAGATGTGGCTGGAGAGTGTACTGTTCAGTTAGGAAAGGGTCTGCGAATTGGAAAATCAGGATGCTAACTGATAATCATTCTTGTGAGAAAACTGGAGATTGTAGTCTGTTGAAAGTGCAAGCAATAGCCCGCATGTTTGTTGATAAAATCAGAGATGACCCAGAACATTTCATGCCTATGGTGATAGAGAATCTGATTTTTAAGCAGTGGAGAGTTAGTATTACTAGGAACCAGGTTCAAGCAGCCAGAATTAAAGCCTTAAAGTGGATTGATGCAGAGTACGATGACCAATTCAAGAGGTTGAGGGATTATGGGAATGAGTTACTCGTGTCAAATCCTGGTTCTACTGTTGAAATTGATTGTACAAAAGGAGATAATGGAGAAGATGTCTTCGATCGTTTCTATGTTTGCTTTGATTCATTGAAAAAGTGTTGGAAAAGCTCATGTAGGCCATTGCTGGGAATAGATGGAGCTTTTATGAAATCCAAGGTGAAAGGGCAGCTTTTTGTGGCACTTGGGAGAGATAGTGATAACAAGATATATCATGTGGCTTGGGGTGTTGTAGGAGTGGAGAATGCTGATAATTGGGCTTGGTTTCTGAAGAAGGTACAAGCTGATCTTGATTTGAAAGATGGTGAAGGTTACGTGATAATATCTGATCGTCAAAAGGTATTGTTTAGTTGTATGTTTGTTGTTTCCATGTTTGTATCATGTTTGTCCGGTTTATAAGCTATTGATTTAAAAGCTTGATATTGTGTGTGACATGGTGAAAATAATTAGAAAGAGATCCATATTGCTGTTTAGTTGTATTCTTTTAGGACATGTTGAAAGACATACTCAATTATGCTACTGTTTGTTTTCAGTTTATAAGCTTATATCACGTTTGTTGCGTTTATAAACTTATATCATGTTTGTTCGGTTTTGTAGGGACTTATCAAGGCTGTATCGTCTGAGCTACCACATGCAGAACATAGACACTGCGTTAGGCATATTTACGGGAATATGAAGAGCAATTTAGGGATTACACCACCAAGAGGTGCTAAATTCTGGCCCAGAGGGTCTCTTCCTCCAATAAATTATCCTCATTATGCAGAGAAGAAGGAGAAAAGGATAAGGAAGGCAAGAAAAGGAAGAGAGGGAAGAATGAGTCTCCGAAAAAGAAGAGAAAAAAGGAAGAGAAGAGAGTTATGCATTGTGGAGTTTGCGGCATGGCTGGACACAATAGCAGGTTTCATAAGAAGGTATGAATTACAATTACAAACTCACTAATTCTAAACATTTAGTAGCTCATTAATCTTATTGACAGGATAAAGAGCAAGCAAAAGAAAGTGGAAAGAAAGGAGCTAAGGGACCTAAAGGAGCTAAGGGAGCTAAGGGAGCTAAAGGAGCTATAGGAACTAAGAGAGTTAAAGGTTCTCAGAATCTCCATGCCCCGGATTGAAAGAAGCGGATTCGCAGACCATGGGAGCTTGTATGCATTGGTCGCTAACTGTAGTATTTAGGCTTTTGTAGCTTCATCTTTTTGGTAAAACTGGTTGAAGGAAGCTTGTATGCTTTGGTCGGACTGAGCTTTAGTCTTGCACTGTTTTTTAGTTAAACTTTTGGTCTTTTCAACATCACTCTATCACGGTTGTAGTCTGAATCATTAAGTCTGTTTTTTGCTTCACAAGTTTTCACTTGGGAACATATGAAATGAAGCTTGGTTTTACACATTGTTTTACACATTATCAAGCTACTTCGATGCTTCACTTTTGGTCGGCTTTTTGTTGTACTTTTGAACTGTTATATGAAGCTACTTCGATGCTTTTGTCTATTGATTTTGCAGACCAGATACAACTTTTGAAAATGCAATATAACACACACAAAATTCAACATAACTAGTACATGTTGCTCATGCTCAATTCAAAACAAGTTGCAGATACATAAACAGAATGAAAATCAGAAGATAACAATGTTCCTGCAACTAAAATGAAATTCTACTTCTTCACCATAATGACGAAGACCACCATCAACAAACAAGCAGCAAAAACTCCTCCAACCAACCATCTTGTGCTCCTGTTCGCGTTCACCAACATCTCATCTACACTACCAAGAACCTCAATTTGCATTTTCTCAATCTCGTTAACCACATTTCCCTCAGCATTACCCGGATTTGAGCCATTTTTCAGTAACTTCACTTCCTCTTCAAGCACAGCTACATGGTGGGACAGCTTCTCAATCTCATTATGATAGGCCTCATCAACCCATTTAAACACATGCCTATCATGACGAAGCTACAATCAAGATACAAAACAGGTTCAGATAAGCTTAATGACATGAAATTGATCAACACAAACATGAAATTTTACCTTGTTTGATGCAGCAAAGCCACAACGATAGTAACGCCGACATGGATTTTCTGCAGTTCCAGAGGTTTTCTCGACAACAATGGATCCACACCAACAATTCTTTAGAATTCCATGAACTTTGCATATGAACTTGTTGCTCTGTTTAGCCATATTACCTCGATTAGATGAGCCATGACTAGAAGATCCAACGACATTAGAGGATGAGTTCTCCATATTTGCTCTCGATTTAGCCAAAAAGGTAGCTTCTGGGAATTTCGATTTAGGGTTCTTCTTCTTGTTTCTGATGTAATCGATTTGGGGAGGGGTTATTTAGAGTTGTCGGGTCGGGTAGAATTAGGTATTCGGGTGGGTTTAATTTAGTGTTTACTCGGGTTGTTATTAGTTTAAAAATGGATAAGAATGGTTTAATTAACCAGTTGCAGGTTAACACGAAACCGTGTACAGTAATCAAGGATTCGATTTTCATGTGGAATTCGAAAGATAGTTTCAAGATCTGGGCAATGTCCAGGAGCTATAAACTTGGTGTGGAATGTGATGTAAAAGTTTGTGTAGAGTGTGGAATTTGACAGTTTTCCCGATCAAGAGGATACAAATAATTTGTAGTTTAGTATATTAAGATAAATTTGAAATTTATGATGTAAGTTGTCTTAAATTTTTATTTTATTTTTGTGGTTAACAAGTTGTGTTAAATATATATTTTTTGTTATTTGATAGCATTTTTTATAACTTATAGTAAATCATAAACTTATGAAAGAGTGTAGGCTAATCTCTAAGGGAGATACAACTCATATATAGATTTTATATTCGGATACTTAAATGGATCAAAAGAAGAAATCCATCTCAAATCCATTTCCTTATCACTTGGCTACAAAACTTTAACATCTTTGATAATTTCATTTTTAGAAGAAACCTTAACACTAACACAAAATAGTAGTAGCAAATTTTTTTTGGCAAAAAATAACTATTGATCTTGGATTTGAATAAGTTGACTTAAAATATATAAATTAACTCATGATTAGTTATACATATAATCTCTATAAATTAATATTTGATAAATTAATGCATCGATAAATAAACAGAATTTTTATTTAAAATTAAGTTTTCGACCTAATTTATTTTTTAATAAATTAATATATTGTTTGTATAAAATATACAAACGTTATATTTGTATGCACATAACTAGCGTTGATGTAAAATTGATTTATTATATTTTCTTAGGTGTTAGTACATATCTCTGTATAAAGCATTGTATCTTATATCAATAATACTCATTCATTCCCAATACATATAGTATCAGAGCAATATTCTCAATAATTTTTTCCCCTTCTCTCTCGCCATCTCTCTTCTTCTTCCTATCTATTCTTCTTTGTCTTGCTGGTGTCTGTGAAGCTCTGTTTCTTCTTTCTCCTAATCTGCCTCTCGATTAATCATGTCTGAATCAACTGCAGAACACACTTCTGTATTCAATATACAATATCCATAGAGCACTCTACTCTCTGTCAGTATGTCAAGTGTTACGAAACTCACGACGCTAAATTATCTTATGTGGAGTAGACAAGACCGTGCTCTGCTTGAAGGCCATAAACTACATCACTTCATTGACGAATCCAACAATATCCTGTCTGCAACTCTGGTTCGTGATGGAGTTTCCTCACCAAATCCCGCCTACGCGCCGTGGAAGAGACAAGATCGTCTCCATTACAGCTCCATGATTGGGGTGATTTCCATGCCAATTCAGACAGTGGTTTCAAGTGATAATACAACAAAAGAAGTCTGGACTATGCTGGCAACAACGTTCAGGAATGCTTCTCGCGGTCATATCCACCAACTCAAACTCCAGATCGACAAGTGCATCAAAGCAACAAAGACGATTGCAGAATACTTGAGGGGTGGCAAAGCTACTGCTGATGATCTCGCTCTCCTTGGGAAACCAATGGATTCAGAAGATATCACTAAAAAGATATTAGCTGGATTGGGTGAAGAATACAAGTCGGAGGTTGACACGATTCGTGGAAGAGACACACCAATCTCGTTCCATGAACTCTATGAACATCTCATCAACCGTGAAACTATCATTATGAGAAATGAATCCAATGTTAAGACACCGATCGTTGCACATGCCAGAGACTCGCGTCCTCGTCAACAGTGACACAACAAAAACAACAACAATCATCAAAATGCCAATTATCAACGTTCGAACAACAATGTTCAGCAACGCTTTTCTAGGCCATACTTGGGTCATTTTCAAACATGTGGGATATAAGGTCACAGTTCCAAGTATTGTCCGGAGTTCAGAATTGTCAAGGGTCCATCAATGACAGCCCCGCACCAACAAATGCAGAGGCATTCAGATCAGAGATACAACAACAACAACAACAATAACAACAACAATTGGAATGTTGCTCCGCAAAACCAACAATGGAAGTCAAGTGAAAATCCTGCCATGCTTTCAGATTCCTCAACATGGCTAATCGATTCAGAAGCCTCCCACCACATGACCTCATACCTAGACAATCTCTCGATGCATTATCCATATGGTGGTGGTGATGGTGTTCAGCTCGGTGATGGTTCCGGTTTGACAATCACATACTGGTTCTTCATTACTCCCTTCTTATACTAAACTTTAATAACCTTGGAAAATAACTTAATATCAGTCTTTCAATTATGCACCACTAATGATGTTGCTGTCACGTTTAACCCGACGTACTTTCAGGTGAGGGATTTGAAAACGGGAGCTCTTCGTCTCGAATGGAAACTTAGAGAAGGCATATATGAGTGGCCAAGATCGATGAATTCTAAATCTCCTTCTATTGCATATGCCTCAGCGGCGAAGACAAGTCTATCAACTTGGCATTCACGCTTAGGACATCTTTCATCTCAAATTCTTCATTAAGTAGTTTCAATTTTTCATTTAGATACTGTTTCAAATGCTTTATTGGCTCAGCTTTGCAACGCTTATTCTATTAATAAAATGCATAAGTTGCCTTTTCAAAATTCAACTTTGAAATCTAATAAACCGCTTGAAATTGTTTTTCATATGTTTGGACCTCTTCGGTTCAATCGATTAATGGTTACAAATATTATGTCATATTTGTAGATCATTTCACTCGATGTACTTGCTTATATCCATTGAAATTAAAATCTCATGTTAATGAGGTATTCACCTGGTTCAAAGTCATGGTTGAAAATCGATTTCAATCCAAACTTATAACGTTGTACTCGGATAATGGGGGTGAATACATTGGTCTAAGAGAGTTCCTTTCAAAACATGGTATCTCTCATATGACCAGTCTGCCGCATGCGCTGAAACATAATGGCATCGCAGAACGTTGTCATCTACATATTGTGGAAACATGGCTTGCCTTCTTGTCCTATGTGTCTATGCCAAGATCCTATTGGACGTATGTGTTTGCCATGTAAGTGTATTTGATTAATCGCATGCCGTCACAGACTTTAGCTTTCGAAAATCCTTTTCAACGTCTTCATGGACTCAGTCCTAACTTTGAGAAATTGAAAACATTTGGGTGCCTATGCTTTACGTGGCTTCATCCATATGCATTGTACAAATTGGATACATTACAAAAAAAAAAACTGTAAATAGCCACGACCCAACCATGGATCGGTCGTGGCTATTTTTTTCAGCCACAAAATATCATATGTGGTTATCCGTGGAAAATTAGCCACGAATAGCCACAAAACGGTCGTGGAATAATATATCCACGACTAGACACGATCATTTTCGTGGCTACGTGGCCACAACCTGGAATCGTAGCTATTTGTGGACAATTTAGCCACAAATAGCCACGAAATGTCCGTGGAAGGAGTTAGCCACAACCAGCCATCAAAAATTCGTGGCAAATTAGCTACAAATGTTTTTGTGACTATCTGTAGAGAATATAGCCACAAATTGAAAAATAGCCACAGATAGCCATGATTTTATCTGTGGCTATTCAAAACCCTAAACCCTAAATATACTCTAAAACCTCAAACTCTAAACCTTAAACTCTTAATCATGAACTATTAAATCAAAATACAAACCATTAATTATATATACATAAAACTACTATTTCAAATCCAATACCACAATATTCATATCCTAAATTAAATAAACCATATATAAATATAAAAAAACCTTAAACTATAACCGAAAATCTAATAACTAAAACTCTAAATTCTATAATATATCTAAAACTAGGATTCAAAACTTAAAGAATTTTATTTCCAAATCTACTATTTTCAAACTTGAACATAAAACCTTAAATATAACCCTTCAAACCATATACCCTAAACCCTAATCAAACTCTAAACCTTAAACTCTTAATCATAAACTATAAAATTAAAATACAAACCATTAATTATATATACATAAAACTACTATTTTAAATCCAGTACCACAATATTCATATCCTAAACAACCCCTAAACCCTAAACAAACCCTAAAACCCTAAATTACAAACAAAAATCTAACTAACAAAACTTTAATTCCTATAATATATCCACAACTAAAAATTCAATACTTACAAAATTCATAACTCTAAACCCTAAACATACCCTAAACAAACCCTAAACCCCTAATTTATAAACAAAAATCTAACTAACAAAAATCTAATTCCTATAATATATCCATAACTAAGATTCAATACTTATAAAAAATATTATTATTTTCCAAATCTACTATTTTCTAACATTATCTTAAAACCTTAATCATATTCCTTCAAACCCTATACCATAAACCATAAACACACTATAAACATTAAACTTTTAATCATAAACTATAAATTTTAAATATAGCCATTAATTACATATACATAAAACTAGTATTTAAATCATTTATATATTTATTCTTTACATATAATTAATTAAAAATATTTAATAATGTTTATTTATAAAACCAAATCTACTAAATTGTAATACCAATAATAGCTTACAAGTCTTAAACAATAATTTTAGTTTAATATTTATATATATATATTTTTTTTTTCAAATTTACTAATCTTTTTAATACTAATAATAAACTAAAAAGTCTTAAACAACAATTAATTATTATACATACTCAAAAATAAAATTTAACACTTTTAAAATGAATAAAATTAATGTAAACCAAAATTAAAATCAAATTTAATCAAATTTAATCATTTTTATTATTTTCGTACTTTTTATTATTTTAAAATTATTTATAAAATTCAAAAATATTAAATGTTTTATAACTTAAAATTTTAAAGTAATTTTTAAAAAAAAAATTATTTTAATCATTTATATTATTTTTAAATTATTTTATTATTATTATATATTAATTATACTTTAAAAAATTTCTATTGACCAGAAGTCTGTGAGCCGTTGATTAAACTATATCTACGGCTAAGATTTATTTCAGTAAATACCCGGATAATCTTTGTCAACCGTTAGATCTCCAACCCTTTTAAATCTCAGCCATTGATTTGTTTAACATAATTAATTATTGTGTCTTCACCTCTTCCTTTCTTGTGCGTCTTCATGTTGGGATAGTGTCCTAAAATCACACCTGTACTCACTCCTGTGATAGTTGTGTGTCGAGATCTGACATTCGTATAATACTGGGCGTTTGCAATGCTTTGCTAGAAGCCTCTTGCAATCTGTAGGTCGTGGACTTACTGCCAGTATTATATGATCCTATAGGGTCACACACCTAAGCGAACTGGAAGCTACGACATGGGAATGATCATTGTGACAATGATCATGTTATGTGTATTGAAATACACATAAGAATCGATATAAAGGTGTTGTGTCGATCGACACAGCTTGTGTGTCGGTCGACACAGTTCGGATTTTCCGAACAGGCTTTTCGGGTTATGGCTTAATTGAGTCTGGCCCGTTAAGCACGTTTAGGTCGAATAAAAACGTGTTTAGTTCGACCTAAACAATAGAGCCGTCCAGTTTTCTTGACAGAAACACTAGACACACCAGAACCTTTCGATTCCCATTGATCCGGCACTAGCATCCCGTTTCCAGCGAGCGTGCGTGTGTATCTGGTAGAGGCAAAGCGTTGCGTTGCTCCACTGATCTCGTTCACCATCTTCTTCCGCTGCCAAAGGTAAGAACGAGGTTGGTTCTAAATTTCAATATAACAAACCCTAGATCCATCGGGATCCAACAGTGGTATCAGAGCATGCTTAGGGTTTAGCTATTGAAACTGGTAATATAAAATCGAAACTTGATGTTGTTGATCTGTATATTGCTTGCTGAATCGTGTTTTCATAGAATAAATCTCGGATTTTGTCTCTGTTGAAAAACGATGAACTGTTGAAATCGCACTGTGTCGATCGACACAAAGCGTGTGTCGGTCGACACGCCGCGGCGCAAAATGTAAAATTTTAGGGTTTGTCGCAGGGTGTCGATCGACACAAAGCGTGTGTCGGTCGACACAGAGCGAAAACTCGCGAATAAAATTTAGGGTTTATCGCACAGTATCGATCGACACAAAGCGTGTGTCGGTCGATACAAAGCGAAAATCCGTAAATAATTCTAGGGTTTCGATCTGAGATCGAGTACCCGTAATCGTGTTGCGTCGATCGATACACTGGGTGTGTCGGTCGACACAGGCAATGCGATCAGATAGATCGGTTCAATTGGATTGGACCGGTTATCTAGCTCGGTTAATTTTATTAACCAAATTGATTCTGGTTTGGTCATATCGATCGACACACAGTGTGTGACGATCGACATGGACCATTAAACCGAACTGGTTCAATTGAATTGAATCGGTTAAGTAAATTCGATCCGGTTTGACCGGTTATCGAAGAACGGTTTAAATATATTTGCATCGATCGATACCAATAGTTGGCGTCGATCGACACAACATCCGCAGACTTGTTGGTTTGACCACAAATTTGCATGAACCAGAATAATTTAATCCTAAGAATATTAGATGAATCTAAACTTAATAAAACTAAATGTTTTAATTAAAAGTTATTATTTTGATATATTTATAGTGAATATAAATCAAGATAAGATTAGTTCTTTTCCTCAACTAAATATCAAGTGATCTTGATGTCTTCCCCGATCTTGTCTACTGTCAAAACTCGTGATGTTGTTGGGTATCCTTGGAGTCCTTGGTATCCACAGCAGAATGAGTAAGGCAGGTGGTCAGTGACAGACTTGCAGTGCAACTGTCAGTGATCACAAGACAGATAAAAGATTGGTTATACTTGACTGGGCTGTCAGAAGTTCTGGGCCCAGAGACATCAGAGTGGATTTGACATAGTTTGTCTTATTCACGACCAAGAGTTGTACTGAGTACAATTAGCAATGATTTGCTTACCTAGATGACTAAAGCTTGAGTAACGGCGAGTCGCCCACTAGAATTTTAGTAATCTGAGGATCTTGGATCATTGTATTCATATGAGGAAACATAGTTTGAATACAATGCGAGTTTTCTTATTAGATAAGAATTCTCATTCCCTGTGCTTTATAACTAAAATCTACCTTTTGTTTGAATTACAGCTATGTCTGTCTCAAATCACATCAACACTTTCTCACTAAGATCCGTCCTTGAGAAGGACAAGCTAAATGGATCTAATTTCTTGGAATGGTATCGGAACCTGAGAATAGTTCTCAGGCAAGAGAACAAGGAATATGTCCTTGAAAGAGTTCTCACCGAGAGGCCACGTTCCAATGCTCCGCAGACAGAAAAGAATGCTTGGGATAAGCATTCAGCGGATGTCAAAGATGTTAATTGTCTAATGTTGGTGACTATGAACTCTGAGCTGCAGAAGCAATATGAGAACGTGTTGTCACCCATTGAGATGATTAACAGCCTGAAAGCTTTGTTTCAGGAGCAAGCTCGCACAGAGAGATACCAGACGGTTAAATCTCTCATGGATTGCAAGCTGGCTAAGGACAGTCCAGTAAGTCCTCATGTCCTTAAAATGATGGGTTACATTGATAACCTGGGGAAACTGGACTGTGCCATTAGCCAGGAGCTGGCCACTGACATGATTCTGCAGTCATTGCCGTCGTGTTTTGATCAGTTCATTATGAACTACAACATGCAAAACATGACTAAGACATTGACTGAGTTGCACGGTATGCTGAAGACAGCAGAACCAAATCTCAAGAAGGCTACTCCCAGTGTCCTGATGGTACAAGGGAATAAGAGGTTTAAGAAACCTAAGAAGGGTAAGGGTAAGGCCCAGGTTGTCCAGACTGAAAGTCAGGACAAGCCCAAGCCGAAACCCAAATCCGGGCCTTCTCCTGAGGATAAGTGCAACTACTGCAAGCAGTTGGGGCATTGGAAGAAAGATTGCAAGAAGTTCATGGAAGATTACAAGAAGCTGAAGAAGACGTATGATGCGTCTGACTCAGGTATTTATGTTATCGAACTTGGTATTATATCTTCTCGTCCTACTTCGTGGGTATTGGATACCGGCTGCGGTGCTCATATTTGTACTGATTTGCAGGCACTAAGAAACAGTAGGACGCTGAAGAAAGGACAAGTAGAGCTGCGAGTCGGGAATGGAGCTAAGGTTTCTGCACTGGCCGTAGGCACCTACGAGTTGTCTTTACCTTCGGGCATGGTTTTAATTTTGAATAATTGCTACTATGTACCTGCGATTAGCAGAAACATAATTTCAGTTTCCGTTTTGGATTTGGAAGGTTTTGATTTTGCTGTTAAGAATAAAGTTTGTTCTTTTAATCGTGATGGTAATTATTATGGTAGCGCCCCATTAAATAATGGGTTATATCTATTAAACCAAGAAATGCCTGTCTTTAACATAAATACAAAGAGGTTTAAGTCCAATGACGAAAACCCGACTTTCTTATGGCATTGTCGTTTGGGCCATATCAATGAGAAACGCATCCAGAGGCTCCATCGAAATGGGCTTCTGGGCTCATTTGATTTTGAATCATGTGAGAAATGCGAGTCTTGTTTGGTGGGCAAAATGGCTAGAGCCCCTTTCAACAAACCAAATGAAAGGGCCAGTGACTTATTGGGCCTTGTTCATACTGATGTATGTGGGCCAATGAGTACTGCTGCCAGAGGAAACTTTAAGTACTTCATTACCTTTACTGATGATTTCAGTAGGTATGGCTATGTCTATTTGATGAGACACAAGTCAGAATCCTTTGATAGATTCAAGGAATTCAAGAATGAAGTACAGAATCAACTTGGCAAGAGTATTAAGACTCTGCGATCGGATCGCGGAGGAGAATACTTGAGCCAAGAATTCAGCGACTATCTGAGTGAGTGTGGAATCGTTTCACAACTCACTCCTCCTGGTACACCCCAATGGAATGGAGTGTCGGAGAGGAGAAATCGAACTTTATTGGATATGGTTCGGTCTATGATGAGTAATTCTAATCTTCCACTATCCTTTTGGGGATATGCTCTAGAAACGTCTGCGTTTACACTGAATAAAGTGCCATCTAAATCAGTAGAAAAGACACCACATGAACTGTGGACTGGGAACGTTCCTAGTCTGTCTTTCCTAAGGATTTGGGGTTGCGAGGCTTATGTCAAACGTTTAATCTCTGACAAACTTGCACCCAAATCAGATAAATGCTATTTCGTTGGTTATCCTAGGGAAACCAAGGCATACTACTTTTACAACCAATCTGAGAACAAAGTATTTGTTGCTCGGGACTGTTCTTTTCTTGAGAGGGAGTTTCTCTCTAAGAAAAACAGTGGGAGTAAAGTACATCTCGAAGAAATTCAAGATGCACAGGAGACTGCCCAACCTATTGAGGAAGAGCAGCAGTTGAATCCACAAAGTTCTGTGGAACCGGCGCCTGTGGAGCCTGAAGTTCGCAGATCCGGAAGGATCCGTCACGAACCCGAGAGATACTATGGATTTCTCGTAACCAATTCAAATGATCTGATGATCATTGAAGGTGACGAGCCAGCGACCTTTGCGGAAGCAATGATGGGCCCGGACTCCGAAAAGTGGCTTGGAGCCTCTAAATCCGAAATGACATCCATGTCAGAAAACCAAGTATGGTCCTTGGTCGATTTACCTAGTGGTGTAAAAGCCATTGAGTGTAAATGGATCTTCAAGAAGAAGATTGACGTGGATGGCAATGTACAGATTTACAAAGCGAGATTGGTGGCTAAAGGTTTCAAACAAATTCATGGTATTGACTATGATGAAACCTATTCCCCAGTAGCTATGCTTAAATCTATTCGGATTCTTCTAGCGATTGCTGCTCATTAAGATTATGAGATTTGGCAGATGGATGTCAAAACCGCATTCCTGAATGGTATTCTGGAAGAGGATGTGTACATGACACAGCCTGAAGGTTTTGTCGATCCTAAAAACGCTGGGAAGGTATGCAAACTTCACAAATCCATTTATGGATTGAAGCAAGCATCACGGAGTTGGAATCTTCGTTTTGATGAAGCAGTAAAACAATTCGGTTTCATCAAGAACGAAGAGGAAGCATGTGTATACAAGAAGACTAGTGGGAGCAAAATTGCGTTTCTTGTACTGTATGTCGATGACATACTCCTCCTCGGTAATGACGTTCCGTTGCTTCAGTCTATCAAGACTTGGCTTGGAAGTTGTTTTTCCATGAAAGACATGGGAGAAGCCGCGTACATTCTTGGAATCAGAATCTACAGAGATAGAACTAACAATCTGATTGGATTGTGCCAGGACACTTATATTGATAAGGTGTTGCACAGATTCAGGATGCAAGATTCCAAGAAGGGCTTCATACCAATGTCTCATGGCATGAGTCTCAGCAAGAAGCAGTGTCCGGCGACATCTGCTGAGCGAGAACGCATGAATAGGATTCCTTATGCTTCTGCAATAGGATCTATTATGTATGCCATGCTCTGCACTCGTCCAGATGTATCTTACGCGTTAAGCATGACGAGTAGATACCAATCTGATCCAGGTGAAGCTCACTGGACAGCTGTCAAGAATATTCTCAAGTATTTGAGACATACTAAGGATAAATTCCTTGTGTATGGAGGAAGTGATGAGCTTGTGGTGAATGGATTCACCGATGCGAGTTTTCAGACAGACAGAGACGATTTCCGATCACAGTCTGGATATGTCTTCTGTTTAAATGGCGGTGCGGTGAGCTGGAAGAGCTCTAAGCAGAATACCGTAGCTGACTCCACAACGGAAGCTGAATATGTTGCTGCTTCAGAAGCGGCAAAGGAAGCTGTTTGGATCAAGAAGTTCATGACTGAACTTGGTGTGGTTCCTAGTATCTTGGAGCCAGTGGCATTGTTCTGCGATAACAATGGAGCCATTGCTCAGGCGAAAGAACCCAGGTCACACCAGAAGTCCAAACACGTTGAGAGAAAATATCATCTGATTCGTGATATTGTCAGTAGAGGTGATGTGAAGATCAGCCGAGTTCCGACAAACGAGAATGTCGCTGATCCTCTGACCAAGTCACTCCCAAGGCCTAAGCATGAGAGTCATTCGACTGCTGTAGGCATTAGAGATCTTAAGATGTAATCTTGATTCTAGTGGGAGTTTTGGTTTTTGTTTTAGTTATAATAAGACGCTATTGTAAACATTCTTTTAGAAGTGTTTAATGAAATTTGATTTCAGCATTATTTATTGTGATCTAAATAATGGTCCCAAAATAAGTTTATGACATATTATAGGTCATCAAGTTGAGAACTTGATCATGAAACCCTATAAGTTAATAAATTATTTTGTCCCTAGTCAAGGTTGTAGAATCGGGACACTGACAACCGTTAGAGACTAGATTGTGAGGTGACTGTTGGCTAAGTTTCATGGAGCCAATGATATGATTATCGCAGTCAGTCATATAGATATATGTCAGTGGACATATGATCGGACATGACCCGCTAATGAGAAGTCTACAAGATAGTAATATCTGTGTCATAAGAGGTTCTCATTACGACTATAGAGTATAGTCCTAAGACCTGAGTTCATCATGCTTTCTTGCATATGAATTGGTACATTTTGACTTTGTCAAACGTCGATCCGTAACTGGCGGCTATAACGACACTGTTCAAGTTTATCATGAAGTGTGCGTTGAAACAGGGATGGAACAAGATGAATTTGTCCCTCCTGTATAACGGGAGATAAATATCTCAGGGCCTATCGAAGATTGAATACTGAGAAAATGTGTGGCCGCACTCAAACGAACTGTAGTTCAGTTGTTTGTAATGTTCAGTATGAGATCAGGAGTTCGATAAACACGATATTGGCTTAATAAGGATGACACAAATCTTGCCTTATGCCAAATCGAGATATAGAGACAAAAGGATTATAGGAATTGATGATTCCAGTACAAGTGGGAGATTGTTGGGATAGTGTCCTGAAATCACACCTGTACTCACTCCTGTGATAGTTGTGTGTCGAGATCTGACATTCGTATAATACTGGGCGTTTGCAATGCTTTGCTAGAAGCCTCTTGCAATCTGTAGGTCGTGGACTTACTGCCAGTATTATATGATCCTATAGGGTCACACACCTAAGCGAACTGGAAGCTACGACATGGGAATGATCATTGTGGCAATGATCATGTTATGTGTATTGAAATACACATAAGAATCGATATAAAGGTGTTGTGTCGATCGACACAGCTTGTGTGTCGGTCGACACAGTTCGGATTTTCCGAACAGGCTTTTCGGGTTATGGCTTAATTGATTCTGGCCCGTTAAGCACGTTTAGGTCGAATAAAAACGTGTTTAGTTCGACCTAAACAATAGAGCCGTCCAGTTTTCTTGACAGAAACACTAGACACACCAGAACCTTTCGATTCCCATTGATCCGGCACTAGCATCCCGTTTCCAGCGAGCGTGCGTGTGTATCTGGTAGAGGCAAAGCGTTGCGTTGCTCCACTGATCTCGTTCACCATCTTCTTCCGCTGCCAAAGGTAAGAACGAGGTTGGTTCTAAATTTCAATATAACAAACCCTAGATCCATCGGGATCCAACACTTCAAGCTTCCTCTTCACTTTTTTGTTTGTTTCTGTATCAAATCGTTAAGGGAAATAAAATAAAAGACAAAGGCTAATCTATTAACATCATCACCATTCATCCTTCGTCTTCTCCTTCGTGAGTCCACCATTGATTCCGGACGAAGCTAGTGATTTAGTAGCACTACTCTTGTCGCCGGACGAATTGCGAGAGAGACGACGACGACGAAGACGAAGCGACCTGATCTCCCTCATCCACCACTCTCGTCACCGACCAGAATCGCCACCCTTCAAAGTTTTTAGTTGTTGTTATCTGAATCGATATTGTTTGAGAGAGAAGAAAACTGGTTGGTGGTGGATACAACAGAGACGAAGGATATATGCCGATTCAGATGCAGGCGTTCTTAGACCACCGGAGCCACAATGTCTTAGACCACATATATTATAATGGTGGTGGTGATGGCGGTTTCAGAAGTGGAGGAGGCTATGGTGGTGGTGGTTACGGAGGCGGAGAGCGGCGGTAGCTACATATTTTTTTTTGTTTAATTAAATTTATTAATTAATTTTGTTTTCTTAAATTTAATTATTATTTTTAATGTATTGTATTTTTGCAAAAATGTAATTTTATATTTAATTTTAATTTAATTTATTATTTATATATATTTTTTAATTATTTTAATACCATAGCCACTGATTGATTTATAGCTATTCGTGGATATATCCACAAATTATTTCGTGGTTATTTTGTAGGATTATCCATGGTTATGTTCGTGGCAATTCGTGACTTTATAAACCACGAATGCTTTCCTTGATGTTCGTGGCTATATAGCCAATGTGTGGCTATCAGTGGAATCATAGCCACGAATTGTCACGAATGACCGATAGCCACGAACCCATAGCCACAAAAAAAATTATGTTGCTATCCGTGGCTATGGCCAAAATAGCCACGAAATAAGCCCCATAGCCACAATAAATCTATGACTATTGAGAATTTTCTTGTAGTGATACAAAGTCCACACCATGTGTTTTTATAGGTTATTCACCAACTCATAGTGCTTATTTTTACTATGATAAGAGTACTTCAAAAATTTACACTTCTCGTCGTGTTGTCTTTCATAAATATGTTTTTCCATTTACGATTCCTATCAACTTAGAAACTGATATAGAGGAAGAGATGGATGTATCTAGACGTAATACAGTTACTGCTTTGCCTGCTTTACCTACTCTTGCAGGCTCAAATATGTTAGCACAAGAACAAAAAGTGCACAATGGTCATCAGGAAACGCTTCCAACACTGGATCCTATACCATTATCGACGTCGACTCAGTCTGCTGCATCTTCTCAACCAGATGAAACACAAGAAGCTCCTCATGTTTCTTCCACACCAGCACCCAACTCATCACATGAGTTTCCGCCTCAGACTCACAAATGGCAGAAAGTGCACCGTAAATACAGCCTTTGAAACCGACTAGACAAAGCACACGTCAACGCAAGCCGGTTCAGAAGCTTAATCTTCACACTACTGTCACTCAACTGGCTGAAAAGCCACCAACAACAGTAGCTCAAGCTCTCAAAAACCCTCTATGGCGTAAAGCAATGAGTGAAGAATATAATGCTCAGATAGGCTATAGAACTTGGGATCTTGAGCCATTACCTAATGATTCTTCGATAAATGTTGTAGGTTGTAAATGGATCTTCACAATCAAGAGACAACCAGATGGAACAATAGCTTGCTACAAAGCGCGTCTTGTAGCTAGAGGGTTCACGCAAAGACCAGGGCTCGACTACAATGATATCTTAAGTCCAGTAGTCAAACCAGCCACGATAAGGGTTGTTCTTAGCATTGTCGTATCCAACAATTGGCAGATACGCCAACTAGATGCCAACAACTCTTTCCTACAAATAACACTAGAAGATACATTATGAAGGAATTTCTAGCAGTTCTAATCAGGATTAGCAACCCTAGGTATAAATTCCAAGACTAGGATCTAAGGTTCATATAATTGAATCTGCCAGATCTCGAGATTACCTGGTTATTAGCAGCGGAAGGTTTTGCAGATAATCGAGATCACGAAGCACCTCAAACGTTGTCTCTCTACTGGTATCCACACGCACACAAACTGAACAGGAGGGATGCTAGTGCCTTTAGAGATCAGATCTCTCGAGAGGTTTCTCTTACCGTTCTGGTGGCTGTGAATTAGGTTATATTCGTGTTTAAGTCGACCATATATCTTATATATGTCGACTTAAACCACAACCGAATTAACCAACGATTAAACCGATTTTAATCTGGCAATTCGCGAGTTGTGTCGATCGACACTGCCCCAGAAAATTGGTATCGAATGCATATCAAATATGCATTTCATCAGATCATTACATTAATGACCAACCTCGTATACTACGTCCAGTTTGCTTAGGTGTGTGACCCTGTAGGATCATATAACACTAGCAATGAGTTCTAAACTCATTGATCATAAGTGGCTTCTAGCAAAGCATTATGACTGCCTAGTGTCATATGATTGTCTCATCTCGACAATACGACTTTCACTTAGAGTAAGTACAATAGATTTCAGGACATTCCCAACAAGCTCCCACTTGTACTGGAATCATCTATTCCTTTAATCCCTTCGTCACTATATCTCGATCTGGCATAAGGCAAGATCTTTGTCACCCTTATTTAGCCAAGATCATGTTCATCGAACTCCGATTTATACTGATAAGACAAAAGACTGACAATCACCTCGTTTGAGTGTGGCCACACATTTCTCAGTATCAAATCTTCGATGGGCCCTGAGATATTTATCTCCTGTTATATAGGAGGGACAAATCCCATCTTGTTCCATCCCTGTTTCTTCACACGCTTCATGATACGCCCAATCAATGCCTTTATAGTCACCAGTTACGGCTGACGTTTGACAAGGTTAAAGCGGACCAATTCACATGTAAGAAAACATGATGAACTCAGGTCTAAGGTCTATACTCTATAGTCGTAATGAAAACTCTCATGACACTTATATAACTATCCCGTAGAGTTCTCATCAGTGGGTCATGTCCGATCATGTGTTCTCCAACACATATCTATGTGATTGACTTTAATACTCTTATTAATGACTCTATGAAACTTAGTCATCAGTCACCTCACAAACTAGTCTCACGCGGTTGTTAATGTCCCACTTTAACAACCTCGACCAGGGACCAACATAATTTATGTCATTTATTATCTATAGGGTTTCATGATCAAGTCACATACTTGATGACCTATAAAATGTCATAAATTACTTTGGGACTATTATTTAATAACCATTATTAAATAATACAGATGTCAGATTTCAATAACATAATCAAATTATGTTTATACGAACATCATATCATAACTAAAAAATTAACAACAACAACTCCCACTAAAATTAAGATCACATCTTAAGACATCTAATGCCTTTAGCAGTAGTCTGACCCTCATTCGCTCTTGCTCAGCGTGTGTCGAAGGACACTGCGTCTTGCTAAGAGTAATACCAAGAGTCATTTGCACGAAGCCCTTCTTGGAATCATGCATACTGGTCCTGTGCAAGACCTTATCACCATAAGTGTCTTGACACAATCCAATTAGCTTGTCCAATCTATTTCCATAGATTCTTATTCCAAGAATGTATACGGTTTCTTCCATCATTTTATCGAAAAACAACTTTCGAGTTAGGTCTCTATAAACTGAAACGATGGAACTTCATTTCTGAGAAGTAGTATCATACAATACTAGAAATGCAACTGCGCTCCCACTAGTCTTCTTGTAAACACATGGTTCCTCTTCATTCATGACGAAGTCAAACCTTTTGACTGCTTCACCAAAACGAAGATTCCAACACCGAGATGCTTGCTTCAATTCATAAATGGATCGGCGAAGCTTGCATATCTTCCTAGCTTCATTAGGATCAATGAAAACTTCAGGTTGTGTCATGTACACATCCTTTTCCAGAATTCCATTAAGGAAAACTGTTTTTCACATCCATCTGCCAGATCTCATAACCATTATGAGTTGCGGTTGCTAGGAGAATCCGAATGGACTTTAAGCATGTTGACTGGGAATAGGTTTCTTTCATAGTCAACACCATGAATTTGCTTGAAACCTTTTCCACCAATCCAGCTTTGGATATCACCATTCACATCAATTTCCTTTTGAAAATCTATTTACACTCAATGGGTAAATCGACCAAAGTCCACACTTGGTTATGTGACATGGATCCCATTTCGGATTCAGCGGCTTTCAGCCATTTTCGGGTCAAGGCCCATCATTGCTTCTTTACTCATTTGCAGGCCCGTCACTTTCAATGATCAGTAGATCACGGCAATTGGTTACGAGAAATCCACATTTCTCGGGTTCGTGACGGATCCTTTCGGATCTGCGAGCTTCAGTTTTGTGTAAAAGTCGCGCACATATCTCATATGTAGACTTTTCCCACGACCTAATTAACCAAGATTTAAACCGTAGTTAATTAAGTCATAAACCAAAATCAATATTTTGGTTCGCGATCTGTGTCGATCGATACAACTTTTTTGTCGATCGACACTTCTTCAGAAACTCGCCTTTTTGAATGTATATCGAATATACATTCACCAGATCCTTTGCAAACCTTAGGCATCACAGGTGCAGGTTCTACAACTCCTTGTATATCCAACTGCTGCTCTTCCTCATCAGGTTGAGCAGTCTCCTGTGATTTTCGAATTTCTTCGAGTTGTACTTTACTCCCACTGTTCTTCTTGGAAAGAAAATCTTTCTCAAGAAGACATGGTTCCGAGCAACGAACAATTTGTTCTCAGACCGGTTGTAAAAGTAACATGCCTTAGTTTCGTTAGGAAAACCAATGATGTAGCACTTATCGGATTTGGGTGTGAGCTTATCAGAGATTAAACGTTTTATATAAGCCTTGCAACCCCAAATCTTTATGAAAGACAAATCAGGTACATTTACAGTCCACATCTCATATGGTGTCTCTGTAACTGATTTTGATGGAACTCTATTTATTGTAAACGCAGACGTTTCTTGAGCGTATTCTTAGAAGGGTAATGGAAGATCTAAGTGACTCATCATTGATCGAACCATATCTAATGAAGTTCGATTCAGGAGTAGTGAATTTTGAAACACTTTCACAATTTCTCAGATGATCACTAAATTCTTGACTTAAGTATTCACCTCCATGATCTCATCGTAGAGGTTTAATACCTTTGCCAAATTGATTATGTACTTCATTTTTGGAACTCTTTGAACTTTTCAAAGATTCTAACTTATGTCTTATAAATAAAACATAACCGTACCTACTGAAAATATCAGTAAAGGTAATGAAGTACTGAAATTTTCCTCTAGCACTAGTGCTCATCGGCCCATATACATCCGTATGTATAAAGCCCAATAAGCCTCTGGCCCTTTCATTTTGTTCGTTCGCAACATGTATCGACCGATGCACCGTTTGTGTCGATCGATACTACCTTTGTTGAAAGGGGCCTTCGTCATTTTACCCAATAAACAAGATTCACTTTACTCATTATGATTCATAATCAAATGAGCCCAAAAGCCCATCACTATGGAGCTTCTGAATCTATTTCTCATTTATGTGGCTCAAAACGACAATGCCAGAGAAAGAGTTTGATTCGTATCATTTGACTTGAATCTCTTGGTACTAATGTTATAGTTAGGCACGATTTGGTTTAGAACATAAAGTCCATTCTCTAATGGATTGCTACTATAAAATATATCATTGTAATCAAATGAATAACACTTATTCTTAATTTGAAAAATGATATCCTTCCATATCCAAACAAGGAATAGAAATAATGTTTCTGCTCATAGCAGATACATAGTAGCAGTTCTTAAGTTCTAGAATTATGCCATAAAGAAAACAAATGAAATACTCCTACGGCTAATGCAGCAACTCTTGCTCCATTTCCCATGCGTAGATCCACTTGTCCTTTCTCCATAGTCCTACTTTTGCTCAGGCCCTGCACATTTTCACAAAATATGAGTACCACAGCTGGTATCAAATACCTAACAAGTAGGACTATAAGAAGTAACATTTACTTCTATAACATAATACCTGAAGAAGAAGTCTCGTACGTCTTCTTCAGCTTCTCATAATCTTCCAAGAATTTATTGCAGTTTCTTTTCAAATGCCCATAACCATTACAATAACGGCACTTAACATCTTCAGAAAGACTGGTTTTAACCTTAGGAGCATGGCCAGACTCGCTTGGATTCACAATCAAGCTCGTCTTGCCATCACCTTTGTTCTTACCAAGTTTCTTAAACTTTTTACCCTTTTGTACCATAAGGACATTTGGGGTGTCCTTCTTGATGTTAGGTTCAGCAGTCTTAAGCATCCCATGCAATTCAGTCAACGTCTTCGTCAAGTTGTTCATGTTATAGTTCATAACAAATTGATCATAGCTCGACGGCAGTGACTGCAGAATGATGTCAGTAGCCAACTCTTGGCTAATGGGACAATCCAGTTTCCCCAGGTTATCAATATAACCCATCATCTTAATGACATGAGGACTGACTGGTTCGCCCTTTGGTAGCTTGCACTCAATCAGAGATCTAACCGTCTGGTATCTTTGAGTTCGTGCCTGCTCCTAAAACATACTTTTCAGGCCAGTCATCATCTCTATTGGCGACTCCACGTACTCATATTGCTTCTGCAATTCCGAATTCATGGTAGCCAACATGAGACAACTCACATCCACCACATCATTAGAATGCTTATCCCAAGCATCCTTATCTGACTGCCAGGCATTGGCTCGGTACTTCTTGGGGAGAACTTTCTCAAGGACATAGTCCTTCTTCTCCTGTTTGAGAACAATTCTCAAGTTCCTATACCATTCAAGAAAGTTTGATCCATTTAACTTGACCTTCTCAAGGACGGATCGCAGGGAGAAATTGTTACGATGGTTTGTGCTAGACATAGCTGAAAAACAAGGGAGGTTTAGTTATGATGTTCAAGAAATGAGAAGTCTTAACAATTAAGAAAACTCGCATTATATTCAAACAATGTTTCCTCAAATGAATATAATGATCCAAGACCCATACTTCACTAAACTTGAGTGAGCCACTGACTAGCACCCAAATTTTAGCTATCTAGGTAAGCAACAACCTTGCTAGTTATATCCAATATAACTCTTGGTCGTGGATCGACATCTCATGCCCAATCCACCTGATGTCTCTGAGCCCAAAACGATTTTGATGGCCCAGTCAAGTAAACCAATCTCTTAAGTCATGTAATTGTTGATGTCTTGCACTGCAAGTCCATCAACACGATTACTTCCTGTCTTACTCATGTAATTGTGGACACCTTTCACTGCAAATCTATCGCATAATGAAATGAGCCTTGACAGTTGACAAGATTGGAAAGACATCAAGGATCACTTGATATTTGGTTGAGGAACGGAACCTTTAAAACGTTCAGTTTTATTATGTTTTAATTCTTCTAATTAAAATGGTTCATTTTGGTTTGGTTCTGTGATTTCAGATTCAATAACCTAAACCATCGGACCTTGTGTCGACCGACACTACTTTAGTGTCGATCGATGCAGATTAACCAAAACCAATTTGCGATAACCGATCAATCCAATTGATCCGGTTTTATGATAACCAGTCAGTGTCGATCGACACTACATTAGTGTCGGTCGATGCTAACCTAATCAAACCAATCGCAATAATCCAGTTGAACCGATTTATCAATTTCGCGAGGTTTGTGTCGACCGACATAACTCTTGTGTCGATCGACACTAGGCGAAACCTAAGTTTTATTCGAGTTATCCTTCTGTGTCGACCGACACCGGATTGGTGTCGATCGACACAGGGTGATAAACCCTAAACGTTTTCAAGCAAAAACCTAAAACTAGATTACTTTCATGAAAACGAATTTTAGCATGTTTGTATCAACTATATAGAGATCCAGATTCAACTAATCTAATCAACATGCTACAAATTCAATGGAACCCTAAGGCTCTGATACCACTGAAATAATTTCTAGCAGTTCTAATCAGGATTAGCAACCCTAGGTATAAATTCCAAGCCTAAGATCTAAGGTTCATATAATTGAATCTGCCAGATCTCGAGATTACTTGGTTATTAGAAGCGGAAGGTTTTGCAGATAATCGAGATCAAGAAGCACCTCAAACGCTGTGCCTCTACTGGTATCCACACGCACACAAACTGAACAGGAGGGATGCTAGTGCCTTTAGAGATCAGATCTCTCGAGAGGTTTCTCTTACCGTTCTGGTGGCTATGAATTAGGTTATATTCGTGTTTAGGTCGACCATATATCTTATATATGTCGACTTAAACCACAACTGAATTAACCAACGATTAAACCGATTTTAATCTGGCAATTCGCGAGTTGTGTCGACCGACACACTTGATGTGTCGATCGACACTGCCCCAGAAAATTGGTATCGAATGCATATCAAATACGCATTTCATCAGATCATTACATTAATGATCAACCTCGTATACTACGTCCAGTTTGCTTAGGTGTGTGACCCTGTAGGATCATATAACACTAGCAATGAGTTCTAAACTCATTGATCATAAGTGGCTTCTAGCAAAGCATTATGACTGCCTAGTGTCATATGATTGTCTCATCTCGACAATACGACTTTCACTTAGAGTAAGAACAATAGATTTTAGGACATTCCCAACACATTATACATGACACAACCACTGGGGTTCATAGATAAGGACAATCCGCAGGCAGTATATAGATTAAAGACAGTGATATATGGTTTAAAACAAACTCCACGAGCTTGGTATAATGAGATACGAAAATTGCTACTCCAATATGGCTTCTTGAACTCCATGGTCGATGCCTCACTCTTTATCTACAACAAACATGGAGTACTTATTTACATGATAGTTTATGTTGATTATTTAGTTATCACATGAAATGATGCATCTCATATGACTAGTTTTATTGCATCTTTGTCTCAGTGGTTCTCTTTGAAAGATTTAGATGATCTTTCATTTTTCCTTGGTGTAGAAGTGCATAAAAATGAAAAAGGAATTCATCTAACCCAAACTCGTTACATTACAGATTTACTACATAAAACGAACATGGAAAACTGCAATACGATTGCAACTACGATGTGTCCCACAAGTAGACTCACGCTTACTTCAGGATCAACATTCCACGATCCAACATTATATAGGGTTGTCATGGGAAGTCTTCAGTACTTGTCCCTCACTCGGCCATATATCTCTTACCCAGTCAACAAACTCTCCCAATATATGCATAAAAAAACAACAGATCATTGGAGTGCATTGAATAAAATCTTGCGTTATCTTGTTGAAACGATGAACAAAGGAGTTTTTCTTCTTGTTCACAACACTCTGACCTTACATGCTTACACTGATGCGGACTGGGCTGGAAACCGAAATGACTTTACATCCACAAGCGTTTATATTGTTTATCTTAGTCGTTTTCCCATTGCATGGTGTGATACCCCGTATCAAAAATACGGTCAACGGGCAGCGGAAAGTCAACCATGGGTAAATTTGTCATTTTACCAAAGTTGGGGGTAAAATGGTAATTTTACCAAAGTTCGAGACGGAAGTCGAGACGGGCCAAATATTCTTATGTTTTAACATAAAGAATGTTTAGAAGACCAGAATTGGAAGAATCGAAGCAGAAGTGTGTTTTACGGCTTGTCGGGAATGGAAACCGACAAACCCGAAGAAACTTTGAAAATTCATAACCAGAGCTACGTAAGCCCGAACGGAGTGATTCGAAATGCTAAATTCATAAAATAGCGTGGAGAATCTGTTTGTGGAGGTTTGAGGATTTATGGGTTCATCTAGAGACTTTCTAAAATATTAAACCCGAAAAACTGTCAAATCGAGCAATGGAAGAAGTTGGGATTATTGGTTAGTTAATGTTGGTTTAAGAGGTGATTTGGCAACCAAAAATGCCCAGAAGGACACCTGTCTTCACTCCAGGTCGCCACTTAGCCTAAGTGGAGTGCCATGCATGCCAAAATTCAATGAACTCATTTGCATGCACAAACCATCTAATCCCAATTCATTGCATCTAACCACTTCTCTCTAATCCCTCTTGCTCTCTCGACTAACTCTCTCACAGAAACTTATGAGAATCCTTTGAATATTCAAAGAAAACCCAAGAACATTCTTCATGTTCTTCATTTCTTCTTCCACAAGAAATCCCATAACTTTCTCTCCATAAACTCAAATCTTGATCTACAAAGTGATATAGCTTCATCTCAGCCTCCTCTATCTTCTCCAGCCAGCCGCCGCCGTTGTTACCGCCGGAGTTCTCCGGAATCCGGCCAAGTAGCAATCGCATCTTAGGTTTTGTTGGATCTTTTCTTTTCTTCATCAGATTTGGTTATTTTGAGGTTATGAATGGGTAGATCTGGTGATTCTGAGCAGATTGGTAGGTTATTCTCCGTCGGAAGTCGCCGGAAAAGTAGCCTCCGCCGCCGGTCAACCCTCCGCCGCCGTGGTCAACGCCGGAGCTCCGCCGCCGGTGAAGCTCCTCCGCCGCCAAATCGCAGCCGGTTCTTCAAGGGGTTGAGTGGTACAGTTTGATCGGAATTTGGAGTTGGTTTGAGGTTGATTAAACCGGGTCAAAGTGAGTTGAACCGGTCAACGGTTCAATCTCAAACCGGTTTATTTGGGGTAAATTGGTTCGGTTTATTTCAGTGGTTCATTGGTTCAGTGGTTCAGTGATTCAGGTGTGTTTGGAGTTCGGAAGTTCGGGATTCGTATCGGGTATCTCGGGAATTCACATTCGCATCGAGCCGTCATTCCTCGACTACTTCACTGTGAGTCGGCTCACAATCCCTTAGCTACATATAGACCGGGATTTGATAAACCGTAGTTTAGGATTGCATACCCGATAACTAATCTGAATAGTAATTATTAAATAATTGGACATTTAATGATAAACCAGATAGGACCGAATAAGCATTCTAGGGTTTAAGGAATTAAATGGATAACCGATTGTGTGCCGCTAGGTTGTTAGTAAAGATTGATTGATGCATTCATATAGACCGTTTGAATAGGACCGTATATGCATTTATAACGATAATTAATGAATCTATATACGGGAATTAAGACGACATTAAAATATGGTTAAACCTAAACAGGCTTATAGAATAGTATAACGGGATTGGGTTTAGGTTAATAGCGGGTTTGGGTAAAGAATCAATTAAGTTAATAATGAGACGTCGGGGAGTTAGTAAGTTTACTAACTCTAAACCGACGGATCGAGGATTTAATAAAAGATATCTAGAACGGGTGAAATAAGGAAGTGGTGTGTGTTGGAAGCCGTCTACGGGTTAGCAATCCGCTAACCCAAGGTAGCGGTTAAGAAATGATTAAAAGACTTAGAAACCCTAATAGGCCTGCTTGTGGTGATTGTGTGATTGATTGTGATTGCGTGTTAGATTGTTGTGATTGTGCTGTGTTGAGCTTTGTATGCAGGCTTGTTAGACTGCTCGGTGTTGGGCCGAGCAGTTACTGTGGACACTTACTCCGGTCACGGGACCAGGTAAGTTAGTGGTGCTGACTAGGTATCTTACCTAGTCAGAGCGGTGAGATTGGTAGCGTAGAGGCTTGTGGAATGATTGGGGTTTTACTTTATTTATTGTTGATATTGATTGCATGATCTGTATTAGAGTCCCAGCGAGTCTGCTTGTTTACGTTTCTGCACTAGGACTCTAGGGTGCGTTAGATTCCCCAAGCCTAGTTTTTCTTTTATGTTCCGGTACTTCCGACCCGATTGGATCCTCGGGTTTTACCTAACCGGATCACGGTGATTCTGGTTATGGTGTTAACCTATCGGGTGATGCCGATAGGTGTGTGATGCGGAGAATACGGGGTCATATCCTAGGGCCGAATCACAAGGAAACTTAGGTTACCGGGGGTAACAGGAGTCACCGCGTATCAATAGACGGAGAACGGTGTCCTATACGTGGGTCCTTGTGTGCACGTATAGGAGTCGAGGGTTAGTTGCCATATAGGTGACGATGTAAACCCGTGGAAGTTACCGAGATCGTAGGGCCCAGTGTTGTTTGTTATTCATTTTGTTGTGCGATAGATAGATCGAGTCCAATCGAGGACATGTGCCGCAGTGCCTTCGATTTCCCTATTTCTCTTTATCTTGGCTTGATTGTGTGTGTTTGGGTTTATCACGACGTGGTAGTGCGTGTTCGACCATTTATTCCTGCTGATTGTTATTTTGGGTTTTGGGGCGGGAATTTGTAGACTTTAGATAGATTAGAAGCCGTTAGCGGGGAGTTGATTCACTGGGTGATCTTAGATCGCTCATTAGACTCTTTTTGTGTTTTTTTCAGGTTTAGCAACGACGGACGCAGGAGGTCCTCGGTGTAGCTTCGGGTTGCTTGTGACGGGTTTTGATTCGGGGTTTTGGATGTTTTTAATTCGGTTCGGCAGCTGCGCTATTTCGTGATTTTGATTGTTTATGTTTTTATATTGATGATTGTTTGTAAAACCCGTTAAACGTTGTATTCAACGTTTGATTACTTAAGAATGAAATTGTTTCCCTGATATGAGGTTTTAGTCCGAACTGACACAACTCATTGAAGTAGTGCAAGTAGTACTGCTTGTACTACGGATATGAGGATAGCGGAGTCGAAGGTAGATCGGTGCGAGCCTTTTGTCTCAAACCGAACTAACTTTGACTTCGTCCTGTGGCGAACTTTTCCCGTTCGACTTGCTCGGGTTCGATCGGTCATGTTCTTGTTTGATTGATGACCGGTCAGCTCGACGGTCAGCGGAGAATGGGAAAGGGGCGTTACACATGGACATCAAATAAATAAACAGGGGTCGCACGTTCCTCGACATAAGCGGAGTACTGGTCATTAGCATTGACAACAGCTGAAGTCATCTGGGTCACTTCTTTTCTGTCTGAACTTGGAATCTCATCTGCATCACCACATGTGATATACTATGACAACATAGGAGCGACATACTTAGCTGCCAATCCAGTTTTCACTCAAGAATGAAGCATCTAGCACTCGATTATCACTTTGTTCGTAACTATATTCAATCTGGAAAGCTGCATGTCCCGCACATATCATCAACCAACCAACTATCTGATGCCTTGACCAAGCCATTACCTCTCTCTTGGTTTGATTCTTTATCAATCAAGATCATATTCTCTTCTCCCCGTCCGTCTTGAAAGGTGTGTAGGCAATATAGAAACGTTGATGTAAGATTGATTTATTCTATTTCCTTAGGTGTTAGTACATATCTCTCTCTGTATAAAGCATTGTATCTTCTATCACTAATACTCATTCATTCCTAATATTTAATAGTTAAATTAATAAAATATTATATTTTATATTAATTTATAAAGATTTTATTGTATGTCTTTGTTATATTTATACACGCACATAAATATGTATCATAATGTAGGAGCATGATTTATGTTATAAGAGCAACTCCAACGGAACTGCAAAACACCAAATTTGGTGTTAAAACTTCTTCAACCGGACTGCAAATTTCACACCAAAACTTTTTTTTTAGTGTTTTATGAACAGTGCCGCACCAAATTTGGTGCAACACTGTTCATAAAACACTAAATAATAAATTATTATTTTATTCACATTTGTCATTTAATAATATATATAAATTGTTGTTTATCAACTAAATCGTAAATATACCATCAATATTTTTATGTTTTTATTTTTTAATATAATTTTTATAATTATAATAATAATAGAAAATTGTAATTATAATTTTTAATGTTAGAAAATTTAATTTTAATATGAAATTTTAATAAGAATTAATATTAAATAATTTAATTCTTATTACTTTTTAACTTATCGATTGTAATTTTATAATTACTTTACAATTAAACAATAATAAGAAAAATTAATATCACTCAAAACTACTAAAAATTTAAACAAATCTTAAGTTTAATAATATAATAATAAAAATATATTTTTAGTGTAAGATTTAGTGTTGTGGTTGGAGATAAAAAAGTAAATTAGACACCAAAACACCAAATTTGGTGTTTTTCAACACCAAATTTGGTGTTTGGGTTGGAGATAGTCTAATAACACTAAATTAGCAATGCATAGACGGGTTAATAGTTTTTGGATGTTTAGTCATGTTCAAACCGAATGCTTACGTGTTTAAAAAAAAATACACACGTATGTTGTATTTGCATATTTTACTTTAATACATGGAAACAAGATATGAATTTAATGTTAAAAAAAGACATGAAGTTGTACTTTTACATGGTAGATTATGAAATCATAGAGCCGTAAATAAAATATAGTTTAATGTAAAATAAACCAAAAGTTAGGTGTCGAAAGACAAAAAAACAAGCAAAGAAAGTGATCCATGACATCGACGTTTGAGTGGTTGACAAGGGATATATTCATATGTGCAAACGCATTACAACATATTCCTTAGTTTTCACGAAAAATATAATAATCAAAATATAAAATTAGAATTCATTAACAAAGTAGTATAGATTATATATATAACCAGAAAATGTTTACATATATCACCCAAGTGATAATGGTTTAGTAGCGATTCTTTTTTGTCAACAATCTAAAAAACCTACGATAATTCAGTTGTATAAGTTATGACCTATGTAAATGAAAAATAACGGTTCAACAAGAACATTTTGTGTCAATTTATCCACTTTTGTATTTGTTAGGCGTGAAATATGAAAAAAACTTGAGTCTTGAAAAGCTTTACACACATTTCAAATTCTTCCATATATATCAAAAAGATTGTCATTCAGTGGCCATCCATCATTTCATTACATGAAAACCAATAAACAAGTTCTATCATTACAAGAAAACATGTTTTTTGCGACTGCGTAAATCAGTCGCTATATTATATTTTGCGACTCAGTAGCGACTAATCGTATTAGTCGGGAATCGGTGATCGCTAATTCTATTAGTCGCTATATTAATCGCTAAATTGCGACTATTTAGAGACTATATATATTTTATTATAATTAGTCGCTAAATTTAGCGACTAATGAGCAACTAATTTGCGACTGATATGTGATTATTTTAGTAACTAATTAGCGACTAATAATAATAATAAATAATAATATTAATTTTTGATATTTACTAATTAGATCATAATTAAATATTAATTAATATACTAATCAATAAATAAATAAATTCCAAAAAAATAAATACAAAAAAAATTATCATTAAATATTAAACATTTTTTATTTATAAACAAAATACAAAAAAACAAATACAAAAATACAAAAACAAAAGACGTACAGGAAAAATACAAAAACAAAAGAAATATATATATGTATTTCCCGTATGAATCGCCGACGGCCCTAGCCTTCACCACCACCGCCTTCGTCTTCACCACCACGGGTGTGTAATTCAATCTTACTGAGGAATGTAGATTCTATATCTGATTATCTGATTCGAGGGCACGGTTTTGCCAGAAATCACGACAAGATTGAAGTTCCTCCATTTCATTCCTCACTTGACCCAACATTTCTTGAATTTGTGACCATTGCTCTGCTTCTGCTCTTACTTCATCTTCAATCTTCCTCATAACCGCTTTGCATTGTCTAGAACAGTCTTTCTTTTCCTCGTGCGCTTTCATTGTCTGCACAAAGGAAAGTTCATCTCCATAAGTTTCATTTGAGCTCAAGTTCATCTCTGCCTTTGAAATAAAAGACTCAGATACATTCTCCAAGCTATCATTCAACACCTCAGTGATGGCAGAAGTAATCGCCTCAGCTTGTTTGGAGGGAACACCTTGAGCTTCAACAATCCTCACCTTTCATACAACAAAAGCCTCAATATATATACCCAACAAGGTACAAAGATTCGTTGCTATTCTCCAAATTAGGAACCAATGAAAATGGAGAAGAAAAAAAAACTGCGGCTTTAAACTACCCTTCAAGAGGTTCGAAACTAAAAAGAGGGCAGGCCTTTAATTCGTTTTGGATACTAAAAATTCATGCGGATTAATGTCACAAATGCCACAAATTTCAAATAAATAATCTCACATGCCATTCCATGATCAACATGCCACTCGCTTTTAGTGAACTGACGAAATTACCCCTGAATATTTTTAAGTGAAATCTCACCATCCTCGTGGTACAACTGCCCCCAGATGTACCAGTTGTACCACTAGTACAACTACCCTCAGATGTACCAGTTGTACCATTAGTACAGCTGCCCCCAGATGTACCAGTTGTACCACTAGTACAACTGCCCCTTAGATGTACTGGTACAACTGTCATAATAATCCTCCAGTTGTACCAGATGTACCGCGCATAGGAGGATTCGAACCATGAGCGCGACGCGCGCTCAAGAACGCGCGCGACCACTGAACTATCGTGTATTACTGAAACCTATACCGATTCACTGCTATTTAACCTTGACAAACCATCATTGGAGATTCATTAAGGGTAAAATTGTAATTTTACCAGAGAGTGGCATTACTGATTTTTTTCCAGGAGTTAGTGGCATTTGTGCCTCGCGCTCGTATGCTCATATGCTCTAGATCTAGGTACATAGAGAGACTGATATTACCAAAGCCAATGTATCGACGAGAACGTTTCTTATCCCAACAGCGGATTGCAACCCCGTGTACACGTAATGAATCAGCCTGTAACAAAGTCCACAAAACCATCACCAGATCAAAATGAGATCACATAAAACCTAATATCTCACAATCAGCATTTTGGAACTCACACAAAACACACATAAACATAGCGAGTGTTGTATTTTTACATCAAACCCAGATTCCACCTGGAAGCAAAGAAAATGTCTAAAAATAAGGTTCGATTCTGATTCCTAGGAAGAATATGGCTATTAAACATAAATCAGCGAGAAAAAAATTCGAATAGAGCCACAAAGGGAAAGACCAAACAAATCTGAAACGATGGTGGTAAGTGATAAAAAGATTGAAGAAGTTACCAGAATATTAGTCACGGCGAGTTGAGAAGAGGAAGCAGCAGCAAATGAAGCAGAGATCTTCTTCAAAGCTTTCTTCGTCTTAGCCCTCATCTTGTTATCTTCGGCGAAATAGGGAGATGAAGAGTGGAGAAATAATTAGGGTTTCGATTTGGGTTTCTGTCTGGGAATCTGAGACTGATAATCGAAGAGAGATGAGGAGATGAAGAACTATGGTTTCGAATTTGGGAATCGTCTACAGAGAACTGAAGTTTTCTTTGTGTTAGAGGCGGTGTTAGCATAATCTCGAGAGAAACTGGGAACGGAGAAAAGAGAGAGAGAGAGAGAGAGAGAGAGAGAGAGAGAGAGAGAGAGATGAGAAGAGAGAGAGAGGAGAGAGAGAGAGGAGAGAGAGAGAGAGAGAGAGAGAGAGAGAGAGAGAGAGAGAGAGAGAGAGAGAGAGAGAGAGAGAGAGAGAGAGAAAGATACTTGGCAATAATTTTCCCAAAATTTTGATATACCGCCAAATCCAAAAATAATTGGGGAAAATTGGGCCACATTGAAATTTTTGGTGGTAAATCTCTAAAATTGGTTAGATTTTTGGTGGTAAATTTCTAAAAATGGTCAAATTTGGGGGGGGGGGGGGGGGGGGGGGGTAAATCTCTAAAATTGGTCAACCACCATAATATTATCACTAATATTTTGATTTTAAACTAAGATTTTATATTTTACTAAACTAAATTGAATCTTGATTAGTTTTCCTTCTTTTCACTAAATCCTAAATCATAAACCCTAAACCATACACCCAAAACCTTATATTCATTAGCAAAATGTAACAATTACAATGCATAAGTTATGATTAGTGGCTATATTTTGATTCATAGATTATGATTAAGAGTTTAAGTCTTAAGGTTTAGAGTAAGATTTACAGTTTATAGTATAGGGTTTGAGGGTTTATGTTTAAAGTTATAAGTCAAGGTTTTAAAATATTAGATTTAGAAAATAAGAATTATCTCTACAACTGTTGAATCTTAGTTTTAGATATCTTAAAGTAATTAAAGTTTTAAATTATATTTTTGTTTATAATCCGCCATGAATTCTGCCGTGAAATTTCCCGTTGTTGCATCAATCCAGTTATATATCTATTCCCGACCGTTAGTGTAGCTATAATCTCCAGGCATTTTTCAACTTATAAAACGTTTTTCCTCTGTTTTTCTCATTTTTTATCAATTTCGTATGTCTTTGGTGTTTGGGCAGCTGAGGAAAAGTGATGACCGTTGTTTGTATATATAGACTATTTTGCGACTATTTTGCGATTAATATGATAAAATTTTAGCGACTACTAATAATAGTCGCAAAAGTTAGGTACAAATTAGTTACCCCGATTCAAAACAATAAAAATGTGGGTTTGTACCGATTTTTTGTGCGACTAAAAGGCAACCGGTTAGTAACCCGCCGAATTTAGTCGCAAAATAGTCGCTATATTAGTGACTATGTAGCGACTAAAAAATTGTCGTCGCAATTTAGCAACTAAAGAGCGATTAATCTTTATTAGTCGCAATATAAGTCGCAACTTAGTCGGTAGGTAGTCGCTAAATTTAGCGACTGAATTTTCAATTGCAACTTGTAGTCGCAAAAACCGTGTTTTCTTGTAGTGTATTAAGTGTTTTTCTTAGGGTTAACTAGAAATTTCAGATTAATTTTAATTTGTAGAATGAATGTAGCTACCAAATAGTCTAACAAATAAGTTATTTCTAGTGAATTTAAAACATTATACCGTTTCAATTGGCTACGGTGAAGCAAAAATGTTCACTAGAAATCAAGCTTTTTGTGCTTGAACTACAAATTTGATGTTTAAAAAAATTTAAATGCTATAATCTGTTTCAAAATCTGTATGTTATAATTGTATCTATATTATTTTCATACCTTTAACCAAACCATTGATTCGAATATCTCCGAACAACTACACCAACTCAAGATTGTGAGTCAGAATTAGAAAAGAAAAGCCAAAATAAGCGAAGCAATTATTAACAAACTCGTGAAAGAGAAGTGATATAATAACTTGAAATTGCTTGACGAAGACATGTTGTAATTTAGTGTCACGAGATAATTAAAGGTCCACATGAGAGTCATCTTATGCTCCAAACTAGGCTATTGGGTTGACAATAACTAACGGGAAAGTCTTGTCTTGAGGTTCAACATAAACTTCAACTAATGTGAAGCGTTGTCGTTTAGCATCAAATGAACCGGGTCGTTATTGGGCAACATTTGCTATGGGTTCAGCTAGTTACTCAAACGGGCCAGCCGAATTAGTCGAAGTCCAAAGACAGGCGAATATGTTATATATGGGTTTAGTACCCCAACTACTTAGCAGGGCCCAATACATATTCCATGTACAAAGGTCGGTCCAACAGAAACAAACTCGGCCCAATAAGCGAAGGCCCGAACATATGCACTCGTACCGAGCCCATCATTATCAGCTCGGCTCGGCTCGGCCCACAATCACAAGTCAGCTCGGCTCCGCTAACAACCAAAAGAATGTACGGCTCGGCCCATCTCGTCATCAAGTACGGCCCATCCGCATGAGCTCGACAAGTGGTCAATGGCCTGTAAAAAGTACGACTATATTTTACTATAAATAGGAGTCGTCACTGTACATTAATGTAACTTTTTGGGATTTGTGCACTTCTCACTACTTTCTCTCTCTAGAGTTAATATTTCCCGAATTGTAAACCGAGCTCGTCTTTCGACCAGCTCGGGATCTCTTTCTCTGAATACAACACGCTCGTTACCGAGCAACTCACTCTCTTTATACATACATCACCGAACATCTCTTTCTCTCTCCTTCATTACCGAACCTAGTCAGTTCTCCTTTAAAGATAAATTTTGATCCTCGGACCCGAGCACGTCAACTCTCCCGAGCAAGACGCGCGTTTTAGCCTTTGTGACAAGCTCGGTTATCACAGAATATAAAACGCATAAGGTCTTAGCGTTTAGGAGGTTCGGGTCAACGTTCAACTGTTAAAAACATAATAACCGAAAAATAGAAAGAGAGAGAGAGAGAGAGAGCTGCGGTCTAAGTCATCTCTGGAGATTCTCTGCGACGGTGCGTCATCTTCAAGGTCGGACTTACGACGACGACAACTCTTCAACATTGTGAATCTTGATTAGAGCTTCCTCGATTTTATCTTAAAGTAATTGTAAAGAGAAATTGATTTTAATCTCGATTTTAAATTGATTCAGTAAATAAAAACATTAAAGTTTAGTTTTTCTTCAAAATGTAGACACAATGGTGAACTATGCGTAAACAACTCGTTGGTGTTGATCTTGCGCATTTCTTTCTTTCAAAATCGACAATCTAACCAAGTTGAATCTCAATTGAGCTGAAATCAAATAGATTGTGATGATATTGAAAACTAACCATATGTAAATAGTCTAGTAGTTATGCATTAATATTCACTTCTTATTATCCAAACAAATTTGTTCATATGAAAAATAAAGTCTGTTATAATCTTTTTTATTTTTGTTACAACTCAAACTTAATTAGATTTAAATGGGAGCCCTTGGTACATAAACATACTTAAGATCTGTTTAACTACTTGATCAACATCAACACTCAACGATCTTGGAATAAAGCGAAAGACAACAAAGTTGAAAGAGGGAAGATAAGCTAAGATATATGAGATGACTCCATAGAGATCAGAAATAGTTGAGCCTGATGAGAAGGCTTTCATGAATAGCAGAGAATCTGCTTCGATCCACGATAGTAAAAGACCTAGCCTAATCCCACAACACATGCATCTTTCCTCCTGGCAGCATCCGTTTTGCAAACGAACGAATCTACATGAGGAGGATTAGAGGGAACATATGTATATTGGGTGGTATTAGTCTATATTTTATAAGATTATATCCATTCTCTAACTTCAAAAACTGATTTGGTGATGAGAGTTTGAATGGTTAAGTATCGATTGTTGAAGATGAGGTTCTTCTGAGCCGTCCATAAATTCCATCATATCCAAGGAGCTAAATGGCCATGACTGAGACCTGAGGGAGGGAGAAAATGGAGAGATCGTATCATTGTCCAAGTAGTATTAAATTTGGTGAAGCTCATAAAATCCAGAGGCTTCACAAAAGGTACTTTTCTCCATACTTCCTTAGCAAAATCGCAATAAAAAAAGAAAGTGTGAGATTGTCTCAAGTTCTCCACATCTTTACATATGGGAATGATAGGAATTTTTCTTGCTGCTAGCTGGGCACCAACATGAAGGGAATTTTCTAAAGCTTTCCATAGGAACATTTTCAGCTTTGGAGAAGCTACGAATCGCCCACATATCGGAAGCCCCCTTCAGGGTACATGGATTGATATCCTGATTTGCAATCGAGCTATCAGCTAGAGCAGAATACTAACATGTTTGGTTGTATATGAGCATGAGGAATGATTAAGCCAAATTATTTTATCCTTATACTTGTTTAGGCTTGGTTTGATGCTTAGAATCTCTGAGGCATTAAGAGGTGTCTTTGATTAGCACTTGATTCCATATCGCAGAATTTTCATGAAACATGTCAAAGTCTTCCATGTACTGGGTCTCAGTTGTTATAGGGCCTAAGGGAGCAGCCTTCTCTCTCGTAGATAGCCATGAGTCGTACCGGATGCTAACAGACTCCCCATTACCGATTGCCCACCCCAAGTTCTTAGCAAGGAGATCTCTACTAATAAGGATGCCCTTCCAACCATGAGAAGAAGATAGATGAGGTGAGCGTTATAAGAAGCTTGAATCTTTACAGTACTTGCAGGTGAGGATTATGGACAGAAAGCAGTTAGGCTTTTCCAAAATTCTCCAATTGAGCTTAGAAAGCATAGCATAATTGAATCATTGTACATTTCTGAATCCTAACCCACCATCTTTTTTCGATTTGGTTAACTTGTCCCATGTAACCCAAGCAATCTTATTCTTTACTGTACTGGAGTCCCACTAGAAACGGGTCAAAACCGACTATATACGCTTACATAAGGATCCTGGTAGCTTAATACATGACATGTGTATGAGGTCATAGTAGATAAGACACTCATGAGCATTATAAGCTTGCCCGCAGATGAAAGGAATCTTGAAAACCAACTCAGAGCTTTCTGTGAATTCTGTCAACAATGGAAGAGAAGTGGTCCTTCTTCCTTCTCCCAAAATGTCCAAGTAATCTTAGATATTTCCCGATTCCACCTTCTTTGTCAATTTGGAGAAGAGATTTGACATTTGATTTATGTTTTCTAGAATAAAAAGTTTTTATATAGTTTTCGGATTTACATAGTAATTTTTAGATTATATAGTGTGGATATTTTTTTGATCCGTGCTGAGCGAGAATTAGTTTGATGACTTTTTTTTTTATTCGAAATCGTCATATTAGTTTTAGGATAGAATATAGTATAGTTAAGAGGTTGTTGGGAAAATATTTATTAAAAATATAAAATGATCAAATGCATGGTTATGTGTAGTTAGTTAGAATGCACCAAATGATTTGTTTTACAAAAATACATTTTTACTTTACTTAGTTTGCAATCAAAGGTTGTAATGTATAACTTAAATGTTTTCAAGTAATATAGACAATGAAATAAAAATAATATCAAAAATTAATGTGGGACAAACTAATATTATTTTCTGGACAAAAACTAATATTATTTTTCAAATAAAATAATGTTAATAATAATATATAAATATTATTTTTTTGTAAAACTAATATTATATTAAAAATAGTTTTTATAAATTTGGGATTATGTGATATACATTAAGATTGTAAAGGATATATTCATCAAAATTACATATTTCAGTTTCCTGAAATATATAGGCTACGAAAATAAATATAAATGGTAAGTTTGTTGACAACATTTAATTTTGTTTTTAATTATTTTAAAGTATTTTATAATTAATTATGTTTACTCCCAATTGTTATTTTTAATTAAAATAAATATCTTATACAACAAAATAAATATATTTTGAATATATTTCAACTAATAAAAAATTATTTGATTTGTTAAAATTGATGAGTTAATCTATTATTATTTTTTATATTTAGTTATATAAAATCAAATATTGTATAAAAACAAATAGTACATTATTCAAAATATTTAAGACTTATAAATTTTGAAATCCACAAATATATTTTAAACTAAATATTAAATCAAATGATATATAATTAAATAATTTAATATAACAATTACTTTTATAAATAATAAAAATAAATATGTGGTAATATACACATATTAACATAAATACATATATTTCATCTAATAAAAAATAAAACTTGAAAACTTACCTTGGTATATCTCATGTTTTCTGTATGGCCGACTTAAATTGCTCGGTTTGTCTTTAAATCCGTTGGTATTTCTGGTCTAGAATAAAGAAGTATCACACTTTCTCTTCCATCAAAAAATTAACCGGAATAGAAAAACAGTATAATCAAATGTATCAAATCAAATATGAGAGAAGCCAAAGAAACCATGTGTAGATCTTATAAAAAAAACAAAGGGAAACGATATAAGAAATTGACTAAAGATTCTCATTCCATGAAAGAAACTTTTAAAGTTAATTAATGACAAAACTCTGATTCATATTTCACTAATGATATCAAAGGAACTGGTTGAATCTGATTTCGCTTGCTTTCGGGACAACATGTATAGAGCCGATTAAAACAAATACGCTGGAAAAATAAGAGGAACACATAAACAAACAAAATTGGGACAAATAAAAAATGAAAACCACATAAAAACAAAACAAACAAAAAACAAATAACACTAACTACGATCTAATTCAAACTATTTAAAAATAGAGAAAAAGATTATAAAAACACGATCTGGCGTCAATTTTTCAGAGTAGAAATGACCAACGATTTTTTTTTTGGTGAATGAAAAGAGATGACCAATTGCCATTGATTTATATAGAGAATGTTGGAGTAGCGAGCAAACTTTAAAGTTATAATAATTACTAATCTAGTGGCATTTTTAATGAATACTGAATATCTTCCACTAATATCTAACAAATATTAATATAATATTTCTTAGAATATATTTTTTGACAATTTATTCACACGTTTTAAAGTTAAAATTAATTAATAAAGTTTTTTTAATTTTAAATTAATAGTATATGTGGGTCAGCCACCACATTATGATTCATAATCTAGTGATATTTTTCAAAAAATATTGAATATCTTCCACTAATAGCTAACAAATATTAATATAATATTTTTTAGAAGATATTTTTTCTTGGCAACTTGTTCACACGTTTTAAAGTCAAAATTAATTAATAAAGTTTTTAAATTTGAAATTAATAGTATATGTGGGCCAGCCACCACATTATGATTTCTAATCTAGTGATATTTTTTTAAAGAATATTGAATATCTTCCACTAATAGCTAACAAATATTAATATAATCTTTCTTAGAAGATATTTTTTTTTTGACAACTTCTTTACACGTTTTAAAATCAAAATCAATTAATAAAGTTTTTTTATTTTAAATTAATAGTATATGTGGGTCAGCCACCACATTATTTGTCCAACATTGTATATAAGTCATTGATTTATGCTTTTATTCTAATAGATATGAATATTATTGAGCAAAATAATATTGATAATTTAACAAAATGAAGATTTTGTGAAAGTAAATATGATATTCCTTTAAGTGGTTATTGAAAATAAAATATCAATTAAAATATTGGAAAATATATTTTGAAATTAAATGGTTAGGAATATAATTTATTAATAAATAGGATATTTAAATGTTATGAATACGACAATATGAAATGTTTTCAAGCAATATAGACAATGAAATACAAATAATATCAAAAAATAATGTTGAACAAACTAATATTATTTTTAAAATAAAATAATGTTAGTAATAATAAATAAATATTATTTTCGTAAAAACTAATATGATATTCGAAATAGTTTATATAAATTTGGGATTACATGATATTTATCAAGATTGTAAAGAATATTCACCAAAATTGTAGATTTATGTTTCCTAAAATATAGTATACGAAATAAATATAAATGGTAAGTTTGTTGATAAAATGAATTAAAAAATAAATAAATGGCAGGATTAATAAAACAAACTAATCCGACAGATAATATTAAATCAACGAAATGAACGATCAGAATTTAAAAAAATAGGATCCGCGTGTATATCCGCATTCCAAATCCGGATCCACCCAAATATCCATGCGTGACCAAGTTCCGAATTCCAGTATTACCTTTAATGAAAAAATACAATCCCTAAGAGTCCCGAGGGCAGTTTTCGGAATATAACATTAATGTACCAAAGTCAATCCCTTGTTTTTATAAGATAGATGTTTGTTTATTATTTGAAATAATATTATGAAAATATTTTTTTTCTTATGACATAAAATGAAGGTGGATCTTAAAATGAATCAACTTTGAGAAGAACTTACAAAATTCTTTCAAAAAAAGAAAGATGGGAGATTTTCAGTGCTTTGCTAGAGAAAAATGATAATGAAAATTTGAAGAAATATACTATACGTGAGAATTTCTCGTGAATTATTGGTACCTATACTAACGGTACGAAGGATTTGGCAACGACCGATAGAAACGGCTAATGGTGGAGAAGTCGATGTATCTTATAGGAAATTCATAAATTGTGGCCGTAAAAAAATCTTGATTGAGCCAGATCAAGTTGCTGCTATTCTGTTACACAAACGGACTACTTTGAGGTCGCTTTCCATGGCTACGGGTGTGAGTCTTACAACATGTTATAGGCGTAAAAAAGAAGGGTCTATTCGACGCCATAGCAATAGCATCAAGCCTCACTTGAAGGAAGATAATAAGAAAGGTAGACTCCAATTTTGCATATCTATGCTAGATCAAATTACTTTACCTCATGAACCAAAATTTGTTGATATGTACAATATGGTGCATATTGATGAAAAATGGTTCTATATGACGAAGAAGGTCGAGAAATATTATCTACATCCGAGTGAAGAAGAGCCACATCGTACATGCAAAAGTAAGAATTTCATCGGAAAAGTAATGTTTCTAGCGGCAATGGCTCGTCCAAGGTTTGATGAGGAAGGAAAATAGGTATTTTCCGGAAAAATTGGAATATTTCCATTTGCTACTATGGGACCGGCTAAGAGACGGAGTAAAAACAGAGAAGCTCAAACTTTAGAGCTAAAAGCATCAAGTTCTGTAAACAGAAACGACATAAAAGCATGTTTGGTTGAAAAAGTTCTTCTGTTAATTCATGAAAAGTGGCCAAGAGAAGATCGAGGGAAGACTATTTTCATTCAACAATATAATGCAAAAACACATGTTCCTTGTGAAGATAAAGAGTTTCAAGAAGCGGCATCAAAAAATGGCTTTGATATTCGTTTGATGTGTCAACCACCGAACTCGCCGGATCTAAATATTTTGGATCTCGGGTTTTCTAATGCCATTCAATCGCTACAAAATAAAGAATGTCCAAAAAACCCTTGAAGATCTTGTTCGTGCGGTAGAAGAATCTTTTCACAATTATCCTACAAATAAGGTGAACCGTATTTTTTTAACTCTTCAATCGTGCATGCAAGAGATCATGAAAGTCGGAGGATCAAACAAGTACAAAATATCGCATATGAAGAAAGCTACGCTACAGAACAATGATCTTCTTCCCATACAATCATATCTTCAATTTCTTTATCAGGATGAAGTTCTCCTACATAATAAAATAACTTGTTCAAATCGAATTTCCTAGTGGTGTAGAGTTGTAACCCTGTTGTTTTTTCCATTGGTTGGACATTGTTGGATTTGCTTTCTTTATTTTCTCTTTTTCCATTTTGATTTTCTGGAAAAAAAAATTAGATGAAGTAAGAAAAATCAGAAAACAACTTTTAGTGAAAGAAGAAGAAACAAATGCTTTGATTAAAAAAGAAGAAACAATAAATATAAACTTGGACGTAGGAAGTAGTGTTTGTTAGTGGAAAATTTATAGTAACTTAAAAATAAATAGTTATTGTTTTAAGTAATGAATGTTATCATTATGCTTTTTCCATACCTTGTCATTTGTACTTATCTATGTATTGTAAAACTAAATTTTATATTAAAAAAAAATATATCAAATAATTTGAAACAATAAAAAGGTTCTAAAACATCAACTAAATTGTGACAGAGGAAGTAATAATTATCCATTACTAATAGTTTAATATTTTCTCTAAAAATTTTGTAAGCCACCAACAAATTGTACTCCTATAAATAAGGAGCTTTTATAATCATAAAATCTTCATCAATGAATATCTCTCCTTCCACTTTCTTTCACACTCTCCTACGTCTTTTTCCTTTCTACATTAAGTACGTAAACAAATAATATATCATATATATATATATTTAAGCACAAAATACAGAAATATACTTCTCAGATATAAATATATAACATATTATCAACACGATTGTTTTTCGATCTCTTTCTATACTGAAAATGTGAGGTTTAATTATATTCAGTTTATTTACGAAAAAACATACGATATCCCGTTTATATTTATATTGTTTCGGAAAAATAGGTGTTGCTTTCTCCGAATCGGTTGTTATGCTAGGCTATGCCTTCACGATCATAATCACATGGTAGACTATATCTCCTCATATAATTTTTACGGAGTGGAAGATTATGCGTTCTCCTTGAATTTATGTTAGGCGGTGCCTCCTTAATTATTTTATTTTCCGCATTTAAATTTCTGATTTTAAATTCCAATATGTAAATTTCATGCTTAAATTACATCTTTTATTATGAGAAAATATTAAAATTTAATATGTTTCTTTAAAATAAAAAACTTAAATTTAATAAATGGTTTACTCATATTGAGATCATGTCGATCTTGGCAAAGCTCGATATCATTACCCTTGATGATGCTGGAAAAATTATATGACATGAGCATCAAATGCAAAATGGCATATAAGATCAAATGGTCTTCTAAAAACCATTGATCCGTCGGAAACTAAGTCTAATGAGGATAAGGCTATGGCCATGGTATTTTACGCCACCACCTCCATGATAATTTGAAAAATGAATACATCACGAAGGAGGATCCATTAGATCTCTGGAAATCACTTAAAGATATCTTTAATCACGAAAAATATGTGATCTTACCAAAAGCCATATATGAAAGGCAATCACTGGTTTATGGACTACAAAAATGTTGAAGAATATAATTCTGCATTGTTCAAAATTACTGCAGAATGATGCTATTAGGAGAAAAGATAGCTGATTATGATATGACTGAAAAAGCTCTCCACATTTTAGTATGGAAATGTAGTCATGCAGCAACAGTATCGGACCAAAGGACACACTCATAGTTGATGCAAGTCCTCCTTGTAGCGGAGCAAAATAATGAACTCGTGATGTTAAACCACCAGGCTCGTCCAGCTGGATCAGATCCATTCCCTGAAAAGAATGATGTAGAATACAATCGTAATGATACATTTCATGAACAAAAACGTGAACGCAGTAGAGGCCGTGGTCAAGGTCGTGGACGATATTGTGGACGTGGACGTGGACAAGGAAGAAGTTCCAACATTGGAAGAAATAATAATCTCCAAATAAACGAAGGTGTTTGTCAAATAAAGAAGCCGACCAATAATGCTTGTCACAGATGCAGAATGGAAGGGCATTGGGAACGTACATGTCGTACGCCAAAGCACTTCGTCGATCTGTATCAAGCATCGCAAAAGCCCACAGTCAATAATGTTGAAACCAAGTTTTTCAATGATGAAGTTATCCCTTCCTTTAACGGCCTCAATGAGGAAACTCATCTGAATGTCATCTATTTTCTCGTCGATGAGGCTTAAATGAATTTCCAAGGATAATATAAATACTAGATCTTAATTTTTTATAATATGTTTTTGTACCAAACTCATCGGTAGTTTTAATAGCTTGTGTAATATGATTTTATTGTAATATAAAAGATATTTTATAACTTTGATTAATATATTTTATATCATGACACATAAGATGTCACATATTGAGAGATGAATATATATGTCTAAGCAGATAGTACTACGATACATACTATCCATAAGGATAAAAAATATTTATCATGTCTCAAAATCAAAGACTTCGCCGAAAGTGTAAGCACCATATCTGGTAATGTAAAGATAATACTAGGCTTCGGAGAAGCCAAATTTTAAATGCTTAAGGTAACTAAATTTGAGATAAATAATGCATTATATTCTCCCAAATTTCATAGAAGCTTGATAAGTTTTCGATATATCCGTAAAAATAGATATCACATAGAAAATATGAGTAAGAATGACACTGAATATTTTTGCATTACATCTAAGAAAAAATATGTATTAGAAGAGCTATCAATGTTAGCCTCCGGATTATATTGCACAAAAAAATAAATATGATTGGATCCTATGCTATAATAAACCAAGAGGTTTCCAATACCTTTAAAGTCTGGTATGAAAAGGATAGGACATCCATGATCAATAATGATGAGAAGAATTGTGAAAAAATTTAGTGGTCACCAATTGTAAAACGAAAAGATGAGTTGCTATGTAATGTTGTTCTCAAGGGAAACTCATCACTCGGCCATCACCAGCTAAACTTGGGAATGAAACCCTGTTATTCTTAGAAAGAATATATGGTGATATATGTGGACCAATACATCCACCATGCAGACCGTTTCAGTATTTTATGATATTAGGTGACGCATGTAGCAGATGGCCATATGTGTGTTTGTTGATCATAAGAAATACGACTTTCACAAAATTCATTGCCCAAATAACCATGTTGAAGACATAGTTCCATTATTATTTGATAAAGAAAGTAAGGCTTGATAACGCTGGTGAATTCACTTCAACAGCCTTTGATAATTATTGTATGTCAATGGGGATCGATATTGAGCATCCAGTTCCCATGTGCATACACAAAATGGCTTGTCCGAAATTTTAATAAAAAAATTGTAATTGATTACAAAGCCACTGATATTGAGAACAAAACTTCCAATTTATGTATAAGTGCATATAATAAATATTTTTCAATTACAATTGACATATGGGCAAAAACCTAATATAGCCCATTTTCCATTTTTTGGTGTGCATGCTATGTTCCTACAGAACCAGTGCAAAAGAAAAAAAAATGAAACCATAAAGGAGATTGGGATATATGTCGGGTATACGTCACCAAGTATAAAAGGGTATCTGGAACATCAAACCGTTGATATTTTTACAACACTGTTTGTTGATTACCATTTTAATGAAGATGAATTCCCCATGTTAGGGGGAGTATTAGGAGAATCGCCAAAATATATCACATGGTGCACAAAATATTTGGGTTATCTTGATCGTCCTACTAATCAACGCGAGATGGAAGTTCAGAAAATTATACATTTACAAAGTATGGAAAATCAATTACTAGACGCCTTTACAGATACAAAGAGAGTGACTAAATCATATATATACCCGCTGAAAATGCTCCATGTGGAGTTGAAATTCCGAAAGAACGAAGTGATTGAAGCATTGCTAAAGAACCGAAGGTTCAATTAAAAAAAAAGGAGATCATTGGGCTCTAAAGATAAAATTCCACGGAAGAAAAAAAATTGGGAGAACGAAAGGAAAATCTACAAGAGGAACCATTTTTGAAACTATTTATATATACATAGTTGACTATCAAATAACTATTCACTTGGAATTCCTCTAGCATTTTCCTTTGTATCTCAATGGCACTTGATCCGCTCTTTCCATCGGTAAATCTAGTTTGAATTTAACTCCCCTATTACTTGTGTCTTAGCTTGTCTGTGGTATTGACGCCTATCATCAATCATGCATGTGTTTAAAATTTGTTATTTTAATCTGGAAGCTTCATGTACGGTCCATCATGAAGGCATACACATGCCAATGACACTTATCGCTAACGCACATGAATTCCATGTAAGTTGGTGTTGAGTGTGGAGTTTTGAAATGAAAATTCTTGTTGATCGCGTGTATTACCATGTTAATTTTGCACTCAAACTTTTTCTGAAATATCCGTCCCACAAATATACCAACACCCTCATAGCTAACATAATCCAAAGAACTGTCTATGCCTGAATCAAAACATGCATTAATGTTTACCTAGGTAGCCATATAAACTACATATAAAAGTAACTAGGAATAAATAGTCATCTATATACCTTCAACAGACAATTCATCAATAATTGGTGGAGCATCTCTTCCAAACAAAGCTGGTGGGTCATCCATTTATGAGAAAACTCCATTAATCATTTTTTCTGTGCAGCTAAACCTCATTGACTGCTGGCTACTGCTTTCAGGCTCTTCATCAGCTTCTTCGCCTGAGTTGTAATCATCTTTGCGTGTGTGCTTTGATTTAAACGCAGCAGCACTTTTGTCCTCATCATTTTCATTAATTGCAAAATTCATGCCAGTCTTCATCAGAGTCATTCGCATAAGTGTCTACATCCTTGCCATTATCAATATCTTCTCTAGCAAGACACTACATCCAACTCATCCATCTTTTCAAGATCTTCTGATTCTCCTTCATCGTTCTCCAAGTCATTCAAAGCCAACATAGTTACAAAGAAGGCGACTATTTTACTTATAATATAAATTCAACTACTTAAGATTATTTAATGTATTTGACTACTTTTATATCAAGTATAATCTAAAATTATTTGACTATTTTCTACGCAAAAAATAGTACCTTCAATCTCTGCATCTTCATGTTCCTCATCTTTGTTTTGAAACGCAACCATAGCTAATTTATAGTTATTAATGTTAGAACAAATCATAAAAGTGTTAGACCAAATCATAACAGTATTAAATAAGATTTAAGTTGTGAAACTTACCACTTCGCTTATGTTTAGTCACATGTTCCTCGTTCACGGAGTCTACCATATATAGTTTGTGGTTATTAGTGTTAGAACAAATTATAGCAGTTTTAGAAAAAATCATAACAGTATTAAATAAGAATTAAGTTTGCGAAACTTGCCACTTTACTTATGTGTAGTCACATGTTCGTCGTTCACAGAGTCCACCATATATGTTAAATCATTAAAGTATTCAAATACTCATACGTAAGAAAGAAAAAGTATTCGACTATTTTCAGAGAAACCTTACCAACATCATTCTCTGTAATTTCAGCCTCTTTCACAGTCACCCATAAGTTCAGCTAATCTATTTCACCCCTCATCTAGATAAACAATAACAAATCATCATCACTCTGAACCATAACTAGTGGTGCGTCTCTACCTTCATTCATTAACATGTATTGAGGCCATTGGTAGATTATTTCCACAGTTGCACATTCGTTTATGTCCATCTTTTTTTGGGTCAAATATGTCCATCTTTTCTTTGAATATTTTTTTTCAAATATGCAAATGTTAACCTTGAGCATAACCAAATCCCTTTGTTCTTTCCTTTTTCTTACTCTCGAAACTCCAAACACCATTGTCTCCTTCACGCCATTTACCTCTAAGCAACAACTCAGTTTTCCTTGCAGCCATCTATAACAAACGTTAGATATTTAATAAATAGGAGACATCTTCTACTAATATAAATAGTCGGGTAGAATTATCAAAGGTTGTAGACGGACTGTGTTTTTAGAGGCTTACATTCTTAATACTCGGTTTTCTTCTCTTCAAAGGAAAGATAATAGGCTGCAGAATGTCAAGTTGAAGATGGTCCCCCTGATGTAGATAATTACTCATCAAATTTGTGATGGACACGTGTTTCGAAAATCATAAAGTTTGAGATGTTATTCTTCGAAAATTATAACTACCGTTCACAGCTTTTCTGAAAAAGTATTTTTTTGCTTTTTAGGGAACATTGGTATCCACGAGCTGTTATAGACGAAGAAACAAAAATAAAATTGTCCAAGTGCATAACATATTATGTGTGATGCTAGTTTCTTAATAAGTAGTTTGACTTGCTATAGATTTAATTTTGAACAACTTTTCTAATGTTCATACAATTCACCCTTGCCATAGTACATACTGTTGAAGAAAAATAATTTATCCTTTTTTAGTTGATCAATAATCTAAATATATCTAATAAAAATCCAATTGTTTATAACAGAGACACAAATTGGATGATTCCAGTTTTTGGATGGTTATGATTTAGAGACACAAATTGGATGATTCCAGTTTTTGGATGGTTGTGATTTATGAAGACTATCAAATTCAAATCACTGGTTTATTGGATATGAAACCAATCGCTTCCTTTTTTTTTGGTCGAACCTACTGACTTTCATTAATAAGAACTTAAGCGTTTGTTACAGATAGAGAGTTAAGGGCATTTTTAGCGATGCTATCAGCCATAGAGTTTAAATCACGGGGAATAAAATAAAACGAAATAGAGATAAATTTCTGCATAATTGCTCTGATGTCTTGAAGAAGGCCATACAAATCATTATGGAGCTCAGGTGAGTTGAGAAGCTTAACCAAGGTGAGCGAGTCGGATTGCACCTAGAGCTGTCGAACCTTCGTTGAAAGAGCATGCTGCAAGAGATACATGATTATCCAGGCTTCCGCTGCAAGAGCCGAAGGAATATAAGATCTTGAGGCCGAGAAATCCGCCTGAAGATGACCGGGAAGGGTCGCTGTATTATCACGGTAAACCAAACCAAATCCACCAAGATGGGAATTTGATTGCCAAGTTGCATCAACACAGCAAAAGAGACCTGAATCTGGCGGGGGAGAAAGGGATTGGGACGGATGAACTGGCTTGGGAAGTTCGAGTTGAGCTAAATCCCAAATCTTTGCTTCGGTTATTGCCTTGAGGAGGGTTTCAGCTGCCGAGAAGGCAATGTCTTCAAATATGAGTTTATTACGGGATACCCATATAAACCAGATTATCCATGAGTAGAGAGGAAGAGAGCAACCTGATGGGGGGAGATTTCTGCTATTGATTGCTAATTTGAGGAAGGTGGTGAGGTTAGAATCATCAGGGAAAGAGAGGTTTGAGATCGGCGCCAAATGCCATACATCACGAGCAAAACTACAATGCAGGAAAACATGTTCTATGGTTTCCAGTTGTCCACATCGTTTGCAACCTGCATAACATCCATGCCTCTACGCTGGAGTTGATTACCAAAAGGCAAGGCTTCAACAACCGTTTTCCAGAGAAAGGTAACAATTTTAGGTGAAGCTTTTTGTTTCCAAATAACTCTTTGCCAATTTAGATCAGGGTTAGGGACGTTTAAGAGGTCTAAAGAGCTAATTGCATAACCTGACTTAGTGGAATAGGAGCCAGATTTAGTAGGTATCCAAGCAATTCGATCAGAACGCTTTGGATGGGGAGGTTTAAGAAGCATGATGAGGTTTTCATAACTGGGAATGATCTGTCTAATAGCTTCAATATCCCACTGGCCAGTGCTATTGCAAACAAGATCAGACACAACAACAGAGTCGTAGGAAGGTGTGAGCGGGCCTATAGCAGATAATGGGAATTCAGATGAGAGCCAAGGATCATACCACACTCTAATGTTGGCCCCATTGCCAATGAGCCAGCCGCAACCTTTTCTCAATACGTTTCTGCCTGCAAGAATACTGGACCATCCATAAGAGACTGCAGAGGTTTTGGGGGCATCTAGGAAATTAGAAGAGGAGCAATATTTTCCAAGTAGAACCCGACTCAAGAGAGACTCCGGTTGATTTATCAGATGCCATCCAACTTTAGCAAGTAAGGCGTCGTTGAAAATCTCAACATCTCTGAATCCTAAGCCCCCTGCGTTTTTTGGAAGATAGAGCTTGGACCAAGCCACCCAAGCCATTTTGCGGATATCTGGTTTAGAGTCCCACCAGAATCTGGTAAAGATGGATTGGAGGGAGTTGCATAGGGAAACATGGAGCTTAAAGCAAGAGAGGGAAAGGATGGTATGGCTGAAAGAACAACTTTGAGCATAATGAGCTTTCCGGCTGAGGTTAAGAACCTGGTTGACCAGCTATGAGATCTTTGTCGCACTTTATCAACTGTGGAGGCAAAGATATCCTTTTTATTTTGACTGAAATTCTCAGGGATTCCCAGGTATTTACCTGATCCTCCAACTCTAGAGATACCTAGGATACGTTTCACCAGTCGACGCTGGCGGTTAGGGGTTTTGGTAGAGAATGTAATGGCTGATTTATTAACATTAATGCATTGACCTGAAGCAACTTCGTAGGCAGAGAGGATGCGGTTGAGTGAGGTGAAGCTTATTCTGTCTGTAGAACAGAAAAACATGGTATCGTCAGCGAAAAGCAAGTGGTTTATTTTTGGTTTATTCCTGGAGACTCTAATGCCCGACAGTGTGCCTGCTGCTTGTGCATTGCGACAGAGACCTGAGAAGACCTCAGTATAGAGTATGAATAGATAGGGGAGAGAGGATCCCCCTGTCTAAGGCCTCTAGATGGTGAAAATTTTCCTTGAGTTGAGCCATTAATGTGGAAGTTGTAGGATACAGTGGAGACACACTCAAGAATCCAAGAGATCCAGGCTGGGTGGAATCCTAATTGATTTAAGACAACCTCCAAGAAACCCCATTCAATCCGGTCATAGGCTTTACTCATGTCAGTTTTAACAGCCATGAAGCCTTTCTTCTGAGCTTGGGTATGTTTGAGGAAATGAAGAGTTTCGTGGGTGATTAATATGTTATCAGTTGTGGCTCTTTTGGGGACAAATTCAGTTTGGTTTTATGAGATTAAGTTGGGGAGGAAGGAGTGAAGTCTCTTAGTGAGGATCTTAGCTACAATCTTATAAAAGGTGTTGCACAAGGCTATTGGTCTATAATCAGCAACTCTACGAGCACTAGAGGTTTTAGGAATAAGTCTGATATGGGTTTCGTTCATCCTAGGAGGGAAAGACTTGGTTGTGAAGAAAAGCTGAACTTCTTTGACTACATTAGGCCCTATAGTTTCCCAGAAAGTTTGGTAGAAACCGGCTGTAAATCCATCTGGTCTTGGGGTTTTCGAATGATGTATAGAGAAAGCTGCTGCTTTAATCTCAAGAGGGTCAGGGATGGAAATGAGTTGAGCATTAACTTCAGGGGTAACTTTGGGAGACAGAATCTAGAACAACCGAGAAGTCTGAATTACCATTAGAGGTAAAAACATTTTGGAAATAATTAGTGATGATCTGAAAAAATTATCTTTCTTCATGGTAAGGAGTTCCGTTATCATATTCAAGAACTGTGAACCTGTTGATGAGTCGTCGAGCTCTAGTGACAGCATGGAAGGAAGGGGTATTTTGATCTCCACTGTGTAGCCAACAGACTCTGCTGCGCAGCTTCCAGAAGTCTTCCTCAGACTTGTAGAGGGTAGCCAGATCAGAGGAAAGTTTATTGATGTACTCTGGGTTGGGAATATCAGCAGAGAGGGCCTCTTCAAGGAGCTCGCGGAGTTTCTTAATTTCTTCAGCACTATTTTGGGCATTGGCTTTAGACCAGGCGATGATATCTCTTCTGCACCAATTCAGTTTTGAAAGCACAGAAGACTACTCCTCGCTAGTCCAGACATTTTCCACAAGCGTAGCAACTTCTTGATTATGTATAAGTCTGTTATAAAACCTAAATAATCCCCTTTTCTTTACTCTTGTCTCATCTAGGATGGTAAGCAGTGGGCGATGATCAGACCCTTAAAAACGGAGGTATTGGGATCGACCTGAGGGGAACAGATCACACCACATTGGATTAGAGAGGGATCAGTCGAGTCTTTCTCTTACAAAGTGAGTATGTCGCATCCCATACCAAGACAAGGAATTTCCTGAATGTTTCACACTCCAGAGCCCATTGTGAGCCAAGAGGCTTCGGAAGTCAAAGAAGGAGGATTCTGAACAGCTGGGACCTCCTTTCTTTTCCTCATGGTCCATCAATTCATTGAAGTCTCCTGTAAGGAACCATGCCTCGCTCCTGTTTTCACCAATATCCGAGAGGGCATACCAGATAAGGTGTGTTCTTTAATTATTAGGTTCCCCATACGTGAACGTAATGAAGGAGTATATGTTCTTAAAGCAGAATTAGCATCTATGAAATTAGGAAATGATTGGAGGATCTCCAGCGAGATATCATGTTTCCAACCAATTGCTAAGCCACCGCTTAATCCTACGGGAGGGACAATAAATACATAGGGGTAATCAAATTCATTCAATTTCTTTATAACATAATCATCTTGTCTTTGAGTTTCAAAGAGGAAAATAACATCAGGGAATAAAGTCTTGCGGAACTCCCTGAGTCTTGGAACTGTCAGTTTACTACCCATTTTCTGGCAGTTCTAGCTCAGAACAGCTAAGGAAGAGACTTTGGTTGAGCCCGAAAATATGAGGAGGAGCTGCAAGCCATTTGTCTTGTAGGAGGAATGATCACCGCTGAGGAGTTGGGAGGGATGTGTGAAGACGAGGGATTGTCGACGCAGAGCTTTTTACGAGCTGCAGTTTTGGGAGGAGCAGTCAGGCGCTTCTTTGCGCTTGCACATTGTAGAGGGCTTCTGACCACCTATTTCTTGGAGGTAGTGTTTTTAATGTTCTTTTCTTTGGCACTGATTTCTGAGGAGGAGGCGCTAAAGGTATGGAAACAGTAACATTGTCAAAAGCTGGTTCAAGTGTAATAGAGGTGTGGATTATCTGGGATTGAGGCTGAGATGTGGGATCGGGAAGGGGGTTAGACGAGGGGCGAACTCGTTTACCACTACTGAGAATTAGTTCCTCTTGGTTCTGTACATTTTTATAATGTACCTTGATGTCTTGGAGATTACTAGAACTTGACAGTCTAGCCTCCAAATTCCTTGGTAGGATCAAAGATACAACAACAAAGGGAATTGAGAGACGATGGCTAATTGGGATGGGGTTAGATTCACGATTGGATTGGCTCTTTAGATTTCTAGGAAAGTGCCTTGGGTTAAGGGGGGATGTAGGGGGGATTCCGAGTTATGGGGTAGACTATCATTTCCTCTTGGATTATCATATGTAACTAGGTTGAGAGAAGGATGTTCTGGGTTGATCAGGCCCTCAGCAGGGAGGGGGGATGACATCTCGATGAGAAAGAGGGTGAGAGAGAGATGTGGGTAGTCAGGTTTATTCATTCGACGGTGATTGGATCTGTAGTTAAGACGACGTGATGGGGAAGACATGTGGGAAGTTCCGAGAATATGGTTTGCACCAGAGAATTCCTTGAACTCATGAGGCCTGATATAATTGGATTTAGGTTGTGGTTGGTCAACTACCCGAGATGACGAGATCTGATCTCTTCTGAGAGGGGATCTGTGATGATGAGAAGGTCTATCTGAGTTACGTTTCTCAGCCTCCAATCTGTGAAGAGTTCTTTGATGGTGGACACTATGGGATCTGGGAGCTGAGTTCACAGGAGCAGGAATGGCAGGGCAGTCCTCTTTCTCATGAAAGAGAGAGTAGAAACTTAAGCAGTATTTTTCCGGCCTTTCAAAATCAAGGTCAACCGTTGTGGTTTCTCCTGTGGGAAGGCAAATTTCCAGAGATTTTTCCAATGGTTGAAGACCATTAATGGAGTCCATGATCTTAGATTGGTCGACATCAGCAGTAATGAAGGTTCCCATTTCCTCTCCTATTCATTTAAGGGTCTGAAACGACCAAAAGTGGAGGGGGATACCGTACACTTTTATCCAAAAGGTTATTGAAGATGAGAAGTCAGCAGACTATAGGTTCCCAACGTTGGAGCAAAAGCATCCACCTTTTATAGTGGTACGGGCCTTTCTCCAGAACAGATAAAAGGTCTGATTCAGATTGGAATCTGATCTGAAACTTTGTAGGACCTAGCTCTCTTCCGGACACTTTACCTTCCATGCCCCACAAATGAGGTAAGAAGGATAAAACAGCTCGAGTGTGTTGGAGAGATTGGTTGATGGTCCTGACGATGATAGTGAGATGATTGTCTTCAATGAGTTGGGCACTGTTATTGTCTAAGATACGAATGGGTGAACAACGTTTTGGAAAGAAAGACGTTTCTGGCCACTTTCCTTTCTCTCGACGGGTTAATCTGTGATCCATGGTAAAATAGGTTTAACAGGGGAAGCAGGGAAGATAAACAGTAAAGGGAAAGACTGAGTAGATCAACGGTAAGCAAGTGCAAGCAAAACAGCGGAGATCAGGAATGGAGGAAGGGAGAGAAGAGAGTAGCAATGAGAAGGCTACATCAAGTCTAAAACACGGCGGTGAGACGGTGAAATCCAGTAAAAGAGAGGAGATAACTTAGATGGAAGGATAAAGAAAGGAGTAGTCAACATCCAATCGGCAGAATTTTGAAAAAGGTTTCCCAACTGGTGAAAGGTCAAAACCCATTGGGGAAGTAACTGAAACCAATCGCTTCTAAAATGAATTAGGAGACGCACAAAAAAATATTGAAATAAAATATTTCATGTCTTATTAGTTCGCTTTATAAATAAATCCAAATAAACTTATATTTACATTACATTACATACAAAAAGTTTTAAACCCTCCCAAAGTCTTTACCTTTCTAAACAAGCTAGCCTTTCCAAAACCCTATCTTTCTGTTTTAGCTAACAACGATTTACAGACTTATCCAAACGAAAGCTGAAAAAACACAACTTAAAACCCATTTTCTTCAATTAAGGATCTTGAAGAAACAGAGTTGATGGTATTCGCCTCAAACCAAGTTGTTTGATTCAGTTGAAGAGAGCCACAGTGACTTCAGAATCGTCCTCCTTGCGGTTGATCCTCGAAAGGCGGTACCTTTTCTGCAATGGGGCTCCTGGGGCATTAATCTCATCATCAATGACATCGTCTAAACCAAACGGTTTGTTCGAACCGAATCTGCCATGGTGGAAAACCGAGGTTTTCCGAGGTGTAGTATACGCGAAATGTGACTGCTTTGCGATTAATGTCTGTAATAAAAAAACAGGGAGCAATTAGATGAACGTTCAAGTAAACGGTGTATCATGAAATCTACTAATGATCTCAGTTTTTACTTACAGCTTCTCTTATTGTCTTTGAAACGTGAAACAACTGTTTCAAGTCTTCATGCTCGACCCCACAGATAATCCTCACCTGTAAACAAATTACAAAACCTCTCAATAAAAGTCGGTTGACCTCAAACCACCAAAAGTTTTCCAGAAATGGAAAATCTGAATGAACACTTTCTCATTTTCAATAGGGTATTGATTTTCAACTCAATCTAATTAATACTCCTCAAATTAACATGAATTCTCAATTAATTAACAGAAACCAGAATTCAGGCAAAAAATATTTATATCAAAAGAGAATTTGTGATGAAATTAACCAAAAAATTGGAAATTTCTAAGTTCCAATACGATTTTGAATCATAAAGAACAAAAAGGTTTTAACTTTCAGCTCAATCTGATAAATACTCAGTAAATCCGAATGAATTTTATACGTTCCGTAGGCTCTACCCATGAATAAAAAAGATCTTGTGATGAAATTAACGAACACTTCCTCTTTTCCAATACGATTTTGAATCTCAGAGGAACAAAAAGGTTTCAACTTTCAGCTCAATTAGACTAATACTTTATAAATTAAAATGAAATTTCAATTAATTAACCAGAAGAAGTTAAAAAAAAAAAAAAGGAGTTAGTGATGAATCGAACCAGAATATCTAAAGGAAGATCTTCAAGTTCTCGACTTTGACCACCTGCAGCCGAAGTTTTATCGCAGAGCTTCTTCGATGAGGTATTTCTTACAGGTGAATCGAAAATCGAGTCACCAATCTCATCACCTGATGAAAATAGAATCCTCTTCCTCCCAAAGCCTCTCTTGTACTGAACCAACTCTAACTCTAACCCTAATCCATCTTCCACACCACGACGTTGCTTCAAATTCGATTTCTGGGCAATGATTCTCGTCTTCCCTAATGCCATTTTCGCTAAATTTAATAAATACCCAAAGATTCTTACTAGTAGTTGGTATCTGCATCAGAAGAAAAAAAAATGAGATGTTTTTCCAATTAGAGAACCCACAAACAGAGGATTTGAATAAAGTAAGAGACAGCATAGGAAAGAGAATCTAGTAGCAAGAAACGAACCTATACACAGTGAGATGCTTCAGAGAAGACCGAAGATTTGTCGATATATGTTTGCGGGCAAATGAACGAGTCTGAGAAAAATGAGTGATTTTTCTTTTTCTTTGTTAGAGTTGTGACAAGAAGATGAGCTAACTTCTCCGTATTTATAGTGAAGATATTATCATTTTTCTTTTAATATATTAATTATTACTTTTTAGTCAAATTATTTATTTAATAGAACCAGAAAACGCTGGAAATTTCCATACGTCTTCATCTATTCTTTAATTTTTAAATTTGTTTATCTTCCCTTCTCCCTCCTTTCTCGTAGTAAGCAAAAGACGGCTACAAAAACTAGCCGTTGGGATAAGACGTGGCGGACTATGACTCGGAGAATGAATTAACGTGGGAGGTTCATCTGCTGACGTGGCGTTAAGTTGTTCGTTTGTCGGTTTAGTTTCATAACACGGTTTTGTTCGTGGGTTCCTAGTATGTGGCACAGTCTTCTAACACCTATCAGTTATCCTCACCGACTAAAACATTTTAGAGGATTAAGAGTAGCTCTGTCAAGCGGATCAAATCCATGATCTACGATCCGCCCTACGACGGGTTAAACCAATTTTCCATCCGCATTAACACGCTCCGCTAAACGCGAAAAGCAAAAACAATCGATCTGTATTCGTCCCGCTTGGTAACCCGTAAATATTTAAATACTAATTAAAATTTAAAATATAAATAATTTTAATTAAAATAATATTTATTAATACAATTTAATATTAAAAATGTAAAATAATAATTTTTATTTTTAAAAAAAAATTGAAAAAATATTTATTTTTATTTTATTTTTCAATTTACTCACAAATTTTTTAAATTAATAATAAAATATTGATTTATTAAAAAATGATAAATTTTGCGGATACCCGCAAACCCGCAGTTCTAATATATTCTGACCCGCACCCGGTAAACTAAAAAAAAAATTTGAACCCACATCCGCCCCGCGGCAGGTAAAAACCTGCAGGACCCGCAGATAATGACTCAAATTAAAAAGGTTAATTAAAAGTTAACTTTTTTTAAAAAACATTATTGACGACTCCTTTTCTTATCAAATAAAGTTTTGATTGTGTTCTTGTGGATTTTTTTTTAATCGTCTATTATTTTGTATTAAGGATCCAAAAAGGCAAAATATTATAGGAAATAAAGGTATAGAATATAAAATTACAAGTTTATGGATTAAACCGGCCCAAATCTACTGAACCGAAATTTGTTATATTTGGATAAACACAAGAATGAAAATTCCAAGAGGTGGATGCCATGCGTCGATTTCCGCATCAAATCGGCATGCAAATCGCCGCCATTGAAGTAGCTCTGGTAACAAGCTTTGTCGCTACACCGTGTGATTCCTGCCAATCAAACTTCACCAAATATCACCACAAAACCATTGCGTCAAATTAACTGTTCTATAATCAACACACGATTGCTAATTAATGTGTCTTGTGTCTGCAGAACCCACCAGATTTATCACAGACGAAGTTAGGAACCGTCGAACCCATTCACTCGTTCATGCATCAGACCAACCGATCCAAGCGCCTAGCAAATGGCATGGGGAAAGAGAGAGATCTTCGGCTGTTGTGGCGGTAGAACCGTGAAGAAGACCGGAAACGGGAAAAGAACCGGATTTATAGAAGGCCGGTTCCGTTTAAAAGCCGGAAGCAAACATCGAGCAAAAACTTAAGCTCAAGTCAGGGCCGGCCCTGACCTAAAGCCCAACTAGCAAAGGCTTTAAGTGCCCAATTATTGTAAATAATTTTGGGGCAGCAAATTTTTAAAATTATCTCGTAGGTCAGTGGTTAAGGGATATGATCTAAAGGTTTGGTAGCAGGTTCGAATCTCAGTAGGGCAATTTTTTTTTTTTTTGCTTTAGGCGTTAATATACATTGGGCCGGACCTGGCTCAAGTTACAGGGAAAAACGGTGGAGAGTTTGATGAAGCTTGTTAGACGTACGAATCCGCAGAAAAACAAAAGCCAAAAGTAACCTAACCGCCGGTGAAGCACACGCAACCACCGGCGATTGGAATCAAGTTCAAGGTTATGGGTGAGTTCTAGAGAGTATATGAAAATTTCTAGAGAGAGAAACGACTATTATAAAGATACAAACTGATTTAACTATGGCATATATACCTGATTCTTTTTTTTTTGAACTTTATATACAACTGATTTTGTTACGTCATGTATTTCATTATGAAGATACAAAGATATGCATACATCAACGGACAAAGAAAAAAAGAAAAAGATATGCATACATCATTATTATATTTCTCTATATTTATTCCACAATATTATTGATAAAAACATGTATTCCATTAGATTGGTAATTTTATTGAATTTCTGTTACACCTCTTTAATCAAAGGAATTTATAACTAATGAACATTTAGGGATCTGCTAAAATAAAACTGTGTCAATGATTTTTCCTGAATAAAAATACTAGTAAAAAACATTACTCTAATTAAGTTATATATGAGTGTTTGTGCTACTTATTGAAAAATCAAGATCCAAAGATATGCATATGTGTCCAAGCTCTTGTGGTTAAGTGGTTGGGGACGGGCCTTGGACGCTAATACGTTCCGGGTTCGATCCTTTTTCTATGCGAAACTAAGTCACATTTGTTTAAGGACATCCACATGGATATGGGCCTTGCTTTAGGGGTCCATTTGAATACCCGGAGAGAGGGTCTATCCATAGGCTGCACCTCCCCTTGGGAATTAGTCTGAGCCCTTCCATAAGCTCGGGATACCCCAGGTTAATCAAAAAAAAAAAAAAAAAAAAAAAAAAAAAAAAAGAAGAAGATATGCATATGTTAGAAGCCACCGACAATGGTTGACATTTTTGTTAACAAAAAAGTAACATTGAATTGTAATTCAATTTCAGAAATTAATAAATTTGTTGTAGTCGAAACTTACTCTATAGATAGAGAGAGTAGTGTAGCCGATGGTTAAATGTTCTGTCCCCATTGATTTAACACATGAGATAAAAAGATATGTGATGTAGAGGCAAAAAAGAATTTTGGTGATGCAAGCGTCGCTGTATTTCCAACGTAAGCCACATACTAATTTTTATTTGTGTTTATATTATTAACTAAGGAAATTAATTTTATATTACACCAAAAAACTACTTTTGTGAAAGGTAACTCTAATATTCTAAACCGTAAGAGGGAGGAAGAGAAACAAAAAAACAATTCTCATTTAATTCTCGTGGTAGTTGGAGAATGTATTGATTGGATTCTCGATCCACTCGATTTTAGTACTGCATTAATTCATGTGGCTTAGCTACTTGTTGTTAAGAGGTACGTATATATTTCATTCTGATATGACTTACTTGTACATTTCTTTTTTGCCACACAAAAAGGTATAACTAAGATAACTAGATTTTGACCCGCACTTCTAAGTGCGGGTATAATTTTCTTTACAAATTTTACTTTTTATTCATTTTGTTAATAGTAGTTTAGATTTTTAATTATGTAATCTAATTTTGATTATAATTGTTTAACCAACATTATAAACAGTGAGTTAGCAATTTAGTTTTTTTTTAAATGAATTATGTGTTATTTGGAGGAGATATATCGTAAGGATTAAGAGATTAAAATAACGATGTAAATAATTTGTGTTGTATCGTAAGATCATAGTTAAATTATACCCGTTTAATTAATTATGTGTTTTTTTAAATAATCTGTGTTGTATCGTAAGATCATAGTTTGGAAAAATATATATATGTGAAAACAACTATTGTAAAAGTTATGTGGTATATGTTTAATTGTTATTTTATTTATCTAAAATATTATTTTATAAAATACATGTTGTAGTCGTATATATAATTTGCAAATTTGATGGAACTATCCGTTAAAAACTTAATTCAAACATAAAGCATAATTTGACGCTTCAAATATTTGAATAATATAAGTATGAAATCATTTTAATATTTTATTAATTTTAAAATATATCAACTGAAATTATTTACTATATGCGAATTTTTTTTTAGAAAATTTATAATCGAGATTGACTAATTAATTTTTCAACCCGTTTAATTAATTAAATATTTTTCAGTTTGATGAAAAAACCTGCTAAAAAGTACAATCGTAAAAACATCAATCGTAATATGTGTATATATATATATTTGAAACAAAATAAAAAGATATTAAAATATATTATAAATATATTTTGAATTAAATCATAAATTAGAGAATCTTAATTTATATATAATAGTTGATGTATAAATTATTAATTATATTTATCAATTAATTTGTTTTGATTTTAATTAATTAGGAAAGTGGGACCCATTAGATTTTGGTTGTTTGGCTACATGTTTAATAATTGTCTTGTTTGGAAACATGGATTGTAGAGATAATAAATCAAATATAAATTGTTTTACAGTTTTACCCTTAATGAAGGTTACAAATCCTAATAATATCAAGGACAAATTTCGGGAACAACATTTATGTAACATGGCAAACCTTCCTGTTTTAATAGTATTGATTGCTATTGTAGATGTATTTGCAGTTTCACATCGTGTGTGGTAAGTGGATGAAGCTTGAGGATGGGTTTTAGTTCCACGAACCTGATATATGTGGATTTAACTTCTCAATCACTTTCAAGGATACAGTGATCTTTGAAGGCATGATTAGTGCAATAAATGATAAGTTTAAGTTTAAGAAGACAGACAATGTGGATGTTAGTTATCAATGGCCTCACCAGATGCTTGGACCGGACTGGAGAAAGACTAACTCTTCTTACATCAAGAATGATGATGATGTTACATTGTTTATAGCGACCTAAGCTGATTTAGAGGAGGTGTATCTTCGTTTTCGTGAATTACCAAGTATCGTCAACATACCTACTTGTGTTGAAGTCGGAGAAAGTAGCCACATTGGTGGGTGAAGGCTGACGAGTTTGCTAATGCGTAACTTACCGCCGATACGAACGCGGGTAGGAGTTAACCCTCCACAAGTTCAAAGAAGAGTTGTTGGAAGTGAAGGTATATTTTTAAGGCAACGATTTTAACATATAACTTATGAAGTTAGTTATATAATGATGGGACCAGGACATTTTATTTAATCACTACGTAATACTGTCAAATGATTAGTATATAGGGTATCGAAATCCACAAGGACTCTAGACCTTACGATAGATTATAGAATTATCAGGTTAAGCTAGGTGAAATCAATTAGAAACTAAAAGCAAGCAGGAAAGTAAATCAATAGCAGGAGTGGTTTGTAAGGAATTAACTAAAAGGGTCAAGTCTAGGGAGTTCTCAGGAAATCAGACAAGCAGATAAACAATCAGTCATGATCAAATTTTCTAGAACTCAAACACAGATATAGAACTAACCAACTGTCGTTGCGAGAGTTCTCTAAGTCTAATTAGCAGAAACCCAAATTCTTTTGTAATTCCTAACAGATTAAACTAGCCTTAAGTGCAAGTTCGATATGTTCACAATTCAACTAACCCAAATTCCTTTGCAGATAATTAAATTGCTCAACCTAAATAGATCAGATTTTAAACCACACTGTCGTGTCAATTTAATAACCTAAAGTCTAGATTCTAAGTGATCAAGTTAGAAACTAGTATTAATCACAATTCAGGTTGAAGAACAATAAAGTTATGAATCCTTAACTGATTAATTATATCTAGTAAGTCATGAAATCCCTAACGAGAATCCCTAAACCTAACTATGAATCTACTCAGACATGATTGATGAAACACAAATCATAGAAATAATAGATTGCATAAAAGAGAGTAAGAAATAAAAGGGGTTCGAAATCTTCTCCAAAAGCAGGAAGCAGTTCAGGTTCAGATCAGCCCAAAAGCTCTAAAATCTCTATGCTCAAAGTATGAAAGCGTATCTAGAATTAAACACCAAAAACCTAATTATAATCATCTAATCACGGCTGGGGCTTCTTTGTAATTATTGGAAACTTCAGGGCCAAAGTGCAATATCCATATTCTTCATTAAACCGCCGAAGATAAGTCCATCTCGCGTGTGTGTCGATCGATGCACAATGTGTGTCGATCGATGCAATCCTCTATTTTGGACAGTGAACTCTATCTCTCGGGTCAAAACTCCAAAATGCTCCAGAAAGTGCCATAATCACCAAATCCACTCCAAACGTGCATGTATATAATAACACATGTAAAAGACTCTAAAAAAACACTGATAGGTCAGGTTTTATTCCCTATACTAACTGCAAGTGCACATCAATATCAATGTAGTATATAGGGTTATCGAATCCACATGGACACTGGTCTCGATAGATCAGAACGGAATAGATTAATACTAGGAAGGAAGCAAATTGTTGTAAAGTAGATAGCAAGGCGAGAAAGTAAATCTATAGCAGGAATTGGTTGTGAAAGCAATAAACTAAAAGCGCTAAGTCTAGGGAATTCTCAGGAAATCAGACAAGCAGACAAGTTAATCAGTCAGGATCAAATTAAACTCAGTTCTAGAACTCAAATCACGAAATTAGAATTAACCAAATCTCTTTGCGAAAATCCTCTAAGTCTAAGTGCAGTAATCCAAATCTCTTTGCAATTACTAACAGATTAAACCAGCATTAATTTCAAGTTCGATATGTTCACAATTAAACTAAACCAAATCTCTTTGCGAATAATTTAATTGCTCAACCTAAATAGTTCAGATTCTAAACCACACTCTCGTGTCGTATTTAGCAACCTAAGATCTAGATTCTAATTGATCAGGTTAGAACTAGTATTAAGCACAATTTAGATCGAAGAACATTCTAATCATGTGAATCCTTAACTGAATTAAACAAGTCTAGCAAGTCATAAAATCCTTAATGAGAAACCCTAAACCTAACTATGAATCTACTCAGACATGATTAATGGAACAGAAAACATAGAAATAATAGATTGCATATAAGAAATTAAATAGATAAAGGGGTTCAAAATCTTCTCCAAAATAGATGAAGTACAGGATTAGTTTAGCCCCAAAAGCTCTAAAAATCTCTTAGCTCTAAGTATGAAAGCGTATCTAAAATAAAAGCCAAAACTCTAAATATATAGGCATAATCTCGGCTGGGGCTTCTGTGTAAATACTGGAACTATTCTGGGCTTCTCTGCAAATCTTCATAACTTGTTAAACCGCCGCGTACGACCCATCTCGCTAGTGTGTCGATCGACACCAAAGGTGTGTCGATCGATGCATGATCATCAAATCGGGCAGTGAGTTAAACTCTCGGCCAAAATGCTCCAAAAGTCCCAAAATACACCAATTATCTCCAATTAGCTCCAAACCTGATTAAACCTGTAAAAGACTCTAAAATAACACAAAAGACACTAAAAACACATCTATATCATGGCATAAAATGGGTAAAAACCATGATATATCAACTCCCCCACACTTAGCCTTTGCTTGCCATCAAGCAAAACAGAGAACTAAAATGCAGTGAAGAGGTTTGAAAACTCTTCAGAAACTCTTTTCATCTTTGAAGCAGCAACACTCAGATTCCCCTTAGTAAACCACATGAAAGAATCAACCTGCAGACATCAAGACCAACTTATACTTCCCCCACACTTAGAAACTGTCCTAAGTAAACTCCACAATCACATTCAAGCATTCAAATTCTCCCTACTGACTTCTGCAAGTATTTAAGTGCGGTCTCACCTAAGGAGTATCGATCAAAGGGCACATGGATTCTTACCTTATCAGCTCTAGACCACCATACTATCTTTCTCTAGTCCCTTTCTTCTCTTTCCCTTCCTTAGCATTCTGATTTTTCCCCATTGGGTATCATTTTTTTTTTTATCAGTGCTCTTCCCGTTAAGGGGTGTACTTTGGACACATTCCATGGATGCATAAGAGATAATAGTGTTTGCTACTATTCCCATGACCACTTCGGAGTTACTAACTCATCCTCAGTTTATTATCTTTTTTTTTTTTTATGGAAGGGGAGAAGGGAACTAGATAGGACAGGTTTACAGGCTGTGTCAGAACTAACAAGGGAATCCAACACAAAGTATACCAAGCCCTTAGGTGAGAAATCTAAGTCAGTATTAAGTTTGAAGTCAGTAAAAGGATCCTCTGATACCTGAAGTGATGTGGGTGTCCTCAGTAGGTTGATCCGTGTCTGGGTTTTCTAATAGTCATAGATAATCTGCAGCTTCATCCCAATGGTTACTTAAGTTCCTGCAAGTGCTGCTAATCTTCTCAAAAAATCATTGTTTCTTACTTAAAAAAATTTTGACTCAATAAAACAAATTTTTGAAAAATTTAACTGACTCTAAGAAAACAAAAGAAAGAAGTTAGTAGAACCTCCCCCACACTTAAGACACATTGTCCCCAGTAGTGTCAAGCGAAGGATTGACAGAAGAAAGAAAATAAAAATTTGTTTATGGAATGGTTGAGTTCTCTCGGGTTTTACCTCTGTCGCACTCAGGCATCGATCGTTGCACTAAGTGCATCGACCGTTGCTAGGCGATTTTTCGTTGTGGGTCGATCGTTGCTCAGGACCGCAACGATCGCTGCAATGCGATTTCTGTCGTATTGTGACGATCGACACAATGGTGTGTCGATCGACGCACTGCGTTTATCGGATCAGTCAGCAAGTTAGCAGGTTAGTCCGTCGGGTTATGTCATTTTCAAGACCTGCAAGCTGAAAACACTAGAAACAGAGTAAAACCGAAGCAACAAATGTATCTAATCAAGTAGAACCATCCAAACATAGTATCAAAATAAAAGAAAAAGTGCAAGAAAAGATAAAGAGAAAATCAGAGTACAGAACCGATAATCGAGAGATGACAGCTACGCTCACTCACTATCATCATCTATGTCACCATATCTCTCAGCATCACTGGCATCCTCGGGAGATCGCTGTCGACGACGTCTGTCAGGTACGGGCTGATGAATCCGTGGCTGCCTCCTGCAGCTGCAAGTACGCATGAAGTTCCAAACAGCTCGTAGAATCCCATCTGATCTCTCTCTCCACTCAGCCTCAGAATATGCACCATAAGGCATCGTTGGCTCGGGAAAGTCACCTATATCGTCGACCGGGGCAGGCGCAGGGGCAGCAGAAGTCGAAGCTCGTGTGGACGGCTCTCCCAGCGGATGAGCCATAGTAGGAATCCCACGCTGCTCAGTCTCTGGAGGCTGGAATCTCAGAGCCTCCAATGTATTGATCCGTGTCCACCTAGCAGCAGGAAGCTCCATACCACACATCCTAGTGGTCGGGTCCCGATAAACCCAAATGCGCCCCTCCTTGAGCCAGGTAGCGCTCTGCAAATGACTGAAGTCTAGGAACTCATGGGCTCTATCACGCCCTGTGCCCTGTAGAGGAATCCCGCAATACTCGAAAATGGGAGTAAGCAAGATCCCTACCGTCTCAGTACCGACTCCATCAAAAGGCTTCGTCTGCAGATCACACAAATGCAAAGCGAAGACAGCTCCCAAGTTGAGACCCGTAGTAGGATCTCTCACGCCAGAACCTCTAAACTGATCTCTCAGCCCCATAAACAGCATCTCCATCTCATACTTGCGCATCTTGTTGGACTCAAACTTGCATAGCAAGCTCCAAAACAAGATACGCGAGACATATCTCAGCACAGGATGCCTCATCATCTTCACCGGTGTGGTCCTGGAGTTGTATCGACCACTGCCAATACACTCCCAGAATGCTCGAGCCTCATCTGGATCCCACTCAAGCGGCATGGCAATGCGTCTGGGCTCAGTACTGAACCCATAGATCCTGCAAAGATCTAGTAGAGGAATCCGATACCTGACTCCCCAACTCATGAAGGTAAAGATACCTCCTGTAGCGCTCCTGCTATCGGGATCTGAGTAAACCACTCTGCAAGTGGCTAGCAACTGCCTGACCAGCTCAGGATAGAGATCATAAGGGCGCATTAGCATTGTCCCTAGACCAATGCCTCTGTACACAGCAAGTACCTGCTCATCGATCCCCAGAATCTTGCAGGCAGAGTAGTCAGCGAACTTGGTTGGCTTGATGGTCATACCACACCAACCACTGTAGAGAAGCGAATCATACTCATCCCACTGGTTAAGCAGTGGTCGCTCTGTGAAGTCTGCAATCTTGAGGAACGTGCAAATGTTATCTGGCCACTGTCTGGCTGTAGGGATCTCCGTCATATCTGCTCGGGGCCAAGGCAGTGCTACAGCTGGACCCACTCTAACATATGGCTCGGGTGGCTGAGAGTGTCTGTGAAACCACTCTGGTGGTGGAATGTACTGTCTCGTGGCTGTTGATGTTGTTGCTTGCTTCTTGCGGGGCTGTCTGCGAGATGCCATCTGCAAAAGAAACAGAATTCAAACCATATAAGTCTCGGCAACTCTCTGTGAATTCAAACGACCGTTGCTAGGCGATTTCGCCGCAAACAATCAACCAAAATTCAGTTCAAATTCGTGCCACATTGTCTCAAATCAGTTCAAAATCATAACCTATCACCCTATATTGGTCTAATTACGCATGCCTCATCAAATTTCAGTTCAAAATTCTCAAACACTAAAACCCTACAATTGAATCCGAAAATTTGAAAAATTTAGGTACATTACCTTAGATTCTTGAGATATGAGCTAAAGAAACGGATTTAGAGTGTGAAATAGGAAGAATTAGCGATTGAATCGAAGAAATTTGATGAGAAATCGGGATTTTTGGGTGTGAGCTCACGGTGTACGGACGATCGGAAATGAGAAAGAAAAGAGAAGAGAAAGGGTTTAAGGTACTTACCTCGGTCGTGGTTGCAACGATCGTTGCTTAAGGGCAACGACCGATGCTGGTCAAATCGAAATCGATTTCCGGTTTAGCGTGTACCTAAATTTTGCAATTGAACCAATTGCAACGACCGTTGCGTATGAGCAACGATCGTCACAATGCGATTACCCCTCTTCGTCAAATCTCCTTGCAACGACCGGTGCACAAGTGCATCGATCGTTACACATCTCCAGACTCGAGTTCTGTATCTGAAACTTAAAAACCAATAAAAACGTGAAATCCTAAGAAAAACACCAAAAATGAAAAGGAAAAACAACTAAACCTAACAGTGGGTTGCCTCCCACTCAGCGCTTGTTTAAGGTCATTAGCTTGACCGGACGAACAAGATCTTTCAGGCACCGAGAGATCTTGACAGAGACTTTTTCTGTCTCTGTGCAAGTCTCCTCATCCAAGGTGGCGAGTAGGCTGTCATAGAATGCTCGTGTCCAAGAAAAGATGGAGTAAAATGCGCTCCAGGATCTATAATCACAGTGTCATCCGGCTGCTCATCATCTGCTTCCATGATGGTGAATGTCTGCCCATCTATTAGTGGTCTTCGCAGCTTGTCCATCTCATAACGCAGCGGTTCATCTCCCAGATGGAGGTCTATCAGGCTGTTCCTAACATCAATTACCGCTCCCGCTGTAGCCAAAAATGGTCTTCCAAGTAGTAACACTTCATCCGGATCACAGTCATATTTCAGGACTAGGAAGTCTGTTGGAACTAAATAGTTTCCAACTCTCACCGGGATGTCCTCAAGAAGTCTTTCCGGAACTCTTATAGACTGATCAGCTAGGACAAGAGAGGTCCTAGTAGGCTTAAAATCCAACATTCCCAGCTTCTCTGCCACAGAGTATGTCATAAGACTTCCAGCAGCTCCTAAATCACAAAGAGAGCGCCTAAAACTATCTTAGAAGATAGAACAGTTAAGCACAAAGAATCCAGGGTCTGGCAGCTTCTTCGGGATCTTAGTCAGCAGAACATCACTAATATGTTGAGGAACTATAATCACCCAATCTCTCAGCTCCTCATCTAAAGGCCGGATCTTGTTCAAGTATCTCTGCACACATGGGTGATATGGTGGATCATCAGAAGATGGAATTTCTTCCAATTCTTCACCAATCTCCTCTAGCTTCTTAAGCTCTTCAATTTCCTGCTTAATTACTTCAGACACTGAGGAGTGTTGTCTAATGATTTGCGCATAGATTTCCTGTTGAGAAATCTCAGAGACTCCAGAGAATAAGCTATCAAGATTCAAATCTGCATCAATACCATTATCATTCGGCAAGTCTGTCTGTTCACGACCTGCATCGACCGACACTAGATGTGTGTCGATCGATGCATCACTGTATTTTTCACCCGAGAGTTTTTCTCCAAAATCCGAGATTTCTTCTTCTTTCACCAATTCAGCTGTACTTAGCTCAATTTTTTCACCTAGGTGAGATCCATCATTAATGTACACAGACCAGGCTTTAATATGAGTGTCTGCTACTCCTTTTCCTTTCATAGAGCTGGAAATCTGATTCACCTGAGTATCCAACTGCTTCATGTGAGTGTTCATGGACTCGATCTTTCCATTGAGGTCTTCATAGACAGCATCTAACTTCTTGTTGCTCTCCACAGTACTCTTGGTCTGACTCTCCATAAGTTGTTCTATCATTGCTTCTATTCTACTCTCATGAGCAGTGGCTGTAGGAGGAGTCTGATAAGATGAAGATCCATAGGTTCTCTGAGTACCTTGTCCAAAAGGCTTCTGAAAACCACTTGTCTGTCCAAAACCAGCTGAGCTCTGATTGCCTGTGAAGGCACTCTTCTGTCCTCCATTGAAGAATCTGTTTCCCTGCTGATACCAAATCTGTTACCTTGGAAACCAGATCCTCCAATGTAATTCACATCTTCTTCCTGAGTGTCCTCCTCAGTCTGAATTACTTCTACATCTTGTGCAAAGTGGACAGCTTTTTTACCAGTCAGGAGATTGCAAATTGTGTCCATTCTAGATCTCAATTCAGCCATCTCTGTATTCTCTACACTTCTACCAGATTTCTTCCTCCTATCATCCATAGTCTTGCAACTGTTGCTGCTCACTAAGTTCTCAATCAACTGCTTAGCTTGTGCAGGAGTTCTGGTGTTGAAGTTTGCATTACTGGAGTTATCCAGCGCAGACTGATATGGCAGATCTATGCCTCTGAAGAAGATACCTAGCAATGTGACCTCAGTAAATCCATGGTGTGGACAGTCACGCTGGTACTTCCTAAATGTCATCCAAGCAGTCTTAAGTGGCTCAGTAGGACCTTGGGTAAATGTCAGAATGTCCTGTCTGGACTGATCGGAACGCGCATCATCATAGAAGTGACGCAGAAACTCACTCTTCAAGGCTGCCCAAGTAGTATACTGACCAGGTGCCAGTTGCTTCAGCCATGCAGCAGCGTCTCCAGCGAGACTGTATGGAAAGAGCTTGAGGAACAGATAATCTTGGCAGACTCCATCATACTTCATGCCATTGATTAGGTCCTCAAATGTATCAATGTGCTCCATAGGCTGCTCTGTAGGATGACCATGGAATGCATTCTGTCTCATAAGTGAGTAGTAGATGGTCTTGATCTCAAAATCATCCCTCTCAAAGCCAGGAAGAATTAGAGCTGACCGGTTTGCATGAAACTCATCCGGTCTGTTATAGTCAGCCAAGGTTCTCTCATGGACAACCATCTCTCTACCTTGGGCCTGTCTTGGCCCTTGGTTCTGCTCCTGTTGCAGTGGCTCAGGAGGGTCAGGGATGACATTCCCTTCAGCATCAACCCTTTGCCAAGCAGCATTGTACGGGTTGTTATCTTGGTCCCTCAGAGTACCTTGAGCATAGCGTACTAGAATCAGCCTCTGTACTACCATTCTTTCTCTTCTTTCTCTTCTGTTAGTCCTCTCTAGACGTCCAAGTTCTTCAAGATCGAGATTGATTAGGCTTAAGTTCGGATTACTTCGAGTTTCACGTCTGTAATCGTCAAGCAACGACCGATGCTATCAGTGCAACGATCGATTCAATCTCAAATCGCTTAGTGACGATCGACACAAGAGGTGCAACGATCGGCGCAAGGCGAAATCGGTACCTGCGACAGAGAGAAAACAGAGAAGAAATCAGTAAAATAAAAAAAAAAACGAAAACAAAAACACAAAAGAAAAATTCCTAGTAAAAACCCTAAGTTCGGTCCTATCGAAGACTCTAAGAGTCCCCGGCAACGGCGCCAAAAACTTGATAGGTCAGGTTTTATTCCCTATACTAACTGCAAGTGCACATCAATATCAATGTAGTATATAGGGTTATCGAATCCACAGGGACACTGGTCTCGATAGATCAGAACGGAAGAGATTAATACTAGGAAGAAAGCAAATTGTTGTAAAGTAAATAGCAAGGCGAGAAAGTAAATCAGTAGCAGGAATTGGTTGTGAAAGCAATAACCTAAAAGCGCTAAGTCTAGGGAATTCTCAGGAAATCAGACAAGCAGACAAGTTAATCAGTCAGGATCAAATTAAACTCAGTTCTAGAACTCAAATCACGAAATTAGAATTAACCAAATCTCTTTGCGAAAATCCTCTAAGTCTAAGTGCAGTAATCCAAATCTCTTTGCAATTACTAACAGATTAAACCAGCGTTAATTTCAAGTTCGATATGTTCACAATTAAACTAAACCAAATCTCTTTGCGAATAATTTAATTGCTCAACCTAAATAGTTCAGATTCTAAACCACACTCTCGTGTCGTATTTAGCAACCTAAGATCTAGATTCTAATTGATCAGGTTAGAACTAGTATTAAGCACAATTTAGATCGAAGAATATTCTAATCATGTGAATCTTTAACTGAATTAAACAAGTCTAGCAAGTCATAAAATCCTTAATGAGAAACCCTAAACCTAACTATGAATCTACTCAGACATGATTAATGGAACATAAATCATAGAAACAATAGATTGCATATAAGAAATTAAATAGATAAAGGGGTTCGAAATCTTCTCCAAAATAGATGAAGTACAAGATTAGATCAGCCCCAAAAGCTCTAAAAATCTCTTAGCTCTAAGTATGAAAGCGTATCTAAAATAAAAGCCAAAACTCTAAATATATAGGCATAATCTCGGCTGGGGCTTCTGTGTAAATACTGGAACTATTCTGGGCTTCTCTGCAAATCTTCATAACTTGTTAAACCGTCGCGTACGGCCCATCTCGCTAGTGTGTCGATCGACACCAAAGGTGAGTCGATCGATGCATGATCATCAAATCGGGGAGTGAGTTAAACTCTCGGCCAAAATGCTCCAAAAGTCCCAAAATACTCCAATTATCTCCAATTAGCTCCAAACCTGATTAAACCTGTAAAAGACTCTAAAATAACACAAAAGACACTAAAAACACATCTATATCATGGCATAAAATGGGTAAAAACCATGATATATCAAACACCAAAGGACTCTAAAACATACTTATATCATGGTCTAAAACTGGTAAAAACCATGATATATCAATATGCAGTGGTACCATATGTGGAAAAATTAGAGGCGGTGTCGAGGTATTTTAGGGAAGAGAGACTGGCGTTAAACCACTACAATAAATATGTACATTGTTAGGAAAACATTATGCTATCATATGTCATACATAGCGTTTTCATAATTGCTATGTCAACCATAACTGTGGTAGGTGCCACCTTTACGATAGCGTTTTTGACATACTATAATAAATCGTTCTATTAGAGCACTGTTTTCATATATTTTCTTGTAACACATGTTTAGTGCTATTTTATTAGTGTGGTAGCATATTTTTATCGCTATATAAATAGATTAACTAGATATATATATATATATATATATATATATATTTTTTTTTTATATGAATTTTGTTTTGCAAAGTACTAATAATTTGATTGATATAATTTCTATACTTCATAAAATCATCAACAAACAAAACAATAATATTACATTAATCAAAAACAAGTCTTACATAGTTTTTTTTTGAATTAATGTTAAATTGATTCAAAACAAAAAAAAACTTTTTTACAAATATTGTAACTTCATTTGAGCTAATGGAATTGAAATTTTTTGACGAGTGTAAAACTTTGGAAATCCTAGCACTAGTGGGAAGCAAACCAGAGCTGCATAGCTCCTGGGAATTTGCAGGTTCCCATCTGAGACAGTGAAGATAGCTTGTTGCGGACTAATTTGTCGATGGCTCTTATCATTGCAGAAGTAGACAGAGAAATATCTCCATGCTTCCTAGAGTTACGTTCCCTCCAAATAGAATAGGTTGTCACTTGAGGTGCATATTTTAGCAGAAAAGTGGTCGTTGTGCTCTCATTTGTGTTCATCAGCACGTCCATGATCATGGTCCAGTTTGCTGAGAAGTTTAGTCCAAGTAATCCCTCTGCAACAGCCTTCCAGACCTCACTAGCATAGCTACACTGAAAAAACAGGTGGTCCCTGCTCTCAACATTATTATAATAGAGGACGCAAGTTGGATCATGTTGGGGACTCCATTTTTTATTTTGTCTCCAGTTGCAAGCCTATTCAAACTCTTATGAATATTTTGGAGTAGCTGAGCAGAACCACACACTCTTATGCCATGGTACCAAGTCTTGTCGATTGCGTATCAACTTCCAAGTTTCCTTGGAACTGAATGATGGTTGAAAGGTGTCTTTACATCTCCATAGCCTGGCGTCTTTGTTATCACTTAGGCCTCGATCTCGAAGGGACTGAAGTTCATGTTCGATTCTATTTAGCGCATCTGTTCTGTGTCGTCGACGACGACGTGTTCTTACTGCCATCTCCATTGTTGCAGTGAGACTAATCCCCAAGTCAATAGTGCCTCTTTCCCCTGTTAAATCGATAATTCTCCCCAAAGTAGACCAATCATCATACCAAAAGGAAGTGTCTGATCCACTGTGAATATCCACTTTCGTAAGTGAGGCAGCCTGAGTTCTATACTTTAGAATCTTCCTCCACATCCAACTGCCTAGGGAGCTTCTTTGATTCACAGACCAGAATGAACCCTTCCTTATGAGATACTTGTTAATCCATTTGACCCAAAGAGAAGTTGGCGCTGAAAGCAATCTCCAGATTAACTTTAAGAAGCTTACATTGTTAGCCCCAGTTAGAGATTTTAAGCCCAAAACACCTTCTTGTTTAGGTTTTGATACATCCATCCATGAGACTTTAGCTTTCTTAGCATTAAGTTCCGGACCCGACCAAAGAAAAGCTGCGCAAAGCTGATCAATTTCCTTTATGCATTGTTTTGGTAATCGGAAAGCAGAGATCCAAAAGTTCGTTAGGCTATGAATAACTGATCCAATTAGTTGCAGACGGCCTGCAAAAGAGAGATGCCTCACAGTCCAAGAACTGATTCTAGACCGGATTTTTTCAAGCAGTGGAGTGTAATCTTGGATGCTCATCCGTTTGGACATCAGAGGAAGGCCCAAGTAACGAACCGGCAGAGATCCCGTGTCGAAAGTGAACTGGTCAAGTATGCTTTCTCTTTCTCTTCCTCTGTACCAGCCATATATATTGTAGATTTTTCCGTACTAATTCTCAGCCCCGAGATTTCTGCAAAACGTCTGAAAACCTCCAAGATGCTGGCTATTGACTGTTTCTTTCCGTCCGCGAAAACAAGAAGATCGTCTGCAAAACATAAATGAGTTAACTGCAGAGATTGACAGTAGGGTTGATATCCTATTTGCTTGTCTGCGGCAGCCTTATCTAAAAGTTTAGAAAGGACTTGCATACAAATAACAAATAAGTATGGAGATAATGAACACCCTTGTCTGAGTCCTCTTGCGCTCTTAAAGTATCCTGCTAGCTCACCATTGACCTGGACTTAGAATGTAGCCATAGTGATGCACCTTTCGATCCATATAATGAACTTTTCCAGTAACCTCAATGCTGACAGAATATTAAGTAGGAATTGCCATTGCACTGAGTCGAAGGCCTTGGATATATCAATCTTTAAAGCGCATCTCGAAGATACATTGTCCTTCTGGTAGCTCTTTACCAGTTCTGATGCTAGTGAGACATTTTCCATTAGCAAACGACCCTTGACAAAAGCTGATTGGTTCGGAGAAACAAATTTCGGCAGCAGCTGCTTAAGTCTATTTGCGAGTAATTTTGAAATTACCTTATAAACGACATTACAACAGGATATAGGACATTACTCTTTGATGTGCTTCACCTCTTCTTTCTTGGGGATTAGAGCCAAAATAGTCAAATTTATACCGGTTGGTAAGAAACCTTTATCAAAGAAGGATTGAATTGCGACAACAAAGTCCTTTCCAATCACCGGCCCTGCCGCCTTATAGAACTCCGTGGTAAATCAGGCCGGACCTGGAGATTTATTGCTAGGAATTGTAAATAGCACCTTTTTGATCTCCTCTTCGGTAACATTATTGATTAGTAAACCCTTGTCCTCCTCACTGCACTCAAATCCCAACAGTTGATGTAATTCTTCCTCGGAAACACTCTGAACATCAGAGACTTGATGACCCAGATAACCATTAAAATAGTCCACTGCTTCTTTCTTTATTTCTTCCTGAGTTTGAGCCAACGTACCGTCATCTCGTCGCAGCTCACGTATGGAGTTCCTTGCCTTTCGGATTGTTGCAACTTGATAGAAATGTTTATTATTTCCGTGGTAAATCCGACTAACTGCAACCTTGGGTGAGCTCATCAACCTTTTTCTTTCTTGTAATCTCTTGGAGTCAGCTCCACATTACAAGAAAGAAGCATCTCATATGTGTCACGTGATGAGTGACCAACTGCAAAGAAAACTGCATCAAATTTAAAATTCTTGGAAGTACTCTGCAATTGGTTTGTTGAATCCACAACTCTGACTCCAACAACACGAGAATCTTTTACAAGAAGATCCTCTACCTGAGTCCCAAACTTGATAGTCACCTACTTAAGCATATGTAATTAAAGAGGAGCTCACAAGAGGAACAAGGGTTAAAAGCATCTAAAATTAAAAGAGACTTCCATCGAAATAGTTGTTTTAAACTTATTTATGCGCTTTGGAGATAATGTCTTAAATTATGGAGTAATGGAACTAGCTTATATGTTCCTAGATGAGGCTTTCCATTAACCAATATATTATCAGGAGCCCCAAAACAAACCAACGTCTTTAACGCCTGCAACATTTTTTCTTAAAACGTGAACTGTGCTTAAATATGACTTAAACGTGAATTGTGCTTGTTTAACAATTGGGAGTCTCGGAATCCTAACCACTAAAACAGTGGATTGTTCTTCCCTATTCGAGTAACAAGCTTTCCATCACTCCAAGTACCTACACCACCATGTGATGCATAAGTGCTTAAATATGACTTAGTCAAAACTATGAAAAGCTGGCACAATTGTTAAGATGACTAACAAATTCAACCATATACACATACATAAGCAAATCCATTGTAAATAAATCACCTCGAGCTCAGCTATTGATATGCTTCCTTCTTCAGAAACAACTAAGAAAGGCTGTACCTCTGGTCGATCTCTAGTATCAACCCATACATCAGTATAAGTCTCAAGCACTACAATAAAAAAAAACAAACAAACAGATATCATAACATCACCAACCACCATAAAATATTACTTGAATGTTCTCACCGTTGTATGTTGATATCTTAAGTGTGTCTCTTAAGTGTGTCTATTGCAAACAGTGGTGAGATTCTGGTTCAGATCGTTGTATGTTGATATCTCTGGGAAGAATCAAAGCCTGAAATACGAGTCCACAACTAAAGATCACCGCCAAGAGGTTCCAAGCTGTATGCATCTCGCAGTGGCTGCAAAGGTAAGCATTAGGGAGAATATATATACAATAAATTAATGTTATCGTTACATATATAGGAGAACAAAACTATACCATCCCAAAGGTGTCTCTTCCGCCGCATAGCATAAAACAATGAAGAAGAAACATGTAGAAGCGATGAAAAAATAATTGAATTAGTGAATACACATACACAAAATTGTTCAGAGAGATGAATTTGGTTTCACAGAATAAACCCAGATCTGAGAGGCACTGTGAGGAGATGCAAAAGCGAGAGAGGAGATGCACTGAAGTATAAATTCATCGAATACTTTATGTGCACGCGAGATCATGTTTCTCTTCTCTCCAATTCCGACACAGCGAGGTTGTTGTTCCACTGAGAAGAAGCGTCATCGACAAAGCAAGTGTGTTATCACTGGTGAAACGATCTTTGACATCTGTTACTTCAAAGTAATCAGGGAAACGTGGCAGTGGTTTTTAAGATATTGACAAGAGAAAGCTTGAGGAGTAAGGAGAGGGAAGAGAGTAGGAGAGATTTCTATGGAGATGACCCGATTCGATCTTTGACAGAGATGATTGGAGGATTTTTTTGCTTAGGGTTTTAAGATAAAAATGGAAAAACAAGAGTTGAAAGAGGGAAAATGAGAAGTGAAAGAGGGAAGATGAGTTTTAGGTTTCACGAGCCTAAAATTTTAGACAAGTGTTTGGCGGAAAAGAAAATCTTAGATTCCCACTTATTGAAACTCTATCATAGCGTTTATCTAATGGTACTACATCTGTTTCAGATTAAATGTCGTTTAAGGTTTTCACACATATTAAGAAAACAATTAAATTTTCTGTTTCTCTTCATTTATTATATATTTAATATGTTCACACTAACAATTATGCTAAAAGAATAAGGATAAGACTGGAAAATCTAGTTAAAATTTGCATTGAAAATGTAAAACAAAACTTATAGTGAAACAATATTTAAACTCTAAAACGACACTTAATATGAAATAGAGGGAGTATTATATAGTACGGAAATTTCAAATTCATCTACAATAGCAGTTGACAAAAATTTTAGGTGGAGGAAGTGGTAGGATCGGTGGGATTTAGAGGAGAACTTTGGTTTTAGAGAAAATAACAATAAAGGCAAAGTGATAATGGTGTGTGGCGACAATGATGAACACAATACATATGCATCTATTTTTTTTATCCACCCATATCATTAGGTGATGGAATAAAAGAACAACTCCTAAGAGTGGGTGGGTTATTAGGTAAGTTGACTTTAATTTACAAATAACAGTTATAGATGTGTGGAAATCGTATTAATCACTAACAACAATTTTTTATCTTTACCAATAATGTAGGTGCAACAAGTGGTGTAACGCCTACAAATATATCAAGGAATATGGCATATGTACCAAGTAACATTAAGGGGAAAGGTTGGTGGTATGTGGTGAAAATAAAGCACTAGAAGTCCCGACCATCGGAAGTAGATACTACCTCCCATTTAACTATGATGGATTTGCAACCACTGTTAGGAATCCATGCCATTTACAAGAACCAGGGTCAGCTGCCACAACAACCAAGGTAGTCCTGCAGCCAGGTTTAAAACTCGAATAACACTGACTTTGCACACGATAGATGCACCACCATATTTTGATGAACATATGGGAGAAGGTAACCACATTACTTATCTAAGAACTCTAATACTTTAGTAGTAGAGTTTTAAATAACTCTTAAACAGGATGAATCATTTGAATAAGTCACATCGTAAATATCGAGGTAATGAGTTACGGTCCAACGAGATTACATTATAACTTACTGTTTTTATATTGACATATGAGCTCCATAAAGCTCTTTGAGACGTTAATTACGAGGGGATGAGATTTCCGTAGGGCGTATGTTCATGACGGAAGTGTTGGATCGTTTAGTGTCTCCTGATTCAATTCTCAGATTGATTCATCCTACTAAACATGCAGATCTAGGTTCTCTTGATTAGAAACATAATAGATCTCACCTGTTACCTTGTTATGCAGCGGAATTAAGAGGCACGGGTCAGAGATCAGCAGAACCACCAAGGGATAGCTCCTCCAAAGGCTCACACACGCACACAAAGGAAATTTGGCTGCTAGACCACGAGGAGGGAGGCGCAGAAGAGAGAGAGAGTTGGCGCAGAGGGTTAGGAGAATTAGAGAGCTTAGGTCAAGTTTTATTCATTAAAACTCCTTTTAGTTCTCATGGGCTTTTGGGCCCAATTCTCAGTCTGATTAAATCCCTTGGATTTAATCAGGCCCTTGTGTCTCTCCAAGCACAGTAAATGCCTAGCACTTTTACCGTACTTCTGCTGTACCGTTCCTTCATAGTTTCCTGTTAGCTTAGGCGTGTGACCCATATGGGATCATATAATAAAGGCAATAAGTCCAAGACTTATAGATCATGAGCGGACTCTAGCAAGCCATCATGACCCCCAGTATTATATGACTTATGTCTGATCATTGACATACTCTTACTTTCTAGAGACAGTACAGAGATTACTGGACATAATTCCAACAATCTCCCACTTGAACTGGAATCTCTGTATTCATAATCCTTTTGTCTCAATATCTCGATTAGTCATAAGGCAAGATTAGTGTCATCCTTATAAAGCCTAATCTTGTTCATCGGACTCTGATTTGATACTGACAATCCAAACGACTCGGGAAAGTCCGTTTGAGCATGGCCATGCATTTTCCAGTATACAAACCTCCGATTGGCCTAGAGATATTCACTCCATTTATATTGGAGGGACAAATCCCGTCTTGTTCCATCACTGTAAACTACTCATTTCATAATACACCCAATCAAGGTCCTTATAACTATCGCTTAACAACAACATTAGACAATGATCAAAGCGCATTAGTTAATGTGCAGTCACATGCATGCGAACTCAGGTCTAAGGACTATACTCTATAGTCGTAGTAAGAATCTCTTATGACACAGATATAAATATCCTGAAGAGTTCTTATAATCGGGTCATGTCCGGTCGTATGTACCCAACATACACCTATGTACTGACTTTGATGCCGCGCATCTATGACACACTGAGACTTTGTCATAAGTCATATACCAATCTAGTCTCACACGGTTGTTGGTGTTCCAATTTCAACAACCTTCGACTAGGGACAGGATGATATAAGCCATCTATCAAATATAGGGTCTCATGATCAAGCTAAATGACTTTGATGACTCAAGATCAAGTCACTTACTTTGATGACCTATAAAATGGTTCATATCATTTTGGAACGATTATTTCATCACAGTTAAAATAATCTTGAAATAATAATTTCATTAAACATAAGAAAATGTTTTACAAGAACATATCAAATAACTAAATAAAGCCCTCAAACTCCCACTCAATTTTAGATTACATTTCAATGTTTCTAATGCCTACAGCTTCAGTTAGGAACTCGAGCTTAGGTCTTGGGAGCGGCTTTGTCAATGGATCAGCGACGTTATCATCTGTCTGAACTCGGCTGATCTTGACTTCCTTTCTATTGATGATGTAACGTATCAAGTGAAATCTTCTTAGCACATGCTTGGATTTCTGGTGTGATCTTGGTTCCTTTGCCTGAGCAATAGCACCATTTTTATCACAAAACAGTGCCAGAGGCTCAACCGCATTTGGTATCACACCTAGTCAATAATGAACTTTCGTATCCAAACAGCTTCCTTCGCTGCTTCCGAAGCGGCGATATATTCAGCTTCTGTAGTGGAATCAGCAACGGTGTCTTGCTTGGAGCTTCTCCAACTGATTGCACCGCCATTCAGACAAAAGATATAACCGGACTGTGACCGGAAATCATCTTGGTCTGTCTGGAAACTTGCGTCCATGAATCCACTGACTTTAAGCACATCACTTCCACCGTACACCAAGAACTTATCCTTAGTATGTCTTAGATACTTCAGGATATTCTTGACGGCAATCCAATGGTTTTCACCTGGATTTGACTGGTATCTACTCGTCATGCTCAATGCATAAGCAACATCAGGACGAGTACAGATCATGGCATACATGATAGATCCTATTGCAGATGCATAAGGAATATTCTTCATGCGCTCAAGCTCAGCAGCCGTCGTAGGGCTCTGCTTCTTGCTTAGCGTTGTGCCATGTACCATTGGCGTGAAGCCCTTCTTGGAATCTTTCATGCTGAATCTTTGTAGGACTTTGTCAATATATGAATCTTGACACAAGCCTATCAGCCTTCTAGATCTATCCCGGTAGATCCTGATTCCAAGAACGTATGCGGCTTCACCCATGTCTTTCATGGAAAAACAACTTCCAAGCCAGTCCTTTACTGACTTCAGCATTGGAACGTCGTTTCCGAGAAGCAGTATGTCATCGACATACAAAATAAGAAATACTATCTTGCTCCCACTAGTTTTCTTATACACGCATTGATCTTCTTCGTTTCTGATGAAGTCAAATTGCTTGATCGCTTCATCAAAACGAAGATTCCAGCTCCTCGATGCTTGCTTCAATCCATAAATAGATTTATGAAGCTTGCATACTTTCCCAGCATTCTTTGGATCTATGTAACCGTCAGGTTGTGTCATATACACATCCTCTTCCAGAATTCCATTCAGGAAGGCGGTTTTCACGTCCATCTGCCAAATTTCATAATCATGAAAAGCTGCAGTTGCTAGTAGAATCCGAATAGATTTCATCATTGCCACTGGGGAATAGGTTTCATCGTAATCCACACCGTGAACTTGTCTGAAACCTTTTGCCACCAACCTGGCTTTATAAATCTGGACATTTCCATCCACGTCAATCTTCTTCTTGAAGATCCATTTGCACTCGATGGCTTTTACACCAGCGGGTAAGTCAACCAACGAAAACACTTGGTTGACCGACATGGAGTCCATTTCGGAATCAGTGGCCTTACGCCACTTAGAGGAATCTGGGCCCATCATGGCTTGATTGAAGTTCGATGGTTCATCACCATCAATGATCAGAAGATCATGACAGTCAGTCACGAGGAATCCTTGATATCTCTCGGGTTCGTGACGGATCCTCCCGGATCTTCGAACTTCAGGTACTACAGGTTCAGGCACTACAATTTTTTTTAGGTCCTCTTGCTGCTCTTCCTCTTCAGGTTGAGCAGTATCCTGTTCATCTTGAATTTCTTCAAGCAGTACCTTACTCCCACTGTTTTTCTTAGAGAGAAACTCCCTCTCAAGAAAATTACAATCCCGGGCAACAAAGATCTTGTTCTCGGAACGTAGATAGAAGTAATAAGCCTTGGTTTCCTTCGGATAACCAATGAAGTAGCATTTATCAGACTTTGGTGTAAGCTTGTCTGAGATCAATCTCTTGACATAGGCTTCACAACCCCAAATTCTGAGGTAAGACAGCACTGGAGCTTCTCCAGTCCATAATTCATATGGTGTCTTAGCTACTGCTTTCGATGGCGCTCTATTTAGAGTGAACACTGCTGTTAGCAGAGCATATCCCCAAAGGGATATTGGAAGGTCTGTGTGACTCATCATAGATCGAACCATATCCAATAAGGTCCGATTTCTCCTCTCAGACACACCATTCCATTGAGGTGTTCCAGGAGGAGTGAGTTGGGACACGATCCCACACTCTCTTAGATGATCACTGAATTCTTGGCTTAAGTATTCTCCTCCTCGGTCGGACCGAAGAGCCTTAATGCTTTTGCCAAGTTGGTTCTGTACTTCATTTTGGAATTCTCTGAACTTCTCAAAAGATTCAGACTTATGTTTCATTAAATAAACATATCCATACCTACTGAAATCATCAGTGAAGGTAATGAAGTACTGATAGTTTCCTCTTGCATTTGTGGACATTGGGCCACACACATCAGTGTGTATCAAGCCCAATAAGTCACTGGCCCTCTCGTTAGGTTTATTAAAGGGGGCCCGTGTCATTTTGCCCATCATGCAGGATTCGCATTTCTCACATGACTCAAAGTCAAATGAGCCAAGAAGTCCATTCGAATGGAGCCTCTTGATGCGTTTCTCGCTGATGTGCCCTAAACGACAATGCCATAGAAACGTTCGGTTCTCCTCATTAGGTTTGAACCGTTTGGTATCAATGTTATAAATTGGCGCGGATTGATCAAGTATGTAAAGCCCATTCGTAAGAGGGGCACAACCATAGAACAAATTGTTGCGATTGAAGGAACATAATTTATTCTTAACTGAAAAATCATAACCTTCCAAATCCAACAAAGAAATTGAAATAATATTTCTGCTTATCGCAGGTACAAAATAACAATTATTGAGTTCTAAAACCAATCCCGAAGGTAAAGACAACAAGTATGTGCCTACAGCTAGTGCAGGAACTTTCGCTCCATTCCCAACTCGTAGCTCCACTTGTCCTTGCTTCAGCCTTCTACTGTTGCTGAGTGCCTGCATATTAGTACAAATATGAGCCCCACAACCAGTATCCATAACCCATGAGGTATTATCAGAAGTAGTTGTATTAACTTCTATAACAAAAATACCTGATGAAGAAGTCTCGAGAGTCTTCTTCTTCAATTCCTTTAGACCTTCCAGGAATTTCTTACATTCTCTCCTCCAATGCCCTGGTTCTTTACAGAACCTGCAGATGTCAGTAGGCCCAGCCTTAGACTTGGGCTTGGGCTTTGGCGTGTCCTTGTCCGAGACTTGGACAGCCTTAGCCTTTCCCTTATCCTTAGCAGAGGATTTCTTAAAGCCCTTGCCCTTTTGCACCATAAGCACATTGGGGTCCTTGGCGTTTTTCCTCAAGTTGGGCTCTGCAGTCTTGAGCATTCCGTGAAGCTCAGGCAATGTCTTACTCAAGCCATGCATATTAAAGTTCAGAATGAACTGATCATAGCTTGCAGGTAAAGACTGCAGAACGATGTCGCAGGCAAGTTCCTGGCTGATAGGGCAGTCGAGTTTCTGAAGATGATCGAGATAACCCATCATCTTCAAGACATGAGGACTCACTGCCGCATTTGCAGCCAACTTACAGTCTAAGAGGTTCTTAACTGTCTGGAACCTCTCAGTCCTTGCCTGCTCCTGAAAAAGCGATTTCAGGCTTGCCATTATCTCGATGGGCGACAACACACTCTCGAACTGCATTTGCAGCTCAGCAGTCATGGTCGCCAACATCAGGCAATAGACATCATTTTCATCTGACGAATGCTTTTCCCAAGCATTATGCAGAGTCCTGGCGGCATTGTTAGGAGGCCTCTCGGGGAGGGGATCACGAAGGACATAATCCTTCTTCTCCTGCTTGAGGACCAGCCTCAAGTTCCTTGACCACGTCAGGAAGTTCGTTCCAGTCAGCTTCTCCTTCTCGAGAACAGACCGGATTGAGAATGTGTTTTGAGTGCTTGTAGTAGTCATAGCTGAAATATAAGATAAAAAGGTTATTAGTTAATATGTTCAATATGATTAATCTTGTATTATACTTAATATGATTAATCTCGCATTATATTCAATAACATCAGTTACCCTCAATAGAATATAATGATTCCAAGATCCACATATAACTAAGATTAAAGTGGGCCACTGGCCGTCACCCAACCTTAGCTTATATCGGTAAGCCCTATCTCGGCTAATTATATCCGTGATATAACTCTTGGTTGTGAATCTGGGCCCGAGGCCCAATCCACTCTGATGTCTCAAGGCCCGGGACTCCCGATGGCCTAGTCAAGAAAACCAGACTATACAGTCATGTAATCACTAATGTCTGGGACTCCCAATGACATTTATGAATCACAAACCGTCTTACCCACGCAAAAATAGACACCCTCACACTGTAAGGCCATGAGTACAATTGAATGGGCTTTGACAGCTGACATAGACTGGACAAGACATCCAACGCTTGATATTATTTGAGGTTTGTAGGTTTATTAAAATTTCATCCCAAAATAGAAGATTACTATTTTGGGAAACTTTCCTTTTTGGAAAACCTACTAATTTTGGAAACTTTCTAAAATTGGAAACTTCCTAAAATTGGAAACTTTCTAAAATTGGAAACTTCCTAAAATTGGAAACTTTCTAAATATAGAAATTTCCTAAAATCCAAAACATGCAAATCTAGAAACTTCTAATTTCAAAATTTTTGGAAACTTATTAATTTAAAAACCGATTTTATAATTTTATAAAAATAAATTTTAAATTAATTCTGAAGAAAAGACTCAAATAATTGGCCCAATTGTTTTAACTTCTTGGCCCGAGGCCCAAGAATTGGTTCATGTCCAAGACATAACCCAATTGCCCAATTAAATGACATAACCGGTCTGGTTCATTAAAATTGGTCTTAACCAAAATTAATTACTACGATGACCACAATTGTCAACCGGTTATTTACTAAACCGGATTTTCTCAATTTATTTGGTCCAACCAAATCAAATTAGAAAATCACTGGTTTAGGCACAAAATCCAATTTTTCGACTTTGGATTTCTTATCCCGGTTTAACCAGAACTTAATAAATTTATTAAGTCTGTTTATTAAACCAAGACGATTTAAGTTTTAATAAATTTTTAAACCGAACCGAACCGAATTGGTCACGAACCATTCACGGCCGTGACCTAGCCGCAAGCCAGCACGCGAGCGATCCACGATCGGGACGGCTGCTGGACGGGACGATCGTTCGGGACGGGACGATGCTGGCCGAGACGCTATCGGGACGGAGCAGGCTCGCGATCGGGACGGCCGAGTGCCTCACGCGATCGTCTGACCGTTCGATCCGATCCACACGATCGATCGGTCCAGCGCTTGTGATCGGCTCGACCACGCGACGCGATCCAACGATCGGTCCGTGCGTCTCACGATCCGGACGTGCGGTTCGACCACACTCCGACGCAACCAATTCATATAGTTTGGATCATGCGATTTCTTGTTTGTTTAGGTTTTAATTCTTTGTTTCTTAAGTGTTTTCTCTTATCAGTAGATTGATTCAAAAACACCTCATTAAACAATCCTAAACATGATTCTAAACAAGAAAAAACCACAGAACCAATGGCTCTGATAGCACTGTTGGATCGTTTAGTGTCTCCTGATTCAATTCTCAGATTGATTCATCCTACTAAACATGCAGATCTAGGTTCTCTTGATTAGAAACATAATAGATCTCACCTGTTACCTTGTTATGCAGCGGAATTAAGAGGCATGGGTCAGAGATCAGCAGAACCACCAAGGGATAGCTCCTCCAAAGGCTCACACACGCACACAAAGGAAATTTGGCTGCTAGACCACGAGGAGGGAGGCGCAGAAGAGAGAGAGAGTTGGCGCAGAGGGTTAGGAGAATTAGAGAGCTTAGGTCAAGTTTTATTCATTAAAACTCCTTTTAGTTCTCATGGGCTTTTGGGCCCAATTCTCAGTCTGATTAAATCCCTTGGATTTAATCAGGCCCTTCTGTCTCTCCAAGCACAGTAAATGCCTAGCACTTTTACCGTACTTCTGCTGTACCGTTCCTTCATAGTTTCCTGTTAGCTTAGGCGTGTGACCCATATGGGATCATATAATAAAGGCAATAAGTCCAAGACTTATAGATCATGAGCGGACTCTAGCAAGCCATCATGACCCCCAGTATTATATGACTTATGTCTGATCATTGACATGCTCTTACTTTCTAGAGACAGTACAGAGATTACTGGACATAATTCCAACAGGAAGAAGAGTTTAAGATGAAGCTAGCAATTCATGCAGTACACTGAAAGTTCCATTTCAGGTATGCTCGATCGTGTACAAGCATGGTCATCATTTTTTGTGTGTTGGTGATGGTTTCTCATGGAGAGTTTATGTAAAAAACATGGATATGTGCACCCGATATGAAGTACGGAGTGAAACACTTGAACACACATGTAGTGTTGATGCTAGGATAAATTTTCTTAGAAACACATTAACTACTATTATTAGGAAATGATGTGAGACCGGTGTGGTGTTCGGAATATAGGTCAACAACATCCAAGTTGAGGCGCATCCTACGACAGGATTTGAGTATGCATGTAAGTTACTGGAAAGCATGGAGAGCATGAGAGATAGCAATGGATAATGCTTTGGAGACCTCAATGGGGAGTTACACCCTCATTCTGTTGTACTTTAACCAACTACTGTTAGGTAACCCCGATTCAGTTGTGGGACTTCAAAATGAAATGGATAAATCGGGCTAGAAAGATTTAAGTACTTATTCTTCTCCCTAGCTGCTTGTGCACGTGGGTACGAATACATGTGAAAGGTTGTGGTCATTGATGGGATGCACCATAGTGGACATTATGGAGAATGTCTTCTTGCTGCAAATGCACAAGACAAGATATTTCAAGTATTCCCCTAGGATTTGCAATTGTTAACAGCGAGAATGATGACTCATGGGATTTATTTCTTTGTAATATTTCAATAAAAATACCCAATGAACCTGAATTGGTGATTCTGCCAGACATGCATGTTCCAAATTATACAGCACTTTAAAATGTATGGTTGTTTGTAAAATAAATTGTTTAAGCTTGCAAATTAAACTTAGATTTTATATTAAAAATATTAATTGTGAATGAGTTGTATATCTAAGGTAATTTATTGTTTCCCAAGTTTATCCTATGGTGTCTCATGATGTATGTATTGTACACCTGGAACGAAACATTGCTAGCATATTCAAAACAAATAATCTGCTTTACATGGTATCTCAAGATGCTCGTGCATATAAGTTATTAAATTTTGATCACCTATTTGCGGAGATAAGAGAAATTGATGCAAGTTGTGTTATTACCTCATTGATATTGGTTTTGAACACTGGAAAAGATCGCATTTTGTAGGGGAGAGGTATAACATTATGAATAGTAACATTTCAGAGTCGCTAAACAAAGTCCTTACGATGCGCAGAGATTTCCCGGTGAACTGTATTACCGAAATCATCCGTACAACTCTGGTATCTTGGTTTACACTCCACCGGGACTCTGTAGAACACAATGTTTTTAACCCAAAGATCCATGAGATGATTATTGAGAACTATAAAAAATTAGTAATTATGATGTGATGAAGATAGCGGATGGGATATATGAGGTGCATGATGACTTCAATTTCTCTTACGTCGTCCACCTTTGGGAGAAAATCTGCACATTCCGGGAATTTCAGCTTATCTTTATACATTCCCGTCATGCAGTCACAGCTGCAACATCCATAAGAAAGGGTGTGCGTGTAGAAACTCTGGTTGATGTCCACTACACCACATAATACATGAAACATGCTTATGCAAGGATAATATTGTCAATACCGAATGTAAATCGACTTGTACCATCACCTACCACTGTTGGCAGAGGAAGTTTAGCACCATCCTCAATTAGGAGGCCACCTAGCAGACCTAGAAAGAAGATATGTCTATCAAGAGGGGAGTTTAAGGTAAGAAAATGGTTCAGTATTGAAATTTAAAAAGGTAATCATGTTATATTGTAATGGACATAACATGGTTGTCTCAAGTATCAACATAACATGGTTGTATTTTTGCCACGGCGCGTTACACGAAGAAGGTGCACACATTGTTGAAAACGGGGAAAAATCTTTCAACATTTAAGGTGGATATCATGGTAAGGAAGGTGATTCATTATCTTATTGAGTGTGTAAAGTTTCCAACTAATTTGATTTAATATTAAACGAAGGGTCCAACAGTATGAGGAAATGGAAGACGTTGCTTGGCGGATACCGGAACAGGTGAAGTATGAGAGGTTATGGAGAGGTATGTAAAAAAGAAAGTTAAAGCAGTGATTATTTTTAGTGTGCATATGCTCATCACAGCAATCACCTGGTAGTGTTATATATTATTGTCTGATAGTTTCCTTTGTATCTGAAATATTTTGGATATTCAGGTTAATGAAAATCTTCATGTTCATATTAACAAAGTCCAATAGTGGAGTTATATCTCTGAACGTAGTTGCCACGTTATTGAAATGACCTAAATCCTTAGAAACGTGTTGTATTTTAAGATACAACAAAGTTCCAAAATTATATATTGATTACATTGCATGTAATTTGTTTATTTAGTGAATTACTTTGATTGAAAAAAACCATAACAATTAAGCATTAAATCCTAAACCCTATTCAATAAATCTTAAAACCTAAAACATAATCAATCGCTTTATTAATCCATTTTAATTATTGATATACCTCAGTTGGCATGTATGTCAACAAATTACTAAATTAACAGACAACAATATTTACTGAGGAGATGGTGGAATTTGCATTGAGAAATTAGTAAGAATAATATTTGCACGTCTATGAACAACGATTGGGAGTGTGTACTTGTAAAATCTAACAATACAACTCTATTGACCAATTACAACTTCTTTCAGATGTTTGCCTTTAAACATGTTGCCTATCAAAATATAAAACAAGAAACCAAAATGAAACAAGAAGAACTATGAATCAAAATCCAACTAAGAAAGAAGGTTGGTCTGGTACAGGAAAAGTAAAGCATCAAAACCGCATAATACAAACCAAACATGAAAAATAGACTCATTTAAACAACTTCCCCGAAAGCCAAGCGAGTCACTACAAGAAATGTGGGTATTAATAGCGGCCGATAAACGCTATGTATCACCTTCGATAGCGTTTCCTAAAACGTTATGATTGCACCCGTCATTATAGGTCGGGTACTTAAGATAGCGGACTTGACATATGCTATAGTTAATTAAACGACGATAGCGGTCATCTCTTCGCAATTGTTAATCTTTATAATAGCGTGTTATAATTGTTATTAAAATCATTAATAATAGCATTTTGTTTTACAAAGACAGCAAATTATTTATGTTATTAATTATTTTTTTATCATCCGAAAATTAATCAAAATAAATTACAAATTGATTTTCTTTTTGTAATTTGAATACATTTCTGGAAAATTTGTAAAAATAATAATAAAAACAATTAATTCATAATATAAAAACCATAAAACATTAAAGTAGTTCTATTAAACACAAAAAAACATCACACTTTAAAAGGAATCCATATAATCTATGAATAATAAAAGTAATAAAAGTAGTACACATATAAGCCTTAAGTTAATTAATCTCTTTCAGAAGCTGAAGTTGACCTCTTCTTCCAGCGATTCTCAGATTGTTCAATTGAACCAGATTCTGAATCTCAACGTGTTCACTGCCACGACGGCTATTTCTCTGCAAATTGACTCGGAATCTGTGAATAACAGCCATTTACTGCAGCAACAAAGACAAGGTGACTTCATCTCGCTCTCTGGAGATCCTCATGTAGCTGCAGCAACAAAGGAATATTTTATTAAGAATCGAGAAAGAAATAAAGGTAGAGACGTAATGATACGACCAAACTTAAGCGTTATTCACTTGTGAGTGAATACGCAGAAACAAAAAGCTTAATGGCTTGAGATTTATTACCTTTGTTTTCGTTGTCCACTGGAGCTGGTTCAATAGATTCAGAAGCTTGAGACCGGACATCATAAGTGTCTTCCTGAAACCCTCAAGCTGCACCATTTCAAAAGTTGTTGAGTGTGAGAGGCATCGAAGGATGATCCTTGTGATGAAGCTAGAATATTATCATTGGGTAAACAATGGCACAAGGACATAATAAACACGAGGTAGCCATAGTAAACACGACATTTGGCTGGGGAGGTTCTGGTGCCTTTTTTGATTGGCCGTCTCTGCAAACAAACATAAGAGTCACTAAAACAGTGCATAGCATAATTTCCTAGTAAATTGAAAACCAAGGAGATAAGAATATCCAGAAAACATACTTTTCAGAGTAAAGATCCCAACCCCTAAAGCTAAAGTGCCTGACATTATCGGATGAGATGCAGCAACGTTTACATCCTCTGCATACACAAATTGAAACATATATGATCCGAAGATAAACAATGGCACAAGGACATAGTAAACACGAGGTAGCCATTAGAGAAGAACAGACCTTTAATCTTCCCTAACACCATATGCTCGTAAATGTTATACTCAGAAGAAATGTCTTTAAGAGAATCTTATATCCCAAACAACCAAATTTGGTCAGAGGATGAACACACCACTCGAATCACATATAGTTTATATGGCATGAGATTTTCAGATTCGCTTGGATTCCAACGAAAAAGAAACAGGTTAAGCTTATGATTTTTTGGCTCGTTTGAGATATGGAAGTATCTCGAATTTGGGACAATCGAGATTTCGAGGCGTCAATGGTAGAATCCAACGTCTCCTTCTATTTCTTCCTCACCTTTTTTGTCTCTGAAAACCAAATATTCTGCATCTTCGGCACCATCTTCGTTGTTCTTCTCATTCTTGAAGTCTCTTTCCTTCTCAAATTCCCTGACATTAAAAAAAGAAAAAATTACATGACTCTCACTCTCTCATTCTCGTAAGACAAAAATCCAATGAAAATGATTTAATAACCTCAAACGAATTACCTGTGTGTAATGGGAATGGTGGCGACATGTTCCTCTACATCATCATCCATACTGTCGTCTTCTCAGCAGTCTGTGCTCTTCCAAAAACCACAATCTCTCTATAGTTCGGCTCAGTGAATATGAACGATGCTAGCCTCCTGAATCTCCACGAAACATATAATCAAAATCCCATAAGAACCCTAATTTTCCTTTTCAGTTTTACTTTGTGTTAAACTAGTGTCTGGATTAGTTTCGTCGGAGTAAAACGAGTCGGTCGTCTTTTTTGCATTAATTAGGTCTTTTGATTTAATTTGATCTAATGGTGGATAATGAAAGAGATTTAATTTGATCTAATGGTGGATAATGAAAGAGGGGTGATCCTTGTCTCTTTAGTTTAACCAATGAAAAATCAGTTTGTTTTTGTTAATTCAGTCTTTTTTACATTTTAAGTTTAATATTTTTGTTACTTTATTTTTGTTTAACTTTTTTGTCAATTATTTCTTTTTAATTAGTGTTATTTTTTCAATATGTGGTAACTCAATAAAAGATAAACTTTTGTAAAATAGTATATTTTGATTATATATTATGTTTAGTTTTTAAAGTTTAAGATTTATAAAATTATTATTTTTATAAGAAATTTTTACAAAGTGTGAAATTTTGTTATATTATTTAATGTTTAAAAATTTAGTGTTTATGATTAACGATTAAAAGTTTAGGTTTAGGGTTTGTATTTAGGGTATAAAGTTAATGTTTTAGAAGTTAAAAAAAATTAGTGTTTATGATTAAAGATTAAAAGTTTAGGGTTTAGGGTAAAAGTTTAGGGTATATAGTCAGTGGCGGAGCCAGAAAAAAAATTTATCGGGGGCAAAAATTTTATAGCTAATTTTTATTTTTTATAATTAATATTAATTATTCATACATCATAAATTTTTTATTTATATATAGTAAATATGTCAAAAATATTTATTTTCATGTTGATTATTTTTGTATACAATGCATTTATTATTTTATAAAATATATAAAATTTAGTTAGATAGTATGAATGATTTATCTAAAATTTGTATAATTTTAGAATCATAAGTGAAATAAAACAATAAAATATGAAATCATTCATCAAACATGTATTATTCTAAGAAAATAAGTGACATTAGGAATGTTTTAAAATTAAACATTAAATACTAAATCTATTTGGAAAACTAAACATTTCAAATAAGAAATAAAAGACAAGATTGGAGGGGGAAAATCAGATAAAATGGGGGCAACATAAATTCGAATCTAAGTTTATAGGGGGCATTATAACAAATTTTACCATTTAAATTTAATAATTTTTAAAAATCAATAGAAATATAAACTATTTAAAAATTTCATAGGGGGCAGCTGCCCCCCTTACCCCTTACCTGCCTCCGCCATTGTATATAGTTAAGGTTTTAGAGTTTAAAAATTTAGTGTTTATGATTAAAGATTATAATTTAGGGTTTAGAATTTGTGTTTAGGGTATATAGTTAATGTTTTAGAGTTTAAAAAATTTAGTGTTTATGATTAAAGATTAAAAGTTTAGGGTTTAGGGTATATAGTTAAAGTTTTAGAGTTTACAAATTTAGTGTTTATGATTAAAGATTATAAGTTTAGGGTTTATAATTTGTGTTTAGGGTATAGAGTTAATGTTTTAGAGTTTAAGGTTATAAGTGTATGGTTTAGGTCCTTAAGGTTTATGTTTGTGGTCTAGAGTTTAGGGTTAGAATTTAATATTTATAAAATTAAAATCAATTATCTTAATAACACTTTCCGCTGATGGATCATATCTATTTGCTTTTTAGGGTATAAGATTAAGTGCATCATAAACCCTATATGCTTAAGTGAATCCTAAAGCCTTTATTCCAATACCCTAAACCCTATAGATTATGTATATATATAAAATAATAATGAATTTATATCTAATTGATAATTGGGAAATTTAAAAGGAATCATATTTCAAATCCTACACCCTTAATCAAATTCAAAATTTTTATTATCGTATTTTTTTATGCGTGGCCAATCTCAAAAATTGTATGTTTTAATACTAAATTAAACAATAAAAACACGGGTTAATGATTATACATGACATGAGATTAATACTTTTGAGCATATTACAAGAGATGTTTGTAACCAATGTTAATAATATCCTTATGTGCCTTTGTGGAGTGTTTCTAGGACAGCTTGAGGTATCAATTTTGGTCTAAGTACGCAAAAACACTCTCTGCATCCCAGAAAGAGATGAAGAAGAAAAAATTTCCTCTCCGTTGTTTTGTATCACAATCTGCAAAGCATAGTAGACCAATGGTTCAGGACTTGTCTTTGTAAACCTTCTTCTGCCATCAATTTGAATCTTGGGGCTACTTCAGCAAATACTGCATAATCACTGATGGAGCTAGGGAAGCTAGCACGATACTGTAAACAAAAAAATAATGATATAGTCAGTAGAAGGGACGTCGATTCTAAATAAAAAAAAACAGAATTTCGAAACAGCGGTTTTCCATAAAACACATACATGTCCATACCTCAAAAGCAAGTCCAACTATCTCTTCGAACAAATATAGACAATCGTTGTGCAGAAGAACAGTAACTTGATTGATGCCATTGAGTTGTTTCTCTAACTTCACATTTAGAGGGAGTAAGGAAAAAGAAAGATAAGACTTTGCACATATTTGTGAAAGATTTTCATGTGGGTTATGTTAACCACCATACTTATTCAGTTATTGGATCTTTGCTGAAAATGTTCTTTCACTGACCTTCACGGGGACAACAGCTTCATAGAGAAATATGGAATCTTGAGCAGTGTGGTAGAACTCTGAAGCAACCCTTCCGGAAGACACAAACATCCTGCAGGAAAAGTGAGTTTATCTCTGGTAATAAAAACTTAACTAACCTTTGTTCCAAAAAGACCTTCGGGGAAGTCAATGTCAAGCAGCCTCCCCCCTGCCCCAAGATTACAATGACAAAGTTAAATTTGATTTCCTCAGCTGAAGAGTACTATCAAGCATGAATATATACAAGTAAAAGAGATAACAAGTAAAAAAAAACAGAGAAGAATCAACCTGGATAGATTGAGAAATCTGAGTGACAAACAATAGGCCTAGCTCCATTCTGGAAGTGATCTTTTTACCAGGAATGTGGAAAGGGTTTGAGACGGCATCGACGTATGCGGCATGGAACTTCGGGAAGAATTGTAGAGAAGAAGAAGAAAAGAATGAGCAGACCAAGAAAAGCCTCGTTCAATTACTTCTTCGGATTGTTCACTGAAATAAATCTCAACTTTTTGAATTCAAAACAAGAACAAGTGATTTCAGACCAGGAAGCGTAAGAACTTCGCTCATCGATGACATTGAGGGAGCAGTGGATGATGTGGTAGAGCTTAAGGGCATCGTCAGCTTTTGTGAAGCTCTGAATGTAAAGAGGGTTGTTCTGTTCGGATCCAAAAACATGTGAGGAAATATCCCAGTGAATCAAATCGGATCTGAATCAAATCAGCGGTGATAACTAGTGGCCGATTCCCGCTTAGGTTGATTCTTCCTGAAATCGCCAGAGTTGAAGACACGACGTCCATTTTTTTAGGGTCTAGAGCTGATTTTTTCTGAGTTTTGTGTTAGGGTTCTAAGATAAAGAGGGAAAATGATAGGTGAAGAAGAAAAATAACGTGAATAAGGATCTAATTTTGGTCTGAGATGATCTCTGTTCAAGAGGGAAAATGAAACTGGATGATTTCTCTTCATGAGGGAAAATGAGTCTAATTTTGTTTAAGGGTAGCGGGACTTAATTTTAGTTTACCGCCTAATGTTTTTCTTAACGGCGGAGCAGATTTTTGAGGCGGACCTGATTTTTGTGGGGCGGTTTTGAGCGTTCATTCAAGGAGAGCGAGATTTCGAGAAGGATATTCACTTAAGTTATTTTGACTAAAATTTTGAGATTTTAGATATAAGATAGCGTTGAATTTTGGATTTGCAATGGTAAGGCGCCGACACTTAGCAAATTTACGCGGCTAAAATTTTTATTTTTCCACAATAACAAATATAGCGTTTTATAATAACAAACGCTAATGAAAAAAACCCGTGTCTGTATACAATAGCAGAACTGTAATAAACGCTATCATCCGATGCTATTAATACCTACATTTCTTGTAGTGAGTTTTCCTAGACAGATGACAATATGCATACCATCATCAACGACGATGTCTCCTGAGTTGATCTTCTGAAGCTCAAAGCACACATCGAGGTTGTTTTTCAATGCTCTAACATGTCTAACAAGTTTTTGCTGGTTTCCTTTGACCATTTGAATCTGTTCAGTCAAAGATTCATCAACCCACTTGATGATATGATCTTCAAATTGTCGTTAGAAGCAAAATGAATCTGTCAAAACTAACCCTCAAAAGACTTAATACAAGTGAATTTTACAAAGGAAGAGAAAACCATACTTGGAGTTCAATCTCATAATGGTATAACTTCCGATTGGGTTCTTTTTGTCTTTGAAATAAATGTGTCAACCCCCATTCCACACAAGCATCGTCTTAGAATTCCAAAAATCAATCTTCGAGGGTGGGTCTTTTGGGTTAAACAAGATCCAGTATTCATCATCTTCGAGAATCTCTTAGGCGATTTTAGATGGAGTAAGATTGAGTCTAAGGTCCAATAAACAGATTTATGGGTTTTGAGCTTGAAGGAGAAAGAAGTTAAGGATGAAATTTCAGGGTTTTACTGTCATCGAATATGTGGATAAATGTGGGGACAAAAAGCAGGGGGTCAACAGGGGTCATGGGCTTTCAGATTGGGGTAACTTAATTAAAAAGTGGATTATTAGGGAAAAAAATGTTTCGTAAACTGATTTTACCGGATAATTATATCTATGACAAACTAATTAGTGTGTAACCTTCATAATAAAAAATTTGATTGGTAAGTATGTAACATATAGAAACACTACAAAAAGTAAACATTGATAGCACATTACTATAACATGATTTGTGTAACTGCTATTATACATAATATACTGGATTGTGATACTCTATTATAATATTTTAAAAATGCTATGCGAGAAGCGAAAAATGAAATTTTGAGCCAAATAAAACTTTATTAAGGATAACACTTAGCCAAAGTTTGTTTTGGCTCCAATTTTTTTAGGTTTTGGCTGAATGTTTTTTTTAACTCGCTTTCACTCAACATATGCTCAACAACAAAAAATTCAAGATCTCCTTTTTCTCCCCTTTGAAATTGCTTCGTCCTCTCTCTCTCTCACTCTCTCTCTCTGGCAGTGCCATCACCACCATGGTGTTGATTTCACCATCTTCCTCTGCCTCTACCCATCACTCCTCCTCCGCCTCCAGTTCTCTCCGCCCAGCTCACCTAAATCCTAACTCCATCTCCGTCGGCGTCTCCTTGTACTTGCAGATTCGACCTAGCTCCTCACCCTCAGCTCCTCTCTCTCGAGAATGTATGGCGAATATTGAACGAGAAGAAGCCATGTGTTTTTCTTCTCGATAATCACCTATAGAGGATCCACATACAGTATTAGGGTTTTTCAATTTTGTCTCCATTTTTTCTACGAGACGATTCGACATAGTGGTAAAAGGACGACAAGGAGAACGTGCCAGGTTCTTCATCGATGTTTTTTATATCTTATATTTCCTCTAGTTCAGCTCTGTTTCAACTTCAGATGGACACTTAAGTCTTAATTTAAGTTTTGTTCACTCGATTTTATTTTCTGTGATGCAGACTCTATGTCAAAGGGACCATACTTCGGTACAAAATGTGCGTCAACATTTTCCATAAGTTTGAAATTTGGTTGATTGAGTAACATTTAATCCTCGTACAAATACTGAATCTTTGCTAGTTAATAAACTTTATGACCTTAAATCTGTTGCTTATGGTATTCAAATGCTTCATTTCCTTATAAAACTGTTCAAGATTTTGTATACAATGCCAATCGGCAAAGTTATGGTTTTTATGTGTCCTTAAGACGTTTCATGGGTAAATTGGAAAGGTCATAGACATTTCAGTACCCAAACATGTCTCCAATCAAAGTCAAATGAGTTAACACTAGAAGAAGTGGCTTGGTACAAAGGGAAACTCAAAAACTGTAAGAGAAGGAGATAATCCACATAAATCTTATCAATTATCTCTATTGTTTTTTCATCCATGTTTCTTTTTTTTTTTGTTGCAGTGAAGCTTTAACTTTTCTAGAATATTTTGTTCTTCATATAAATACATTTAGCATAATTTTGAATGAAGATCTCTAAAAAATCTTCAATATGATTCTTTCTCTTTTATATCTCCTTATCTCAAACATCAGTAAATTGATAATGCTCTTTATATAGATGGATCTTCACTGCATTTTAATTGATTTTGGATGAATGATTCATATGGTATGTCCTTTCTCCACGGGTCTTTTTAATTGGATTGGGCATAACATACATTGATTTTACATGGATGGTGTATGACTCTTTTTAGACTTTAGATGAAATATGTTCTACTTCAATAATTTTATGTTATAATTCTCCCTTATTTGTTGTTTGATCAATGTAGGCTAAAACTGATGGAAATGTTGTGAAAGCAAAGTTCCTTGTTTTGTGTTCATTACCACTTCAGTTCACTAATTCACCTGCTATTTATCAATAGGAGTGGTTCCACTAGAAGGATTCGTGGCATTCCTACAGTCCTACTCGAAAGACATTTGCCTCTTTCATTTAAGGGACGGTAAATTATGTCTTAAGGACTGTGGTGTCCTAATATTCACTATGAGATGCAATTCTTTAAAGGCCTTGGACACTTTCTTTTGTTGCAATATTATTTGAGAGCTTTTTTATATGTAGTGTGAACAATCAAAGTTTGCCAGTGTTGTTAAGTTTATGGTTTTAAGACTATGTTTGCAGCATAGGTCTCTTGGCGAATAAATATTATATCACATTTTTCTACATTTATGTTCTCGAGAATATATTCCTTTTTGACACCTTTGTTTTTTTTTCTGCAAGTACTTTCAGTTATGTAGTTAGGTCGGGTTTGTGCGCCTTTCAATCAAAGTTACTTCAAGAAACAATTATCTCTTAGAAGGTCTCATTCTAAGAGAATAATAGTCAAAGATCCACATGTCCTGTGACATGCGATTTCAGGTACCTATGTCCCTTGTAATTTGGAATTTGGGTGCAGGGCGTCTTTTGGTTTTGGTATACACAAGTTTGTGTCGGTCGACACACCGCGAAAACGGCAAAACTGTTTTAGGGTTTTCGCACAGCATCTATCGATGCACTGGGTGTGTCGGTCGATGCAGCGCGAAATGCAAAAGAATTTGTGTTTTCGATGCACCGCGAATTCGCCTATTAAAACAATGGGTTTCGATTTAGAAATCGCACTGTGTCGATCGACACACTGGGTGCATCGATCGACACAGGCTGTGCGAAAGGATAGATCGGTTCAATTGGATTGAACCGGTTATCTCGCATGGTTATGACGGTTTAATTCGATTAAAAATTCCCTGATACCCTACTGTATCGATCGACACAGGTTTAGTGTCGGTCGACACAGGCCTTGCGATTGGTTAATCGGTTCAATTGGATTGAACTGGTTATCATGCTTGGTTAAAGGTAGATCAGATCGGTTTAAATTGGATGAATTGATTCAATTGGATTGAATTAGTTATCTCAATTGGTATAACCCGATTTGATTGGTTAAGATCAGTTTAATTGGATAAGTTGGTTCAATTAGATTGGACCGGTTATCGCAATTGGTCTAAGACCGGTTATAGGGTTGGTAAAGGTTGCATATCAAATGTCGACCAAGTGTGTGTCAGTCGATGCATATGGTGATGATGCGAACCGTAATCGTTTGGTTTTGAACCAAATGATTGAGAAACCGAACCAAATGACCTAACCCACTTGAATTAGAACAATTAAAACTTAATTAAAAAATTAGAAGTTAAAACATGTTCTGAAACTATCGAATGCACATTGGATGTGTATTAGATCAAAGATTAGTATTCAATATGGTCAACTGTCAAGACTCATTTCGTTGTTGTGATACTCTTGCCAAGAGCTTGGTGTCCACATTTACATGAGTAAGGCAGGTAATTGTGTTGATGGTCTTGCAGTGCTTGACATCAACAATTACATGACCTAAGAGATTGATTTACTAACCTTTAAAAGTTCTGTTTCCTCAACTAAATATCAAGTGACCTTGATGTCTTGCCCAATCTTGTCTACTGTCAAGACTCATTTCGTTGTTGGATAGTCTTGGAGTCCTTGGTATCCACAACTACATGAGTAAGGCAGGTGATCATTGATAGACTTGCAGTGCGACTGTCAATGATCACAAGACTGAAGAGATTGGTTTACTTGACTGGGCTATCAGAAGTTCTGGGCCCAGAGACATTAGAGTAGATAGGACATGGATTGTCTTATCTGCGACCAAGAGTTGTACTGGGTACAATTAGCAATGATTTGCTTACCTATATGACTAAACTCTGGGTGATGACGAGTCGTCCACTCAGATTTTAGTGATGTATGGGTCTTGGATCATTATATTCATGGAGGAAACATCGTTTGAATATAATGCGAGTTTTCTTATTAGATAAGATTTCTCATTTCCTGAACTTCATAACTAAAATTTTCTTTGCTTAAAATTTTCAGCCTATGTCTAAAACTACTTTCTCGTTACGATCCGTCCTTGAGAAGGACAAGTTAAATGGATCAAATTTCCTGGATTGGTATCGCAATTTGAGATTAATCCTCAAGCAGGAGAGTAAGGACTATGTACTTGAGAAAGCTCTTCCAGAAAGGCTTGGGACCAATCGCTCGAATGCAGCATATGATGCTTGGAATAAGCATTATATTGATGTGGTAGATGTGCATGGTCTGATGTTGGCTACCATGGTATCGGACTTAAAGAGTCAATATGAGAACATGGAGTCGCCAATAGAGATGATCACCAGCCTGAAACTGAAGTTTCAGGATCTGGCACGAGTTGAGAGATTCCAAATGGTGAAGTCTCTTACTGGGTGCAAGCTACCAGAGGATGCTCCAGTGAGTCCTCATGTCATTAAAATGATGGGTTACATTGATAACCTGGGGAAACTGGAATGTCATGTCAGCTTAGAGTTGGCCACTAACATCATTCTGCAGTCACTGCCGTCTAGTTATGATAAGTTTATCAAAAGCTATATCAAGAATAACTTGACGAAGACGTTGACTGAGCTGCATGGTATGATCAAAACAGCAGAGCAAGACATCATAAATGGTAAAAGATTTGAGAAATCTTGTGTTGACAAGGGTAGAGTCAGGGCCGTCCAGATTTGGAATCAGGATAAGCCTGTGTCATCTTATAAGCCCAAGTCCGGCCCATCTGGTGTTAGAAAGTGCTTCTACTGTGATGAGTCAGGGCATTGGAAGAGAGATTGCATTAAATTCTTTGAAGATTCACAAGAGATGAAGGAGATGTATGGTACTTCTTCTTCAGGTATTGTGTTATTACTTCAAGTTCTACGTATGTATTGGATACTGGTTGTGGTACTGATATTTTGGAAATATACAGGGCCTAAGCAACAGTAGAACGTTGAGGAAAGGACAAGTGGAACTGCGTGTCTGTTATGGAGCAATGGTTGCTATATAAGCCGTAGAGATTCTCCACTTGTAGGAGCCTTTCAAGCTTGGTTTTTGAATTAAATAATTGCTACTATGTACCTGCTTTATGCAGAGATGTCTTTCATTTTCTTGTAAGAATTTGGATGTTTTTCATTCTGATAAAAGACAAGTTTTGCTCTTTTGATCTTAATGAAATATTATATGGTAGCACCCCTTTTTGATAAATGGGTTTTATGTCTTAAACCAATATACACCAGAATATAACATAAATACCAAACGGTTTAAGTCTGATGACTTGAACTCTATTTTTCCTTAGCATAGTCGTTTGATCACATAGAGTGAAGCGGATTCAGAAGTTCCATTGTTATGGGCTTTAGGCTCATTTGATTATAAATCATTTGAGACATGAATTCTACTTACTGGACCAAATGACTAAGGCTTCTTTGGCAGAGCTAAAGAGAAGGGCCAGAGGCTTATTGGGCCTTGCTCATACTGATGTATGTGGCCCGATGAGCATAAATGCCAAAGGAAATCTTCAGTACTTCAATAACTTATTGATGGCATCAGTAAGTATGGCTGTGTTCATTTGATGAGACACGAGTATGAATCATTTGAGGAGTTCCAAAAATGAAGTATAGAACCGATTTGACAGAAGTATTGAGATCCTTGATTAGATCGCGGAGGAAAATACTTGAGTCAAGAATTGGGTGATCATCTAAGTGAGTGTGAAGTCATATCACAGCTCTTTTCTCCTGGAAAACCTAAATGGTGTTTCTGAGAGAACGAATCGGACCTTATTAGATATGCTCCGATTAATGATGAGTCACATGAATCTTCCATTATCCTTTTAAAATACGCTCTAAAATGAATATGTTTACCCAAATTAGTTTTCTATCAGAATCAGTTGAAAGACACCACATTGGATGTGGACTGGGTGATTTCCAAGTATGTTTTTCTGATTAATTGGGATTGCAAGGTTTGTGTAAGACAGTTGTCAACGAACAAACTTGAACCCAAATCTGATAAGGGCTGCTTCACCGGTTGTCCTAGGGAAACCGAGGCTTAGTACTTTTGCAACCAATCCGAGAACAAAGTTTTGTTGTTCGGAACTCTGTTTTTCCAAGAAAACAGTGGGAGTAAAAGTACAGCTCGAAGAAATTCGAGAAACACAGGAGGCTGTTAAACATGTTGAGGAAGAGCAGCGGTTGGATCTACAGAGTGCTGTAGGATTAGAACCTGTGGAGCCTGAAGTTCGCTGATCCTGATGGATCCGTCACTAAACCGAGGGTGATTCCTCATGACCGATTGTTGTGATCTGTTGATCATTGAAAAGTGACGAGCCTGCGAAATTCAAAGAAGCGAAAGGTGAGCCCCAACTCCGAAAAATTAACTAGGAATGTATGTTAGCTTCACCGATCCATTTCTGGATTGAAGCAAACAACTTGGAGTTGGAATCTATGTTCTGTTAAAACGGTCAAAGGTTTTGACGTGATCAGGAACGTATAGAAACCGTGCGTTTACAAGTAAACTAAAAGGAGCGTAGTTGAAATTCTCACACCGTATGTTTATAACATACTTAATCTCATAAACGACGTTCCGACGCTAAAGTCTTGTCAAGATTTGGGTCGGAAGTCAAATTTAACGATGGACATGGAAGAAGCCGTGAAAGTTCTTGGAATAAGGATCCATTGAAATGGATTGCAAAGACCAATTGGATCGTGTCAGAATCCTTATGGTGATAAGGTATTGGACAGTTCAAATGTGCTTGATTCCAAGAATGGCTTCACACCAAAGGTCTTATGGCAATGATCTTAGCAAGAAGAAGTGTCTAGGACACTGGCTGAGCTAGTATCTATGAGTGTGATTCATTTTTGCTTATGCAATAGAATCCATCATGAATGCCATATTTTGCACTCGTCTAGATGCAGCTGACGCATAAAGCATGACGAAAAGATACCAATTTGTTCCGGTAAAAGTCACTGGACAGTTGTAAAGAATATCCCCATGTGTTTGAGAAACACTAGGGATAGTTCTTGTTCAACTGAGAAAAATGACGAATATTTTATGAGTAGTTAGACGGACAAAGATGATTCCCGGTTCCCACCTGGTTATGTCTCTTTGTCTGTGTAGCGGCGCTATCTGTTCGAAAGGTCTCCAAGCAGTGGACCGTAGAATAGTGCTTATTAAAGAATAGCGGTGTGGTTTGTTGGAATGGTTCCAAGCAAGAACATCGCAGCATCTCTCACAACCTAAGCATGGTTTTCGTACTGTTGCTGTAGTTACTAGATATCTGAAGACGTGGTCTTGATTCTAGTGGGAGTTATGTTAGTTATGATGTTCAGATAGACATGATATGGTCATGTTTATGAAAAACTGATATCAGCATTATTTGATTATTGGATAATTGAATAATGGTCCCAAGTATTTTATGTTTATTTTATAGGTCATCAATTTGAGGACTTGATCATGAAACCCTATAAGTAAAAGATGACATAAATTATGATTGTCCCTAGTCGAGATTGTCAAAGTGGGACACTGACAACCGCGAGAGACTAGCTTGTGAGGTGACTGTTGACTAAGTTTCATGGAGCCAATGATATGAGTATCACAGTCAGTCACATAGATATATGTTGGTGAACATATGATCGGACATGTCCCGCTAATGAGAACTCTACAGGATAGTTATATATGTGTCATGAGAGTTTTTCATTACGACTATAGAGTATAGTCCTTAGACCTGAGTTCATCATGCTTTCTAGCATATGAATTGGTGCACTTTGACCTTGTCAAACGTCGATCCGTAAATGGCGGCTATAAAGGCATTGCTTAGGTGTATCATGAAGTATGTGTAGAAACAGGGATGGAACAAGAAGGGATTTATCCCTCCTATATAACAGGAGATAAATATCTCAAGGCCCATCGAAGATTTGATACTGAAAAAATGCCTGGCCGTGCTCAAACGAGGTGATTGTCAGTCGTTTGTTTTATTAGTATAGATCAGGAGTTCGATGAACATGATGTTGACAATAATAAGGATGACACAGTTCCTTGTCTTATGCCATATCGAGATATAGCGATAAAGGGATTATGGGAATAAATGATTCCAGTACAAGTGGAAGATTGTTGGGATTATGTCCTGAAATCATATTGTACTTACTCTAAAGATAGTTGTATTGTCGAGATCGGACAATTCATGTGATACTGGGTAGTTATAATGTTTTGCTAGAAACCGCTTATGACAAATGAGTTGTAACTCATTTCTAGTATCGTGTGAACCTACAGGTTCACACACCTAAGCAAGCTGGGTACACTTAGTAAGGGATTGATCATTGGCATATGATCCGATCAATGTGTATTGGATACACATTGAATTGAGTTTTGAAGAGGTGTGTCGATCGATGCAATGAGTGTGTCGATCGACGCAGGTTTTCGAATGGGTGTGTCGATCGATATAGTATGTGTATCAATCGATGCACACTGGGCTTCGAGACTGAAGTTTCGAGTTAATGACTTAAACGAGTCGGGTTTGATCCGTAGGTCATTTTCGGTCATCCCAGGTCGATATATAATGTCTTATATGATCGACCTGAGCCAGAGCCGTGAGTGTCACTTCTCAGAGAGAGAGCAGAGACACAGAAACTCATAAGATCCACAGGAGATCCGATTCCCGGCACTAGCATCCCGGCGGATTCCAGCTTGTGTGCGTGTGGACTACGATAGAGGCGCAGCGATTGAGGCGCTCTAGATCTCATTTACCTGCTCCAATTTCCGCTGCCAAACTCCAGGTAAACACGAGGTCAGTTCTTAGATTCAATTACCTAGACCTTGGATCCTAGGGATTCCAACAGCCATGAAGATGATATTATTTCCATTCTCGCTTGGAGATAAGGCCCACCTTTGGGAGAAGAACCTTCCACCCAACTCAATCACATCCTGGGATGAATGCAAAAGAGCCTTCTTATCCAAGTACTTCTCAAAATCAAGAACAACCAGACTGAGGACAGAAATTTCCAGCTTCAAACAAAAACCAACAGAAAACTTTGGGGAAGCTTGGGAAAGATTCAAATGTTACACAAACCAATGTCCACACCATGGTTTCACAAAGGAGAGTCTTCTCATCACATTATACCGTGGCATACTGCCAAAATACAGGATGAAGCTAGACAATGCTAGCAATTGCAACTTCCTGCAAAAAGATGAACGAGAAGCCATGCAGCTGGTAGAGAACTTGGCAGTCAGTGACACTAACTACGGAGAAGACTATGACCGCACATACAGAGAAGGAGGAGACAGAGATGATCCAAGGAGAGAGATCAAGGCACTTAACGAGAAGCTGGACAAATTACTCAAAGCAAATCAAAGGAATGTCAGCTTTGTGGGAGACTTTGATCAACAACAAGGTTTCTTTGAAGATGATGCTGAGATGAATGTGGAGGGACATGCTGAAATGAACTACATTGGAGGCCAGGGATTCAACAAGGGATACAACCAGAACTATAGGAACCACCCCAACTTCTCCTATAGAAACAACAATGTCGAGAATCCTCAAGACCAGTCATATCCACCATTCAAACAACAAGGGCAGACAACACTTCAAGGAAACTTCCCAACAAAGCCTGCATTCAACAACAGTGAGGCTATCAACAAAGGCAAGTCTACAACAACAACCAAGGCAACTTCCAACAAAGAAAACAGTACAATCAAGGAGCCTATCAAGGGAACCAACAATTCCAAGGACAAGGAAGTTCAAACAACCAACAAAGGGCAGATGACCAAGGGCAATTGTTGAGGCAGTTCATGGAAACTACCAAAAAGGTTATAATTGACATAACAGCAAAATGTGACAGCCTAGCATCAGATTTTGCAATTTCCAAACAGCAGTCTAACCAAGCAGGACCTTCAAACCGACCACCAGGCTTCTTACCAGGAAAACCGGAGACAAACCAAAAAGAGTATATCAATTACCATTACACTAAGAAGTGGAAGAGAGCTACCTACAAAGAAGCTCATTGAGGACAATGAGAATCAAGGTGGGGGGGGGATGAGCTTTGAACCTGAGAATGAAGCTATTGAAGAAATTGAAGAAGAGGAGATAAAAGACAACAAAGGAAAAGGAAAGATGTATGAGGAAACAAAAGAAAAAACCGGTTCAACATCTACATCCAAGGAGAAAATATTTGTACCACCAGCCTATGAGCCAAAGCTACCTTTTTCTGGAAGATTCAAGAAGCAGCTCTTAGAGAAGTATAGAGCACTCTTCGACAAACAAATGGAGAAAATTCAGCTCACAATGCCATTGATGGATGCATTCATGCTTGTACCTCAATACAGCAAATTTCTCAAGGATGCAGACAAGGAGAGAACAAAGGAGATGGAAGGCATGGTTATCTTAAACCACGAATGTAGTGCCATCATTCAGCAAAAGAACACTCCAAAGAAGCTAGAGGATCCATGAAGCTTCACACTACCATGCGCTTTGGGACCACTCTCTTTTGAAAGATGCCTATGTGATCTTGGGGCAAGCGTGAGTTTGATGCCACTCTCTATGGCAAAACGACTGGGATTCACACGCTACAAAGAATGTAGAATCTCACTTGTATTGGCAGATAGGTCAGTGAGACTCCAGGTTGGCATGCTCGAAGATATTCCAGTCATGGTCGGTAATTCTGAAATACCGACAGACTTTGTGGTTCTAGAGATGGATGAAGAACCCCCTGATCTTTGGAAGACCTTTCTTAGCCACTGCTGGAGCCATAATTGATGTCAAGAAAGGGAAGATTGACTTGCACTTAGGAAAGAACCATATCCTAAAGTTCGACATCAATGAGGTGATGAAGAAACCAATGATTCAAGGGCAAGCCTTTTGGATTGAGACACTGGATGCTTTGGCTGATGAGTACTTGGAAGAGATAGCTATGGAGGACGCACTAGAGACATTGATGACCACCAAGAAAAGCATGAGTGATCTGGTAGACAAAGAAGGGCAAGAGTAAGCAAGACTCCTTGACTCTCGCAAGGTGTTGGAAGAGGACAACCAGTTCTTGGAGCTACCCCAAAAAGTCCACGACATCAAATCTATGGAGGGAGATAAAGTGACCAGTCCAGCTACGACAACTGACTCTATCCAAGATGATGATTGGTGTGAACCGAAGGCACCCAAGGTAGAGCTCAAACAACTTCCAGACGGGCTAAGGTACGCTTTCTTAGGACCTAACTCATCATACACTGTCATAGTAAGTGAAAACCTTGATGGAAATGAATTGAATTTTCTCCTAAATGAACTGAGAAAATATAGGATTGCCATAGGTTATTCACTTGATGATATAAAAGTACTGTCACCTACACTTTGCACCCATCGAATCCACTTAGAAGATGAAACTATTACTTCAATTGTACACCAAAGAAGACTAAACCTGAATCTGAAAGAAGTCGTTAAAAAAAAATTCTGAAACTCTTGAATGCTGGCATAAACTTTCCTATTTTAGATAGCACATGGGTATCACATGTTCATGTAGTTCCTAAGAAGGGAGGAATAACTGTTGTTAAAAATGAGAAAACGAACTAATCCCTACAAGAACTATAACTGGCCATAGGATGTGCATTGATTATAGAAAATTGAACTCAGCCACCAGAAAGGATCATTTTCCTCTCCCGTTCATTGACAAAATGCTTGAAAGACTTGCAAATCATCCATTCTACTGCTTCCTTGATGGGTACAGTGGGTTCTTTCAAATACCCTTTCATCCCAATGACCAAGAAAAGACGACATTTACATGTCCCTATGGCACCTTTGCATATCGAAGGATGTAATTTGGCTTGTGTAAATCTCCAGCAACCTTTCAAAGGTGCATGATGTCGATCTTTTCAGACCTAATTGAAGAAATGGTAGAAGTTTTTATGGATGATTTTTCCGTATATGGTTCTTCGTTTGCTGCTTGTTTGTCTAATTTGTGCAGGGTACTTCAGCGTTGCGAGGAGACAAACTTGGTACTGAATTGGGAGAAATGTCACTTTATGGTGAAGGAAGGAATAGTACTTGGGCACAAAATCTCAGAGAAAGGAATTGAAGTGGACAAGGCCAAGATAGATGTGATGATGGGATTGCAACCACCAGACTCAGTCAAAGGGATCAGAAATTTCTTGGGCCACGCTGGTTTCTACCGACGGTTTATCAAGGACTTTTCAAAAATTGCAAGGCCTTTAACAAGGCTGTTGTACAAGGAGACGGAGTTCATTTTCAATGAAGAGTGCCTAGAAGCATTCAACAAGATCAAGAATGCACTTGTGAGTGCACCGATAGTTCAAGCTCCAGACTGGTACCTCCCCTTTGAGATTATGTATGACGCAAGTGACTATGCGGTTGGAGCAGTCTTGGGCCAAAGGAAAGACAAGAAACTTCATGTGATCTATTATGCGAGCAGAACTTTGGACGATGCTCAAGTCAGATACGCAACCACAGAAAAGGAGCTTTTGGCGGTAGTATTTGCATTCGATAAATTCAGATCATACTTGGTGGGATCAAAAGTGGTTGTGTACACAGACCATGCGGCTTTAAGGCACTTGTTAGATAAGAAGGAGGCTAAACCTCGACTCTTGAGATGGATACTTCTGTGAGTTTGACTTGGAAATCCAAGACAAGAAAGGAGTTAAAAATGGGTAGCAGATCACTTATCAAGGTTGAGGGTTGATGAAGAGCTACCAATTGATGATTCCCTGCCAGAAGAACAACTCTTGCTCATTCAGGGTTTAAGAGAAGGGTATGAGATGAGCCTGAAGATGGAAGAAGTGAAAAGCTTAAAAGATGAGAATCTGCCTTGGTATGCAGATTTTGTCAACTACTTGGCCTGTGGAAAGGAGCCCCCAAATCTCATCAGCTATCAAAAGAAGAAGTTCTACCGAGATGTTACTCGATACTATTGGGATGAGCCATACTTGTTCAAGAGATGTTCAGACGGACTCTACAGGAAATGCGTACCAGAAGAAGAAATGGAGGGGATCATGTATCACTGCCATGGTTCAGAGTTTGGAGGACACTTTGCATCGTTCAACACTGCTACAAAGGTGCTACACCCAGGGTTTTGGTGGTCCAGCCTATTCAAGGATGCTCACAACTTTACATCAAGGTGTGATGCTTGTCAAAGGAAGGGCAACATTGGAAGGAGAAACGAAATGCCACAGAACCCCATCTTGGAGGTTGAGATATTTGATGTGTGGGGGATTGACTTCATGGGACCTTTCCCATCATCCTATGGGAACCAATATATTTTGGTAGCAGTGGACTATGTGTCTAAATGGTAGAAGCTGTTGCAAGTCCCACCAATGATGCTAAGGTGGTCATTAAGTTATTCAAGTCAATCATATTCCCACGATTTGGCATACCAGGAGTTGTGATCAGTGATGGAGGGAGTCACTTCATCAACAAGGTGTTTGAAAGTCTTCTCAAGAAGCATGGAGTGAAACATAAGGTGGCAACACCTTATCATCCTCAGACCAGCGGACAAGTGGAGGTTTCCAACCAGCAAATCAAGGCTATACTGGAGAAGACTGTTAGGAGCTCAAGGAAAGACTGGGCGAAGAAACTTGACGATGCTCTATGGGCCTACAGGACAGCCTTCAAGACACCTATTGGCACAACACCATTCAACCTCTTGTATGGGAAGTCATGTCATCTACCAGTCGAGTTGGAATATAAGGCAATGTGGGCAATTAAGCTTCTGAATTTCGACATAAAAACTGCAACAGAAAAACGCCTCATTCAACTCCACGAGCTTGACGAAATCCGGCTTGATGCTTATGAAAGCTCGAAGATTTACAAGGAAAGGACTAAAGCATTCCATGACAAGAAAATTGTCAAAAAGGAGTTCAGGGCAGGAGACCAAGTTTTATTGTACAACTCCCGGTTAAGGCTGTTTCCCGGGAAGCTTAAGTCAAGATGGTCTGGCCCATTCTCAGTCAAGGAAGTGCGACCATATGGAGCCGTCATTCTGCTCAACAAGGACGGAAGTGAGTTCACAGTGAACGGACAAAGGCTCAAGGTCTACTCTGCATCCAACACCGTGGAAGAAGAGGTAACGATTCTTCTCACTGAACCAACCACAACCTAAGAAGTAAGAGAGTCAAGCTCGTGACTTAAAACAAGCGCGCTTGGGAGGCAAACCCATGTTATCTTTTGTATATATCGTGTGAATTATATATATATCTTTGATTGATGTGTGTTTTTTTACAAGTTTTATGTGTGTGTTTTAGTTTTGTGTGAGAGTTTTCAGGCATGAGGAAATGAGCGGGAGCAAGAAAGGCCTCACGAAGAAACAAGACCAGGGAAAAGAACTCACAGCGGCCACCCGCAGCGGGGTACCTAGGCCGCTATGAGGAAATTGCGGAGGGTCGAAATCCGCAGCGGCATGCACAGCGAGGTCGGTAAGCCGCTGCGGATAGAAAATTTTCACAGCGGCCACCCACAGCGGGGTACCCAGGCCGCCGTGAAGAAATTTGCGGAGTATGATTTTTCGCAGCGGCACGCATAGCGGGATCATCCAGCCGCTACATGTAAGAAATACCCACAGCGGCTACCCACAGCGGGGTACCCAGGCCCCTGTGGAGTACATTTGACCTGAGTATTTTCCTTTGACCGCGTTTTCAAATAAAAAAATCCTTCTTCTTCAACTCACGACTCTCTCTCTCTTTTTCTCAAACTCCATTGTTCTTCAAAGCTTCAAAACTCTTTTTCTCTCCAAATTCTAAACCATTTTCATCGATTTTTTGTGCTTTCACTCGCGTCAAATCCCCATCTACTTGTCTAGAATCATTATTCTTCATCAAATCAAGCCAAGGTATGAGATTTCAAAACCCTTGTTCTTCATGCTAAAATTTCGAATCCAAATTTTATGGTGTTTGATGCTCTAAACTTGTTCATTAGATGATTCTAGACACACCCATGTTGTCAATTCAAAGAACTATCGGTTAAATTTCATTGAAATCGAATTTTAAGATTCTAGAGTTCTTGGTGAAAATTGGAAATTGGGGAAAACGCGATTTGATTGTTCCTAAGGCTTTGTTAGGATGTCTAGAGCATACTTTTGCAAAAGGAACCATGTCAAATTCATAGTGCATTGAGATTTTTAAGGGAAAAGAATAAAACTCAAGAAGAAAATGGTTAAAACTTGAATTTTTTTGAAATTTGAGAAGAGAATAAGTTCTTGTGCTTGATTGGACTTTGTAATTGCCTAAAAGTGGAATGTTTGAGAATGTATTGATTGGAAATTAAAATGCTCAGACTTTAGGCATTACTTTTGTGATGTTGCTTGTAATGTGTTTTGATCACTTTGAATTTGCATATATGCGGATGGTCAGAAAGAAGGCAAAAGCTCAGGAGCTATGCAGAGCTCACAGTCTCATCGCTCGGGTAAAGAACCCGCAGTTGAGCATGATGATGATGAAGAATATACTCTTAACTTCTCAAGCAGCAGTGAAGAAGAGATAGTGGAACAAAAGAAGAAGAAAGCAAAGGCAAAGCAACCTGCCAAGAAACCAGCACCGAAGAAGAAGAAGAGAGCTGCAAAGAGTTTTACTTTGCTTCAAGTGAAGAACAAGCTGGAACAGTACACCTAGACTGAGACAAAGTACGGGGACCCCGAAATATGCAAGAAGCTGGGGATTTACGAAGATGTGATGGTGATGCTGAGAGCAATGAGCCTAGAAAGTTTGATGGGAGAGGCCTACCCAGTATTTAAGACGGCATGCCTCCAGTTTATGTGTACATTCCGTGTAATGGAATATACGGACGGACCATCTGATGAAGACGGATTTGGACACATAATTTTCACCTGCAACGGACAGAGGCACAGATTGGGATTCAAACAGATATACCAAGCGCTTGGATTTAGGGATGAATGGAACAACTAGCTGCCAGAGATTGGACTCCTACCCACAGTGATGTGGAGCACGATATCCAGGACTCCTTACCAAACAAGAGAGATGAAGAACTCCGACATTGCGCACCCGGACATCCGTTATGTAGAGAAGTTGTTGGCATACAACTTGTTAGCAAGGAGGGAAAACAACAAGGTGTTAGAAGAAGGGCTAAGGTTCTTGGCAATAGGTCTCCAACCGGTAATGACAGAGTTTGATGTCCCGGAAATTAACTACGGGAACTATGATGAGCTGGGAGTGGTTGGGTACTTCATGAGACAGTTGACCGAGGCAAGAAAGAAGGCAATGACGTCAGTGGACAGGACGCCTACATTCAGATTTGGAGGATTGTTGACACCGATCTTTAACGCAGCAGGAATCCAACTCCACAATGGGAAATCGTCATCAAGGCTAGACGAGAGCCATCTAAACAGGACCTACTTCCTTGCTGGAAAGATTGAGAACAGAATTGCCTACACCTTCAGGACCGGTTTGCAGAAAACCGTGAATGTGCTTCTTCTAAACATAGCCATTACCTCATTGAGGGACAAGAACAACATTATGTTCTCACCTGACCCACGATACTACCACAGCACAGCTGCAGAGCCGCTTGAGTCGCTGAACAAAAGAAAGAAAAGGAAAGCCACTGAGAGCTCTACACAGGGTACAAGAGAAGGTGCAAGCAGCGGGGCAGGTCAGGCTACTGAGCCAGCAGAGGATACAGAGCAGATCAGACCACCGAGTCCGGTCTAAGGGACTGCCCGTTATCGCCTCCATGCTTCCGACGAAGTGATTCAGGGAGCACAGTTGAGAAGAGCTCATAGCTACATCAGAAAGTTGGAACGCTGGAACAAGCTTCAAGACCGCACCATTGGGAAATTGGTGGGAGCTGGAAGAAGGACGAAGGCGGTCTTGAAGAAGAAGTATAAGGAGAAGAGGTAGGCGCTCGTCCAGCAGGTTAAGTACCTGGGATATATGCTGACGGGAAGAAAGGGAAAGTGCAAAGGCCTGAAGGGTACTCGTCAAGTGAAGAAGAAGCAAGCTCAGAGGACATTCCGAGGAGATACTCCCATCACGGGGAAGGCACCAGCACATCTAGCAGAGCCCCCGGTCGCGCCCCCCTCGATGAGCGATGCCGCAGAGCCCGACGCCACATCCCACCGCCATCACCCGGATCCAGCAACGAGTCCCTATCCTTGGGTGAAGACGAGGAGGACACCGCATCTCCTAACTATTGAGGTACCACCACAGCTTTGTACATAGTTTTTATTTTGTTTTATTTTACCATCTTTAGCTTCCCTAAATTTGCTTATACTCTGAGACGGTGTGAAGTAAGTTTGGGGGGGGGGGGGGGGGGTGATCATTTAACCACCTTTTATGTTTCTTTTCTCTTGAGTCTTTGTTTTTGTGTGTTGCATTGTAGATAGTTATGATTTTGAAAAAAAACCAAAAAAAATTGAAAAAATTCATAAAAACTAAAAAAATGCATGTAGTCTCATATTTGTTTCTCTTTTAGGATTGAGTCTAGTAGCATTTGCATAGGAGACAATGATATAATTGCCTTGTAAGAAATCTAGATTTTAGAATTCAACATGATGCCCTTGTTAATCATAGTATGTTGCTTAAACAACTCTCAAAACACATGTACATTTCAAGCTTTGATCACACCACTCCAAACTATTTGTCAAGTATGATATCCTCAACTTTGAAACCAACTCACTTATTTGGACTTAAATGAATTTAATCTTCTCACTCATGGGTTTTTGATGCTTGATCATGGTCACCATATACACACTTGGAATATCTTTTACCACATTTTTTACCACCCTTTGTTAATCCAAGTGGCCATTCTCACTCTTAGGATGGTTTCCACACCATAGAACCCTTCCCTTTCTTTTAAAGCTTCATTAGATTAATTGAGTGAGGCCTCTTTTTGACAATGCTAACATGTGCAAAAGGTTAAAAGTATGAGAACGACAATGATTAGCTCTCATAGGCTAGTTAAGGAGTTCACATATTTGATTAGCATTTGGGGTATAAGCACTTGAAATGGGATTGGGGATAAGAAAAGAAAGAGTGAAATGGGGAGTAGAAATAAAAAGACCAAAGACTTGTAAAAAGAAAAGGGAAACACTTGGGAAAAAGGAATGAAGTGGGAAAACTCTAAGTGTAAAATGAAAATGAAATCAAAAGAAAGAGTTTTGGAAATTAAAAGGATTTACTTCTCAAGACCCAAAAATGAAAAAAAAGTCAAATGGTTGAGTTTGGGACTGAAGGGAGATTGGCTAAAGATAGGATTGGGAAACACTTTGGGTAAGATTTTGAGAGCTAAAAATTGTATGCATGAATTGTTCTTGTCTTGTCACATTTTGCATAATGTCTAGCATTCCTTTTCTTGAGAGTTAGCCACCAAAATGAGAGTTAATAGCCTTCCTCTAAACACCTTTTGAAACCTTTTTATACCAAGCCAATTGATTGAGATCAAATCCCCATTTGTGAGACTACACTTTGATAAGAAGAATGAATGTAAGAGTTGGTGGAATGTTGAGTTGGTTGAATCTTGACAATGTGCCTAAGAGAATAAAATTTGGTGTGTTGATAAGCCTAAAGATATTAGAGTGGATTAGAGAATTTGTTTGTGCAACATGCTATCATTTACTAAGGACATCATGTTGAAAGCTTGCTAAATTTCTTTGGTTATGATTCTCCAGCTTCAAACCTCTCCCCTTTGCTCTCATTGTCGATTGCTTGAGGACAAGCAAAGAAACAAGTTTGGGGGAGTTGATATGTTGTGTTTTTACCATCTTTTAATCATAATTTAGAGGGTGATTTAGCTTTAGGAAAAGCATTTAGGCATGATTAGGAGAGCATATGCATTGTTTCTCTCTTTTGTAGGTGGTGGGAGACATAATCAAGTGCCCAAGGGATAATGGAGGAGGTAGGGACTGAAGAACAACCAAAAAGGAGTGGGAAAACAGCTAAGAGTCGTGAAGGGAACTCACAGCGGGGTGCCACAGCGGCCTGGCCAGGCCGCTGCAGAAGATTTGCGAAACGACGAAATCCACAGCGGCTGGCGCAGTGGGTTCACTCGGCCGTTGTGGATCATCAACCACGCACAGCGGCATAAGGCACATTTCTCCAGCGGCATCCACAGCGGCCACGCCAAGCCGCTGTGGATCAAGGAAGCTCACAACGTCCACGCGCAGCCAGGTACTCAGGCCGCTGTGAGACAACTTTTTTACACATGCCACTTTTTCTTTTTGCTTTCGGCTTGGAGACCCTCCCATGTGATTGTGGTCGACCAATGCACGTTCTTATGATCTATTTAAAGGCTCTTGGTGTTTTAGAAGAGCCATATCACTTCTTGTAAACAATTACTTCAAACAATTTAGTTTTCTTGATCTTTTATGCAATTTGAGTTGTGTTCTTGAGTTCTTCCTTGAGTTCTTCTTACTTATTTCATTTATGTTCATCTAAATCATGTTTTGTTTTATTGTTGCCATGGCTTGTGAGTAGTTCTCTATAAGTTTTTGGGTTTGAGTAAAGGTGAGGGTGATCTAGAAATGGTTTAGGTTGTTTAGAACTTGGGAATTTTGGTTTCTTACTTGTTAGAAGTTATTAATGATAGGATTGAAGTAGCTAACCAATCCTTGAACTTGAATGTTGCTAGTACTGAGAAGTATAGTTAATGTTTGAATCTCTAATCAAGTGCTTTACATACTTAACCAATGAAAATTGATGTTTAAGGTGTTTAGTGGTAATAAGAACTTGTTCTTAAATCATGTCCATCTTGAATTGCCAATGAGAGTTGATGTTAATGATTGATAGATATAGGGTTATTGTCATGAGAGTGGAGTAACTTGAATTGTTGTTCTTAGCCTAAGAAATCATCCCATGTTTGTTAAATGTTTATGAACTTGTAATTGATCACCCAAACCGGAAACTCAACCCAAGGAACTTAGTTTTAAATCAATTGTCTTCAACCTTGTTATTGCTCTGTTTATGCTATGTTCTTGTACTGTTTTAAGCTTACTACTGTTTACATACTTGTTTAATCATGTTTGGAATTTGGTTTCATTGTTAGTTATTAGCAACAAAACCCTCAAACTAATTTGGTTGCACTTAGATTGAGGAAACACTTGTATTCTTAGTGTGTTTAATCACCCAAGTGGATTGACACCTCAAAACTACAATGACTAGGTTGTAAACTTGCAACTGAAGTGAGTGAAGAGGAACTGATTTTTTGCTTATCACACGATCAAAAGAGCTATCACATATAGCCGACCTATTATAATTGAGGCAGACATAATCATTTTAAAAACGCTAACTATAACATATAATAGAATATTTTCAGTGCTAAAATGTCCATTTTCTTGTAAGGAAAATGTATGTGTCACTTATGTTATCCTAAACCCAAAATCACCTCACCTAAACTCTAAAAACTATAACTTAAACCCTAAACTATAAACACTGAACCTTATACCGTAAACCATAAGCCCTAAAAACTACACCCTTCACTAAATACTAAACATTAAACCCTAAACACTAAGCCTTAAACCCTAAGCTCTAATCAGTAAGCCCTAAACCCAAAACAATAGACCCTTAACCCATCCTATTAACTAAGAATGACATGTATCACATCTAACTAAGTTGCATGTGCTTCGTATTTACTATATATATACTAACAATAGTAGTTACATTATCAGGCTTTAAATACTAAGATTACTAAAACCAGACTTACTAATGCCACTAATTCTTTAGCAAAGTTGAAAAGAATATCCAATAATTAGCCATATAACTGGATAACCAAGAAAATATTTACTCAGTAAATTTATTTAGTTAGAACAGCAATAAACAGGAAACATTGATTGGAAGTAAGTATTTGTAAAATCTAATAGTGCAATTATGTTAACCGATAACAACATCTTCCAGAGGTTTGCCTTTAAACAAGTTGTCTATCCAAATATAAAACCACTTTTAACCAAAATAAAACAAGAAGATCTATGAGTTCAAATCCAGCTAAGAAAGAAGGTTCGTCTGCTATAGGAAAAGTAAAGCATAGTCCGATAAGTTTGATAAGATCACTTCTTTAGAAAAGGATGTTATCAAAGCCGAAAGAAAAGAACAATTACAATAACCGTGACAGGTACATGAAATCAATTACCATAAAACTCAAAAACTGAAATAACCAGTTTTTGCAGTCATAATTCATAGACTGGATTGCTAGCTCCTTGCACTCATCTTCACCCCCAGTTGCATGTGCATGTATGAGGAGTACCTCCATGAAACCATCATCACATAAGGAAGAAACCTGAGGTATCCCATTAACATTAATAATCTCCAACTCGGTTGTCTGAGGTGGCGTTAGAGCAGCTAGATCGACATCATCACTAACGATTTGTTTGAAACAAACGTCAACATAACATTAATCAGTTAGATGTCTTCCTTCAAGTTGTCTTCGGTGCGGATTAACCTGTTAGAGTCCAGCACGTATATCTTTGACCCTTTAATATCAACACAAAGAGTACCAAGCTTTTTGTCGAAGTTGTAAGGAATGTAGAGCCAGTCTTCCCCAGGGTACAGGTGTGGTATGTATGGATCGCCTAAAGCGTCAAGCGCGTCTACAACTTCCAGGTGAATTGGAATTTGTCTGGGTCGGTGCATTTTCCAAATTTTGAATATAACCTCATTAGGTTGGAAACAAACTTCAGTCAAAAACGTCAACTCTCATCTTATCAGCATTTTCTTCGTCTATCCATGGTACATGTGTAGTGAGCTTGCACATAGCATCCATGATCTTTAAGAACATGTGAAAATATATGTAAATATCCAATTAGTGCAAACACTTCTTAGTTATATAAAGTTAACCAATAAATAGTGCAAACTATTCTACCTACCTGACAAGATTACCCAACAAAATAAAATGGACAACATTGGTTAGTTCTTCGGCTCCAATCACTATTTGATAGCCAATTAAATTCTTCATCCGCTTATCACATTGATAACTCTCATCTAGCTTGGAAGACAATGTTCTTGGCCAATTGCTCTTCATGGTTGCCCCTTCCACGACCTTATGTTTGCACACTCTATGTCTTTGTTCATGTCTTGCAGTAACATGTTCGTCTCCAACACTTCTTATGATCCAGTCTATAGTACACGTAAACAAATTATACAATCAACATTTATATATGACCAATGAAATATCAGCGAAATGGAAATATGTCCAATTGAAAATACTTGATGTGGAATGGGTTGAAGTACGGAGTTGTGAAACTGCTCTCTACTGATAGCGTCCACAGATTTGTCGTTGATGTCATTCAACTTTTTCCTGATAATCTACAAGTAAGTAGATAGTTATGTTCACTTCATATGCAAGTGGATTTTCTTTCGACAAAATACTAAGTTATCCGACCAACATACTGTTATATTATGGTTTTTGTGGGTTTTAAGCAATGATATATGTATATAATCGAGTCATTTTATGTGTCTTTCGATTACTTTTGAGTCATATATAGGTTTGCACACGTTTGGAGATTTCTGGAGATATTAGAGCTATTTGGGACGTTTTGGAGATTGAACCCGAGATGATCAAATTCTCCATCGACCATTGAGCTGAGCACCGATCGATGCAGCCCTTGCATTAATCGATACAAAGCCTTGATCACTAATCCACCCAAGCCATGAAGGACTTTTGAAGAATTACAAGACGATTTCTTATTTACAGAAGAGATCAAAATGTGTATTAGCCTTTTAGTTAGTTTTTTAGAGTTTTAGATAATTTAGACTTTCATACTTTGAGTTTTTGAGAGAAATTAGAGCTTGGGGCTCATCCGATACTCTTTACGGATTTTGAGAGAAGATTTTGAAACCCTTTTCTTATTCTCTTGTGATTTATATGATATATATTTTGATCATGTCTTGTGTTTCATTTGATATGTCTGTGTAGATCTCTAGTTAGGTTTAGGGATTCTCGTTAGGGATTTCATGGTATGCTAGATTTATTTATCTGTTCGGATTCACAACTTGATTAGTTCTTCACATAAAGTGTTCTTAAGGCTAGTTCTAGATTGATCACCTAGAATCTAGATCATAGGTTGTTAATTTGACACGAAAATGTAATTTATAATCTGACATAATTTATGGTGAGCAAATTGGATAAGTACAAAGAAATTTGGATTAGATAATTTGTGAAATCTGGTTAGCGTTATTCGACACTGAAAATTTATCGTGAGAGTCATGAGTCTTTGTGGATTAAACCTCTATATACTATAATTGCATTATATGCACTTGCGATGTAGCTCTATGAAATTGAAAGAGCATATCAAATTTTTGGCACCATTACCGAGGACTCTTTTAAGTCTCCGATAAATTTAATTGTAAAGTTTAGACTAAGATTTTATTTTCAGTTTTACTCTAATCGTTCTTGCTTTTTGTCTGGTGTGTTTTAGGTTACGTGATTATCATCAACATTGATCGATATTGCATAAGCATCGGTCGACGCACGGTTCACCATCAAACAGTGCATACCTAATCATGTAACCATAAGCAATCCAGACAAAGAGCTTTTGTTTCTTTGAAATCAAGAGCATTCAAGGTTGGAACAAACGAACAAAAAGCAAAAAAAACTAATTGAGATATTGAATCTTAACGCCATGATACTGGAACGGGACTAGGCTGGTATTATGAGAGACTAAGAGGGTCATGCTGCACTGAACAGGCTACTCGTTGTTGCAGGCGCAGAACATGCATAGATTGATGCACATAACAAGCTAACGTACCTAGCTTAAATGAAGCTTAGATATAGAATAATATGTACAATCTAATAAAACCATAAGAATAAATACCAAAAAAAAAAAATATTTGGTATACTCCTCAATACCAAACACAAATGTTCTAGAGGGATTTGACACAACAATTCAAACCAACATGAACTTCTTATGGCCACTATTAAAACATCCTTTTTTACCTCAGTCGCTTGATTGACGAATCAGTATGTAACAGCATTTCATCATTGTTCTCCAGGGACAAAAATCTAAAACTTACCATTGAAATTAAGATGGCGACAAGCAGTTATAACCAAAAAAGCTACTTCAACATGAGCATGATGTGAGGTAAAACAGGTATAAGAAGCAAAGCGAAGACTACGATGAAGAGAATGATAGCATAACAAGTCCATTTCCTCGAGCTCTTTTGATACTCTCTCGCATCTTGGAGCTGATCTGTCCCTCTTCTCACGAACGAGCTCGCCTTTGACACGTGGCTTTCTATGTCATTTAGTTGCTGTCCTTGTGCTTCCACCAGAGCAGCCATGTCCAAGAACACTTGGTGTAGCTCTATAAGATTCTTCTCTATCTCTTTTACCGCGTCGTGCCTCTCTTGTATCTCTGATATCGTGTCCAATATTTGGCCCCTCCCTTGTTCTTGTATCGCTTTCTGGAGAAAATTTTCGCTTTCACCGCTCGAAATCAAGTTCTCAATCGTCTGTTCGTCAGCCTTTTCACCTGTTATCGTGAAATATCTGAAAAAAATTGGAAAAAGGATATGTCAACACATCATATTTTTTCGTAACCAAAACAGAGCATTTAACGTGTATCTCAAGGAAGTGAATAAAGCAATAACTTATCCTACAAGAAAGGGAGGAGAGATCTTCTTTACCTGCGTTCTACTGTTTCTTTATACTCATCATTCATCCGGCCACGCAAACCCTGAAAGCTATCCATCAAATCCTTTAGTTTTTTTCCGAGTCCGCTAACAACAGACGTCCTTGTTCTGTCGGTGGAAGAGCCAGGGCCGCAACCAGGGACATTACGGCTATTAGCATTCCCCTTTTCGAGAGCCTCAAGCTTCTGCTTAATGATCTTGACTCTCTTGAGAACCTGACCAACATCTCCATCCATCTTAGCTCGCAGTTCCTTCACCTTCTTGGCATTGTGGACCGTCTTGCATTCCTCATTCGACTCCTGAAGCTTCTTGTAAAGAGTTTCTATGCCTTTCATGTCGTCTTTGACATTTTCCACATCCTCAAAGAACTTATCGAGGTTCATCGTCTCTTTACCTGCCTCAAGATCGTCCATCTGGGCATGTTGCTTCAGGTCCGTGTACTTCTTGAACGAACTAGAGAATAAATCATTCATTTTGTTTCTGTTTGCTTTTAATTTTTTTCACCTTCCTTGTTTATTGGTTCAAGATAAGATGATCTAGATGAAGATCATCTTCATCCTCTGCCTGTGGGAGAAGATGGGGAAGATTATCTTCCTTTGATTTTGTTACAAGAGGTTTTTGTTTTGTTTTGTCTGGAGAAGAGGAATGACCAGATTTGGAATTACCCAAAATTAGCCAATGACAGAACTTTACTGAACCAAATTAGAAATGTACCATGATAAAGACTCTCCGGCTCTTAAACAAAAGTAAACCACACCACCTTTTGACTTGTAATTATATAAAACCACAGAACCCTATAAAGCACAAACATTCACCATACAAAAAGAAAAACCATTGAAATCGAGTTTTCTAAGCTTAGTTTCTCCTCGAATCAACACAAGAATTGTGTTTCCATGTGAATACATCAACTATAATCCGGAAGCAAATATCATCCATATCTTCAAGTGATAAACCAAAGCCAAGAATTCTTCCATTTTCTAATACCAAATGGTTCTGTTTTTTCCTTGGAATTTGATGAACATCAAAGTATGAAATTAATGCTACTAACTGATTTAAACGGCTTACTTACCTCAGAGGAATTCAAACAAAGATATAGTAGCATCATTACTTGGCAAGACTTGTTGAATCGAACATAAGATTGTTGATTCTTGTAATATCAATGTCAGAGATTGAATCTGTTGGCCTGTCTTCTCTTTCCTTGGTCATAGTAACAAAATTCTCAGCTTCTCTGCTGTGTTCATCTGTCATATGACAAGCAAATAGCCAAAAAGAATATCATCATTTGAAACCAACCTCCAAAAGTTCAAACATTCTCTCATATCTTACACAAATTGACTTTCAAAAAAAGTGAAATCAGCAGCTCACCAAACAAAGTATTAAGAGAGATTGGAGTTGAAGTAGACATGAAGTTGAGACCAATGTAAAACACCAAAGCTAACAACACAGTCACCATATAATACGTTGGAATAGCCATGGCCCAGTACTTGCTTGGGTAGTAATGGATTCCTATGAACTCCAAGACATTATCTGGTACATATGCCCAAATCAAGAAGACCACAGTGGCAACAACAGTCGAAACAGATCCTACAAAACCATAAACCTCAGAGGACTTTGGTCCTTGTACTTTAAGCGGCGATGATCTACTGCTGTCTGGTTCCCGGAAATCAACGTCTTGATTCTTTCTCTTCGAGAAACTTACAATTCTTCTCACTAAATGAGCTTCTTCTTCCATTTTTTGGATAATTGAAGAAATCACTGCAAAATCGTTGAGAAATGGGAAAATAACAAAATCACTGATCTGATTTTCGAAAAGAAAAAACAAGTCAATTTGGAGAAAAATATGAATCCGATGCCAGAGATAAGCAAATCCTTGAATAATCCCAAAGATGCAAAGCGCTAATTCATGGGGGATGGGTTTGCAAAGAGGCCCACATGCGTGAGATTCTGCAAAAAGTAAGGCAGCCCAGAGATGAAAGAGAAGCCCACTTTCATCAGCTTAGACCATCTCCAATGTATTCCTCTATTTTTACCTCTAAAATAGAGGAACTCTATAATAGAGGTGGGTTTTGCTCCAATGTATTCCTCTATATTTTCCTCTAAAAAGGAATATTCTCTATAATATTCTTTTTTATTTTACTAATAATACTTTTTATTTATAAAAGTTACAATTTAGCCCATTTATTTTATTTTTACAATTATAAAATTATAATATTATTTAAATTATATATTAGTTATTAAAATATTATAATTTATAATTTATTAATTTTATATTGTTAGTTATTAAAATATTAATATTTAATTATTTTGGTCATAAATAAAAGTATTTGAAAGTTAATGGACTGATTTGTAAATTAAAAAGTTCACCTCTATTATAGAGGAAAAAATAGAGTTCCTCTATATATAGAGGAAAAAATAGAGATCTCTATTTTAGAGGTGAAAATAGAGGTGGGTTGGAGTAGATTTGCCTCTAAACTCTATTTTAGAGGCAAATATAGAGGTGGGTTGGAGATGCCCTTAGAAAGATCAGATGATGATGAAACTATAGGATTAGAAGCGGAATGAATCTACAATATTAAAATAGAAATACAAATTAGAAAATACCATTAGTTTTTGGGCAAATCGCATTAATAGCACAAAAACATGACTTGTCAAAAATATAGCATCAAGAAAGAAAAATCATAAAAATAGCACAAAAACATGTTTTGTCACTAAATTAGCCCTAACCCTAAATCTTAAATACTAAACCCTAAACCCTAAATACTAAACCCTAACCTAGAATACTAAACCCTAAATACTAAACCCTAAACCCTAAATAATAAAGCCTAAACCCTAAATAATTAACCCTAAACCCTAAATTATATAATGGTATAAAAGTCTTTGTAATTAAAATAATGCTAAAAATGTGAATTATTTTCTTTGGTGCTATATTTATGATAAAGTATTTTTTTGTGCTATTTTATAACTTTTTTCTTAGTTTTTTTATAGAATTATAAAATAGAAAATACTATTAGTTTTTTTAAACTTATTAAGATTGGAAATGTCATGTCTATCGTAACTGTGTATCAAATACGATTGCGGATCTCCTGGCTCGTAAAGCTGCCTTACCTAGTTTTAATTCACAATTGTATCATGTCTATCCAGGATTTTTTAAACAGTATGTAATTGACGATTCTAATGTACGAAAGTATTGCAGACTATGAGATCCGGGGTTCACACTAAGAATTTGTATTCGTGGATTTGGACTTTAGGATATAGAAATAGTATAGTTTCCTATGAATCAAAGATTTTATTGAGATTGATCGTCGAGATAGAACAAACACAATCGAAAAAGAGTACAAAGTATGATGATCAAGCTATCTAGTTGAAGTGTTCTAAGTTAAGGTTGGAATGTCTTGAGTGAATCGCCACATCTTCTTTAAATAGTCTCGACTTTGACCTTCTTGTTCCGATATTTCGGCCTTGCCTTCATAACGATCTCCGAGATTTACGTGGATCAGTTGAACCGACGAAGACCGAGTTGCCCTGTCTCCACGTCGTCTGCTGCCCAGCTCGAGCTCGATCGCCTCTTACTTCGGCATCGCTTGGGCCTTTTCAAAGTGTCATTTGTTGGGCCCAACAAATGAATCGGCTTGTCTCTTTATCTTTGATTCTGGAACGGGCTCATAAATATGGGCCTTTGTTTTACTTGTTAATGGGCCGGATTTCCTAGAGGGAAATCCAGTACCAACAATAGCCCCCCAGCCCATTAATTTTGACAAGTCGAGGTTAATGGGCGGTGGACGTTCTCGGGAAGACGTGCGCGTGTCTCGGGTGGCGAAAACCTAATGATTACTTTCGCTTTATCCGTAGATCTTGCTTCGATCTAACAGCCGAGGATGAGCGCGTGGGACGAGCTGAACTGTTTTTTAGCGCGTCGGCAGTCGTGGCGTGTATTTGTTTGAGAATTTCATCTCCTACCGTGGATCTGGTCGATCATCAACGGTTAAGATTTGAGGGTCGCGAAGAGTCTTTTCAGGCTCGTTCTTTTGCTGATGTGACCTAATTACCACGCATTCATAACCGTTGATCTTAAATCAACGGTTAGATTAAAGGGAAAGTGAGGAGTCTAAACCACCTCGATTTTCTCGTAATTATTACGAGTTCGGGATCGTGCGGTTGAGATTTTACACGATTCCCACTATAATTTTCTCGTATTTTCCGAGGGTGATTTCTTCTCCTCCCACTTTCGCTTCTTCTTCTTCTTTTGCTCTGGTTTTTCTTCTGTCGTCGGAAAAACTCTTCTCCTAAGCAAAAAAATCTAGCCCCCCCATCGTTCTCTATGGCTCTAAGAGATGCGACCGGTGCTAGTACAAGCACGGCGGCGGGTTCATTTGGCCCACATCCGCCGTCTTCCCTAACCGCAAATCATATCAAACAGTTGCGGAGGACTTTCCGGATTCCACCGGAGGTGGAAATAGTGACTCCTTCACCGGCGATGTCACCGGAAACTGCGGTAGAGGGTTACTGCTGTGCCTCGTATACTTATTTCGAGAAGTGCGGGCTTTTCTTCCCCATTCCTCGCTTGATTTCTTTGGTTCTGGCCCAGCTTCAATTAGCGTTCCATCAGATGACGCTGAATTTTGTCCGGCATGTCATCGGGCTTGGAGTCAGAGCCGCAGAAGCGGGAGTAGAGTTTGGACCCGAGGAACTTATGCGGGTCTGCTCCGTGAAGAACAATACTCGCTTCCAGGGGACGTACTATCTCTCGCCTCGTTTTGGACGAATCCTCAAAGATGTTCCGACGAAGGATGTATGGAGAGATCAATACTTCTTTTTTAGGGTAACTCATCACTCGGTCGGGGATTTCGACTACTCGGTTATCCCGTCTCGGTGGACGTCCAACGTTGGTAAGAGCCAAGTTTTTGCGTGATTCTTGTCGGCTGTCTGGCTATCCCTTATATGTTTTTTTTACAGAGGATCCAGAATCGCTCGCTATGAACCCGATTACGGAAGCTCTGATAACCCAGCTGAGAGGGGGCGCTGTTAGTTTGGGCAGTTTTTCGGTAGAACGCGTACAAGCTGCCCTACGGATCGACCCTGGGCGGGCTCCGCTGGATCGTCCACAGGTTCATCTAAACCTGCCACGTCCCCCCGTCCTTTCTCAGGCTCCTCGGGCTCCAGTTATTCAGCCTCCGCTTCATATTGCCGAGCGGACGGGAGAAAGTAGGTCGTCTGGTCGCAAAGTCTGGTTTTTGCTATCGCAATCCGCCTGACGTGCTTTTTTTTTTTTGTAGCTCGTTCTCTCCTAGATGGTGGCTCGAATGCTAGCACGCCTCCTCGCGAGAGAGTGTCTCGCAGGGTGAGCAGTCGTAGGAACGGGAAAGATCCGGTCGACCTGGTTGATAGGATAGAGGCGCCTGGCTTGAGTAACGATATCCTCTTTGCCCTTGGTCGGGCCCCTCCTCCTCCTCCGGTTTTTCCTCCTCCTCCTGCTCAGACCTCGCTCCTTCCGGTGACGGGCCCGGAGGGAACGATTGCGGGGGTCGTCGACGCGACTCTCCCCTTGGCCGAACAAGAGGTGGTTTTACCTCAGTCTAGAGGTGACGCTCTCTGCGACTCTCAACCGGATTTGTCCGGGGGGGAAGATCGTCGGAGTCAAGGAGGCTCTCTTCCCCCTTCGCCGAAGCGTCGTAAAGTAGACGCGGGAAGGAGTCCGGAAGGGTCGGACCGAGAAGAGTGCTCGGTTGTGGACGATCCAGAAGGTGTGGTTCGTCTGCTGAGGCGCGTTAGGCCTGTCGGTTCCGAGCTCCCGGCTACCGGGGAAACGGTCCTCGGTAGTGCGTATTCCGAGATGATGGCGGTTATCAGGAAGGTGAGACATTTTTGCTTTTGTCTTCTCTTCTCTTTAAATTTTTTTTTGCTAAACCGACGCCTTTCGCAGGTTGTAGAGGCTGTGAGTACGTACGCGGTCCGGTCTGAGAACGAGGTGTTGGATGCTCAGACATACGAGCTCGAGTCTGCTCGAGAGGCTGCTACCCAAATGAACACCGAGCTCCAGGAAGCTTTAGCTAGGGAGGAGCATCTGGAGAAGAGGGTCGCGGACCATGCCGCTGCGGAGGCCAGGATTGCGTATCTCGAGAGGAGGGAGGAGGAGCTGTCTTGTCAGCTTAGCGCCGCCGAGACTCGAATTCGGACTGTGGAAGAATTGAGCCGGGTTGAGCTTCGTAAGGCTCGAAAAGAACTCAATGGCCAGTATCTGATGATTCTGGCTGGGATCAAGGAGAGAGCCGAGAAGAGGAAGATCCAGACTAGCGCCGAGATCCGTCTCCAAGAGACTTTGGCCAACATCGAGCTCATCGCTGAGATCGCGGCTGGAGAGGTGGATATGACCCAAGAGGTGCTTAAGCTGGCTGAGCAAAAGCGACTTGCCACAGCGGAGATGGAGGCCGCGGCAGTCTCTGATTTTAGCGTTGGCAAGCTTGCCTTGCCGGCAATGTCGGAGGACTCCGTGGCCATGGCGGGTTCTCCGCCTGTTCCTCCGGCTGAGACCGATCCGAGGATGATTGACGAGGTCGACTCCCGGCCGAGAAGAGAGGCGGGTGATGGGGCGGAGGGCCAGGTCGGAGACTCCTCCTATGCTGCGTTTTAATTAAAAATTGTCGTTTTTGTTGCCCGAGAGGGCTTTTAATTTCTTTTTCAAACTTTTATTGCCCAAGGGGGCTTTTGTGATATTGATGACGCTAAGTCCTCGTTTTGTTCATGCGTTGCCTTCAAATCTTGCATGCCTTAGCATAGATTTTACTGTTTAACGCTTTAGTGTAAAAACGGTTGCTACGGTAGCTCGACCCTCTCCAGAGAGATCAGGCAGGTAACTTGTCTCGTGGCTTTCTTTCTGCCGGACGCGACTAAGGGTCCCACGATGTCCATTCCCCATCGCATGAATGGGTATGGCGATGAGACAGAGGAGAGTTTCTCCGATGCCTGGTGGATAATCGGTGGCCATCGTTGGCCAAAAGTAGCCCTGCCTTTTGATTCGTACGGCCAAGGCTCGTCCTCCGGAATGGCTTCCGCAAGACCCATCGTGGGCCTGTGTGATCACGGCTAGGGCTTAATTTTTGTTGAGGCATTTGAGGTAAGGTCCGGAGAGACTCCTTTTAAAGAGCTCTCCTTGTGTGACGCAGTACCTTGCACTTTGTGTCTTGAGTTTCCGCGCCTCCCATTTGTCGTCGGGAACTTCGCCATTTGTAATGTATCGAATGATCGGAGTTCTCCAATCTTCGTCATTGTCAGGCTCAGGTCCTTGACTAGCGGATGCGGCTTGGATTGGTCCGTCAGGGACGTTCGCGACGTACACGGCGTTTCTTGGATCGAGATCATCGTCAATTTCGATGACATCGCGACTGATGTCCTTGGGACATTCCTTGTGCTCGACATCGTCCTTTATGGTAGGCTCATCTTCTTTTAAGGACAGAGCTTTAAGGGCTATGTCGATGCTTGGTTTCTCGATCCCTTCGACTGGTATGATCCTTTTGAGGTTGGGATCTGATGTCGATGCTAATGCGGCCAGGGCGTCGGCTGCGGTGTTTTCCCCTCGCGGGATCCGCGTTAGACCAAAGAATTCGATCTGTTCGGCGAACGCGTGGACTACCAGTAGGTATGCTTCCATTCGTTCGTCTTTGGCCTCGTAGTCGCCGTGATATTGTCTCGTGACTAATTGGGAATCGCTGAAGGCGTCTACTTCCCGGGCTCCTATCGCTATTGCTAGTCTGAGCCAGGCTATTAACGCTTCGTATTCTGCTTCGTTGTTTGATGCGGCGAAGCCCAGTCTGAACGACTGTTCCAGTACTTCGCCCGTTGGGGAGACCAGTTTCACCCCGACTCCGGATCCTTGCCTCGAGGAAGCTCCATTAACGTAGAGTTTCCATTTTTTGGCAGAGGTCGGGTCGGGTTCGATGGTTGTAGGGAGCTCGATTACGAAATCTGCCAGCACTTGCGCTTTTAGGCACGTCCGAGCTTTGTATTCTATGTCGTACTCGCTAAGTTCGATAGCCCATTTGACAAGTCGACCTGACTGACTTGGACTGTGAAGGATGGTTCTCAGTGGCTGAGAGGTCATCACTATGATCGAGTGTGATTGAAAGTATGGTCGGAGTTTCCGAGCTGATGTCACCAGCACCAAGGCGAGTTTTTCCATGGCGGGATACCTGGTTTCAGCATCGATTAAGGTCTTACTGATGTAATACACCGGCCGTTGTTCGTTCTGTTCTTCGCGAACCAGGACTCTACTTACTGCTGCCGTGGAAACAGCTAGGTAGAGGTAGAGGGGTTCCCCTTTTACTGGTTTCACCAGTATAGGTGGTTCGCTTAGGTAGGCTTTAAGCTGGGTGAACGCTTCTTCGCATTTTTCATCCCAGAGGAACTTCTTGTTCGCATTGAGCAGGTGATAGAAGGGCAGACATTTATCAGTCGACCTCGAGATGAAACGGTTCAGAGCAGCTATTTTGCCAGTCAGGCGCTGGACTTCTCGCGTTGTTCTGGGAGATTTCATCTCTATAAACGTCGCGATCTGTTTGGGGTTCGCCTCGATCCCTCTTTCGGTCACTAGGTAACCAAGGAATTCTCCTGAGGGGACCCCGAAGGTACACTTTGCTGGGTTGAGTTTCATCCCATATTTATTGAGAAGGATAAAACATTCGTTTAGTTGGGGGATGTGATCCTCATACCTGGAAGATTTGACCAGCATATCATCGATGTAGACTTCCATAGGTTTGCCTAGGAGTCCCGAAAACATCTTGTTGACGAGGCGTTGGTAAGTTGCTCCTGCGTTTTTTAGTCCGAAGGGCATGACTTTGTAGCAGTACGTGCCTCGATCAGTTATGAACGAAGTCTTTTCTTGGTCCTCGGGGTTCATTAATATTTGATTGTACCCCGAGAAAGCGTCCATGAAGGACAGTAGCTGATGTCCGGCGGTGGCTTCGACCAGCCGATCGATGTGTGGGAGTGGGAAGCTGTCCTTCGGACATGCTTTGTTGAGATCCGTGAAATCTACACAGACTCTCCACTTCCCGTTCTTTTTCTTAATCACTACGGGGTTCGCAAGCCAGTCGGGGTACTTGACCTCTCTGATCGATCCGATTTTTAATAATCGATCAACCTCGTCATTGACGGCTTGAGCTCGTTCCGGACCTAGTTTTCGACGTTTTTGTCTTACCGGTTTGTAGGTTGGGTCGACATTCAGCTCGTGGCTGGTGACGTCGATATTGATCCCTTTCATGTCTGCTGAAGACCAGGCAAAGGAGTCGACGTTTTGTTTAAGGAAAGATACTAGTTCATTTTTGACTGGCTCTGATAGGTCGATTCCAATGCCAACGAGTCTTTCGGGATGAGCATCATCTATGCAAACTTGGGTCGTGAGGTCCTTTGGAGGTCCTATTTGACTCGGGTCATTTGACCTTTTGGTCTGCATGGTGGCGAGCTCGTCCTCCTTCCGTACACGGTTTTTACTCCTTTAGGAGTTGGGAATTTTACGCATTGATGGTAGGTCGATGGTACCGCTTTCATGTCGTATATCCATGGTCGGCCTAGAATTGCGTTATAGGGAAATGGCCGATCCACTATGACGAACTCTGTCATTCTTCGGACTCCTCCAGCTATCACTGGGGCGAAGACAGAGCCCATCGAGTACGTTGTTTCGCCAGCGAACCCTACTAGTGGTGTCTTTTCTTCCACTATCTCGGAGTCGTTGAAGTCCATCTTTTTGAACGCGTCGTAAAAGAGGACATCCACCGAATTTCCTGTGTCGATCATTATTCTTGAAAGTTCGACATCTCCCACTACTAGACAAACGAGGAGAGCGTCGTCGTGTGGTTTGTCGAGGTTGCTTGTCTCGCTCTCGGGAAAATGATCTCGTGGTCTGGACCTATCATTGGGATTTTCCCCCCTTTCTCGGTCTCGACTCTTCTTTGAAGAGCTTTGATTGAATTGAGCGAGTCACGGCAAAGCTTGGAGCCACCGAAGATGAAGTCGATTCGTTTAGGGGGAATAGCCCGTACACCCCCCCTGCAGAGACGAGGGAGATTGATTCGTGAGCGTAAACTCTTAACGGGAGACGAAGGTGGAGATAACGCCGAACCTTCCGGGGTGCCGCTCAGGCTGAGCTCGCCGAGAATAAACTCAACTCGCTTCCGCGACCCCTGAGGGAGTGTTTCGGGAGATTCCGGCTCCTTTGTCCATTCTCGTTTATTCTGAGAAGGCCTCTTGGTGTTCGACTCTTTGGTCTGTTTACTTTACTTTTTGTCGGATGGAGTTTCCTCCTCGACTTCGGAGTCTTGTTTGCTTTCAGACTCTCGCTTTTGAGCCTCGGCTTTAGCTCGAGTATAGCAATCTTCAGTCGAGTGTCCTCTTTTGTTGTGAAATTCACAGAATTTTTCCTTGTCGAACTCGAATTTCTTCGAGCTCTTCGGGCTCTCGACCGCATTAACGTTTCCTTATTTACGGGAATCCTTTTTTGAGTTCGAGTTCTGCGAGCCCGACGGGTTCTTTTCTTTTCGATGCTTTTCTCTGAGGGCCGTGGTTTCGTCCTCGAGGCGAGTGAAGGCCGATGCGCGATGAAGGGCGTCATCGAGTGTTTGAGGTTCGCGGACTGTTATTTCCTCGCGGAATCTGGTTGAATACCATAGTCCACGTCGCAGTGCTTCTATAGCTACTTCGTCTCGTGGGTTTGCGATTTTGGATTTTATTTCCTTAAATGGGTCGATGTACGAGCGAAGCGATTCGTCGGGTTTTTGAGAGACGCCAAATAGAGCTGCCTCAGTAGTCTTTTCCTTGATAAAGACGGAGTATTGTTTGAGGAAAGCCGTCATGAACTGGGTGAAGTTGTCGATTGACCTTTCTTCCAGTCCGGCAAACCATTCTAGGGCGGAGCCCGATAGGTTTTCGGCGAAGAGCCTGCAGAAAGCCGGCTCTCTCTCCTCGTCGGTAAGGTATACCCTTGCCATTGCTAGCCGGAATGCCCTGATATGGGCTTTCGGGTCCGACTTCCCAGAGAATTCCGAAAATTTAGTTTTCTTGATTTCTCGGATCCTTGCGAAAGCGATCCGGTCTGTGAACGGCGTTTGTCGCGTTTCTTCGATCACTCGATCGATGTCGGGCGCCACGCTCGTTGCCATGTGAACTTACGAGCTTAGACTGTTGAACTGGGCCTTAGCCTGTTCGATGTACTGTCTAAGCATATCGTGTTCATCGCCTACCGTAGGCGTGAACTGGGCTTTTGCCTGGTTTGACGCTTGTTCTGGGAAAATGGGGTCGAGGAGATCGATTGTTTGAATCGATCTCGTCTGGTCGACCTGCGGCGTTCGGAACTGTACCGTATTTGACCCGTTAACGGGTCCCGAGCTTGAGGCGAAAGCAGAGCCTCCTAGTTGCCTCGGCCGGATGTTGGAGTTATTCGGGAAAAGTGGTGGCCCGGGTAATGGTCGGCTCCCTGATCCGGTTGGATCTGTGACCATTGAACTCGAAGTGAATGGTGTCGGTATCGCGATAGGGGTCATTATAGGGCGGAGGCCGCTACTTGACGTATTAGCGAAACTTCCCGACGCTCCCGGGGGAGTTACTACCTGGGAGAAGTCCAAGCGTGTACACGGTAGAGGACTTATGGGGGTTCGTGGATCATGTGCTGACCTACCCCCTGGTTTTGGCTGGCTAGCTCTTTGTGAAGGATCATATGTGTGTTCATGGTTCAATTAACAGATTGCAACCTAGCACATATAACTCAGATCTAGGTTCTTGCAGAACGAATCACAAAACCAAACCTGATCATTACCTTTCAGATTGCAGCGGATTGATGGATGGTAATGATGAGATCAGCTAGAACAGATGAACCACCTATTCCTCCTAGAGTATCCACACTCTTACAAGCTCGGGATGGTTGCTAGACCAAAGTTGAAGGAAACAGAGAGAAAACAGGACGGCTCTTTTCAGATTCGCAGACTTACGGTCGAAATAATAAGACCTAAGACTTATATATCTCGACTCGTCATAAACCTAAACTGATGTTTCGGTTTCGCTGTTGTGTCGACCGACACATATACCTGTGTCGATCGACACAAGTCCTGTATCTCGATATGGGCCCAAGTAATTAACTAATGGCCCAAGTCTCTCTGTACAAATACAGTAAATGCCTTGCATCTTACCGTATTAATTCCATTTTAACTTTCCCGTTAGCTATGGTGTGTGACCCTTAGGGATCATACAATACTGGTAATAAGTCTTAAACTTATAGATCAAGAGCGGACTCTAGCAAGCCATCATGATCTCCCAGTACTTATGACTTATGTCTGATCTCGACACTTATCATACTTTCTAGAGATAGTACGGTAGATTTCAGGACATTCCCAACAATCTCCCACTTGTACTGGAATTCTACAAAGGACATTCCCAACAATCTTCCGATTGTACTGGAATCCTACATTCCCTAATCCTTTTGTCTCAATATCTCGATCTGGCATAAGGCAAGATGCGTGTCATCCTTATATAGCCAGACCATGTTTATCGGACCAGATTTGATACTGACAATGCAAACGACTTGGGCAAGTCCGTTTGGGAATGGCCATTCTCTTACCAGCTATCAAATCTCCGATTGGCCTAGAGATATTACCTCCGTTAAACGGCAGGGACAAATCCCGTCTTGTTCCATCACTATGAACTACACAATTCATAATACACCCAACCAAGGTCCGTATAGCTCCCAGTTACGAAACAGCGTTAGACAATGATCAAAGCGCATTACTCCATGTGCAGCCACATGCATGCGAACTCAGGTCTAAGGACTATACTCTATAGTCGTATATGAGAACTTCTTATGACACAGATATTAATATCTTGCAGAGTTCTCATTAGCGGGCCATGTCCGGTCATATGCTCCCCTACATATACCTATGTGTCGACTTTGATGCCGCGCATCTATGATCCCTCGAAACTTGGTCATAAGTCTCAACACAATCTAGTCTCAACAGGTTGTTGGTGTTCCAATTTCAACAACCTTCGACTATGGACACTATGATTTATGTCACTTCGTTAAATATGGGGTTTCAGGATCAAGTCTACTCATGTACTTCGATGGCCCATATATAATGACATGAATCATTTTGGAACGATTATTTATATCACAGTTAAAATAATCCAGAAATCATTAGATTTCACAAACATAAAATGCTATGTTTTCATGAACCATTCAAAATAACTAAGTAAAGCCCTTTACAAACTCCCACTGAAATTAAGACTACATCTTAATTTCACTCATCCTACAGCTACAGTCCGCGACTCGTGCTTAGGCATAAGGAGTGGCTTTGTTAATAGATTAGCAACATTCTCATTCGATGAAACTTGCTTATCTACTTAACACCTCTGTCATTTATCTCGCGGAATAGGTTATACCTATCCTCAAGGTGTTTGGACCTTTGATGTGCAGCTAGTCTTAACTACGCTGGGAATCAAATCTAGTTCAGTGATGAACTCTACTTTCCAAACAACCTCTTTCGCCGCTTCTCAAGCTGCGAAATGTTCAGCTTAAGTCATGGAGTCAGCTACAGTGCCTTGCACCGCCAGATAGACACAAGATATAGCCGGACTGTGACCAGGAAGTATCTTTGTCTATTGGAAACTTGCCTTTCAGACTCTATCGACTTGTAGCACCTCACTTTCTCCGTAAATCAAGAACTTATCCTAAGTATTCCTCAAATACTTCAGAATATTCTTTACGGCAATCCAGTGATTCTTTCCTGGATTTGACTGGTCTTTACTTGTCTTGCTTAGCATTAAAGCAACATCAAAACAAGTACGTGTCATGGCATACATGATAGATCCAATTGCCGTCGCATATGGAATCCTATCCATGCATTCAAGCTCAGCAGATATCGCAGGACACTGTATCTTGCTTAATGAATTGCCATGTGACATTGGCATAAAGCCCTTCTTGGATTGCTGATTACGTGTAGGACTTTGTCAATTTAAGAATCCTGACTTTGTCCTACCAGCTCTTTTGGATCTCTATCTTTAGATCCAAAATCCAAAAACTACGTGGCTTTACCCAATGTCAATCATACAATAACTCCCAAGCCAGTCCTTTACCGACTGCAGCATTGGAACGTTATTTCCGAGAATCAGTATGTCATCGACATACACTATGAGAAATGCAATATTGCTCCCACTTATCTTTTAGTAAACGCACAGTTCCACTTCGTTCATGTTCAAGTCAAAACCTTGACTACTTTAACAGAACGAAGATTCCAACTCCGATATGTTTGCTTCCATCCATGAATGGATCGATGAAGCTAACTTACACATAGTGTAATTTTTCGGAGTCCGGGCTAACTTTCGCTTCTTTGAATTTTGCAGATTCGTCGCTTTCAATGATCATCAGATCATGCGAACTTTCAATGATCATCAGGTTCAACTAATGACGAGAAATCACTCTCGGATTAGTAACTGATTCATTCATATCTGCGAACTTCAGGCTCTGCAGGTGTAGATTCTACAGAAATCTGTAAATCCATCCGTTGCTCTCCCTCAACAGGTTGAGCAGTCTCCTGTATTTCTCGAATTTCTTCGAGTTATACTTTTACTCCCACTGTTCTTCTTGGAAAGTAACTTCCCTTCTTAGAAAACAGAATGGACGTAAAAGTAACAAGCCTTGGTTTCCCTAGGACAACCAGCGAAGTAGCACAACTTCAAATACTCAGTAAAGACGAATTTGGATCGATTCCAATCCACATTTACGTGGTGTCTTTCAACTGATATTGGTGGAACTATTTCAGCGTAAACTTAGATATTTCTTGAGCGCTATTTTTTTAGAGAATATCATGGAAGATTCGTGTGACTCATCTTTAATCATTTCTTATAAGATCTGATTCATTCTCACAGAAACACCTCTAGGTTTTCAGGAGAAATGAGCTGTGAAACGACTTCACACTCATTCAGATGATCACACAATCAATGACTTAAGTATTCTCACTCGTGATCTAATCCAGAGTCTTAATACTTCTGTCATTCAGATTCTATACTTCATTCTGGAACTCTTTCGACCATGTCAAAGAATTCCGACTTGTGTCTCATCAAATGAACACAATCACACTCACTGAAGTAATCAGTAGAGACAATGAAGTACAGGAAATTTTCTCTGGCATTACTGCTCATCGGACCACATACATGAGTATGTTCAATCTCCAATAAGCCTTTGGGCCTTTCTCTAGCTCGGCTAAGATGGGCCCTTTGTCTTTTGGTCCAGTAAGCAGAATTCAAGTCTCATAAGATATCCATTCAAATGAGCCCAAAAGTCCATAACTATGGGGTTTCTGAATCCGACTTACTCTTTGACCAAAACATTTATGCCAAGAAAAATCAGGTTTAATTCATCAGATTTAAACCAATTCGGTATTTATGTTACATTTAGGCACTCTTTGGTTTAATATATAAAACCCATTCCTTGAATAGGGTGCTACAATTAACATTTCATTAAGATCAAAAGAACAAAACTTGTCTTTTATCAAAACAAAAACATTCAATTTCTTACTAGAAAATGAAAGACAACTCTGCTTAAAGCAGGTACATTGTAGCAATTACTTAATAAAACCAAGCCTCAAAGGCATCTACAAGTGAAAACCCTACGGCTGAGGCAGCATCCCAAGCTCCTTCCAGACACGCAGTTCCACTTGCCCTTCCTTCAACGTTCTACTGTTGATTATGCTCTGCATATTATAACAAATATCAGTGCCACAACCAGTATCCAATACCTATAAGGTATAACTTGAAGTAATAACATGAATACCTGAGGAAGTAGTTTCATACATCAACTTCAACTCCTCATAATCTTCCATGAATTTAATGCAATCTCTTTTCCAATGCCCAGTCTCTTTACAGTAGCAGCACTTACCAACGTAAGAGGTATCTGACTCGGGCTCAGAAGACACACGCTTGCCATGATTCAAAATCTGGACAACTTTGTTTTCACCCTTGTCAGCATTAGGTTTAGTAAACCTACCCTTCTCATTCATGAGATTGTACAGGGTACTCTTTACGTTTGTCTCAACTGTCTTGAGCATATCATGCAGTTCAGTCAACGTCTTCGTTAAGCCTTTCTTGATATAGTTCCTTACGAACTTATCATAGCTTGACGGCAGTGACTGCAGAATGATCTCAGTTGCCAATTCCTGGCTAACTGGATAATCCAGTTTCCTCAGGTTATCAACGTAACCCATCATTTTACTGACATGAGGACTTACTGGATGATCATTTGGTAGCTTGCATCTAGTGAGAGATTTAACCAACTGGTATCTCTCCACTCTTACCTGCTCCTGAAATTTCAATTTCAGGCTGCTGATCATCTCTATTGGCGACTCCATGTTCTCATATTGCTTCCGCAAATCTGAGTCCATGGTAGCCAATATCAGACCACGCACATCTACCGCATCATTATAATGCTTATTCCAAGCATCATATACTGCATGAGAGGCATTGGACCCGATCCTCACGGGGAGAGCTTTTTCAAGGACATAGTCCTTTCTCTCCTGCCTGAGAACTAGTCTCAGGTTCCGCGACCAAGTCAAGAAATTTGATCCGTTCAGTTTGTCCATCTCAAGGACATACCGGATCGAGAAAGTGTTTTGATTGTTTGTGCTCGTCATAGCTGAAATTTAGAGATAAATAGAGTTTTAGTTATTTAGTTCATAAAAGAGTAATCTTAATAACTTATAAGAAGACTCGCATTGCATTCAAAATTTCTTTGTTCAACCTCATAAGAATACAATGATTCCGAGACCCATGTTCAGCTAAATCCAAAGTGGGCCACTGGCCGTCACCCGGAATTAGCTTTACTTGGTAAGCATACACACAGCTAGTTATAACCAATAACTCTCGGTTGTGAATTGGACCCGAGGCCCAAATTCACCAGATGTCTCAAGGCCCGGGACTCCCGATGGCCCAGTCAAGGAAACCAATCTCTTTCAGCCAAATAATCACTAAAATCTGGGACTCCCAATGAAATTAGTGACTATATACTACTTTACTTACGCGAAAACAGACACCTCACACTGTAAGCCATATCTGTAATCAAGTAAGCGTTAAGTAGCTGACAAGATTGGGCAAGACATCCAAGCTTGATATTGTTTTGAGGATTTTCAAGTTTTATTTCCAAAAATAGAAGATTACTATTTTGGGAAACTTTCTTAATTTAGAAACTTTCTAAATTTAGAAACATACTAAAAATAGAAATTTCTAATTTAATATTTTATAAATATTTTCGGGTTGGGTCACAAATTATAGGCCCAATTCTTGGCCCGAGACCACAAAATTCCAATTGGCCCAATAATTTGACATAACCGATCCGGTTTATTAATTCTGGTCCAAGACCAAATTAACTATCAAAACCATCAGTTATTTACTAAACCAGACCAGCTCTAAATTATTTGGTCTAACCAAATCAAACTTAGACCAGCCTTCGGTTTAGGTTAAAATTCAATTTTTGAATTTAAATCCGATTTAACCAGGAATTAAATAATACCAAGTATTAAATTATTTCCAGCAAACCGCGATTTGGGTTAACCGCTTGAACCACCAATAAATTGGATCGGTTCAGTTAAATCCAAAACCGGGAAGAAACACCTAGTGTTTTAGCCAATTTGATTTAACTTGCGGTTTAAGGCTTTAAACACACAATTAACCGCCAATCAAATGGACCGGTTAAATCGGTGTGGTTTTGGGCAACGAACCGCGAAGCTCGGTTTAACCGATTGACTATTCGCGGGACGTAAAATTTTAATGGGCCAAACAATCGGATCCAAGATCCAACTCGGCCCATTAACGCAATGTGTGGGCCCATGATCCATCCGAGGCCCATGATCCAACATGCTCGGCCCTCGGCATCATACGGCCCAATGCTTTTGCATTATGATTATCAAACCAAGTTATGATTATCAAACCAAGTTATGATTATCAAACAAGATCATTCGATTATCAACACAGAAACATTCAGCATCGCCTTCGTATCGATCGATATGAGTCTTTCATGTCGATCGATACTAGCGAGTATCAGCTCGGGTCAATCGGGTCATCAGGACCGCGAGATGTCAATCGGATCGATCGATATCGACCGATACCTCGCTCCCTCGTCGATCGACACGGGCGACCAGATCGCACACCAATGGCTTTCAATCGGATTAATGCGATTTCTTTTAGGTTTTTTGAGATTCTTAATCAAATTTCAACATTCAAATTCGATTCTAATCAGTAAAACAACCTAAGAATGATCCAAATTTACAAGAAACCTGAAACCTGGCTCTGATACCACTGTAGGATCATATGTGTGTTCATGGTTCAATTAACAGATTGCAACCTAGCACATATAACTCAGATCTAGGTTCTTGCAGAACGAATCACAAAACCAAACCTGATCATTACCTTTCAGATTGCAGCGGATTGATGGATGGTAATGATGAGATCAGCTAGAACAGATGAACCACCTATTCCTCCTAGAGTATCCACACTCTTACAAGCTCGGGATGGTTGCTAGACCAAAGTTGAAGGAAACAGAGAGAAAACAGGACGGCTCTTTTCAGATTCGCAGACTTACGGTCGAAATAATAAGACCTAAGACTTATATATCTCGACTCGTCATAAACCTAAACTGATGTTTCGGTTTCGCTGTTGTGTCGACCGACACATATACCTGTGTCGATCGACACAAGTCCTGTATCTCGATATGGGCCCAAGTAATTAACTAATGGCCCAAGTCTCTCTGTACAATCTTACCGTATTAATTCCATTTTAACTTTCCCGTTAGCTATGGTGTGTGACCCTTAGGGATCATACAATACTGGTAATAAGTCTTAAACTTATAGATCAAGAGCGGACTCTAGCAAGCCATCATGATCTCCCAGTACTTATGACTTATGTCTGATCTCGACACTTATCATACTTTCTAGAGATAGTACGGTAGATTTCAGGACATTCCCAACACTTTGAGACGGGCGTTAATGCGCCTTTCTTGTTCATCGAGCTGCGCGGCCAGAGAGCGGTTCGCGATCTCTTGGGCCCGTGCACTTGCCTTGTTGTTCCTCGTTCGGTTTACCAGCAGGCTTAACATCGAACGGATTTCAGCGAGATCATCTGGGCCTTGTCGCTGTGGAGCAGAAGGCAGTGGTGAGTTAGGTCTGGTTATTCCAGATCCACCTCCAGGGGTGGGAATCGAATCGTTTCTCATCCACACCCAGTTTCTGCTCGGATCGTTAGTTCCTGACAAAACATTTGTCGGAGTCTGGCTCGTCGCGATCATTTGGGCGACTGAGCCGGCTGGTGCCGAGGTCGTGGAGACTGAGGCAGAGCTCGTCAACACGCCATCGGTCTGACCCATGATTCTTACCCCGGTGGTGTTCTGAGGAACGTTGTCGACCGTTTGAGGGTGGTCGACTGGTGGTGTGGCGCTGGGAGAGCCAGATTGGTCGGGATTCATCTCGATCTATCGGATCTAAGATCTGATTCTTAAGACAGGAAAAACTATGGATAGTCCCCACAGTCGGCGCCAAATGTGAGATCCGGGATTCACACTAAGAATTTGTATTCGTGGATTTGGACTTTAGGATATAGAAATGGTATAATTGCAGCCCCTCTTTCGCTTGGTCAATTAGGGAGCCAATCAGTTCGATACTGTAAAAGCCAACTCATGTTTCCACTCAATTTTCATTACGAAGATGTATCACGTCAAGATCCGTTGCTCAAACCGAATCACGCCAACGTTATGGAAGTTCCTGGATCGTGTGAAATAAGAGAATCTCCTTTCTCTTCGTTCGGAATGTTGCTAGAAGTATTCCCTGTGGTTTGTACTAGTTGTAACTTATGTTTCCCGATGTTAGAAGGTTGTAGCTGTTCAGCGGGTGCGGCACCTTTGGAAGGCAGGGAGTGTGACAACGTACACGCTTTTCCCTTTACCCCATAGGGCCTTCTTTCTCATCAGTTGCAGGGTTTGGTGGCCCGAAAGAAACTTGGCTTCGCCAAAAGGCCTCATCTCTGGAAGCCCGGCTCGCGAGGCGTCCCTCTCGCTGTAGGGTTCCAAAACTCGCCTCGCTCTTGGGACGTCCCGGTGTGGCTGATCGTCCGAAAAGACAGCTACCTTTCGCCGGGGATTCCGTCCCTTACTTCGCAAAGACTTTATTGAGATTGATCGTCGAGATAGAACAAACACAATCGAAAAGAGAGTACAAAGTATGATGATCGAGCTATCTAGTCGAAGTGTTCTAAGTTAAGGTTGGAAGGTCTTGAGTGAATCGAAACTTCTTCTTTAAATAGTCTCGACTTTGACCTTCTTGTTCCGATATTTCGGCCTTGCCTTCATAACGATCTCCGAGATTTACGTGGATCAGTTGAACCGACGAAGACCGAGTTGCTCTATCTCCACGTCGTCTGCTGCCGAGCTCGAGCTCGATCGTCTCTTACTTCGGCATCGCTTGGGCCTTGTCAAAGTGTCATTTGTTGGGCCCAACAAATGAATCGGCTTGTCTCTTTATTTTTGATTCTGGAACGGGCTCATAAATATGAGCCTTTGTTTTACTTGTTAATGGGCCGGATTTCCTAGAGGGAAATCCAGTACCAACACAGACAAAAAAAAAAAAGATTGGAAATGTCATTTACATCTCTTCTAATCTTGTGATGTCACTGGTGGAGAAAGAATGCATTTTGATTGGCTGATAGAACCTCAAATTTTGATTGACTGATTTTAGTTTAGTATTTTAATTTAAAAATTACTTAAAATCTTGATGAACATACATAATCTACATACAATTCTTTTTCATCTCCTGAAACCTTTTAGAGACGATTTACAATCTACAATCTATATACGGAATATACAAAACTTCTTAGAGACGATTTCTAGGATTTTCAGAAAAGCTATGAACTTCTTCATCTTCTTCTCCCGGTTTCTTTTCATTTGAAAATATAACAGAAACCCAATTTCTTTTGTATTTCTTCTAACTATTATAGAAATCAAGATCAGAGCTTCCGCCTCTCCGTCACTTTTCAGCCGAAGGAGATTAAAAACAGTGATTCACGGCAGAAGAAGCTAAGTGATTTGCCTCTCCGTTTGAGTCCATTCACTAGTTTACAGGTACCACTCAAATTTCTGGAAAAAAACATTTATGAGTTTCTTCGGTTCTCCAATTCATCTTTTCTAAAACCAAATAAAAAAAATCTACACTATTGTGTGATTGGTTACCGAACCTGTAGGCTCCTATTTGAGAATCAATTAACAAACTATTATTTTAAGAATTCGATTTCAGCCCTGCAAGTGTTTGAATCATTAATCCCCAATCTACTCTTTTCTCATGTTTTGAAATAATATGCTGATTTACAGACCTCAAATCTTAAGCGGCAAGCATAACATGTTCTTGGTCTACCGCATTCAGCAATGTAAGTCACTACAATCAACTTTTGTGCTTTTCTCTAAATAAAATATTGTGAAGATTTCATTTCAGCATTAGTTGTTTTGTGCATATTTCACTTAAATCTTGATCCATATTTTTATGGCTATGTGTCTCTCTTTATATGAAGGGATTATGAGTTCTTGAACAAAAATTTCTAGGAATTTGGATTTGATAACTCAACTTTTGGGATCGTGCATGGGTCTGGTTTTGAAGTAGAAAGATTTTCTACAAATATCTGGTGAGATTTTCATCTCTATTTCATTTGCTTTCATTGTTCAAACCCGGTGGATTGGAGGTTTTCTTGGTAAACAAATTCTATGTGCTTTGGTTTTTAAGGAAATTAGATTTAGAAAGAGTTAATGGGATTTGAGTGAATTCACTATATATCCTGAATATGTGTGGGATTCTTCTTAATCTATTTCTCGTGTTCTTTAGCAACAATCTGGTTTTATGGTTGTGTTTCATATGTTTGAAATCAGTCTTTTTGTGGTAGTTGTGGCGAAGCTATCTCTGAACATCGAATTTTAACAACAAATCTACTCTTTCCCAATGTATTTGCTTTGACCTCTGTATCTTGATGAGGTCAACTCTAATTTTTACATGTTATATTTACTCTTGCTTGACTCATCAACTGCTCATGGGAATATCCGATTTATCAGGGATACAATAACTGCGGAATGGAAGCCACCATTGTATGACATTGATAGTGGAATTATGTTGGTGACCACAACTACATGTCGCAACTCGCCCAATGTACGAATTTGGCTCAACATATCTCTTTATGATATAATTTGAGTAAGTCTAAAATTGTTTATCTTTTTTCTTTCTTCAGAATTTGGATTCCAGGATTCATGATAACAATGTTCTCAATAACATACTAGCAAATGTATTGTTTTCGAAGCACGAGAGTTCGAGAATTGACATTGTTTTGTGAGATTGATTTTATTTGTAATAGAGAGAAGAAAAAAAACAGATAAAAAGTAATATTGCAAATGCCGCCGACGCCATTATATTTGACAAAAATAGTTTTGTATCTGAAACCAATGCCACCAACATTGTAAGCCTTTGATGATTCATATGTGGGATTTTGTTTGGAAAACTGGAAGATGTTTAGTAACATATTTCTTTTCTCTTATATAGTTTTTGGTGAAGAGAGGTTGTGTTCTTACTCCCTACCCAGACTACCAGGCCCGGCCCAAAGTCATTTGGCGCTTAAAGCGCATTAAAAAAATGATGTCCCGGGAAGGAGGGATCGAACCCAGCTCCTCACGCTGCCTAACTAATGTCTTAGACCGCTACACTAAAGAAACTCATCTTTATTTGCTGCCCTTAAATAGTTTATAACATTTGGCGCTTAAAGCCCTTGCTTCATGGGCTTTAGGCACGGGCCGGCACTGCAGACTACTATCTCCATGGCATAACAAGATCTAAGCGAGTAAATGTCATATTCTTTTGCTGAGAGACATCTCATTAACTAACAAAAACCATTTTATTCGTTTTTACTATGGCCCTGATTGGTAACCTGCGGAATGGCGGAATCGCGTTTAAAAACGCCATTCCGCAAAAAAATTACCAATCATAAAAATTCGTGGAATAAAGAAAAAAACAATGCAAAACTTGATTGGTAACTCGATTGGAAAATTTTAACTTGAGGAAAATTCATTCCGCAGAAAAATGAGGTTTATATAGTATAATTGCAGAATTAATTTTAACTTGATTGGTAACTCGCGGAATTGCGGAATTGCGTTTAAAAGCAAAACTTGCGGAATCGTGTTTTTAAATGCAATTCCGCCATTCCGCGATTACTCGGATGTTACCAATCAAAGCCTATAATTTTGGAAGGTAATGAAACTTGTGGTTAAAGAGAGTTTCAACTTATAATAACGAAGAATCAGTCTCTTGTAATTTTATACAGATTGTTATATATGAGTTTAGCACCCATCCCCTTAGCAGGGCCCAATACCTGTTCTTTGGACAAAGGTCGGCCCAACAGAAACAAACTCGGCCCAATAAGCAGAAGGCCCGAACAACGCATCCAAACCGAGCCCGTCATCAACGGCTCGGCTCGACTCGGTCCGCAACATCACCTCAGCTCGGCTCCACTAACAGATAAAGGAAGGTTCGGCTTGGCCCATCTCGTCATCAAGTACGGCCCATCCGCACGAGCTCGACAAGGAGTCAACGGCCTGTAAAAAGTACGATCGTATTTTACTATAAATAGGAGTCATCACTGTACATTAATGTACCTTTTTGGGATTTGTGCACTTCTCACTACTTTCTCTCTCTAGTGTAAATATCTCCCGAATTGTAACCCGAGATCGTCTCTCGACTTGCTCGGACTCTTTTACATCTAAATACAAAACACGCTCATTCCCGAGCAACTCGCTCTCTCCTGTTCGTTCCCGAACTTAGTCAGTTCCACTCTAAGACAAAATTTTACCCACGAATCCCCGAGCACGTCAGCTCTCTCGAGCAAGCCGAGCATTTAACCTTAGTGATGAACTGGGTTATCACAATTGGCGCCGTCTGTGGGGAATTAAAGTTTTTCTTCACTAACGAACAAGTTTGACAATGAAAGGACCCACACCGATCACGGATTTCATCATGATACCAGACAAATTAGGTTCGGGGACGACCTCCCAAGCAAAGGGTCAACCCGACAAGACTCAACACGTTTCCTAAGTAACCAACCCGATCGTCCAACCGACGAACACGGAAACATCTTCAGATGCCGAGCAGCCCCGGCAGACCGAAAACAACCAATCAAACGAGCAGAACATGTCCATCCTTCTGAGGGCTCTCATGACTCAAGTGGACGAAATATCTCGAGGAAGCAACGCTCGTTTCGACCAGCTCGTCACAGCACAAGCACTCTGTCATGGACAAATAAACGATATACAAGCATCAGGCCAACAGTCATCTGCGCCTCACACGAACTCCATACCACGCCTCCGACGTACCTTGTTTGAGGAATCACCAACCACGAACGCTGGACAAGGAGGATGAGCACCCTCCCGTCCTTCGGGACAGAAAACCGAAGAGACCGACGATCAACGTCCCATCACTGAAATCCCAAACTGTTGGAATTGTGTCCAGTAATCTCGGTACTGTCTCTAGAAAGTAAGAGTATGTCGAGATCAGACATAAGTCATATAATACTGGGGATCATGATGGCTTGCTAGAGTCCGCTCATGATCTATAAGTCTTCGACTTATTGCCTTTATTATATGATCCCATATGGGTCACACGCCTAAGCTAACAGGAAAATGTGTTGGAACGGCTTAGCAGAAGTACGACAAAAGTGCTAGGCATTTGTCGTACTAAGAGAGAAAGATTAATGGGTCTGATTAAATGGGATTTAATCAGATTGGGCCCAAAAGCCCAAAAGGGAAAGAGAAGGCTTTTAATGACTAAAAGCCAAGTCTTTTCTCCCCAACCCTAATCCCCAGCCGCGGCTACTCCTCTCTCTCTGCGCCTCTGTTCCTCGTGGTCTAGCAGCCATTTCCTTGTGAAGCGTGTGTGAACCTTTGGAGGATTCATCCCTCGGTGCATCTATCTGATCTCTGACCTGTTCTTATCCTTCCGCTGCAACAAACAGGTAAAAGGTGAGATCATGTTATGATTCTAAATAAGAACACCTAGATCTGATGCATGTTTAGGTTGATATCAATATGAGAATTGAATCAGGATCAACTAAACAGTCCAACAGTGGTATCAGAGCCATTGGTTCTTAGGTTTCTTGTTTTAGATTCATGTTTAGGTTGTTTAATCTGTTTAGAATTGTTTTTGAATCAATTACTGATAAGATAAAACAGTTAAGAAACATAATTGAACTCTAAACACACAAGAAAAATCGCAAAAGACCGAGCTATATGACTCGATTTTGTGATTGGCCGACGAGTTAGATGCATGGATCGATCCATGATCGATCGCATGATCGACCGAGAGCGAGCGATCGAGCGGAACGGTTGGACCGAGCCACGATCGTCTCGTGATGGTCTCGGCATCGTCCCGGACGATCGCGTGGAGAAGGGCGGCCGATGATCGCATGGGTCGAGCAACAGCCGACCGCATGGATCGCCTCTCCTCTCGCCAGCATCGTCCCACGTCCCGCCCAGCCTTTCCCCGTCCCGATCACGCACCAAACCGTCCGGTCACGTCTCGGCCAAGCATGATGCTTGCGGCTTGGACAATTTTCGACCGGTTAGGGTTTTGGGTGTAATTGGACCGGTTCGATTTTGGTTAGGTGGTTCGGTTCAAAAACTTAATTAAAATCAATCGTTCTGGTTTAATAAACAGATTTTAATAATTTTATTAAATCTGGTTAAACCGGAATAAGAAATCCAATGTCGAAAGAAATATTGGATTTAGTGCCTAAACCGGGAATTTCTAATTTGATTTGGTTGGACCAAATAAATTGAGAAATTCCGGTTTAGTAAATAACCGGTTGACAATTGTGGTCATCGTAGTAATTAAAACTTGGTTAGACCAGTTTTAATGAACCAGACCGGTTATGTCAATTAATTGGACAATTGGGTCATGTCTTGGACATGGACCAATTCTTGGGCCTCGGGCCAAGAAGTTAAAACAATTGGGCCAGTTAATTGAGTCTTTCTTCAGAATAATTTAAAATCTATTTTATAAAATTATAAAGTCGTTTTTAAATTAAAGTTTCCGAAATTTTGAAATTAGAAAGTTTCTTAAAGTAGAATTTTCTGAATTTGCGGGTTTTGGATTTTAAAGAAATTTCTAAAGTTAGAAAGTTTCCGGTTTTAGAAAGTTTCCAATTTTAGAAAGTTTCCAAAAATAGTAGGTTTCCATAAATAGAAAGTTTCCCGAAATAGTAATCTTCTATTTTGGGAATGAATTTTAATAAACCTACGAACTTCAAATAATATCAAGCGTTGGATGTCTTGTCCAGGCTATGTCAGCTGTCAAAGCCCATTCAATTGCATTCATGGCCTTACAGTGTGAGGATGTCTGTTTTTTGCGTGGGTAAGACGGTTTGTGATTCATAAATGTCAATGGGAGTCCCAGACATTAATGATTACATGACTGTATAGTCCGGTTTTCTTGACTAGGCCATCGGGAGTCCCGGGCCTTGAGACATCAGAGTGGATTGGGCCTCGGGCCCAGATTCACAACCAAGAGTTATATCACGGATATAATTAGCCGATATAGGGCTTACCGATATAAGCTAAGGTTGGGTGACGGCCAGTGGCCCACTTTAATTTTAGTTATATGTGGATCTTGGAATCATTATATTCTATTGAGGGTAACTTAGGTTATTGAATATAATGCGTGATTAATCATATTATTCTTTAATACGAGATTAGTCATTTTGAACATAATAACTAATAACCTTTTTATTTATATATTTCAGATATGACTACTACAAGCACACAAAACACATTCTCGATCCGGTCTGTTCTCGAGAAGGAGAAGCTGACTGGAACGAACTTCCTGACATGGTCAAGGAACTTGAGGCTGGTCCTCAAGCAGGAGAAGAAGGATTATGTCCTTCGAGATCCCCTCCCCGAGAGGCCTCTTGCCAATGCTGCCAGGACTCTGCACAATGCTTGGGAAAAGCATTCGTCAGATGAAAATGATGTTTATTGCCTGATGTTGGTGACAATGACTCCTGAGCTGCAAAAACAGTTCGAAAGTGTATTGTCTCCAATCGAGATCATGGCAAGCCTGAAATCGCTTTTTCAGGAGCAGGCTAGGACCGAGAGGTTCCAGACAGTTAAGAACCTCTTGGACTGTAAGTTGGCTGCGAATGCGGCAGTGAGTCCTCATGTCTTGAAGATGATGGGTTATCTCGATCATCTTCAGAAACTCGACTGCCCAATCAGCCAGGAACTTGCCTGCGACATCATTCTGCAGTCTTTACCTGCAAGCTATGATCAGTTCATTCTGAACTTTAACATGCATGGCTTGAGTAAGACACTGCCTGAGCTTCACGGAATGCTCAAGACTGCAGAGCCCAACTTGAAGAAAACCGCCAAGGACCCCAATGTACTTATGGTACAAAAGGGCAAGGGGTTTAAGAAGTCTTCTGCTAAGGATAAGGGAAAGGCCAAGGGTGTCCAAGTCGCGGACAAGGACACGCCAAAGCCCAAGCCCAAGTCCAAGGCTGGGCCTACTGACATGTGCAGGTTCTGCAAAGAACTGGGGCATTGGAGAAGAGATTGTAAGAAATTCCAGGAAGGTCTAAAGGAATTAAAGAAGAAGACTTTCGAGACTTCTTCATCAGGTATTTTTGTTATAGAAGTTAATACAACTACTTCTGATAATACCTCATGGGTCATGGATACTGGTTGTGGGGCTCATATTTGTACTAATATGCAGGCACTCAGCAACAGTAGAAGGCTGAAGCAAGGACAAGTGGAGCTACGAGTTGGGAATGGAGCGAAAGTTTCAGCACTAGCTGTAGGAACATACTTGTTGTCTTTACCTTCGGGATTGATTTTAGAACTTAATAATTGTTATTTTGTACCTGCTATAAGCAGAAATATTATTTCAATTTCTTTGTTGGATTTGGAAGGTTATGATTTTTCAGTTAAGAATAAATTATGTTCCTTCAATCGCAACAATTTGTTCTATGGTTCTGCCCCTCTTACGAATGGGCTTTACATACTCGATCAATCCGCGCCAATTTATAACATTAATACAAAACGGTTTAAACCTAATGAGGAAAACCGAACGTTTCTATGGCATTGTCGTTTAGGGCACATCAGCGAGAAACGCATCAAGAGGCTCCATTCGAATGGACTTCTTGGCTCATTTGACTTTGAGTCATGTGAGAAATGCGAATCCTGCATGATGGGCAAGATGACACGGGCCCCCTTTAATAAACCTAACGAGAGGGCCAGTGACTTATTGGGCCTGATACACACTGATGTGTGTGGCCCAATGTCCACAAATGCAAGAGGAAACTATCAGTACTTCATTACCTTCACTGATGATTTCAGTAGGTATGGATATGTTTATTTGATGAAACATAAGTCTGAATCTTTTGAGAAGTTCAGAGAATTCCAAAATGAAGTACAGAACCAACTTGGCAAAAGCATTAAGGCTCTTCGGTCCGACCGAGGAGGAGAATACTTAAGCCAAGAATTCAGTGATCATCTGAGAGAGTGTGGGATCGTATCCCAACTCACTCCTCCTGGGACACCTCAATGGAATGGTGTGTCTGAGAGGAGAAATCGGACCTTATTGGATATGGTTCGATCTATGATGAGTCACACAGACCTTCCAATATCCCTTTGGGGATATGCTCTGCTAACAGCAGTGTTCACACTAAACAGAGCGCCATCAAAAGCAGTAGCAAAGACACCATATGAATTATGGACTGGAGAAGCTCCAGTGCTGTCTTATCTAAGAATTTGGGGTTGTGAAGCCTATGTTAAGAGATTAATCTCAGATAAGCTTACACCAAAATCTGATAAATGCTACTTCATTGGTTATCCACGGGAAACCAAGGCTTATTACTTCTATCTACGTTCCGAGAACAAGATCTTTGTTGCCCGGGATTGTAACTTTCTTGAGAGGGAGTTTCTCTCTAAGAAAGACAGTGGGAGTAAGGTACTGCTTGAAGAAATTCAAGATGAACAGGATACTGCTCAACCTAATGAGGAAGAGCAGCAGGAGGATCTACAAGAAATTGTAGAGCCTGAACCTGTAGTACCTGAAGTTCGAAGATCCGGGAGGATCCGTCACGAACCCGAGAGATATCAGGGATTCCTCGTGACTGACTGTCATGATCTTTTGATCATTGATGGTGATGAACCATCGAACTTCAATCAAGCCATGATGGGCCCAGATTCCTCTAAGTGGCGCAAGGCCACTGATTCCGAAATGGAATCCATGTCGGTCAACCAAGTGTTTTCGTTGGTTGACTTACCCGTTGGTGTAAAAGCCATCGAGTGCAAATGGATCTTCAAGAAGAAGATTGACGTGGATGGAAATGTCCAGATTTATAAAGCCAGGTTGGTGGCAAAAGGTTTCAGACAAGTTCACGGGGTGGACTACGATGAAACCTATTCACCGGTGGCTATGATGAAATCTATTCGGATTCTACTAGCAACTGCAGCTTTTCATGATTATGAAATTTGGCAGATGGACGTGAAAACCGCCTTCCTGAATGGTATTCTGGAAGAGGATGTGTATATGACACAACCTGACGGTTACATAGATCCAAAGAATGCTGGGAAAGTATGCAAGCTTCACAAATCCATTTATGGATTGAAGCAAGCATCGAGGAGCTGGAATCTTCGTTTTGATGAAGCGATCAAGCAATTTGACTTCATCAGAAACGAAGAAGAACAATGCGTGTATAAGAAATCTAGTGGGAGCAAGATTGTATTTCTTATTCTGTATGTCGATGACATACTACTTCTCGGAAACGACGTTCCAATGCTGAAGTCTGTAAAAGACTGGCTTGGAAGTTGTTTTTCCATGAAAGACATGGGTGAAGCCGCATACGTTCTTTGAATTAGGATCTATCGGGATAGACCTAAGAGGCTGATAGGCTTGTGTCAAGACTCATACATTGACAAAGTCCTACAAAGATTCAGCATGAAAGATTCCAAGAAGGGCTTCACGCCAATGGTACATGGCACAACGCTAAGCAAGAAGCAGAGCCCTACGTCGGCTGCTGAGCTTGAGCGCATGAAGAATATTCCTTATGCATCTGCAATAGGATCTGTCATGTATGCCATGATCTGTACTCGTCCTGATGTTGCTTATGCATTGAGCATGACGAGTAGATACCAGTCAAATCCAGGTGAAAACCATTGGATTGCCGTAAAGAATATCTTGAAGTATCTAAGACATACTAAGGATAAGTTCTTGGTGTACGGTGGAAGTGATGTGCTTAAAGTCAGTGGATTCACGGACGCAAGTTTCCAGACAGACACAGATGATTTCCGGTCACAGTCCGGTTATGTCTTTTGTCTGAATGGCGGTGCAGTAAGTTGGAGAAGCTCCAAGCAGGACACCGTTGCTGATTCCACTACAGAAGCTGAATATATCGCCGCCTCGGAAGCAGCGAAGGAAGCTGTTTGGATACGAAAGTTCATTATGGAACTAGGTGTGATACCAGATGCGGTTGAGCCTCTGGCACTGTTTTGTGACAACAATGGTGCTATAGCTCAGGCAAAGGAACCAAGATCACACCAGAAATCCAAGCATGTTCAAAGAAGATATCACTTGATACGTGACATCATTAATAGAAAGGAAGTCAAGATCAGCCGAGTTCCGACAGATGATAATGTCGCTGATCCATTGACAAAGCCACTCCCAAGGCCTAAGCTCGAGTTCCTGACTGAAGCTGTAGGCATTAGAAACATTGAAATGTAATCTAAATTTGAGTGGGAGTTTTGTGAGCTTTATTTTAGTTATTTGATATGTTCTTGTAAAACATTATTTATGTTTTAATGAAATTATTATTTCAAGATTATTTTAACTGTGATGAAATAATCGTTCCAAAATGATATAAACCATTTTATAGGTCATCGAAGTAAATGACTTGATCTTGAGTCATCGAAGTCATTTAGCTTGATCATGAGACCCTATATTTGATGGATGTATTATATCATCCCGTCCCCAGTCGAAGGTTGTTGAAATTGGAACATCAACGACCGTGTGAGACTGGATTGGTACGTGACTTATGACAAAGTCTCGGTGTGTCATAGATGCGCGGCATCAAAGTCAGTACATAGGTGTATGTTGGGAACATACGACCGGACAAGACCCGCTTATAAGAACTCTTCAGGATATTTATATCTGTGTCATAAGAGATTCTTACTACGACTATAGAGTATAGTCCTTAGACCTGAGTTCACATGCATGTGACTGCACATGGACAGATGTACTTTGATCATTGTCTAACGCTATCGTTCTGTGATAGCTATAAGGACCTTGTTTGGGTACATCATGAAATGAGTGGTTTACAGTGATGGAACAAGATGGGATTTGTCCCTCCAATATAAATGGAGTGAATATCTCTAGGCCAATCGGAGATTTGAATACTGGAAAACGCATGGCCATGCTCAAACGGACTTTCCCGAGTCGTTTGGATTGTCAGTATCGAATCAGAGTCCGATGAACAAGATTAGGCTTTATAAGGATGACACCAATCTTGCCTTATGACTAATCGAGATATTGTGACAAAAGGATTATGAATACAGAGATTCCAGTACAAGTGGGAGATTGTTGGAATTGTGTCCAGTAATCTCGGTACTGTCTCTAGAAAGTAAGAGTATGTCGAGATCAGACATAAGTCATATAATACTGGGGATCATGATGGCTTGCTAGAGTCCGCTCATGATCTATAAGTCTTCGACTTATTGCCTTTATTATATGATCCCATATGGGTCACACGCCTAAGCTAACAGGAAAATGTGTTGGAACGGCTTAGCAGAAGTACGACAAAAGTGCTAGGCATTTGTCGTACTAAGAGAGAAAGATTAATGGGTCTGATTAAATGGGATTTAATCAGATTGGGCCCAAAAGCCCAAAAGGGAAAGAGAAGGCTTTTAATGACTAAAAGCCAAGTCTTTTCTCCCCAACCCTAATCCCCAGCCGCGGCTACTCCTCTCTCTCTGCGCCTCTGTTCCTCGTGGTCTAGCAGCCATTTCCTTGTGAAGCGTGTGTGAACCTTTGGAGGATTCATCCCTCGGTGCATCTATCTGATCTCTGACCTGTTCTAATCCTTCCGCTGCAACAAACAGGTAAAAGGTGAGATCATGTTATGATTCTAAATAAGAACACCTAGATCTGATGCATGTTTAGGTTGATATCAATATGAGAATTGAATCAGGATCAACTAAACAGTCCAACACAAACAATTCAGCATATGACGCGCATTGAGACAGCGAGATTAAGGACCTAAAATTTATTAGGTCGGCACCCGAGATCGATCGCGTGCTCGAAGAGACACAAAATACTCCATTCACTCGCTGGCTCATGGATATCCAATTCGAGCATCCAAATTCCACAAATAAGATCAAGATAATGACATATGACGGAAAGTCCGACCTGATGCAATTTCTGATGGCCTTCCGAATTGCAATGGGCCGAACAAAGTTCAGTCTAGGAGAGCGCGATGCAGGATTCTGCCAACTGTTCGTTGAGCATCTAACTGGCTCCGCCTTTGATTGGCTCTCTCGTTTGGAGCCGAACCCAATCGATGGCTATCAAGACCTAACGCACGCATTTCTCAAACACTACTCGATGTACGTACAGGAAGAAGTATCTAACGCCGACCTCTAGGCCATCTCACAAGGACCGAAGGAGAGTCTCTGCTCGTAAATCACCCGCTTCAAAAGCATCCTCGCTAAAATTTCAATTACCGACAGTGAAGGTTTGCCCGCCCTCAGAAACGGTCTATGGTACGAGTCAAGCTTCCGCGAAGAGTTAAAGAAAAACAATCCGAGCTCGCTCGAAAACGCGCTCCACCGAGCAACAATCTTCATTGACCTCGAAGAAGAAAAGGAAACCCTAGCAAAGAAGTTTGGGTCAAAGAACTCTAGCGCGAAGGAAAAAGCAGAGAAAAGCACCGAACAGTATGAACCGTGCCAGCACTACGGCCAATACTTAGGGAGAACAAAGGAAGAGGATATCACAAGAAAGGGAAAGTCGTCCTACTATGTCGGCGATCAATCGCATGACTATCAGCAAGAAGAAGAGCGATCCTCCCAAGGCCATTGCCAAGATCGTCCCCCTTAGGGCCATCAACAAGACCGCCCGCCCTAGGGTTATCAAGATCAAAGTCAGGGAAAACCATAAAACAACAAGTTCACCCGAGGAGGCGACAAAAGCAAGCTCTTTTGCGACTATCATCAACGAGCAGGTCATAGCACCGTCGAGTGCAGGAACCTTCAAGCTCTCCTTTACCCTGACTATCAAAATTACGGCAAGAAATTAGTAATCAACTGCAGCCAGCATCCCCCAAAGCAGATCAATCAGGTGACGCAACCGAATAGTAAAGCCGAACGCTTCAAACTCGTTCAAGAAGAGAGGAAGAAGCAAGTGACCTTTGCTGAAGAAATCGAGCAGATAGACGCAAACACCGCAGCTGCAAACAAGCGAGCTCGCGACGAAGAGGATTAGCAAGGAACACCTCCACCGAGAAGGCGCATAAACATGATAATGGGAGGATTACCGCTGGTCAACGACTCAGTACGGTCAATCAAGGAGTATGAACGCCGAGCAGTGACTCATTAACAATGGCGAAGAAACAGTGGCGACGATCTCAAGATCGGTAGCGACATCACTTTCACCGATCAAGACGGGGAAGGGGTAGACCGACCACACAACGATCCACTTGTTATCGCAATGCGCATAGGAGATTGCGAAGTCTCCAAGATTTTAGTCGACATTGGGAGTTCGGTTGACCTGATCTTCAAAGACAATTTACAACGCATGGAGCTCAGCAACTATTGTATCAAGCCATCAGCGAAGCCATTAACAGGGTTCTCCGGGGATTCGATCACCACGATCGGTACGATCAAGCTCCCCATCTACGTCGGCCGAATATCCAAGCTCATCAATTTGTGGTCATCGATCGACAAGCAATATACAATGTCATCCTCGGAACACCATTGATACACGAAATGAGAGCGGTTCCGTCGACCTACCATCAATGCGTTAAGTTCCCTACGCCGTTCAGTGTCTTTACCTTACGCGGCGACCAACGGATATCTCGAACGTGCTTCCGCATCGAGCACAAGCTACGCCATAAGTCACAGGCTTACCTCAACGTCGAGCCACAAATCGAGCTACCTCCGCCTCACCAACCACAGAAGGATGTTGTCATTCAAGTCAACATCGACATTAGCGATCCCGAGAATTACGTGGGTATCGGAGCCGACCTTTGCGAAGATATGCGAGAAAGGCTCGTGGAATTCCTCAAGCAATACGCCACAACCTTTGCATGGACCACCAATGATATGACCGGAGTCGACCCATCAATTGCATGCCACGTCGATCCAGTGTTCAAAACGATCAAACAAAAACGAAGGAAGCTCTGCCCCGAACGTGCTTAAGCCGTGAACGATGAAGTAGATAAACTCTCAAAAGCAGGCTCGATCACCGAAGTAAAGTACCCAGACTTGCTGGCAAACCCAATAGTAGTGAAAAAGAAGAATGGCAAATGGCGAGTGTGCGTGGACTTCACCGATCTCAACAAAACATGCCTCAAGGACAACTTCCTTCTTCCGCACATCGACCGGCTCGTCGAAGAAACCGTCGGACACGACCTATTATCATTCATGGACGCCTTCGCAGGATACAACCAGATTATGATGCATCCTGACGATCGTGAGAAGACATCATTTATCACCGACTGTGGCACCTACTGCTACAAGGTAATGCCATTCGGCCTCAAGAATGCAGGAGCAACGTACCAACATCTAGTCAACCGCATGTTCGCCGACCAACTCGGCAAAACAATGGAGGTCTATATCGACGACATGAGCGTCAAGTCCACCTCGGCAGACGACCACGTCAATCATCTGGCAACATGCTTCGCGAGTTTAAACAAATACGGAATGAAGCTAAACTCTACCAAATGCACGTTCGCTGTCACATCGGGATAGTTTCTCGGATACATCGTCACTAGGAGAGGAATCGAGGCCAATCTGAAGAAGATAACAGCAATCACCGAGCTTTCCTCCCCGAAAAACACCCGAGAGGTTCAGCGTTTAACCGGACGAGTCGCAGCATTAAACAGGTTCATCTCACGATCAACCGACAAATGCCTTCCGTTTTACAACCTCCTCCGAGCGAACAAGATATTTGAATGGGACGCCAAGTGCGAGGACGCATTCCAACAACTGAAATCCTACATGTCCACCCCACCGATCCTGGCCAAGCACGATGAGGGAGAGACGCTCTACCTATATATTTCCATATCCACTTCGGAAATAAGTAGCGTGCTCGTTCGGGACGACCGAGGCGACCAGAGGCCTATCTTTTACACAAGCAAAATCTTTCACGACGTTGAAACGCGTTACAACACGCTCGAGAAACTCGCACTAGCCGTCGTCATCTTTGCAAGGAAGCTTCGTCCCTATTTCCAGTCACACTCGATGGTTGTCCTAACGAACCAACCAATCAGAACAATCTTACACAGCCCAAGTCAGTCGGGCAGGATCACCAAATGGGCAGTCGAGTTGAGCGAGTACGACATTGAGTACAAGCTTAGAACCAGCGCCAAGTCCCAGGTCCTAGCAGATTTCCTGATCGAGCTTCCACCCGAGCTCACCATAAGCGAAGATCAAACCCAAAAGGAGAAGTGGGTCTTATTCGTGGACGGCTCCTCATCCAGAAATGGTTCGGGGGTAGGAGTCAAACTGACATCCCCGACCGGAGAGATAATCGAGCAAACATTTCGTCTCGAATTTCCAGCCTCCAACAACGAGGCCGAGTATGAAGTGCAGCTAGCCGGCTTACGATTAGCCGAGGTGGTAGAATCCAAGCACGTAGAAGATTCGCCGAATCCCAGCTCGTTGTGAATCAATACAACGGAGAATATGAAGAAAAAATGAGCGCATGGATGCGTACCTGAAACTTGTCCAGCAGTTCGTCGCAAGAATCAGCTCGGTCACATTAACCAAGATTCCCCAAAAGCAACAATTCATCCGCAGACGCCTTGGCCGCGCTAGCATCAACATCCGACCCCGATCTCAGGATGATCATTCCAGTTGAATGCATAACCCGACCAAGCATCTCCAACGACGATTAAGTACTCATCTTTACCGAAGAGGAAGAGGGACTGGACGACGCGTACAATACCAATGAAGAAGTTACCAACGTAACCGCACCCGAACAAGGCGACTAGAGAAATGAGATCAAGTTGTACATTCTTAACGGGAAGGTTCCCGAAGACCGTTGGGCGGCTCGCAGGTTGAAAGCCCGATGTGCGCAATATGTAATAATGGAGGACAAGTTGTTTCGCTGGAGTGCATCCATGGCCCTCCTAAGATGCATACACGGGCATGAGATTAAGTGGGTAACCGAGGAGACCCACGAAGGACATTGCGGAAATCATACAAGAGGTCGATCTCTCGCAGCCAAAATCAAGTGACAAGGTCACGTCGGGCCAAAAATGATCGCCGACTGCGAAAGTTTCGTCCAACATTGCGAGAAATGTCAAAGGCACGCGCCGAGCATTCACTAGCCAGCTGAGCTTCTAACGACCACAGCCACGCCCTACCCTTTCATGCGATGGACGATGGATATTGAGGGCCCGCTTCCAGCCTCGCACCAAAAAAGATTCATCCTAATCATGACCGACTACTTCACCAAATGGGTCGAGGCGGAGTCTTACGCCAAGATCCACGACCTTGATGTTCAGATGTTCGTATGGGAATATATCATCTGCCGCCACGGCGTCTCGTACGAGATCATGACCGACAAAAGACCTCAATTAATTTCCAATCTTTTCGAAGGATTCTGCGCGAGGTGGAAGATCCGTCTAAGTAAATCTACCCCGAGGTACCGACAGGGAAACGGACAAGCCGAGGCGACGAACAAGACAATCATAGCCGGACTTAAGAAACGAATGGAGAGTAAGAAAGGTCTCTGGGCCGACGAGCTCGACAGAGTCCTTTGGTCACACCAAACAACACCGAGGAACTCCATCGGACAGACACCTTTCTCCCTCTCTCATGGGATGGAAGAAATGTCTCATGCCGAGCTAAGCGTCCCGACAATCCGCCTAAGCGTATCACCCGAACACGAGGAACTAAACAACAATATAATCGTCGACCGCCTTGACCAAGTGGAGGAGTTACGCGATCGAGCGTTGCTACGTCTGCAAAATTACCAGCAACAGATCACCCGCCATTACAACAAGAAGGTCAGGGGACGACGCTTCGTCGAAGGTCACCTCGTTCTGCGAAAGGTGTTCGAAAACACTCGCGAATACCGAGTAGGCAAGCTCGGCACTAACTGGGAAGGTCCTTACATCATCTCCAAAGTGGTGAAGCCCGGCATATACGAGCTCGTCACGATGAAGGAAGAAGTCATTCCACTACTAGACCGAACGAAACACAAGAGAACGACGTTATCGAGCATACACTCAAAAAAAAAAGCCGAGCATACTATGCATGAGCTCGGAGTACTCCAAAATTTAATGTGAACAACGATCGGCTTGATCCTCTTTCGGGGTACGTAGGCAACATCTCACGAGGCTCAGCTATATCAATAAATAAATTTTATCAAGTACACTTGTTTTCAGTTACCCGAACAAATCGAAATTCTGGCCAAATGCTCGATACAGCACGACTAAAGCGTGCAAGCCGGGCCCAGTTCCCGCACAAGGCTGATCGACAGGAAATAAACTGAATCTAGTTTTTGCACAACCGTCCCGATCAGACCTTAAGGGTAAGCCGAGCACTTACTCGCACCTGACCTATGGGATAACAAGCAAAGCCTCAATCCCACTCAATTAAGTAAGCCGGGCCCAGTCCCCGCACATGGACGATTGACAGAAAAAATAAGCCGAACCCAGTTTCGCACAACTGCGGACCTACAAGATAAGCCGAGCATACTGCTCGCTCCTCTCCCCTAACATTCTAACTTATTCCAAGCATGCCACTCGTAAACCGAGCACGCGAGTATCGTGAAGGCCAAGTATGCGGAAATAAAAAATATCAAGTACGCAGAAAAAACCGAACAAATTCCAAAATAAACATGAAAACTGGAGTCAAAATACAAATATTATACTTCAAAAAAACGTGCATAAAGCACGAGTCCGAACATACAAGAAAGGAGGAAACGGAAACAAGATAGCAAAAATCTAAAAAGCCTCGGAAGAACGGTTCCCAGCCCGGCCATCTGCTACATCCTCGGGCTGATCAGGAGCATGATCCTCAGCTCGACTCTCACTCTCTCCAAACAACCCCGTCGCCCGGAGGGCATCCGCTACATCGGGAGTCACAACAGTTTGATTAAAACCATAACGGTTTGGAACGAGCGCGGCCAAACCCTCCCTGCGACCATGATCTCCCAGGGGAGTCATCACAAAATCCCCCTCGGATAAGTCTGTAACCTGGATCGCAAGAAGCTCGTCCCTTAGAGTACAAACGTCAAAGTCCGCCTTCTCAATCGTGGATGCGGGGATGTCAAAGCCATCTTTGACGAGTGCCTTCAGCATCGAAACAACCGCTGCAGCTTGATTCATCTTTATCTGCTTCCTCTTCCCGAGGGCCTCCTCCTCTCGTGCATGTTTTATCTTTGTTAACCGAGCCTGAGCTTTCTCGAGCATCCTTTCCCGCTCCTTGAAAACCTCGTGATCACGAGACAACTTTAAACGAGCACATTCGGCTTTCAGCTTTTCCTCGAGCTCGGATACATGCTTGGCTAAATCATCTGCCTCAGCCTGAGCATATGAGAAGTTAGCAAGGTACTCTCGGTTCTCAGCATCCAGCCGAGCGTTCTCAGTAGCAAGCTTTTCCACTTTACTTTCCAGAACAAGGACCTTGTCTTCCTCAATCTTAAGAGAAGACCGAAGCTCCTCCACAACCTTCACCTCCTCACGAAAGCCCTCGAGCTCCCTGACAGCTCTCTCGGCTTTGACGAGGGCCCACTTCAGCTCCCTGATCTTTTCCCGAGTCCAATCTGCTCCTCTTCGTAGCCGTCAAAAAGAGAATTGTAGTAGCAGAGACCCTTTAAAAAAAAAAGAGGTGAAGAAACTCAAAATTAAGCAAAAAAATCATCAAGGCCAAAGCGCTAGACAGGACGTACCCGAACGATATCATTCGCGGCTTGTTTATGAAACTCCGCCATGAAGGATTCATTGACCGAAGGATGATCTCTCGGCGGACTGTCCTTGAGCATACAGATAAATCCGCACAAGCTGTCTCATCACGGACGATCGACGTCGTCTCCTCATACTTAAAAGAGAAGCCATAGTTGGGCCCATGTTCTTCGGGGCGAGGCTCAACAATTTCGTTTTCAGTACGGTCAACCCGAGCATCCGTATCCTCGGACCGGGAAGCCAAAGCTCGAACTTCCTCAGCACCAGCATGCTCGGAATCCTTGACCTCGGTCTGATTAACCAAAGCTTCAATCCAGTCATCAGCCTCCACGGCAGCTCCAAAGCAGCGTCAGACTTTGTCCTTTTCTTCTTCTTAGGAGGATGCGCCTCGGAAGTTTCCCCGATCTCGTGATCCCGGGCCTCTATCTGAGACACGACAGCTTCGGTGGTCGAGGTAGTGTCAGGACACGCTCTCTTCTTCTTCTTCTTATTTTTCTTCCTCTTCTGCTCGGCAGCCTTCGCTGAAGCATCATCAACCATATGGCTGAGCCCTCGGAACATACCAAGTTCATGCTCGTTCCAAAGCACCAACCCGGGAATCGGCTCCATCGGATTCTGATTAGCAACTCGCTCTGCGCCGAGATTCTCCCCGACATAGTCAACGATCTCAGCGTCCATCTGACCCATCTTCTTTTTTTCCTGCCCCTCTTTGTGTACTCAACAAGCGGCTGATTGTTCAACTCAATCAAGGATTCGATCGAATGAAGATGGCAACCTGCAGCAAAAGACCCCGATTAGAAAAAGAAAAACAGGCGCAGCCAAAAAAGGAAAAGAAGGGAGAAGGAATAGTACCTTCGTCAAGACAATCAAAATCTCTTTTCACCCGAACGGCGCGAACTTCTGGCCAAATCTGAATCCCCCGAGCAACGAGCTTCTTCAGATCCTCGGTAAAACCGTCCGGTAATGGGAGAGTAATAGGATGACGATCTGCAAAAAAATAAAAACGAGCATGAGTTAGTCAATTAAAAGGAACGAGCAAAAATAAATTAGGCCAACATATCTCTTTATGATATAATTTGAGTAAGTCTAAAATTGTTTATCTTTTTTCTTTCTTCAGAATTTGGATTCCAAGATTCATGATAACAATGTTCTCAATAACATACTAGCAAAGGTATTGTTTTCAAAGCACAAGAGTTCGAGAATTGACATTGTTTTGTGAGATTAATTTTATTTGTAATAGAGAGAAGAAAAAAAAACAGATTAGAAGTAATACTGCAAATGCCGCCGACGCCATTATGTTTGACAAATATAGTTATGTATCTGAAACCAATGCCACCAACATTGTAAGCCTTTGATGATTCATATGTGGGATTTTGTTTGGGAAATTGGCAGATGTTTAGTAACATATTTATTTTCTCTTATATAGTTATTGATGAAGAGAGGTTGTGTTCTTACTCCCTACGCAGACTACTATCTCAATGGCATAACAAGAGCTAAGCGAGTAAATGTCAGATTCTTTTGCTGAGAGACATCTCATTAATTAATATAAACCATTTTTATTCGTTTTTACTATAATTTTGGAAGGTCATGAAACTTGTAGTTAAAGAGAGTTTCATCTTATAATAACAAAGAATCAGTCTCTTGGAATTCTATACAGATAACGTTTTTTCAGCTTATAAAATTATCATGTTCTTAAAGATCAGTATGTATCTCTCTCTTTCTCTAGCAAAATCTAACAAGGTATGTTTTTTTGTTCTTCAGGTATGGACAACATGAACTATAGGAGAGAACTAAGCCTGGTACGTACAGTCTTTATTAGCTTATGAAATAAAGCATCTTCAATTTTTTGTACATGAATCTATGAGTTAGAAACATGACATCTCTATCTATAATCACAATTATATGCTCTTTTGTTACATGTTGTGAAAATCGATAGATGTGTGATTGGTGATGGAACCGGTATGGAGAACACTTCAAATCGTTTACAAGAAACTGACAAAGGATTCAGGTGTGCCAATATCCACATACAAAGAAACCTTAATTACAACAACAAAAACAACAACAAACAAACACTGTGCATCCTGACATTTTTAGCCATGTCTAAGTTTATTCTTTAATTTATTTATATACTTTTATGCCTACATTTGTGAAACTTTGCCATTTGATAAAGGTTTTTTTGTTAACGAGTGTTGCTTGTGCTGCTCATAAACCTTCTCTACTATATTCTCTTGGGGCTATAAATAGATACTACCAAGTAAGAGAGAGAAAAAACAGAGACCTATTTTTACCAAGAAAAAAAAACAAGAACCCTTTTTAAAATATTTTGGAATATTATGGAATGTGAAAATAACCATGTCCACTTTGTTGAATACCCACAAATTGAATCAATATCATATGTAGAAAATCTTTTAAGTGACTTTGGAGAAAGAAGCTCTAGAAGATAGGAAGAAGAAGATTGAAGTAGTAGCTTTGGCACATTTTCATTTTCTTAATTGTAATGAACATTCATGTTTCCTTTGGTAGGTGTTAGGAATTTGTAAAAGTGTTGTTATTTTAGTGAGTTAAAACGTTAATAAAATGATAAAACTAACATTTATAATTTGTAAATGCATCTTTTATCATCACGCATGTTAAATATTATGTTAAGATTATTTCTTATTTTAAATTATTTTACTTGACTAATATTAAAATTTAAATTTGAATTCTTGATAGTGCAAATTAATTTAAATTTATATATATATATATATATATTTAAACTATTTGGTAAATTGTATGTGCCAAATTAAATTAGTTTTGCATTTATTGTTATCTGTAATAAATGATGCATTCTATAAAAATAGATGTTAGGTATAATATCATTTGCATCTTGCAGCATATAGCCTTAATTCATACTACTTCTACAAAAAAAATCCAATATCCAATATGACTTGGTTGTTATGGAAGGTTTTATTGTTTGTGTAGAGACTTTTTACTATGGTGACTTTGAAAAACAATATTTGGTAGTAAATCATGAAGTTGATCTTTACACACACACAAAAAATTGGTTCCTTTGGTAGAAGTTTAGCTTTACAAGGATGTGAAAAGAAGGATGATAAATTATATCCAAGTATGATTTATTTTTAATTGACTTGATTTCATCAATTAGGTTCTGATCATGGTATACATTTCCATTTGCTCAATTATAGAGAATCGGTGGAGCACATACGGTTGTGTTGTGCCAAGTTTACAGAGGCGAGCAACAAGGATCTTAGTTTTAACCTCGAGTTCATCCGGCTGTGAAAGAGACTAGAGTAAGTCTTTATCCTCTATTTTATTTTATTATGTGTCGTATCCCTAATTTTTAAATTGTTTTGCAGATTCATACGAAGAAAAAAAAATAAACTAGATGTTAATAGACTTAACAGTCTAGTTTATGTCCATTTTAATGCAAGGCTCTTTAATAAGCAAAAGAAGATAAGAGAAAGCAATGTTGATGTGATCTTTGATAATGACAATAAAAATATTGTTGGAGATTGGCTTGTGGAACGTGTAGAATATGTAAGCTGCAAGGATAAGAGATCTATATGATGGTGACTTTGAATCTGAAGAGGAAGATCTTGTGGACATGGAATTTGAAACGGATTTCTACCATGAAGATCATGTGTTTCGTGATACACAGCTTGCTTAGTATAGTATGTTTTTTTAAAATCTTTTCACTGCCTTCAAATTTATAGTATTGTTTTATCTTCATGTAGTGTTTATAGTGTCAAAGACCTTGAATATAGGTTTTGGTACTTTTGCTTAGCTGTCTTTAGCTAGCTACAAATGCAAGAAACAATTTTTTTAAACTTTTCACTGCCTTAAAACTTTAAGCTTGGCTTAGATATAAAAATTATGCTGGTTTACTTTGCTATTTTGAATGTATTTGTTTAACCGTATATATGGCTAATATTTTTCTTTTCTAAGTATAATTTGTTTTGTGTATATGGGAATCATTCTTTTTGCTTTGCTAAGTTTAATTTGGTTGATTGTATTTGTTTAAGCGTATATGAGAATCAGTAGTTTAAGTGTACATGTTAAAGATTGTCTTTGTTTTGTGTACATAGAAATCATTAGCTTTGCTGAGTATAGTTTGTTTTGTCTACATGTCAAAGGCCGTCTTTGTTTTATGTACATGAGAATCATAAGTTTTCTGAATGGGGTATTGATGAATCTAAATCTCCTTTTTCAGGTGCCTAAATCCTAAATAATAATATAACACTTCAAGCAATCTACTACACCAAGTAACCAAGATAACTTAATTTTCGAAGAACAATAGATTGTAGAATTACAATCTTTAATATGTTTTGTATATTCTCATGATCAAGATTTTATATTTTTGTCTATCTTGTGACTTGGATAATAAGTGGATTTTCTTTGTTTTGGTTTTTTTGTAATAGAAATGTACTAGAATGATTCGCTCGCACCATGTGGCAATACAAATATTATTTAACACAAATTTTTTTAAAATAAAAAAACATCAAATGTTTGACCAAAAAAAAATCAAATTAATTAAATAAAAACAATAATATTATAACAATATATGTACTATTTATAATTAAACATACATATAGATATTATTATATTTAACTTCTTATTAAAGTATTTTATAATTTATTCTAAGATAAATTAATAAAAACAAAATAAATTATAATTATATATGTATATGTATAAAAGTAAATATATAAATTTCTTATTTAAAATATTTTATCATTTATATATACAAATTCAAAATTTATATAAATAACACGAATTTATTATATAAAATTGTATTAGTTATAATCATATTTATTAATTTAAAATCTTCATAAATATTTTCATATTTACATCTTACTTTTTTATATCGAAAGTTATGTATATTTCCAAAATTAAATAAAAATAAATCTTTATCCAAGATTATCTATATATCCAAAATAAAATTAAAAAGCATGATAAAATAACTAATATAAATTAAGGATAATATAGTAAAAACCTTATTTTATTAATGAAAAATAAGTGATTAACCATTATGAGAGTAAATAAAAACTCAAAAACACTCCTTAATTAATATAAAGATTAGAAGAAACAAGTAGCATCATTTATATTTTGATTTTTTATATATGAAATGAAAAACAAATATATGAAAATTTTAAAGGCTTAAGTTGAGTTGTATATCTTTAATACATATAAAACCTCTATATTCTTTAAAAAAATGATCAAAAAAATCATCCCACATAATTTCTGAGTTTCTTCCGATTTTTCTAAAAATAGCTAGGTCCGGCTCAGCCGCACGCACAACGCCTAGCGAGTTTCGAAAAAGGGTTATAGTGCACAATATAAGAATGTGTAAACCAGTAAAACTAGAGATGTTAAAATGAACCAATAACTACCGGGTCTAAACGAGATTAAACGGAAATGAAAAAACATTATTATGATTTTTGTATCAAAGAAGATCAAAATAGGAAAAAACTAATTTTTTCTTCTCTATTTTCTTATTATTGTAATAAATTTAAAATATAAAAGGTTAAATTCATGTATTTTGTATTAATTAAAAATTAAATTTAAAATTGGGTCTAAATAGGTTTAAACTTGCTTTTATTACTTGTGATGGGTTTAAACGAGAAGATCCAAACGCGTCTTAAACATAATCGAAAGTAAATGGGATGGATCTAAATGGGACGGACCCACCCATTTTAACATCTTTATAGTAAAATGAAAATAATTTTTTTTTATAAACCAAAATTTTTTTTTTAACTAAATATTGTTTAGACAAAGAAAAATTGTCCCACGCTGAAGCGACTATTTCAAATTCATAATACCAACGTAAATTCATTCTCGATTGGCCTTTAGGATAAAAGACACTATGAAATTCTATACATGAGACAAAACTACAACAATAAACTATATCAACTACTATATGACTAAAATTAACGACAAACATCATTAGTCATTACAATAACAATTAAAAACAAAAACGATATGAATACAAATAAAAAAACCTTCGAAAATAATGTGTCGTGCTAAGTGCGGATCAAAAGCTAGAATTATTGAGAAGAGGATTACACATATTTATAATGTATAAACGGTCCTAGGTTAAGCAAAGTACACTGTAATTACAATTAAACCCTTAATATTTTCTTTCCACCCCCCCCCCCCCCCCCCCCCCCCGTAAAATAGAGATAGCTTGGTGACTCTAATTTAGAAGCGTGCTTGTTCAAACGCCAGGCGTGGTAACGGTTTAGTTAAGGCATCATATGGTTGATCCTTCGTCGAGACATGACAAATTTGTAGGGTTTTGCTTGAATGTGTCCTCGAACAAAATGATAGTCTAGAGCAATATGTTTCAACATACACATTTTTTTGCGCAATGGTAAATATTCAATTATGAATTTTGAAGTTTTACAAAAGATGAAAAACCCATATAGATGCATCCACGACAAAATAGAAGAAAAAACATGGAAGCATAAGATTGCAACAATAAAGAACTAAAGCTTTATTCAAGCCAAAGACGCATCGCATTGCAGAAGCATTTACGATGTCTTCTGGAGGTGAGGGTGATTCTCATTTTCTTGTCAATGTCCTTAAAGAGTTGACATGCAGTTTTAGAGAATGCATTGAAGATCCTACTATTTCGCTCAGTCCATATATGGTAGAGCGCCGTTTGCGTTGTTAGTTTGTGAAGGGCTGAAGGAGCTGAACCAGAGCTATGTTTCACCCAAGCGATAAGTTCCGTCCAAGCTTTAAAGTATACTGGCGATTGACCAAGTTTTCTGAAGACTGCGATCCAAATATCCACCGCAAAGTCACATTGTATCAGGAGATGCTCTCTGGTTTCGTCAGCGATGGAACAAAAAGTACAGACTGGAGAAACATTTAACCCCCAGCTCGCTAATCTGTGCTTGGTTGGTAATATGTTCAGTTGAGCAGTCCACATAAAAAAGGAGAATCTTGGAGTTCCTCCTTTAAACCAGATAGCCATGTACCAATATTTTTTCTCCTTTCGATGTTTGATCGCTTCCCAAGTTTTCTTTGATGAGTACACAGACAAAGGAGAACCATGTATGACCCAGTCAAAATTATACTTGCCTAAAGAGTGATGAGGAAGAGAAATTGTTGTGAGATGCACTTGAATGGAAATCGCAAAGTCTGATCTCGGCTGTCTGAGCATCCACCCCATATCGTTACAAGCATCAGCCACATGAGCCGTGAGAAGAAGATCCAAAGCAGATGGGCCAGAATCCCCTGCCAGATTTGACAACGAACCCAGCGGAGTCCAACTATCGAACCAAAACCAAGCCTTCTTTATGTCGCCCACTGAACATTTAATAAACGTTCCCGCAAGCTGTCGAACTTTGAGCAGGGATTTCCAAGACCCTGAGTCAGTCATTTTGGTTTTACAGCCAAGAAACTAATGTTCCTCAAGTGGTGGTAGTTGTGCCAAGATACCCAAAGAGACTTACTACTCGAGAAAAGAAGCCAGATTAATCGAAAGATCAAGGCTGTATTCCAGGTGGCAAGTTGTCTTAGGCCAAGCCCACCCTCATCTTTAGGTAGACAAACAATATTCCAACTAACTTTGGCCATATATTTCCCTTCAGTACTACATGCCCACAAGACACAGCTACACAAGGATTCCAGCTTTCGAATGCATCCTTTCGGCAAGACAAAGGATGAAATCCAGAAATTTACATGGCCAATAATGACCGTGGATATTAGTTACAGGCGGCCAGAGAAGGAAAAAGTACGAGCAGTCAATTATTTGAAAGAGCCCGCAACTTTGTCAATGAAGGGAGAATATTCTGAAATCTTCAGCTTTCTAGCATCAAAGGTAGGCCTAAATAACGGATTGAAAGTGAACCTGGCGTGAAGCCATAGCTGGAGATAGCATTGGTTTCACTCTAGTTCAATCCAACACAAAAAAATGTGTGACTTCTGTTGATTTACATTTAGGCCAGACCAGCTCGCGAAATCATCCGGAGTTTCTGAGATCCCATGGATAGAGGAGCTTGGTCCATTTAAAAAGATCATAACATCATCTGCGAACATTAGGTGAGATATCTTTAGAACCTCCGCTTTGAAATGATATCCAATGTAACCCGATTCGAATCAGGAAGAGATTAAGCGGGAGAACACCTCCATAGCTAGCACGAAGAGGTCGGGCGACATAGGATCCCCTTTTCGAAGACACTTGAGTTCCCGTTTACGCAGATTGAGAAAGACAGGGTCGAAACACATTCGGTGACCCATTGAACAAAAGCCTCGGGAAGATCCAGACCCTTGAGTGTTGCAATAATAAAGTTCAATTTACCGAGTCGAAAGCTTTTTTAGATCAACCTTCAACATACATCTAGGCACTGAACTCTTCATATTATAGTTGTTAACTAATTATGTGGCCTGCATAACGTTTTCTGATAAAAGTCTTCCTGGTGGAAACTCAGATTGGGAAGGTGAGATTACCTTATCCAACAGATATTCCAGTCGAGAAGTAATGAGATGCGAGATGACCTTGTAATGCGTATTTATGCATGATATGGGTCAGAAATCCGATGTGCTTGACGCATTGGAGATTTTTGGGATGAGAAAAAGAGAGGTAGAGTTCCATTTCTTCAGGATCTTGCCCGAGGAGAAGAATTCATGCACTGCTTCCACGACCTCAAAGCCTACAATTTCCCAATACCCATAAAGAATTCAGGCGAGAATCCAACAGGGCCACACATCTTATTTTTTGGAAGAGAAGAGAAAGCCGCCTTGATATCATGAGGCGAGAAAGGTTTAACTAGCTTAGCCCTTTCATCCTCTGAGCATTGGAAGTTTAAAAGCGTTGTAATGTCCTCCGGGATGAAAAGCGGCTGGCATGTTTCACCACCCAACAAATTATGGAAAAAGTCAACACATAGCTCTTCAATATCATCTTGCATGTCAAAGACCTGACCATTTGCATCCTGGAGATAATTAATGTAATTCGCGGATCTCCTAGAGGACATGATACGATGGAAGTAAGCGGATCAACAATCACTGTCTCTTACCCAAGTTACCCACGCTTTCTGTTGAAGGAAAGGCTCAGCGCGCAAAAGAATTTGTCATTTCCTGTTTTCTTCAAACTCCATTTCTGCGACCATAGGTGACGGATTAATGAGCATAATAGCTTGAAGGTCCGATACTACCAATTGAGCTTCCTCGTTTCTCCTTTCAAGATCCGAATAGTTTTCTCTGCATAAGGTTCTAATAGGATTCTTCAAAGCTCTCAGCTTCAGAGAGACACGGAACATTTTCCGAAAACCAAATGTTTGCTACCAGGGGAAGGAAATCTTCATTTTGCAGGATAGATTGAGAAAGTTGAAGGGCTTTTCCAGCCTGATATGAGTCATAGAGAAAGACACAGAATTGGGAGCATGATCAGAGAAAAGAGGTTCACCAAAGAATCCCAAAGCCGATGGAAAAAAAATCAAACCATTTATCATTGACGAGGATTCTATCTAATTTCTTTGCAATAGGGCTAGCCTTGCGTTTGTTCCACCATGTAAAGGAGCCTCCTCTGAAAGAGATATCCTCAAGGCCTGCATCAAGTAAACAATTCTAAAAATCCCTTGTCAGTATGTCTATATTTAGAGTCGAGAAGGCAGAGTGTTCCGACGGATAAAGGGTCTGGTTAAACTCCCCGATGACAGTTCATGGCTTGCCATCAACAACAGGTGATGAAGAAAAAATAGATGACATTACTCCATAGGTTCAGGCGAGTAGCTTCATTGTTAGCAGCATAAACAAAAGAAACAATGAAGGAGCTTTGGAAATTCGGGAGCTTGACCTCACACCAGACCATTTGGAGCAATTTGAAAACTGTATTTACAGATACTGAAGGGTGCCATAAGACCCAAATTGTACCAATATCTGAAAATCCGTAGTTATCGTCAAAGCACCAGCCATGAAGAATAGCGATGATGAACTTCTACTGCTTCGGCTGCTTGACATGAGTCTCTAAAAGACTCCCAAAAATCAGTTGTCGCTGCTTAATCCATTTTTTAAAACCTATACGGTGATTTTTTTATTGAAACCTTGCACATTCCAACCAAAAAGGTGTATACACATAAAATTACTTGAGTTTGGGACCCTTGTCCCTAAGTTGCATATGCTTTCTGCGGGAAAGCACCTTAATAAAATCCTATGTACCCGTGGAATTAACGTCCGAGGAATCAGGATCAGCTACAGAGGTTTGGGGGTCATCAGTTGTGATCCTCGGAGGCGAAGCTTGATGAGCATCTGTGACCATCAAATAATTTTCCTTACTAGATTCACCCATATCCTTGATCTCATATCCTTGCCCCTTCGATTCTGGTTTGAAGGCCTTGAACACGCAGCAAGGGAATGAGATGTTGAGTTACAGGCTGAGTACAAGATAGGAGCCTTCTTACACCTCTTAAGATTATGACCCACTTCCTTACAGAAGGAGAAAATAGGAGGCATCCAAGGGCTAGACACCTCAACACTCGCTATCTCTCTCGATTGATACCTGACATTTACAGCCTCCGGCAAAGGAACTCTTGGATCAATGAAGGTGAAGACCTTTGCGACTTCGAGGTTGGTTTTGTTTGCTGTTGTTGGATGCATAAATATCAGATCTCCCACTAAACTAGCAATCCTTTCCAGTCTGTCTTCGTTGAAAAATTGGAACGGGACCTTCCTTAGTTCAATTGGGGCTAAGGAGAGTTCAGGCCTGGTTGGTACCAGACCCGGCTCCCAGCTACCAACAAACATCGTCTGGCCATCAATACTCCACAATCTTTGATTTAGCACACGATTACGGGTAGAAGCATTCGGTATAAGGAATAGAAACGAATGACCTTCCATTTTGGTTACTGAAATATCTCTGAATTTTCGGCTCCAAATACGTTTGACAATATTGTGAACAATACCCTGAGACGGTGGTTCAGAGTAGAACTAGCCGAGGATGAAACAAGACCAAGCCGCTCTATTTTTCTCAATAACCGAGTTTGGTACTTCCACACACAGTTTGCCAGAAGGTAGAGAGTAGGGTTTACCCTTCTTTTCAGTTGTTTTCCACCTCCTTTGAAGAGATTGGACCAAGAGTTATCCACCTTTAGAGCTGGGTTAGTCGATGCATCGTCTTTCGCATCTTTATATTCGGAATGAGCAGAATTCGCTAGGATTGTTGGCGCATTCACAATAGGAGCAACCGGGGCAACAAGCTTGACAATAATCGCAGCATCAGTTGTTGGGTTAATTTCCTGAGCCACATAGGGCTCAATCTCCGACCTTTTGGAAAGGTCAATCGCAGGGCTCAAAGCTTGCTGCACAATATCCAGGACCACAGCTGGTGGTAATACTTCAGCTGCCATTGCTACGTTTTACACGGCAGGGATTCTCTCAGTTAGGCCATCGACGGAGTGGAACTCAGACAAGCATTCACCGGCAGAGGAAGAATTTGCCGTTGCAGGTTGAGCAAGAGAAAGCTTTGTCACGGCTGCGCCATCGACAGAGTGAGACTCCGACAAGCGCAAACCGGAAGCAGTTGAGGACACAGACGAAGGAGAAGCAGATGCCGAGTTCACTTTGGAGGCGGATGACGACGAGCTCTTCTTCGCGGAATTTTGCTTTGGGGGCTTTTTCTTTCCACCCATTGAGGCTGAATGGGGCGGGCCAGGGGGAAGAGGGCATCGACGCCGTGCAACGCGATGAACTATTGAAGAGAAAGGAGTCAGTTTTCAGATCTAGAATCGCCAGAAAATCGCAGAAAGAGAAAGCTACAGTGATCTCGAAATGTCTCAAACTTAGTTTATTACGAAAGTATTTAAGCTACAGTGATCTTGAAATAACAGACACATTTTTACACTCTCGAGTCCTACAACTCTTTTATATAGGATAAAGTAGTTAAGAATAGCCCAAATGAAATGAGAGCTCAAAAATTAAAATAGAAGTCCACTTTTATTATCTTAGAGAAATGTGGTTAGTGTCATTAATAAAATACATGATAAGGAATAATTGGACTTTATATCTTCGGTTTGGTTCGTTTATATTTAGATTTTGATTGATGGCATGTTGTGATACTAAATTTTCGGTCACGTTTCTGGCCAAAGTGTTTAGCGGATTATGTGTGATGAAATTGCCGTAAACACTATGTTATATTCATGTATCAAAAATGAAGTTGTTCAGAATAAAACTTAAAGTTTAAAAATAAAAAACTATCAAAATGTTTAGCTTTAAAAAAAATTAGTTTAAGACTTCTATATATAAATTAAGGAACTTAAAAAAAGACTAAAAACTTTAGGTACGCTATAGTATGTATATTAGAGAAAACAAATGTATATATATAAGGTTTATTAGATTAAGGATTTGAGAAAAACTGATGTTTAATAGAATTTATCTGAAATTTGGATATATTTTATAAAGATGTCTTCAAATACCATAATAAGATTTAATACTTTTTCTTATTCATTTTTAACTATAAAATTTCTCTTATATCCTTCCAAATTTTTTTAAATATATTTTATTGATGAAATCTCTAATAATCTAGTAAAATGTTATTTTAAATAATTTTTTCAAATGATCATTCTAATAAGTTTAGATTTTAGATAATTTATATAAAAAATAAATTTAATAAAGGGGGATTTAAAAAAAAAAATCTTGAATCCTTAATCCAATAAGTTTCTATACACTTTTGGGCTTCAATAATTTTTTTTTGTTAATATTAATACAAAAAGCAAAGAGTTACAAACCAATCTAAGTAATTACAACATGACTCGAGAAAAAATACCAAACCAAAAACTTACCCCAAACTTACCTAAAACAGGAACAAAGGCAGTGATCAATGTTTTACAAAAATCATAGCGGATGAGAGATACAACCAAAGTAAGATTCTAGGAGAGAAGGGCTCATATCCCTAACCGGAATGAAAAGAAGACGATCGTGAACCACACGATCCACCTTGAATTTCAGAGCAGGCAAATGAGTTCAGACATTGGTGAAGATTCGATCATTCCTCTCACGCCATAGGGAGTACATGATGATCTGCAGCAGTAGTTTAAGGATGATGCTGATATTCTAAGACATTGTTGTTGACCGGTTGAGCAAAAGGTTGACAATTCCGTCTAAGAGAGAAGGAGAAGTATCACTGATGACTCTGGAAGCGAAAGCCTGCCACAGCTCCGATGAGAAGGTTCAGTCGAAGAAGAGGTGGGCATGGGATTCGTTTTCTACTAAATAGAGTGGGCATATCTGAGGAACGTTCATTCCCTATCTAGTAAGCATGTCCCTTGTCGGAAGAAGACCCAACAAAACTAGCCACAAAATGAAGGAAGCCCTTGGTATATATTCCTTGAACCAGACAATATTGATCCATCTAAACAAAGGAGACGGTACACGAAGCTGTTCCCAAGTAGCATTAGAGGAGAAGGCTTTTGTGACCGCCCTAGCTTGATTTTTCCAAAGATATATATCCTTCCCTTTGGAAATATGTGGAGGTGGTAAGACTGTTAAGAGGATTTCAGGTTCTATATTTCGTCTGATCTCGCATTTGGAAGAAACCAGTTACCATCAACCACCGCGTCAGAGAACTTTGCATCCAATCGCAGTCTCAACATTGACGGTCCAGAGTTGCCAATATAGTCAATCAAATGACCTAAGTCTATCCAGTTGACTGACCAGAAAGATGCAGCTTTCCCATCCCCAATCTCACACCTAAGGAACGTAGCTAGCAAAGGTTTCAGTTGCAGCATACTCCTCCCAGGCTTAGATAATCTAGAGCTATCCACCCTGTCCCAGTAGCTTTTCCTTCTGAAGATATTACCGTGCAGCCAGCTAATAGCATGATGCCTAATCCACCTTCCCTCTTTGGTTTACAAATGTTAGCCAAGAGACCCTCACTCCACCAGCAGATGGGGTTCCATTTTTCTAAAGGAATGACGAGCACAAGGAGTCAATCTTTTCATAAAATTCCTTCGTCAGCGTGAATACTTGGCTCCAGAAGTTGACCATTCCATATATGACAGAGGCGATTAGTCGAATTTTACCTGCAAAAGAGAGCATCTTTGAGTTCCATGAGTGCAGTTTCTTTGTGATTTTCTCCACAAATGGCTGCATAGCAGAGCAAGTTAGCCTTTTAGAGTTAAGAGGCAGTCCTAAGTATCTTTTTGGGAAGCATCCAAGCTTTATGCCGATCTCAACATTTAGACGCTCTGCCTCTGTCCCCGTGTACCCATAGAAGAATAGCTTCGACTTCGTAGGATTTATGTCTAATTTGGATAACACCTTGAACTTCTTCAAAACTTCCATGATGTTGTTCATTGAGGCTCCTGGCCAGTTTGAGAAGACCAAAAGGTCGTCTACAAAGAGCAGATGAGTGATTACAGGTGTTGCACATCGAGGATGTAAGCAAATTTACAAGCATAAGCGGCAGAGTCCAAAAGTCCAGACAAAACCTCCATAACCATGACGAATAGGTAAGGAGAGATGGGGTCTCCTTGACGCAGACCCCTATTGCCCTCAAAGTAACATGCTGGTTCTCAATTGATCAAGATCGAGAAGTTGATCCATTCTCTAAAAATGGAGGAAAATTTTGAGCCTCCAATATCTTGCAAACAAATCCTAGAAAACGGTGTCAAAGGCTTTCTTGATATCCACTATTAATACCGGAGCTTTAGGATTGGTGGTTTTATGATAGTTACGAATAAGCTCAGAAGCCAACAACACATTTTCCCCTAAGATCCTTCCCTTCTGAAAAGCCGCTTGGTTTGGAGAAATACACTGCAAAAGTATAGGCTTCAAGCGGTTGGATATAATCTTGGAGATAACTTTGTAAACTAAGTTACAACAACTTATCGGTCTATACTCTCCCAGGGAGCAAGAATCCGTTGTTTTAGGGATAAGCGCAATGAAGGTAGTGTTCAGATCCTTAAGCATTCTCTCGTTCCTAAAGAACTCTTGCACTGCTGAAATTACTTTTTTCCAACAACCGACCAAGAAGCATGAAAGAACTCCAAAGGGTAACCGTCCGGCCCTGGGAATTTATCAAGAAGCATTGCCCATATAGTCTTTACAGTCTCATCTTCTGAGACTGGCTTTTGAAAAGCAGTAGCATGATCATCTGAGCACCTAAACGGTAGAATTTCCTTGAGGGTATTAAGAGAAGCCGGAGAGGTAGGCATATCAGTATTACCAAAGACTGAGTGGAAGTAAGAAGCAGCATAGTTCTTGAGTTCATCTGTAGCTGCTATCTTATTTATATTCTCATCTCGGAGATAGTAAATGTGGTTTCGAGAAAGACGCAAGGTGACCGTAGCATGATAGAAAGCTGTGTTCCGATCACTAAGAAGTAACTACTTCACACACGAACGGTGGCTGTAAAACTTTTCCTCCGCCTTCTTAAGCGTATTCCACCTTTGACGAGCTTGATGCTCCTCTTGTGCCAACGTTGCTGAAGGAGAGGTTAGGGTCTGCCTCTGGAGGGCTGTTGTTATCCGCTCATGATCCTTAACCCTTTGAGTTATCCCACTGTATTTGTTCCTATTGATTCTCCTTAAAGCCGGTTTCAACAGCTTCAGACTTCTGAGAAGCATAAATTGGTTAGACCATATTATTAAGTCAGGCTTCCATGCATCTCATACCTGATATATCATGATTTTCTAGGTTTTTAACAATGATATAAGTATATATATATATATGGAATCTTTAACCTTGTATTTCGAGTCTATCGAGTCTTTTACAGGTTAGCATACAGATGGAGTAAAGCTAGGAGTTTTGGGACATTTCTGGAGCATTCTGCAAAAAGTTGAAGTTGGATCCAAGTGTGAGGACTAATGTCGACCGACGTTCATACTTAGTGTCAGTCGACACTAAAGCCCAACAAGAATTATTTACGGATTGAAGTTCATCTTATGAAGAATTGCGCAGAAGCCCAGAAGTTTCTATTATTTCTAATTTAGCCCAAAACATGTTTAGACTATTAATTAGGTTTTTGAGAGTTTATTGTTTTATCTTTTGTTCTTGCTTTGGCTTTTGTAGACTTGAGGAGATTATTGCTATTGGGGCTGATCTGCTACTATGTAACCTTTGAGAGAAGGATTTTGAACCTTGTTATCTATATTTATTCAGTCTTTTGGTTTTTTACTCAATATATGTTGTCTGATTGATATCATATCTCAGTAATAACCTTTGTTAGATTTAGGGATTCTCATAGGGTTTTCATGCTTTGTTAAATCTCTGAATAATTAGGATTCTAAAACTATTTGTCCATCACCTAAGTTGAGCTTAAAACTAAATTATGGACTGATCACCTAGGGTTTAGATCTTAGATTAACAATTTGGCACAAGAGTGTGAATTATAATCTGACAGAACTTAGTGTGAGCAAATTGACTGGATACAAAATATATGGTTTAGGAGAATTTTGAACTAAAGAACTTGCTATTAATGCTTGTCTAGAACTCTAAGATTGCAAAGATATTTGAATCGCTAGGTTGCTAGACATAGAGAATAATTGCAGCGAGAGTTGAATTATTTGATATTTGTGTTTCTAGTTCTTGAACCTGCGCTTAATTTGAATCATGATTAGTTAAGTGTCTAACATTGTATGATTTCCTGAGAAGTTCCTAAGTCTAGCGCTTTTCTCCCATCGAAAACACTCTTTAAATTGCTTGCTATTTACTGCTTGCTTAGCTTAAATTGATTACATATAATCTATCGCGTGAAACTTGAGTCTCTGTGGATTCGATACCCTAAACATTACAACTTCGACACTGTACACTTGCAGTTAGAAAATATGGATAGATTTGACTCTATCAGTACCACAATAGGATACTCGTCATGATCAACCACATGGAAAAAATGGAATGGCTTGCATATTCCACGTTTCAAGGAAGGTATGGCGAAGAGAATTTTAGAATGGTCAGATTGAAGAGGATCCAATAACTCCTAGTAAGCGTCGGGAAAGCACTCTGTCCAATACTCATTGATAAGAGCATGATCGATCCGTTTTGAAATCGGAGTATTGTCATGCTTGTTCAGCCATGAGAAGGGAAGGCCTTTGGAAGGAGCTTCAAACAGATTAGTGTCTTGAAGAGCTAAGTTAAAATCGTCAATGCATACAATATCAACATCCTCAACCAGATAATTTGAATGTTGCGAAGTTCTTAGAACCTGGTTAAAATCTCCAGCGATTTCCCAAGTACTGAATGACAATGGAGTCGATGAGCTTATTACAGATAACTTATCCCACAATGCCACCCTCTGCTCCACCAGAATAAACATGTACACAAATGACATAGTGAAGCTAACATTCTTTGCTGCCAAGAAAATCCCACACGTCACCATTTGTGGAGATTATGCGTATATCATCATAGAAACCCGATGATCCCACACGACAATGATCCTAGCCGTATGATGAGAAGAAAAGTTTCCATGGTATTTTCATCCTCTATGAATAGCATCCTCAATTCACCTAGTGTTACCCTGTTGTATGTGCGTCTCCGTAAACCAAAAATGACTTATGGCTATTAATCCAAGCCTTAGTCATATCCTGCCTTGATTGGCTATTAAACCTTCTAACGTTCCAGACAAAAAACATAGATAATGGGTAATTTATAGAGATTGTGACCTTACGGTCACTCTTCCTGCGCTCAACCAGGAAGAAAGGATTAAGTTTACAGATCTCTTTCAACGCATCAGAAGCATCGATAGGAGGATCATGCTTAATTGAATACCTATATAAATCCCAGGAAGGAGATCTAGGATGACTCTGCTCCGCAGCCACGGTGGTTATCACTCCATTTCAAGTACCAGTTGGGCCATCAATAGCCTTTAAAGCAGGAGATGTTGAGCGAATCACAATATTGGACTTTATCCGTGATCGCGATCTCCCCATCCGAATATTTGTTTCCAAGCCATTAGAGTGAGGAGGTATAGATGCTGGAGGTCTACTGCGAGAACGCACATTTGATTTCCGAGCTGTCTTTCTTATTGGGGGAGGCAACTTCAGACAGAATTTGTATCCATGACTGTACACCGAGAAATTCCCAAATTTTGGTGGAAGCAATGGATAAAAAACAGTCACTTTGAATTCTTTGCCATTCCTAAGACCCGAGATCAGATTTGAGGGAAGCTCCTTCTGAAGGTCGACCTCAATCAGAATCTTTGCCACTTCAAAATTCTCTTTCCTCGCCATTTCCGGCGATAGAGCTTTCGGCTTTCCAACTCCATAGGCGATGCACTCCAAACTTTCCTTGTGGGAGAAAAGGTAAGGAATACCTCTGAACTCGACCATAACTTCGGCCGACTTGAGAGGAGCATTTTCCGAAGTGAAATATGGACTCCAAAGCGAGACAAACATTGGATACCCAGTTGTATTCCAAAATTCCTGCTTAGAATAATCGCCCATGTGCGCGGGTTTGAAACTCATAGAAGAAAACAGCCTGAACCAATCATATGAACGAAGATCATGGGACCAGAGCGAGCACATATTGTGTTAATAATGCCTATTATCCTTCCCATCTCAGGCGGATGACCCTGAAACAATGTAGATGTAATCTTTGAACTCCTCCTTTTCAGCCTCCAGGTTTTCATCCGGGATGAGTGTAATACCCGGTATCAAGAAAATGGTCAACGGGAAGTCAACAAGGGGCATTTCTGTAAATTCCAAGAGATGAAGGGCATTTTGGTAATTTTACCAAAATGCGAGCCGGAAGTGGAGACGGGCCAAGTGTTCTTATTTTTGTCTATAAAGAACATTTAGAAGACCAGACGTGGAAGAAACGGAGATTAAACGGGTTTTATGGACTATCGGGAAAGGAAACCGATAGAACTGATCAACTTGTAAAATCCATAACCGGAGCTACGGGTGTCCAAACGGAGTGATTCGAATTGCTAAATTCATCTAAGATCATCTAGAACCTAAACATTAGTCTTGGTGAATTTATAGAAGCAGCTAAGGAGTTTCTAAAATATTAAACGTACAACCAGTTTTTCCGAGAAACCAATACAATGTTCGGGCAAGAAGGAAGACCATCTAAAGTCCACTAAAAATTATGAGATTTTGACCACAGCTCCATTAGAAGATGTAGAAGCTATGGGTGAAAGGATTCAGCAGGATTTGACTCCTATATATGAAGTTATAATTTTTAGACCATTAAGTAGTAATTAGTGGCTAAAAATCCAAAATAAATTCTTTCGGGCTTGGGCTTGAACCAGGGTATTTAGGGCTGATTACTAAGATTATATTGGACCCAAACCCAGCTCAGTATGAATAATGGGCCACGAAATCTAGCCCAATAATTTTAGAAGCTTCTTAGTATTTTAGGTTCATGAATCTAAATTGGTGTGTTGTCATCAATCCAAGGGCTGCATGGAGGAGGCTACAAGTGGATGGTGGATGATCAAATGCATTGTTTTTGGATGGATTTTGGTGGAGAGGTCGTGGCTTAAGATGGAGAGGAAGAGGAGACAAGTGGAAGGTGGAGATCACACCACTTTGGCTATAAAAGGAAGCCTCCACCCCTCACTTTTCTTCACACCAAAAACACTTCTCAGCAAGAGTAGTAAAGAAGAGAGAAAGAAGAGAGGGAGAAGAGAGGGAGAAGAGAGGAAGAAGAAGAAGAAGAAGGAGGAGGAGGAGCCGAGAGAAGAAGAAGCCGGAGGGAGGAGAGAAGAAGGAGGAGCCGGAGGGGGGAGAGAGAGAGAAGGAGGAGAGAGAGAAATGGAGGAGAGAGGGTGAGAAAAATAGAAGAAAGATGAGGAAAGGAATATTACTACGTCGGAATATTCCGAAGAATATTCTTCGGAAAGGAATCTTTCCGACGTAATAATCTTCCCGATAAACCGGATTTCTTTTATTTAGAAATAGGATAGACGGTTATAGTAGACATCATACGAGGGTTTTCCGGAGGTTCGGAATCACCAAGGTAAAAGGTACGGTCAAGTGCGGGTCAAGGTCGGGTCAAAGCAACGGAGGTTCGGGGAAGGTTCGGGATAGCGTCGGGTTCGTGCCGGGTCTCGTTGTTCCGCTAGTCCGTCAATCCGTCCGTCCGTCGTTATAATAACACTGTGAGTCGGCTAAATTGTGTGAGGCATTTAGAATAGTACATATAGACCCATGAATTATAAACCATAGATTTAGGTTGCATACCTTGATGATTGAACTGGTTAGAACGGCTAGGTTGATTAATAACTCGTTTAATTAATTAAACGGTTAGATTAAGAGATGCATGCTAATCGTTGATAGTTCGTTGATTGCTTGATTGGGTGTTGCATTAATTGATTGATAGCTCGTTGATTGCTTGATTGGGTGATGCATACATATAGAATGGCATGCTAGGACGTATATGCATATATAAGTATTTAAGAACATATCTAAATGAATCTATATAAAATTATGAGTTGATTAAAATACGATTAAATGACATAACACACTTAGAATATAATAACGGGGTGGATTAATGAATGAAAGTTAATGAATAATGAGATGTCGGGGAGTAAGTAATCTTACTAACTCTAAACCGACAGATCGAGGACGTATTAAAAGATACTTAGGAATTGATAAGTAAGAAGTGGTGTGATTAATGAGCCGTCTACGGGATTAGTAATCCACTAATCTCAAGGTAGCGGACGGAATGAGTAACCGTTAAGGAAATATTAAAAGGCGAATAACCTAGTTAATTGTTTGTGTGGTGTTGTGATTGATTGATTGTGTGATTGTTTATCTACTTCGGTGTTGGGCCGAGTAGACTGTTGATTGTTTGTGTGATTGCTTGCTTGTTTATCTACTTCGGTGTTGGGCCGAGTAGACTGTACTGTAGATACTTACTCTGGTGCGGGAGCGAGTAAGCTTGGGTGATGTGGAGGTTGGTGATAGGACTTGCGGGATGGATTGGGAATTAAGATAGTGTTTCTGTTTGACCTTGTTGGTATTGCGTGATAGGGTCCCAGTGAGTCTGCTTGTTTACATTACCGTTATTAGGACTCTATAGGGCGCGTTAGATCCCGCAAGTCTAGAGATGGCGTTCCGGTACTTCCGACCCGATTGGATCCTCGGGTAGTTACCTGATCAGGCACGTACCTTCGGTAGTGGTTCTGGCAGGTGTTAACCTATGGAGTGACGTCTGTAGGTGTGTGGTCCGGAGAATACGGGGTCGCGTCCTAGGGCCGGACTGCATGGAAACTTGGGTTATCTAGGGGTAGCCTGAGTCACCGCGTATCGATGGACGGAGAACGGTGTCCTAGCCGCAGGACTTCGTGTTATCGCCTAGGAGTCGTGGGAGGTTTTAGCTACCGTGGCGGCAGCTAAGTGTTCCCGTGGAAGTCAGCGAGTTCGCAAATGGGCCCAAATGGTGTGGAGATTGCGTTAGAGATGCGATAGATAGATCGAGTCTAATCGAGAACATGTTCCGCAATGTTCTCGATTCCCTTCGTTGATGATTGTGTTGTTATTTGAATGCTTGTGTGTGTTGTGAAGCTCATCACGTCTTGGTAGCACGTGTTCAGCTATTATACTTGATTGTTATTTTGGGTTTGGGTGGGATCATTAGATTATTAGCAGCCTTTAGTTGGGAGCCGTCTCACTGGGTAATCTTAGATTACTCATTAGACTCTTTTGTGTTTTTTCATTTTTGGCGTAGCTCGGCGGACGCAAAGGACACTCGGAGTAGTCTCTGGTTGGCATTGGGTATCGGTTATTATGCATTTTGACTGTTACTTTCGGTTTCGGATTTTGTTGGGATATCCCGCTAAATATTTTGTATTAGACCGTATATTACCATGAATAAGATTTATGTTTTTCAAGTAATAAAAACGGAATAATCCCTGATATATGGTTTCGTCCGAACCGAACACAACTCGTGGAAGCGGTACAGGTTGCGAAGCTTAGTATCATGGAAACGAGGTAAACGGAGTCAAATATAGTTTGGTTCGAGCCATTGTCTCAAACCGGATTGTCTCTGGCTTTCGTATTGTGACAAAAAGGTGGTATCAGAGCATGGTTCGTCATGGGTTCGAATATTCAGGTTTTTCAAAGTTTTCAATGTTTTATCGAGTCAAAATGTGTCGCCAATGCAACCATTAGGAATCCGAGTCGCATCCGTCAAACCGGGGGATTTGGTAATGATATATCATGGTTTTTACTAGTTTTAGACCATGATATAAGTGTGTTTTAGTGTCTTTTGGTGTTCTTTTAGAGTCTTTTACAGGTTTTATTAGGTACAAGCACATTTGGAGCAGAAGTGGAGATTTTGGAGCTATTTGGTGCATTTTGGAGATTTGGTCTGAGAGATAGAGTTCACTGTCCAGATTTGAGGACTGCGTCGATCGTTGCACACCTGCAACGGTCGATGCACAGCGCGAATGGGCCAGACTCGACGGTTTAATGAAGTATGGTGATATTGCAGAAAAGCCCAGAAGTTCCAGATATTTACACAGAAGCCCCAAAACGTGTTTTAGCTATTTAATTAGGTTTTTAACTATACGCTTAGATACGCTATCATAACTTAGAGCAAAGAGTTTTAGAGCTTTTGGGGGCTAATCTGATCATGTACTACATTCGTTTTGGAGAAGTTTTCGAACCCCTTTTATATTCTAATCTCTTTTATGATTTATATGAATTCATTGATTATGTTTACATTATCTATGTCTGAGTAGTTTCATAGTTAGGTTTAGGGTTTCTCATAGGGATTTCATGACTTGCTAGATATAATTAATTCAGTTAAGGATTCACATCAATAGATGTTCTTCAAACTAAATTGTGTTTAATGCTAGTTCTAACCTGATCAATTAGAATCTAGATCTTAGGTTGCTAAATACGACACGACAGTGTGGTTTAGAATCTGAACTATTTAGGTTGAGCAATTTAATTACTAGCAAAGGAATTTGGTTTAATTAGATTGTGAACATATCAAACTTGGAATTAAAGCTGGTTTAATCTGTTAGTAATTGCAAAGGAATTTGGATTACTGCACTTAGACTTAGAGAATTCTCGCAAAGGAATTTGGTTAATTCTATATCTGTGTTTTGAGTTATAGAACTGAGTTTAATTAGATCTTGACTGAATGATTTATCTGCTTGTCTTATTTCCTGAGAACGCCCTAGACTTAGCGCACTTAGTTTATTGCTTACAACCACAACCTGCTACTAGTTTACTTTCTTGCTTTCTTTTCAGTTATTCAATACAATTTGCCTTTCAATTTCTCCTAGTTTTAATCTCTTTAAGTTCTTAATCCTATCGTTGCCTAGAGTCCTCGTGGATTCGATCCCTAAGTAATACATTGACATTACTGTGCACTTGCAGTTAGTATAGGGTAAAACTCGAGACCTATCAAGTTTTTGGCGCCGTTGCCGGGGACTCTTAGAGTCTTCGATAGCTTCGAACTTAGGGCTTTTACTAGGATTCTTGTTTTTATTTTTGTTTACTGATTTTTTTATCTGTTTTCTCTGTTTTCTCTCTGTCGCAGGTTTCATAATCGCATAGCATCGACCGTTTCACTTCTTGTGTCGATCGACACTAGGCGATTGGAGTTGAATCGATCGTTGCACTGTTAGCATCGATCGTTGCTTGGCGATTACAGACGGTTTATGCAGACCCGTGATACCAGAAGTAATCCAAACACTAATCTCGTAAACCTCCAACTTGAAGAACTTGCTAGACTAGAGAGGACAAACAGAAGAGCTCAAAGAGAAAGAATGGTTGTTGAACGTGTGGTCATATTTCCTGATGCTCATGGTGTCCTGAGGGACCGACACAACAATCCTTACAATGCTGCTGGAGAACCGATAGATGCTGAAGGGAATGTCATCCCTGATCCTCCAGAGCAACCACAGCCGCAGCAGGGGCAGAATCAAGGACAGAACCATGGTAGACAGATGGTAGTCCATGAGAGGACTTTAGCTGACTATAACCGTCCGGATGAGTTCCATGCTAACCGGTCATCTCTTGTACTTCCTGAATTTGAGAGGAATGATTTTGAAATCAAAACCGTCTACTACTCTCTCCTGAGGCAGAAAGCTTTCCATGGCTCTCTAAGTGAGCAGCCGATGGATCACATAGATGAGTTTGAGGGCATAGTCACTGGAATAAAGTACAATGGAGTTAACCAAGACTATTTGTTCCTCAAGCTTTTCCCCTACTCTCTGGCTGGAGATCCTGCAGCCTGGCTAAAACAACTTCCATCTGGGACGTTTGTTACTTGGGCAGCCCTGAAGAGTGAGTTCCTGCGTCACTTCTATGATGATGCTCGTTCTGATCAGTCCAGGCAGGACATTCTCACCTTTACCCAAGGTCCTACTGAGCCTCTTAAAACAGCCTGGATGAGATTCAAAAAATACCAACGTGACTGCCCGCACCATGGATTCACTGAGGTAACGCTTTTAGGCATCTTCTTCAGAGGAATAGATCTTCCATATCAGACTGCGTTGGATAACTCTAGCAATGCCAACTTTAACACTAGGACTCCTGCTCAAGCTAAGCAGTTGATAGACAATCTTGTAAGCAGTAATAGCTGCAAGACCACTGATGAGAGAAGGAAGAAGTCCGGTGGAAAGATTGAGAATTCTGAAATAGCTGATATTAGATCTAAGTTGGACACAGTTTGCAATCTTCTAGCTGGGAAGAAAGCTGTCCACTTTGCTCAAGATGTTGAGATGATCAATGATGAAGGAGAAGAGCAGGAAGAGGATGTGACATCGGAGGATCTGGATTCCAGGGAAACAGGTTTGGTAATCAGTCTGGTAACAGGTTTTTCAATGGAGGACAAAAGAGTGCTTTCAACAGCAATCAAAACTCTTCTGGATTTGGACAGACTAGTGGTTTTCAGAAACCTTTTGGACAAGGTAACCAAAGGACCTATGGATCTTCATCTTATCAGACTCCTCCCACTGCTAGTGCTCATTAGAGCAAGATGGAAGCTATGATGGAGCAGCTGCTAGAGGGACAAACAAAGATTGCTGTGGACTGCAACAAGAAGTTGGATGCGGTTTATGAGGACCTTAATGGTAAGTTTGAGTCTCTAAACACTCATGTGAAGCAGTTGGACACTCAGGTGAGCCAGATCGCTAGTTCTGTTAAAGGAAAAGGAATAGCAGACACCCATATCAAGGCCTGGTCTGTGTACATTGACGATGGATCACACCTAGGTGAAAGATTTGAGCTAAAGACAGCTGAGTTGGTAGAAGAGGCTGAATTTTCGGATTTTTGGGAAAAACTCTAGGGTAGAAACTCTGAAAACAGTGATGCATCGATCGACGCACCCTTAGCGTCGATCGTTGCAGGTCGTAAACAGACAGATTCGCAGGATTCTGAAGGCATTGATGCAGATTTAGAGCTTGATCGTTTATTCCCTGGAGTATCTGAGATTACTCAACAGGAGATTTATGCACAATCCATTCAATTATATCCTTCAGTGTCTGAAGTGATTAAGCAAGAGATTGAAGAGCTTAAGAAGCTGGAAGAGATTGGTGAAGAGTTGGAAGAAATTCCATCATCTGATGATCCACCTTATCACCCTTGTGTGCAGAGGTACTTGAGAAAGATGCTGCCTATGGATGAAGAGCTGAAAGACTAGGTTGTAGTTGTTCCTCAGCATATAAGTGATGTGCTATTAACCAAGGTTCCAAAGAAGCTGCCTGACCTTGGTGTCTTTGTGCTAAATTGTTCTATCTTTGAAGATAGTTTTAGGCGTTCTCTGTGTGATCTTGGAGCTGCAGGAAGTCTTATGCCATATTCTGTGGCAGAGAAGCTGGGTATGCTGGATTTTTCGCCTACTAGGACCTCTCTTGTCCTAGCTGATCAGTCTATAAGAGTTCCAGAAGGACTCCTTGAGGACATCCCGGTCAGAGTTGGAAACTACTTAGTTCCAACAGACTTCTCAGTGCTGAAGTATGACAGTGATCCTGATGACGCGTTGATACTTGGGAGACCATTCTTAGCTACGGCAGAAGCAGTAATAGATGTTAGACAGAGTCTGATTGATCTCCACCTGGGAGATGAGCCGCTGCATTATGAGATGGATAAGCTGCGCAAACCGTTGATTGATGGGCAGACATTCACCATTTTGGATGGAGATGATAAGCAGCCAAGTGATACTGTGATTTTGGATCCTGGGGAGCAGTTTACTCCTTCTCTTCTTGGACAAGTTCATTCTGATACAGCTTATTCTCCGCCATGGATGAGGAGACTTGCACAGAGACAATCAAAGTCTCTGTCAGGATCTCACGGTGCCTGATTCTTGTTCGTCCGGTCAAGCTAATGACCTTAAACAAGCGCTGAGTGGGAGGCAACCCACTGTTAGGTTTAAGTGTTTTTCTTTCTTATTTTTGGTGTTTTTCTTAGGATTTCACGTTTTTGTTTGTTTTTGCTAAGTTTCAGATACATAACTCGAGTCTGGAGATGTGTGATGATCGATGCACTTGTGCACCGGTCGTTGCAAGGAGATTTTGACGAGGAGATGGATCGCATTGTGACGATCGTTGCGGCCCTGTGCAACGGTCGTTGCAATTGGTTTAAATTGCAAAATTAAGGTACGCGCGCTAAACCGGAATCTATTTGGTTCAACCAGCTTCGATCGTTGCTCATCAGCAACGGTTGTTGCACCCACGATCGAGGTAAGTGCCTTAAACCCTTTTTCTCCTCTCTTCTTCTCCATTCTCGCCGTCCGTACGACCGAAACCCCTATCGCCTAAATCTATCATTTCTTCACCATTCTTATTAATTCAAAGTGCTATTACACTTATTTTACTTACTCTATCTAGTCCTCTAACCCATTTCGAGCGAATCCAAGGTAATGTACCTCATTTTCATGAATTTCGGATTCAATTTTAGGGTTTTTGAAATTAAGAGATTTTGATTTAAGAATGATAATTCCGTGTTGTTATTAGCCTGATTTAGGTCGATTGTGATGAATGCATGCTGAATTTGAGTTTGATTTACGATTTTGGATCGATACTTAGCATCTGTAAAAATCGCCATGCAACGATCGATGCATTAGTGCAACGGTCGTTGCTTTGCGATTTTAGGGATTTGTTCGATGCTGTGGAATCGCCTTGCAACGATCGATGCCTTAGTGCAACGGTCGTTGCTTCGCGATTTCACAGAGAGATTTCTGCCGTGACTTATATGATTTATTGATTTCTTGCAGATGCCTCCTCGACCGTCCCGTAAACACAGAGCCACCGCAGCCGCTGCTACAGCTCATCATGCTCCACCACCAGAGTGGTTCCATCGGGAATCACCACATCCTGAGCCTTATGTGAGAGTTGGTCAGGCAATAGCACCGCCTTGGCCTAGAGCAGACCAGACAGAGATCCCGTCAGATAGGGTGTGGTCTAATGATATTGTTGAGTTCCTCAAGACCGACACTTTTACGGAGAGGCCACTACTTGACCATTGGGATGATTTTGACACGTTTCTTTACAACGATTGGTGTGGCATGACGCTTAAACCAACCAAGTTTGCAGATTACTCTACTTGTAAGAGTCTGGGCATTGCTGAGCAGGTTCTTACACTGTGTAAGGGCATTGGTCTAGGGACAATGCCTATGCAGCCTTACGACTTGTACCCTGAGTTGGTGAGACAGCTGCTAGCCACTTGCAGAGTGGTTTACCCGGACCTAGACAGCAGGAGTGCTTCAGGAGGTATCTTTACCTTCATGTGCTTAGGAGCCAGGTATCGGATTTCTCTTCTCGATATCTGCAGGATTTATGGATTCAGCACTGATATATCATGGTTTTTACCCACTTTATACCATGATATAGTTGTGTTTTTAGAGTCTTTTGTATTAGTTTAGAGTCTTTTACAGGTTAAATCAGGTTTGGAGCTAATTGGAGATATATGGAGCATTTTGGGCATTTTGGGACGTTTTGGCCGAGAGCTTTATTCACTGTTCGATTATTTGATGTTGCATCGATCGACACGCATTGTGCATCGGTCGATGCAGTCGCGAGATGGACCGTACGCGTCGGCGTAACAAGTATTGAAGATTTGCAAAGAAGCCCAAGATACTTTCAGTATTTACACAGAAGCCCCAGCCGAGATTATGCCTATATATACTAGTTTTTGGTGTTTAATTTAGATACGCTTTGATACTTAGAGCTAAGAGATTTTTAGAGCTTTTGGGGCTGATCTATTTTCCTTGTATTGATTTATTTTGGAGAAGATTTCGAACCCCTTTGATATTTTAATTTCTTATATGCAATCTATTTATTCTATGATTATGTTTTCATCAATCATGTCTGAGTAGATCCATAGTTGAGTTTAGGGTTTCTCATTAGGGTTTGATGACTTGCTAGACTTGTTTAATTCAGTTAGGATTCATATGATTAGAATGTTCTTCAAACTAAATTGTGCTTAAAGCTAGTTCTAACCTGATCAATTAGAATCTAGATCCTAGGTTACTAAATACGTCACGAGAGTGGGGTTTAGGAATCTGAACTATTTAGGTTGAGCAATTGAATTATTCGCAAAGAGATTTGGTTTAGTTTAATTGTGAACATATCGAACTTGAACTTAATGCTAGTTTAATTTGTTAGTAATTGCAAAGAGATTTGGATTACTGCACTTAGACTTAGAGAGTTTTCGCAAAGAGATTTGGTTAATTCTATTTTCGTGATTTGAGTTCTAGAACTGAGTTTAATTTGATCCTGACTGATTAACTTGTCTGCTTGCCTGATTTCCTGAGAATTACCCTAAGCTTGACGTTTTTAGTTTATTGCTTACAAACCGATTTCCTGCTACTGTTTACTTTCTTGCACCGCAATTCATTACAATTACTACTTGCTTATTTCTAGTATTAATTCCTACGGTTTGATTCTCTTGAGACCAAGTGTCCCTGTGGATTCGATAACCCTATATACTACATTGACTATACTGTGCACTTGCAGTTTAGAATAGGGATTAAAACTTCGACCTATCAAGTTTTTGGCGCCGTTGCCGGGGACTCTTTGAGTCTTCGATAGGACCGAACTTAGGGTTTTACTAGAAATTTTTCGTTTTTGTTTTTGCTTTTCGTTTTTGTTTTATTTTGATTTTACTGATTCTTTTCTCTGATTCTTTCTGTCGCAGGTACCGAAATCGCCTTGCGTCGACCGTTGCACATCTTGCGTCGATCGACACTAGGCGATTCTGAGATTGAACCGATCGTTGCACTGATAGCATCGATCGTTGCTGGACGATTACAGACAGTTTATGCCAACGCAGAACACTAGAAGTAATCCGAACTCGAGCTTGGTTAATCTCAATCTAGAGGAACTTGGACGTCTAGAAAGGACAATCAGAAGAGAAAAGAGAGAGAGAATGGTACGAGAACGCTTGATCTTGATACCAGATGCTGATGGAACCCTGAGGGATCCAGAGAACAATCCTTACAATGCTGCTGGGCATAGGATTGATGCTGAGGGACGAGTGATCCCTGATGAAGCTGAGCTACTGGGCCAGATGGTTGTCCGTGAAAGGACATTAGCTGATTACAACAGACCTGACGAGTTTCATGCGAACCGAGCAGCTTTAGTGCTTCCTGCCTTTGAGAGGAACGACTTTGAGGTAAAGACTATCTACTACCAACTGATGAGGCAGATTGCTTTTCATGGTCTTCAATCAGAGCAGCCTATGGATCACATAGACAAGTTTGAGGACATAGTTACTGGTATGAAATACGATGGAGTTTGCCAGGACTATCTGTTCCTTAAGCTATTTCCGCACAGTCTTGCTGGAGACGCTAGTGCATGGCTGAGACAACTGGCACCTGGTCAGTATACTACTTGGGCAGCCTTAAAGAGTGAGTTCCTGCGTCATTTCTATGACAATGCGCGTTCAGACCAATCTAGACAGGACATACTTACTTTCTCCCAAGGAGTTGTGGAGCCTTTAAAGACTGCCTGGATGAGATTTAAGCAGTATCAGCGTGACTGTCCGCACCATGGATTCACTGAAGTTCAGCTGATTGGTATCTTCTTCAGAGGAATAGATCTTCCGTATCAGCAGGCGCTAGATAATTCAAGTGATGCCAACTTCAACACCAGGACTCCTACACAGGCTAAGCAGTTAATTGAGAATTTGATTAGCAGCAACAGTTGCAAGACCATGGATGATAGGAGGAAGAAATCTGGTGGAAGTATTGATAACTCGGAGATGGCTGAATTGAGGTCCAAAATGGATAAAATCTGCACTCTTCTAGGTGAGAAGAAAGCTGTCCACTTTGCTCAAGAAGTAGAAGTGATTCAGACTGAGGAGGACACTCAGGAAGAGGATGTGAATTACATCGGAGGATCTGGTTTCCAAGGAAACAGATTTGGATATCAATCTGGGAACAGATTTTCCGGTGGAGGACAGAAAACTGCCTACACGGGCAATCAGAACTCTTCAGGCTATGGACAGAACAGCAACTTTCAGAAGCCTTATGGACAGAATGCTCAAAGGACCTACGGGTCTTCATCTTATCAAACACCTCCTACACCTACTGCTTTCGAGACTAAGATGGAGACAATGATGGAACAGTTGCTGGAGAGCCAAATCAAGACTTCTGTGGACTGCAACAAGAAGATTGATGCTATGTATGGAGATCTCAATGGGAAGATTGAGTCTATGAACACTCACATGAAGCAACTGGACACTCAGGTTAATCAGATTTCAGGTACTATGAAAGGAAAAGGACCTGCAGATACTCATATTAAAGCCTGGTCTGTACTCGTTAATGATGGATCTCATCTGGGTGAGAAGTTTGAGCTAAGCACAGCTGAGTTGGTTGATGAAGCAGAATTTTCGGAATTGAGTGAAAAACTCACGGGTGGAATCCGCGACGATCGCATTGCAACGATCGACACACACCTTGTGTCGGTCGATGCAGGACGTGAACAGACAGTGTTGCCGGATGATTATGAGACTGATGCAGAACTGGCCCGCCTATTCCCTGATGTATCTGAAATCACTCAGAAGGAGATTTATGCACAAGCCATTAGACAATATCCCAAGGTATCTGAGGTAATTAAACAGGAGATTGAGGAGCTGAAGAAACTGGAGGAGAGTGGTGAAGACTTGGAAGAAATTCCACCGCCTGATGATCCACCTTATCATCCCTGTGTGCAGAGGTATTTGAACAAGATGCTACCATTGGATGATGACCTGAAAGTATGGGTGATTGTAGTTCCCCAACACATTAGTGAAGTGCTACTGAACAAGATCCCAAAGAAGTTACCTGACCCTGGAGTCTTTATACTTGATTGCTCCATCTTCGAGAATAGCTTTAGACGCTCTCTTTGTGATTTAGGAGCTGCTGGAAGTATGATGCCTTATTCTGTGGCAGAGAAGCTGGGGGTGCTGAATTTTTCTCCTACTAGAACCCGTCTTATCCTAGCTGATCAGTCTATACGAGTTCCAGAAGGAGTTTTAGAAGACATACCAGTGAGAGTTGGAAACTACTTGGTTCCAACAGACTTCCTTGTGCTGAAATATGATTGCGATCCGGATGAAGCACTGCTACTTGGAAGACCATTCTTGGCTACAGCAGGAGCTGTGATTGATGTCATACAAAGTCTAATAGACCTCCACCTGGGAGATGAGACGCTGCGATATGACATGGAGAAGCTGCGGAAACCACTGATAGATGGGCAGACCTTCACGATCCTGGAAGCAGAAGATGAGCAGCCAGATGGGCCTGTGATACTAGATCCTGGAGCACAATCTACACCTGCTTTTCTTGGACTGAAGCATTCAGCAACAGCCTACACTCCACCATGGATGAGGAGACTTGAACAGAGACAGAAAAAGTCTCTGTCAGGATCTCTAAGTGCCTGAAAGATCTTGTGCGTCCGGTCAAGCTAATGACCTTAAACAAGCGCTGAGTGGGAGGCAACCCACTGTTTTCGTTTTTGCATTTTGATTTTAGTATTTTTTCTAGATTTTACGTTTTTGTTTCTGTTTGGTGAGTTTTTGGTTGCAGGGTTCGTGAAAATCGCATTGCGTCGATCGACACACGTTTGTGTCGATCGTTACAACAGAAATCGCACAGCAACGGTCGGTGCACCTAGTGCAACGATCGATGCCTGACTGCGACAGAGGTAAAACCCGAGAGAACTAACCATTCAACTATTTTAATTTTTCTTTTCTTTAACCAATCCCTTGCTTGACACTACTGGGGACAGTGTGTCTTAAGTGTGGGGGAGGTTCTACTAATTAGTTTCTTTTGTTTTCTTAGAGTCAGTTAAATTTTTTAAAATTAGTTTCTTTTGTTTTCTTAGAGTCAGTTAAATTTTTCAAAATTTGTTTTTCGAGTCAAAATTGGTTTAAGTAGGAAACAATGATTTTTGGAGGAGATTAGCAGCATTTGCAGGAACTTAAGTGACCATTGGGATGAAGCTGCAGATCTATCTATGACTATTAGAAAACCCCATCACAGATCAGCCTACTGAGGACACCCATATCACTTCAGGTATCAGAGGATCCTTTACTGACTTCACCTTAATACTGACTTTAATTTTTCTCACCTAAGGGCTTGGTATGCTTTATGTCGGATTCCCTGTTAGTTCTGACACAGCCTGTAAACCTGTCCTATTTAGTCCCCTTCTCCCCTTCTGTAAAGTAAAAAAAAAAAATATAATAAACTGAGGATGAGTTAGTAACTCCGAAGTGGTCATGGGAATAGTAGCAAACACTATTATCTCTCATGTGATCCATGGAATGTGTCCAAAGTACACCCCATAACGGGAAGAACACTGATAAAAAAAAAAAATGATACCCAGTGGGGAAAAATCAGTTGTTAAAGAAGGGAAAGAGAAGAAAGGGACTAGAGAAAGATAGTATGGTGGTCTAGAGCTGGCAAGGTAAGAATCCATGTGCCTTTAGATCGATACCCCTTAGGTGAGACCGCACTTAAATACTTGCAGAAGTCAGTAGGGTGAATTTGAATGCTTGAATGTGATTGTGGCGTTTACTTAGGACAGTTGCTAAGTGTGGGGGAAGTACATGTTGGTCTTGATGTCTGTAGATTGATTCTTTCATGTGGATTACTAAGGGGAATCTGAATGCTGCTGCTTCTATGACAAAATGAGTTTCTGAAGAGTTTTCAAACCTCTTCACTGCATTTTAGTTCTCTGTTTTGCTTGAGGGCAAGCAAAGGCTAAGTGTGGGGGGAGTTGATATATCATGGTTTTTACCAACTTTATACCATGATATAGTTGTGTTTTTAGAGTCTTTTGTATTAGTTTAGAGTCTTTTACAGGTTAAATCAGGTTTGGAGCTAATTGGAGATATATGGAGCATTTTGGGCATTTTGGGACGTTTTGGCCGAGAGCTTTATTCACTGTTCGATTATTTGATGTTGCATCGATCGACACGCATTGTGCATCGGTCGATGGAGTCGCGAGATGGGCCGTACGCGTCGGCGTAACAAGTATTGAAGATTTGCAAAGAAGCCCAAGATACTTTCAGTATTTACACAGAAGCCCCAGCCGAGATTATGCCTATATATACTAGTTTTTGGTGTTTAATTTAGATACGCTTTGATACTTAGAGCTAAGAGATTTTTAGAGCTTTTGGGGCTGATCTATTTTCCTTGTATTGATTTATTTTGGAGAAGATTTCGAACCCCTTTGATATTTTAATTTCTTATATGCAATCTATTTATTCTATGATTATGTTTTCATCAATCATGTCTGAGTAGATCCATAGTTGAGTTTAGGGTTTCTCATTAGGGTTTGATGACTTGCTAGACTTGTTTAATTCAGTTAGGATTCATATGATTAGAATGTTCTTCAAACTAAATTGTGCTTAAAGCTAGTTCTAACCTGATCAATTAGAATCTAGATCCTAGGTTACTAAATACGTCACGAGAGTGGGGTTTAGGAATCTGAACTATTTAGGTTGAGCAATTGAATTATTCGCAAAGAGATTTGGTTTAGTTTAATTGTGAACATATCGAACTTGAACTTAATGCTAGTTTAATTTGTTAGTAATTGCAAAGAGATTTGGATTACTGCACTTAGACTTAGAGAGTTTTCGCAAAGAGATTTGGTTAATTCTATTTTCGTGATTTGAGTTCTAGAACTGAGTTTAATTTGATCCTGACTGATTAACTTGTCTGCTTGCCTGATTTCCTGAGAATTACCCTAAGCTTGACGTTTTTAGTTTATTGCTTACAAACCGATTTCCTGCTACTGTTTACTTTCTTGCACCGCAATTCATTACAATCACTACTTGCTTATTTCTAGTATTAATTCCTACGGTTTGATTCTCTTGAGACCAAGTGTCCATGTGGATTCGATAACCCTATATACTACATTGACTATACTGTGCACTTGCAGTTTAGAATAGGGATTAAAACTTCGACCTATCAAGCACTGAGCCGAGACGTATTGGCATGAGTCTTGAGTGGGATATGGAGGAAGCTCAGTTTTTCTGGGAGTGTATTGGCAATGGTCGATAAAACTCGAGACAGACACCGGTGAAGCAGGTTAGGCATCCAGTTCTGAGATATGTTCTGCGCATCTTAGGATGGACTTTGTTGTGCAAGTTTGAAGCCAACAAGATGCGCAAGCTTGAGATGGAGATGCTATTCATTGGACTGAGGGATCAGTTTGACGATACCCCTTTGAGAGATCCCACTAAGGGACTCAACTTGGGAGGTTTTTTCGCTCAGCACTTATGCGACCTGCAGAAGAAGCCATTTGATGGTGTGGATATTGAGACAGTGGGGAGCCTGCTTACTCCCATTTTCATGCACTGCAGGATTCCCTTAGAGGGTACATAGTGTAATACTACCAAGGAGTTCCTTGATTTCACTCATCTACAGAGTGCTACCTGGCTCAAGGAGGGACGCGTTTGGGTTTATTATGATCATGCTACTGAGAAGTGTGGTGTGGATCTTCCTGCTCCTGGTCTTACACAGAATAATACACTGGATGCCTTGAGATTCCAGCCTCCTGCGAGCGAGCAGCGCAGAGTCCCTTCTATGGCTCATCCGCTGGGAGAGTTGTCTACACGAGCTTCTACCTCCTCTGCCCCTGCGCCTGCACCTGCTGCCCCTGTCGATGACGTTGGACCTTTTCCCTAGCCTACGATGCCTTATGGTGATATTGAAGGATTATGTGTGTTCATGGTTTAATTCATCAGATTACAACCTAGCACATAATCAACTAGGATCTAGGTGATTTGCAGTTGAATCATAAACAGATCAGAATCATTACCTTATGATTGCAGCGGATTGATCAAAGGAATGAAGAGATCACAGAGAGCTGATGATAACCGGCTCCTCCTAGGTATCCACACGCTTACAAGCTACTGGATCAGGCTGCTAGACCAAGTTGGAATCAACAGAGAGAGAGAGGACGGCTCAGGCAAATCGCAGATGGGGTTGTGTATAAGCCCTAGGCGCCATTCCTCTTCCTTATATGGGCCCAAGTTATTAAACTAATGGCCTATTAGGATTTTGGGCCCAAGACACAAATCAGACAAAAGCCTGTATTTTGTCTGGCCCAATTCTCTGTACAAATACAGTAAATGCCTTGCATCTTACCGTATTAATTCCTTGTTAACTTTCCCGTTAGCTATGGTGTGTGACCCTTAGGGATCATACAATACTGGTAATAAGTCCTAAACTTATAGATCAAGAGCGGACTCTAGCAAGTCATCATGATCACCCAGTATTTATGACTTATGTCTGATCTCGACACTTATCATACTTTCTAGAGATAGTACGGTAGATTTCAGGACATTCCCAACAATCTCCCACTTGTACTGGAATCCTACATTCCCTAATCCTTTTGTCTCAATATCTCGATCTGGCATAAGGCAAGATGCGTGTCATCCTTATATAGCCAGACCATGTTCATCGGACCAGATTTGATACTGACAATGCAAACGACTTGGGCAAGTCCGTTTGGGAGTGGCCACTCTCTTACCAGCTATCAAGTCTCCGATTGGCCTAGAGATATTACCTCCGTTAAACGGCAGGGACAAATCCCATCTTGTTCCATCACTATGAACTACACACTTTATAATACACCCAACCAAGGTCCTTATAGCTCCCAGTTACGAAACAGCGTTAGACAATGATCAAAGCGCATCACTCCATGTGCAGCCACATGCATGCGAACTCAGGTCTAAGGACTATACTCTATAGTCGTATATGAGAACCTCTTATGACACAGATATTAATATCTTGTAGAGTTCTCATCAGCGGGCCATGTCCGGTCATATGCTCCCCTACATATACCTATGTGTCGACTTTGATGCCGCGCATCTATGACCCCTCGAAACTTGGTCATAAGTCTCAACACAATCTAGTCTCAAGTGGTTGTTGGTGTTCCAATTTCAACAACCTTCGACTATGGACACTATGATTTATGTCATTTCGTTAAATATGGGGTTTCAGGATCAAGTCTACTCATGTACTTCGATGGCCCATATATAATGACATGAATCATTTTGGAACGATTATTTATATCACAGTTAAAATAATCCAGAAATCATAGATTTCATAAACATAAAATATTATGTTTACATGAACCTTTCAAAACAACTAAATAAAGCCCTTTACAAACTCCCACTGAAATTAAGACTACATCTTAATTTCACTTATCCTACAGCTACAGTCCGCGACTCGTGCTTAGGCCTAAGGAGTGGCTTCGTTAATAGATTAGCAACGTTCTCATTCGTTGAAACTTGCTGATCTACTTAACACCTCTGTCATTTATCTCACGGAATAGGTTATACCTACCCTCAAGGTGTTTGGACCTCTGATGTGCAGCTAGCCTCATCTATGCTGGGAATCACATCAAGTTCAGTGATGAACTCTTCTTTCCAAACAACCTCTTTCGCCGCTTCCCAAGCTGCGAAATGTTCAGCTTAAGTCATGGAGTCAGCAACAGTGCCTTGCACCGCCAGACAGACACAAGATATAACCGGACTGTGACCGGAAATCATCTTTGTCTGTTGGAAACTTGCCTTTCAGACTCTACCGACTTGTAGCACCTCACTTTCTCCGTAAATCAAGAACTTATCCTAAGTATTTTCCAAATACTTGAGGATATTCATTACGTCTATCCAGTGATTCTTTGCTGGATTTGACTGGTCTTTACTTGTCTTGCTTAACATTAAAGCAACATCAAAACAAGTACGTGTCATGGCATACATGATAGATCCAATTGCCGACGCATATGGAATCTCATCCATGCATTCAAGCTCAGCAGTTATCGTAGGACACTGTTTCTTGCTTAACGTAATGCCATGTGACATTGGCATAAAACCCTTCTTGGAATGCTGAAAACGTGTAGGACTTTGTCAATATAAGAATCCTGACTTTGTCCTATCAGCTCTTTTGGATCTCTATCTTTAGATCCAAAATCCAAGAACATACGTGGCTTTACCCATGTCAATCATAAAACCAACTCCCAAGCCAGTCCTTTACCGACTGCAGCATTGGAACGTTATTTCCGAGAATCAGTATGTCATCGACATACACTATGAGAAATGCAACATCGCTCCCACTTATCTATTAGTAAACGCACAGTTCCACTTCGTTCCTGTTCAAGTCAAAACCTTGACTACTTCAACAGAACGAAGATTCCAACTCCGATATGTTTGCTTCTATCCATGAATGGATCGATGAAGCTAACTTACACACAGTATAATTTTTCGGAGTCCGGGCTCACTTTCGCTTCTGTGAATTTCGCAGGTTCGTCACTTTCAATGATCATCAGATCATGGCAATTAATCACGAGAAATCACTCTCGGATTAGTGACGGATTCATTCAGATCTGCGAACTTCAGGCTCTACAGGTGTAGATTCTACAGAAATCTGTAAATCCATCCGCTGCTCTCCCTCAACAGGTTGAGCAGCCTCCTGTATTTCTCGAATTTCTTCGAGTTATACTTTTACTCCCACTGTTCTTCTTGGAAAGCAACTTCCTTTTAGAAAACAGAATTCCGAACAACCTAACTTCGTTTTCGGAATGGACGTAAAAAGTAACAAGCCTTGGTTTCCCTAGGACAACCAGCGAAGTAGCTCAACTACAAATACTCAGTAAAGACGAATTTGGATCATTTCCAGTCCACATTTATGTGGTGTCTTTCAACTGATATTGGTGGAACTATTTCAGCGTAAACTTAGATATTTCTAGAGCGTTATTCTTAAAGAATATCATGGAAGATTCGTGTGACTCATCTTTAATCATTTCTAATAAGATCTGATTCTTTCTCACAGAAACACCTCAAGGTTTTCAGGAGAAATGAGCTGTGAAACGACTTCACACTCATTCAGATGATCACACCATCAATGACTTAAGTATTCTCACTCGTGATCTAATCCAGAGTCTCAATACTTCTGTCACTCAGATTCTATACCTCATTCTGGAACTCTTTCGACCATTTCAAAGAATTCCGACTCGTGTCTCATCAAATGAACACAGTCATACTCACTGAAGTAATCAGTAAATATAATGAAGTACAGGAAATTTTCTCTGGCATTACTGCTCATCGGGCCACATACATGAGTATGTTCAAGGTCCAATAAGCCTTTGGGCCTTTCTCTAGCTCGGCTAAGATGGGCCCTTTGTCTTTTGGTCCAGTAAGCAGAATTCAAGTCTCATAAGATATCCGATCAAATGAGCCCAAAAGTCCATAACTATGGGATTTCTGAATCCGACTCACTCTATGTGACCAAAACATTTACGCCAAGAAAAATCAGGTTTAATTCATCAGATTTAAACCAATTCGGTATTTATGTTACTTTTAGGCACTCTTTGGTTTAAGATATAAAACCCATTCCTTGAATAGGGTGCTACAATTAATATTTCATTAAGATCAAAAGAACAAAACTTGTCTTTTATCAAAATGAAAAACATTCAAATTCTTACAAGAAAATGAAAGACAACTCTGCTTAAAGCAGGTACATTGTAGCAATTACTTAATAAAACCAAGCCTCAAAGGCATCTACAAGTGAAAACCCTACGGCTGAGGCAGCATCTATAGCTCCTTCCAGACATGCAGTTCCACTTGCCCTTCCTTCAACGTTCTACTGTTGCTTAGGCTCTGCATATTATAACAAATATCAGTGCCACAACCAGTATCCAATACCTATAAGGTAGAACTTGAAGTAATAACATGAATACCTGAGGAAGTAGTCTCATACATCAACTTCAACTCCTCATAATCTTCCATGAATTTAATGCAATCTCTCTTCCAATGCCCAGTCTCTTTACAGTAGCAGCACTTACCAACGTAAGATGTATCTGACTCGGGCTCAGAAGACACACGCTTGCCATGATTCAAAATCTGGACAACTTTGTCTTCACCCTTGTCAGCATTAGGTTTAGTAAACCTACCCTTCTCCATTATGAGATTATACAGGGTACTCTTCACGTTTGGCTCAACTGTCTTGAGCATATCATGCAGTTCAGTCAGCGTCTTTGTTAAGCCTTTCTTGATATAGTTCCTTTTGAACTTATCATAGCTTGACGGCAGTGACTGCAGAATGATCTCAGTTGCCAATTCTTGGCTAACTGGATAATCCAGTTTCCTCAGGTTATCAATGTAACCCATCATTTTACTGACATGAGGACTCACTGGATGATCATTTGGTAGCTTGCAGCTAGTGAGAGACTTAACCAACTGGTATCTCTCCACTCTTACCTGCTCCTGAAATTTCAATTTCAGGCTGCTGATCATCTCTATTGGCGACTCCATGTTCTCATATTGCTTCAGCAAATCTGAGTCCATGGTAGCCAATATCAGACCACGCACATCTACCGCATCATTATAATGCTTATTCCAAGCATCATATACTGCATGAGAGGCATTGGACCCGATCCTCTCGGGGAGAGCTCTCTCAAGGACATAGTCCTTTCTCTCCTGCCTGAGGACTAGCCTCAGGTTCCGCGACCAAGTCAAGAAATTTGATCCGTTCAGTTTGTCCATCTCAAGGACAGACCGGATCGAGAAAGTGTTTTGATTGTTTGTGCTAGTCATAACTGAAATTTAGAGATAAATAGAGTTTTAGTTATTCAGTTCATAAAAGAGTAATCTTAACAACTTATAAGAAAACTCGCATTGCATTCAAAATTTCTTTGTTTAACCTCATAAGAATGCAATGATTCCGAGACCCATGTTCAGCTAAATCCAAAGTGGGCCACTGGCCGTCACCCAGAAGTAGCTTTACTTGGTAAGCATACACACAGCTAGTTATATCCAATAACTCTCGGTTGTGAATTGGGCCCAAGGCCCAATACACCAGATGTCTCAAGGCCCGGGACTCCCGATGGCCCAGTCAAGGAAACCAATCTCTTACAGCCAAATAATCACTAAAGTCTGGGACTCCCAATGAAATTAGTGACTATATACTACTTTACTTACGCAAAAACAGACACCTCACACTGTAAGCCATATCTGTAATTGAATAAGCGTTAAGTAGCTGACAAGATTGGGCAAGACATCCAAGCTTGATATTGGTTTTGAGGATTTTAGGTTTCAATAGATTTCCTCCCAAAAATAGAAGATTACTATTTTGGGAAACTTTCCATTTCAGGTAACTTACTAAACATGGAAACTTTCTATTTAAGGAAATCTACTATTTTTAGAAACTTTCTAAATCGGGAAACATGCTTATTTTAGAAACTTTCTAAATTTGGAAACTTACTATTTCCTTGAATTTCCTAACATGGCAAAATTAGAAACTTCTAATTTAATGTTTTATTAAAATTTTCGGTTGGGTCACAAATTATAGGCCCAATTCTTGGCCCAAGACCACAGAATTCCAATTGGCCCAATAATTTGACATAACCGAGTCGGTTCATTAATTCTGGTCCAAGACCAAATTAACTACTAAATCCAACTGGTTATTTACTAAACCAGACCAACTCTAAATTATTTGGTCCAACCAAATCAAACTTAGACCAGCCTTCGGTTTAGGTTAAAATTCAATTTTTGAATTTAAATCCGGTTTAACCAGAAACTAAATAATACCAATTGTATTAAATAATTTCCAGCAAACCGCGATTTGGGTTAACCGCTTGAACCATAATTATCAAAGCTTTGAATTTGTTTTTGTCTTTAGCTTAAAGACAAATTGATTGATTGTTAACGATAAAGTCAACATGCGAACCTTATACAAATCGATTGATAATTAATTTAACAATCGATTTTGACTTATTTCAATTCGACAATCGACTCATTAACAAACCTAATGTTAACAAACGAATTCTTATGATCATTAAGCAAAGTCAAACACGATCGTGACATTACTCAAAGACAAAAACGATTTGTCCTTTTCCAATTCATCAATCAAATCAATTCTCTTATTATGAAACAAAGCAAAGACAAAATTTGATTATGTCATTTTCTCTTTATCATGCGATTGATAACATAGAAACGATGTCAGCATTACGAATTGAAAGCGATCGATTATGTCATGCTCTTATGATCATGCGATTGACATATTTCTAAGTTTTCCAAGTTTCAATCAATTTTACTCATTAAAATCGATTCATCAAACTAATAAACAACCTAGTATGATCCAAATAGCAAAAACCTAACGACCTAGGCTCTGATACCACTGAAGTATTATGTGTGTTCATGGTTTAATTCATCAGATTACAACCTAGCACATAATCAACTAGGATCTAGGTGATTTGCAGTTGAATCATAAACAGATCAGAATCATTACCTTATGATTGCAGCGGATTGATCAAAGGAATGAAGAGATCACAGAGAGCTGATGATAACCGGCTCCTCCTAGGTATCCACACGCTTACAAGCTACTGGATCAGGCTGCTAGACCAAGTTGGAATCAACAGAGAGAGAGAGGACGGCTCAGGCAAATCGCAGATGGGGTTGTGATTAGCCCTAGGCGCCATTCCTCTTCCTTATATGGGCCCAAGTTATTAAACTAATGGCCTATTAGGATTTTGGGCCCAAGACACAAATCAGACAAAAGCCTGTATTTTGTCTGGCCCAATTCTCTGTACAAATACAGTAAATGCCTTGCATCTTACCGTATTAATTCCTTGTTAACTTTCCTGTTAGCTATGGTGTGTGACCCTTAGGGATCATACAATACTGGTAATAAGTCCTAAACTTATAGATCAAGAGCGGACTCTAGCAAGTCATCATGATCACCCAGTATTTATGACTTATGTCTGATCTCGACACTTATCATACTTTCTAGAGATAGTACGGTAGATTTCAGGACATTCCCAACAGATATGTCCGAGGCAGAGTGGAGAGAGCGCTCAGATGGTATTCTACGGGTCATCTGGAACTTCATGCGTACATGTACCTGCAGGAGACAGCCACAGATACACCATCCAACACCTTCTCGACGCAGACGAAGATCTCCGACTCCCGGTTCTTCGAGTGGTACTGATCGTATTTATGGGATGGAGGATGAGTGATTGAGTATTGGCATCTCTAGACTACGGTTCTCTGTATCTCTTTTTCTTTTGCACCTTTTCTTCTGCTTTTCTTAGGATGTTATTGTTTCTGGATGTTGTGCTTGACTTGATACATTAGTTGCTTTGATTTTATTCTGTTTTCAGTGTTTTCAGCTTGCAGGATCGAAAACTTAGATTTTCCAACGGACTAACCTGCTAACATGCTGACTGATCGAGTATTCGCAGTGCGTCGATCGACACAACATTGTGTCGATCGTCACAACACGAAAGAAATCGCACTGCAGCGATCGTTGCGGTCCTGAGCAACGATCGACACACGACGAAAAATCGCCTAGCAACGGTCGATGAATTTATGCAACGATCGATGCCTGTGCGACAGAGGTAAAAATCAGACAGAACTAAACCAATCCATTAACATATTTTTCTTTCTTTTTACCAATCCTTCGCTTGACACTACTGGGGACAGTGTGTCTTAAGTGTGGGGGAGGTGCTACTAACTTTATCTTTCTGTTTTCTTAGAGTCAGTCCAATTTTCAAAGATTTTTGTTTTATTGAGTCAAAACTAGTTTAAGTAAGAAACAATGAACTTTGGAGGAGTTAACAATATCTTGCAGGAACTTAAGTAACCATCGGGATGAAGTTGCAGGATCTATCTATGACTATTAGAAAACCCCATCACAGATCAACCTACTGAGAACACCCACATCACTTCAGGTATCAGAGGATCCTTTTACTGACTTCACCTTAATACTGACTTAATTTTCTCACCTAAGGGCTTGGTATACCTTGTGTCGGATTCCCTTGTTAGTTCTGACACAGCCTGTAAACCTGGCCTATTTGGTTCCCTTCTCCCCTTCCATAAAAAAAAAAAAGATAATAAACTGAGGATGAGTTAGTAACTCCGAAGTGGTCTCTGGGAGTGGTAGCTACAACTATCATATCCTGTGCATCCATGGAATGTGTCCAAAGTACACCCCTTAACGGGAAGAGCACTGATAAAAAAAAAATGATACCCAATGGAAAAAAATCAGAATGCTAAGGAAGGGAAAAGAGAAGAAAGGGACCAAAGAAAGATAGTATGGTGGTCTAGAGCTGGCAAGGTAAGAGTCCATGTGCCTTTGATCGATACTCCTTAGGTGAGACCGCACTTAAATACTTGCAGAAGTCAGTAGGGAGAATTTGAATGCATGAATGTGATTGTGGAGTTTACTTAGGACAATTGCTAAGTGTGGGGGAAGTATATGTTGGTCTTGATATCTTGTGATTGATTCTTTCAGTGGTTTACTAAGGGGAATCTGAGTGTTGTTGCTTCTAGGACAAAAAGAGTTTCTGAAAGTTTTCAAACCTCTTCACCATGTCTAGTTCTTTATTTGCTTGAGGGCAAGCAAAGGCTAAGTGTGGGGGAGTTGATATATCATGGTTTTTACTAGTTTTAGACCATGATATAAGTGTGTTTTAGTGTCTTTTGGTGTTCTTTTAGAGTCCTTTACAGGTTTTATTAGGTACAAGCACATTTGGAGCAGAAGTGGAGATTTTGGAGCTATTTGGTGCATTTTGGAGATTTGGTCCGAGAGATAGAGTTCACTGTCCATATTTGAGGACTGCATCGACCGTTGCAGCGCGAATGGGCCAGACTCGACGGTTTAATGAAGTATGGTGATATTGCAGAAAAGCCCAGAAGTTCCAGATATTTACACAGAAGCCCCAAATTGTGTTTTAGCTATTTAATTAGGTTTTTAACGATACGCTTAGATACGCTATCATAACTTAGAGCAAAGAGTTTTTAGAGCTTTTGGGGGCTAATCTGATCATGTACTACATTCGTTTTGGAGAAGTTTTCGAACCCCTTTTATATTCTAATCTCTTTTATGATTTCTATGAATTCATTGATTATGTTTACATTATCTATGTCTGAGTAGTTTCATAGTTAGGTTTAGGGTTTCTCATAAGGATTTCATGACTTGCTAGATATAATTAATTCAGTTAAGGATTCACATCAATAGATGTTCTTCAAACTAAATTGTGTTTAATGCTAGTTCTAACCTGATCAATTAGAATCTAGATCTTAGGTTGCTAAATACGACACGACAGTGTGGTTTAGAATCTGAACTATTTAGGTTGAGTAATTTAATTACTCGCAAAGGAATTTGGTTTAATTAGATTGTGAACATATCAAACTTGGAATTAAAGCTGGTTTAATTTGTTAGTAATTGCAAAGGAATTTGGATTACTGCACTTAGACTTAGAGAATTCTCGCAAAGGAATTTGGTTAATTTTATATCTGTGTTTTGAGTTCTAGAACTGAGTTTAATTAGATCCTGACTTATTGATTTATCTGCTTGTCTGATTTCCTGAGAACACCCTAGACTTAGCGCCCTTAGTTTATTGCTTACAACCACAATGGATCACATAGATGAGTTTGAGGGCATAGTCACTGGAATAAAGTACAATGGAGTTAACCAAGACTATCTGTTCCTCAAGCTTTTCCCCTACTCTCTGGCTGGAGATGCTGCAGCCTGGCTAAAACAACTTCCATCTGGGACGTTTGTTACTTGGGCAGCCCTGAAGAGTGAGTTCCTGCGTCACTTCTATGATGATGCTCGTTCTGATCAGTCCAGGCAGGACATTCTCACCTTTACCCAAGGTCCTACTGAGCCTCTTAAGACAGCCTGGATGAGATTCAAGAAATACCAACGTGACTGCCCGCACCATGGATTCACTGAGGTAACGCTTTTAGGCATCTTCTTCAGAGGAATAGATCTTCCATATCAGACTGCGTTGGACAACTCTAGCAATGCCAACTTTAACACTAGGACTCCTTCTCAAGCTAAGCAGTTGATAGACAATCTGGTAAGCAGTAATAGCTGCAAGACCACTGAGCAGAGACGGAAGAAGTCCGGTGGAAAGATTGAGAATTCTAAAATAGCTGATATTATATCTAAGTTGGACACAGTTTGCAATCTTCTAGCTGGGAAGAAAGCTGTCCACTTTGCTCAAGATGTTGAGATGATCAATGATGAAGGAGAAGAGCAGGAAGAGGATGTGAATTACATCGGAGGATCTGGTTTCCAGGGAAACAGGTTTGGTAATCAGTCTGGTAAATGGTTTTTCAATGGAGGACAGAAGAGTGCTTTCAACAGCAATCAAAACTCTTATGGATTTGGACAGACTAGTGGTTTTCAGAAACCTTTTGGACAAGGTAACCAAAGGACCTATGGATCTTCATCTTATCAGACTTCTCCCAATGCTAGTGCTCATGAGAGCAAGATGGAAGCTATGATGGAGCAGCTGCTAGAGGGACAAACAAAGATTGCTGTGGACTGCAACAAGAAGTTGGATGCGGTTTATGAGGACATTAATGGTAAGTTTGAGTCTCTAAACACTCATGTGAAGCAGTTGGACACTCAGGTGAGCCAGATCGCTAGTTCTGTTAAAGGAAAAGGAATAGCAGACATCCATATCAAGGCCTGGTCTGTGTACATTGACAATGGATCACACCTAGGTGGTATCAGAGCATGGTTCGTCATGGGTTCGAATATTCCGGTTTTTCAAAGTTTTCAATGTTTTATCGAGTCAAAATGTGTCGCCAATGCAACCATTAGGAATCCGAGTCGCATCCGTCAAACCGGGGGATTGGGTAATGATATATCATGGTTTTTACTAGTTTTAGACCATGATATAAGTGTGTTTTAGTGTCTTTTGGTGTTCTTTTAGAGTCCTTTACAGGTTTTATTAGGTACAAGCACATTTGGAGCAGAAGTGGAGATTTTGGAGCTATTTTGTGCATTTTGGAGATTTGGTCCGAGAGATAGAGTTCACTGTCCAGATTTTAGGACTGCGTCGATCGTTGCACAACTGCAACGGTCGATGCACAGTGCGAATGGGCCAGACTCGACGGTTTAATGAAGTATGGTGATATTGCAGAAAAGCCCAGAAGTTCCAGATATTTACACAGAAGCCCCAAAACGTGTTTTAGCTATTTAATTAGGTTTTTAACTATACGCTTAGATACGCTATCATAACTTAGAGCAAAGAGTTTTTAGAGCTTTTGGGGGCTAATCTGATCATGTACTACATTCGTTTTGGAGAAGTTTTCGAACCCCTTTTATATTCTAATCTCTTTTATGATTTCTATGAATTCATTGATTATGTTTACATTATCTATGTCTGAGTAGTTTCATAGTTAGGTTTAGGGTTTCTCATAGGGATTTCATGACTTGCTAGATATAATTAATTTAGTTAAGGATTCACATCAATAGATGTTCTTCAAACTAAATTTTGTTTAATGCTAGTTCTAACCTGATCAATTAGAATCTAGATCTTAGGTTGCTAAATACGACACGACAGTGTGGTTTAGAATCTGAACTGTTTAGGTTGAGCAATTTAATTACTCGCAAAGGAATTTGGTTTAATTAGATTGTGAACATATCAAACTTGGAATTAAAGCTGGTTTAATCTGTTAGTAATTGCAAAGGAATTTGGATTACTGCACTTAGACTTAGAGAATTCTCGCAAAGGAATTTGGTTAATTCTATATCGATGTTTTGAGTTCTAGAACTGAGTTTAATTAGATCCTGACTGAATGATTTATCTGCTTGTCTGATTTCCTGAGAACGCCCTAGACTTAGCGCCCTTAGTTTATTGCTTACAACCACAACCTGCTACTAGTTTACTTTCTTGCTTTCTTTTCAGTTATTCAATACAATTTGCCTTTCAATTTCTCCTAGTTTTAATCTCTTTAAGTTCTTAATCCTATCGTTGCCTAGAGTCCTCGTGGATTCGATCCCTAAGACTACATTGATATTACTGTGCACTTGCAGTTAGTATAGGGTAAAACTCGAGACCTATCAGGTAAATTAGGAAATTTTCTAGGATTGTACTAACAGTTTTGTGTTTTGGTGCAGTCACACAGCAGAGATGTCCTAGGAGGATTGGTGTGTGTGTGGGTGCGACGACAGAAAGAGCGACATCAGCATGGAGGACCGTGAGTGTATTGGATCTACTTCAGATAGTCCAGGGCCATACTCTCTGTCTGCAGAGCACTCCTGTATTTCGCAAGCCTATTCTGGAGCATGTAATTACCAGTGTCGAGCCAGCTGACCGCTCCAATCATTTCGGGTCCACCTTATGATACGGCTACATCCGGAGTACCACCGTTAGCAGCGCGTGCATCGCCGATATTCATCCCCGATGACATGGTGATCAAGTTATCGGAGACTCAGGAGTTCGGGGTCACTTAGCAGCAGCCACCGCCACCGGATGTTATTCCATCATTACCACCGTTGTTTCCCGGGAGTATCAGTTGTTTTCACCACCAGCACAGCTCCTGCCTTGTTTCATTTGCAGCCGAGAAGTATATTGCGCTCTTTTCGTGTCATGATCGAGACCGCGTCGCTCCGCCACCACCACCGCACTCATTCCATCCTCCTGGCGCACCTGTCTGTTAGGATCCACATGAGTTGTACCGCTCATGTTGTAAATTAGGAAATAGATTAGGCCCAGGTAAATGGTCAACGGGAAGTCAACAAGGGGCATTTCTGTAAATTCCAAGAGATGAAGGGTATTTTGGTAATTTTACCAAAATACGAGCCGGAAGTGGAGACGGGCCAAGTGTTCTTCTTTTTGTCTATAAAGAACATTTAGAAGACCAGACGTGGAAGAAACGGAGATCAAACGGGTTTTACGGACTATCGGGAAAGGAAACCGATAGAACCGATCAACTTGTAAAATCCATAACCGGAGCTACGGGTGTCCAAACGGAGTGATTCGAATTGCTAAATTCATCTAATATCATCTAGAACCTGAAAATGAGTCTTGGTGAATTTATAGAAGCAGCTAAGGAGTTTCTAAAATATTTAACGTACAACCAGTTTTTCCGAGAAACCAATACAATGTTCGGGCAAGCAAGAAGACCATCTAAAGTCCACTAAAAATTATGAGACTTTGACCACAGCTCCATTAGAAGATGTAGAAGCTATGGGTAAAAGGATTCAGAAGTATTTGACTTCTATATGAAGTTATAATTTTTAGACCATTAAGTAGTAATTAGTGGCTAAAAATCCAAAATAAATTCTTTGGCGCTTGGGCTTGAACCAGAGTATTTAGGGCTGATTACTAAGATTATATTGGACCCAAACCCAGCTCAGTATGAATAATGGGCCACGAAATCTAGCCCAATAATTTTAGAAGCTTCTTAGTATTTTAGGTTCATGAATCTAAAGTGGTGTGTTGTCATCAATCCAAGGGCTGCATGGAGGAGGCTACAAGTGGATGGTGGATGATCAAATGCATTGTTTTTGGATGGATTTTGGTGGAAAGGTCGTGGCTTAAGATGGAGAGGAAGAGGAGACAAGTGGAAGGTGGAGATCACACCACTTTGGCTATAAAAGGAAGCTTCCACCCCTCACTTTTCTTCACACCAAAAACACTTCTCAACAAGAGTAGTAAAGAAGAGAGAAAGAAGAGAGGGAGAAGAGAGGGAGAAGAGAGGAAGAAGAAGGAGGAGGAGGAGGAGGAGCCGAGAGAAGAAGAAGCCGGAGGGAGGAGAAAAGAAGGAGGAGCCGGAGGGGAGAGAGAGAGAGAAGGAGGAGAGAGAGAAATGGAGGAGAGAGGGTGAGAAAAATAGAAGAAAGATGGGGAAAGGAATATTACTACGTCGGAATATTCCGAAGAATATTCTTCGGAAAGGAATCTTTCCGACGTAATAATCTTCCCGATAAACCGGATTTCTTTTATTTAGAAATAGGATAGACGGTTATAGTAGACATCATACGAGGGTTGTCTGGAGGTTCGGAATCACCAAGGTAAACGGTACGGTCAAGTGCGGGTCAAGGTCGGGTCAAAGCAACGGAGGTTCGGGGAAGGTTCGGGATAGCGTCGGGTTCGTGCTGGGTCTCGTTGTTCCGCTAGTCCGTCAATCCGTCCGTCCGTTGTTATAATAACACTGTGAGTCGACTAAATTGTGTGAGGCATTTAGAATAGTACATATAGACCCATGAATTATAAACCATAGATTTAGGTTGCATACCTTGATGATTGAACTGGTTAGAACGGCTAGGTTGATTAATAACTCGGTTAATTAATTAAACGGTTAGGTTAAGAGGCATGCTAATCGTTGATAGTTCGTTGATTGCTTGATTGGGTGTTGCATTAATTGATTGATAGCTCGTTGATTGCTTGATTGGGTGATGCATACATATAGATTGGCATGATAGGACGTATATGCATATATAAGTATTTAAGAACATATCTAAATGAATCTATATACGGGAAATTATGAGTTGATTAAAATACGGTTAAATGACATAACACACTTAGAATATAATAACGGGTGGATTAATGAATGAAATTTAATGAATAATGAGATGTCGGGGAGTAAGTAATCTTACTAACTCTAAACCGACAGATCGAGGACGTATTAAAAGATACTTAGGAATTGATAAGTAAGAAGTGGTGTGATTAATGAGCCGTCTACGGGATTAGTAATCCACTAATCTCAAGGTAGCGGACGGAATGAGTAACCGTTAAGGAAATATTAAAAGGCGAATAACCTAGTTAATTGTTTGTGTGGTGTTGTGATTGATTGATTGTGTGATTGTTTATCTACTTCGGTGTTGGGCCGAGTAGACTGTTGATTGTTTGTGTGATTGCTTGCTTGTTTATCTACTTCGGTGTTGGGCCGAGTAGACTGTACTGTAGATACTTACTCTGGTGCGGGAGCGAGTAAGCTTGGGTGATGTGGAGGTTGGTGATAGGACTTGCGGGATGGATTGGGAATTAAGATAGTGTTTCTGTTTGACCTTGTTGGTATTGCGTGATAGAATCCCAGTGAGTCTGCTTGTTTACATTACTGTTATTAGGACTCTATAGGGCGCATTAGATCCCGCAAGTCTAGAGATGACGTTCCGGTACTTCCGACCCGATTGGATCCTCGGGTAGTTACATGATCAGGCACGTACCTTTGGTAATGGTTCTGGTAGGTGTTAACCTATGGAGTGACGTCTGTAGGTGTGTGGTCCGGAGAATACGGGGTCGCGTCCTAGGGCCGGACTGCATGGAAACTTGGGTTATCTAGGGGTAGCCTGAGTCACCGCGTATCGATGGATGGAGAACGGTGTCCTAGCCGCAGGACTTCGTGTTATCGCCTAGGAGTCGTGGGAGGTTTTAGCTACCGTGGCGGCAGCTAAGTGTTCCCGTGGAAGTCACCGAGTTCGCAAATGGGCCCAGATGGTGTGGAGATTGCGTTAGAGTTGCGATAGATAGATCAAGTCTAATCGAGAACATGTTCCGCAATGTTCTCGATTCCCTTCGTTGATGATTGTGTTGTTATTTGAATGCTTGTGTGTGTTGTGAAGCTCATCACGTCTTGGTAGCACGTGATCAGCTATTATACTTGATTGTTATTTTGGGTTTGGGTGGGATCATTAGATTATTAGCAGCCTTTAGTTGGGAGCCGTCTCACTGGGTAATCTTAGATTACTCATTAGACTCTTTTGTGTTTTTTCAGGTTTGGCGTAGCTCGGCGGACGCGTAGGACACTCGGAGTAGTCTCGGGTTGGTACTGGGTATCGGTTATTATGCATTTTGATTGTTACTTTCGGTTTCGGATTTTGTTGGGATATCCCGCTAAATGTTTTGTATTAGACCGTATATTACCATGAATAAGATTTATGTTTTTCAAGTAATAAAAACAGAATAATCCCTGATATACGGTTTCGTCCGAACCGAACACAACTCGTGGAAGCGGTACAGGTTGCGAAGCTTAGTATCGTGGAAACGAGGTAAACGGAGTCAAAGATAGTTTGGTTCGAGCCATTGTCTCAAACCGGATTGTCTCTGGCTTTCGTATTGTGACAAACTCTTCTCGTATGACTGCTCGGGTTCGATCGGTCATGTTCTTGTTTGATTGTTGGCCGGTCAGCTCGTCGGTCAGCGGAAAACGGGAAGGGGGCGTTACAATGAGGATGAAAGGTACACCAGAAGCATGTGTAGTAGGGGTACCTACATGATGGAGAGATTCGAGATCTTCAAAAAGGCTCGACCATTTTTTCTTATCAGCCGCAACAGAGGAGGGAGCTGAAGCTTTGGTTGATTCCTAAGTGCCTGAACCGAGCACTGGGAGAGTAACCGGAGCTTGAGCGGGAGCAAGTATCGCCGGTGAAGTACGAGGCAAGTCCTGAGAGTTTACCACATTTTGTGGAGGAGCTACAATGAGATTTTTGGATCTCGATACACGAGGCTGAAGATCCCAGATCTGGTGAAGAAATTAGAGGATGAGCCAACTGGGAAAGTACAAAATGATCTGATTTCGGCACCGAAAGGCAAGAGGAAGAGGGACGTCTTCTCCTAACAACCTAAGTAGAGGAGTCGAGCAGTGCTTCAGGAGTTTCTTGGAGGCAGAAGCAACCATAGAGCGAGGAGCATATTGAGGAACAAAATGAGAAGCAAAAGGAGGTTTTTTTTTTCTTTTTGGATATCGTCGGAATTCTCGTCGGCGGGCGAAAGACTGACCTACGGTAGAAAAAGGTTTTAGTAGAGAGGTTTTTAGTGTTTCAACAATTTTTGGTCAAATTTCTTTTGTTATATATTGATAATTAAGAAACAGATAAACTCTCTTTTAATTGATTAAGAAACTGATTAAAACCTCGTACGCGTATTGACTTACCAAACACACGTTTTCATGTTTAGTTGGTAACGAATTCTATCTACCGAATATTTGTCGTATGTTTTGGTTAATTAAGGAAAATACTTAGGTTCACCCCTAGAGGTGAACCCATTTGTTCACCTCCTCTTTTTTAACCAATAAACATATGCCATATAATATTATTTTTAAATAAAATTATAAAATTAAAATTAAGAAATTAAAGACATTCAAATATTTTAAGGACCCTTTGAATGTAAATCTTTGAGGTTTAAGGTTTAGGGATTAGGGTTTATGGTATAGAGTTTAAGCTCTTTGGGTTTAGGGTTTAATCTATTTGGATTAGGGTTTAGGGTTTAGGGATTAGGGTTTAGTTTTTTATTTTTTAAAATTTACATGTTGGGTTTAGGGATTAGGGTTTATGGTATAGGGTTTAAGCTCTTTGGGTTTAGAGTTTATGGATTAGGGTTTAAGCTCTTTGGATTAGGGTTTAGGGTTTAGGGATTAGGGTTTAGTTTTTTATTTTTTAAGATTTACATATTGGGTTTAGGGATTAGGATTTAGTTTTTATTTTAATATTTTATGTTCAAATTATCGTTTAGGGTTTAGGGTTTAGAATTTAAGGTTTATAGATTAAGATTTAGGTTTTAGTATTTTTTATAAAAAAAATTATTTTTAAGTTTTGTCCAAAATAATATATATATTTTTTTTTTCGTTTTTTATTTTTTTATGCTTAAAACATTTTTAAAATTTTAGTTATTTTTAATATTAGATTATGTGAAATTATTTGATTGGTTAGAAAAGGTGGAGGTGAATAAAAGGGTTCACTTCTAGGGGTGAACTCAAGTATTACTCGTTAATTAATCAATAATAATAATAAAAAAGTATTTTTTTTCTCTCTTTGTTTTAATAGAACCAGTCAACGATTAGTATGTATCACCATTTATTACACTTGTCTCCTTACATACTCGATCGATTTATCCATTCCGTAATTTATTCACATTATCTCTGTCAAAAACACTAAAAGACGAACCGAGAAGATCTCCGACCAATTTTCACGTCTTTATAAGCGACACGTGTCCTATCTCGTTTGCTCTGGCCGGTGCAACAAGTAACGCATCTTAAGAATAGATTCTCCTTAAACCGTTCTTGACCCACGAGATAATACCGGTTCAACATGCAATATTCACACTCGTGAACGCAGCGCGTGAGTCTCATTCATAACGTCGTTAAATGACACGTGGAGTTCTACTACTCTTCTGAGCATTTAACCGCTCGACAAGATATGAGGTTACCAAATGTTGACAAACACAGACACAGTCCATTCAGTTGGACGACACCGACATTTACCTATCAGTTGAAACAGTTGTCAACTTAACAGTTGAAACGCTGTCGTTTCGTCATTCGCTATTTCTACGAAAATGTATGTAATTGTAAGCTATTATTTAATGATTCAACATACTAAAAATTGGAGAAGACGCAAGTGGTCCCGTGGTTGTGGTCCACTTCTGCGTCCATCTCATCTGGAGTTCGACTCCACATTCCTTCCTCCTGGAAGGACTGGGTCAATGGGCCGGCCCGTTGTGGCCCATACAGCGAAAAGAAAAAAAACATACTAAAAATTGAACGAAAAACGAAGCTTTATGATACTTGATCTTATGGTGCAACAGTTTGAGACTCCTCACTAAAACAAACTCTTGTTTGTGTTGTAGTCATCGAATCGTGTTTATGATATTCTTTCTAATTATAAGTTCACCAGTTGAGCATTAATGGTTGTGGTTTACGAGATGTGTTCTAGTGAGACGTATGCTAACAAAAATTCTTTCGTAATGTTACTGGTGTGCCACATTCTTTTTCTTTTTTCCTTGTATCTGTGCCACATTCTATCTCAAGTAACTATAGATCTTACTTTAACATACACATTCCCACATAAGCTAGATTATTTGGATTGAAAGATTTCTTCCCATGACCAAGAAAAAGAAAGATTTCTTCTCGGACCTTTTACAACAGATTAAACTTAGCTTAATTTTTAGGTAGATATCAAAAAAAAACAAAAAAAACACACACATATAAAAACCCCTATGTCAAACTAATTTAGTAAACCGACCAATAAGTTTATCCTTCTAGACAAAGAAAATTAAAGCAGTGTTTTTAAACCCGTACCGGACCGGCGGTCAAACTGGGTTGAACTATGAACCCGAGGATTTTCCATATTAGATTGACTATGAAACCCATAAGTAATTAAACCGATTAAAAACCGGATTGGATCGCCAAAAACCAGAAACCGATGATCTATTGAACCAAATTGAACTAGGTTGATAAATATGTCATTTCTGTTTTATTAATTAAATTTTTATTTATAATGAGATTTAACATTTTGATTTAAAAAAAAACTATTTATTTCTCAATTCTCATGTGTTATTATTTTCCGTACTAGTGATTTTTGGCGAATAGACTATTATTTATATTTTTCTACGAACCAAAATCTAACTATACTTTCTTCTAAAGAAAAGAAAATAATCATACTTTGTTGTTAAGATCCTTCCTTTTTGGAACAATAATTTTTAAGAAGTTCTTGATTTATTTTCTTTTATATATATATATATATATTATAAAAATAACATTACACAGCATAACTGAAATCCTAGTTAAAAGCAGTGATAAAGATATTAATACGAATAAGGATCTATAAATAATGAATCTTTTGATTCAATTTACTTTAAAGATAAAAAGAGTATTTAGCCCCGTCCACTTCGGTTTTCACATCCTTGGTTTCCATGACCTCGGTTTCCACGTGCACGATCCGTAGACAGCAAGTGCATTTCGTTTGCCTTCGTTGATGGCTTAACCGGTCTTTTTCGAAAGATTCGTTTTCTTGAAGATATCAAAAGATCCATTGAATCTGAATCCTTGTATGAATTCGTTGAATATTATTCTTGTTCCAAGGAAATCAATGAACCAAAGTTATTAGAACAAAAATTGGGCTCAACTATTCTACTATTTTCCTTTTATAACGTAGAATTTGCTTGAGCAATAAAAATATCGATGACTCTTAAAGTTCGTGCAGACTCCGAGATCAGAGACTGAATAATGTCATTAACACATATAAATTAAGGAGGAAAGTGAGATGCCATATTCTCAAGTACCGAGATTGTAGCTAGCGAGATTAGATCTTATGTAGTGGCAATAATGTTTGAAGCAATAGAGTTTGATTCATTACTTGCATTAAGAAGAATGTTAGCAGGAACTACCTTAATCCCGAGAACCGTAGTTGAGGTAGTTTTATGAATTATACCCTTGTCTGATGCTGAAGTATATTCATTAGCAGAGGCTATTATCAGCTCTGAAGTAGTTGTCGCAGTTTGAGTTTTAGCTTTTGAGGTAGAGGCCTCTACTGTAATTTAAAGAGAAACATTCTCAATACAAGAGGATCCACTAAAATAGGAATGATCTGATTTGTAGCAAGCTCGAATACAAGAGACGAGGGTGAAGATGGTTTGTTGTTGGGATAAGAAGATTAGGGATGACCGATGATATTACACATGGGGAAACTTTGAGGGCAAGCGAAGGTAACTAATATCAACTAAAAGAAAACGACCATCATCAAATTCTAATTCAATCTAACTAGGCAAAGGCTTGGACATATCCATCTCAAATTTGACTTCAGTTGAAGAAATACCATTTAGACTCTTAATTGCTTTTAGAGGACCCAAAAATCTGGCAATATGATTTAAACCAGCATCAAAAATGAGGTCAAAAGGAACCTTGTTAAGATGAACCCAAACTTGAATGGATGTCAAATTTGGACGCTGAAGGGAGAATTCGGGGGACCATTTCTGAACAATAAAAGCATCACTGCCAATATTCCATAGGCTGACTTCAAGTATCATGTCTCATTAGCTCAGAGGGAACACAAGCTAAGATGGCTCCCAAAGAAAGGGTATATATCTCAATCTTACTGCCTTTGCCCCACAGGTAAGAAATAAAAGCATGAATTTTACCAGGAGTTGGTGTTTTGTCGAGGAAAGACAAAGCAACAAACTCTTGATAACGGGCCGCTCCTTCTTTAAAAATTGTATTAGGAATTCGAACCCGGGGAATGCCATTTTCGTTGAACGTCGAAAAAGTAACTCGTTGATGTGGTGGGCTGACTTTTGCTACCCCTGAAGAAATATGAGCATCTTCAATAGAAATAGAGCCTCGAACAACGGCAACGTAGTTACTGTGAACTTGAACTAAAGGTGCGTCAACCACATCAGAACTGATTTGTACAGTAAGGGAGGTGTGAACAGCGGACACTATTGTTGGGAAAAACTTAGAGGAGACAATGATCGAACTAGTTGAGGTAGAAGAGCTCTGAACTAGATCTGAAAACTTGTGAAAAGTAGTAAGGATACTCAGATCTGAGGATGATTGGGAACATATAACAACGGTAGATGGATGAAAGGGAGAGAAAACATTGACATGAGGAGATAGTGGAAGATCTGGTGGATCCGTTTCTGGACACGCACGGTGGCAGCCATAAAACAAAGATAAAGTTTCTCTCACAGTTGAGGAGAAAGTCTTTGTCACTCTATTTACGATTTGTTTGTTCATAACATATTGAATTATAATTATACTTTTTCAAACATTATTATCAAAATGTTAATTTGATATTTTGAAAATAATAACATATTATATATCTATATATATATATATATATATATTATAATTATTATTAAATTCAGTCAAATCCGATCATACAATATTAACCCATGACCCCCATAAAAATTTTGGTTAGTCTCCGGTCCATTGAAAGAAAAGAAAAGCGTTATATAATGGACTCTTCACGTGTTTGCATTTTAAATTTCCATTTCATTTAAAATAGTGCCTTTAAAAATATAACTAGAACTCCAACACATTAAGAAATTAAATCTCTAAGAACTCTCTCAGGCACTACTATCTAGGTAGTTTTGTGCCTTTCCTTTTTTAGAAGCTTTTTGAATATCTAACTTGTTTAAAACCCTTCCCCATAAATCTACCCAGTTTCTATACCCAAAATCGTAAATCTACTAGCCAAAACCACCGTTTACTGTCTCGATCTCCCCGCGGTTCTGCCCCCGATGCCGTCAGCTGTTCCATCTCCGACCATAGGTAAGTTCTTCGGGCGCTGACCTCTGACCTTTGGCTTTGAATCTATCTCACTGGGTATAGACCTACTTCAACGAATATCTACCTCTCAAGCTTTATCTTCTAGTTTGACTCCTTCTTCTTCTGGAATTCCTTCGGTTAAGAGATGATCTATGGAAGGAAATGTGTACTGAAGGGGTGTGTGTCAGTGGGTCGTCGGATAGGCTTTTGATCTTGTTTCTTGGTGTTACTACCTCGGATCCGCAAACTACGGTCTATCCTATTTCTGCTCCCGGTTTCAACTCTCTACTACTGTATGCAGGCTTGTACACTCCACCTTGTTTGGAAAATACTAGGCTTGTTTGAGGATTTATTCCGTTTTCTCTGGACTTCCACTTGCGAGTGAACAGTGTTCTCCCACCTCAATCAAAGTATTTGAATGGTTCTGGTTGACATAACCACACTACTATTGTGTGCAAGCGCTCTTTTCTCTGCTAGCTTCTAGTAGATTTCGACGTCCTTCGGTCTCTGTTTTTCCAAGCTCTGTTTCATCCATGGCGAGGAATTTTTCTCGGATGGATAAAGAGAAATGGCCGATGGGTTCTAAGACTCCGGCTAGGAGATCTCCAGTAATAATTCCTAACTCTGATAGATCTTCCTTGATTGAAGCAAACATACTCTCTATAATAGGCCGTGTGACAAACAAACGGTTCAGAAACCATATGTTATCGTTCACCTCCTTCTTCAGTATTGGAATCTTCAAGGAAGTGTTACCAGTAGAGGTCCCAGACAAGTTTCAATTCAAGTTTGAGTTGGAAAGTGACTTGATACTAGTTCTCAACAAATCCCCGTTTCATTACAAGAAATGGATGTTGATAATGAACCGATGAGAACCGATTTTACCCCCTGCTTTCCCTACTAATATCACTTTTTGGGTGGAGATACATGGCATCCCCCTTCACTTTTGGACTATGGATACCTTCAGAGCAATAGGGAAAGAACTTGGACATGTCTCTGATCATGACCTAGAGGAAGGTCGAGTGTGTGTCGACGTTAATAGGCTGAATCCTCCACAAATGAAAATGGAAATACGGTTTCCCACAGATGAAGTTACAGAAGTTGAGTTTCAATATGTGAAACTCGAGAAACATTGCTTCGTGTGCTATTCTCTCCTCCACGAAGGTAAAGATTGTTCTGTTAAGCTCTCTCCGAGCTCGCGAATCCCACAATCTTTGGGCATCAGCCAAAGAAGCCCTTACTCACAATGAAGATGACAAGCATAGACATGATGATCGTCGTGGATACCGACGACAGCATGACAGAAACTATCGTCTTCCTCATCACAAAGAAGATGCGCGAAGACCACCGCTCTGATACTCTTGACATAGAGACCTTCAGGGTCAAATCAATGAAAGACCAGTATGGTCTCTGACCACTACTCTAGACATTCCCGACATGATTTCTTGGAGAATCGACAAGTCGAATCCTGAGATAGGAGTTATACAAACTCTTATACTAATCCGACATTGAACGCTGCTCCTCAGAAGCTTAACTATCAAGCGGCAAGAGCAGGAGTTTTAAGAGTGAATAATGAGCATGTTGAGTCCACACCCAGAAGAGATTCAGAGTCTCGGACGATCAATACGCCACCTCTGTACTCCCAACTCCGAGTTAATCCCTTCACCACATTTTCGATTCTGGTCGCCTCAGCAGTACCTCTGATGAATGTAGGTCTGCCCACGAACGCCTCTCTCACTCAGGTCCTAGAGAATCAGCTTTGGCTCATCTTGGAGTGAGTTCTGACTCGGGCAGACTAAAAGATATCGAAGTTCAATATGTAGAGAAAGCGAATCAGGAACAATTTATCCGCAGTGTTTCCCGCACTCCGCATTAGATACCATTATCTTCCAAAATTTCTGAAGTTGTAGGAGGCGATGAATATTAGCTCTAAACCGCATTCACCCTTCACTCAGACTAGGAGAGGGTACATCTAAGACTGCTGCTACGAATGGTAAGGCTCGGGCTATTTCAGAAGCATTCTCTAAAGAAGCTAGGAAACGCAAAGTGCCAAGAGCTCCAGCCAAAAGACGAACAAGAAAGAGCTCATTGCAGGGGGTTAAACTCAAGAAAGAAATGGTGACTCGGTCACAAAACCCTACACTCAAGAAGTTATGTGTTGAGCAGGAAGATAGAGCTGGATCAAGCAATTCCCAAAGACAAGACTCGAATCCTACTATGATGCAAATACCGGCTTCGCGGAACAGGGCAGGGGATTTTCGAACCCCGCCACCGCCTCTTCCTTAGCGATCTGCTCTTGGAACTGTCAAGGGTTGGGTTGTAACCTGAAAGTTCATCGCTTGAAAGATATCCACCGTTTGATTTCCCCGGATATCTTATTTCTTATGGAGACTAAACAACAAGATGAATTTATCAATAAAGCTCTCTTTGATTTTCATTACCCCCACTCTTTCTCAGTTCCACCTGTAGGAAAAGATGGTGTTCTTTTGTTACTGTGGAAAGAGGGCATACTAATCAATGTATTGGAATCGTCAGAAAATGTTATTGACACTAGGGTTTCTTTCAAAGGCACTTCTTCGTTTGTGTCCTTTACTTATGGAGCTCCGGCTACTGAAAATAGACCCGCTTCTGGGACTCTATATCAAGTATAGGGGAGAGCAGAGAATCACCTTGGCTGCTCACCGGTAACTTCATCGAGATCTTAGACAACTCCGAGAAAGTCAGAGGATCACCGAGATGGGAAGGCTCCTTCTCTATCTTCAGATATTTTGTGTCCCAAAATGGATTATGGGACCTTCGACATTCAGGAGATCACTTCTCATGGAGAGGTACTAGATATGAGAACTTCATCCACGCAAGACTCGATCGATCCATAATTAATTGCTCATGGTCGGAGAGCTTCCCAATGGGGAGATCTCGTTACCTCAGATTTGAGGGCTCAGATCACAGACCTATTGTGATTTATTTTAATAACACTTGGATGAAGAAGAAAGGGATCTTTCGTTTCAACAGATCTTTTAAGTAAAAGCCAGAGATAAACGCCTTGGTTGATGTTGCTTGGAATGCCCGACCCTTGGCTTCAGTGATTGAGCGGTTGAACAATTGTAGACGAGAGATTATTCGGTAGTCTAAGGAGCAAAATGTGAAGAATAATTTGGAGATCAGAAGCTTTCAGGAGGAATTCAGCTCTAATCGACTCAGTCTTGGATGCTGCTCTAATTGAGGATCTTACAGCCAAACTAGCAAAGGCGTATAAGGAGGAAAAAACAATTCTGGAGGCAACGGAATCGGATCCAATGGCTGAAAAACGGGGACAAGAATACGAATTTCTTTCATGATATCACAAGAACCCGTCGTCTCCAAAAGACTATCTTTGTCATAGAGGACGTTGAGTGTAAGGAGATGTTTGAAGAACCGCATATTGCTAAAGTGATAGCAAACTACTTCCGAGCTATCTTTGCAAGAAACTATAATTCTGATTTCGGTCTAGTGGAAGAGGTATTGTATCGGAAGGTGTCCACTGAGATGAATACCGCTCTTTGTGCTATCCCCAGGAACCAGAAATCAAAGCGGCTGTCTTTTCTATCAACGGATACAAAGCTCCAGATCCCGATGGGTTTTTTGCCCATTTTTATCAGTCCTATTGGCACCTAATAGATGTGGATGTATGTAGGGATATTTGGGAATTTTTCCCTGCGAATATGTTACAACCGCAGAAAATGAAACACACATTCGTCTCATCTCAAAGGTTTTAGGGCCGAGAAAGGTGGCAGACTGTCGCTCGATCGCTCTATGCACTACTCATTAAAATGTTATTGCTAAAATCTTGACTCGGCACCTTAAACCTATTCTCCCATCTCTGATCTAGAAAAATCAAACTGTTTTTTTGCAGGACGGGCCATCTCGGATAATGTTCTTATTACGCACGAGACACTTCACTTCCTCCGTACATCTGAAGCGAAGAAATTCTGTTTAATGGCAGTTAAAACATTTATGATAGAAGCGTATGATCGAATCAAATGGGGCTTTATTAAGGCGGTTTTGGGGAAGTTGGGTTTTGCGGATCAATAGATCACTTGGATCATAACATGTGTGGAATCAGTTTCCTACTCTTTCTTGGTCAATGGTTCCCCGATGGGTAATGTTAGGCCATCACGCGGTATTAGACAAGGTGACCCGCTATCACCTTATCTTTTCATCTTGTGGACGGAAGTCCTATCCGCTCTTTGTACCAGAGCATAGTCTCGGGGTTTGATGACGGGCATTAAAGTCTCTCGTGGTTGTCCAGCCATCAACCATCTTCTCTTTGCCGATGACACAATGTTTTTTGGTAAATCGAACCCCGGATCTGTGGCAGCTCTCAAGGACATTTTTCATAGTTATTAAAGGGTCTCGGGGCAGATGACCAACCTTTCTAAATCAGCTATCACTTTCTCTACTAAAACCCCGCAAGAGGTTAAGCTTAGGGTTAAAACTGCTCTTGAGATTGATAACGAAGGTGGCGTGGGTAAGTATTTAGGGCTGCCGGAACATTTTGGTAGAGGGAAAAGGGATATCTTTGCAGCCATTTTGGAAAAGATCCGAGAAAAGCTCATAGTTGGTCCTCTCGGTTCCTTTCTGGAGCGGGTAAAAAAGTGCTCCTTAAAGTTGTCCTCAATGCTTTGCCCACATATGTGATGTCTTGCTTCAAACTACCCCGCTCTCTTTGTAAGAAAATCCAATCTCTCCTTATTCGTTTTTGGTGGGATGCTAATTCGTAGAAGCGGAAGATGTGTTGGGTTGCGTGGTCAACTCTCTCTTTACCCAAGTATGCGGGGGGGGGGGGGGGGGGGGGGGGGGGGCTTGGTTTCAGAGATATCGAGACTTTTAACGATTCTCTATTAGCTAAGCTGGGCTGGCGGCTTATAAAAGACCCTTCCTCTCTGATTGCCCAAGTCTTACTAGGGAAATATTGATGCTCTATGTCGTTTATGGACTGCGCGATCCCAGCCTCGGCCTCTCATGGTTGGTGGAGCATTTTGGACAGGAGTGAACTTCTTCGAAAAGGTCTATGTTGATCAATAGGTACAGGAGAAAATGTCCATATTTGGAAGGACCCTTGGATCCACTCCTTCCTGCACCATACACCTCTCGGTCCGATCCTTTTGGCTCACTCTGATATGACGGTCAATGACCTCATTTGCCCGCTCTCTAATGAATGGGATTTGAGAAAGATAAGAAAACTTTTACCTCAGTATAAGGGAGCAATACGATAGATTATCACCAGCGCTAAACCTCTTATGGATACCTTGATATGGATATTGGAAAAATCAGGCAGCTACACTACCCGCTCCGGCTATGGTCTGAGCATTACAGACCGCTTGCAAGCTGGGCCTCCAGAGTTTCAGTGGAAGAAATACATTTGGAATATTAAAACCAGCCCGAAGATCAAGTTTCTTTGGAAGTTGGCAAAGAAGGCCATTCCCATTAGTAGCAACCTAGCTTCCTGGGGTGTTCCTTCCTTTGTGTGCAAGAGATGCGGTTTGGCTGAAGATGATGTACATGTTTTTATCTCTTGTGCGTTTGCAGGCTCAATCTGGAATGCAACACCAGTAACTCTGTTACTTACTGATGATATTATCATAGCTCACTCGTTGATACGCAAGTGCTATAACTTGCGGACACTTCCTCGGTGGGGCTCTCAATATTATGGCCATGGTTACTATGGACGATATGGAAAGATCGTAACACTCTTCTGTTCGAAGACCGAAGATGGGAGAGTGGCGATATAATCATGAATGCAATTATAGACGCCAAAGCATGGCAGGAAGCTCAGCTAACGGCGGCACCGATCTCGACGCCTCACATCTCGACCTCCCATCTTCTGCAGATTGTTCCTACCACTTGCCTCCCTCTCTGTATGCTGCATGGGATTTTGCTTCGGGCTTTTGTGGACTTGGAGGTGTTTTCTCCTTTTCCACTTGTGGCGACATCTCTGATTTCAGGGATTCTTGGCCTTTCGTTATTTCTGCGCTCATTACTGAAGCACTAGCTATCCGGAAAGCTATTATAACAGCCTCTGTTGCTAAAACACACTCACTCATTATCCTTCCAGATTCTCAAACGATGGTTAATCTATTGAGATCCAAGGAGAGTCGAGGGTAGTTAGTCAGTATTTTATCTGATATCTCTTATTTTAGCAACTCATCGATTTCGTTTTCATTCCTCATTTAAGTAATAGAGCAGCTGATTCAGTGGCAAAATCAGCTCTACCTTGTGCTTTGTGCTCCTCTAATGGAGTGTAAACACTAGTTTCAAGTAATGGAAGTTTGTTTGACCAAAAAAAAGAACTCCAACACATTAACAAGAGACTACACAAAAATTATGTTGTTGAATGACTAATTAGTATTATGCTAATTTTAATTACATCATTTGCCTTTTTCAATACATTGGATAGTCCGACAGTGGTGTTTTTAGGATCAGGACCACGCTCGATGCTATGTTCAATACTAATTAATTGGAGAAGGCTTAATTTATAAACACAAAACAATACAAAAGACATTTGACTTATTTTTATCAAAACAAACATAAACATATATAGTTTTGTTTGTTTGTCTGTCGTCGGTGGTTGGCGGTTGGCAGCAGCATCTAGCGACTGCTACTGGTGGTAAATTTTTGTTCGTTTACATGCCGTGACATCAGCGTCAGCCACCAACCCTTGTATTTGACGTTAAAAAAAATCAGTATCCAAATTTTACGTTGCGACTGGATGCTAACGAATATCGTCGACGGCAACGACATGTAAACGAACAAGAACTTGCCATCAAACGCTACCGTCAGCCGCCAGCCACCGACGGTAAAAAAAATGATATTTTTTTTATCAAACAAAAATTTACTGTCAACCGTCAGCTGTTGTTACGAACGACAGACAAACGAACATCCCTATAATTATAAATCAGGATTTCCCTCGTTTCTCATCATAAGAAAACACATAGAAAAAGGTAGTGTATAATCGATAGTTAGCAACTTTCATTGAAAATTGTGTAACATACCCATACTAGGGCCCAAAGGAAAGGCCCAAGAAGAGTTACTTGAGCCCAAAGAAACAAGGGAAAAGGGCCATAAGGCTTTGCTTGAGCCCAAAGAAAATGAAGGAATTGGCCAGAAGCCCAAGGCCCAACCCGTCAGATCTGGAAGCTGTTGGGAATGTCCTGAAATCTACTGTACTTGCTCTAAGTGAAAGTCGTATAGTCGAGATGAGACAATCACATAACACTAGGTAGTCATAACGCTTTGCTAGAAGCCACTTATGATCAATGAGTTGAGAACTCATTGCTAGTGTTATATGATCCTACAGGGTCACACACCTAAGCAAACTGGGCGTTAAAGACGAGGTTGATCATTAATGTAATGATCCAGTAAATGCATATGTGATATGCATTCGATATCAATGTTCTGGGGAGCATCGATCGTTGCAGATATTGCATCGATCGATGCACTCGCGGATTAATCAGATTAATTCGGTTTAATCGTTGGTTAATTCCGTTGTGGTTTAAGCCGACATATATAAGATATATGGTCGACCTAAACTCGTCCCTAACCTAATACACAGCCACCAGAACACAGAAACAGACCTCTCTAGAGATTAGATCTCTGTAAGGCACTAGCATCCCTGCGGTCCAGTTTGTGTGCGTGTGGATACCAGTAGAGGCGCAGCATTTGAGGCGCTTCGTGATCTCGATTATCTGCAAACACTTCCGCTGCATATTCATCAGGTAATCTCGAGATCTGTTAGATTCAATTACATGAACCTTAGATCCTAAGCTCGGAATTCAGACTAGGGTTGCTAATCCTGATTAGAACTGCTAGAAATTCCTTCAGTGGTATCAGAGCTTTAGGGTTCCATTGAATCTGTAGCATGATGATTAGATTAGTTGAATCTAGATCTTTGTATAATTGATACAAGCATGCTAAAATTCGTTTTCCTGAAAACCTAGTTTAAGGTTCTGATCGAAAACGTTTAAGGGTTTTCTCGCATGGTGTCGATCGATGCCAATCCGGCATCGATCGACGCAGGGCAAAAAACCCGAATAAAATTTAGGGTTTTTCGCATGGTGTCGATCGATGCCAATCCGGCATCGATCGACGCAGGGCAAAAAACCCGAATAAAATTTAGGGTTTTTCGCATGGTGTCGATCGATGCCAATCCGGCATCGATCGATGCAGGGCGAAAACCCGAATAAACCAAGTTTTCGCCTAGTGACGATCGATGCAATTGTTGCACCGATCGACACAGCCTCGCGAGATTGATGGATCGGTTCAATTGGATTGGACCGGTTATCGAGCTTGGTTAATAATGGTCGAACACTGTGAATGGTTTAAATGCGATTGGTTTGATTAGGTTGGCATCGACCGATGCTAATGTAGCATCGATCGACGCTGACCGGTATTCAAAACCGGATCAATTGGATTGATCGGTTATCGCGGATTAATTAATTATAAGAATTAAAACATAGTAAAACTGAACGTTTTAAATGGTTCCGTTCCTCAACCAAATATCAAGTGATACTTGATGTCTTTCCAATCTTGTCAACTGTCAAGACTCATTTCATTGTACGATAGGCTTGCAGTGCAAGGTATCAACAATTACATGAGTAAGGCAGGAAGTAATCGTGTTAATGGGCTTGCAGTGCAAGGCATCAACAATTACATGACTGAAGAGATTGGTTTGCTTGACTGGGCTATCAAAATCGTTTTGGGCCCAGAGACATCAGGTGGATTGGACATAAGATGTCGATCCACAACCAAGAGTTATATTGGATATAACTAGCAAAGTTGTTGCTTACCTATATAGCTAAATTTGGGTGATAGCCAGTGGCTCACTCAAGTTTAGTGAAGTATGGATCTTGGATCATTATATTCATCTGAGGAAGCATTGATTGAATATAATGCGAGTTTTCTTAAAAGTTAAGATTTCTCATTTCTTGAACATCATAACTAAACTTTTTTCCTTTTCTATGTTCTCAGCTATGACTACTACTCATAATAATTCTTTCTCCCTGCGATCCGTCCTTGAGAAGGACAAGTTAAATGGATCGAATTTTCTCGAATGGTATCGGAACTTGAGAATTGTTCTCAAGCAGGAGAAGCGGGACTATGTCCTTGAAAATGTTCTCCCTGAAAAACCGAGATCCAATGCTGCACATGCAGAAAGGAGTGCTTGGGACAAGCATTCCAATGATGTGGTCGATGTGAATTGTCTCATGTTGGCTACCATGAACTCGGACTTGCAGAAGCAATACGAGAACGTGGAGTCGCCAGTGGAGATGATTACTAGCCTGAAAAGCATGTTTCAGGAGCAAGCACGAACTGAGAGATACCAGACGGTTAAATCTCTCATTGAATGCAAGCTACCAAAGGACAGTCCGGTCAGTCCTCATGTCATTAAGATGATGGGTTATATTGATAACCTGGGGAGACTGGATTGTCCCATTAGCCAAGAGTTGGATACTGACATCATTCTGCAGTCACTGCCGTCAAGTTATGATCAGTTTGTTATGAACTATAACATGAATAACTTGACAAAGACATTGACTGAGCTGCATGGCATGCTCAAGACAGCTGAGCCAAATATCAAGAAGGGCTCTCCTAATGTACTTATGGTACAAGGGGGTAAGAAGTTTAAGAAACTTGGCAAAGGTAAGGGAAAGGGCAAGGCAGTCCCGGTTGAGAACCAGGACACGCCGGCGCCAGCCCCAAAGCCTAAGCCGGGCCCATCTGAGACTGATAAGTGCCATTACTGTAAAGAGCCTGGGCATTGGAAGAGAAATTGCAACAAATTCTTGGAAGAGAAGAAGAAGAAGAAGAAGACTTTCGAGACTTCATCTTCAGGTATTTATGTTATAGAAGTAAATGTTACCACTTCTGGTTATACTTCTTGGGTATTGGATACGGGTTGTGGTGCTCATATTTGTACAAATATGCAGGGCCTAAGCAACAGTAGGACGTTGGAAAGGGGACAAGTGGACCTGCGTGTGGGGAATGGAGCAAGAGTTGCTGCATTAGCCGTAGGAACATTTAACTTGTCTTTACCTTCTGGTTTGGTTTTAGAACTTCATAATTGCTACTATGTACCTGCTATAAGCAGAAATATTATTTCTATTCCTGTTTTGGATTTGGAAGGATATCAGTTTTCAATTAAGAATAAATGTTGTTCTTTTGATTACAATGATATGTATTATGGTAGCAGCCCATTAGAGAATGGGCTTTATGTTCTAAACCAAAGCACATAAATCTATAACATTAACACCAAGAGATTCAAATCAAATGACACGAATCAGACTTTTCTATGGCATTGTCGTTTGGGCCACATAAACGAGAAACGGATTCAAAAGCTCCATAGTGATGGGCTTTTGGGCTCATTTGATTATGAATCATGTGAGAAATGTGAATCTTGTTTACTAGGCAAAATGACTAAGGCCCCTTTCAACAAATTTGTTGAAAGGGCCAGTGACCTGTTGGGCCTTATACATACAGATGTATGCGGCCCAATGAGCACAAGTGCCAGAGGAAATTTTCGATACTTCATTACCTTCACTGATGATTTCAGCAGGTATGGCTATGTCTATTTAATGAGACACAAGTCGGAATCCTTTGAAAAGTTCAAAGAGTTCCAAAATGAAGTACAGAATCAACTTGGCAAAAGTATTAAGGCTCTTCGATCAGATCGTGGAGGAGAATACTTAAGCCAAGAATTCAGTGATCATTTGAGAGATTGTGGAATTGTTTCACAACTCACTCCTCCTGGAACACCACAATGGAATGGCGTGTCTGAGAGGAGGAATCGGACTTTATTAGATATGGTTCGATCAATGATGAGTCTCTCAACTTTTCCATTATCCTTTTGGGGATACGCTCTAGAAACGTCTGCGTTTACACTAAATAGGGTTCCGTCAAAATCAGTTTCAAAGACACCACATGAGATGTGGACTGGAAATGTTCCGAATGTGTCTTTCCTGAATATTTGGGGTTGTGAAGCTTATGTTAAGAGATTAATTACACATAAGCTCGAGCCCAAATCTGATAAATGCTACTTCGTTTGTTATCCTAAGGAAACCAAGGCATACTACTTTTACAACCAATCCGAGAACAAAGTGTTTGTTGCTCGGAACTGCGTTTTTCTTGAGAGAGAGTTTCTTTCCAAGAGAAACAGTGGGAGTAAAGTACAACTCGAAGAAGTTCGAGAACCGCAGGAAAATGCTCAACCCGTAGAGGAAGAGCAACAGTTGGATCTACAAAGAGTTGTAGAAATGGCGCCTGTGGAGCCTGAAATTCGCCGATCCGAAAGGATCCGTCACGAACCCGAGAGATATGGATTTCTCGTAACCAATTGTCATGATTTGTTAATCATTGACAGTGACGAACCAGCGAATTTCGAAGAAGCAATGATGAGCTCTGACTCCGCAAAGTGGCTGAAAGCCGCTGAATCCGAAATGGGATCCATGTCACAAAACCAAGTATGGACTTTGGTTGATTTACCCGATGGTGCAAGACCCATTGAGTGTAAATGGATTTTCAAGAAGAAAATTGATGTGGATGGAAATATTCAGATATATAAAGCAAGGCTAGTGGCAAAAGGTTTCAAACAAATTCATGGTATTGACTATGAAGAAACCTATTCACCTGTCGCCATGCTTAAATCCATTCGGGTTCTCCTAGCAACAGCTGCTCATTATGATTATGAGATCTGGCAGATGGACGTGAAAACAGCTTTCCTTAATGGAATTCTGGAAGAGGATGTGTACATGACACAACCCGAAGGTTTCATCGATCCAAATGCAGCTAGGAAAGTATGCAAACTTCATCGATCCATTTATGGATTGAAGCAAGCATCTCGGAGTTGGAATCTTCGTTTTGATGAAGCAGTCAAAAGGTTTGATTTCATCAGAAGCGAAGAAGAACCATGTGTTTACAAGAAGACTAGTGGGAGCGCAGTTGCATTTCTCGTGTTGTATGTAGATGACATACTTCTTCTCGGAAATGACGTTCCGTTGTTACAGTCTGTTAAGACTTGGCTCGGAAGTTTTTTTTCAATGAAAGACATGGGAGAAGCTGCGTATATTCTTGGAATAAGAATCTATAGAGATAGATTAAACAAGTTGATTGGACTGTGTCAAGACACTTATATCGATAAAGTCTTACACAGGTTCAGAATGCAAGATTCCAAGAAGGGCTTCATACCAATGTCTTATGGCATAAGTCTCAGCAAGAAGCAGTGTCCTGAGACACCTGCTGAGCGAGATCGCATGAGTCGGATTCCCTATGCCTCGGCGTTGTAATCCATCATGTATGATATGCTTTGTACTCGTCCAGATGTTGCTTGTGCTTTAAGCATGACGAGTAGATACCAATCGGATCCAGGTGAAAGTCACTGGACAGCAGTCAAGAATATTCTGAAGTATTTGAGAAATACTAAGGATAAATTCTTGGTGTATGGAGGAAGTGATGAGCTGGTAGTAAGTGGTTACACAGACGCAAGTTTTCAGACAGACCAAGATGATTTCCGATCGCAATCTGGTTACATCTTCTGCCTGAATGGCGGTGCAGTAAGCTGGAAGAGTTCCAAGCAGGACACTGTAGCAGATTCCACAACTGAAGTTGAGTACCTCGCTGCTTCTGAAGCGGCAAAGGAGGCTGTTTGGATCAAGAAGTTCATTACTGAACTTGGTGTGATTCCTAGCATTTCTGAGCCAGTGGCTTTGTATTGTGACAACAATGGAGCCATTGCGCAAGCAAAGGAACCTAGATCACACCAGAAATCCAAACACATAGAAAGGCGATATCACCTTATCCGTGATATTGTGAATAGAGGAGATGTGAAGATCAGCAGAGTCCCGACGGATGAGAATGTTGCTGATCCACTGACCAAGCCCCTCCCAAGGCCTAAGCATGAGTTTCATACAACTGCTGTAGGCATTAGATATCTTAAGATATGATCTTGATTTCAGTGGGAGTTGTATTTGTTTTAGTTATGACATGATGTTCACAAAGACATAATAGTTATGTTATTTTAATGAAATTGTTTCAGCATTATTTAATTGTGTTAATTAAATATATATAATGTCCCAAAGTAATTTATGACATTTTATAGGCCATCAAGTATGTGACTTGATCATGAAACCCTATAAGCAATAAATGACATAAATTATAATGGTCCCTGGTCGAGGTTGTTAACGTGGGACATTAACAACCACGTGAGACTAGTATGTGAGGTGACTGATGACCATGTTTCATGGAGTCATTAATAAGTGTATTAAAGTCAATCACATAGATATGTGTTAAAGAACACATGATCGGACTTGACCCGTTAATGAGAACTCTACAAGATGCTATATGAGTGTCATAAGAGTTTCTCATTACGACTAAAGAGAGTAGTTCTTAGACCTGAGTTCATCATGTCCTCTCTCATATTGATTGGTTCGTCTTGACTTTGTCAAACGTCAGCCGTAACTGGTGATTATAAAGACACTGATTAGGCGTATCATGAAATATGAAAGAGACATGGATGGAACAAGATGGGATTTGTACCTCCTATATAACAAGAGTTAAATATCTCTGGGCCTATCGAAGATTTGATACTGGAAATGCGTGGCCGCGCTCAAACGAGGTGATTGTCAGTCGTTTGTTTTTCATCAGTACAAATCGGGATTCGATAAACGTAATCTGGTTGAATAAGGATGACACAGTGCTTGCCTTATGCTAGATTGAGATATAGCTACAAAGGGATTAAAGGAATAGATGATTCCAGTACAAGTGGGAGATTGTTGGGAATGTCCTGAAATCTACTGTACTTGCTCTAAGTGAAAGTCGTATAGTCGAGATGAGACAATCACATAACACTAGGTAGTCATAACGCTTTGCTAGAAGCCACTTATGATCAATGAGTTGAGAACTCATTGCTAGTGTTATATGATCCTACAGGGTCACACACCTAAGCAAACTGGGCGTTAAAGACGAGGTTGATCATTAATGTAATGATCCAGTAAATGCATATGTGATATGCATTCGATATCAATGTTCTGGGGAGCATCGATCGTTGCAGATATTGCATCGATCGATGCACTCGCGGATTAATCAGATTAATTCGGTTTAATCGTTGGTTAATTCCGTTGTGGTTTAAGCCGACATATATAAGATATATGGTCGACCTAAACTCGTCCCTAACCTAATACACAGCCACCAGAACACAGAAACAGACCTCTCTAGAGATTAGATCTCTGTAAGGCACTAGCATCCCTGCGGTCCAGTTTGTGTGCGTGTGGATACCAGTAGAGGCGCAGCATTTGAGGCGCTTCGTGATCTCGATTATCTGCAAACACTTCAGCTGCATATTCATCAGGTAATCTCGAGATCTGTTAGATTCAATTACATGAACCTTAGATCCTAAGCTCGGAATTCAGACTAGGGTTGCTAATCCTGATTAGAACTGCTAGAAATTCCTTCAGAAGCCCTAGCAGAATCCCCTATAAAAAGAGGAGCATCCCCTTCATTTCTGCACATTTCCCGGAGCAACGAAGTTCTGCCGAAGCACCGAGCCAACTAGCCACCGCCGACCAGCCCGGAGCCGCCGACCGCCGGAGACCGACCACCGCCGCCGGCCGGACCACCGCGAGAGCAGCCGCCGTTCGCCGGACCGCCGCCGCGCCGACCGCCGGAGCCGCCGTGAACCACCGGAAAGTTCGCCGGAGATCGCCCGATTCCGATCCCGAACCCCGAGTCACCGTCTTCTCGATTCGTTTGAGTGTAAAGCCCTTCGATCTTCTCGTTCTTAAGGTGAGATTCCCGGATTCTCAGATCTACTCCGTTTTCTTCTTCTAAACCCCAGATCTGCTTCAGATCTATGCTTCTAGATCAAATCTGATCCGTAGAAGTCTGAACCGTATCTTTCATTTCGTCTCTCTCTCACTCAGATCTGCTTCAGATCTATGCTTCTGATGGATAGAAGTAGATCTGAACTGTATCTCTCTCTCTTCCACAGATCTGCTCCAGATCTATGCTTCTGCTGGATATAAGTGGTAGATTTGGACCGTATCTTCTTCGTTTATCCAGATCTGTTGGCTAAAACCCTAGATCCGTTCTTCTTTTCTCTAGATCTGTCTTCTAAACCTAGATCTGTGTGCAGGAATCCCGGATCTACTTCTCGTTCGTCAGATCTAGACTAAGGTGAGGACCGAACGTGATCTTTCTTTATTCTACTGCAGTAATGGGAACCAAAACCTCGTTAATAGTGTCCTTCCTAGATAGAGTAGATCTAGCGGATGAATTGCGTTGATGTGATTGATAAAAACCTAGAATCTAAGTGGTCGCTTAAACTGAAAACGGAACCTAGACCTTAGGATATCACTTGAACTGAAAACGTTGATTGTGCGTGAAGGCTATGTGTGGTAGAACTATTGTAGGTCCCCCGAAAGGGTGTTGTGTGGCAGGGGCATATACATTGCCGGGGTATGCGTCCCTTGAGAAAGCGTCGGGGGTTTGACGAGCCCCCAAGAAGGAAGGCCGACGGGCCAAAGAAGGATTGTGTGGGCCTACGGGCCAGGAGGTGCTCATGAGTGTGAAGGCACGAGTGGGTGTAGTTTGAGTGTGCCTTCGGGCGCGGGTGCAGGGTGTTATTAACCTTGGATTCGTTTTCTTGTTGTTGTGTTAGTTTAAAGTAGAGATAACGGTATTCCTAGAATCCGCCCTCACTGGGTATTGGTGTAAACCAATTACTCAGGCCTCCTTCGTTGTTTGTTTTACAGGTAACCCTGGAGCGTTACAGGGGTAGATGGACGGTGTGGTGTTACGTTTTGGGAGCGGGATTTACCTTCTCTTCTTTTACATTCTTTTCTTTATCGTTGGGACTTATGCGATTCTTCCGTTTTACGTTTAAGCTATTTTAATTGGTTCGTTTTTCTTGTAAGACTCCGCTTTCCATTTTAATCAAGTAAAACCTTTTCAGTTATTTAAGTGTTGGTCCTTGGTTCGCGTTTGTGGACTATGACTCGTGGAGTCAAAGGGTCGTTGACTTGGGATTGAAGGGACGGGTGTTACAATTTGGTATCAGAGCCAGGTTAGTCAAACCGATTCTGTCTCGGGAGACAATCCTGGGGTTTGAGGGTTCTGGTTGCTGCGGAATTCAGGGACGAATTCCCGTTAAGTGGGGGAGAATTTGTAATGGCCCTGACCCGACCCATTTGAGAAAGGCTTAAATAAATTAATTTGGCTACCTATATCACCAAGTGCACTTATCTTTTCCGGTTACTTGCTTGAAAGAACTCCAGAGTTAAACGTGCTTGGGCTGGAGTAGTCCCAGGATGGGTGACCTTCCGAGAAGTGACTCGTGGTAGCATGTGAGTGAGGAGAAAACACATGGGAAAAAGTCATGGGGTGATTGTAGGGTCAGTAAATTACTCGGTCGGGCCTACCAAAAATAACGCACCGACCGTCGGACAGGGGTGGGGCCCACGAACCCGAGAGAGGGATGGGAAACTCACCGGTATGAGCGGACGGGGCGTTACAAATTGACTGATTAAAAAGTTATAAAAACGAAAACTGTTTGCATGATTTTTTCTAGAAATTGAAAATTGGGGTATATAATATATATCAGTAAATAAAGAGCAATATTAAAAAAAAATGGTGGAAAGTTGTGGCGCCACTTGCGAAGTAAACTTTGGAGTTGGATCACTGAGCAATACAGCTGGACACGAGCCAGTGTGGGGCTTCACTGCCGACCCAAACGGAGAAGAAACTTTCCTGATATAACGGTCCAATATATGACCGTTGTAACCTGCAATCTCTTGCTCCTTTTCTTTAATAAATTAATATTTATGTTTATTCATCTCATAAAATCTACTTTTTCCCATTACGCAAGAGAAAAACACCTATGATTTACCTGAAATTCGAATGTTTTATTCTTTAGTTTGCTGCACATACTTAATATCCATTTAAAAAACCTCGAAAATGTTTGATAGAATTTAAAAATACTTCAAACGATTCGCTTTAGTTTGATAACAAAAAAAGATTGTATCATAATATATTTTGATCTTTAGATTATAAACTTTTTTTGAAATAGTATTTTGGAAGTTTTGAAAATCGATACTAAAACATTAATATTTAAACAGTTATTTTGGAAGTTAACCAATAAAAAACAGTTATATTGGATCATTAAAGTCACAAATAAGCAGTGATCAAGAAAGCGCTAAGAACAATGTTTTTAAAATTGGATCGGCGACTGAACCGGTAAAGCTTTTGAGTCATGGATTAATATGGTCTGACCGGATACGACCGGGTTCGACCATATTTGATGATAATTTAAAAATAATATATATATATATATATATATAATGTTATTAATTTCAAACTATCAAATAAGACACTTTAATAATCATAATTTTTTAAAACATGTGTAACAATTATTAAAAAAATATTTCAAAAGTTTAAATTTTAAATAATAATGTTTCGACATATTTAAAAGATGTTGAGATCTAGACCAAAAGACGTTTTGAAATACTTTAAATAGATAATTTATCTTCAAAACGTATTGTTCATCAGTATATACATCATGTTTCTTAGATGCATAGTTTTTACTTTCTATGTTATTCGTCTATTGAGATAAGATATAAAATATAGTAACACATTTAATCTTACTTTTTAATAAATATTTAAAATTAATATAGTTATATTTGATTGTTAGGAAATAAAAAGTAATTAACAAAATATAAAATAACATTTTTTTTATAAACCCGGTTTGATATGGTTCAATGGATCGCCGATTTCCGGTTTTTTGGCGGTCCATTCCGGTTTTTTAACCGGTTCAACTATCATTGGGTTTTATAATCACCCAACCCGGATATGTTTCCGGTTCGAGGTTCAACCCGGTCCGACCGTCGGGTCGGTCCGGTTTTAAAAACACTGGCTAGGAACTAATCGGACGGTGACCCTACGCCTAACACCGAGAAGGCCTAATCGGAAACCTAGATTATAATTAGGCGGCCTAAACGTTTATAAGATTAAACAATATATTGAATATATACAACAAAATATATGAAATGTCATAATTTATAAATAATAAATTTATATTAATTTATTTTCATAAGATTTTATAATGTAATATATGAATTATTATAGTTTATAAATAATAAATATCATATTAATATATTATTGTAATATTATAATTTTCTAGGCGGATTAAAAGATAATTGTCACGGTTCATGGGAGCATAGCGCCTAGACGGAGCCTAAGCGGCCGCCTAAAACGCTTTTTAGAACACTGCAAATAAGTAATGTCTTAAGCTTTTTTATGTAATAACCGATCATTATTTAGAAAAACATACAGTTTTCTGTTTTTATATTTTGCAGTTACGAATATATTCAATCTTTTATTATGAAACCACAACTTGTAGATGTAGAAAAGAAATTTTAATTAAATTTAGTTCCCTCGTCTAAAATTTTAGTGTGCCTCAAAATATGGGTTTTTATTTATTTTAAAACAGTTGTGTAGTTTTGAAATCAAATTTTGAAGTGTTATTGGTCAAAATAATACTGAAAACTACATCATATATATGATGACATCAACGTCTATACTTAGTCCATAAGCTATATTTGCATTTTTTTCTACGACAAGACTCTTGTCCCTTCAACACTAAAATCAAAATGTGGTTTAATTAATGTAATACTTTATTTAGTAAGTAGTATCTACTTTGCCCCCACACTCATGTCATTAATATCCACCACGTTGTTGGTATCTAGAGTGATCTGGTTATATAATGCTCCCATGACTAACTCAACAACTTACTTAACAATATCATCCTATCTTTCTTTTTTTCGTTAGAAGATTACCATTTCATTACGATGATCGGATGCGTTTTCGGATACAAACTTAGAAATCTAAAGCCGGCTATCACAGGACGATACCAGAGCCAAGAACCGGCGGATTAACATACAATCCCCGGAGACACCAAAATAGCAAGACAACAAAACGAAAACAATTACAAACCTAAAACAAAAACCGTTAAATGGAGAGAGCTAACTCCAACTGATAATCAACACAAGTCAGGTTCACAACAGGTAGAGAAGACATCGAAGAGGAGGCGAGCGCCAAACACCGAGAGAGGAAAGGAGCGTGACATCTGAAGCCGAGATTATTGAGGTTTGCCCACCGCCACTCATTATATTGCTCCATCCATGGGAGCCACGAGCCGGACGACTGGAGATCAAACCAAGGAAGCTGAGGGACCAAACTGTTTTACCACTCGCCACCGACCGACTAGATGCTAAGAAGACCGAAGCCTCAATCCCTTAAAGATGTGCCGGAGAACCCTTGCCCGAGGTAGGAGACCCAAGGCAGAAGATAAATACGCGAACCACAGGAATTATGTCGATGCACCAACAACAAGGGAAAGCACACTCCCAATGCTAAGAAACAACACCCCACGAAGCCTAAAAATCTAATAAAACGCAGCCACATCGCAAGAGCACGAACCTGCCAAGCTACACAAGACCAATAGCAAGAGAGCACCCACCACGAGACTAAACCTCAAACAGAAACCATGACCAGAGCAACATCAAGTCGGAACTAACCCATAGCAACACCATCAACAACTTTATCACTAAAACCAAACGACAAAGACCAGACAAAACCTAACTTAACCAACACCAACCAAGGCCAATATCAACCCAAGTAAACCGATAAGCTCGAGAACGAGAAAGAATATCTCATTACCGTCGCGAAATCAAAACTGGACGAGATCCACCGATGATGGACCCAACCGGAGACGCATCACCCAAACCCTCAAGCCACCGGAAAAACAATCCACAGGGAAGACGACGAGATAAGCACCGCGAAGAACAGGGAAGCACTGAAAGGACTCCACCACCGGATACAAAACCGGCTAACTCCTGCTCGTCAGAGACCGCCACCACAAAACCACCCGGCGCAAAACTCTGAGGATTGACGGCGATAGATACCGGATCTGCACGGACTCGACATCGAATCAACGCTGGAGAAGACAGGCGACCACCAACCTAAAGCAGAACAAAGACAGGGGCCTCTCCCGGCGGCAACGACGCGGATCGTCGGCCGCCGGAGAGGAAACGTGAAGAAACTGAGAAGGACCGGCTGCTGTCTCGATTACAGGGCCAGAGAGAGTTTCTTTTAGGGTGCCTCTCTATGGTCTATTTTTCCTCTTTTATAGAACTACAATATCATCCTATCTATATCTATAGTTTTTTTTTTGGGTAAAATGTTAAAATTTATTACATTTTCAGTTTTTTGTACAGAAATACAGAGATAACAAAGAAAACAAATTAACAAATAAAAGAACTAAAAACAACACAATTCGAATACGAAACAACGAAATGATACATATCGACCCGAACGAATAACTTTGAAACCGAGTCAACTCCGGACAAGAGAGTAGCAATCAAACGAGAACCGTCGACCACACCGCTTTGCCATAGCTCCAAGAAACTAGAGTTCACATCATAGTTGCCACGAGTATCCTCCTAAGGTCAGCTCTCAAACCTCAAATGAAGAACACCTACAGCTTCTCCGAAAACTAATGGGATCTCTGGGGCCTATGACGGACTAATCTGCCGCTGTCGACAAGGGAGCCCAAGCGGGCCGTCGAAGTGTCAACTCCAATTACCATCCCCATGTGAACGTATCTCTCAGGAATCAGCCTCCACATAAACAAAATTAGCCGCCATAAAAACCTCGGCGCCTCTACATCTCAGGTCCAAAACCGACCCACCAACACCACCAGTTTGAATTGGAGCCAACCCAGGTTCAAACCAATATCCACATCGCTAATCCCGCATCTAGATTGACCAAAAACACCGGCGAAAGAAACCCAGACCACGCTGATAGTAAACAGCACCGGAGTTACACCGCAGAAGAGCGGAGAACTGCTGCCGAGCCACCTGCCTTACCACCGCCGGGAAACACCGCATGTGGATCCTCGTATCCGGAAGAGCGCGAGCCACCTTGATGTGGCTTGCCCCTAGACAGGAGCCGCCGCCGACACCCTTTGACGGACAAGGACCCGTCCTAAAGATCCAACAGTCACCGCTGGGAAAGAAGGAGGACAGCTCCATCTTCACCTCCTCAACTCCGCGAAATGGAAACTCCGAGAGACAATCCATGCAGAAAGAGGTCGAACCAGTACAGAAGAGGAAGAACACCACCTTGCCACTGCTTCCGACACCGAGCACGCCATGACGGAGCTGAGGACACGCCGAGGATATGTTGGAATTGTGTCCAGTAATCTCGGTACTGTCTCTAGAAAGTAAGAGTATGTCAATGATCAGACATAAGTCATATAATGCTGGGGGTCATGATGGCTTGCTAGAGTCCGCTCATGATCTATAAGTCTTGGACTTATTGCCTTTATTATATGATCCCATATGGGTCACACGCCTAAGCTAACAGGAAAATATGTTGGAACGGCTTAGCAGAAGTACGACAAAAGTGCCAGGCATTTGTCGTACTAAGAGAGAAAGATTAATGGGTCTGATTAAATGGGATTTAATCAGATTGGTGTTTTGGGCCCATAAGCCCAAAAGGGAAAGAGAAGGCTTTTAATAATCAAAAGGCCAAGTCTCTTTCTCCAAACCCGAACCCTAGCCGCGAATCCTCTCTCCCTCTGCGCCTCTCTCCTCGTGGTCTAGCAGCCATTCCTGTGATCGCGTGTGTGAACCTTTGGAGGATTCATCCCTCGGTGCATCTATCTGATCTCTGACCTGTTCTATTCCTTCCGCTGCAACAAACAGGTAAAAGGTGAGATCATCTAATGTTTCTAATTCAAGAGAACCTAGATCTGTATGTTTAGGTTGATATGAATCTGTGAATTACATCAGGATCAACCAAACGAATTCCCACAGTGGTATCAGAGCCAGGTTCTTAGGATTTCTTGTTTTAGATTCATGTTTAGGATGTTTAATCTGTTTAGAAGTGTTTTGAATCCATTACTGATAAGAAAAACACTTAAGAAACTGAATTGAATCCTGAACAAACGTTTGAAATCACAAAACCGAGCTATATGACTCGGGTTTTGTTGATCGGCCAAGGAGAGATCGACCGGCTTGGCCGGTTGGTCATCACGGCCGAGAGGTATGGCCGGTTCAATCGACCGCGAGGCAAGCGTCGCATGGATCCGTAAGGATCGCATGGACTGCGTCGTCCGGTTGGATCGAATCGATCGTGGGCTTAGGCGGGCGGATCGGATCGTCCGATCGAAGGATCGATCGCGTCCCGGCTGTGCATCGCCTCGTCCCGTCCCGAGCTTCCCGGCTGTGCCGATCTCGACGATCATCCCGTCCGGTCATCTCGATCTCGGATCATGCGGCTTGCGGCTGGACGATCGTGACTTGATCGAGAAGCTAGGTCACACCGTGATCGGTTTGTGACCATTCGTTTCGGTTCGGTTTAAAACTTGGTTAAAATCAATCGTTCTGGTTTAATAAACAGATTTTAATAATTTTATTAAATCTGGTTAAACCGGGATAAGAAATCCAATGTCGAAAGAAATATTGGATTTAGTGCCTAAACCAGGAATTTCTAATTTGATTTGGTTGGACCAAATAAATTGAGAAATTCCGGTTTAGTAAATAACCGGTTGACAATTGTGGTCATCGTAGTAATTAAAACTTGGTTAGACCAGTTTTAATGAACCAGACCGGTTATGTCAATTAATTGGACAATTGGGTCATGTCTTGGACATGGACCAATTCTTGGGCCTCGGGCCAAGAAGTTAAAACAATTGGGCCAATTATTTGAGTCTTTCTTCAGATTAATTTAAAATCTATTTTATAAAATTATAAAGTCGTTTTTAAATTAAAGTTTCCGAGATTTTGAAATTAGAAAGTTTCTTAAAATAGAAATTTCTGAATTTGCGGGTTTTGGATTTTAAGAAATTTCTAAAGTTAGAAAGTTTCCGTTTTTAGAAAGTTTCCAATTTTAGAAAGTTTCCAAAAATAGTAGGTTTCCAAAAAAATAGAAAGTTTCCCGAAATAGTAATCTTCTATTTTGGGAATGAAATTTTAATAAACCTACGAACCTCAAATAATATCAAGCGTTGGATGTCTTGTCCAGGCTATGTCAGCTGTCGAAGCCCATTCAATTGTATTCATGGCCTTACAGTGTGAGGATGTCTGCTTTTGCGTGGGTAAGACAGTTTGTGATTCATAAATGTCATTGGGAGTCCCAGACATTAATGGTTACATGACTGTATAGTCTGGTTTTCTTGACTAGGCCATCGGGAGTCCCGGGCCTTGAGACATCAGAGTGGATTGGGCCTCGGGCCCAGATTCACAACCAAGAGTTATATCACGGATATAATTAGCCGATATAGGGCTTACCGATATAAGCTAAGGTTGGGTGACGGCCAGTGGCCCACTTTAATCCTAGTTATATGTGGATCTTGGAATCATTATATTCTATTGAGGGTAACTGATGTTATTGAATATAATGCGTGATTAATCATATTAAATTTAATACGAGATTAATCATATTGAACATATTAACTAAAATTTTTATCTTATATTTCAGTTATGACTAGCACAAACAATCAAAACACTTTCTCGATCCGGTCTGTTCTTGAGAAGGACAAACTGAACGGATCAAATTTCTTGACTTGGTCGCGGAACCTGAGGCTAGTCCTCAGGCAGGAGAGAAAGGACTATGTTCTTGAGAGAGCTCTCCCCGTGAGGATCGGGTCCAATGCTTCTCATGCAGTATATGATGCTTGGAATAAGCATTATAATGATGCGGTAGATGTGCGTGGTCTGATATTAGCTACCATGGACTCAGACTTGCGAAAGCAATATGAGAACATGGAGTCGCCAATAGAGATGATCAGCAGCCTGAAATTGAAATTTCAGGAGCAGATAAGAGTGGAGAGATACCAGTTGGTTAAGTCTCTCACTAGCTGCAAGCTACCAAATGATCATCCAGTGAGTCCTCATGTCAGTAAAATGATGGGTTACATTGATAACCTGAGGAAACTGGATTATCCAGTTAGCCAAGAATTGGCAACTGAGATCATTCTACAGTCACTGCCGTCAAGCTATGATAAGTTCAGAAGGAACTATATCAAGAAAGGCTTAACGAAGACGCTGACTGAACTGCATGATATGCTCAAGACAGTTGAGCCAAACGTGAAGAGTACCCTAAATAATCTCATGAATGAGAAGGGTAGGTTTAATAAACCTAATGCTGACAAGGGTGAAGGCAAAGTTGTCCAGATTTTGAATCATGGCAAGCATGTGTCTTCTGAGCCCGAGTCAGATACCTCTTACGTTGGTAAGTGCTGCTACTGTAAGGAGACAGGGCATTGGAAGAGAAATTGCATTAAATTCATGGAAGATGATGAGGAGTTAAAGTCGATGTATGAGACTATTTCCTCAGGTATTCATGTTATTACTTCAAGTTCTACCTTAAAGGTATTGAATACTGGTTGTGGCACTGATATTTGTGATAATATGCAGAGCCTAAGCAACAGTAGAACGTTGAAGGAAGGGCAAGTGAAACTACATGTCTGGAAGGAGCTTGGGATGCTGCCTCAGCCGTAGGGTTTTTCACTTATAGATCCCTTTGAGGCTTGGTTTTGTATTAAGTAATTGCTACAATGTACCTGCTTTAAGCAGAGTTGTTTTTCATTTTCTTGTAAGAATTTGAATGTTTTTTCATTTTGATAAAAGACAAGTTTTGTTCTTTTGATCTTAATGAAATATTAATTGTAGCACCCTATTCATGGAATGGGTTTTATATATCTTAAACCAAAGAGTGCCTAAAATAACATAAATACCGAATTGGTTTAAATCTGATGAATTAAACCTGATTTTTCTTGGCATAAAGTCTTGGTCACTTCAGAGTAAGTCGGATTCAGAAATCCCATAGTCATGGACTGTTGGGCTCATTTGATAAAATATCTTATGAGACATGAATTCTGTTTACTGGACCAAAAGGAAAAGGGCCTATCTTAGCCGAGCTAGAGAAAGGCCCAAAGGCTTATTGGACCTAGAACATACTGATGTATGTGGCCCAATGAGCAGTAATGCCAGAGAAAATTTCCTGTACTTCATTGTCTCTACTGATTACTTCAGTGAGTGTGACTGTGTTCATTTGATGAGACACAAGTCGGAATTCTTTGACATGGTCGAAAGAGTTCCAGAATGAAGTATAGGATCTGAATGACAAAAGTATTAAGACTCTGGATTAAATCACGAGTGAGAATACTTAAGTCATTGATTGTGTGATCATCTTAATGAGTGTGAAATCGTTTCACAACTCATTTCTCCTGAAAACCTGAAGGTGTTTCTGTGAGAAAGAATCAGATCTTATAAGAAATGATTAAAGATGAATCACACGAATCTTCCATGATATTTTAAGAATAACGCTCTAGAAATATCTAAGTTTACGCTAAAATAGTTCCACAAATATCAGTTGAAAGACACCACGTTAATGTGGATTGGAATCGATCCAAATTTGTCTTTACTGAGTATTTGTAGTTGTGCTACTTCGCTGGTTGTCCTAGAGAAACTAAGGCTTGTTACTTTTACGTCCAATCTGTTTTCTAAGAAGGGAAGTTATTTTCCAAGAAGAACAGTGGGAGTAAAAGTATAACTCGAAGTTTTCTCAGGGAAACCAAGGCTCGGTACTTTTACGACCATTCTGTTTTCTAAGAAGGGAAGTTACTTTCCAAGAATAACAGTGGGAGTAAAAGTACAACTCGAAGAAATTCGAGAAATACAGGAGGCTGCTTAACCTATTGAGGGAGAGCAGCGGAAGGATTTACAGATTTCTGTAGAATCTACTCCTGTGGAGCCTGAAGTTCGCAGATATGAATGAATCAGTCACTAATCCGAGAGTGAATTCTCGTCATTAGTTTAGCCTGATGATCATTGAATGTTCGCATGATCTGATGATCATTGAAAGCGACAAATCTGCGAAATCCTAGGAAGCGAAAGTGAGCCCAGACTCCGAAGAATTACATTTTGTGTAAGTTGGCTTCATCGATCCATTCATGGATGGAAGCAAACATATCGGAGTTGGAATCTTCGTTCTGTAGTCAAGGTTTTGACTTGAACAGGAACGAAGCGGAACTGTGTGTTTACTAATAGATTAGTGGGAGCGATATTGCATTTCTCATAGTGTATGTCGATGACATACTGATTCTCGGATATAACGTCCCAACGCTGTAGTCGGTAAAGGACTAGCTTGGGAGTTGGTTTAATGAATGACATGGGTAAAGCCACGTAGTTCTTGGATTTTGGATCCAGAGATAGAGATCCAAAAGAGCTGGTAGGATAAAGTCAGGATTCTTAAATTGACAAAGTCCTACACGTTTTGAGCAATCCAAGAAGGGTTTTATGCCAATGTCACATGGCATTAAGTTAAGCAAGATACAGTATCCTACGATAACTGCTGAGCTTAAATGCATGGATGAGATTCCATATGCGTCGGCAATTGGATCTATCATGTATGCCATGAAACGTACTTGTTTGATGTTGCTTTAATGTTAAGCAAGACAAGTAAAGACCAGTCAAATCCAGCAAAGAATCACTGGATTGCCGTAAAGAATATCCTAAAGTATTTTAGGAATACTGAGGATAAATTCTAGAGTTACGGAGAAAGTGAGGTGCTACGAGTCGGTAGAGTTTGAAAGGCAAGTTTCCAATAGACAAAGATGATTTCCGATCACAGTCCGGTTATATCTTGTGTCTATCTGGCGGTGCAAGGCACTGTTGCTGACTCAATGACTTAAGCTGAATATTTCGCAACTTGGGAAGTGGCGAAAGAGGTTGTTTGGAAAGAAGAGTTCGTCACTGAACTTGATGTGATTTCCAGCATAGATGAGACTAGCTGCACATCAGAGGTCCAAACACCTTGAGGATAGGTATAACCTATTCCGTAAGATAAATGACAGAGAAGTTAAGTAGATCAGCAAGTTTCAACGAATGAGAACGTTGCTAATCTATTAACGAAGCCACTCCTTAGGCCTAAGCACGAGTCGCGGACTGTTGCTGTAGGATAAGTAAAATTAAGATGTAGTCTTAATTTCAGTGGGAGTTATTAAAGGGCTTTATTTAGTTATTGGATATGTTCTTGAAATAACATTTAAGATGTTTAATGAAATTATTATTTCAAGATTATTTTAACTGTGATGAAATAATCGTTCCAAAGTGATATAAACCATTTTATAGGTCATCGAAGTAAATGACTTGATCTTGAGTCATCAAAGTCATTTAGCTTGATCATGAGACCCTATATTTGATAAATGTTTTATATCATTCTGTCCCTAGTCGAAGGTTGTTGAAATTGGAACACCAACAACCGTGTGAGACTGGATTGGTACGTGACTTATGACAAAGTCTCAGTGTGTCATAGATGCGCGGCATCAAAGTCAGTACATAGGTGTATGTTTGGGAACATACGACCGGACAAGACCCGCTTATAAGAACTCTTCAGGATATTTATATCTGTGTCATAAGAGATTCTTACTACGACTATAGAGTATAGTCCTTAGACCTGAGTTCGCATGCATGTGACTGCACATGGACTAATGCACTTTGATCATTGTCTAACGCTATCGTTCTGCGATAGTTATAAGGACCTTGTTTGGGTACATTATGAAATGAGTAGTTTACAGTGATGGAACAAGACGGAATTTGTCCCTCCAATATAAATGGAGTGAATATCTCTAGGCCAATCGGAGATTTGAATACTGGAAAATGCATGGCCATGCTCAAACGGACTGTCCCGAGTCGTTTGGATTGTCAGTATCGAATCAGAGTCCGATGAACAAGATTATGCTTTATAAGGATGACACCAATCTTGCCTTATGACTAATCGAGATATTGAGACAAAAGGATTATGAATACAGAGAGATTCCAGTACAAGTGGGAGATTGTTGGAATTGTGTCCAGTAATCTCGGTACTGTCTCTAGAAAGTAAGAGTATGTCAATGATCAGACATAAGTCATATAATGCTGGGGGTCATGATGGCTTGCTAGAGTCCGCTCATGATCTATAAGTCTTGGACTTATTGCCTTTATTATATGATCCCATATGGGTCACACGCCTAAGCTAACAGGAAAATATGTTGGAACGGCTTAGCAGAAGTATGACAAAAGTGCCAGGCATTTGTCGTACTAAGAGAGAAAGATTAATGGGTCTGATTAAATGGGATTTAATCAGATTGGTGTTTTGGGCCCATAAGCCCAAAAGGGAAAGAGAAGGCTTTTAATAATCAAAAGGCCAAGTCTCTTTCTCCAAACCCGAACCCTAGCCGCGAATCCTCTCTCCCTCTGCGCCTCTCTCCTCGTGGTCTAGCAGCCATTCCTGTGATCGCGTGTGTGAACCTTTGGAGGATTCATCCCTCGGTGCATCTATCTGATCTCTGACCTGTTCTATTCCTTCCGCTGCAACAAACAGGTAAAAGGTGAGATCATCTAATGTTTCTAATTCAAGAGAACCTAGATCTGTATGTTTAGGTTGATATGAATCTGTGAATTACATCAGGATCAACCAAACGAATTCCCACAGGATAACCACCGAAAGAGAAAATAGCAGGCCACGAACAAAGCAACAACAAATCTCAGAGGAGAATGAGGCGGAAGAGGCAGAGACGCCGACGACAGAACACGCGACGCCTCACCTCCATTGCAGCTTCAGCCCCACGACGCCGCGGAAGCCACGCTACCTGCGCAAGAGAACACCGCCGAGAACTGCTCCGATGTAGCCACCGAATCCGATGGATCCCGAAACCAAAAACCGCAAAAAGCAGAGAGAGAGAGAGAGAGAGAGAGAGAGAGAGAGAGAGAGAGAGAGAGAGAGAGAGAGAGAGAGAGAGAGAGAGAGAGAGGAGAGAGAGAGAGAGAGAGAGAGAGAGAGAGAGAGAGAGAGAGAGAGAGAGAGGAAAAAGGAGTTTGGCGCCGGTGCTGAGGAAAACAAACCAGATCTGAGGTAAAAGGTTGGCGGCGGTATTGGTTTGAGAGGGTTTTTAGGTTAAGAGAGAGTGAGAGAGAGAGAGAGAGAGAGAGAGAGAGAGAGAGAGAGAGAGAGAGAGAGAGAGAGAGAGAGAGAGAGAGAGATCCGAAATATGGGTCATTTACCTGATGGATAATAATATTAGAAACTATGGGTATCAATTCGGTTCCAAATTTAAACTGATATCCAATCTATTAACCGAAATTCGAAATACCTCTATTAAAAAGTCACAAAATTGTAGTTGTCAACCTTATCTCACATTGTAAAAACTCTTTTTCTTTGTTTTTCAAAATTATAATAGGTTATTTTACGCGCTAGATTTTTCATTTTTATGTTTAAATGACAAAATACATTAGTGATAAATATGTGAAGGTTGTGACAGATTAGGGTTTAGGACAAAGATACTCAATAAAATGAAAACTAAATTATGTTTATACCCTCTATTAAAGTAAAATAAAAATAATAAAATGGATACATAGCTCGAACTCACGTGTATTCTTCGCATAAATCTATATAAAATATGAAGATACAAGTATTAAACGGTTTTGAAAATTGAGGACCGGACTGACCTGGAACCATATGAAATGAATCTAAATTGAAATACTTACGGTCTTAAATGGGTAGGAAAGTCATCTAACCGATAGACCCGTAATCAATCAGTTTTTACGCGGATTTGATCGGTTCTTATCCAAAATCGATTCGAATATTCGAATGTCGATGCCTAACGAAAACTAACCTTAAGATTTTGACCCGGTTCAGTTCAGTAGACTTAAAAATAAATTTAGTTTTTGGTTCGGTTCGATAGTCGGTTAGTTTGGTTTTTCATTAAAAAAATGAAAACCAGCCTAAACCAAACTGAACCATATACAAATTTCGAACCGAACTAACCGAAATTAACCAAAAATAACTAAAATTATTCTAACAATAATCAAATTCAACTGAAATCTAACCGTAACCCGAAAACTTTGGTTCAATTCGGTAGAATTTTCAAAATAATTATCTGGAAACCGAACCAAATCGAACCAAAATTTTATTAGGTTTAGTTCGACACAAATTTGGAGAAATCGAATAATCGGAAACCCGAATTATCCAACCCGGAAAACCGAAAATCTGAAGTCGCACCCCTAGCTAAAACAATGAATTTACAGTCCAAAAGCATCTTGCTTTACTATATTGATGTGCGTATCGAATGAATAGAATATCTGATTCGGTGTTGGTATATCAAGTGGTAGTTGCTTGAGTAAGAAGTAATCAATATATTTTAATATAAACAATTAGATTTATAATAAGTAGTATAGGTTGATTAATAAGAATTTTGTAAGTTTTATATAGTATATTTAGCCTTTAGAACAATATCATCAAACCACATTTTAAGAATTGTATGTGGATTTACAAAAAAGTTCAAATTCGTTTATGCTCATAGTCATGCTCTATATTCTCCAAAACAAATAGCATGTACATATAAATGTAATGTAAATGATGAATACGATTAGCGGGAATTAAAACTTCGTGGAAAGTAACGTATATTAGTTTTTTTTTTATCAACCGTATATTAGTTATTTTTTTTAAAAAAATGTCATCTAAATTTCTTGATTTACTTTCATAGCTAGTTCATGCATGGATAATCATTCCTTTGTAGTGGATATTCATATGAAAGTAGTAACATATTTGTTGGAGTCAAGTTTAGCACTTTCCTAAAAAGGCCTATTCATGATTATAGGTCGGCTCAGAATGGGAAGTCGGTGAAAGGGCCCAAGACGGTAAAACTTAGGTTAAACTGGATTTAGGGCAGCCGGCTTACATGAGGGTTTTGAAAGATTAAAGGCGGCGTTTATCGATAATATGGAAATATTCCATATCTCGGTAAAGTCGGATATTAGGAAATCTCGGTATTTATTTTCTATTTTCCTTATTGTTAAACCGACTTGTAAACCTTATAAAAGGAACCTCATTGATGAATAATATTTCACGCTTTTCATAATATTTTCGCTAGAGAGACTTTAGAGCAAACCTAAACCTAAAACTCTCTCCGGCGACTTACAGCATTCTCTTACCGGCTTCCATCTCGGAAACGCCGGCTTTAAACCCTAACTTCCTAAATCTCACTGTGTTCTTTAATTCTTCTTTTAGAATCCCTAATTCAAAAACCCTAAAGTTCTTGCTATCTTTGGATACGCGAAACTGAGATCTTACAATTGGCGCCGACTGTGGGGATTTCTAAGAGAAATTTCTGAAACGAGATGTCGGGAAACGGTAACGAAACAGATTCGGAAAACCCTAAGGTTGACCTAAGCGACCATGAGGGAAGTGATTACAACCAGAGTGATCACGAAGATGATGCAGCCAAAGGCGGCAAGCAGCCGCGAAACACCGCCAAGACAAACAAAGCTCGAGATGACGGCAAACACGCCCCGTCACTCATCGAAACAGAGGCTCAAATCGAGCAAGACAAGGTTTTAGCCACTCTAATGGCCAAGATCGACTCGCAGAACGACCTGATCAAAACGTTCTCGGAGAAAATTGACCTGCTGCAAACAGAGCAAGCGAAGATCCTTTCAGGACAGCAATCCAGAAAACCCAGGAGAGAGGTGCCGTCAAAGGTGAAAGACAAAGTTGCCAGACGACTGATCTATAGCACATCTGAGGAAAGCCACCGTGAACAGAGCCGTAGCAGCGAATCCAGGAGTAACCCGCGTAAGGAAAGCAACAAGGATACTCGCGAGCATAGCTCACATCGGAAGGAGGGCTCTGAAAGATCCAAACGGAGCGAAAGTAGACATAACGACCGAAGTGATGAGAGGTATTCACCCGACAGAGAGGAACATACCAGTCACCAGACACGGGACGTGCACCACAGACGAAATTCGCGACGTGAGAATGGCTCGCACCGAGACAACTATCGCCGCGAGCGAGGTATGTCGTACGAGAAAACTCACGGAGCGTCTATTCGCGGAGCAAGTCGCAACCATGTCGAGAAACAACTGATTGAGCTCAAAGACACCCTAAAAGAATTAAAAGGGGAGGTCCATGGCGTGAAGGGGTCCGCACCCGAGATAGACCGAATCATCGAGGAAACTCGTAGGACTCCCTTCACCTCGCGCATCACGAACACGTATATCAGGCAAAGAGAGAAGCTCAGGCTACCGATGTACGACGGCACCAAAGATCCAGCGACCCATCTCACAACGTTCAAAATCATGGCGGCAAAGGCGCGGTTCTCATCAAGTGAGGAGCGTGACATCGGCTTCTGCCAACTATTCACCGAAACCCTGGAAGGAGACGCGCTAAACTGGTTCTCCCGACTTCCATCCAAGTCAATCGATAGCTTCTCGGACCTCACATGGGCATTCGTAAGGCATCACTTTGCCTACATTCGTAAAGACACTTCGCTAAGCGCGTTGATGTCGATGACGCAAGAGAAGAAGGAAACCTTGAAAGATTTCGTAGAAAGGTTCAGGGCGGTGATGACACGAGCTGAGGCACCAGATAAGTTCACTATCGCAGCCCTGACAAACGCCGTCTGGCACGAATCGCCATTTTACCAAGATTTAGTCATCAACCCGCCACTAACCATCGAGGACGCACTCCATCGGGCAAACAAATTCGTGGAATTGGAGGAGAAGAAGGTCGCATTGGCAAAGAGATTCGGTTCTGGCAAACAGGCAGATAAGAAGGAGGAAAGAGAACCCAGGCAGCATTACGACGGTAAAAGCGCCAAAACAATGGTTGTGGACGGCGCCGACAAGTCCCGGTCATCAAAGCCGTGGAATAAAAGAGGGAAAGAGGCGAAGAAGGCGCAAGCAGCCTCCGCTACGGGGGACAAGTACTGTGAATACCATCAAGCTACGTCGCACGACACGGCTGAATGTCGGAATCTCAGAAACGCACTCTACTCCCGACTTTCCAATGAAGAAATCAAGGCGGCCATCGAAAGGTTGAAGAAGGAAGAATCGGGACAGAAGAAGGAAGACAAAGCCGACGAGCAGGCTCCCAAGCAAGATAAACCGCCACGGCGTATCAAAAGCATAGCTTTGAAACGCAACCGTGAAGAAGAAGAGGAGGACGAAGAAGAAACCCCCAAGACCATCCGAAGAATCAACATGATCATGGGTGGTCTAATCTCCGTAAATGATTCGGTCCGGTCAATCAAGGTCTATGAACGCCTAGCATTGGCCGCGCAAAAGGCGCCTCAACCGATCCTATCGGATGATCCGCCCGTCATCTTTACCGACCAGGACCTCTATGGAACTCACTACCCTCATAACGACCCGCTGGTGGTTGAGCTTCTGATCGGAAGTTGCCAAGTATCTCGAATACTGGTGGACACCGGGAGCTCGATAGACTTAATTTTCCTAGATACACTCAAAAAGATGGACATTAAGGAGGAGGATATCAAGCAGAAGGCCAAGCCGCTTACCGGGTTCACAAGTGAGACGACGTACACAATTGGAACGATCAAGTTGCCTGTCTTCGCAGGAGGAGTTAACAGATTGGTGAGGTTCCACGTCATTGACAAACCAACCATCTATAACGTGATCCTTGGAACTCCATGGCTATACAGCATGAAGGCGGTATCCTCGACGTACCATCAATGTCTGAAATTCCCGACACCTAAAGGAATCCAGACAGTCAAAGGATGCCAGAGCGCAAGTCGGTCGTGTTTCGCGAGAGAACATAAGATCAGGGTGCCTTCCTGCATGATCAACACAGAACACGGAAGAAAAGGACCGGAGAAAGAGCTAATCCAGCAAGTCATCATTGACGAATCAGATGCAAGCAAGTGTGTAGGCATTGGCGCAGGATTACCGGACGACATCAAAGAGGAACTGATCACCTTCCTACAGCAAAACGTTACAACGTTTGCGTGGACAATGAAGGATATGAAGGGTATCAACCCAACCATTACAACTCACGAGTTGAATGTCGATCCGACTTACAAGCCAGTCAAGCAAAAGAGGCGAAAACTCGGCCCAGAAAGAGCTAAAGCAGTCAACGATGAAGTAGAGAAGCTACTCGAAGCCGGTTCAATCCAAGAAGTAAAATATCCTGACTGGCTGGCCAATCCAGTGGTCGTGAAGAAGAAAAACGGGAAGTGGAGAGTATGTGTCGACTTCACGGATCTCAACAAAGCTTGCCCCAAGGATAGTTTCCCGCTGCCGCACATCGACCGACTTGTTGAGGCGACGGCCGGAAACGAACTGCTATCATTCATGGATGCGTTCTCAGGATATAACCAAATCCTCATGAACCCAGACGACAGAGAAAAGACGGCCTTCATCACTGAACGAGGCACGTATTGCTACAAAGTCATGCCTTTCGGCCTCAAAAACGCCGGCGCCACCTACCAGCGGCTGGTAAACCGGATGTTTGCAGGGCAACTTGGTGCAACAATGGAAGTTTATATCGACGACATGCTAGTCAAGTCTCTGATTGCCTCTCAGCATGTCGGTCATCTAAAGGAATGTTTCAACATCCTTAACCTATACGGCATGAAGCTCAATCCAACTAAGTGTACATTTGGGGTGACATCGGGAGAGTTCCTAGGATACGTGGTAACTCAGAGAGGAATAGAAGCTAATCCAAAGCAGATCACAGCCATAATCGACTTACCATCTCCCAAGAACACTCGAGAGGTACAACGCCTCACTGGCCGCATAGCCGCCTTGAACAGGTTTATATCCCGGTCAACGGATAAATGTCTGCCTTTTTACGAGCTCCTACGAGGGAACAAAAGATTCGTGTGGGACGAGAAGTGTCAAGAAGCCTTCATCCAACTTAAGGACTACTTGTCAAACCCGCCGATACTGTCTAAACCCGAGAATGGTGAGACATTGCTGCTTTACATCGCCGTTTCAACAACAGCAGTGAGTGGCGTGCTAGTTCGGGAAGATCGAGGAGAACAGAAGCCGATCTTCTACGTCAGCAAAACAATGAACGGAGCCGAAACCAGGTATCCTGCAATGGAAAAACTGGCTTTCGCAGTCGTCATCTCGGCACGGAAGCTGCGACCATATTTTCAGTCGCATCTGATTGCTGTATTAAGCAGTCAACCTCTTCGAACGATACTTCAGAGCCCGGGACAGTCTGGTCGTCTAGCCAAGTGGGCAATAGAGTTAAGTGAGTACGACATCGAGTACAGAAACAGGACAACCGCCAAATCACAGGTAATAGCTGATTTCCTTGTCGAATTATCACCTGAATTGGATGTCGGTACCGAGACAGAAGACAAAAATTGGAAACTGTTCGTTGACGGGGCTTCATCTAAAAAAGGAGCCGGGATAGGGATACGTCTCATATCTCCAACCGGCGAGATATTAGAGCAGTCATTCAAACTAGGTTTCACGGCTTCTAACAACACAGCCGAGTATGAAGCTTTGTTAGCCGGTCTCAGATTAGCCAGGGAAATCAGAGTACGACATCTCTTGGCCCACTGTGATTCCATGCTTGTAGCCAACCAGATCAACGGCGACTACGAAGCTAAAAATGAACGAATGGAAGCTTACCGAAAGACGGCGTTGGAACTCACCAGTTCCTTCGAATTCTTCGACATCATCCAGATACCAAGAAAGGAGAATGCCCCGGCAGATGCACTTGCGTCGCTGGCATCTAATCCCAATCTCTGTCGACGGATCCCGGTAGAAACGATCCACGAACCAAGCATCCCGCCCCCTGAGGGCAATCAAGAAGAAACTGAAGAGATGATCTCGAATGATAAGGACGACATGTGCTACAATATTCAAGCAAAGGGCATAGACCTCATCGCTGTCCTAACCGGCGATAATAAAGACTGGCGACTTCCGATAAGAGCATACCTGACGGAAGGGAAGCTCCCAGAAGATAGATGGGAAGCACGACGACTTAAAGTCAAAAGCGCGCGATACACTATGCATGAAGGTATCCTCTATAAGTATTCTGCTAACAAGATCCTCCTCAGATGCATAAACGGAGATGAAGTAAGGCGGGTTCTCGAAGAAACGCACTCTGGATCATGCGGAAACCACTCCGGAGGCAGGTCTCTCGCCCTCAAAATCAAATTGAATGGTCACTATTGGCCGACTATGATAACCGACTGCGAGACCTATTCCAACAAATGTGAAAAGTGTCAGCGACATGCGCCATTCATACATCGACCTACAGAGCTACTCACAACGTCAACTGCGGCTTACCCATTCATGAGATGGGCAATGGACATCGTCGGACCATTACCGTTGTCCAATCAAAGATGTTTTCTGCTCATTATGACCGACTACTTCACAAAGTGGGTAGAGGCCAAGGCTTACGTCGCCATCCACGATGTCCAGGTTCAAAATTTCGTCTGGAAATATATCATATGTCGTTTTGGGCTACCTTATGAGATCGTCACAGATAACGGATCACAATTCATCTCGAAAGTATTCGAAGGATTCTGCAAGAAGTGGGATATACGCCTTAGCAAGTCGACACCAAGGTATCCTCAGGGGAATGGCCAAGCCGAAGCTACAAATAAAACCATCATTGCTGGCATCAAAAAACGCCTTGAAAGCAAAAAAGGAGTTTGGGCAGATGAGTTAGACGGAGTTCTCTGGTCGCATAGAACGACACCCCGCAGTGCAACAGGAGCCACCCCATTTTCCTTGGCCTTTGGCGTGGAAGCAATGGTACCGGCAGAAGCTAACATTTACACTCTCCGCCGCTCTCTCATGCCACACCATACTGAAATCAACGAAAAGATGCTAATCCAGGCTCTCGACACTCTAGAGGAAGAACGGGATCGAGCCTTACTCAGGATTCAAAACTACCAACAGCTCGCAGCTCGGTACTACAACCAGAAAGTTAAGGAACGCCATTTTCAAGTCGGTGACTTCGTCCTCCGCAAAGTTTACGAGAACACCAAGGAGCAAAGAGAAGGGAAACTAGGGGCGAAATGGGAAGGACCCTACAAAGTCACAAAAGTCGTCAAACCAAAAGTCTACGAGCTTGAGTCAATGAAAGGCAAGGCTTTACCTCGATCCTGGAACTCGGCAAGCCTGAAGGAGTACCACTAAGACGGCAAGTTCAAAAAAAAAAAAAAAAAAAAAAAAAAGGAGATTATGTACTATGAACTACGAGTGACTTGATTCTTCCTCGGAAGATACGTAGGCAGCCTTTTACCGGCACATTCACAAATCTAATAAAATCCTTATTTTTTCAGATTACCGTCTTGAAAGTCAAGAAAGACCAAAAAACAGGTAAGTCTTTTCAATAAAATATTTAATATTGTTGATACTAAACACTGCAGAAAGACGAGCAATGACTCGCAGAAAGACGAGCAATGACTCGCAAAAAGACGAGCAATGACTCGCAGAAAGACGAACTCCTTAGTTCACAAAAGCCGAGTCCAAGTAACTCGAAGAAAGCCGAGTCCAAGTAACTCGAAGAAAGCCGAGTCCAAGTAACTCGCAGAAAGCCGAGCAAAAACTCGCACTAGCATCATGCCTCCTGGCCAGGGGTGTGATCTTCCTTGCGCGCGAGGTGCACATCGCGGTAAGGGAAAGCCGGGATCCGTCCCGCAAATTTTTCGTGGTAAGAGATAAGAAATAAGTCGAGCACAAAAGACTCGCACATTCTCCTGCCCTTAAAATAAAGCCGAGCATCTATAAGTCTTGCAACTCGCCTTATGGCAAGTCACTAAATCGATTGAGCTTTGGTAACGAGTTTAGACACGAAAAAGTTTCGACTCGGTCACGAACACGTATTCCGAGTCACGAAACCGGCTAGACTCGCCAAAACAGCTCAAATACGAGATTAGTATGACCCAACATTAACTAAAGCCGCTATCCGATTAAACTATCAAAAGACAAGTATAGTCCGGCTCAGTTAAAATTTGACCGATTTTAAGTCTTGACAAGAAAGCTTTAAAGGATAGATTGATTCAAATCACTATCAGAGGCTCGAAACAAAACTTAAAAGGTAAATTAATTAAACAAAGAGTAGGTTTACAACACCGAAATAAACTTAAATAAAATTACAAATAAAAGAGACTCAGCCAGCCAGCGACCCCCCAGCTTCATCAACCTCTCCAGATCTGCCCTTCTCGACGGTCTGGTCTTTCTCGTTAGAAGCACCTTCCAAGGATGCAACCTCTGAACGGACGGACTCAATGAGATCAGCTGGAACCGCCTCCGGAATTATCCCGTGATTCGTCCCAAACTGATCGACGTTCGATGGAACAGGAGGAGGCGAGTCATGAGAACGGTTGAGAAGGGGATGGTTGACTGGAGAAAGGACGAACGTGAGCTCCTCCTTAGTCACGACATTCATGTCGTCCAATTCCGCGTCAGCTGCAATCTCGTCTGCAGCGACCTGATCTAAGACGGTCTGAGGAATCAGCACACCTTGTTCACTAAGTTTTATCAGGCATTTTTTGAGACCAGAAATCTGAGCCTGTTTGACTTGAATGGCGACAGCGTCTTCTTGATCTTTAATAAAACGCTGGATGAGATCGAAATGGGTCTGCGCTTTTGTCCGGACGGCGGCTTCTACTCTCTCCCTCTCTTTACAAACCAAGTCGAGGCAGGATTTCTGCAGCTTCTGTTTCTCCGACTTGAACTTAAGAAAGTCGGCTTTCGATTTCTCCTCGGCCTGCTTAAGTTTACCTTCGAGAACAAGGTTGTTCTCCTGCAGCGTCTTCTTCTCCTCTTTGATCTTCTTGAGAAGATCATCCCGCTTTGTGACCGCATCAGCCATCTTCTTTTGGGCCCAGGAACTCTCCAAGGCCACACGGTTAGAAGCCGCGATCATCTGACAAAAACAAAAAAAATGTGTCGTCTTAGCAAGCAAACGCGAAAATCAATACAGAAAAGAGTATAGAACTTACTGTAGCTTCAGCATGTTTCAACCGAACAATGGCATCCGATTGAGGCAGCTCCTCCAAGACCGGCCAGTCAGATTCGTTCCCTCTCACACACGTCAGCATGTCGAAGCAGGCCCGAGGATTATTAATGAAAGGGATCTCGCTCTCGTACTGGTAAGCGAAATTGTGAATTGAAGGGCGGACTTCCCCCTTCCTTCACTTCGCGCCTCGGTCGCGCCAGGACGAGCTCCTTGTTGGATTCAAAGGGTTTTGAGCAGCCGGACGAATCGGAGACGGTTCCCTTAAACTTGTAGAAACGCTTCCACGGATCCTTTTGCTTAACAGGCTCACCAGAAGCCGTCGCCACAGCAGGAGCATCCTCAGCCGGCTTGTTCGTCTGAGATGTTTTCTTTGCCGATCTCTCCTGAGCCGGATTATCCTCTGCAGGCCTTTTCTTCGTAGGGACCTTGGGCGGGAGATTAGAGCAATCTGCCACCGGGGCAGTCGACTTCACGCCAGCAGCAGAATGCTTGCCGCCTTGAGAAGAAAGAAGTTTGTCCTTATCTTTGGACGACTTAGAGGAAGATGATGGTTTGGAGGAAATCTCCTTGGAGTAGTCCACGGAATCGATTCTCTTAACTTTACCCATCCTTCTTGGCTTAACAAGTTCTTCAGCGGTAACTTTCGTCCTGGTATCCCACTTGGCTGCATTAACAAAGGATGAGAATGAAACAAAGAAGAGGATGTCGTAATAACCATATACGAACCTTCGGAGATCTTCGGGAGGAATTTTTTGATACGTTCGCGAGTAAGATCCGACCACTTGCGTAAACCGAGAGCTTGGATCTGCTCGAGAATTGGAAAGTAGTTGTCGGGGTACGGCTTCAGGAAAGGATGTTGCACTGCAAAGACGAAAAAGAATTAAGTAAATTATCACGATCGGAAGATAGCAAATTTGGGACGACATCTACCATAATCTGTATTCCAAGACGTCCTGACGAGTTCCTTGTGCTCATCAGGAATGACCAACGAGGACATTTCGGCATAGAAATATGTTGGAATTATGTCCAGTAATCTCTGTACTGTCTCTAGAAAGTAAGAGTATGTCAATGATCAGACATAAGTCATATAATACTGGGGATCATGATGGCTTGCTAGAGTCCGCTCATGATCTATAAGTCTTGGACTTATTGCCTTTATTATATGATCCCATATGGGTCACACGCCTAAGCTAACAGGAAATTGTGTAGGAACGGTTTAGCAGAAGTACGGTAAAAGTGCTAGGCATTTACTGTACTAAGAGAGACTAAAGGGCCTGATTAAATCCAAGGGATTTAATCAGAATGGGAATTGGGCCCAAAAGGCCCAACAAGACTGGACAAGGGTTTTTAATTAAAATCTTGCCCTAGCTCTTTTCCCCCTAGCCATTTTTTGCGCCGCCAACTCTCTCTCTCTGCGCCTCCCTTCTTGCTCGGTCTAGCAGCCACTTTCTTGTGCGTGCGTGTGTGAGCCTTTGGAGGATCCATCTCTTGGTGGTTCTGCTGATCTCTGACCCGTACCTTCCATTCCGCTGCATAAACAAGGTAACATGTGAGATCTATTATGTTTCTAATCAAGAGAACCTAGATCTGCATGTTTAGTAGGATGAATCAATCTGAGAATTGAATCAGGAGACACTAAACGATACAACAGTGGTATCAGAGCTATTGGTTCTGTGGTTTTTCTTGTTTAGAATCATGTTTAGGATTGTTTAAAGAGGTGTTTTTGAATCAATCTACTGATAAGGAAAAACACTTAAGAAACAAAGAATTAAAAACCTAAACAAACATGAAATCGCATGATCCGATCTATATGAATCGGTATGCGTCGGATCGTCCGGATCGGGAAAGACGCACGAACCGATCGACGAGGATCGTGTTGCGTGGTCGCGTCCCGATCAGCGGATGGATCGCGTCCCGCTCGCGTGATTTTCTCGTCCCGATCGTGTCTTGATCACGGCTGTACCGAGCGTCCCGAGCGTGATCGAGAGTTGGTCCGATCGGCTGTGCTGATCGCATGGATCGATCGTAAGGATCGATCGCATGGATCATCGGCGATCGCGTCCCGCCAGCTCTCGACCCGACCGTCCCGTCCCGATCACTCGTCCCGATCGTCCCGTCCCGTCCGGTTTCGCGCCTCGATCATCGACCCGCTGCGGCTGTCCCGATCGTCGTGTGAAGCTAGGGTTCACATCAAATTGATCGGTTCGGTTTTGCATGACGTTTCGGTTTAAAATTTTATTAAAATTAATCGTCACGGTTTAATAAACAGACTTAATAAGTTCTGGTTAAACCGAGATAAGAAATCCAAAGTCGAAAAATTGGATTTTGTGCCTAAACCAGTGATTTTCTAATTTGATTTGGTTGGACCAAATAAATTGAGAAAATCCGGTTTAGTAAATAACCGGTTGACAATTGTGGTCATCGTAGTAATTAATTTTGGTTAAGACCAATTTTAATGAACCAGACCGGTTATGTCATTCAATTGGGCAATTGGGTTATGTCTTGGACATGAACCAATTCTTGGGCCTCGGGCCAAGAAGTTAAAACAATTGGGCCAATTATTTGAGTCTTTTCTTCAGAATTAATTTAAAATTTATTTTTATAGAATTATAAAATCGATTTTTAAATTAATAAGTTTCCAAAATTTTGAAATTAGAAAGTTTCTTAAAATAGAAGTTTCTAGATTTGCATGCTTTGGATTTTAGGAAATTTCTATAATTAAAAGTTTCTAATTTTAGAAAGTTTCCAAATTTAGTAGGTTTCCCAAAAAGGAAAGTTTCCCAAAATAGTAATCTTCTATTTTGGGATGAAATTTTAATAAACCTACAAACCTCAAATAATATCAAGCGTTGGATGTCTTGTCCAGTCTATGTCAGCTGTCGAAGCCCATTCAATTGTATTCATGGCCTTACAGTGTGAGGGTGTCTACTTTTGCGTGGATAAGACGGTTTGTGATTCATAAATGTCATTGGGAGTCCCAGACATTAATGATTACATGACTGTATAGTCTGGTTTTCTTGACTAGGCCATCGGGAGTCCCGGGCCTTGAGACATCAGAGTGGATTGGGCCTCGGGCCCAGATTCACAACCAAGAGTTATATCACGGATATGTTGGAATTGTGTCCAGTAATCTCGGTACTGTCTCTAGAAAGTAAGAGTATGTCAATGATCAGACATAAGTCATATAATACTGGGGGTCATGATGGCTTGCTAGAGTCCGCTCATGATCTATAAGTCTTGGACTTATTGCCTTTATTATATGATCCCATATGGGTCACACGCCTAAGCTAACAGGAAAATGTGTAGGAACGGTTTAGCAGAAGTACGGTAAAAGTGCTAGGCATTTACTGTACTTAGAGAGAATAAAACGGTTTAGCCACTGTGTGTCGATCGATACACAAGAGGTGTCGATCGACACAGTGCGCGAATGCCGTCGAGTTAATTGGTGTTTGGGCCAAATGGCCCAAACGGAACCGGACAAGTTTTATAAATAAAACTCGGGTTCAGAACCAAAAACCCTAGCCGAAACTCTCTCTCCCTCTGCGCCGAGTTCCCCTAGTGGTCTAGCAGCCGTTTTCTGTGATCGCGTGTGTGAGCCTTTGGAGGATTCATCTCTCGGTGTTTCTCTGATCTCTGACCTGACATACCATCTCTTTCCGCTGCAAACAGGTATAAGGTGAGATCTATCATTGTTTCTATTCGAGAAGAACCTAGATCAGCATGTTTAGGATGATATGAATCTGAGAATTGTATCAGGATCAACTAAACATTCCTTCAGTGGTATCAGAGCATTAGGTTCTGGTTTTTCTTGTTTAGATTCAAGTTTAGGATTGTTTTTCTTGTTTAAAAGTGTTTTGAATCAACTACTGATAAGAGAAATCACTTAAGAAACAAGGAATTGAAACCTAAACACACTTAAAATCGCAGAAACCAAGCTATATTGATTTGGTAGAATGCGATTTTCAAAAGTCAGTATCGACTGCGATCGCATGGATCGATCGATACGATCGCATGGATCGGTCGATACAGTCTATCGGCTAACCCTGTTAACGCGTGAAAGCATCGATCGTTGCAGGATCGATGCAGGTTCGATGTTGGTGCATCGACCGATACGGTTGGTGCATCGATCGACACGGTTAGGGTTTTGGCTCGGTTCCGTGCATGCGTGAGAGCATCGATCGATACAGGATCGATGCACGATCGATGCAGGATCGATGCTAAGAGCATCGACCGATGCGGTTGATGGATCGATCGACACGGTTGGTTCATCGATCGACATGGTTGGTTTAAGGCTCGGTTTAATATTTTGATTAAAATTAATTCGTCCTGGTTTAATAAACAGATTTAATAATTTTATTAAGTCTGGTTAAACCGGGACAAGAAATCCAATGTCGAAAGAATTATTGGATTTAGTGCCTAAACCAGGATTTTCTAATTTGATTTGGTTGGACCAAATAAATTGAGAAAATCCGGTTTAGTAAATAACCGGTTGACAATTGTGGTCATCGTAGTAATTAAAATTTGGTTAGACCAATTTTAATGAACCAGACCGGTTATGTCATTTAATTGGACAATTGGGTCATGTCTTGGACATGGACAAATTCTTGGGCCTCGGGCCAAGAAGTTAAAACAATTGGGCCAATTATTTGAGTCTTTCTTCAGATTAATTTAGAATTTATTTTATAAAATTATAAAATCAATTTTAAATTAAAGTTTCCGAAATTTTGAAATTAGAAAGTTTCTTAAATTAGAAGTTTCTAGATTTGCATGATTCGGATTTTAAGAAATTTCTAAAGTTAGAAAGTTTCCGGTTTTAGAAAGTTTCCAATTTTAGAAAGTTTCCTAAAATAGTAGGTTTCCAAAAATAGAAAGTTTCCCGAAATAGTAATCTTCTATTTTGGGAATGAAATTTTAATAAACCTACGAACCTCATATAATATCAAGCGTTGGATGTCTTGTCCAGTCTATGTCAGCTGTCGAAGCCCATTCAATTGTATTCATGGCCTTACAGTGTGAGGGTGTCTGCTTTTGCGTGGATAAGACGGTTTGTGATTCATAAATGTCATTGGGAGTCCCAGACATTAATGATTACATGACTGTATAGTCTGGTTTTCTTGACTAGGCCATCGGGAGTCCCGGGCCTTGAGACATCAGAGTGAATTGGGCCTCGGGCCCAGATTCACAACCAAGAGTTATGTCACGGATATAATTAGCCGACATAGGGCTTACCGATATAAGCTAAGGTTGGGTGACGGCCAGTGGCCCACTTTAATCTTAGTTATATGTGGATCTTGGAATCATTATATTCTATTGAGGGTAACTGATGTTATTGAATATAATGCGTGATTAATCATATTAAATTTAATACGAGATTAATCATATTGAACATTTTAACTAATAACCTTTTTATCTATATATTTCAGCTATGACTACTACAAGCACACAAAACACATTCTCGATCCGGTCTGTTCTCGAAAAGGAGAAGCTGACTGGAACGAACTTCCTGACGTGGTCAAGGAACTTGAGGCTAGTCCTCAAGCAGGAGAAGAAGGATTATGTCCTTCGTGATCCTCTCCCCGAGAGGCCTCCTGCCAATGCCGCCAGGACTCTGCATAATGCTTGGGAAAAGCATTCGTCAGATGAAAATGATGCCTATTGCCTGATGTTGGTGACAATGACTCCTGAGCTGCAAAAACAGTTCGAGAGTGTATTGTCACCCATCGAGATAATGGCAAGCCTGAAATCGCTTTTTCAGGAGCAGGCTAGGACTGAGAGGTTTCAAACAGTTAAGAACCTCTTGGACTGCAAGTTGGCTGCGAATGCGGCAGTGAGTCCTCATGTCTTGAAGATGATGGGTTATCTCGATCATCTTCAGAAACTCGACTGCCCAATCAGCCAGGAACTTGCCTGCGACATCATTCTGCAGTCATTACCTGCAAGCTATGATCAGTTCATTCTGAACTTTAACATGCATGGCTTGAGTAAGACATTGCCTGAGCTTCACGGAATGCTCAAGACTGCGGAGCCCAATTTGAGGAAAACCGCCAAGGACCCCAATGTGCTTATGGTGCAGAAGGGCAAGGGGTTTAAGAAATCCTCTGCTAAGGATAAGGGAAAGGCCAAGGCTGTCCAAGTCGCGGACAAGGACACGCCAAAGCCCAAGCCCAAGTCCAAGGCTGGGCCAACTGACATATGCAGGTTCTGTAAAGAACCAGGGCATTGGAGGAGAGAATGTAAGAAATTCCAGGAAGGTCTAAAGGAATTGAAGAAGAAGACTTTTGAGACTTCTTCAACAGGTATTTTTGTTATAGAAGTTAATACAACTACTTCTGATAATACCTCATGGGTTATGGATACTGGTTGTGGGGCTCATATTTGTACTAATATGCAGGCACTCAGCAACAGTAGAAGGCTGAAGCAAGGACAAGTGGAGCTACGAGTTGGGAATGGAGCGAAAGTTCCAGCACTAGCTGTAGGCACTTACTTGTTTTCTTTACCTTCGGGATTGATTTTAGAACTCAATAATTGTTATTTTGTACCTGCTATAAGCAGAAATATTATTTCAATTTCTTTGTTGGATTTGGAAGGTTATGATTTTTCAGTTAAAAATAAATTATGTTCCTTCAATCGCAACAATTTGTTCTATGGTTCTGCCCCTCTTATGAATGGGCTTTACATACTCGATCAATCCGCGCCAATTTATAACATTAATACCAAACGGTTCAAACCTAATGAGGAGAACCGAACGTTTCTATGGCATTGTCGTTTAGGGCACATCAGCGAGAAACGCATCAAGAGGCTCCATTCGAATGGACTTCTTGGCTCATTTGACTTTGAGTCATGTGAGAAATGCGAATCCTGCATGATGGGCAAAATGACACGGGCCCCCTTTAATAAACCTAACGAGAGGGCCAGTGACTTATTGGGCCTGATACACACTGATGTGTGTGGCCCAATGTCCACAAATGCAAGAGGAAACTATCAGTACTTCATTACCTTTACTGATGATTTCAGTAGGTATGGATATGTTTATTTAATGAAACATAAGTCTGAATCTTTTGAGAAGTTCAGAGAATTCCAAAATGAAGTACAGAACCAACTTGGCAAAAGCATTAAGGCTCTTCGGTCCGACCGAGGAGGAGAATACTTAAGCCAAGAATTCAGTGATCATCTAAGAGAGTGTGGGATCGTATCCCAACTCACTCCTCCCGGAACACCTCAATGGAATGGTGTGTCTGAGAGGAGAAATCGGACCTTATTGGATATGGTTCGATCTATGATGAGTCACACAGACCTTCCAATATCCCTTTGGGGATATGCTCTGCTAACAGCAGTGTTCACTCTAAATAGAGCGCCATCGAAAGCAGTAGCAAAGACACCATATGAATTATGGACTGGAATAGCTCCAGTGCTGTCTTATCTCAGAATTTGGGGTTGTGAAGCCTATGTCAAGAGATTGATCTCAGACAAGCTTACACCAAAATCTGACAAATGCTACTTCATTGGTTATCCACGGGAAACCAAGGCTTATTACTTCTATCTACGTTCCGAGAACAAGATCTTTGTTGCCCGGGATTGTAACTTTCTTGAGAGAGAGTTTCTCTCTAAGAAAGACAGTGGGAGTAAGGTACTGCTTGAAGAAATTCAAGATGAACAGGATACTGCTCAACCTAATGAGGAAGAGCAGCAGGAGGACCTACAAGAAATTGTAGAGCCTGAACCTGTAGTACCTGAAGTTCGAAGATCCGGGAGGATCCGTCACGAACCCGAGAGATATCAAGGATTCCTCGTGACTGACTGTCATGATCTTCTGATCATTGATGGTGATGAACCATCTAACTTCAATCAAGCCATGATGGGCCCAGATTCCTCTAAGTGGCGCAAGGCCACTGATTCCGAAATGGACTCCATGTCGGTCAACCAAGTGTTTTCGTTGGTTGACTTACCCGCTGGTGTAAAAGCCATCGAGTGCAAATGGATCTTCAAGAAGAAGATTGACGTGGATGGAAATGTCCAGATTTATAAAGCCAGGTTGGTGGCAAAAGGTTTCAGACAAGTTCACGGTGTGGATTACGATGAAACCTATTCACCAGTGGCTATGATGAAATCTATTCGGATTCTACTAGCAACTGCAGCTTTTCATGATTATGAAATTTGGCAGATGGACGTGAAAACCGCCTTCCTGAATGGTATTCTGGAAGAGGATGTGTATATGACACAACCTGACGGTTACATAGATCCAAAGAATGCTGGAAAAGTATGCAAGCTTCATAAATCCATTTATGGATTGAAGCAAGCATCGAGGAGCTGGAATCTTCGTTTTGATGAAGCGATCAAGCAATTTGACTTCATCAGAAACGAAGAAGAACAATGCGTGTATAAGAAATCTAGTGGGAGCAAGATTGTATTTCTTATTCTGTATGTCGATGACATACTGCTTCTCGGAAACGACGTTCCAATGCTGAAGTCCGTAAAGGACTGGCTTGGAAGTTGTTTTTCCATGAAAGACATGGGTGAAGCCGCATACGTTCTTGGAATCAGGATCTACCGGGATAGATCTAGAAGGCTGATAGGCTTGTGTCAAGATTCATACATTGACAAAGTCCTACAAAGATTCAGCATGAAGGATTCCAAGAAGGGCTTCACGCCAATGGTACATGGCACAACGCTAAGCAAGAAGCAGAGCCCTACGACGGCTGCTGAGCTTGAGCGCATGAAGAATATTCCTTATGCATCTGCAATAGGATCTGTCATGTATGCCATGATCTGTACTCGTCCTGATGTTGCTTATGCATTGAGCATGACGAGTAGATACCAGTCAAATCCAGGTGAAAACCATTGGATTGCCGTAAAGAATATCTTGAAGTATCTAAGACATACTAAGGATAAGTTCTTAGTGTACGGTGGAAGTGATGTGCTTAAAGTCAGTGGATTCACGGACGCAAGTTTCCAGACAGACCAAGATGATTTCCGGTCACGGTCCGGTTATATCTTTTGTCTGAATGGCGGTGCAATCAGTTGGAGAAGCTCCAAGCAAGACACCGTTGCAGATTCCACTACAGAAGCTGAATATATCGCCGCCTCAGAAGCTGCGAAGGAAGCTGTTTGGATACGAAAGTTCATTATTGAACTAGGTGTGATACCAGATGCGGCTGAGCCTCTGGCACTGTTTTGTGACAACAATGGTGCTATAGCTCAGGCAAAGGAACCAAGATCACACCAGAAATCCAAGCATGTTCTAAAAAGATTTCACTTGATACGTGACATCATTAATAGAAAGGAAGTCAAGATCAGCCGAGTTCAGACTGATGATAACGTCGCTGATCCGTTGACAAAGCCACTCCCAAGGCCTAAGCTCGAGTTTCTGACTGAAGCTGTAGGCATTAGAGACATTGAAATGTAATCTAAATTTGAGTGGGAGTTTGAGGGCTTTTATTTAGTTATTTGATATGTTCTTGTAAAACATTCTTATGTTTAATGAAATTATTATTTCAAGATTATTTTAACTGTGATGAAATAATCGTTCCAAAATGATATGAACCATTTTATAGGTCATCGAAGTAAATGATTTGATCTTGAGTCATCGAAGTCATTTAGCTTGATCATGAGACCCTATATTTGATAGATGTTTTATATCATCCCGTCCCTAGTCGAAGGTTGTTGAAATTGGAACACCAACAACCGTGTGAGACTGGATTGGTACGTGACTTATGACAAAGTCTCAGTGTGTCATAGATGCGCGGCATCAAAGTCAGTACATAGGTGTATGTTTGGGAACATACGACCGGACAAGACCCGCTTATAAGAACTCTTCAGGATATTTATATCTGTGTCATAAGAGATTCTTACTACGACTATAGAGTATAGTCCTTAGACCTGAGTTCGCATGCATGTGACTGCACATGGACTGATGCACTTTGATCATTGTCTAACGCTATCGTTCTGCGATAGTTATAAGGACCTTGTTTGGGTACATTATGAAATGAGTAGTTTACAGTGATGGAACAAGACGGAATTTGTCCCTCAAATATAAATGGAGTGAATATCTCTAGGCCAATCGGAGATTTGAATACTGGAAAATGCATGGCCATGCTCAAACGGACTGTCCCGAGTCGTTTGGATTGTCAGTATCGAATCAGAGTCCGATGAACAAGATTAGGCTTTATAAGGATGACACCAATCTTGCCTTATGACTAATCGAGATATTGTGACAAAAGGATTATGAATACAGAGATTCCAGTACAAGTGGGAGATTGTTGGAATTGTGTCCAGTAATCTCGGTACTGTCTCTAGAAAGTAAGAGTATGTCAATGATCAGACATAAGTCATATAATACTGGGGGTCATGATGGCTTGCTAGAGTCCGCTCATGATCTATAAGTCTTGGACTTATTGCCTTTATTATATGATCCCATATGGGTCACACGCCTAAGCTAACAGGAAAATGTGTAGGAACGGTTTAGCAGAAGTACGGTAAAAGTGCTAGGCATTTACTGTACTTAGAGAGAATAAAACGGTTTAGCCACTGTGTGTCGATCGATACACAAGAGGTGTCGATCGACACAGTGCGCGAATGCCGTCGAGTTAATTGGTGTTTGGGCCAAATGGCCCAAACGGAACCGGACAAGTTTTATAAATAAAACTCGGGTTCAGAACCAAAAACCCTAGCCGAAACTCTCTCTCCCTCTGCGCCGAGTTCCCCTAGTGGTCTAGCAGCCGTTTTCTGTGATCGCGTGTGTGAGCCTTTGGAGGATTCATCTCTCGGTGTTTCTCTGATCTCTGACCTGACATACCATCTCTTTCCGCTGCAAACAGGTATAAGGTGAGATCTATCATTGTTTCTATTCGAGAAGAACCTAGATCAGCATGTTTAGGATGATATGAATCTGAGAATTGTATCAGGATCAACTAAACATTCCTTCAGGATATAATTAGCCGAGATAGGGCTTACCGATATAAGCTAAGATTGGGTGACGGCCAGTGGCCCACTTTGATCTTGGTTATATGTGGATCTTGGAATCATTATATTCTATTGAGGGTAACTTATGTTATTGAATATAATGCGTGATTAATCATATTAAAATTAATACGAGATTAATCATATTGAACATATTAACTAATAACCTTTTTATCTTATATTTCAGCTATGACTACTACAAGCACACAAAACACATTCTCAATCCGGTCTGTTCTCGAGAAGGAGAAGCTGACTGGAACGAACTTCCTGACGTGGTCAAGGAACTTGAGGCTAGTCCTCAAGCAGTAGAAGAAGGATTATGTCCTTCGTGATCCCCTCCCCGAGAGGCCTCCTGCCAATGCCGCCAGGACTCTGCATAATGCTTGGGAAAAGCATTCGTCAGATGAAAATGATGTCTATTGCCTGATGTTGGCGACAATGACTGCTGAGCTGCAAATGCAGTTCGAGAGTGTGTTGTCACCCATCGAGATAATGGCAAGCCTGAAATCACTTTTTCAGGAGCAGGTAAGGACTGAGAGGTTTCAGACAGTTAAGAACCTCTTAGACTGTAAGTTGGCTGCAAATGCGGCAGTGAGTCCTCATGTCTTGAAGATGATGGGTTATCTCGATCATCTTCAGAAACTCGACTGCCCTATCAGCCAGGAACTTGCCTGCGACATCGTTCTGCAGTCTTTACCTGCAAGCTATGATCAGTTCATTCTGAACTTTAATATGCATGGCTTGAGTAAGACATTGCCTGAGCTTCACGGAATGCTCAAGACTGCAGAGCCCAACTTGAGGAAAACCGCCAAGGACCCCAATGTGCTTATGGTGCAAAAGGGCAAGGGCTTTAAGAAATCCTCTGCTAAGGATAAGGGAAAGGCTAAGGCTGTCCAAGTCTCGGACAAGGACACGCCAAAGCCCAAGCCCAAGTCTAAGGCTGGGCCTACTGACATCTGCAGGTTCTGTAAAGAACCAGGGCATTGGAGGAGAGAATGTAAGAAATTCCAAGAAGGTCTAAAGGAATTGAAGAAGAAGACTCTCGAGACTTCTTCATCAGGTATTTTTGTTATAGAAGTTAATACAACTACTTCTGATAATACCTCATGGGTTATGGATACTGGTTGTGGGGCTCATATTTGTACTAATATGCAGGCACTCAGCAACAGTAGGAGGCTGAAGCAAGGACAAGTGGAGCTACGAGTTGGGAATGGAGCGAAAGTTCCTGCACTAGCTGTAGGCACATACTTGTTGTCTTTACCTTCGGGATTGGTTTTAGAACTCAATAATTGTTATTTTGTACCTGCGATAAGCAGAAATATTATTTCAATTTCTTTGTTGGATTTGGAAGGTTATGATTTTTCAGTTAAGAATAAATTATGTTCCTTCAATCGCAACAATTTGTTCTATGGTTGTGCCCCTCTTACGAATGGGCTTTACATACTTGATCAATCCGCGCCAATTTATAACATTGATACCAAACGGTTCAAACCTAATGAGGAGAACCGAACGTTTCTATGGCATTGTCGTTTAGGGCACATCAGCGAGAAACGCATCAAGAGGCTCCATTCGAATGGACTTCTTGGCTCATTTGATTTTGAGTCATGTGAGAAATGCGAATCCTGCATGATGGGCAAAATGACCCGGGCCCCCTTTAATAAACCTAACGAGAGGGCCAGTGACTTATTGGGCCTGATACACACTGATGTGTGTGGCCCAATGTCCACAAATGCAAGAGGAAACTATCAGTACTTCATTACCTTCACTGATGATTTCAGTAGGTATGGATATGTTTATTTAATGAAACATAAGTCTGAATCTTTTGAGAAGTTCAGAGAATTCCAAAATGAAGTACAGAACCAACTTGGCAAAAGCATTAAGGCTCTTCGGTCCGACCGAGGAGGAGAATACTTAAGCCAAGAATTCAGTGATCATCTAAGAGAGTGTGGGATCGTGTCCCAACTCACTCCTCCTGGAACACCTCAATGGAATGGTGTGTCTGAGAGGAGAAATCGGACCTTATTGGATATGGTTCGATCTATGATGAGTCACACAGACCTTCCAATATCCCTTTGGGGATATGCTCTGCTAACAGCAGTGTTCACTCTAAATAGAGCGCCATCGAAAGCAGTAGCAAAGACACCATATGAATTATGGACTGGAGTGGCTCCAGTGCTGTCTTATCTTAGAATTTAGGGTTGTGAAGCCTATGTCAAGAGATTAATCTCAGACAAGCTTACACCAAAGTCTGATAAATGCTACTTCATTGGTTATCCGAAAGAAACCAAGGCTTATTACTTCTATCTACGTTCCGAGAACAAGATTTTTGTTGCCCGGGATTGTAACTTTCTTGAGAGGGAGTTTCTCTCTAAGAAAGACAGTGGGAGTAAGGTACTGCTTGAAGAAATTCAAGATGAACAGGATACTGCTCAACCTAATGAGGAAGAGCAGCAGGAGGACCTACAAGAAATTGTAGAGCCTGAACCTGTAGTACCTGAAGTTCGAAGATCCGGGAGGATCCGTCACGAACCCGAGAGATATCAAGGATTCCTCGTAACTAACTGTCATGATCTTCTGATCATTGATGGTGATGAACCATCGAACTTCAATCAAGCCATGATGGGCCCAGATTCCTCTAAGTGGCGTAAGGCCACTGATTCCGAAATGGACTCCATGTCAGTCAACCAAGTGTTTTCGTTGGTTGACTTACCCGCTGGTGTAAAAGCCATCGAGTGCAAATGGATCTTCAAGAAGAAGATTGAGGTGGATGGAAATGTCCAGATTTATAAATCCAGGTTGGTGGCAAAAGGTTTCAGACAAGTTCACGGTGTGGATTACGATGAAACCTATTCACCAGTGGCTATGATGAAATCAATTCGGATTCTACTAGCAACTGCAGCTTTTCATGATTATGAAATTTGGCAGATGGACGTGAAAACCGCCTTCCTGAATGGAATTCTGGAAGAGGATGTGTATATGACACAACCTGACGGTTACATAGATCCAAAGAATGCTGGGAAAGTATGCAAGCTTCATAAATCCATTTATGGATTGAAGCAAGCATCGAGGAGCTGGAATCTTCGTTTTGATGAAGCGATCAAGCAATTTGACTTCATCAGAAACGAAGAAGAACAATGCGTGTATAAGAAAACTAGTGGGAGCAAGATAGTATTTCTTATTCTGTATGTCGATGACATACTGCTTTTCGAAAACGACGTTCCAATGCTGAAGTCAGTAAAGGACTGGCTTGGAAGTTGTTTTTCCATGAAAGACATGGGTGAAGCCGCATACGTTCTTGGAATCAGGATCTACCGGGATAGATCTAGAAGGCTGATAGGCTTGTGTCAAGATTCATACATTGACAAAGTCCTACAAAGATTCAGCATGAAAGATTCCAAGAAGGGCTTCACGCCAATGGTACATGGCACAACGCTAAGCAAGAAGCAGAGCCCTACGACGGCTGCTGAGCTTGAGCGCATGAAGAATATTCCTTATGCATCTGCAATAGGATCTATCATGTATGCCATGATCTGTACTCGTCCTGATGTTGCTTATGCATTGAGCATGACGAGTAGATACCAGTCAAATCCAGGTGAAAACCATTGGATTGCCGTCAAGAATATCCTGAAGTATCTAAGACATACTAAGGACAAGTTCTTGGTATACGGTGGAAATGATGTGCTTAAAGTCAGTGGATTCACGGACGCAAGTTTCCAGACAGACCAAGATGATTTCCGGTCACAGTCCGGTTATATCTTTTGTCTGAATGGCGGTGCAATCAGTTGGAGAAGCTCCAAGCAAGACACCGTTGCTGATTCCACTACAGAAGCTGAATATATCGCCGCTTCAGAAGCTGCGAAGGAAGCTGTTTGGATACGAAAGTTCATTATTGAACTAGGTGTGATACCAAATGCGGCTGAGCCTCTGGCACTGTTTTGTGATAACAATGGTGCTATTGCTCAGGCAAAGGAACCAAGATCACACCAGAAATCCAAGCATGTTCTAAGAAGATTTCACTTGATACGTGACATCATTAATAGAAAGGAAGTCAAGATCAGCCGAGTTCAGACAGATGATAACGTCGCTGATCCATTGACAAAGCCACTCCCAAGACCTAAGCTCGAGTTCCTGACTGAAGCTGTAGGCATTAGAAACATTGAAATGTAATCTAAATTTGAGTGGGAGTTTGAGGGCTTTATTTAGTTATTTGATATGTTCTTGTAAAACATTTTATGTTTAATGAAATAATTATTTCAAGATTATTTTAACTGTGATGAAATAATCGTTCCAAAGTGATATGAACCATTTTATAGGTCATCGAAGTAAGTGACTTGATCTTGAGTTATCAAAGTCATTTAGCTTGATCATGAGACCCTATATTTGATAGATGGCTTATATCATCATGTCCCTAGTCGAAGGTTGTTGAAATTGGAACACCAACAACCGTGTGAGACTAGATTGGTATGTGACTTATGACAAAGTCTCAGTGTGTCATAGATGCACGGCATCAAAGTCAGTACATAGGTGTATGTAGGGTACATACGACCGGACAAGACCCGATTATAAGAACTCTTCAGGATATTTATATATGTGTCATAAGAGATTCTTACTACGACTATAGAGTATAGTCCTTAGACCTGAGTTCGCATGCATGTGACCGCACATGGACTGATGCACTTTGATCATTGTCTAACGCTGTCGTTCTGCGATAGTTATAAGGACCTTGTTTGGGTACATTATGAAATGAGTAGTTTACAGTGATGGAACAAGACGGGATTTGTCCCTCCAATATAAATGGAGTGAATATCTCTAGGCCAATCGGAGATTTGAATACTGGAAAATGCATGGCCATGCTCAAACGGACTGTCCCGAGTCGTTTGGATTGTCAGTATCAAATCAGAGTCCGATGAACATGATTAGCCTTAATAAGGATGACACTCATCTTGCCTTATGACTAATCGAGATATTGAGACAAAAGGATTATGAATACAGAGATTCCAGTTCAAGTGGGAGATTGTTGGAATTATGTCCAGTAATCTCTGTACTGTCTCTAGAAAGTAAGAGTATGTCAATGATCAGACATAAGTCATATAATACTGGGGATCATGATGGCTTGCTAGAGTCCGCTCATGATCTATAAGTCTTGGACTTATTGCCTTTATTATATGATCCCATATGGGTCACACGCCTAAGCTAACAGGAAATTGTGTAGGAACGGTTTAGCAGAAGTACGGTAAAAGTGCTAGGCATTTACTGTACTAAGAGAGACTAAAGGGCCTGATTAAATCCAAGGGATTTAATCAGAATGGGAATTGGGCCCAAAAGGCCCAACAAGACTGGACAAGGGTTTTTAATTAAAATCTTGCCCTAGCTCTTTTCCCCCTAGCCATTTTTTGCGCCGCCAACTCTCTCTCTCTCTGTGCCTCCCTTCTTGCTCGGTCTAGCAGCCACTTTCTTGTGCGTGCGTGTGTGAGCCTTTGGAGGATCCATCTCTTGGTGGTTCTGCTGATCTCTGACCCGTACCTTCCATTCCGCTGCATAAACAAGGTAACAGGTGAGATCTATTATGTTTCTAATCAAGAGAACCTAGATCTGCATGTTTAGTAGGATGAATCAATCTGAGAATTGAATCAGGAGACACTAAACGATACAACAAAATAAGACCGCTGCCAATTATTTATCTTGTTGGGCGCGTCTGTCAGAACACGATTTCCACTCTTGAACCGAACCGCGAAACAACCCGGATTAGTGGCTTTCATGCGATTAACCGACGTCATTTCCTCAAAGATTTGCGCAGTTATCGTGATACCGGCTTCGGCTCCCAACACTAGAAGGCCAACCATATGGCGAACCGCGACGGCTGAAAGCTGGGAAATAGCGATTTCGCGACGATGGTAGTACGAAATCAGCAGGTCGGCCAGAGGAAACCAACAACGGCTACCACCAGTATCGGTATTGATGAAGTATGACTCGTAAAGAGTCATATACCCCGGAGGAGGGCTCCAAGGACGGTCAAGAGGAAAGGGAATAATTACTTTAATCCTCGGATCTGCTCCGCAGTCGTGAAGCATGGATCTCACTGTAGATGCAGTCGACTTGGTACTTGAAATATTATTAAAATCTTCATAAGAAACGACCGGTAATGAAGAAGGAACGTTTCCCTCAGAACCGACTTGATTCGCGTCAATATCGTCTTCACCGTCATCAGAATCTCGCAACTGAGGTATGATAAACTCTTCCCGGCCAGAATTTTCGGTAGCACCGGTCTGACGAGATGTCTCACCACGACATTGGAGATTTTCGATTTCGAAACTAGCTGGACGATCCTTCAAGTCGGAAGAAGCACTCGAGGCAGATTGACGACTTGAAGAATCCTCCGCAGATGAAACGGAAACAACTTCCTTATCCTTACTCGACGAACAACGAATCAAAGACATTGCTAGTCGATGAACAAGCGAAGAACGCGAGAGAAAAATGAAGATTTGATCTAAAAATCTATAAAACCTAAGATGGAGCAGCGGCGGAAGGATGATCGGAAAATAAATAATGAGAGAGAGAGAAGTTACCTTTCAGAATTTCCTCACTCAAGCCAAGTGAAGAAGTAAGAGGTGGGGAAAGACTACTTATAGTGAAAATGACGGCGCAGTTATCGAAGCGCATCATTACCTAGACGACGCTTCGTGTCTCGTGTAAACCCGGTAATTAAACCAAGAAACAATTCCGGTTTCAGTGAATCATCGTCGGTTCGGAATCAATTGGAAGATTCGCCACCGGTCAGCATTAAACCGGACCAACCCAATAAGAATATGGGCCTGAACGAAAAGACAGCTCGCCAAAAGACAAAAACGGGCCTGCAATAAATCATCTCTTAAACCATAGGTTAACTCCTCGTAATGACGGCTTGAAATCAAGTCGCCACACTGGGGGGGCTTATTGTTGGAGTCAAGTTTAGCACTTTCCTAAAAAGGCCTATTCATGATTATAGGTCGGCCCATAATGGGAAGTCGGTGAAAGGGCCCAAGACGGTAAAACTTAGGTTAAACTGGATTTAGGGCAGCCGGCTTACATGAGGGTTTTCAAAGATTAAAGGCGGCGTTTATCGATAATATGGAAATATTCCATATCTCGGTAAAGTCGGATATTAGGAAATCTCGGTATTTATTTTCTATTTTCCTTATTGTTAAACCGACTTGTAAACCTTATAAAAGGAACCTCATTGATGAATAATATTTCACGCTTTTCATAATATTTTAGCTAGAGAGACTTTAGAGCAAACCTAAACCTAAAACTCTCTCCGGCGACTTACAGCATTCTCTTACCGGCTTCCATCTCGGAAACGCCGGCTTTAAACCCTAACTTCCTAAATCTCACCGTGTTCTTTAATTCTTCTTTTAGAATCCCTAATTCAAAAACCCTAAAGTTCTTGCTATCTTTGGATACGCGAAACTGAGATCTTACAATATTATCATCTACCTAACAAAACCTTTGTTCAGAAATTTAGCAAGTGACATGCAATAAGATTTAACAATTTAAGGAAAAATTTTTAAAAAAAAATCAGACGAAACTTTTTGTAATTATTTAAACGTTTTATGGGTAATACAACAAAATTTTATAATTGTTATGTATAAATATATTTATTTATCTCACATGCATAAAAACTAAATTAGATAAAAGATAATTATTATTTATTTTAGTTCACATCTAATATAAAAAGCTTTCGAGAAGATAGGTAGTCTTTTTTTTTTTTGTCACAAACTTCATTTCATACTTAAACTTCAAACATACAATAGATATAGGGAATTAGCCATCCTCTTTAAATACAACAATGCGATTTAAAAACATAAATTAGAACAGATAGATTCTCAACAGAGATTGACAGCGAAAATGAGACACCGCTCAAATGCGTCGATAGGAGACTGACCGTAGACACTGAGTCAATAAAGATGGTCACTTTGTGATGTGACTTTGAAAACTAATCCCTACTTCTGGAGATCGCCGCTAAGACGAGTCCACTTGCATCATAAGATAGCAAAAAAGTGAAGAGATTGAAATGTTTTCCCGGTATTGAAACCGAGAATAAGAGGTTTCTCTTAAAAAATAGATATGGTGAAAACAATCTTTTCCTTGAAAGGAATGAAGATTTGAAAGATCTCTCCCAAAAGGAGGAAAGTGATAGTGATCTCTCCCAGGCAAAGGAGGAAATTGATAATGCTTTGTGATATGATATTGAGTGAAGAAAAACCTTAACGGTTTGATTCAACCATTTCTGGACACATATGATGCTTGATGGGCTCAAGAAAGTCGATAGAACTTGGGGCTGGCCCATCTTGGTAAAACGATCGGAGGCAGAGTGGGCTTGGGCCATAGATAGGAGTCGCTTCTCGGCCGGAGTTTCGTCGGAGAGATATCGTCTTTTATCATAATATAAAATCATGACTGGATGAGTTCCGGTTAGAGTATGAACAGAGGCCAACGAAAAAGACGGAGCTCCGCCGGAACAGAGAACTAGTGACTTCGGTTGCCGGACAATTTGATAAGTGTTGGCTGCAGATCCGGCGAATGAGTAGATCTTAGAGACAGAGCTTTGTGCACTGGGGCGGAGGAAGCTCAAACATCCCAAACGGTGGAAAAAGCGATCTTCGGGATCATCCCGAGAAGAGGTTGGATCTGTCCAGAGACAAGAATCCAGAGGACATCGAGAATAGATCTCGAGACTGGAGAGGTAGAGGTAGGTAGGATGAAGGTTTTGCGGTGGCCAGTGACTGGGTTTGGTGGAAGAAAGCGGGCAGATTTCTATTCGAAGAGCTTATATCCGGTGGATCCGGCGGGTCCGGCGGTTTAGGAGGGTGGGGAAGGCTAGGCTGCACCGTGGAGAGAATCAACCAGAGGAGAGGCAGAGATAGTTTCAGATTTGGCGACTCCGGCAGAGAGGGAAGTTGAAACAGGTGGTCCGCCTCTGCAAATGGCTCAAGAGACATGGGGAGTTGCGTCGGAGAGATGGAGCCGCCGTAAAGGTCTCGTCGGTGACGACGGAAGCAGGAGAACGATTCTTCGGGGACTCGTGGATTGTCCGAGAGAGAGGAGAGACTGGAGGATCGTGGCTTCACCGGCGACATAGCAACAGAACGTGGAGGAGCTGAGCCAGAGGAGCGATGGATCCTCCGAGGTTGAGATATTTCTTCACTTGGAAGCGTGATTGGTCCCGAGAGTGAGCAACATCTTTCTCAGGAAGAGAAAACGGTGGTGAAAGCTTTGCTCTGTGTAGTCATGGTTGATCGGAGACGGTGGTGACTAATGAGGACGGCGCCTTGTTTTGTGTGCCAGAGAGCAAAGGGCTCTAGGGCGAACTTATTTTGGCTTAGTTACATATATAGCATATGGTATAGATAGGTAGTCTTGTGTGTAATCTTGTGTGTAAGCATATCATTTCAAGTTAAATCCGCTTCCAAGAATTAGAAAAAAAAAACCTTTGCTTTATTTTTTTCTGGCACCGACATGATAGTATCAATTTTGGTAACGTACATCCAGTGCTAAAATCATTAAATGGATAAGTTACCAATCTCTAAAATGGATTTCCACATGCTTTCGCACACTGGCCTCAGCAGCTGGAGCGAATCAAATAGAAGTTTTTTGAACTTTCAGATGGGACAGTTTACCTTGACTTTGAACCGTAAAATATTAAATAAACTTTCATGTATTCATTTTTTGAATATCTCTTCTCGTATGAACAAAAAAAGATAGGAGTTCTTCGGACTTAAAGGTCTTGTTTATAGGAAAGGGTTTCTTAGCCTAAGAAGTCAAGGAAGTGTTGCAAAAAAATAACCATTCACAAATCACAAAATACATAAAAATATATTGACTTGATCTTTTTTTTTTTTGTCAACAGCAAAGAATACTACCAAATTTTAGCTAGGTAGCCAAGACGGAGCATGTGAATTAATATAAACAAGAAAAGATGGTTGGATCCGTGCACCACGTGCTAATTTGTCCGCCTTTGTGTTGCTTGCTCTTGGGGTGTGAGTGATAACAAACCTTGTGAAGAAGCTCTTGCGGCTCTCAAAATCATCTAGGTAGATCGTGAAGGCAGGCCATTCTGTGGGTGTAGACACAATCTTCACCAGCTCTGAACAGTCTGTTGCGAACGTTACATCTTGTTGATTCCATCTCTTCATGCACTCCATTGCCCAAATAAGTGCCTCGAACTATGCATGAAGTGGTGATAAGCTACATCTGATATTTCTTGCTCCCATCATGACATCTCTTTCTCCTCCATTGATACTATACCAGCCTTGTCCCGAAAACGTATCTCCTTCCTTCCATGATCCATCCACAAAACACCATCGTCCGCAAAAGTTCCCCCGGGCCGGCATCGAGACAATCCCAATCTGTCTCCTCCCTGCATCTATACCGACCGTTGTATCCGAAAGATCTGAAGATTGTGCCTCTCTCCCCAAGCAAGGGCCTCACTTTCCGCTAGGCGTAAAATTTCACGTGGATCCCGATCTATATTACTATACACTTTATCATTTCTACTTTTCCAAATATACCAAATAATCCATGGGAAGTAAGATTTATCCACATCCGAAGGTAACCGCCAGAACAGATAATCCATGTTTGTGAATAACGAGGATGAAGGGAAAATGCCATGATTAGAAGGAAAGACTGAGAGAGCCCAAGTTTTCAAAGATGGTGGGCATTCAAAGAGAACATGATTTATTGATTCCTCCTCTGCTCCACACTTGACGCACTGTGAATCACACCAGATTCCTCTACCTTTTAATTTTTTTGTAACCGATAGACATCCCGAAATCGCTTGCCAGGCAAAATGCCTAATTTTTTGTGGACATTTTAGTTTCCAACAAAACTCTTGAAGTCTCTTAACATCTGGCCCATATATCAAATCCATACATCCATTATCGGGGTAGTTCCTTTCTAAGTAATAACCTAATTTGACCGTATATTTTCCAGTTTTTGTATAATGCCAGCCCAAACTATCCGGCCTAGAGTGCCTAATGATCAGTAAACCCCTAATAATAGCCGCATCTTCTGGAACAATAATGCTTTGAATGATTTGTTCATCCCATACATCATATGTATGGTCGATCAATTGACTCACTTTTAGTGAAGGATCATAAAAAATTGTTTTGCTAGTTGCTGACCTCGGGCGGTGGCCTGGGATCCAAGGATCATTCCATATAGATATGGTATCTCCTGTCCCAACCCTTTTGATTAGTCCTTTATTAACCAGAGATCTGGCTGAAGTGATACTTCTCCATCCATAAGATGAAGAGTATGATTTGATTGGGTCCAACGGACCTCCATTCCTATAATACCTACCTTTGAAAACCTTAGCAAATAATGAGTCTGGTTTGGGGGTCATTGACTTGATATTGACTTGATCTGGAAAACATATAAAATATAATAAGGATTGTAATTCTTTATTTTTTTCCTCAAATAATTGGTTTTTCCTCAAATAATTGGTATAGTGGATTTGTAAAGTGTTAGACCATCTCTAATGTAAAACACTATATTTCATACTAAAATAGAGTGCCAGTAAAATAGAGTTGGATTTCTCTCCAATGTACAACTCTATTTTTCACTCTAAAAATAGAATATTCTAAAAATATTCTATTTTTTATTTAATACTAATACTTTTTATTTATAAAGTTTACAATTCAACCCCACTTATTTTATTCTTTACAAAATTTTCTAGAATTATAATATTACAACTTATACATTAAAAATTATTTAAATTAAACATTTATTAAATAAAAACAACATTACATAATATAAAATAATAAAAAATAATAGATTTTGGTTTAAATATCACCATTACTATATTTTTCCCACAAATGATTTCGAAGTGAAAAATGAGATTCTCAATCTTTGATTTTTCTAAATCGACAAATAAACTCTTAGAACCGGATATTATCATCTTCTGCTACGATCTTGGAGGATCCGGAAGCGGCTTACCGGATTTTTGAGTTATAGTCTTTGGTATGTTACATTTGTGTTTTGTTTATCTTAAATTTCAGTATTTTCATGTTGTTTATTTTAAGTTTTGGTATTTTTTGTATTTCAGCATTTTTAATATTGTAATAATGATTTTAAAATAAATAATTAGTAAACTTATTATTTATTATAGAGATAAATAAAAAAATTAAGAGCTTAAAGGACCATTTTACAAATACAAAAGTTTAACACGAAATATAGTAGGAAATATGTTTACTCTAAAAATAGTGTAAGAAATAGGTTTACACTATTTTAGTGTGTGATATAAAATGGGGTTGGAGAAGAATTTACCTTAAAATAGAGTTTAGTGTAAAAAATAGTCTGAGATTGAATATGCTCTTAGAAACTATAATTTGTACATTACAAAACAAAAGTTAAAGCATTTTGACCCCCAAAATCATAATCTGGCGGTCTAAATGTTTGTGCGGCCACGTTTTCGTAACAACATGGCTAAAGGGGGAAAAAATCAAACCACTGTGAAATATCACCGATTAGACCAATTGCTGATCAACGCCTAAACGATCGTGTTTTCAAACAAGGAACAAAACCTTTATACCAAAACACTATAACATTAGATTATACTTTATAATTTTTTTTTTACCCAAGAGAAAACAAGTTTCATTAAGATACTCTTGTTCAAATACATTATTACATGTCTTTTGAAACAAAAGCTTCAAGTCAGACAGGAACTGAACAATCTAAAACTGCATAATACAATGGGAAATTAGAGATGAAGCTTGTTAGACTGTCTCCTGCATTGTTAGCCTCTCTTTTGATAAGTGAATAAGAGGGATTTAGAAATAGGCTTGAGAGCTTCAATAATAAAGTCAGCAAGAGAGGGCTGTAATTTATGATCCTGCAATGCAATGTCCAAAGCTTTATTGTCCATCTCAAAAGTGATGTTGTCCTTCCCCATATTATCCAGACAGTTTATAGCCATACAAAGGCCATAGATTCAGCATGAGTCAGTGAATACCAATGGATATCGGTTAGCTTCATACCATCTAATTACCCCAAACTCGTCTTTCAAAACCCATCCAACCCTAATAATCTTTTTTTCCTTATTCCACGCGGCATCGATATTGCATTTAAGAGATCCGTGAAGAGGAGGGATCCATCTAATTACCTATGAGCTAAGGTGAGGCTGGTGTTGAGACAACATTGTTCTTATTTTTGTAATTCTTTCCACTCTGCCGCATCACTAATAGTTTGTTCCAGAACTTCCTGAGCACCTACATCTTTGCCAGAAAAACAAAACTCATTGCGTCCTTTCCACATTTTCCATAAAAAAGATTATACTTTATAAATTCCACAATAACTTTCAATAGAGTGATCATAATACATCAACATTTATTACACATATATTAACATATAAGAGATAATCATGATCAATGATTCCATTTATTTTTGAAATTTTTTTTATTAGTGTATCTTCATTAATCTTGTGAAACTTGCATTTTTGAAGATTTAAACCTAAAGCTTTAGACTATGATTAATAATAACTGTGAATTTTTATAACGTAGATTTTTCTACTTTAATGGATGTAATTTAAAAATAAATAAAAAACTTTAATATAACAAGAAGAAAATAAAAACGGTGAGAAATTTAAGAAACATTTAGACTTTAAAGATTTTAAAATAAATTAAAGTCTTTACAGCTTTTACGGTTTAAACATCAATCACAATCTTAACTACTTGACTAATACACTACTCTATCTTCCAACAAGTAAGAAAAATAGCCCGATGGCTTGTGATTAAGACCATCTCTAATGTATCACTCCATTTCTTACTCCAAAATGGAGTAACTCCAAAATAGAGTAGTGTTTTACACCAATGTATCATTTCATTTTTTACTCCATAAATAAAATATTCTTTATAGATTCTTTTTTATTTTGTTTATAGTACATTGTAGTTATAAAAATTTACAAATTAACCCTATTTATTTTATTTTTTCATAATTTTTATAAATTATAAAATAATTTTACTTTACAATTATTTTATAAACAAGAAAATAGTATTAAACTAATAAATTTTTATTTTATAATGTTTAGAAAATAGTTATAATTGTTACTAAAATATATAAACATATATATTTACATAATAATTATTATATTCATAAAAGTTAAAAAAAAACAAAATATTTAATATTCAAAAGGACTAGTTTGTAAATAAAAAAGTTTCACTCCAAAATGGAGTAAAAAATGGAGTTAATCTCACCTATTACTCTATTTTGAAGTGGAAAATGAAGTGAGATTGGAGAGGATTTTACTCCAAATTCCATTTTGGAGTGGGAAATGGAGTAGGGTTGGAGATGCCCTAAGTGATAAAGTGATGGATTTGGGACGCCAACACGTTTCAATTTCGATCGAGCTGCTATGCGAAACTATAACATATTTTCTTGGACACCCAAATAGATATGGACCATTACTTTCAGCCCATTTGAATACCCGGAGAGATGGTATATCTATAGGCTGCACATCTCCTTGAGGATTAGTCTGAGCCCCTCCATAAGCTCCGGATACCCAAATTAATAAAAAAAAAGCAATTAAGAAATAGTTAATTACTTAATTAATTAATTTGATGGTATCCTTAATTATCATGATATTGCCATCCCTTTCCTTTAATCGTAACCGTCCATCTAATCACAGCGTTGATCTAACGGCGAACACCAAATCCGAGGCTACTTCACATATAACATCCCTCCCTATATAAATCAGAAAATAATCCTGAAGCTTGTACCGTACTCACATCCCCATACGAACACTCACAATCGTGAAAAAGAGAGGAGAGAGCTGAAATAGGAGAAAATGGTTTCATGGCTGATGACTATCAAGGCGGTGCTAATCTCTACCGGCGTCGCCTCTGTCGGACTGTTGCTTAAGATCTCTGTACCGGCGGCTGTTGATTTCTCCGTCTCGCGAGCTCCGATCTTGTGGAGTTCTATGCTATCGTGGCTGAAACCGCCGTATATCTACGTCCTCACCAACGGAATCATCATCACTATCGTTGCTTCTTCGAAGTACTACCAGAGCACAGGCCACCATGACCAAGAAGACGATGGGATCGTATACGGTGGCGGCGGCGGCGATTATAAGATGCAGACGGAGCCGATTGTTCATGACCAATCTTCTTCGCGGATGCTGGTGGTGAAGGATTTGGATCCGAGTGCGCAATTCGATTTCGTAGTCGCGAATCCACCGTCTCCGCAAGTGGAACCGGAGGCGTTTACGGCGGTTGTGTATGACGACGAGGAGGAGGTGGTGGAAGAGAAGGTAATAGATGCGGTGGAGATGGTGGAAGATGAAGATGAAATTGAATCCGAGGTTAAGAGCGTGATTATGGTGGAGAGCTCCGATATGGTTGGATCTGGTGGAGATGACGATGTACTGTTGCCGCCGGCGAATTCAAATTGGAATCATCTGCCATCGAAGAGGACTGAATTGGAGAATCTCCCTCCGACGGAGAAACCTCTAGTTTCTTCAAGGTTCGGCCACCGGAAATCGGTTAAAGCTAGCCCTGAAGGTACTTATTCTTTCTCTTTTTTTAAATGTAGTTAAATTCTGAAGACATTAAAAATAATAATAATAACAATAAACAGAGGAAGAAAATGATTACGTCATGTTAGCAAACGGTTTGGTAGATTTTAAATTATTTTGAAAATTCAAATTTGGCGTCAATAACACGCGTCGGTGGTTCAAAAGTTACTAATCCGGAGGGGCAAATCTGTAAATTGAATTTTTTTTGTTTTTTCCGGTAGGTGGACGAGCGGTGTTGAGAGTGACGAAGCCGAAGCGGAACGAGACACTGGAGAATACATGGAAGATGATAACGGAAGGGAAGTCAATTCCGTTGACTAGACAGTTATACCGGAGATCCGACACGTTTAGCCGTGGAGATTCCGGCAATAGCGGCGAGGCGAAACTGGTTTACAAGAAATCGGAGACGTTTAAGGACAGGACTAACTATTACCAGTCTCAGGAGGAGACGGCGGCGGCGGCAGCGACGGAGAAGGCGAAAGGGAAGGTGAGAAAAGAGCCGTCACTGGGTCAGGACGAGTTGAATCGGCGAGTTGAGGCGTTTATTAAGAAGTTTAACGAGGAGATGAAGTTGCAGAGAATGGAGTCACTGAGACAGTACAAAGAGATAACCGGTCGTGGTGTTTAGCTTTTTCTTTGTTTTTAAAATTTACTTTATTGGTTTTTTATAATACTCAAAAAAGAGAAAAAAAAACAGGACTAAAGGGGTGATATAAAGTCATTGTGGTTTTAACCAAAAGAAGAAGAAAAAAACGTTACAGTGAAAAATAGAAGTTAGGGTTACACAGTTTTTTCCCCTTTTATTTGTTTATAAACTCTCCTGGTGAATTTGATTCTCTTCCTAAACAGGCCTTTTATTTTTTTGTTGATTGTTTGTATAATTTTATACATTTGGGTTGTAAATATTAATCTTTTGGATAGTCTTCTTGGGGGTTTTAATACACAAGTAAATAAAAACAAGATTTGATGGGTAATATAAATTTTGGTTGCTTTTATGGTTTGTTAATTTTGTTATCAGTTGTTATTATTTTTTCGTAAATTGTGGAAGTTTCACACTTTAAGAGCATCTCCAACCCCATACTATTTTTCACATTAAATTTTATTTTAGAGTAAATTTTTTTCCAATCCCACACTATATCCCACTCTAAAATAATGTAAACCTATTTTTACATTATTTTTAGCGTAAACCTATTTCTTACACTATTTTAGTGTTAGACTTTTTTATTTATAAAATAGTCCTTTAACTTTTAAATCTTTTATTTATATCTATAATAAATAATAAATTTAATAATTACTTATTATAAAATTATTATTAAATTATTAAAAATACTGAAATATAAAAATACCAAAACTTAAAATAAACAACATGAAAAGTACTCAAACTTAAGATAAACAACACAAATAAATACAACACACCAAAATTATAACTTAAAAATCCGGTAAATCGTTTTCGATTCCTCTAAGATCGCTAAAGTACTGTCCGAACGAAGTAGATGAAAGATCTCTCTGTTGATTTGGTTGTTGATCACTCCGCTTTCGGACTCTAAAGATGTGTATTCGTTACCACATGGGATTGATATGCGTTTCGGAGGGGTGACACCATAAATTGCATACCATTAAAAATAATATTTTATTACTAAATCAAATGAAGTAATTTTACAAATTTATATATTAACTGATCATTTGTGAAAAAAATATTGTAATTGTGATATTTAAACCAAATCTAGTAAGTTTTATTATTTTTATATGATGTAATGTTTTTTTCATTGAATAAATGTTTAATTTAAATAATTTTATAATATAGAAGTTGTAATATTATAATTTATGAAAATTTTGCAAAGAATAAATAATGTGGCTGAATTGTAAACTTTATAAATAAAAAGTATTAGTAGTAAACAAAAAGATAGAATATACTTAGAATATTCCAATTTTAGAGTAGAAAATAGAGTTGTACATTGGAGAGAAATCCAACTCTATTTTAGTGTTGCACTATTTTAATGTGAAATATAGTGTTTTACATTGGAAATGGTCTAAGCCGATAATTTTCCCCAGATTCATATTCAGTTTTTGGGAAATTCCAATTTTAAAAATAATATTTCATATCAAAAGTAGTTTGAATCATGGGCACAAAGAAACCAATTTCTTTACATTACCATTAGGTTACCAAGTATTAAAAGTTTAGCCAATATATGTATGTCATGAACATTATTAATTCACAAGTTTCTTTATCTGCTATCCTTTTATGTGTTTTTCTCTGTTATTTGATTTGTGAGTCCCCTATATCATTATTAGATAAATTCCTAGTAATTATGATATAATATTATATTGTAGTCAAAACAGTTCAAAATTTAGATAACAATTTGTTTTCTTGTCAACAAGATATACTAAAGAAACATAACTTTGACTAATCTAAATTGGTGGCTCCGGTCCAACGTGGAATGTATACGACGATCTGAGGCGGGCACTCTGTGCTAGTCCATCTGCCATCAAATTGCTTGTGCGCGGTATATGGATCAGTTTAAATGCTGTAAAGTAGTCCTTCCTTCCTTGGAACTCCTCTAAGTGGATCGAGAAAGGTGGCCATTCGTCTGGTTCCGACACTATCTTCACCAATTCTGAACAGTCCGTAGCAAATGTAATGTGAGTGTGTTGATGAAACTTCATACATTCCATAGCCCAAACAAAGGCTTCGAATTCTGCATGAAGTGGGGATAAACTAACTCTGATATTCATTGCCCCCATCAAAACATTAGCATCTCTCTCATAACAGCTATACAATTATATAATAGATATTCAAATAGTTTTCATTGTTTATAACTGAACAACATATATTTAACAAAAAATCTGAATTACGTAAGAATATTAACAACTAGAAAATACGAGAAGTCGCAAATAGTAAAAATTATTCGCGTTTAACTGTCATACTTTTTCATATTGATTCTAAACCATCGGCTTTAATGACCAAATCGTTCTAAGTTTTTAGTTATATATACAGGGGCGGAGCTAGTAAAAGCTTAGGGGAGGCAGCTAACCCCTATAAAATCTATAAATTTTGTTTGCGTCATTTTGTAATTAATAGTTTTCAGCATTGGCCTGGAGTTCTAGTGTTTAACCCCGGTATACCAGGTTCGATCCTTGTCTTTGCACCCTTTCTAGTTTTCTTTTGAGTTAAATCGTTTGTTTATTTTGGGTTTTCTTTATTTTGGACATGTTTTTAATCAAAATTTAAACAATATCCATTCTTCCTTTCCCTTCTTCCTATCTACAAGTTCTTCAATCTCTATAAACTAAATAATTTAGGTACTAATTGTAAGATCGTAACTCGGTCTATCCAAAGATAGCAAGAGTTTTAGGTTTTGTAATTAGGGATTCTAAAAAAAGAATCAATGAACACGGTGAGAGTTAGGAAAGTAGGGTTTGTATGCCGGCGTTTCCGAGGTGGAAGCCGGTAAAGATTTATTGAAAAGTCGCCGGAGAGATTTTAGGTTAAAGTCGCTCTAAAGTCTCTCAGGCTAAGAATATTAAGAAAAGCGTATCGTTTATTGAATGACCAAGTCGCCTTTTATAAGATTACAAAGTCGGTTAAAAAAGGAAAATAGATAATTACAGAAATATTCCTAATATCCCGTCTTCTCCGGGATAAGGAATATCTCTTCATTATCAATGTCGCCAAGCGCCGCCTTAGTCCTTCTTCCTTGACTTAACGCCTTCCAAAACCCTAATGTAAGCCGGTTCCCCCAAATCCGGTTTAACCTAAGTTTTACCGTCTTGGGCCATTTACCGTCTTTCCATCCTGGGCCGACCTATACTCATGAATAGGCCTTTTTAGGAGAGTGCTAATTTCGACTCTAACAATAAGCCCCCCCCCCCCCCCCCAGTGTGACGACTTGTACTTAGGTCGTCATTACGAGGAGTTAACTTATGGTTTAGGAGATGAGTTTGCTGGCCCGTTATCTCTTTGGTCGACAGGCTTTTACTTTTTCTTGGGCCCATCTTCCTTTTGTCCAAGCCCACGATTTTATCGGCCCTTTTCGTTCCAGACCAGTTGTTGCTTTGATCGGTCGATCCTGAACCGGTAGAGGTTCGCCGAAACCGGAATTGATTCCTCGGTTCGATTTCTTGGTTAGGTGTGAAACACGAAGCGTTGCCTAGGTAATTATGACCTTGGGTTCTGCGCCGTTATTTTCACTATAAATAAGCTTCTCTTGCTTCCCATTTCCTCATTTTCGCTCAAGTGAAGAATCTGCTAAGGTAATTTCATTCTCTCGGTTATTTATTTTCCGGCCATCTTCTCCGCCGTTGCTCCGCCTCTGGTTCTATAGGTTTTTAGATCGATCTTCGTTTATCCCTTGTGTTCTTCATTTGTTCTTCGACGAATCATGTCTCTGATCCGTTGTTCGGGGAGTAAAAACAAGGAAATTGTTTCTGTTTCGTCTGCGGATGATTCTCCAATTCGTCATAGCGCTTCGTCATCCTCAAGTTCTTCTCTTGATTTAAGGAGTCATCCAGCTTATGCCGTAGTCGAAGAATTTCAGCGTCGTCGTGAGCTATGTCGGCAGGCCGATGCCGCGGAGACTTCAAGCCGAAGGGATTTTATAATTCCCCAGCCTGGTGATTCCGATGATAGACTAAATGAGGACGTCGTCGTTGAAGGCAATGATGGCGATAGCGCGTCGTCCGATGAAACCAGCGAGGAGGCCGACGTTGGGGGAAATGATTCTGATGTCTCATTGTCGGCTACTCCACAGGAGGCCTTCGCGAATGTCTATGAGACTCGCTCTAAATTGGAATCTGTAGCATCCACGCTCCGAGATTGTGGCGCTGATCCGAGGATCGAATATCTGATCCCTTGTACGCTGGATCGTCCCTGGGACCCGCCATCGGGATACGTGACTCTATACGAGTCGTATTTTATCAACACCAGGACCGGGGGTTCTCGTTGTTGGCTGCCACTTCCCGACTTGCTGATCTCCTATTGTTATCGCCGCGACATCGCCATTTCCCAGTTGTCAGCAGTCGCGGTCCGTCATATGGTCGGTCTTCTTGTCCTCGGCGCTGAGGTCGATGTTACTGTGACCGCTAGTATTTTTGAAGAGATGACTTCAATTAATCCTATGACGACTAGCCCGGGATGTTTTGCGGTGAAGTTTAAAAGCGGCAACCGTGTAATTACGAATGCTCCGAGCAAGATCAACAATTGGCAGAGACAATATTTCTATGCCAATATGTCTCCTTTGGTTATTCCCGACGAACACAGGGGGCTCGTGAGATCGTCGTGGAATACTGACTTTGGTAGATGTCGTTCTGATTTTGCCTTTGATTGTATGCGATTATTTACTTAATTTCTGTTTTTGCTTTTTTGCAGTGCCTCATCCGTTTCTGAAGCCATATCCTCATAATTTTTTCCCGATCCTTGAGAAGATACAATCTCTCGGTCTTCGTAAGTGGTCGCAGCTTACTCGAGAGCGTATAAGTAAATCTTTACCTCGAGTTTCCAAAGGTGACCTTCTATCAAGCTTTTACCAAGTTTTGGCTTTCCCAGTTACTAACTCTCTTGTTCTTCCTTGACTCCTTAGTAAAGTGGAACACCAAGACGAAGGTTACACCCGATCAGCTTGTGAGACCAAAGAGAATGGGCAAGGTGCAAAGAATCGAATCTGTCGACTATTCGAAGAAAATCTCGTCCCAATCCGGGTCTTCTGCCAAGTCGGTGAAAGAAAAGGATGTATTTACACCGTCTCAAAATGAAAACCAACTGGTTGAGACGGGTAACAAGTCGGTTGCTCCCCAGGCTGTGATTAATGTTCAACCGGAGGCGGCGACCGTGTCTTCTAAGCTTCCGCCAAAGGCTCCTTCTAGGAAACGCACTGCGGAAGGTAAAACGGATCGAGAAAAGTCGGCAAAGAAAGCAGCTACTGCCGACAAGTCTGTTGAATCGGTTGCACTTGATAAGACGGCTGTTGACGAGCCCGAAAAAAATCTGCATCCGTGGAAGCGATTTTATCAGGAGACTGGTGACGTTGTCGACGCTTATGGTAACACGAAGCCATTTGCTTCTCGCAAGGAGATCGTTCACGTCCGACCCCGTGCTCCCATCAAGGAGGGGGATTCCCGACCTTCGATCCACAGCTTCTCCTATCAGTATGAAAGCGACGTCCCGTTGATTGACAACCCGCAAGCATGCTTCGATATGCTGACGTGTGTCCGAGGGAACGAGAGGGATTGGCCGGTTCTGCAGGAGCTCCCGCACTCGGATGCCATCCTTAAGCTAAAGCAGGCCGAAGCCACAGTAAGTTTTTTTTTATCGAATTCTCGTTCCCTGGTGTCGCCTATAGTTGAAAATCCTTGCTTTGTTTTCAGATGATTGCAGCGTCGAATCGCGTGGCTCTCGAAAGCTCTTGGGGTGCTAAGAAGTTGGCCGACGCAGTGACTAAACGAGATGAGCTTCTTAAGAAGGCTAAGGAGGAGAAGAAGGCTCTTGTATCAAACAACGCGATGCTTGCGGACAAACTTCGCGGTGCGGAGGAGCAATTAGATCTTGTTTCCGAAAAGTTGAAGGCTGATCTTCTTAAGTTGCAGAAAAGGATGGAGAACCAACAAAAATTCTATTCTGACCTGGTTCGGAGTGAGAGCGAAAGAGTCGAAGCCGCGGTTAGGGCGAAGGCGCAAACTCACTATGATCTCTTTCAGCGGTACGTGAAGGATCAGGAGATCGCTGTTGCTCTCCAGGTTGAACAAGCCCAAATTTCCGGTTTAAGGAACTGCCTGATCAAACTCGGTGGTGAAGGGATAGCATTTCCTCAGACTCTTTTAGACCAATTAGCCGCTGATGAGATTGCCGTGAATGCTTGGATTGATAATACGGAGGTCGTGACCAAGGAAGAACTCACATTTGTTCTTTCACCGGTTCGTCATCCTCTTCTCAACCTTCGCTATGATTCTCCTCCTCCCGTTCCAAAGGGTGTTGATCAGTTTGGGACGAACCGTGGAATAATCCCAGAGTTGGTTCCTGCGAGCCTTGTTCAATCCGTCAATTCGGAGGTCGCGGCTCTGGATGACGTTCCCGAGGCACAGGAGGCGATTGCCGAGAAGGTCAACGATCCTGAGAAGTCGCCATCTAGGGCTTGACTAATCGCGCCACTTTCTCCCCTTTTTTTTGTAACAGTTTTATTTTGTAAAACTCTTTATTCCTTGAGTTTGGTTTTGTAAACCTTTTGCTTAAATAATAATTTATCAGTCTATCTTTGAAGTTTTGACAATTTTAAGCAAAACATGTCGATCGGGGATATGTGCCTCATGGCTAAGTCGGGCTAAACTTGTTTTTGGATAGTTTTAGCGACTCGCGTGCATATTCTCCACCGAATTAGACTCAAGTTTGTATCAAACGAGTCTAAACCACTTAGTGATGTATTTATAACCAAATCTCACTAGTCTTGTATTTAGACTTATTTGTTAAACAATTCAGCGACTACTATATTTAAACTTGCTCTTTTGACAAATTTTAAACAAGTAGTGATTTCGCTATGATTCTTGCCATAATGTCGGTTTGCGAGTCTTATAATTTGCTCGGCTTTATTCTAGGGGTGGATGAATGTGCGAGTTCTTTTGCTCGGCTTATTTATCTCCTACCGCGAAGAATTTGCGGGACGGATCCCGGCTTTTCCTTACCACAATGTGCACCTCGTGCGCAAGGAAGATCACGCCCCTGGCCAGGAGGCATGATGCTGATGATGCGAGTTGATACTCGGCTTTTTTGCGAGTTGATACTTGGCTTTTTTGCGAGTTGATACTCGGCTTTTTTGCGAGTTGATACTCGGCTTTTTTGCGAGTTGATACTCGGCTTTTTCCGAGTTGATACTCGGCTTTTTTGCGAGTTGATACTCGGCTTTGTTAGTACTATCAAATATTTGAATATTAATGAAAGGACTTACCTGATTTTTGGCTTTGCTTGTCTTTCAAGACGGTAAATTATCTGAAAAAATAAGATTTTTATTAGATTTGTGACTGTGCCGGTAAAGGCTGCCTACGTATCCTCCGAGGAAGAATCAAGTCACTCGTAGTTCTTAGTACATAATCTCTTTTTTTTTTTTTTTTTTTTTTTTTTTTGGCACCTTGCCGTCTTAGCGGTACTCTTTCAGGCTTGCCGAGTTCCATGATCGAGGTAAAGCCTTGCCTTTCATTGACTCGAGCTCGTAGACTCCCGGTTTGACGACTTTTGTGACTTTGTAGGGTCCTTCCCATTTCGCCCCGAGCTTCCCTGCTCTCCGTTCCTTGGTGTTTTCGTAAACTTTGCGGAGGACGAAGTCACCGACTTGAAAGTGGCGTTCCTTGACTTTTTGGTTGTAGTACCGAGCTGCGAGCTGCTGGTAGTTTTGAATCCTGAGTAGGGCTCGATCCCGCTCTTCTTCTAAGGTGTCGAGAGCTTGGATTAACATCTTTTCATTGATTTCAGTATGGTGCGGCATGAGAGAGCGGCGTAAAGTGTAAATGTTAGCTTCTGCCGGTACCATTGCTTCTACGCCAAAGGCTAAGGAGAAAGGGGTGGCTCCTGTTGCGCTGCGAGGCGTCGTTCTATGCGACCAGAGGACGCCATCCAACTCGTCTGCCCAGACTCCTTTTTTTCTTTCAAGGCGCTTTTTGATGCCGGCGATGATGGTTTTATTCGTAGCCTCGGCTTGGCCATTCCCTTGAGGATACCTTGGTGTTGACTTGCTAAGGCGGATGTCCTACTTCTTGCAGAACCCTTCGAATACTTTCGAGATGAATTGTGATCCGTTATCTGTGACGATCTCGTAGGGTAGCCCGAAACGACATATTATGTATTTCCAGACGAAATTTTGAACCTGGATATCATGGATTGCGACGTAAGCCTTGGCCTCTACCCACTTTGTGAAGTAGTCGGTCATAATGAGCAGGAAACGTCTTTGATTGGATAATGGTAACGGTCCAACGATGTCCATTGCCCATCTCATGAACGGGTAAGCCGCGGTTGACGTCGTGAGTAATTCTGTGGGTCGATGTATGAATGGCGCATGTCGCTGACACTTTTCACACTTGTTAGAATAAGTCTCGCAGTCGGTTATCATAGTCGGCCAATAGTGACCGTTCAACTTGATTTTGAGGGCGAGAGACCTGCCTCCGGAGTGGTTTCCGCATGCTCCAGAATGTGTCTCTTCGAGAACCCGACTTACTTCATCTCCGTTTATGCACCTGAGGAGGATCTTGTTAGCAGAATACTTGTAGAGGATACCTTCATGTATGGTGTATCGCGCGCTCTTGACTTTAAGTCGTCGTGCTTCCCATTTGTCTTATGGGAGCTTTCCTTCCGTCAGGTACGCTCTTATCGGAAGTCGCCAATCTGTATTGTTGCTGGTTAGGACAGCGATGAGGTCTGTGCCCTTTGCTTGAATATTGTAGCACATGTCGTCCTCACCAGTCGGGATTGTTTCTTCAGGTTCTTCTTGATTGCTCTCAGGGGGCGGGATGCTTGGTTCGTGGATCATTTATACCGGGATCCGTCGACAGAGATTGGGATTAGATGCCAGCGACGCAAGTGCATCTGCCGGGGCATTCTCCTTTCTTGGTATCTGGACAATGTCGAAGAATTCGAAGGAACTGGTGAGTTCCAACGCCGTTTTTCGGTAAGCCTCCATTCGTTCATTTTTAGCTTCGTAGTCGCCGTTGATCTGGTTGGCTACAAGCATGGAATCACAATGGGCCAAGAGATGTCGTACTCCGATTTCCCTGGCTAGTCTGAGACCGGCTAACAAAGCTTCGTACTCAGCTGTGTTGTTAGAAGCCGTGAAACCTAGTTTGAATGACTGCTCCAATATCTCGCCGGTTGGTGATATGAGACGTATCCCTATCCCGGCTCCTTTTTTAGATGAAGCCCCATCAACGAACAGTTTCCAATTTTTGTCTTCTGTCTCGGTCCCGATATCCAATTCAGGTGATAATTCGACTAGGAAATCAGCTATTACCTGTGATTTGGCGGTTGTCCTGTTCCTGTACTCGATGTCGTACTCGCTTAACTCTATTGCCCACTTGGCTAGACGTCCAGACTGTCCCGGGCTATGGAGTATCGTTCGAAGAGGTTGACTGCTTAATACGGCAATCGGATGTGACTGAAAATATGGTCGCAGCTTCCGTGCCGAGATGATGACTGCGAAAGCCAGTTTTTCCATTGCAGGATACCTGGTTTCGGCTCCGTTCATCGTTTTGCTGACGTAGAAGATCGGCTTCTGTTCTCCTCGATCTTCCCGAACTAGCACACCACTCACTGCTGTCGTCGAAACAGCGATGTAAAGCAACAATGTCTCACCATTCTCGGGTTTAGACAATATCGGCGGGTTCGACAAGTAGTCCTTGAGTTGGATGAAGGCTTCTTGACACTTCTCGTCCCACACGAATCTTTTGTTCCCTCGTAGGAGCTCGTAAAAAGGCAGACATTTATCCGTTGACCGAGATATAAACATGTTCAAGGCGGCTATGCGGCCAGTGAGGCGTTGTACCTCTCGAGTGTTTTTGGGAGACGGTAAGTCGATTATGGCTGTGATCTGCTTTGGATTAGCTTCTATTCCTCTCTGAGTTACCATGTATCCTAGGAACTCTCCCGATGTCACCCCAAATGTACACTTAGTTGGATTAAGTTTCATGCCGTATCGGTTAAGGATGTTGAAACATTCCTTTAAATGACCGACATGCTGAGAGGCAATCAGAGACTTGACTAGCATGTCGTCGATATAAACCTCCATTGTTGCGCCAAGTTGCCCTGCAAACATCCGGTTAACCAGCCGCTGGTAGGTGGCGCCGGCGTTTTTGAGGCCGAAAGGCATGACTTTGTAGCAATACGTGCCGCGTTCAGTGATGAAGGCCGTCTTTTCTCTGTCGTCTGGGTTCATGAGGATTTGGTTATACCCTGAGAACGCATCCATGAATGATAGCAGTTCGTTCCCGGCCGTCGCCTCAACAAGTCGGTCGATGTGCGGCAGCGGGAAGCTATCCTTGGGGCAAGCTTTGTTGAGATCCGTGAAGTCGACACATACTCTCCACTTCCCGTTTTTCTTTTTCACGACCACTGGATTGGCCAACCAGTCAGGATATTTGACTTCTTGGATTGAACCGGCTTCGAGTAGCTTCTCTACTTCATCGTTGACTGCTTTAGCTCTTTCTGGGCCGAGTTTTCGCCTTTTTTGCTTGATTGGCTTGTAAGTCGGATCGACATTCAACTCGTGAGTTGTAATGGTTGGGTTGATACCCTTCATATCCTTCATTGTCCACGCAAACGTTGTAACGTTTTGCTGTAGGAAGGTGATCAGTTCCTCTTTGATGTCGTCCGGTAATCCTGCGCCGATGCCTACACACTTGCTTGCATCTGATTCGTCAATGATGACTTGCTGGATCAGTTCTTTCTCCGGTCCTTTTCTTCCGTGTTCTGTGTTGATCATGCAGGAAGGTACCCTGATCTTATGTTCTCTCGCGAAACACGACCGACTTGCGCTCTGGCATCCTTTGACTGTCTGAATTCCTTTAGGTGTCGGGAATTTCAGACATTGATGGTACGTCGAGGATACCGCCTTCATGCTATATAGCCATGGGGTTCCAAGGATCACGTTATAGATGGTTGGCTTGTCAATGACATGAAACCTCACCAATCTGTTAACTCCTCCTGCGAAAACAGGCAACTTGATTGTTCCAATTGTGTATATCGTCTCACTTGTGAACCCGGTGAGCGGCTTGGCCTTCTGCTTGATATCCTCCTCCTTAATGTCCATTTTCTTGAGTGTATCCAGGAAAATTAAATCTATCGAGCTCCCGGTGTCCACCAGTATTCGAGATACTTGGCAACTTCCGATCAGAAGCTCAACCACCAGTGGGTCGTTATGAGGGTAGTGAGTTCCATAGAGGTCCTGGTCGGTAAAGACGACGGGCGGATCATCTGATAGGATTGGTTGAGGCGCCTTTTGCGCGGCCAATTCTAGGCGTTCATAGACCTTGATTGACCGGACCGAATCATTTACGGAGATTAGACCACCCATGATCATGTTGATTCTTCGGATGGTCTTGGGGGTCTCCTCTTCGTCCTCCTCCTCTTCTTCTTCACGGTTACGTTTCAAAGCTATGCTTTTGATACGCCGTGGCGGTTTATCTTGCTTGGGAGCCTGCTCGTCGGCTTTGTCTTCCTTCTTCTGTCCCGATTCTTCCTTCTTCAACCTTTCGATGGCCGCCTTGATTTCTTCATTGGAAAGTCGGGAGTAGAGTGCGTTTCTGAGATTCCGACATTCAGCCGTGTCGTGCGACGTAGCTTGATGGTATTCACAGTACTTATCCCCTGTAGCGGAGGCTGCTTGCGCCTTCTTCGCCTCTTTCCCTCTTTTATTCCACGGCTTTGATGACCGGGACTTGTCGGCGCCGTCTACAACCATTGTTTTGGCGCTTTTACCGTCGTAATGCTGCCTGGGTTCTCTTTCCTCCTTCTTATATGTCTGTTTGCCAGAACCGAATCTCTTTGCCAATGCGACCTTCTTCTCCTCCAATTCCACGAATTTGTTTGCCCGATGGAGTGCGTCCTCGATGGTTAGTGGCGGGTTGATGACTAAATCTTGGTAAAATGGCGACTCGTGCCAGACGGCGTTTGTCAGGGCTGCGATAGTGAACTTATCTGGTGCCTCAGCTCGTGTCATTACCGCCCTGAACCTTTCTACGAAATCTTTCAAGGTTTCCTTCTTCTCTTGCGTCATTGACATCAACGCGCTTAGCGAAGTGTCCTTACGAATGTAGGCAAAGTGATGCCTTACGAATGCCCATGTGAGGTCCGAGAAGCTATCGATTGACTTGGATGGGAGTCGGGAGAACCAGTTTAGCGCGTCTCCTTCCAGGGTTTCGGTGAATAGTTGGCAGAAGCCGATGTCACGCTCCTCACTTGATGAGAACCGCGCCTTTGCCGCCATGATTTTGAACGTTGTGAGATGTGTCGCTGGATCTTTGGTGCCGTCGTACATTGGTAGCCTGAGCTTCTCTCTTTGCCTGATATATGTGTTCGTGATGCGCGAGGTGAAGGGAGTCCTACGAGTTTCCTCGATGATTCGGTCTATCTCGGGTGCGGACCCCTTCACGCCATGGACCTCCCCTTTTAATTCTTTTAGGGTGTCTTTGAGCTCAATCAGTTGTTTCTCGACATGGTTGCGACTTGCTCCGCGAATAGACGCTCCGTGAGTTTTCTCGTACGACATACCTCGCTCGCGGCGATGGTTGTCTCGGTGTGAGCCATTCTCACGTCGCGAATTTCGTCTGTGGTGCACGTCCCGTGTCTGATGACTGGTATGTTCCTCCCTGTCGGGTGAATACCTCTCATCACTTCGGTCGTTATGTCTACTTTCGCTCCGTTTGGGTCTTTCAGAACCCTCCTTCCGATGTGAGCTATGCTCGCGAGTATCCTTGTTGCTTTCCTTACGCGGGTTGCTCCTGGACTCGCTGCTACGGCTCTGTTCATGGTGGCTTTCCTCAGATGTGCTATAGACCAGTCGTCTGGCGACTTTGTCTTTCACCTTTGACGGTACCTCTCTCCTGGGTTTTCTGGACTGTTGTCCTGAAAGGATCTTTGCTTGCTCTGTTTGCAGCAGGTCAATTTTTTCCGAGAACGTTTTGATCAGGTCGTTCTGCGAGTCGATCTTGGCCATTAGAGTGGCTAAAACCTTGTCTTGCTCGATTTGAGCCTCTGTTTCGCTGAGTGACAGGGCGTGTTTGCCGTCATCTCGAGCTTTGTTTGTCTTGGCGGCGTTTCGCGGCTGCTTGCCGCCTTTGGCCGCATCGTCTTCGTGATCACTCTGGTTGTAATCACTTTCATCTTGAACGCTTAATTGAACCCTAGGGTTTTCTTCATCGATCTCCTTGTGATTTCCTGACATCTCGTTTCAGAAATTTCTCTTAGAAATCCCCACAGTCGGCGCCAATTGTAAGATCGTAACTCGGTCTATCCAAAGATAGCAAGAGTTTTAGGTTTTGTAATTAGGGATTCTAAAAGAAGAATCAATGAACACGGTGAGAGTTAGGAAAGTAGGGTTTGTATGCCGGCGTTTCCGAGGTGGAAGCCGGTAAAGATTTATTGAAAAGTCGCCAGAGAGATTTTAGGTTAAAGTCGCTCTAAAGTCTCTCAGGCTAAGAATATTAAGAAAAGCGTATCGTTTATTGAATGACCAAGTCGTCTTTTATAAGATTACAAAGTCGGTTAAAAAAGGAAAATAGATAATTACAGAAATATTCCTAATATCCCGTCTTCTCCGGGATAAGGAATATCTCTTCATTATCAATGTCGCCAAGCACCGCCTTAGTCCTTCTTCCTTGACTTAACGCCTTCCAAAACCCTAATGTAAGCCGGTTCCCCCAAATCCGGTTTAACCTAAGTTTTATCGTCTTGGGCCATTTACCGTCTTTCCATCCTGGGCCGACCTATACTCATGAATAGGTCTTTTTAGGAGAGTGCTAATTTCGACTCTAACACTAATGTTAAACACTAAATTATATATATACATAAATATAGTGAAAAATATGGCATACTATTGTTTTTTACAAATGTTTGAGATCATATCAAAATAGGAATTGATGAATAATGTTAGTCTATTAATTTATATATACCAACTTTTTGAATTTCTAAAACTATATATATAATCATAATTTATGAAGTTTATAATAGAATTTCATTTTACCTCTATGTTTTTTTTAAAACTAAAAAAGGATATCAAATATTAAAAAAATAAAGTTGACGCTTATAATTTTTTTCTTCTGTAAAAGCAAATTTTTTTTATCAAATAACTAATTATATTATTTTATAATATATTAATATTGATACCGGTAAAAATATTACTGGCTCCGCCAGTGTATATATATTATAGGAAAAATATGAGAAGTCCATATGATAAAACCATTTTCATATAATACTGTGGTTGAACCAAATACACTTGCGTTTAGTAGACTAAAAAAGGATATCAAATATTATAAAAATAAAGTTGACGCTTATAATTTTTTTTTCTGTAAAAGTAATTTTTTTTTATCAAATAACTAATTATATTATTTTATAATATATTAATATTGACCCCGGTAAAAAATATTACTGGCTCCGCTAGTGTATATATATTATAGGAAAAATATGAGAAGTCCATATGATAAAACCATTTTCATATAATACTGTGGTTGAACCAAATACACTTGCGTTTAGTAGACATGTGGGGGTTTTTTTAATGTTGGTTTTAGATCTGGGCGTTCGGATATCTGTTCGGATTCGGTTCAGGTTTTTTGGATCCAAGTATATAAAATCTATTCAAATATTTAGAATTTTGTTTCGGGTTCGGTTCGATTCCATTTGGGCGGTTAGGTTTTGGGTACCAGAAAAACATAAAACAAAATAAAAATTGCTTAATTTGAATAAAAAATTGTTAAACTTAAACAAATGTATAAAATTGTATATTTCGTTTTTGGGGTATTTTAGTTATTTTGGTCTAAAACTAACCAATATATTTGAGTTTGTAATTATAATTTTGGATAATTATGTTATATTAAGTCTAAATATAATTAATATTTTGGGTATATAATTGTAGTTCGGATCTTTCAGATGCCCATTCAGTTCTCGGTTCAAGTCGGGTTCGATTCTGATTTTTCGGATATAGAGATTTATGATACATTCAGATATTTTGTCGGTTCGGATTCGGGTTTGATTCCTTTTTTTATTCGGATTCGGTTCAGTACTTCAGTTCCCAACTTTTTTGCCCAGGCCCAGCTGTTTTTTATCCAAAAAGAACCCAATAGGGGAAGGAGAAAGAATTCACCTCAAAAGAGGTTTACAAGCCATAGAAAATTCAGATAAAAAATTCAAAGTACCAGTAGGTACTGAAAGAAAAAATCATCAGCCTAAAACACTCGTACAAGAGTAGTGACGTGCAGGTTTCAAAGAAAGACCAGCCACTATTGTCTGGAGAATGCCTCATGGGGATTGTTAGTATCCGCCTCTGCAATGATATCAGATCGGAGCCACATAGGTCCTCCCCTGGCTATATAAGATTGCAGTTTATTAATATGTATAACACTGTTCGCATTGTATCTTGCTATCTCGTTTCTTTCCTTTACAACATATTCACAGCTGAAACTCCGAACCAAGTCAGATTATCAACAATGGAAGAAGTCAGAGGGAGGAAATCAAGGGAGGATTGCGGATTCAGCATTATTTCTCTCGCCTGTTGCAGATTAGATTCAAATATCACTCTTGGTAGGCACAGCATTATTCAACATTACTTTTCAGACAGGTGGGGTTTCTTGTGAATGAATTTTCTTTTTCAGGCTACAAGGCCATGAATGTTTAAGTAGTTTCTGGATTTTGGATTTTAATTTTTGATTTTTAGATTTTGGTTTTTGAACTTTTAGTTTTCGATTTTGTTGTAGATTTTAGTTTTTAAAAAAAACTTGAATGTTGAGTTATTTAGTTTTTGGATTTTGGATTTTTAATACTTTTTAGTTTTATTTATAATGCTGAATTTTCAAAAATAAAATCTAAATTTATATTATTAAGAAATATTATTTAAAATAGTAACTATTACAAAATTTATGTTAAAAAGTGCACATAAAATTAAATTATTCTAAGGAAAATACAACAAACACAAACTAAAATTATCGTGAATTCCATAAAGATTTGACAATTTTATCTCGAATCCCTTCCATATATTGCATCGGAGCATTATTGGTTTCTTCATATGAATCTGAATCTTCTTCAACCACATTTGTAGCTATGTCGTTTGAATCAAAATCAACATCTCGTAATTTTGATAACTTGATAAAATTGTGTTGCGCCATCGTTGCTGTAATAACCCTGCGTTGAACATGTATGGCATATCTTGGTTTTTCTCTCAGAACCCGCCATTTTGCCTTCCATACACCAACGTACGTTCTATGATAGATCGTAGCGAAGAATGTCGATTGTTAAACATTTCTTTATAGCTACTAGGCGGACCAGCTCCATTATATTGGCTAGGATGATACCTTTCCCCTCGATATGGGGTAAGAAATCCAGGCCGAAAAGGATAACCAAAATCTCCCAAATAATATTTATCGAAAGGTGCGGTCGGAAATTGATGAGGCCCCTCCATCGCTAACGCTAGAAATTTTGCATCGTGAGCTGATCCTGTGATACCAATATATGCATATGTAAACAACATGTCCATATTGCATATAGCTAAAATATTAATACTTGTGTTGCTCTTCTTGTTCCAATACTTTTCTGCATCTCTTCCCGCAATAGTGATAGGAATATTTGTTCCATCAATTGCACCAATAAACCCTTTAAAGTGAGGGTAATACCTGTTGTCTGATAGTAACTTTGGATGAATTTGTGTGAGCTCGTCTGGACGAGGTCTAAGCAAATGAACCGCCATTTTTTCGAGAGCATTCAACACTTCATGGAATTTTCTACCGATGGTTTCAGACTCGGTATGTTGATCCACTCCTGACCCTGGATAGTATCCATCATCAGTAGAACTGTGTTTGCTTCCAAAAAGTCGATCTAATTTATCGAGATCAGTAAGAGGGTGTGTTCTAAGCTTTGAAGCATCATGTATTTCCTATATTAAAAGTATAAAATATTAGTTTATTATATATTGCTAATTAAAAACATTGATATGATATAATATTCAAAGATTACCTGAATACGATCACGCCACCATTCGTCGTCCATTTCAATAGCTTGTGTCTCAGAGTTAAGTGCAACTCCAGTTAAACGGATCAGTCGACGATAAATATCGTAACTTTTTTTTTATAGCGTAATATTTATTTTTTAACGGAAGCCATTCATGATTTTGACATGTTGCATCTTTAAATGCATTTCTGTTCTCGTTTTACTCTCTTTCTTTATAGGACCAGTACGCCAACTAATATGTTCCATCTCAGTCTCATAGACATCAAGAAACATCTGAACCATACTATCGGTCCATTGTATCTTTCCCTTTAATAACAAATATTTATATATATAATTAGCCTACTAATTTGTATACTATAAAAGATAAAATATAAAATGTTAACTAAATAAATACCTCTTTGCCGTTCGAAGATTGTCCTTGATTCGCCATTCCTATAGTAAAAACATAGTTAGTAACTATATTTTTAAAACAAAATAAATTCTATATTTATTTTAAACTATGAGAAAATATATAATAAATTATATACAGAAAATATTAGAAAATAATAAATATATTATATGTGTAAAACAATAAATAAATAAAATAAAACGTGATAAAAATATATAAAAATATAATGATTATGTGCCAAAAATATCATAAAATAATTAACAGCTATAATTATAAAATGTAAAACAACATAACATATGTATACTACTTATAATTAATAAATTCAATTGATTTAAATCCTATATATAATAGGAGAAGGGGGGCTCTCTCAAGCCGCCACATCAGCCCCCCTTTGATTGGCCAATTTAAGGCAAAAATTTCCACGTCATCATTTAAAGTTAAATAAATATATATTTAATGCATGATTATTTAATTTAAATATAAAAAAATTATGTAAACATAAATTCTAAGTTTGAATTTAATTTAGAATTTTATAATATATAAATATTATAAATTTTAAATACATCTTCCATATTTTATGCATTATATAAACAAAAATAAATATATCTCAATAAAATTAATTTTATAAGACTAAAAGTAAAGATAACATTATTAAAAAGTTTTCAGTAATTGAAAACTATAAACAAAGAACCATAAAACAAAAAAAATATGAATGATAAGAATAATAATTATCACGAATAGAAAAAATATATTATAAAAATGAGATACAATGATCATAAAAAGTGTACAAAATATAAGAACATATAAAATAAAATAAAATCAATGAAATATATATAAAAAAATTAAAGAAATCTAAAATGATAAAAATATTAAAATATAGAAATAATTATTATTAAGAATAGAAATAAAAAATTTCAAAATGAAATAAAATGATAATAAAACAAGAAATTATATAGAATATAAGAACATAGAAAAAATAAAAAATGTATAAATAACAATTATCTATATTAAATAGTTTTTAAGAAGGAAATAAAAGTTTTTAAAAAGCTCATTAAAATGGATAATTAAAAATATTTATTTATAAAATAAATTAAATTAATAATAGTATGTTAGCGCATATTCTTTTCTAAAATCATTATAAGATATAAAAAGAAAAAAATACAAATTTGTAAATTAAAAACATATAAAAATATTGATACTTAAAACAAATATTAAAATATATTAAATATCAATAAATTTGCGCGGATTCTCTCCTAGTAACAATAAAAGTAAAATGAGAGATGAGAGATGGTAAGAAAATTTACGTCAAAAAAATTAAGTGGGGTTTGCAATTTTTTTGTGCGTGTGCAGAAATGAGAGATGGTGAAAAACCAATGAATGAAGTGTCTCTTAAATAAAAAAAATATGATATCTATAATTAGTAAAACAAATTGTAAAAAAGAAATTGTAAGAAAATAAAAAATCAGCACTCTCACGCTAATCAAAGCGAAAAAACCTGAAGAATAGAGATTTATTGGTTATTGACTCAAAATATAGTTTTCCTAAAAATAAGAAATTTATCTAACTAAAATCATGACTGGATAAAAAAAAAGTTTTTGGAAAAACTAAAACAAAAAACTGACGTATAAACTACAAACATTCAAAGCCTAAATGTTTAAGTGGCTTTTGTTTTTTTTTTTGGCTTTTTGGCTTTTAGTTTTAGATTTTGGTTTTTGAGCTTTGGATTTTTTTTTTTGAATTTGCAGTAGATTTTAGTTTGTTAAAAACTTAAATGGTAAATTATTTAGCTTTAGACTTTAGGATTTTAATAGTTTTTATTTTTATTTTTAGTGCTAAATTTGTAAAACTAAAAATATAAATTATTAAATAAGAAATATTATTTATAAAATAATAACTATTACGAAAATAATAAAGCACAAGTTAATAGCTACTCTTTGAAAATATAATAAATACACTTAAAATTATTTTTTCAAAGATATGATAAAATATATAAAAAATTTACCTTAAATATTAGAAAATGATAATTATACCTATATTTATGAAATGAAAAAAAAATTAAAATTTGTCATAAAATATGTAAAAATAAAAATATTATGTACTACAAATATTGTAAATAACTAATAACTATAATTATAAAATATAAAAAATATAACATGTTTATAATACTTATAACTAACAAATTCAATTAATTTAACTAAACACTATAGTGAAAATTGATAAAATAATATAAACTACTTAACAAATATTACCCAAAATCTTGATAAAATAATATACAATAATTTCAGCACAAACTTTTTTTTTGCTCATATGCATAAATGAGAAGTGGTGAATGGCTGTATAGAATGTGTTTATATATAAGCATGTGATATTTATAATTAGTAAAAATAAATATAGAAAAACTAGATTTCCTAAAAGTTAAAAAATCTATTTGACTAAAATCTTAATTGGATAAAATAGTTTCTGATAAAATAAAATCAAAAACCACAAATATTCAAAGCCAATTAGACTTTTCTTAGAAAAGAGACAGAAAAAGTCCCAACGGACCCAACCAGTTTGTAAATCGTTGAAAATTAAATTTCCACTCTCACAAGAATACTTTTTAAAAATAAGATATTAATTCAATAGTTATCCTGTACAAAAATACCCAACCGCAGCCACTGGGTTTATATAAAAGAAATACACAACTATTGAAAGCATATGGAAAATTAGTTGGAAATATTCTAACATAAAATTAAATGGTTTTAATTATACTATGTGGAAATTAGTTGGATTGGATATTAGATATTTATATATAAATAAATAAAAAGTAGATGATAGTTGAGGAACTTAATGGCACTTTCTCTTCAGCTAGGTGAAGTGGGAATATTATCTGTCGACAGATTTATTTGTCTGCAATAAACTTATTTTCGGGTTTGTATTGACAATTTGCAATAAGACCATCATGAGAAAGGACCGACCATACCCGGAGAAACTATAGACTTTAAGATAGAGACATGAGTATATCTTCCTTTTTTAAAAATCTAACTTTATTTATATAAAATCCAAAAATATGATATATCATGGTTTTTACTGGTTTTATGCCATGATATAAGTCTGTTTTAGAGTCTATTTGTGTTTCTTTAGAGTCTTTTACAGATTTTATTAGGTACACGCACGTTTGGAGCTAATGTGGTGATTATGAAGCTTATTGGAGTGATTTGGAGATTTGGTACGAGAGAGAAAACTCACTGTCCAGTTTTGGGATCTGCATCGATCGACGCACACCTGCATCGGTCGATGCACTACGCGAATGGGCCAGACTCGGCGGTTTATTGAAGTTATGAGATTTTGCAGAAAAGCCCAGAAGTTCCAGATATTTACACAGAAGCCCAAAATGTGTTTTAGCTATTTAATTAGGTTTTTAGATCAGTTTTTACAGACGCATACATACGCTATAATAATTTAGAGCAAAGAGTTTTTAGAGCTTTTGAGGCTGATCTGATCCTGTACTACACCTTTATTTTGGAGAAGATTTCGAACTCCTTTACTTGTTTTAATCTCTTTTATGATATCTAATTATTCATTGATTATGTTTACACCTTTTATGTCTGAGTAGATTCATAGTTAGGTTTAGGGTTTCTCATTAAGGATTTCATAATTTGCTAGACTTGTTTAATTCAGTTAAGGATTCATATCATATCTGTTCTTCGATCTAAATTGCGTTTAATGCTAGTTCTAACCTGATCAATTAGAATCTAGATCTTAGGTTGCTAAATACGACACGAAAGTGTGGTTTAGAATATGAACTATTTTGGTTGAGCAATTAAACTTCTCGCAAAGGAATTTGGTTTAGTTTAATTGTGAACATATCGAACTTGGAATTAAAGCTGGTTTAATCTGTTAGTAATTGCAAAGGAATTTGGATTGCTGCACTTAGACTTAGAGAATTCTCGCAACGGCAGTTGGTTAATTTTATATCCGTGTTTCGAGTTCTAGAACTGTGCTTAATTAGATCCCGATTGATTGATTGCTTGTGTTCCTAATTTCCTGAGAACTCCCTAGACTTAACGCTTCGCTTCCTTGCTCAAAACTCGCTTTGTTTACTTTCTGCTGTCTGATTTACTGCTTTCTCATCATATTTACTTTCTCCTAGTTTAATCTTTTCTGTTCTTAATCTATCGTTGGTCGGAGTCCATGTGGATTCGATACCCTAAGTACTACAACTACATCACTGTGCACTTGCAGTTAGTATAGGGATTAAAACTAGACCCCTATCAAGTTTTTGGCGCCGTTGCCGGGGACTCCGTTGAGTCCTCGATAGATTCGAACCTAGGGTTTAGACTAGGATTTTTTTATTTTTTTGTTTTAAGTTACTAATATTTTTCTCTGTTTTCTTTCTGTCGCAGGTACCGATTTCGCATAGCGTCGATCGTTGCACCTTTGTGTCGGTCGTCACTAGGCGATCCTGAGATTGAATCGATCGTTGCACTGATGGCATCGATCGTTGCTTGACGATTACAGACAGTTTATGCAGACGCGTGAAACTAGTATTAATCAGAACTTGAACCTCGTTAATCTCGGACTTAAAGAACTTGGACGGCTAGAGAGGACTAACAGAAGAGAAAGAAGAGCAAGGATGGTACGTGAACGTTTGATCCTGATACAAGATGCTAACGGTATCCCGAGGGACCGAGATAACAATCCGCACAATGCTGCTGGGTAGAGGATTGATGCTGAGGGACATGTAATCCCGGATATTGAGGAACCTGAACCACAACCGCAGGCGCAAGGCCAAAGACAGGCCCGAGGTAGACATATGGTTGTTCATGAGAGGACATTAGCTAACTACAATAGACCGGATGAGTTTCATGAAAACCAGTCAGCTCTAGTACCTCCTGGTTTTGAGAGGAACGATTTTGAGATCAAAAGCATCTACTACTCGCTGATGAGACAGAATGCTTTTCATGGTCACCCATCGGATCAGCCTATGAATCACATTGATCAGTTCGAGGATATAATCACTGGCATGAAGTATGATGGAGTGTGCCAGGATTATCTGTTTCTTAAGCTCTTTCTGCACAGTCTCGCTGGAGACGCTGCTGCATGGCTGAAGCAACTGCCAGCTGGGCAGTTTACTACTTGGGATGCTCTTAAGAGTGAGTTTCTGAGACACTTCTACGATGATTCACGCTCAGATCAGTCCAGACAGGACATTCTGACTTTCTCCCAAGGTCTTGTGGAGCCTTTAAAAGCTGCCTGGATGAGATTCAAGAAGTATCAGCGTGACTGCCCACATCATGGATTTACTGAGGTCACATTGCTAGGTATCTTCTTCAGAGGCATGTATCTGCCATATCAGACTGCGCTGGATAACTCCAGTAATGCAAACTTCAACACCAGGGCTCCTGCACAAGCTAAGCAGTTGATTGAGAACTTAGTGAGCAGCAATAGCTGCAAGTCTACTGATGAGAGGAGGAAGAGATCCGGTGGAAAGGTATAGAACTTAGAGATAGCTGATATTAGATCTAAGCTGGACACTGTGTGCAATCTCTTGGCTGCGAAAAAGGGAGTGCATTTTGCCCAGGATGTTGAGATTTTAGGAGCTGAGGAAGAGAACCAGGAAGAGGACGTAAACTACATAGGTGGTTCTAGTTTTCAAGGTAACAGATTCGGATATCAGTCTGGGAACAAGTTCTTCGGTGATGGACAGAAGAGTGCCTTCACAGGCAATCAGAACTCTTCTGGCTTTGGACAGACTAGTGGATTCCAGAAGCCTTTTGGACAAGGTAATCAGAGAACTTATGGTTCTTCTTCTTACCTGACACCTCCTGTTACTAGCACTCATGAGAGTAAGATAGAGGCAATGATAGAACAGCTGCTGGAGGGACAGATAAAGATTGCTTTGGACTGCAATAAGAAGTTAGATGCTGTCTATGAAGATCTCAGTGGTAAGTTTGAGTCTCTAAACACTCATGTGAAGCAGTTGGATACTCAGGTAAGCCAGATCTCTAGTTCTGTTAAAGGAAAAGGAGTAGCAGAAACTCATATTAAGGCCTGGTCAGTGTACATTGATGATGGATCAACACAAGGTGAAAACTTTGAGTTGAACACAGCTGAGTTGGTTGAAGATGCTGAATTTTCGGATTTTGGGGAAAATCTCTCGAGTGGAAACTGTGAAAACAGTGTTGCATCGATCGATGCACATCAAGCGTCGGTCGTTGCAGGTCATGAACAGACGGATTCACAGGTTTCTGAAGGCGCTATGCAGATTTAGAGCTTGATCGTTTATTCCCTGAAGTATCTGAGATTACTCAGCATGAGATTTATGCACAATCCATTAGACTATATCCTTCAGTGTCTGAAGTAATTAAGCAAAAGATTGAAGAGCTTAAGCAGCTGGAAGAGATTGGTGAAGAGTTGGCAGAAATTCCATCATCTGATGATCCACCTTATCATCCTTGTGTGCAAAGGTACTTAAGAAAGATGCTGCCTATGGATGAAGAGCTGAAAGATTGGGTGATTGTGGTTCCTCAACATATAAGTGATGTGCTGTTAACCAAGATCCCGAAGAAGCTGCCTGACCCTGGTGTCTTTGTGCTGAACTGTTCTATCTTCGAGGATAGTTTTAGGCGTTTTCTATGTGATCTGGGAGCTGCTGGAAGTCTTATGCCATACTCTGTGGCGGAGAAGCTGGGTATGATGGATTTTAGACCCACTAGGACCTCTCTTGTAATAGCTGATCAGTCTATAAGGGTTCCAGAAGGACTTCTTGAGGACATCCCGGTGAGAGTTGGAAACTACTTGGTTCCAACAGACTTCTTAGTGCTGAAGTATGACAGTGATCCTGACGATGCCTTACTACTTGGGAGACCATTTTTGGCTACAGCAGGAGCAGTAATAGATGTGAGACACAGTATGATAGATCTCCATCTGGGAGATGAGCCGCTGCATTTTGAGATGGACAAGCTGCGCAAGCCACTAATAGATGGGCAGACCTTCACCATTATGGATGGAGATGAAGAGCAGTCGATTCACATTACGATTTTGGATCCTGGGGAGCAGTTTACTCCTTCTTTTCTTGGACAAGTTCATTCTGATACGGCTTACTCTCCGCCTTGGATGAGGAGACTTGCACAGAGACAATCAAAGTCTCTGTCAGGATCTCACGGTGCCTGATTCTTATTCGTCCGGTTAAGCTAATGACCTTAAACAAGCGCTGAGTGGGAGGCAACCTACTGTTAGGTTTTAAGTGTTTTTCTTTCTTATTTTTGGTGTTTTTCTTAAGATTTCACGTTTTTGTTTGTTTTTTCTAAGTTTTAGATACAGAACTCGAGTCTGGAGATGTGTGACGATCGATGCACTTGTGCACCGGTCGTTGCAAGGAGATTTTGACGAGGAGATGGATCACATTGTGACGATCGTTGCGGCCCTGTGCAACGGTCGTTGCAATTGGTTTAAATTGCAAAATTAAGGTACGCGCGCTAAACCGGAATCAATTTAGTTTAACCAGCATCGATCGTTGCTCATCAGCAACGGTCGTTGCACCCACGATCGAGGTAAGTGCCTTAAACCCTTTCTCTCCTCTCTTCTTCTCCACTCTCGCCGTCCGTACGACCGAAACCCCTATCGCCTAAATCTATCATTTCTTCACCATTCTTGTTAATTCAAAGTGCTATTACACTTATTTTACTTACTCTATCTAGTCCTCTAACCCATTTCGAGCGAATCCAAGGTAATGTACCTCATTTTCATGAATTTCGGATTCAATTTTAGGGTTTTTGGAATTAAGAGATTTTGATTTAAGAATGATGATTATGTGCTGTTATTAGCCTGATTTAGGTCGATTGTGATGAATGCATGCTGAATTTGAGTTTGATTTACGATTTTGGATCAATACTTAGCATCTGTAAAAATCGCCCTGCAACGATCGATGCATTAGTGCAACGGTCGTTGCTTTGCGATATTAGGGATTTGTTCGATGCTGTGGAATCGCCTTGCAACGATCGATGCCTTAGTGCAACGGTCGTTGCTTCGCGTTTTCACAGAGAGATTTCTGCCGTGACTTATATGATTTATTGATTTCTTACAGATGCCTCCTCGACCATCCCGTAAACGCAGAGCCACCGCAGCCGCTGCTACAGCTCATCATGCTCCACCACCAGAGTGGTTCCACCGAGAATCACCACATCCTGAGCCTTATGTGAGAGTTGGTCAAGCAATAGCACTGCCTTGGCCTAGAGCAGACCAGACAGAGATCCCGTCAGATAGGGTGTGGCCTAATGATATTGCTGAGTTCCTCAAGACCGCTGAGTTTACAGAGAGGCTACTACTTAACCATTGGGATGAGTTCGACACGTTGTTGTACAATGGTTGGTGTGGCATGACACTTAAGCCAACTAAGTTTGCAGATTACTCTACTTGTAAGAGTCTGGACATTGCTGAGCAGGTTCTTACACTGTGTAAGGGCATTGGTCTAGGGACAATGCCTATGCAGCCTTACGACTTGTACCCTGAGTTGGTGAGACAGATGCTAGCCACTTGCAGAGTGGTTTACCCGGACCCAGACAGCAGGAGTGCTTCAGGAGGTATCTTTACCTTCATGTGCTTAGGAGCCAGGTATCGGATTCCTCTTATCGATATATGCAGGATTTATGGATTCAGCACTGAGCCGAGACGTATTGGCATAAGTCTTGAGTGGGATATGGAGGAAGCTCAGTATTTCTGGGAGTGTATTGGCAATGGTCGATACAACTCGAGACAGACACCGGTGAAGCAGGTTAGGCATCCGGTTCTGAGATATGTTCTGCGCATCTTAGGATGGAATTTGTTGTGCAAGTTTGAAGCCAAAAAGATGCGCAAGCTTGAGATGGAGATGCTATTTATTGGACTGAGGGATCAGTTTGAGGATACCCCTTTGAGAGATCCCACTAAGGGACTCAACTTGGGAGCTGTTTTCGCTCAGCACTTATGCGACCTGCAGAAGAAGCCATTTGATGGTGTGGATACTGAGACAGTGGGGAGCCTGCTTACTCCCATTTTTATGCACTGCAGGATTCCCATACAGGGTACAGAGTGTAACACTGCCAGGGAGTTCCTTGATTTCAGCCACTTGCAGAGCGCTACATGGCTCAAGGAGGGGCGCGTATGGGTCTATTACGACCCTGGCACTACAAAGCATGGTATAGATCTTCCTGCTGCCGGTCATACACATATTGATATGTTGGATGCATTGACATTCCGACCACCTCCGAGAGATCGGCGCAGCGTTCCTACGATGGCTCATCCGCTGGGAGAGCCTTCTACACGAGCTTCTACCTCTTCTACACCTCCTGCGCCTGCTGCTGCTCCTATCGATGACGTCGGACCATTTCCCGAGCCTACGATGCCTTATGGAGATATGTCTGAGGCAGAGTGGAGAAAGCGCTCAGATGGTATTCTACGGGTCGTCTGGAACTTCATGCGTACCTGCACTTGCAGGAGACAGCCACAGATACACCATCCAGGACCTTCTCGATGCAGACGGCGATCTCCGACTCCCGGTTCTTCGAGTGGTACTGATCGCATAGCTGAGGATGAGTGAGAGTAGCGATCATCTCTAGACATTCGGTTCTGTATTCTCTTATTTTTCTTTTGCATTTTATTTTGAATTTATTAGGATCTCGTATGTTTGGATGTTGTGCTTGATTTGATACATTAGTTGCTTTGATTTTATTCTGTTTTCAGTGTTTTCAGCTTGCAGGATCGAAAACTTAGATTTTCCAACGGACTAACCTGCTAACTTGCTGACTGATCGAGTATTTGCAGTGCATCGATCGACACACCACTGTGTCGATCGTCACAACACGATCGAAATCGCATTGCAGCGATCGTTGCGGTCCTGAGCAACGATCGACCATACACGAAAATCGCCCAGCAACGGTCGATGCACTATGTGCAATGGTCGATGCATGTGCGACAGAGGTAAAATCAGACAGAACTCAATCATCCATTAACATAAATTTTTCTTTCTTTTTACCAACCCTTCGCTTGACACTACTGGGGACAGTGTGTCTTAAGTATGGGGGAGGTGCTACTGACATCTATCTTTCTGTTTTCTTAGAGTCAGTATGTTTTTTTTCAAATTTTGTTTTATCGAGTCAAAATAGTTTAAGTAGGAAACAGTGATTTTTTGAGAAGATTAATAACACTTGCAGGAACTTAAGTAACCTTTGGGATGAAGTTGCAGATTATCTATGACTATTAGAAAACCCCATCACAGATCAACCTACTGAGGACACCCACATCACTTCAGGTATCAGAGGATCCTTTACTGACTTCACCATTAATACTGACTTAATTTTCTCACCTAAGGGCTTGGTATACCTTGTGTCGGATTCCCTTGTTAGTTCTGACACAGCCTGTAAACCTGTCCTATTTGGTTCCCTTCTCCCCTTCCATAAAGTAAAAAAAAGAAGATAATAAACTGAGGATGAGTTAGTAACTCCGAAGTGGTCTCTGGGAGTGGTAGCTACAACTATCATATCCTGTGCATCCATGGAATGTATCCAAAGTACACCCCTTAACGGGAAGAGCACTGATAAAAAAAATAAAATGATACCCAATGGGGAAAAATCAGAATGCTAAGGAAGGGAAAAGAGAAGAAAGGGACCAAAGAAAGATAGTATGGTGGTCTAGAGCTGACAAGGTAAGAGTCCATGTGCCTTTGATCGATACTCCTTAGGTGAGACCGCACTTAAATACTTACAGAAGTCAGTAGGGTGAATTTGAATGCGTGAATGTGATTGTGGAGTTTACTTAGGACAGTTGCTAACTGTGGGGGAAGTACATGTTGGTCTTGATGTCTACAGGTGAAATCTTTCATGTGGATTACTAAAGGGAATCTGAGTGTTATTGCTTCAACGATGAAAAGAGTTTCTGAAGAGTTTTCAAACCTCTTCACCATTCTAGTTCTTTGTTTTGCTTGAGGGCAAGCAAAGGCTAAGTGTGGGGGAGTTGATATATCATGGTTTTTACTGGTTTTATGCCATGATATAAGTCTGTTTTAGAGTCTATTTGTGTTTCTTTAGAGTCTTTTACAGGTTTTATTAGGTACACGCACGTTTGGAGCTAATGTGGTGATTATGGAGCTTATTGGAGTGATTTGGAGATTTGGTCCGAGAGAGAAAACTCACTGTCCAATTTTGGGATCTGCATCGATCAACGCACACCTGCATCGGTCGATGCACTACGCGAATGGGCCAGACTCGGCAGTTTATTGAAGTTATGAGATTTTGCAGAAAAGCCCAGAAGTTCCAGATATTTACACAGAAGCCCAAAACGTGTTTTAGCTATTTAATTAGGTTTTTAGATCAGTTTTTACAGACGCATACATACGCTATCATAATTTAGAGCATAGAGTTTTTAGAGCTTTTGGGGCTGATCTGATCCTGTACTACACCTTTATTTTGGAGAAGATTTCGAACCCCTTTACTTGTTTTAATCTCTTTTATGATATCTAATTATTCATTGATTGTGTTTACATCTTCTATGTCTGAGTAGATTCATAGTTAGGTTTAGGGTTTCTCATTAAGGATTTCATGATTTGCTAGACTTGTTTAATTCAGTTAAGGATTCATATCATATCTGTTCTTCGATCTAAATTGCGTTTAATGCTAGTTCTAACCTGATCAATTAGAATCTAGATCTTAGGTTGCTAAATACGACACGAAAGTGTGGTTTAGAATCTGAACTATTTAGGTTGAGCAATTAAACTTCTCGCAAAGGAATTTGGTTTAGTTTAATTGTGAACATATCGAACTTGGAATTAAAGCTGGTTTAATCTGTTAGTAATTGGAAGGGAATTTGGATTGTTGCACTTAGACTTAGAGAATTCTCGCAACGACAGTTGGTTAATTCTATATCCGTGTTTCGAGTTCTAGAACTATGCTTAATTAGATCATGACTGAATGAACTGTCTGCTTGTCTGATTTCCTGAGAACACCCTAGACTTAGCGCCCTTAATTAACTGCTTTCACAACCGATAATCTTGCTACTTGTTTACTTTCTCGCACTTCTATTTAGTTTACATAACATTGCTTTCTTCTTAGTTTAAATCTCTACCGTTCTTGATCTATCGGAACCGCAGTCTCTGTGGATTCGATACCCTATATACTACAATCACTTGACTGTGCACTTGCAGTAGAATAGGATAAAACTAGACCCCTATCAAAATACATACACAATATTGAAAAAAGAACGTTGCTGTAACACCCGTCTCCCGGTTAAACCGGAGACGCGACATTAGGGCACCCGTTGAACCAATTTCGGTCTAACCGGGATGCCTTCGCAACTTTTTCCAGGAACCCGGCGCTCTCTTCGTATTCAAATACACCAATGATGTCACGTGATCGATCAATCCCGCATCCGGACTTGCAAGAAAACGGGGACAGAGAAAGGAAAGGAGGACTAGGTAATTCTTTCAAACACAATTACCCAGTGAGGGCGGATTTAAGGAACCCGCGATCCCGGCTTACGCCACACAACTACGAAGCACAAGTCCTAAGCTAATAGCATCTTACAATCATCACCCGAAGGCTGTCGCCACACAACCTACGTCCAAAAGGACTACTACCGCCCGAAGCGCAAACAATTCACGAGCCCCGAAGCCTGCAATTGGCTCCGGTGCCCAAATTTAATTCCACTTGGGGGGCTCGCCAAAACCCTCTTCCGATGATACAAGGGTCAACGTACCACTCAACCAAACCCTGGATACGCGAGCCGCCACACAACACCCTTTCGGGGGCCCTACCACAGTTCTAAGTAAAACAAGTCCATCACGCACAATCAACATTTTCAGTTTAAGCGATAACCTAGCATTCTAAGTTTCACAATCAATCACATTATGCACATATAACTATCCTACACTACCTAGGAAAGACAGTATTAACTAAGGACTATCGTCCGGAATTGAATAGGGCAAGTAAGGATAGAACCGAAACCTCACCTTGGCCAAAGAAGGGCAAAATCGGAAGTAGGGAGCTTCATTAGCCCAAATTGACAATAGACCCGGAAAGAGGACGAAAATAGAGCGATTTAGGCTTTTGAATCACCCAAATTGGACCTAGGATGTACTAGATATGATCGAAAGACGTTCAAGATTCAAATCCTAAACCAAAGCAAACCGAATTTGAAATCGAAATTGAAATTGAAATCGAATTTGAGTTGGTTTGGCTAACCGGAAATTGAAATAAAACCAGGAGAAAACCGAGTTGAAATCGATTTGACTAAACCGGAAATTGAATTGGCTAAACCGAAATCAAATTGGGATTGGGGCTAAACCGAATCGGACCAGCCTAACCGGACTGGTGGTCAACGGCGGCGGTCAACGGCCGGCGGCGGCAGCTTCGGCGAGTCTCTGGCGGCGGACGTCAGCTCCGGTCGGCGGCGGCGGTGGCGCGTGGCTCCAGCGGTCGGCGCGTGGGCTCCTCCGGCGCACATGGATCTCACGCACCCGGCTCCTCTCCGGCGCATGCGGGCGCGTGCGGTGGCGCGTGGGGCTCGGCTCGGCGGATCCAGCTTCGTCTCGTCGAGGCGGTCATGGTGGTGGGCTCGGTTTCTCGGGATTTGGGGTATTTTTTTAAAAACGAATAAAACAAAAAGTTTTGGGTTCTAATGCTAGATCTGAGACTCGGGGTTTACCTGGAACAAAGGGGCTTCTCGGATTCCGTAAATAGTGCTTCTACAGGCTTCGAACGGCTCACCAATACGGCAGAACTTTGCAGAGAGAGAAGAGAGTTTAGGATTTCAGAGGAAAAGGCCTGGTATTTATAGGACAGGAGGCTAGGGTTTTGGAAAAGGAAGTGGACTTGGCTTCTTGGGCTGGGCTTTTCTTTATTTTCTCAAAATTTTTTACTGGACCGGGCCATGGCCATTACAAATTCTCCCCCCTTGAAAAGAATTTGTCCCGAATTCTGAAGGACTCGGTTTCCCGGTCACTAGTGAACTCAAGGGCACTATCAGTTCAAAATACAGGGATGGCTAGGGAAAGTCCGAACGGAAGGGCACGAACTGAATAAAATAATAAATAGAATAAATCAACGGTGCAGGGCTACAAAGTTCGAATGAATGGAATATAAGAAAACCAACTACGCGAAAACCGCGGAAAAACAAAAGGAAACCCTAATAAATAACTAATCCCTACTCCTACACACAACCCTAAGTCCTCCGATCCTAGCCACTCTGCGATCCTGGGGTCCAGTACTCGAGGTCCTGGTCGCCATGGTACAACTGATCCTCCTCGCTCTCATGCTCCTCTGGATCTGACTCTGTATCTGAAAGGGTGATCACTGGGGGTACAACTGCGCCGTCCTTTCTCTGTGCAGCCTGCTGCTGCTGCCTCTGCTCTCGTCCCTGCTCCCAAGCAGCCTGCTCCGCTGCCCACTCTACCCGCTGCTGATCCAACCTCTCCTGTATCCGCTCACTGGTGGACCTCTGCTCTCTCAGCCAGGCGTAATCCACAGTCTCCTGCTCTCGCCTCAAACGCAGCTCTCTGTCCCAAACGGCCTGCTGCTTGGCCATCACCTGTCGTCGAATGTCCTCATCTCCCGACGCCTCTCTCTCTCATCTGCTGCCGATATGCTGAGTCTCTCTGGTTCCATTCTATGTACTCCGCGTAACGGGCCGCCATCACTACTAGCCCGTAATCTCCGTACTCGCTCCCATCTGTCATCCCCTGACAGATATCCGGTAACAGCCTGCCTATAAACTGTTGGGAATGTCCTGAAATCTACTGTACTATCTCTAGAAAGTATGATAAATGTCGAGATCATACATAAGTCATAAATACTGGGTGATCATGATGACTTGCTAGAGCCCGCTCATGATCTATAAGTTTAGGACTTATTACCAGTATTGTATGATCCCAAAGGGTCACACACCATAGCTAACAGGAAAGTTAAATGGAATTAATACGGTAAGATGCAATGGCATTTACTGTATTAGATCAGAGAATTGGGCCAGACAAAATACAGGCTTTTGTCTGATTTGTGTCTTGGGCCCAAAAGATTAATGAGCCATTAGTCTAATGACTTGGGCCCATTAATGAGAGAGCTAAAAATCGCCAACCCTAGGGTTTGTAAACCCATCTTTGCGATTTGTTTCAGGTGGCCGTGAACTCTCTCTCTGATCTTCCATCTGGTCTAGCAGCCTGACGTTGCTTGTAAGAGTGTGGATACCAAAGGAGGAGCCGGTTTCTGATCTGCTCTAACTGATCTTGTCATTACCATCAATCCGCTGCAAAAGGTAATGTTACAGGTTTGATTTATGATTCATTCTACAAGAACCTAGATCTGTTTAAGATTATGTGTTAGGTTGTAATTTGGGAATTAAACCTTGAACAAACTCATAATCCTTCAGTGGTATCAGAGCCTAGGCATTAGGTTTCTTGTAAAATTGGATCATATGAATGTTTAAAGGTTTTTGAATCGATTGAATGAATTAAAATTGATTAAAATCATTAAACCCTAATCGCATAATGATCTTGTTATGATCACATGCATGTGATCGTCGATCACTTGATTGGGCCGCTGATCGTGTGACGATGGGATAATGATCCTCGGCGTATTAATCGATCATGGATCGATAATGTGATCAGCCGTGTGATCAGCCCTAGATCGATCAATTGATGATCGCACATTCGGGACAGGGCATGCGATCGATGGCCATATGATCGATCGATATTCGATCGTGATGGTGAGTGGATCGATCGCTTGGCCAAGCGTGATCCGCAAGGCAGCCGCTTAGGTCTCGAATGGATCATGGGCCAGTGATCTTGCGTGATGGGCCGAGTTGGATCGTGGGTCCATGATCCGATCATGGATCCGATCGTTTGGCCCGTTAAATTTTACGTCCCGCGAATAGTCAATCGGTTAAACCGAGCTTCGCGGTTCGTTGCCCAAACCACACCGATTTAACCGGTCCATTTATTTGGCGGTTAATCGTGTGTTTTAAAGCCTTAAACCGCAAGTTAAATCAAATTGGCTAAAACACTAGGTGTTTCTTCCCGGTTTTGGATTTAACTGAACCGATCCAATTTAATTGGTGGTTCAAACGGTTAACCCGAATCGCGGTTTGCTGGAAATTATTTAATACATGGTATTATTTAATTTCTGGTTAAACCGGATTGAAATTCAAAAATTGAATTTTAACCTAAACCGAAGGCTGGTCTAAGTTTGATTTGGTTGGACCAAATAATTTAGAGCTGGTCTGGTTTAGTAAATAACCGATGGTTTTGATAGTTAATTTGGTCTTGGACCAGAATTAATAAACCGAATCGGTTATGTCAAATTATTGGGCCAACTGGAATTCTATGGTCTTGGGCCAAGAATTGGGCCTATAATTTGTGACCCAACCCAAAATATTTAATAAAATATTAAATTAGAAATTTCTATTTTTAGTATGTTACTAAATTTAGAAAATTTCTAAAATAAGAAAGTTTCCCAAAATAGTAATCTTCTATTTTTGGAAATAAAACTTAAAATCCTCAAAAACAATATCAAGCTTGGATGTCTTTCCAATCTTGTCAGCTACTTAACGCTTATTCGATTACAGATATGGCTTACAGTGTGAGGTGTCTGTTTTCGCGTAAGTAAAGTAGTATATAGTCACTAATTTCATTGGGAGTCCCAGACTTTAGTGATTATTTGGCTGTAAGAGATTGTTTTCCTTGACTGGGCCATCGGGAGTCCCGGGCCTTGAGACATCTGGTGAATTTGGGCCTCGGGTCCAATTCACAACCGAGAGTTATATGAGATATAACTAGCTGTGTGTATGCTTACCAAGTAAAGCTAATTCCGAGTGACGGCCAGTGGCCCACTTTGGATTTAGCTGAACATGGGTCTCGGAATCATTGCATTCTTATGAGGTTAAACAAAGAAATTTTGAATGCAATGCGAGTTTTCTTATAAGTTTTTAAGATTACTCTTTTATGAACTAAATAACTAAAACTCTATTGTCTCATATTTTCAGCTATGTCAAGCACAACAACACAAAACACTTTCTCGATCCGGTCTGCCCTTGAGAAGGACAAACTGAACGGATCAAACTTCCTGAACTGGTCCAGGAACCTGAGACTTGTGCTCAGGCAGGAGAAGAAGGCTTATGTCCTTGAAAGAGTTCTCCAACCTAGACCTGCGAATAATGCCGCACAAGCTGTGAAAAATGCTTGGGATACGCATTCTTCAGATGCTAATGACGTGATTTGCCTGATGTTGGCGACAATGGCTCCCGAACTGCAGATGCAGTGGGAAGGCCTGACTTGTCCCATGGAGCTGATGGCAAATCTGAAAGCGTTGTTTCAGGAGCAGGCTCGTACAGAGAGATTCCAAACTGTTAAGAATCTCTTGGACTGTAAAATGGCTAAGGATGCAGCAGTGAGTCCACATGTTCTGAAAATGATGGGTTATCTCGATCATTTGACTAGGCTCGACTGTCCTATAAGCCAAGAGCTTGCTTGTGATATCGTTCTGCAGTCTCTTACTCATGCATATGACCAGTTCATTTTGAACTATAATATGCATGGGTTGATAAAGACTTTGCCTGAGCTACATGGTATGCTCAAGACTGCAGAACCTAATCTGAAGAAAGCCAAGGAGTCGTCTGTACTCATGGTGCAGAAGGGCAAGGGTTTTAAGAAATCCGCTGCAGACAAGGGAAAGGGCAAGGTAGTCAGCAATGAAAACGCCAAGCCCAAGCCCGTGTCCAAAGCTGGGCCTTCTGACATCTGTCACTTTTGTAAAGAGGCAGGGCATTACCGCAGGGACTGTAAGAAATACCAGGAAAGTCTGAAGAAGAAGAAGTCCTTGGAGACTAAATCTTCAGGTATTTTTGTTATTGAAGTAAATACTACTACTTCTGATAATACCACTTGGGTATTAGATACTGGATGTGGGGCTCATATTTGTACTAATATGCAGGCGCTCAGCAACAGTAGAAGGTTGAAGCAAGGGCAAGTAGAGTTGCGGGTTGGCAATGGTGCGAAGGTTCCAGCACTGGCCGTTGGCACTTACTTGTTGTCTTTACCTTCTGGATTGATTTTAGAACTTGAGAATTGTTATTTTGTACCTGCTATAAGCAGAAATATCATTTCAGTTTCATTGTTGGATTTGCAAGGATTTGATTTTTCTATTAAGAATAAATTGTGTTCCTTTAATCTCAATGATATGTTATATGGTTGTGCCCCTCTTATAAATGGGCTGTACATGCTGGATCAATCTGCTCCAGTATATAACATAAATACAAAACGGTTCAAATCTAACGAAGAAAATGAAACGTTTCTCTGGCATTGTCGTTTGGGGCACATTAGTGAGAAACGCGTCAAGAGGCTCCATTCAAATGGACTCTTGGGCTCATTTGACTTTGAGTCTTGTGAGCAATGCGAATCTTGCCTAATGGGCAAAATGACACGGGCCTCTTTCAATAAACCCACAGAAAGGGCCAGTGAACTATTGGGCCTGATACATACTGACGTGTGTGGCCCAATGTCCACAAGTGCTAGAGGAAACTTTCAGTACTTCATTACATTCACTGATGATTTCAGTAGATATGGATATGTCTACTTGATGAAACATAAGTCGGAAACCTTTGAAAAGTTTAAAGAATTCCAGAATGAAGTACAGAACCAGCTTGGTAAAAGTATTAAGGCTCTTCGGTCGGACCGAGGAGGAGAATACTTGAGCCAGGAATTTCGTGATCATCTGAGTGAGTGTGGGATCATCTCCCAACTCACACCTCCTGGAACACCTCAGTGGAATGGTGTGTCTGAGAGAAGGAATCGGACATTGTTAGATATGGTCCGATCCATGATGAGTCACACAGACCTTCCTATATCCCTTTGGGGATATGCTTTGCTGACCGCAACGTTCACACTGAACAGAGTGCCATCAAAGGCAGTAGCAAAGACACCATATGAGATATGGACTGGAAAAGCTCCAGCAATGTCTTTTCTCAGAATTTGGGGTTGTGAAGCCTATGTCAAAAGATTAATCTCAGACAAGCTTACACCAAAATCTGACAAATGCTACTTCATTGGTTATCCTAGGGATACCAAGGCTTATTACTTCTATCTGCGATCCGAGAACAAAATCTTTGTTGCTCGGGATTGTACTTTTCTTGAAAGGGAGTTTCTCTCTAGAAAAGATAGTGGGAGTAAGGTACAACTTGATGAAATTCAAGAAGGACAGGAACCTGTTCAACCTAATGAGGAAGAACAGCAGGATGAATTACATGAAGCTGTAATAGAACCTGAACCTGCAGTACCTGAAGTTCGAAGATCCGGAAGGATCCGTCACGAACCCGATAGATATCAGGGATTCCTCGTGACTAATTGCCATGATCTTTTGATCATTGACGGTGATGAACCCTCGAACTTTGCAGAAGCCATGATGGGCCTTGACTCCTTAAAGTGGCGTGAAGCCGCTGAATCCGAGATGGACTCCATGTCTGTCAACCGGGTGTTTTCACTGGTTGATTTACCCGCTGGTACAAAAGCCATCGAGTGTAAATGGATCTTCAAGAAGAAGATTGACATGGATGGAAATGTCCAGATTTACAAGGCCAGGTTGGTGGCAAAAGGTTTCAAGCAAATTCATGGTATAGACTATGATGAAACCTATTCACCAGTGGCCATGATGAAATCAATTCGGATTCTCCTAGCAACTGCCGCTTATTATGATTATGAGATTTGGCAGATGGATGTCAAAACCGCCTTCCTGAATGGAATCTTGGAGGAGGATGTGTATATGACACAACCTGACGGTTACATTGATCCTAAGAATGCTGGGAAAGTATGTAAACTTCATAAATCCATTTATGGATTGAAGCAAGCATCGAGGAGTTGGAATCTTCGTTTTGATGAAGCAATAAAGAACTTTGACTTCATCAGAAACCAAGAGGAACAATGTGTGTATAAGAAAACTAGTGGGAGCAAAGTGGCGTTTCTTATCCTATATGTCGATGACATATTGCTTCTTGGAAATGATATTCCAATGCTGAAGTCTGTTAAAGACTGGCTGGGAAGTTGTTTTTCCATGAAGGACATGGGTGAAGCCGCATATGTTCTTGGAATCCGAATCTTTAGAGATAGATCTAAAAGGCTGATTGGACTTTGTCAAGATGCTTATATAGACAAAATCCTGCATCGATTCGGAATGGATAAATCCAAGAAAGGATTCACGCCAATGATACATGGTGCTACACTAAGCAAAGATCAGTGTCCAAAAACACCTGATGAGCTTAAGCGCATGAGTAGGATTCCTTATGCTTCGGCTATAGGATCTATCATGTATGCCATGATCTGTACTCGTCCTGATGTTGCTTATGCACTAAGCATGACGAGTAGGTACCAGTCTAATCCAGGTGAGAATCACTGGATTGCCGTAAAGAATATCCTGAAGTATTTGAGGAATACTAAGGATAAGTTCTTGGTTTACGGAGGAAGTGAAGTGCTTGAAATCAGTGGATTCACAGATGCAAGTTTTCAGACAGATAAAGATGATTTCCGGTCACAGTCTGGTTACATCTTCTGTCTGAATGGCGGTGCAGTAAATTGGAAGAGCTCCAAGCAGAGCACCATGGCAGATTCCACAACTGAAGCTGAATACATCGCTGCTTCAGAAGCTGCGAAGGAAGGAGTTTGGATAAGGAACTTCTTGATTGAACTCGGTGTATTCCCAAATGCCACTGAGCCTCTAGCACTGTATTGTGACAACAATGGTGCAATTGCTCAAGCCAAGGAACCGAGACATCATCAGAAATCCAAACATATTATGAGAAGGTATCACCTGATTCGTGATATAGTGAATAGAGGTGAAGTGATGGTCAGCAGAGTTCCCACTGATGAGAACGTGGCTGACCCGTTGACAAAGCCACTCCCGAGACCTAAGCACGAGTTGCATACTGCTGCTGTAGGAATTAGAGATATTCATATGTAATCTCTTTTTGAGTGGGAGTTGTGAGGGCTTTATTTTAGTTATTTTGATTGGTTCATGTAAACATTTTAAATGTTAATGAAATTTTATTTCTGGATTATTTTTAACTGTGATATAAAATAATCGTTCCAAAATGATTCATGTCATTATATATGGGCCATCGAAGTACATGAGTAGACTTGATCCTGAAACCCCATACTTAACGAAGTGACATAAATCATAGTGTCCATAGTCGAAGGTTGTTGAAATTGGAACACCAACAACCTGTTGAGACTAGATTGTGTTGAGACTTATGACCAAGTTTCGAGGGGTCATAGATGCGCGGCATCAAAGTCGACACATAGGTATATGTAGGGGAGCATATGACCGGACATGGCCCGCTGATGAGAACTCTACAAGATATTAATATCTGTGTCATGAGAGGTTCTCATATACGACTATAGAGTATAGTCCTTAGACCTGAGTTCGCATGCATGTGGCTGCACATGGAGTGATGCGCTTTGATCATTGTCTAACGCTGTTTCGTAAATGGGAGCTATACGGACCTTGGTTGGGTGTATTATGAATTGTGTAGTTCATAGTGATGGAACAAGATGGGATTTGTCCCTGCCGTTTAACGGAGGTAATATCTCTAGGCCAATCGGAGACTTGATAGCTGGTAAGAGAATGGCCATTCCCAAACGGACTTGCCCAAGTCGTTTGCATTGTCAGTATCAAATCTGGTCCGATGAACATGGTCTGGCTATATAAGGATGACACGCATCTTGCCTTATGCCAGATCGAGATATTGAGACAAAATGACTAGGGAATGTAGGATTCCAGTACAAGTGGGAGATTGTTGGGAATGTCCTGAAATCTACTGTACTATCTCTAGAAAGTATGATAAATGTCGAGATCATACATAAGTCATAAATACTGGGTGATCATGATGACTTGCTAGAGCCCGCTCATGATCTATAAGTTTAGGACTTATTACCAGTATTGTATGATCCCAAAGGGTCACACACCATAGCTAACAGGAAAGTTAAATGGAATTAATACGGTAAGATGCAATGGCATTTACTGTATTAGATCAGAGAATTGGGCCAGACAAAATACAGGCTTTTGTCTGATTTGTGTCTTGGGCCCAAAAGATTAATGAGCAATTAGTCTAATGACTTGGGCCCATTAATGAGAGAGCTAAAAATCGCCAACCCTAGGGTTTGTAAACCCCATCTTTGCGATTTGTTTCAGGTGGCCGTGAACTCTCTCTCTGATCTTCCATCTGGTCTAGCAGCCTGACGTTGCTTGTAAGAGTGTGGATACCAAAGGAGGAGCCGGTTTCTGATCTGCTCTAACTGATCTTGTCATTACCATCAATCCGCTGTAAAAGGTAATGTTACAGGTTTGATTTATGATTCGTTCTGCAAGAACCTAGATCTGTTTAAGATTATGTGTTAGGTTGTAATTTGGGAATTAAACCTTGAACAAACTCATAATCCTTCATAAACATGGTCATCATATGGATCGGGGATCTGGGGTAGGTGCAACCGGCTCTAAAAATGAATGCCTCCAGGTAGTCCTGCACACTCATCCCTGCCATCTGAAACGGTCGGGGGACATCCCTGGGAGGCGTCTGCGCCTGTGGCCTCGCGGTCGACGCTCCCGGGGTGTCGTCTGCCTGCGGTATCGCCTCTAGTCCAAAATCCGGGAAAGCTGGGTCACGCTGGGCTGAAGGTCTCACAGTCATGAAGCACACCTGGGCTGGTGGGTCGGGGTGGCTTTCTTACACTACATGCTCCTTCCCTGGCCTCCTCGTACTGGGTGCCTCCACTGGGTCTACAGGTGGTGTCTGGACAACTATGGGTGTCTTCCGTGGTCGGCCCCTACCTCTCGTAAAGGTCCCAGCCGAATGAATCACAATTATACCCCTAGGGTGTGGAGTGGGTGGCCGAACGAGTTCCGGGGTCGTGGCTGGTGTCTCGATCGTGAGGCATTTCCTCTAGCGTGGTGGTGCACTCCTCCTGGTCGAAGCACAGGTGCGTAGAACACTGGTGGGGCTAGGTGCGTACTCGGACCCATAATCAGAGCTCGAATCAGAAGACATCATGCATAAGAAGATACTAAAAGAGGTCACAACATGAGATAATCAGTGATATATATTGGTGCTTGATATTTTTTTGCAGAGTATCCGTTTTAGAAAAACGTTTTGCAAACATTTTTGAAAAAGAATGAAATCGGGGTTTTGGGAAAACAACGAAAGCTGATCTCCCAGGGCGGGACTGGGAGATCTTAACCTGAGCTCTGATACCAAATTGTAACACTCGTCTCCCGGTTAAACCGGAGACTCGGCATTAGGGAACCCGTTGAACCCATTTCGGTCCAACCGGGACGCCTTCACAACTTGTCCCAGGAACCCGGCGCTCTCTTCGTATTCAAATACACCAATTATGTCACGTGATCGATCAATCCTGCATCCGAACCTGCAAGAAAACGGGGACATGGAAAGGAAAGGAGGACTGGGTAATTGTGTTTGAAACAATTACCCAGTGAGGGCGGATTTAAGGAACCCGCGATCCCGGCTTACGCCACACAACTACGAAGCACAAGTCCTAAGCTAATAGCATCTTACAATCATCACCCGAAGGCTTTCACCACACAACCTACGTCCCGAAGGACTACTACCGCCCGAAGCGCAAACAATTCACGATCCCCGTGTTGGGAATGTCCTGAAATCTACTGTACTATCTCTAGAAAGTATGATAAGTGTCGAGATCAGACATAAGTCATAAATACTGGGTGATCATGATGACTTGCTAGAGCCCGCTCATGATCTATAAGTTTAGGACTTATTACCAGTATTGTATGATCCCTAAGGGTCACACACCATAGCTAACGGGAAAGTTAACAAGGAAATAATACGGTAAGATGCAAGGCATTTACTGTATTTGTACAGAGAATTGGGCCAGACAAAATACAGTTTTTTTCTGATTTGGGTCTTGGGCCCAAAAACCTAAAAGGCCATTAGTTTAATCACTTGGGCCCATATAAGGAAGAGAGGAGGCGCCAGAAACACCAGTCTTCTGCGATTTTCTTAGGGCTAGCCGTCCTCTCTCTCTCTGTTCATTCCGACTTGGTCTAGCAGCCTGATCCAGTAGCTTGTAAGAGTGTGGATACCTAGGAGGAGCCGGTTATCATCAGCTCTCTGTGATCTCTTCATTCCTTTGATCAATCCGCTGCAATCATAAGGTAATGATTCTGATCTGTTTATGATTCAACTGCAAATCACCTAGATCCTAGTTGATTATGTGCTAGGTTGTAATCTGATAATTACACCAATGAACACACATAATCCTTCAGTGGTAACAGAGCCTAGGTCATTAGGTTTTTGCTTTTTGGATCTTTGTACCAATCGAAAGTAAGAATCGTTTTGGTATAAATCGTTTGTTGACTTTGTTCAATCATAAGTGAATCGATTAGTTAGGTTTGTTAAACTTGACAATCGTATGTTGACTTTGATCATTAATAATCGATAAGAAAACGATTTGTTAGGGTTTGATAGATGACAAAATCGTTTTTTGTCTTCTTGTGTTTGTCATGAAACGATAAAACAATCGCTTGTTGACTAGGTTAGCCATCGTTTTGTTTTTGTTTGATTGAATGAGTCGATTGTTGAATTAATTATCATTCGATTGGAAAAAGTCAAAATCATTTTTTGTCTTTATGTGAATGTCTTGAGCAATTATTGAATGAGCAATAAGTGAATAACAATCGCTTGTTGTGATTGTTTAATTATCACACGATTTGAAATCGGATGTATCAATTTGTTAGCGATCGATTAGGGTTCAAGCGGTTAACCCAAATCGCGGTTTGCTGGAAATTATTTAATACAATTGGTATTATTTAATTTCTGGTTAAACCGGATTTAAATTCAAAATTGAATTTTAACCTAAACCGAAGGCTGGTCTAAGTTTGATTTGGTTGGACCAAATAATTTAGAGCTGGTCTGGTTTAGTAAATAACCAGTTGGATTTAGTAGTTAATTGGTCTTGGACCAGAATTAATGAACCGACTCGGTTATGTCAAATTATTGGGCCAATTGGAATTCTGTGGTCTTGGGCCAAGAATTGGGCCTATAATTTGTGACCCAACCGAAAACTTTAATAAAACATTAAATTAGAAAGCTTCTAATATTAGAAATTTCTAATTTTGGCATGTTAGGAAATTTTGGAAATAGTAAGTTTCCAAATTTAGAAAGTTTCTAAAATAAGAATGTTTCCCGACTTAGAAAGTTTCTAAAATAGTAGGTTTCCCTAAATAGAAAGTTTCCATATTTAATAAGTTACCTGAAATGGAAAGTTTCCCAAAATAGTAATCTTCTATTTTGGGAGGAAATCTATTGAAACCTAAAATCCTCAAAAACAACATCAAGCTTGGATGTCTTGCCCAATCTTGTCAGCTACTTAACGCTTATTCAATTACAGATATGGCTTACAGTGTGAGGTGTCTGTTTTTGCGTAAGTAAAGTAGTATATAGTCACTAATTTCATTGGGAGTCCCAGACTTTAGTGATTATTTGGCTGTAAGAGATTGGTTTCCTTGACTGGGCCATCGGGAGTCCCGGGCCTTGAGACATCTGGTGTATTGGGCCTTGGGCCCAATTCACAACCGAGAGTTATTGGATATAACTAGCTGTGTGTATGCTTACCAAGTAAAGCTACTTCTGGGTGACGGCCAGTGGCCCACTTTGGATTTAGCTAAACATGGGTCTCGGAATCATTGCATTCTTATGAGGTTAAACAAAGAAATTTTGAATGCAATGCGAGTTTTCTTATAAGTTATTAAGATTACTCTTTTATGAACTAAATAACTAAAACTCTATTTATCTCTAAATTTCAGTTATGACTAGCACAAACAATCAAAACACTTTCTCGATCCGGTCTGTCCTTGAAATGGACAAACTGAACGGATCAAATTTCTTGACTTGGTCGCGGAACCTGAGGCTAGTCCTCAGGCAGGAGAGAAAAGACTATGTCCTTGAGAGAGCTCTCCCCGAGAGGATCGGGTCCAATGCCTCTCATGCAGCATATGATGCTTGGAATAAGCATTATAATGATGCGGTAGATGTGCGTGGTCTGATATTGGCTACCATGGACTCAGATTTGCTGAAGCAATATGAGAACATGGAGTCGCCAATAGAGATGATCAGCAGCCTGAAATTGAAATTTCAGGAGCAGGTAAGAGTGGAGAGATACCAGTTGGTTAAGTCTCTCACTAGCTGCAAGCTACCAAATGATCGTCCAGTGAGTCCTCATGTCAGTAAAATGATGGGTTACATTGATAACCTGAGGAAACTGGATTATCCAGTTAGCCAAGAATTGGCAACTGAGATCATTCTGCAGTCACTGCCGTCAAGCTATGATAAGTTCAGAAGGAATTATATCAAGAAAGGCTTAACGAAGACGCTGACTGAACTGCATGATATGCTCAAGACAGTTGAGCCAAACGTGAAGAGTACCCTGTATAATCTCATAATGGAGAAGGGTAGGTTTACTAAACCTAATGCTGACAAGGGTGAAGACAAAGTTGTCCAGATTTTGAATCATGGCAAGCGTGTGTCTTCTGATCCCGAGTCATATACATCTTACGTTGGTAAGTGCTGCTACTGTAAAGAGACTGGGCATTGGAAGAGAGATTGCATTAAATTCATGGAAGATTATGAGGAGTTGAAGTTGATGTATGAGACTACTTCCTCAGGTATTCATGTTGTTACTTCAAGTTCTACCTTATAGGTATTGGATACTAGTTGTGGCACTGATATTTGTTATAATATGCAGAGCCTAAGCAACAGTAGAACGTTGAAGGAAGGACAAGTGGAACTGCATGTCTGGAAGGAGCTATGGATGCTGCCTCAGCAGTAGGGTTTTCACTTGTAGATGCCTTTGAGGCTTGGTTTTGTATTAAGTAATTGCTACAATGTACCTGCTTTAAGCAGAGTTGTCTTTCATTTTCTTGTAAGAATTTGAATGTTTTTCATTTTGATAAAAGACAAGTTTTGTTCTTTTGATCTCAATGAAATATTGATTGTAGCACCCTATTCAAGGAATGGGTTTTATATCTTAAACCAAAGAGTGCCTAAAAGTAACATAAATACCGAATTGTTTTAAATCTGATGAATTAAACATGATTTTTCTTGGCATAAATATTGGTCACATAGAGTGAGTCGGATTCAGAAATCCCATAGTTATGGACTTTTGGGCTCATTTGATTGGATATCTTATGAGACTTGAATTCTGCTTACTGGACCAAAAGACAAAGGGCCCATCTTAGCCGAGCTAGAGAAAGGCCCAAAGACTTATTGGACCTTGAACATACTCATGTATGTGGCCCGATGAGCAGTAATGCCAGAGAAAATTTCCTGTACTTCATTATATTTACTGATTACTTCAGTGAGTATGACTGTGTTCATTTGATGAGACACGAGTCGGAATTCTTTGAAATGGTCGAAAGAGTTCCAGAATGAGGTATAGAATCTGAGTGACAGAAGTATTGAGACTCTGGATTAGATCACGAGTGAGAATACTTAAGTCATTGATGGTGTGATCATCTGAATGAGTGTGAAGTCGTTTCACAACTCATTTCTCCTGAAAACCTGGAGGTGTTTCTGTGAGAAAGAATCAGATCTTATTAGAAATGATTAAAGATGAGTCACACGAATCTTCCATGATATTCTTTAAGAATAACGCTCTAGAAATATCTAAGTTTACGCTGAAATAGTTCCACCAATATCAGTTGAAAGACACCACATAAATTTGGACTGGAAATGATCCAAATTCGTCTTTACTGAGTATTTGTAGTTGAGCTACTTCGCTGGTTGTCCTAGGGAAACCAAGGCTTGTTACTTTTTACGTCCATTCCGAAAACGAAGTTAGGTTGTTCGGAATTCTGTTTTCTAAAAGGAAAGTTGCTTTCCAAGAAGAACAGTGGGAGTAAAAGTATAACTCGAAGAAATTCGAGAAATACAGGAGGCTGCTCAACCTGTTGAGGGAGAGCAGCGGATGGATTTACAGATTTCTGTAGAATCTACACCTGTAGAGCCTGAAGTTCGCAGATCTGAATGAATCCGTCACTAATCCGAGAGTGATTTCTCGTGATTAGTTGCCATGATCTGATGATCATTGAAAGTGACGAACCTGCGAAATTCACAGAAGCGAAAGTGAGCCCGGACTCCGAAAAATTATACAGTATGTAAGTTAGCTTCATCGATCCATTCATGGATAGAATCAAACATATCGGAGTTGGAATCTTCGTTCTGTTGAAGTAGTCAAGGTTTTGACTTGAACAAGAACGAAGTGGAACTGTGCGTTTACTAATAGATAAGTGGGAGCGATGTTGCATTTCTCATAGTGTATGTCGAAGACATACTGATTCTCGTAAATAACGTTCCAATGCTGCAGTCGGTAAAGGACTGGCTTGGGAGTTGTTTTTATGATTGACATGGGTAAAGCCACGTATGTTCTTGGATTTTGGATCTAAAGATAGAAATCCAAAAGAGCTGATAGGACAAAGTCAGGATTCTTATATTGACAAAGTCCTACACGTTTTCAGCATTCCAAGAAGGGTTTTATGCCAATGTCACATGGCATTACGTTAAGCAAGAAACAGTGTCCTACGATATCTGCTGAGCTTAAATGCATGGATGAGATTCCATATGCGTCGGCAATTGGATCTATCATGTATGCCATAACACGTACTTGTTTTGATGTTGCTTTAATGTTAAGCAAGACAAGTAAAGACCAGTCAAATCCAGCGAAGAATCACTGGATAGACGTAATGAATATCCTTAAGTATTTGGAAAATACTTAGGATAAGTTCTTGATTTACGGAGAAAGTGAGGTGCTGCAAGTTGGTAGAGTCTGAAAGGCAAGTTTCCAACAGACAAAGATGATTTCCGGTCACAGTCCGGTTATATCTTGTGTCTGTCTGGCGGTGCAAGGCACTGTTGCTGACTCCATGACTTAAGCTGAACATTTCGCAGCTTGGGTAGCGGCGAAAGAGGTTGTTTGGAAAGAAGAGTTCATCACTGAACTTGATGTGATTCCCAGCATAGATGAGACTAGCTGCACATCAGAGGTCCAAACACCTTGAGGGTAGGTATAACCTATTCCGTGAGATAAATGACAGAGGTGTTAAGTAGATCAGCAAGTTTCAACGAATGAGAACGTTGCTAATCTATTAACGAAGCCACTCCTTAGGCCTAAGCACGAGTCGCGGACTGTAGCTGTAGGATAAGTGAAATTAAGATGTAGTCTTAATTTCAGTGGGAGTTTGTAAAGGGCTTTATTTAGTTGTTTTGAAAGGTTCATGTAAACATAATATTTTATGTTTATGAAATTTATGATTTCTGGATTATTTTAACTGTGATATAAATAATCGTTCCAAAATGATTCATGTCATTATATATGGGCCATCGAAGTACATGAGTAGACTTGATCCTGAAACCCCATATTTAACGAAATGACATAAATCATAGTGTCCATAGTCGAAGGTTGTTGAAATTGGAACACCAACAACCACTTGAGACTAGATTGTGTTGAGACTTATGACCAAGTTTCGAGGGGTCATAGATGCGCGGCATCAAAGTCGACACATAGGTATATGTAGGGGAGCATATGACCGGACATGGCCCGCTGATGATAACTCTACAAGATATTAATATCTGTGTCATAAGAGGTTCTCATATACGACTATAGAGTATAGTCCTTAGACCTGAGTTCGCATGCATGTGGCTGCACATGGAGTGATGCGCTTTGATCATTGTCTAACGCTGTTTCGTAACTGGGAGCTATAAGGACCTTGGTTGGGTGTATTATAAAGTGTGTAGTTCATAGTGATGGAACAAGATGGGATTTGTCCCTGCCGTTTAACGGAGGTAATATCTCTAGGCCAATCAGAGACTTGATAGCTGGTAAGAGAGTGGCCACTCCCAAACGGACTTGCCCAAGTCGTTTGCATTGTCAGTATCAAATCTGGTCCGATGAAAATGGTCTGGCTATATAAGGATGACACACATCTTGCCTTATGCCAGATCGAGATATTGAGACAAAAGGATTAGGGAATGTAGGATTCCAGTACAAGTGGGAGATTGTTGGGAATGTCCTGAAATCTACTGTACTATCTCTAGAAAGTATGATAAGTGTCGAGATCAGACATAAGTCATAAATACTGGGTGATCATGATGACTTGCTAGAGCCCGCTCATGATCTATAAGTTTAGGACTTATTACCAGTATTGTATGATCCCTAAGGGTCACACACCATAGCTAACGGGAAAGTTAACAAGGAAATAATACGGTAAGATGCAAGGCATTTACTGTATTTGTACAGAGAATTGGGCCAGACAAAATACAGTTTTTGTCTGATTTGGGTCTTGGGCCCAAAAGCCTAAAAGGCCATTAGTTTAATCACTTGGGCCCATATAAGGAAGAGAGGAGGCGCCAGAAACACCAGTCTTCTGCGATTTTCTTAGGGCTAGCCGTCCTCTCTCTCTCTGTTCATTCCGACTTGGTCTAGCAGCCTGATCCAGTAGCTTGTAAGAGTGTGGATACCTAGGAGCAGCCGGTTATCATCAGCTCTCTGTGATCTCTTCATTCCTTTGATCAATCCGCTGCAATCATAAGGTAATGATTCTGATCTGTTTATGATTCAACTGCAAATCACCTAGATCCTAGTTGATTATGTGCTAGGTTGTAATCTGATAATTACACCAATGAACACACATAATCCTTCACCCCGGAGCCCGCCATTGGCTATGGTGCCCAAATTTAATTCCACTTGGGGGGCTCGCCAAAACCCCCTTCCGACAATACAAGGATCAACGTACCACTCAACTAAACCCTGGATACGCGAGCCGCCACACAACACCCTTTCGGGGGCCCTACCACAGTTTTAAGTAAAACAAGTCCATCACGCACAATCAACATTTTTAGTTTAAGCGATAACCTAGCATTCTAAGTTTTACAATCAATCACATTATGCGCATATAACTATCCTACACTATCTAGGAAAGACAATATTAACTAAGGACTATCGTCCGGAATTGAATAGGGCAAGTAAGGATAGAACCGACTTGGCCAAAGAAGGGCAAAATCGGAAGTAGGGAGTTTCATTAGCCCAAACTGACAATAGATCTGGATAGAGGACGAAAAATAGAGCGATTTAGGCTTTTGAATCACCCAAATCGGACCTAGGATGGACTAGATATGATCGAAAAAGTTCAAGATTCTAATCCTAAACCAAAGCAAACCGAATTTGAAATCGAAATTGAAATTGAAATCGAATTTGAGTTGGTTTGGCTAACCGGAAATTGAAATCAAACCAGGAGAAAACCGAATTGAAATCGATTTGAATAAACCGAAAATTAAATCGGCTAAACCGAAATCAAATTGGGATTGGGGCTAAACCAAACCGGACCGGTGGTCAACGGCGGCGGTTAACGTCCGGCGGCGGCGGCTCCAGCGACTTCTCCGACGGTGGATGGCGGCAGCGCATGTCGGTGGCGCGTGGCTCCTCCGGTCGGCGCGTTGCTCCGGCGGTGGACGGCGGCGGCGTATGGCGGCGGCGCGTGGCTCTGACGGTCGGCGCGTTGCTCCGGCGGTCGGCCCGTGGGCTCCTCCGGCGCGCGTGGATCTCACGCGCCCGGCTCCTCTCCGGCGTGTGCGGCGCGTGCGGCGGCGCGTGGGGCTATGCTCGGCGGCTGCGGCTTTGTCTTGTCGAGGCGGTCACGGTGGTGGGCTCGGTTTCTCGGGATTTGGGGTATTTTTGAAAAACGAATAAAACAAAACGTTTTGGGTTCTAATACTAGATCTGAGACTCGGGGTTTACCTGGAACAAAGGAGCTTCTCGGATTCTGTGAATAGTGCTTCTCCAGGTAGCCAAATTAATTCATTTAAGTCTTTCTCAAATGGGCTGGGCCCAGTATGTTACAATTCTCCCCCACTTAATGGGAATTCGTCTCCGAATTCCGCATCTCATAACCGGAGCAACCATAACCCTCAAACCCCAGGACTGTCTCACGAGACAGAATCGGTTTGACTTTCCTTGTCTCTGATACCACTTGTAACTCCCCGTCTGCCCCTACCGGTGAGTCACCCATCCCTCTATCGGGCTCGTGGGCCGCACCCCTGTCCGACGGTCGGTGCGTTATTTTTTGTAGGCCCTACCGAGTAATTTACTGACCCTGCAATCACCACGTGACCTTTTCCCATGTGTTTTGTCCTCACACACATGCTACCACGAATCACTTCCCGGAAGGTTACCCATCCTGGGACTACTCCAGTCTAAGCACGCTTAACTCTGGAGTTCTTTCAGGCAAGTGATCGGAAAAGGTAAGTGCACTTGGTGATATAGGTAGCCAAATTAATTCATTTAAGTCTTTCTCAAATGGGCTGGGCCCAGTATGTTACAGTTGCCCTAGTTCTCTCTCGGACACGAAGCCCAAGATAACCGACCTCTTCCTCAGCAATTGGATTTCCGTTTCAGCTCTGCCGCAGCCTCCTCTACATCTCCATCGTCCTCCCTCTCCTGCTAAGTCCTCCCCCATGAATTTTGCCTCGCTTTCAAGCCTCCCTCTCCGGTTCAGCTTCCCCTCCGCCGCAGCCTCCTCTACATCTCCTCCTCCTCTGTTCTATGTCGCGTTCAAGCCTCTGCTCCTTGGGTGGGTTGGTGTCGTCTTCAAGCCTCCAGATCCGACGTTGGTGAGCTCGCCTTGCCATGCTCTGGTTCGTTTGTGTGCGCTGCCGTCACCGAACACACCCGACCCCCTGGCCCGCTGGATTCTCTCATATTACTGCCTTTTCTCCAGTTCTTGTACACCCTGCCGTGTGATTCAACCTCTTTCCTTTGGTCATTGTTGACCTTAAATATGTTGTTTCTCCTGTGGGGTCCTTCGTTGTTGAGCTCTTCTGAGTCTAGCTCTGCTTCGTCCTCCGGTTTCTGTTTCGTCGCCACCGGTTCCGTGTCTCCACTGAACACTCGCCGCTTATCCGCCGCTTTACCTCATGTCGTTCTCGACCGCTTTCGACCATCCCCTATACTCCAAGACTCACTTTATTCAGGTTTGATTCCTGCGACCTTTTGGGATGTCTCCTATACATCACCTTTGTATGAGGTTGTGAAGCTCTTGTTTAGTCATTATTTGCCTCCTCATGAGGTCATTTTACCTTAGTATGAGGTCCCCCTTACTGCAGCATGCAGCTTTCTATCCATGTTTGCTTTGGATCGTGTTGATAACATGTTTCTATCTCCTCCTTTGTGGCGCATTGATGAATTAAAACTTTGTTTCTTCTGCATTCCAGTGAATCTATTTTCAGTGGGCATCTCTTGTCCAGGTTTCTCCTTTATGGAGTATGTGTTCCTCCCAAATTTACCATCTTCTTTGAGTGATTTTATAGCATGGAGTATTATGTTGAAGACATCCTTTGCTTCGACTATCCTGTTCCAAGGCTCGGTAGTTTGGTGCTTTGTTGTCTCTACTTTTGTAGTCGGAATGTTGATTGATAATTGTGCATTAGTTGCTTTGTTAATCCCTGATTTTAGATGTTCTAATTTCCAAAGCATCATATCACTTTCAAGTATCTTTGGCGTGGAGATTAAAGGACTTCTCTTCGTTATTAGTTATTCAAGTGTTATAGTTGTTGCTATCTGCTTGTATTATCTATTTCTTCCAGCTCAGTGTCGTCCTCGATATCATCACCACTTTCTTCATCACTAACAAAGACAAACAAATTGTAAGATAAATTAGACTGGAACTGCAAAGAGGAAGCAAAAGAAACTATGGCTTACTTCATCAATAGCCTCTACACACCACTGCTCTAATTCAGTCAAGCTTGCTTTAACGGACTCGCCGTTGCTGAATGAGAAACATTCACAACGTAGAAGAAGACTGCACAGTTTCATTACAGAGAAATCTTTTTGTCAATCAAGGAAAATCTGGTTTGAGAGAAAACAAAAAGAGAGATGACAAGTGAAACATGCCTATTAAAAAGATGAACATTGATGAAGGATAATAGAATGTAGATGATTAAGTAGATATATGTTAGCCATCTTCCTTCCTCTCCGCTTTCTCAAAAACAAAGAAAATCACTGCCGTATATGCTACTTGTTCGATAGTCACAACACCAACATGAATACAGCTGTTCGATGATAGTAACAATATAGACTACATCAATACAAGCAAGTATCATGCACGCAACAAGATGCAGAGATTCCATAAAAACGAAATCTGAAAAGTCCAGAAATCGAGAGTCACAATCAGATCCAAGGAGAATGAAGTGTAGCAATAAGGAGAGAAGAAGGGATTAGTACCAATACCGAATCCGAAAACTGAGAATCTCGGCTTTGGAACAAAATCGAGAATCTAGTTTACCATTAGGGAAAGGATCATAGAAGAGCTTGGCTTGACCAGAAACTCTGAGGATTACGAAGAGAGTGAGTCAATGAGAGACAAGATGATGAATGCGTTTACAAGTTAGATGAAGCAAAGCGCATATTAGGAGCGGTGAAGGAGAAGAGACGACCATTAATTGTCATGTGGTGGTACTGGAGGTTGAAAATGATTTCGCAGGAGATGGAGGACTCAGAGACAGACGATGGCTGCAACTTGAGGGAGACACATCGGAGACCCAAAACCCTAGAGTCGAAAGGGAGAAGAAGACAAGTTTTTTTTATTAGCATCTTGAAATGATTTTTTTTTTTTGCGGGAGGAATACTTAAGACAACTATAAAACACAACAAAAAATTTGGCCAAAACTAAAAAATTTCCCTCTTAGTGTGGGTGCTCATTTTTCAATAGCAAATATTGGGCTCCAAAACACAATTTTGTTTCCCGCTTAACGAAATAATGGCATAGCATAGATCCAATGCCATAATAGACTATCTCACCCAGGCTTATATTCTATAATAGCACTTATCAAAATCGTGCTATTCTTATATGCTGTAAATACTCATATTTCTTGTAGTGACGATATTGAAAAAAAAAAAATAACTAATAACAAACATAAAATGATAGGATAGTAACCATAGATCGAATGAAGCAAACTTTGAAGATGTTTTCTCCTTGAAAAGTCTTCTTTATTAACAAAGTCCTAATTCTGTTAATTTTCTTGCAAACTTCAAATCTCTGAAGCATTACAAATACTAATTTCTTTTGTTGTATTACATAGACTACATCCAATTTAGTTTTGTAGATTTTTTCGGTACATAATCTAACGTATTGATTCTATCATCAAAAATAAAGATTGAGACAATCAAATTTTCAACGATTGTACGAATATCGCCATACAACAAAAAGTTGCATCTTCAACTCCAAACCATCGTTTCTTCCATTGTGGTTCAGATTTTTCTATAATTCGCTACCAAATATATTGTATCGAATTTCATATTTCAAAGGATTCTTTATTCGTTATTGAAATAGATCTTCTACTCTTGACTTTTAAGCTTTTTATATCAGACATCGATGGCCAGAAGTGATCGGACTCCATCATTCCATTGTGTAACTTTCTCCATAAATGATTTCCCAGGATCCCAAATATGATGACCAAGACACCATTTACATGGACTATATATTGCCATAATGACATCGCATTGGACTTTAACCACCACGTAAATAAACGATTTTAGTGTAAAGGAGTTGTAGAATTGCTTTACACCATCATCAAAATCAGAATTCTCTACCTCCATGAATGATTTCCAATCGGCAAAGAAGATGTAAATTGCCGACTGTTGATATATTTGATCTATCTAATGAAGCATCAACTAGACTCAGTCTCGGAATTTCCAGATTCTGATGAATCATCACCACCACCGTTAAGACAAACTTTACTACAGCCCCCATCACAAGAAAGTGAAATAACACCATATGATGTATGCATCGTTGAACAAAGGCCAAACCCATGGCCAAATTCATCATCGAAATCATCATGTGGGTTTTTAATTCATGAAATCATCACCGGAAATTGTCTCTAACTTGATCGGAATCAGAATTCAAAGAAAAAGCAACCTCCTTTTCTATCGCCCATAAACCGTTAAAAACAGACTTAGTCTTTCTTTTTCTTTCTTTCTATATTTCATTTTTAAAAATATTTCAAATTATTGGTCTTATAATCTCCTTTAAGTTCTAGAATGTTATCATCCTATCACATATCTCCAAATTAAATTGAAATCAAATCGGAAACTCAATACCATTTTATTCACAAATCGAACACAATTTATAGCAAATATCTACCAATTAATAACATTGAAACTATTTTATTAGTTTAGTAAAATGTTAATTTATTGAAAAATTAACTAGACCAAAAATTTATTTGAATATAAAATTATATTAATATCGAATACTAATTTATAGATGTTATAATGTATTTGATTTTAAAATTTTAGAACTCAAAATCGTATATGGCATGTGGGATGTGGCTTTGTTTTCAAATTTCAACCATCACCAACTTCTCCTTCCAAATCAATTAAATGCTTTTATGTAAATACATAGCTCCTTTTATACATCTAGCTAGATACTCTTTTACATAAGCGTATCTCAACCCACTCTATAAATAGAACTGTTCTCTTTTCTTCATCACCACCGAACCCAAAATGACTACAAAACTCAGTCTTGTCTTCACTATTTTGCTTCTCACACTTGCACTCTCCCATTCAAGCCGGAACCGACCCGAACCTGTCTCGGATCAGCTCAAGAAAACCTCCAAAGGTAATCATAACAAGAATGACAAGGGCTATGGATCAGGAGGATACTTTGGGCCCGGAACCGGATCTGTGCCAGGAACCGGTTTTGGATTACCAGGTTTCAGTGGTAAGGATTGGGGAAACATTGGCGGCGGATACGGTGGTGGTTACGGCAGTCCTAGCGGCGGATACAGCGAAGGAGGTGTGGTGATACCAACAATGGTGTGTAAAGAGAAAGGTCGTTGTTTCATGAAGAAGCTGACGTGTCCAGCCAAGTGCTTCAAGTCTTTTAGCCGCTCCGGCAAAGGATACGGTGGTGGTGGTGGAGGCGGTGGTTGCACCATCGACTGTAAGAAGAAATGTGTGGCTTATTGTTGAAATGTGATGTTGAGGGAATATGTTTATATATATATAATATATAGTCTTTTTTTCGGTACAATATATAATATATAGTTTATAGTTTTTATTTTGTTTTCTTGATTCGGTATGTTTAATTTTATATATGATATACCATATGGTTAATTTACCCATATTGTACTGCTAATGGAGCAACCGAAACAATCTGAAGTATCCTGATTTTGATCAAATCGATAAAAAATATAAACCGACTTTTAAGTTTTGACAGTCGCTTAAGGGGTTTGGAATTTCTACATGCTCGTTAATACATCTATACTATTAAAACAGGTGACTGTTTTTGAAATTACCCTTGGGTTTACGTGGAATATTACTTTTTGTGCCACTGCATTTAATAATGATTTTTAGCTTTCATTAAGGGTAATTTCGAATTATTAGATTTTGGACTATATGTGGGTCACACTAAATATCCTCTAATTAATGATTTGTTCAAAATATATATTTATAATATCTTTTAATATCTTTTTATTTTAAATATAAATTTAAAAATTAATAATATTTCGAAATTAGATTATATTTATGGTAAAAAATATATTTATATTTTAAGATTAGAAAATATATTTATATTTCGAAATTATAGAATATTATATATATAACAAGTGACTCTTCTATTTTAAATTTACTAAAAATAAATATTAATTTCGAATTTATTATTAAAATTAGTACAAAATAATTTTAATTATATTTTAATATAAATATTCTGTATTTATGATTTTATTCAAAATATATTTTCACAATTTGACAATATCTTTTGCTTTCTTATTTTAAATTAATATATATACATCTAGCAAAAATTTCTAATAATATTTTAAACTTCTTAATTTAAGAAAAATAATTACTGAATTATACTTATTATTAAAATTAATTTAAAATAATTAATTACATTTTTATCTATTAAATTAACATAAAATCTTTATATTTACACCATTACAACACATACAACAAATTGAAAATAGAAACGATTTCAATTATCTATACTATTATAAATAAATTTTGACTACTAGAAGACGGGTTAAAAATATATTAAATAATTTATATTAGTAATGAAATAACGGGTTGAACTAAGTTAAAATTATTTTAAATAAAAATAACTGAATTCAATTATCTATACTATTAAAATAATTTTTGACTACTAGAAGACGGATTAAAATAAATTCATATTCATGTGTCAAAACTATATTATTTGAAACAAACAGTTACATATAAGCAAAGATTATTGATTTTAGCAAATTTTTAGCAATGAAATAATGGGTTGAAATAAGTTGAAATTAACTTAAATAAAAATTATCAATTAAGATATAACTTAAGACGGGTTAAAAACTTAATTGATTTCAATTATCCACACTATTAAAAATAAATTTTGACCATTAGAAAACATGTTAAAATATATATTAACTAATTTCAATTGATTTTAGCAATTTTTAAGGTTTTTAGCAATGAATTAATACGTTGAACTAAGTTAAAATTAGCTTAAATAAAAAATTATCAAATAAAATACACAAACATTTTTACAGCAATAAGGTTAGCTAATCATCTAATAAAAATAATAATGAGTCACTAATACTAAAAATATAATAAAACAATATCAAGCAAAACAATCTCACATTTAATACCATATCATCATATTTTCACTTAATATATATTAAATTAAATACTCCCTTTGTATTTAATAGTTTGATGTTTTAGGTTTTTATTTTGTTCTTGAAAGAATGATGTTTTGCTTTTTTATAATAAATTTTCATTTCACTAAGTGAAAAATTGTTGGATAAAGCATATTGAAAAGATAAAGACTCATTATTACTATTTTAATCATGATTATAAATTTGTCGAGAGAAGACTCTCTTGGACTTTTATTGAGATCAAATAAAAATCCACTGTGAACAATTTAGATTAAAAAAATGTGAGATACCATTGATGAGATTTACTAAATTGTGGAAATGTATTACTAATATATATATATAGAAAATTAGTGGACTGTTTATTTTAGTTTTGGCTCCATTCTAATTTATTTGGTTTGGTGAATAATGAAATTGTGGCTCCAAGTTAAAAATTTTTGTAAAATTTTCAAATGTTTCTTGCGTTAACAATTTTCTTATAAGGATAAAAAGAGTATAAAGTACGTGATGGACATTTTTTCAATGTTATCATGTCTCATAATTTTAACACACTCATGCATATATCATGATTATATAGCTTTTTGTTTAATTGAAAGGAAAAAAGCAATGTCACAAACAATGTTTAATATGTGTGCAAATATCAAAACATCAAACTATTAAATACAGAAGGAGTAGTTGTTAACCTTATTTTATAAAAAATATAAATTTAAAATAAAATTAAAATATTAAAAAAATATAAACCCGCGCTTCTTTAGCGCGGGTCAAAATCTAGTTAATACTATTAAAAAATTAGAATGGTTAGGAAACTAACTTTTGGGGCATGTGTTATTTACAATTTGTGCCATTGCACATTAATGATTTAATTAAATTTCATTAAGGGTAATTAGGGAATATAACATTATCTCTACAATCCATGTTTTCAAACAAGATAATTATTAAACATGTAGCCAAACAACCAAAATATAATGAATCATATTTTTCTAATTATTAAAATTAAAACAAATGTATATACAATCATTAAACTATTAAACCAATTGATAAATAAAATTAAATAACTTATATATCAACTATTATATATATATATAAGTTAACATTCTATAATTTATTATTTAATTCAAAATATATTTATAATATATTCTAATATCTTCTATATTTTTGTTTCAAAAAAAAAAAAATATATATATATATATACATATTACGATTGATGTTTTTACGATTGCACTTTTTAGCGGGTTCTTCCATCAAATTGCAAAATATTTAAATCATTGAATGTGTTGAAAAATAAATTAGCCAATTTCGATTATAAATTTTCTATAAAAAAATCTTCGCATGAGTTTAATATATATATATATATATATTAAATAATTTCAGTTGATATATTTTAAACTTAATAAAAATATTAAAATTATTCCATATTTATATTATTAAAATATTTGAGGCACCAAATTATATTTTATGTTTGAATGACGGATTGTTTTGTTTTTACTTTCGTAAATATTTAATTATTTAATATAAACCATAATAATTTTTTTATAATTATCTATTGTTTTATAAAATAATATTTTAGATAAATGCAATAAAATTAAACTTATACCACATAACTTTTACAATGGTTGTTTTCACACACACACATATATATATTTTCAAACCATGATCTTACGATACAACACATATTAAAATATATAATGCGAAATCGTTATTTTAATATCTCTTGCCAAATAATACACAATTTATTTTTAAAATAATCTAAATTATTAACTCACTTTTTATAATACGGATTAAACAATTATAATCAAAATTAGATTACTTAATTAAAAATCTAAATTACTATGAACAAAATAAACAAAAATTAAAAATTATAAAGAAAATAAATCCGCGCTTTCTAAGCGCGGATCAAAAACTAGTTATAAAACTTAAAAAGGTAAAATAATTGGCGTTTTTTAAATAGATCAATATTTAGAATGGTATACTTAACAAATCAACAATTGTTTTGAAATAAACCAAAAGAGAAGATTTCATAGTCATAAGTTAACAAGATGATAACTGAAATACACAATTGGCTTAAGAGACAGTGTAAATTAAAGATCAGTTAAACTTTGCATTAGAGAAGTTGATCTCAGGATGCTGAGCCATATGTTTTTCGGTTGAGACTGTTGTAGAATTAGAATCGAAACTCTCACAATTCTCTCTTGCTCTCGTGTGAATTGCAAAAGATAAAGAACACACACAGTTTAACGAGTTCCTCACAATTGTGAGTACATCTCGGTAGAGCTTCTCTGCAATCCACTAGATAGTCTTTTGATTACAACCTCTCAGCTCTCTAATCACCCAATTACAACGAAAGACTCTCAATCGAATGATTCCCAGAAAGTTTGTTATCTCCTCTTAGCTCACACACTTAATCGGAGAAGACGACAATGACTTTATATCTCAGTCAAAGTCGTTACCCGAATCTGAGACAACCGACCCGAGACATTCAAACCGGTTATGGGCCACTAACCACTTCAATAGCCCATAGCTGATGAGCTCAGCTTAAGTCCACGCATGAGAACGACATCGTTCCATAAGACTCGACCGTTAGAGGACTTAAACTTATGACCAGATTCTACAAACTCCACCTTGGTCATAGTTTCTACAATCCTCTTCCATGAATGTCTGATTGTAATCGACTATTACCTAGTTATCTTGGATTGCTGCTCTGACTTTCCTCTCCGATTAGCTCCACCTCCAACGAAGAGGACCTCTCACGGCACATCTAGTGCCGGAGAACATTTATCTTGACCAAACATCCCTCAAACTTGGTAAACTGGATGTATTTTGTCAACATATCTGCAGGATTTATTGCTGTGGCTATCTTTGTGATGATTAACTCACCATCATCAATCTCATCTCTGATGAAGTAATGCCTTGTTTGTATCTGTTTGGTACACTCGTGGAACACAAAATTCCTTGCCAATCATAAAGCACTTTGAGGGTCACACATAATCTCTGAAGCTCCCAAATTGTATCCCAATTCAGAACATAACCCTTTCAACCAGATAGCCTCCTTGACTGCTTCTATCATAGACATGTATTCTGATTCGGTGGCGGAGAGAGCCACAACCTGTTACAGTGTTGATTTCCAACTGACGGTGTTTCCTCCCACTGTCAAGATGTATCCTGTTATTGATCTTCTTCAATCTAAATCCGCTGCGTAATCTGAGTATGAGTAACCAATGACCTTGAAGCTGACACTCTTTGTGAAGGTCAAGCATACATTTGTAGACCCTTTAATGTATTTGAGAATCCACTTGACACATTCCCAATGATCTCTACCTGGTTTAGCCATAAATCTTGAGACCAAACCTATTGCATACGCAAGATCAGAACGAGAACTCACCATTGCGTACATTATCCTCCCAACCGCACTAGCATAGGAGATCTTATCCATGTAGATTGATTCTTCTTCATGCTCCTTGTATGTGAGACTTTTGAGTTTGAAATGTGCACCAATAGGAGTATGAACCATCCTTGCTTCACTCATACAAAAAGTATGCAGCACTTTCTGTAGATACTCTGACTGAGATAATGTCAAGCTATGCTTTTCTCTGTTCCTTGATATGTCCATGCCAAGGATCCTAGTAGCCTTCCCCAAATACTTCATTTCAAATTCCCTGCCTAAGCTGTCTTTGACTGATTGTATCTCTGACTTTTCTTTGGCTGCTATTAACATATCATCTACATAAAGCAGTAAGTAGATGTATCCTTTAGCTCCAAGATCCTTAATGTACATGCATGGGTCATGCTCACATCTCTTGAACTTCTGTTTTATCATGAAATCGTTAAACCGTTGATTCCATTGGCGTGGAGATTGTTTAAGTCCGTACAATGACCTCTTGAGAAAACATACCATATTCTCCTGTCCTTTTCTTATAAAACCTTCAGGCTGAGACATCAGGATTCTCTCATCTAACTTTCCATGAAGGAAAGCTGTTTTAACATCGAGCTTCTCTAGCTCAAGATCTTGATCTACCACCACAGAGAGCATGACTCTTATAGAAACATGGTTTACCACAGGTGAAAAGATTTCATGTTAATCTATTCCTTCTAACTGAGAGTAGCCTTTAGATACTAATCTTGCTTTGTAGCGTTTATCCTCTATCCCAGGGATACCATGTTTTAGCTTAAAGATCCACTTACAACCTATGATTCTCTGCTTGTCTGGTTTCTCAATTAAGGTCCATGTATCATTCTTTCTCAAGGATAGCATTTCCTCTTCTTCTGCTGCCTTCCAGAACCTCCTTTCTTTACTTCTCATTGCCTCCTTGAAATTCTTTGCTTCCCAAACTTCTATGTCCCGAGCACTAGCCAATGCATAAGCAACAAAATCTGGGTCTCTATACTTCGAAGGTAACTTAACATCCTCTCTGCGAATTCTATCACGTGCAAGGACATATTCATCCAAGGTTTGGGAGGAATCAGTATTGACCCATGTTCCTGATTCTTCTTCTTCTGACTCATATTCTTCTGTTTCATCCTCTGCGGTTGTTCCACCTGAATCTGTAGCTCCGCCAAAATCAGTAGCTCCACCTGAGTCTGTACCTTCACTAAAATCTGTAGCTCCACCTGAATCTGCTGGATCCCTTGAGCTGTAAGTTTCTCATGTATCTTCTCTAGAAGTTTCTTCCTCTGAGTCTTGATGAGTTTCTTCTTTCTTAGATTTAGATGGTCCTCTGATCAAATCCTCACTCCACTTTACAGATTTTTTTCCTTTCTTGTTCCTTGTAGTTTATGGACCTTCTGTTTGTTTATCTAAATCCTTGTACACCAGATTTTCATTGAACACAACGTTCCTGCTTATTGTGCATTTACTTTCATCACTTATCCAGACCCTGTAACCCTTTATACCTTCCGGGTAACCAACAAAAATCCCTCTGACTGCTCTCGGTTTGGTCTTTTCTTGAGTCACATGTACATAGGCTACACTGCCAAACCTTCTCAGTTGACTTAGAGAAGGTTTTGATCCTGTCTAGACTTCTTCTGGCAGTTTGAACTTGATAGGTCAGGTTTTATCCCTATTCTAACTGCAAGTGCACAGTGATGTGAATGTAGTACTTTAGGGTATCGAATCCACAAGGACTCTAGGCAACGAAAGATTAAGAACAGTCAAGTTAAAACTAGGAGAAAGCAATGTAATGAGAAACTAAAAGCAATGCAAGAAAGTAAATCAGTAGCAAGATTGGTTGTTGGAAATTAACTAAAAGCGCTAAGTCTAGGGAGTTCTCAGGAAATCAGACAAGCAGATAAATTATTCAGTCATGATCAAATTAAGCACGGTTCTAGAACTCAAACACGGAAATAAAATTAACCAACTTTCGTTGTGAGAATTCTCTAAGCCTAATTGCAGAAATCCAAATTTCTTTGTAATTCCTAACAGATTAAACTAGCTTTAAGATTAAGTTTGATATGTTCACAATTCAATTAAACCAAATTTCTTTGCGAGTAATTCAATTTCTCAACCTAAATAGTTCAGATTCTAAATCACACTTTCGTGTCAATTTAACAACCTAAGATATAGATTCTAAGTGATCAGGTTAGAAACTAGTGTTAAGCACAATTTAGATCGAAGAACAATTATTGATATGAATCCTTAACTGAAATAAATAAATCTAGCAAGTCATGAAATCCTTAATGAGAATCCCTAAACCTAACTATGAATCTACTCAGACATAGAATATGAAAACATAATCAATGAATTAATAGATTGCATAAAAGAGAATAAAAAAGTAAAGGGGTTCGAAATCTTCTCCAAAAAGCAGAAAGCAGTACATGATTATATCAGCCCCAAGCTCTAAAAACTCTCAGCTCTAAGTATGAAAGCGTATCTAAGAACTGATGTAAAAACCTAATTATATAAGCTAATCACGTCTTGGGGCTTTTTTGTAATTATCAGGAACGTCTAGGCAAAACTGTGAATTCTTCATTCTTCATTAAAACCGCCGAGGAAGGCCCATCTCGCTAGTGTGTCGATCGATGCATTACTCTGTTTTGGACAGTGAACTCTATCTCTCGGGTCAAAGCACCAAAATGCTCCAAAAAGCTCCATAAACTCCAATTCCGCTCCAAACGTGATAATACCTGTAAAAGACTCTAAAGAAACACTAAAAGACTCTAAAACACACTTATATCATGGTCTAAAACCGGTAAAAACCATGATATATCAACTCCCCCACACTTAGCCTTTGCTTGCCCTCAAGCAAAACAGAGAACTAAAACATGGTGAAGAGGTTTGAAAACTTTCAGAAACTCTTTTTATCCTAGAAGCAACAACACTCAGATTCCCCTTAGTAAGCCACTGAAAGAATCACCTGCAAGACATCAAGACCAACATGTACTTCCCCCACACTTAGCAACTGTCCTAAGTAAACTCCACAATCAATCCAAGCAATTCAAATTCACCCTACTGACTTCTATAAGATATTAAGTGCGGTCTCACCTAAGGATTATCGATCAAAGGGCACATGGATTCTTACTTTTTCAGCTCTAGACCACCATACTATCTTTTTCTGGTTCCTTTTCTTCTCTTTTCCCTTCCTTAGCATTCTGATTTTTCTCCATTGGGTATCATTTTATTTTTTTTATCAGTGCTCTTCACGTTAAGGGGTGTACTTTGGACACATTCCATGAATGCACAGGAGGTAATATTGTTTGCTACTACTCCCGTGACCACTTCGGAGCTACTAGCTCATCCTCAGTTTATTACTTTTTTTTTTACTTTATGGAAGGGGAGAAGGGAACCATACTCGGACAGGTTTACAAGCTGTGTCAGAACTAACAAAGGAATCCGACTCAAGGTATACCAATCCCTTAGGTGAGAAAATTAAGTCAAATTAAGGGTGAAGTCAGTAAAGGATCCTCTGAATACCTAAATTGATATGGGTGTCCTCAGTAGGTTGATCCGTGTTGGGTTTTCTAATAGTCATAGATAGTTCCTGCAACTTCATCCCAATGGTCACTTAAGTTTCTGCAAGATGTTGTTAACTTCTCAAAAATTCACTGTTTCCTACTTAAACCGTTTTGACTCAATAAAACAATTTTTTTGAAAAATAGGACTGACTCTTAAGAAAACAGAAAGATAGTAGTCAGTACCACCTCCCCCACACTTGAAACACACTGTCCCCAGTAGTGTCAAGGTAAGGTTTGGTAAAAGAAAGAAAAATGTTAATGGATGAGTTAAGTTATGTCTGATTTTTACCTCTGTCGTTCATGCATCGATCGTTACAGATCTCAGCATCGCTGTTCTCGCCTTGTGTCGATCGATGCGAGGTGAGCAACGATCGATGCAGTTACGAACAAGTGTCGATCGACACACAGGACCGTGTCGATCGATGCAATGCGACTCCTGCAATACCAAAGAAACAGGAACGTAAGTAAACAAGAAAATTAAAAAGAATGCTTAGTCTAAATCCTAATACTAAATCTATCGGTGAACTCAAAGAGTCCCCGGCAACGGCGCCAAAAACTTGATAGGTTTAGTTTTATCCCTATTCTACTGCAAGTGCACAGTTAATGCAATCGTAGTATATAAGGTATCGAATCCCACAAGGACTCTCAGTCACACAATAGATTATTAGTAGTTCAGATTAAATTAAGCGAAGCGGATATGAAGACAGTAAACGAAATAGCAAAGTAAATCAAGTGAGTTGGTAAGCAAGAAGGCGAAGCGTTAGGTTTCAGGAGTTCTCAGGAAATCAGGAACGCAAGCAATCAATCTATCTAGATCTAATCAATAACTGTTCTAGAACTCAAACACCGATATAGAATTAACCAAATTCCTTTGCAATAATTCTAAGTCTAAGTGCAGCAAACCAAACTTTCGTTTGCGAGAACTAACAGATTAAACTAGCATTATTCCCAAGTTTGATATGTTCACAATTATCCTAAACCAAACTTTCGTTTGCGAATAGTTTAATTGCTTATCTAGGTTCTTTCCAGTTAAATTAACCAACTTCCGCTGAATTAATCAACCTAACATCATAACTCTGATTAGCTACTTCAGATTTAGCATTAAGAACAACTTAGATAAAGAACTAGCAGATATGAATCTCTACAGATTAATTAAACTATAATTCTCTGAAATCCCTAATGAGAATCCTTCAACCTAACAGGTGATCTACTCAGACATATTCATCGAGACAGAAGATATCATCAGTAGAAAACCAAATATCATATAATCAAATAAGAACTGGGGTTCAAAATCAAGTCTCTTTCGAGATCAGGATCAGCCCCTCAACTCTCTCTGAGTAAAACTTAACGTAAGATAAGCTTAGCCTAACAAGTGGCTGTAAAACCTAATTATAATCCTAAAACACGTTTTGGGACTTCTTTGTAAATATCAGGAATTTCTGGGCGAAATTGCAATTTTATCATTCTTCATTAAACCGTCGTTTGGCTCATCTCGCTGGTGCAACGATCGATGCCATAAGTGTGACGATCGTTGCAGCTCGGAAATATCAACAGTGAACTCTATCTCTCGGCCAAATACTCCAATTAGCTCCAGAAAGTGCCAAAATCACCAAATATGCTCCAAATGTGCTTGTACCTAATAAACACCTGAAAAGACTCTAAAGCGTAGTAAAAGACTCGATAAATAACACATATACCATGGTTAAAATCCCTAAAATCCATGGTATATCACAAGGCGATTTGCGTCATGAGTCGATTGTTGCTCAGGACCGCAACGATCGCTGCAATGCGATTTTCGTGTTGTGATGATCGGCACACAGGACCGTGTCGATCGTTGCATTGCGATTCTGTCGAGACCAGTTAGCAGTTAGCAGGTTAGTCCGTGAGAAATTATCAAATTTCAAACTTGCAAGCTGAAAATCAATGCAAACAAGCAAAATCAAAGCAACAGATAGTCTCAAAGTGAAAACATCATCCAAACATAAGAATCCTAAGAAAATCAAGAGAAAAATGCAAAAGAAAAGTGAAAAAGAAAATACAGAACCGTAGTCTCAAAATGCCATACTCTCACTTGTCATCTATGCCATCATAGCGATCAGTACTGCTGGAAGCATCGGGAGTCGGAGAACGCTGTCTACGTCGACGGGAAGGTCCGGGCTGATGAATCTGCGGCTGTCTCCTGCAAGTGCAGGTACGCATGTAGTTCCAGATGCTCCGTAGAATACCATCCTCACGCTCTCTCCACTCTCCCTCAGACATCTCACCAAAAGGTACCGAAGGCTCAGGATAAGGACCAATATCATCAGCAGGAGCAGCAGGTGCAGGCGCAGATGAAGAAGAAGGGCGTGTAGAAGGCTCTCCCAGCGGATGAGCCATCGTAGGCACACTGCGCTGATCTCGCGTAGGAGGCTGGAATCTCAAGGCAGCCAGTGTATCAATATGTGTCAGACCAGCAACATGAAGATCTATACCACGATTCGTAGCGGTGTCATAATAGACCCATATACGTCCCTCCTTCAGCCATGTAGCACTCTGCAGGTGGGTAAAATCAAGGAATTCCTTGCTGTCATCACACTCTGTACCCTCTAAGGGAATTCTGCAATGCCTGAAAATGGGAGTAAGCAGACTCCCTACTGACTCAGTATCCTTCCCATCGAATGGCTTCTTCTGCAGTGAGCACAAGTGATGAGCAAAGACAGATCCTAAGTTGAGTCCTCTGGTGGGATCTCTCAAATTAGTCTCATCAAACTGCTCCTTCAACCCAATGAAAAGCATCTCCAGCTCATTCTTACGCATCTTGTTGGCTTCAACTTTGCACAATAGAGTACATCCCAAGATGCGCAAGACTTATCTGAGAACAGGATGCCTAACATGTATCAGCTTCGTCGTCCTCGAGCAATACCGACCATTACCAATACAGTCCCAGAAAAACTGAGCTTCCGGCACATCCCACTCAAGAGACATACCAATACGCGCAGGCTCAACACTGAATCCATAAATCCGACAGATATCAAGAAGGGGAATCCGATACATGGCTCCTAAGCACATGAAGGTAAAGAAACCTCCTGAAGCTCTCCTGCTCTCTGGGTCAGGATAAATAACTCTGCAGGTGGCCAGTAGTTGTCTCACCAGATCAGGATACAACTTATAGTGCTGCATAGGCATTGTCCCCAGACCAATGCCCTTAACTAATGTCAGCACCTGCTCATCAATGCCTAGCCCTCTACAAGTCCAGTAGTCAGCAAACTTGGTCGGCTTAATCGTCATGCCACACCAACCATTGTAGAGAAATGTATCGAACTCGTCCCAATGCTCATGTAGCGGCCTCTCTGTGAAGGTGTCAGTCTTAAGCAACTTATCAATCTCCATATCCCAGACCTTGTTTGTCGGAATTAGCTCCTTATCCGCCTTAGGCCAAGGCAACTGTATAACTTCCCTATCTCTCTGATAAGGCTCAGGATGTGGCGAGTCTCGAGGAAACCACTCAACTGGCGGAGGATGATGATCTGCAGCTGCAGCTGCTCTGGTAGCTCTGCGTTTGCGAGGTTGTCGAGGAGGCATCGGCAAGCAAGGAAATAAAGCATGTAAGTCTCGGCAGAAACTCCCTGTGAAGTCGCAATGCAACGACCGTTGCACAAGTGCGACGATCGTTGCAAGGCGATTTCACAGTCGCCAAACAACCTTTCAAATCGTTTCTAAATTTGTTCCAAAATCTCACACACAACATTATTCCATCACCAATAAACCTTAATTAAGTCTATAACAGTACGGAATCATCATTCTCAAGCCAAAATCTCCTAATTCCAAAACCCTAGAACCGAATCCGAAAATGACAAATTTAAGAGCTCTTACCTTGGAATCGCTTCGATTGGGTTATTGAAACAAATAGAGAGTGTAAAAATAGAGTAAGAGTCTTAAATGCCACTTTCTTAGAAAAACTAATCACAAATGCCATCTTCTCAGAAAATTACAAATTTACCCTTAGTGAATCTCAATAATGATTTGTCAGGGTTAAATAACATTGAATCGGTATAGATTTGTAAAATACACGGTAGTTCAGGTGGTCGCGCGCGTCCCTGTGTGCGCGTCACGTCCAGGGTTCGAATCCTCCTATTGCGGTACAACTGGTACAACTGGAGGATTATTATGTCAGTTGTACCAGTCCATCTAGTACAACTGGTACAACTGGTACATCTGGGGGGCAACTGGTACAACTGGTACATCTGGGAGGGCAGTTGTACTGGTACAACTGGTACATCTGGGAGGGTAGTTGTACTGGTACAACTGGTACATCTGCGGGGGGGCAGTTGTATTGGTACATCTGGTACATCTGAGGGGGCAGTTGTTCCACACGGGAGATGAGTTTTTCATTTAAAAAAACTCAGGGGTAGTTTCGTCATTCCATTAAAAAAAAGTGGCATGCTGATCATGAAGTGGCATGTTGGCCACTGATTTCTGAAAAAGTGGCATTTGTGCCATTGTTCCGTAAAAATAAGAAGAACAAGCTTTGAATCAGAGAAAATGATGAAGAAATGAGTGATTTAGGTGATGAGAGTCGGGTTGTACGGACGACGAAATGGGGAAGAAGAGAAGAGAGAAAAGGGTTAAGGCACTTACCTGGATCGTGTGTGCAACGACCATTGCAGATAAGCAACGATCGTCGCAGGCGAACCAAATTGATTCCGGTTTAGCACGCGTACCTTAATTTTGCAATTGAACCGTTTGCAACGACTGTTGCACATGACCGCAACGATCGTCACAAGGCGATTTCATCTCTTCGTAATTTCTCCCTGCAACGACCGTTGCACATGTAGGCAACGATCGTCACACATCTCCAGACAAAGTTCTGTAACGAAAAACTTAGCAAAAATAAAACCAAAACGTTAAATCCTAAGAAAAACACCAAAAATAAATAAGAAAAACACAAAAACCTAACAGTGGGTTGCCTCCCACTCAGCGCTTGTTTAAGGTCATTAGCTTGACCGGACGAACAAGATTCAGGCTCCTGGAGGTTTCAACAGAGACTGTGATTGTCTCTGCGAAAGTCTCCTCATCCAAGGCGGAGAGTAAGTTGTCTCACTGTGAGCTAGTCCAAGAAAAGAGGGAATAAAATGATCTCCAGGATCTGAAACCAAAGTTTCACTCATCTGCTCTCCATATCCATCCTCAATCCTGAAGGTTTGCCCATCAATCTGCGGCTTGCACAGCATATCCATCTCAAAGTGCATTGGCTCATCTCCCAGATAGAGATCAACAAGGCTGTTCCTTACATCTATCACTTCTCCAGCTGTGGCCAAAAATGGTCTTCCCAGTATCAAAGCATCATCCTGCTCAATGTCGTACTTAAGCACCAAAAAGTCTGTCGGAACCAAGTAGTTTCCAACTCTTACTGTGACGTCCTCAAGAACTCCTTTCGGAATCCTTATTGACTGATCAGCTAAGACAAGAGAGGTCCTAGTGGGTGAAAAATCCAACATCCTCAGCTTCTCTGCCACAGAGTATGGCATGAGACTTCCAGCAGCTCCTAAGTCACACAAAGAGCGCTTGAAACCTTCCTCAAAAATAGAACAACTCAGCACAAATATCCCAGGATCAGGTAGCTTCTCCGGGATCTTAGTTAGCAGCACATCACTTATCTGTTGAGGGACTACTATCACCTAATCTTTCAGCATCTCATCCATTGGCAGCATCTTCTTCAAGTACCTTTGCACACAAGGGTGATAAGGTGGATCATCATATGGTGGAACTTCTTCCAACTCTTCACCAATCTCTCCTATCTGTCGGACCTCATCAATCTCATGTTGAGTTATCTCAGACACTCCAGGGAATAATCTAATAAGCTCAAGATCCGTCTCTGTCTGTCCACGGCATGCAACAATTGACGCTATAGGTGCATCGATCAATGCAGATAAGTTTTCACAGATTCCACCCGAGAGATTTTCCTAAATTTCAGAATTTTCAGCTTCTTCCACCAGTTCAGCTGTATTTAACTCGAAATTTTCACCTTGGTATGATCCATCATTGATATAGACTGACCAAGCCTTGATGTGGGTGTCCACGACACTCTTTCCCTTAATAGAGCTTGAAATTTGGCTCACCTGAGTGTCCAATTGCTTCACATGAGCACTTAAGGACTCAAACTTCCCATTAAGGTCTTCATACACATCATCTAGTTTCCTGTTGCAGTCCACAACAATCTTAGTTTGTCCTTCCAGCAACTGCTCCATCATACTCTCCATCTTGCTCTCATGAGCATTAGCAGCAGGAGGTGTTTGGTAAGAGGAAGATCCATAAGTCCTCTGATTACCTTGTTGAAAAAGCTTTTGGAAACCAGCATTCTGTCCAAAGCCAGAAGAGTTTTGATTGCTTGTGAAAGCACTCTTCTGTCCACCATTGAAGAACCTATTACCTTGCTGTCCTCCAAACCTGTTCCCTTGGAAACCAGATCCTCCAATGTAGTTCACATCCTCTTCCTGACCATCTTCTTTAGCTTGGATCACTTCAACATCTTGAGCAAAATGGACAGCTTCTTCCCAGCCAGCAAATTACAGACAGTGTCCAATTTGGTCATAATATCAGCTATCTCCAAATTATCTATCTTCCCACCAGATTCCTTCCTTCTCCTATCAGTAGTCTTGCAGCTATTACTGCTTACTAAGTTATCTATCAGTTGCTTAGCTTGCTCAGGAGTCCTAGTGTTGAAATTTCCATTGCTGGAATTATCCAACGCAGTCTGGTATGGGAGATCTATACCTCTAAAGAAAATGCCCAGCAATGTTACCTCAGTGAATCCATGATGTGGGTAGTCACGTTGGTACTTCTTAAATCTCATCCAGGCAGTCTTAAGAGGCTCTATAGGACCTTGGGAGAAAGTGAGAATGTCCTGTCTCGACTGATAAGAGTGAGCATCATCATAGAAGTGTCTCAGAAACCCACTCTTAACAGCGTCCCATGTAGTAAACTTCCCAGGTGGAAGTTGTTTCAGCCAGGCAGCAGCATCTCCAGCGAGAGAGTAGGGGAAGAGTTTGAGAAACAAATAGTCATAGTTCACTCCATCATACTTCATCCCAGTGACTATATCCTCAGATTCATCAATATGATCCATTGGCTGCTCATTAGGGAAACCATGGAAGGCATTCTGCCTCAGAATAGAGTAGTAGATGGTCTTGATCTCGAAGTCATTCCTCTCAAAACAAGGAGGCACAAGAGCTGACCGGTTAGCATGAAACTCATCCAGACGGTTATAGTCAGCTAAGGTCCTCTCATTAGCAACATGAGGATTAACCATCCGCCTCTCCTCTTGTCCTTGGCCTTGTCCTTGTCCTTGCTCTTGTTCTTGTTCTTGTTCAGGCTCAGCAATCACATTCCCTTCAGCATCAATCCTATGCCCAGCAGCATTGTACGGATTATTTTGTCGGTCCCTCAGGGTACCTTGAGCATCGGGTATCAGAATCAGACGTTCTCGAACCATTCTTGCTGGTTGAACTTTCCTGTTAATCCTCTCTAGTCTAGCAAGTTCTTCGAGTTGGAGATTAACGAGATTAGTATTCAGATTACTTCTGGTATCACGCGTCTGCATAAACCGTCTGTAATCGCAGTGCAACGATCGATGCTAGAGTGCAACGATCGACTCAACTCAGTCGCTTAGTAACGATCAACACAAAGAAGTAACGATCGATGCTATGCGATTGTCAAACCTGCGACATAGAAGAAACAGAGAAAAATTAGTAACCAAAACAAAAAATAAAAATCCTAGTCTAAACCCTAAGTTCAAATCTATCGAAGACTCAAAAGAGTCCCCGGCAACGGCGCCAAAAACTTGATAGGTCAGGTTTTATCCCTATTCTAACGGCAAGTGCACAGTGATGTGAATGTAGTACTTTAGGGTATCAAATCCACAAGGACTCTAGGCAACGATAGATTAAGAACAGTCAAGTTAAAACTAGGAGAAAGCAATGTAATGAGAAACTAAAAGCAATGCAAGAAAGTAAATCATTAGCAAGATTGGTTGTTGGCAATTAACTAAAAGCGCTAAATCTAGGGAGTTCTCAGGAAATCAGACAAGCAGATAAATTATTCAGTCAGGATCAAATTAAGCACAGTTCTAGAACTCAAACACAGAAATAGAATTAACCAACTTTCGTTGTGAGAATTCTCTAAGCCTAATTGCAGAAATCCAAATTTCTTTGTAATTCCTAACAGATTAAACTAGCTTTAAGATTAAGTTTGATATGTTCACAATTCAATTAAACCAAATTTCTTTGCGAGTAATTCAATTGCTCAACCTAAATAGTTCATATTCTAAATCACACTTTCGTGTCAATTTAACAACCTAAGATATAGATTCTAAGTGATCAGGTTAGAAACTAGTGTTAAGCACAATTTAGATCGAAGAACAATTATTGATATGAATCCTTAACTGAAATAAATAAATCTAGCAAGTCATGAAATCCTTAATGAGAATCCCTAAACCTAACTATGAATCTACTCAGACATAGAATATGAAAACATAATCAATGAATTAATAGATTGAATAAAAGAGAATAAAGAAGTAAAGGGGTTCGAAATCTTCTCCAAAAAGTAGAAAGCAGTACAGGATTAGATCAGCCCCAAGCTCTAAAAACTCTCAGCTCTAAGTATGAAAGTGTATCTAAAAATTGATGTAAAAACCTAATTATATAAGCTAATCACGTCTTGGGGCTTTTTGTAATTATCAGGAACTTCTGGGCAAAACTGTGAATTCTTTATTCTTCATTAAAACCGCCGAGGAAGGCCCATCTCGCTAGTGTGTCGATCGATGCATTACTCTGTTTTGGACAGTGAACTCTATCTCTCGGGTCAAAGCACCAAAATGCTCCAAAAAGCTCAATAAACTCCAATTCCGCTCCAAACGTGATAATACCTGTAAAAGACTCTAAAGAAACACTAAAAGACTCTAAAACACACTTATATCATGGTCTAAAACCGGTAAAAACCATGATATATCAGAACTCTAAGGTTGTAGCAGGTGACCTGTTTATTAGATACACTGCGGTTGAAGCTGCTTCAGCCCAGAAGCTTTGATCTAAGCCTGATTCAGATAGCATGCACCTAAATTTGTCCATGATAGTTCTGTTTAGTCTCTTTGAAACTCCATTCTGTTGTGGAGTGTAGCTGCAGGTTCTGTGCCGTTTGATCTCTGACTTCTTGCAGATTTGATCCATTTGATAGTTGCAGTATTTAAGCCCATTGCCAGTCCTAAAGTGTTTGATCTTCTTGCCTGTTTGATTTTCAACCATGGCTTTCCATTCATCGAATTTTCCAGGTACTTCACTTTTTTTTTGATAAAGTATATCCACACTTTTCTTCTGAAATCATCTATAAATGTTACAAAGTATTAAGGTCTAGCCAGACTTGGATTTACAGACGGTGAGCCCCATAAATCCGAGTGTACATATTCAAGGATGTTTTCGGTAGTGTGTTTTGCTTTGGGAAAGCTTTGTTTTTGTGCTTTACCCAAATCACAATCTTCACAGAAGGGTAGATCCTTTATATCTTTTCACTTAGGGATCCTGACTTGGAAAGCTCCTTCATGCACTTTAGACTCATATGCCCTAGTCTACAGTGCCAGACTTTTGTGATGTCTTTAACCTGATTTGCTGATTGAATCTCGCCTCCAATTACTGACCCTTGAAGATAGTACAGACCATTTCTGTACTTGCTAGTGAGAATCACCTCCCCTTCCTTTATGAAACTAACTTTGAAGTCCTTTCCTTGATATATGCATCCTGAGTTTTCTAATTGACCATAGGAGATCAGATTCCTTCCTATCTTTGGCATGTATCTGATATTTGTGAGAATGACTGGATCACCAAACTCATTAATGATCTTTATCTTTCCCACACCTTGAACCTTGCTTACAGTATTGTTTGCCATCATTACTTCTCCTCCATCGAATTCTTCTAGATCAAACAAGACACCTTTGTTTGGAGTAATGTGGAATGTACATACAGAATCAAGGACCCATTCTTCTTGTGAATGAGTTATACTGGCAGTTAGAACTGCTGGTTGTTTTCCACTTGTTGTAGAAGCAATGTTGGATGATTCTAATTTCCTCCTATTGTTCCTTTCAGGACAATCTCTTTAACAGTGAGACTCATCACCACATATCCAACAGGCCTTTGAGTTTGTGTTTGCCTTACCTCTGCTCTTTGATCTCTTCCTGCTCTGAGATCTTCCTTGGCGACCATTTCCACTTTTATCTGACCTCTTCTGTGACCTTCCTCTGTTCTCAACGTACAATCCTTCTGAGTTAGGCTTAGTCTTATGTAACAGACCCTTCTGCCTCAACTCTGTTTCCTTTGCATAAGCTGAGGTTTTAACTTCATCAACAATGAGCGTTTCCTTGCCAGTGCCATACTTTAGGGTATGAACTAAGGGTTCATATGGAGATGGTAAGCTTTTAAGCAATTGAATAGCTTGGTCCTCATCACTGATCTCTATTTTCAGACTTGCAAGATCAGCTATGAGCTTGAGAAAACTATCCAGGTTTTCTTCAATGGATAGATTCTCATCCATTTTGTAACTAGCAAACTGCTGCTTCAGATGTATCCTATTAGGTAGGGTCTTAGTCTGATAGTCAGCTTTGAGTGCCTTCCACATGCCGATCGCAGTCTTCTCATGCATTACTTTTCTGAGAATGAGATCACTTAAGCAAGTGCTTAGCAGATTCCTGACCCGGAGATCCTTATCATCTTTCTTTACTTCCACTTTCTTCTTAGAGTCTTCTTCTTTCTTCTCAGACCCTTCTTCTTTCTTCACAGAATCTTCTGTAGACCAGAAATCCTCTTGAAGTACTGAAGCTAAGCCCTGTATCTCAAGCTGACTTAGCAACTTATACTTCCACAAACCGAAATCCCATTTGTCATCAAATTTATCCATTTCGAATTTTCCGCGTGTTGGTTCCATCATGACGACGAGTTGCTATAGTCTTCTTAGTTCACTGCAGATGAGCCAAGAATGATCTATACCTGCAAAACTGATCAACAAACAACCAACAAGACAATACAGAGAAAATTTACGCCGACAAAGTCTTTCGCAGATGGTCTATAGAAAATTTTAAGGCAAGGTTCCGAGTCCTAAGTTTCTACTTAGTTCACAAGGTTTAAAGAAAACTCCATGAGGTTACATCAAGAGATTGATCCATCCACGATGTTCTTGATCTCAGTCGCCTTATCCGTTTGTTCGATTCTTTGAACTCACACCTCGCACCTTATTTTCTTGTGAATATGATCATCCTTTTGTCACTGATCTTCCCGATGATCTTCCTGAGGCAGTGTGATTGAATGATCTTGCTCCGATCAATTCGCTCTTGTCCCGAACGGTTGATCTAGCTCCGATCTTGTGCGTCTTCTTCCGATTCTTCTTGCGCGTAGATTCACCGCTGGTCTGATACCACTTGTTGCAGAATTAGAATCGAAACTCCCACAATTCTCTCTCGCTCTCGTGTGAATTGCAAAAGATAAAGAGCACACACAGTTTAACTAGTTCCTCACAATCGTGAGTACATCTCGGCAGAGCTTCTTTGCAATCCACTAGATAGTCTTTTGATTACACACTTAATCGGAGAAGACGACAATGACTTTATATCTCAGTCAAAGTCGTTACCCGAATCTGAGACAACCGACCCCAGACATTCAAACCGGTTATGGGCCACTAACCACTTCAATAGCCCATAGCTGATGAGCTCAGCTTAAGTCCACGCCTGAGAACGACATCGTTCCATAAGACTCGACCGTTAGAGAACTTAAACTTATGACCAGATTCTACAGAAATCACCCAATTTGTTGCTCTCTGGTTCAACTTTCTGCATCTATTTTAGGTTCTCATTTAAAACAATACTTCCACCACTCCATCTGCTCTTGCTTTATCAAGAGCACCGATATGACATTTTGAATATTATAATAACAGTATGGATGTAAGTTGGGTTCAATGATAAGTTCCATCAAACATACTATAGGAAGAGGAAGAAGTATGGACGAGAGGAAGAGTCTAAAGGTGGAACTGAGTCGAAAGTCGAAACAATGTAAGGAGGTTGAGCTGGCAGCTGAGCTAGATAAAGTTGTTAGAGCTGGAGTGGTTTGATTGGCGCCAATATATTCAGCTAACAAGAATAAGTTTAGCCGAGTCAAACTGTATAAATAGCTGAGTCAAAGTACAAGCGATATGAGCCTGAAGATGGTGATGAGATCTTGTTCTCGGTTGCTATGAAACCGTGATCGAGTGTAATCGGATTTGCAGAGATAATAAAAGAGAGTTTGAGTATTCAGTTCCTTATCATTCAAATCCATGAATGATTTCCAAAATGGTATGAATCTGAACTGACTTTTTGAACAAACAAAGATTTACATGACATAAAGGTATAAAGAAAAATTGAGTCTTTTTTCTTACAAACAGTGTGACGTGAAGAGTCTTAATGACAGAATTTGAAAAAGAAGGAAACAGTGAAACCAGAATGTTTCAGAGAACTCTCATACGGCGGCTCTCAGTGCTCCTCTCGCCGCTTCTCGTCTCAGCTCATCTTGTTTCCCGCTGCCCCGGAAGTACATATACACTTGCTGCTCAAACCCATCCAAAAATCAGAAGTTTGAGATTTTAAAGACCGAAGTTCAAGAAACTGATAATATGTAGTGATGATAGTTGAAGAGAGACCTGAATAACCCAGATGCTGACCACTGACTCGAGGCAGAAAAACGCAAACCCAATGAAGTAGAATATCTGTTAACAGAAACAAAATAAGGTCAATGATCCATATAACAATAAAGATCAAAGCTTCAGGCTTTTTTAAGATCCTGGAAAATCATCAAAGGGTGAAAGAGCTTACCCCGACCAACGAATTACCGCTTAAGACATCTATTGCAGGTAAGATCCCACTGTTACATGAAGACAAATGGAAAGAGGAGAATTTGTGAAGAACAATGGATGGCCATAAACTTGTGTTTGATCAAATTACCAGACACAGCGTTGTTTAGAAAAATACTTACGCAAGAGATTTTCCTTTGAAGACGACAGGGGGAGCAACTGCAGCAAAGACGCAGAAAGCAATGTGGAGCTGCACCAAGAATAAAGTTTTATATCTTTTTAAGAAAAAGTCATAAAAGCTAATCGCCACTCACCATATAGAACAAGAAAAACCATCCGAAGCTCAATGCACTATCAGTTCTGCAAACAAGGATTCAACAAAGATTAGTTACATAATCTTAAACTCCAAACTTCAAAAAGCAAAAAACAACTCCAAACCTGAAGGCACGATAGAGGGGCCGATACCATAACACATAGCCTCCTGGAACACCCGCTATGAAGTAAATTACGGCAAGAAGCCATATTGTCACTCCTGAACAATAATATTACATCAAACATGAGATATCCGAAAGAAGAATGAGATAGACTTAAGAAACAAACCTTCTCCTTTGATCCAAGCTGTAGTAACGGCAATAATATTCCAGAATAGACAAAGAACCAACCCTGCCAAAAAAGAAACATATCTAAATGTGTCAAATTGAATGAATAAGAGATCTCAAGCTTGGAACAAAAGTACAACCCCTTAACCCTAAAGATAAAAGAAGTATCTGTACCCAAATACGTTGCAAAGGTTACATACTGTAGCCTTTGGAGATGAACAGGAATTTCGTTTGCAATGTCATGGTGGATAAGTGGGAAGAAAGGCGGCCAGTTTTTCACTTCAATAACAATTCCAGCTGCATACAGACAACCACACAATCAATGCTTTTGAAATAAGGAATCAATCAATCCTCTACGAGACAGCAGTGTTATTACAAGAGTAAATTGTCGGCTAAGCAAAGTACCTCGTGCAGCAGCATCTTCTTTCCGTTTGACATCCTACATAGAACCGAAATAAAAACATTCAGAAACACCCAACAACGCTGCGGCCAGGTAATGCAAACTTTTAGAGATTTGATCATGGAACCAAGAACACCAAAAACTAATCATGTGTATGCATATTGAACCATTTCAAAAGAGCCATCCAAAAGACTATAAGGTTTCAATATAAGGCTCAAAGACTCTAGTCCTTTAACTTGTACTCAATAGTGCAAAAAGGTTATAGTTTATTAACTACTTTTAAGAGTCAAAACCTGCTCCCGTCGTCTTAGCTCAGCTTCTTTGGCTTGAAGTTCCTTTTCTTTCTTCTTCAAATTCTGGATTCCCAACAATTGAACAAGCCAAAAATGTTTTATCATAACTAATCCCAAGATCTACCTAATCACAAAACATCTCTAACCAACCTGTGTACCGGATCTTTCATTGTCAAGAGGAATGTCTACGGTTCGACCATAGTCGAAACCAACAGGCTCCGGAGGCAACGGCGAAAGTCTTGAATTAGATGCGGGCGGAATACTCCCAGGATTCTAGATAATGTAAATTGGATTCACGAATCAGTCGACAAAATACAAACTTCATTGCTTCAGAAGTCAGTCCGAAACATCAATTGGTTCAAAGAAAAGCATTACAACCTTGAATAAATCAACGAAAGCTACAAACTTTGACAACACCTGAATTACAATCTCTCATAGATTTTGCAATTTCATTAACCTACTTTCGGGTTCTAAGAAACAAGACACTGGATAAATAAATTCAAGAAGCAAAATTAAAACGTATAGAGGAAAAGAGTTTTGCCCCCAAATAAACCCTAAAGTAAGACCCAATGATTTCTCACAAGTCAAGATTCGAAAAACCCATTTCACAGAAGCAAGATTAGAGAGCGATTAATACCCAACTCTTCTTAAAAAGTTAATCGAAAGTAAAGAAAGCTTACTGCGAAAGGATTGACTTCTTCTTCCTCAGCGAATGGATTCCGATCATAGCGATTAGCCATGGCTAAAGAAGATTAGAGCTGTTTCAGAAGAAGACTTGAAATCGATTTAAGATCTTAGCACGGACCGAGAAAAGTAGGCAAACGTTGAAGACAAGCTTTTATCTTTTTATAATACACAAATGGAGTCTTTTATGCTTCCTGTATTAATTCGTTTTTTTGTTTGTCAATATTAGTTTTTGTTTATTTTGTTAAATACCTTTTATATTTTACACTTATTCCATATTTCTTTCGTTGTGTAACTAATCACTTCGTTTAAATGTCATCAGAAACGTAAGCCAAAATTAAATATATTAGCTATTATAAACTTATTATTCAACGTTTCCAAATAATTTGAAATTTCTAGAGAGAAAGAGAAAAAGACATCGGAACAAATTGAAATGCCATTTGGTCAATGATATTGTCTGCTTCTAAGAACGTTTGAAAAGTACCCCATCACCTACGGCACAATTTCAAAATATTGTCTTCTAATTTTGAAGAAATAAAAACAAAGAAAATAAATATGCTCAAATCAAAATTTATTACAAAACCAATTGTATTTATTTTGTTTTCACGGTCATTTACCAGATTCATTTGGAGACTTTTTAAGTTAAAATGAGAAAAATTGAAAAATGCATATGCCTTCACGACATAAAAAAATAACACAATAAAATTTGCATAAATTAATAATACAAATAGTTTTTACTAATGTAACAAAATATGTGTATTGAAAATTAATTAGATTGGAAATTAATTGATAGACAATTCTCTTATTTATTTAAAGAAGTGTTAATTGTGGAAGCTCCTTGGTCCAGTAGTTTGACTACAAGTTCATTAATGCTTTTACACCAGAATGTTTGGGGTTCGAATTCCAGAAAGTGTGATTTATCATCTATTAATGTAGATTAGTGGAGATAATGTTACAAGAGGTCTTCAGCGTGGTGATATGCAACCGTCAAGCATGGATTTTCATAAGGCGATTCAGTGTAAGGAAGACATGGAACATGTAGAACCGTCAGGCGTGGATCTTCATAAGACGATAAAAATTGTCCGTTGATACAGTCGTCGATGTAATAGTTCTCATAATATCTGTAATAACATAATACTAGTGTTAAAAAGTGTTAATTTATAAATCATTAATTTACGGAGGTTGAGAAAAAAGACTTTCAAATTTTAATCCTATTTTTTTTTCCTTTCTATTATGAACCCTTTTTTAAGAAAAGCATGCCCAATCAATTGAAAATTAATCAAAGATGAAGAGAGACTAAGCCACATCTAAAAAAGATAACGAAAACTACAATGTTAAGGATTGAGATATCCTTTTGCTTTTGTGACTTTGCCGATTTGAAACTTTGAATAATTTGCAATTCTTGATAGCGATAAAGAACTAAGAACTTAAAAAGAACTGACACAAGAATTGATAACCCAGACTTCACCGATGTGGCTACATCTCTGGGAGAGAACAAAACTCTCATGCTTGCACTAGATTTTCAATCAACCACTAGTACAATCAGTCTTATCGCTCGTTCTTCTTTGTTTACAGGTATATGAAGAACAAGCTCCGAGATGAAACCGGAAAGACTGATCATGTAGAATCAAGCAAGGCTTGACCAAGCTCCTCTCGTAACCAGCACCGTCGTGCAATTCGATTCCAACGTTGAAGACCACTGAGGATGCATCACCGAAGAATTTCCTTTCTTCTCTGTGAATCTCTCTATCTCTTGTGATCGTTACTCTATTTTTTTAGTTGTAACAGACATATAACGGCTCTTGCGGATCAGCCTTAAACCACCTTAGACTAATAAACCGAGTAAACCAATTTAATATGAACTTGGGCTGAATCCATTAGCTGGCCCAACTTCAATTTAGCTGAATTGTCCCGAGAGGACTGAGACGACATCGTTTACCAACAAAATCCACCTTGTCGTTTGCAGTCTGAGTTGACGACCTAACTCCGATTCACCAAAACACCTGAGAAAAACTCAAGCGCAAAACCTTGTCGGAACAATTCCTGACAACTTCCGTGTGAGCATGGTTTTGCGGCCAGTCTTCACCAATGTCTTGGTTCTGCCTCTGAACCAAGATCCTCCATTGATTTATGACCTTGAACAACCTCAATCGCCGACCTTGATTTCTCCTTCCATCCCTGAGCAGATCGACTTCGATGTTGACCCGTGTAAGTACCTTTGAACTTCACTCAAGCTCTAGACATGATTGCATGCACCAAACTTAACCTGTAGCACCCAGATTTTAGTTTGAACCCACGAGCATGCAGAATATGGAACCTTTACTGATCCTTCTTACGCTTTTACCAGCACCAGAAGAAGAAAGAGAATACGATGTCGTACCTCCAGATCCAAGATAATGACCCTCCTCTTTCTTTATCTTTGTCGATTTTACACCTGAGTTACCGAGCAAAAAAATGACCTTTAGCACTCCTCATTTCATAACTCGACGAGACCACCATCAACAGAGCTGTCTCGGAGTTCATCCTGAGCAAATCAGGAACTGACTTTTAGCTTTACGAGGCACTTCTCAAACGAATTACCAAGTAGAGCTTTAGTCAACATATCTGCGGGGTTTAGGGTTGTGTGAATCTTTAGGACTTGAACCAAACCTTCCTCTATGATGTCTCAGATGAAATGTATCTTAGTAGCTACGCGTTTATTTTGATCATGATGCACTGCGTTCTTAGCTAAGCAAATATCGCTCTGAGAATCACTGAAAAGTTTGAAGTAATCTGATTTGAGCCCCAACGCACTGCAGAATTTCCTTAACCATAGACCCTCCTTTGTTGCCTATGGCATTGCCATGTACTCGGCCTCTGTGGTTGACAAAGAAACCACATGTTGTAGAGACAATCTCCATCTAACAGTGTTTCCTCCTACCTGGAACATGTAGCCAGTAACTGGCCTTCGCCTGTCAAGGTCAGTTGCATAGTCCGAGTCACAATATCCTTCAACCCTGAAGTGATTTGATCTTGTAAAGGTTAAGTTGATCTTTGAATCTCCCTGAAGGTACCGAAGAATCCATTTGACAGCTCCTCAGTGCTCCATGCTAGGTTTAGCCATAAACCGACTGACCAATCCCACCGCAAAAGCTAGATCAGGCCGTGATTCCACCATAGCATACATCAGGCTGCCCACAACACTGACGTATGGTATGTTGTCCACATGGAGTGACTCTTCTTTCCATTCTGCATCTGTTAAACTCTTTAGTTTAGTTTGGGAGCTTACTGATGCAACTACTTGTTTACAGTCCTTCATGTTGAATGTTTCCAGAACCTTTTTGATATACCTTCCTTGAGATAGCAGAAGAACCCCTTTCTCCCTGTCTCTGATAATATCCATTCCCAAGATCCTTGTAGCTTGCCCCAAGTCCTTCATGTCAAATTCTGATCTCAGTTGGTCTTTGAGCTTTCTGATCTTCTCTTTGTCCTTGGCTGCTATTAACATGTCATCGACATATAGCACTAAGTAGATCCCTTCTCCTTGTGAAGATCCTTTGTGATAAACACATTGATCTTTCACACATTTTATGAATCCTTGAGACCTTATGAACGAATCAAACCTTTAATTCCACTGTCGTGGGGACTGTTTAATTCTGTATAACGACTTCTTCAGCAGACATACCTTGTTTTCCTCACCCTTCTTGATGAATTCCTCTAGCTGTTCCATGTAAATGGTCTCATCAAGATTTTCGTGAAGGAAAGTTTTTTTAACGTCTAGCTGCTCCAATTCTATATCTCCATAGACTACAGCTGAAAGCATGATCCTGATGTATACATGTTTCACTACATGGGAAAATATCTCATTGTAGTATATTCCCTCAACCTGAGTGAATCCCTTAGCCACTAATCGTGCCTTGAATCTCGGTTTTTCAACCCCTGGGTTTCCTTCTTTCAGCTTGAAAATCCATTTCGATCCTACTATTCTTTTCTTTGGAGGCCTGTTAACAACTTCCCATGTTTTGTTCTTTTCCAAATATTTTATCTCTTCTGTCATGGCTTCACGCCATCTTGCCCAATCTCTACTTCGCTTAGCTTCTGATACAATCCTTGGTTCATCCAGCTTCAAGTCCTCTGCACATGCTAGAGCATATGCTACGAACTCACCACTTGCAAACATCTTACGTAGCTTCGAGACTCTTTTAGCTCTATCTCTTACCAATAGATACTGATCCAGAGATGTTTCCTGTTGCGTTTCATCTTCAGCTGGTTTCTCTTCCTGATCTTCTTCTAGATCACTCTCTGATTCTGATTCTGAACTGCTGTGTTCTGAACTTGCTCCACCTTCAATAGTAGACCTTGAACCATCCTGACCCTGCAATCCACTTGTTGAACCTTGTATCAAGTTTGGATTGAAGGTAACCCTTTTTCTTGTCCTTACCTTAGAGTTTTCCTTTTGGGCTGGCTTCATATATAGACCGTCTTCATCAAATACCAAATTTCTACTGATGGTATATTTTCCTTCTTCTCGTAACCAAACTCTGTAGCCTTTTGTCCCCTGAGGATAACCCATGAAGATACCTTTCACTGCTCTGAGACTCCTCTTATCCTGCATTGTGTGAACATATGATGTGCACCCAAACCTTATGAGATGACTGTAGTTAACTTTTCTTCCCGACCAAACCTCCTCTGGTATCTTAAATTCAATAGAAGATTTTGGTATTCTATTGATTAAGTACACAGCTGTGGAAGCAGCTTCTGCCCAGAATTTCTTTTCTAGTCCAGCTTCTGTTAACATGCATCTGACCTTGTCTGCTATTGTTCTGTTCATCCTCTCTGACATCCTGTTCTATTGGGGTGTATATGTTCTTGTTCTGTGACGCTTTATCCCTGCATCTTTGCACAACTTATCCATCTGGTTGTTGCAGAATTCTAGACCGTTGTCTGCCCTAAGCATTTCACCTTCTTTTCCAGTTTGTGTTTCCACGAGTTGCTTCCATTCTGAAAAATGTCCAAACACCTCATCCTTATTCTTCAAAAATCGGATCCAGACTTTCTTAGAATGACCATCAATGAGTGTAAGGAAATATTTGCATCCTAACAAGCTTTCCTCGTTTGATGTTGATCCCCAGAGATCACTATGAACATATTCTAGAGTTTCCTTAGATGAGTGTTTAGCTGTGGGAAAAGCTTGTTTATGAGATTTCCCAAGCACACAATCTTCACAAAACTCTAATGTGTGAACCTGTCCCTTATCCAAGTATCCTTTAGAGACAAGCATATTCATGTTTTTCAGACTCATATGTCCTAACCTCGAGTGCCATCGATTCGTCTAGTTTACCTCAAGCCTTACAACTGAAGCCACTGCTTTTACCACCTTTCCCTGAAGATAGTATAATCCATCTCGGTAATTTCCAGAGATCACTTCCTTCCCTTGGTTGTAGAAAGTGACCTTGTAGTCTCCACCTTCATAGTTGCACCCATGCTTCTCCATCTGTCCATAGGAGATTAGATTCCTGTCCATCGTGGGCATGTATCTTACTTCAGTAAGAATTACAGAAGAATTATCAGGGTTAACAATCTTCAGTTTACCAATCTCTTTGACCTCACTTACAATATTGTTAGCCATTAGTACCTTTCCACCATCCAATTCTTCCAAGTCAAACAAAACTTATTTGTTTGGAGTGATGTGGAAGGATGCAGCCAGAGTCAAAAACCCATTCATCCTTGGTATCTTGAAAACTGGCTGTCAAGATCATTGGCTCCTCTTTGTCATGAGCTATGTTTGCAGCGTTATTTCCTTTCTGATCCTTCCTTTCAGGATATTCACGCTTGAGATGTCCCTCTTTCCCACAGGTCCAACATTCTCTAGCCTTAGGCTGACCCCTTGTCCTGGATTTTGAACGTTTATCAGACTTGTAGTCTTTGCTCTTGCTGCGGTTCTTCCCATTTCCCCTTGATCTCTTTTCTGATCTTCCTCGTGTTACCACAAGACCCTCTGATGCTGACTTTGATTTTCCCATAAGCCCTTTTTCCTTGAGCTCTGCTTCCTTAGCATAAGCTGATGTAGTGACCTCCTTCACAGTAAGAGTCTCCTTGCCATTTCCATATTTCAATGTATGGACTAGAGAGTCATACTGTTGAGGCAAACTTGTGAGAATCTGTATCGCTTGATCTTCGTCTGAAACATTGATGTTCAGACTAGCAAGATCATCGACCAACTTCAAGAAAGTATCCAGATTCTCTTCAATGCTTTTACTTTTAGAAATTTTGTAGCTCGCAAAACTTTGCTTCAAGTAGATGCGATTGGGGAGAGTCTTGGTCTGGTAGTCTCCCTCCAAAGCCTTCCAAACCCCGTTAGCCGTTGTCTCTTTCATGACCTTTTGAAGAACCATGTTCGTCAAGCTAGAGCAGATCATGTTTCTAGCTCGAGTTTCTTTCTCTTTTGCCAACGGATCGTTCTTTATGTCTGCCTCTTCCTTTGGTGGTTCACTGTCATCATCAGTTTCCTTATCCTGATCTTGCTTGATGATCTTTCCCAGTCCCTGTAGTTCCAGCTGCATGAGCATCTTGAATTTTCATATACCGAAGTCGCCTTGTCCATCGAACTTTTCCATCACAAACTTCATATTCACGAACTCCATGGTTATCTTCTTGGATTGAAGATAAACCAAGATTCTTATCCCAAGATTACACTAGAACCTATCGACGTGAATCACTGACCTCGATCCACCGATCCTTCTGACTTTAACTGCCCTTTCTCTACCCGCGATGATCTAAGACCTCTAAAACCGAAGATTCTGAACACCGTTTAGACTAACTAAGGGCTCTGATACCACTTGTTAAGGATTGATATATCCTTTTTGTTGGGATTGTGTCCTGAAATCACACTTGTACTCACTCCTGATAGTAGTTGTGTATCGAGATCAATCGTTTGTATAATACTGGTGATTGTAATGCTTTGCTAGAAGCCTCTTGTAATCTGTCAGTTGTAGACTTACTGCCAGTATTATATGATCCTATAGGGTCACACACCTAAGCAATCTTGAAGCTAACATATGGGAATGGTCATTTGATAATGATCACGTTGATGTGTATTGGATACACATTGACATAGAGTTTTATGATGTATGTGTCGATCGATACATGAGTGTGTCGATCGATGCATGCTTTTCGAGAAGGTGTGTCGATCGACACAGTAAGTGTGTCGATCGATGCATATCGGGTTTTGACGAAATCGAGTCGGGCTTCTCCGACGGTTTTGTGATGTCATTTCCAGGTCGATATATAAAGGCTTATATGGTCGAAAAGCAGAGACATCGAAAACTCATTCCCTGAATCCGGCACTAGCATCCCGGCGTTCCAGGTTGTGTGAGTGTGTGCTTGGTAGAGGCGAAGCACTTGATTCGCTAGATCTCGTTCACCATTCTATTCCGCTGCCAGATCTGAGGTAAGAACGAGGTTGGTAATTTCAATATAACAAACCCTAGATCCTAGGAGATCCAACAGTGGTATCAGAGCATGGTAAGGTTTAGTCTATTGAATCTAAGGCATTTAAATCGAATACTGATGAATTTGATTAGTTAATTGCCTGTTAAATCGTGTTTTCTAGAAATTAATCTCGGATTGAATCTCTGTTGAAAACGACGAACTGCTGTTGTCGCACTGTGTCGATCGACACTAAGCTTGTGTCGGTCGACACACCGCGAAACGCATAATAAGATTTTAGTGTTTGTCGCATAGTGTCGATCGACACAAAGCGTATGTCGGTCGACACAGAGCGAAAACGCGTAAATAACTTTAGGGTTTGTCGCATGGTGTCGATCGACACTAAGCTAGTGTCGGTCGATACATCGCGAAAACTGGTAAAAGATGTTAGGGTTTTTGCACAGCATCGGTCGACGCACTGGGTGTATCGGTCGATGCACAACAAAAATGCGAAAGATTTGAAATCGCACTGTGTCGATCGACACACTGGGTGCATCGGTCGACACAGACTATGCGAATGGATAGATCGGTTCAATTGGATTGAACTGGTTATCTCGCATGGTGATGTCGGTTTAATTCAAAATCCCTAATACTCTGCTGTGTCGATCGACACAAGTTTAATGTCGATCGACACAAACCTTGCGAATGGTTGAATCGGTTCAATTGGATTGAACTGGTCATCATGCTTGGTTAAGGTGGTTAAGATCAGTTTGATTGGATAAGTCGGTTCAATTGGATTGGACCGATTATCGCGATTAGTTAAAACTGATTGAATCGGTTCGATTAGATGAACTGGTTAAATTGGATTTGACCGGCTATCTCGGATGATCTGAAAGGTTGCATATCAAGAGTCGACCAAGTGTGTCTGTCGACGCATATGGTGACGATGCGAACCGTAATCGTTTGGTTTTGAACCAAATAATTAAGAAACCGAACCGAATGATCTAACCCACTTAAATTAGAACGATTAAAACTTAATTAAAATTAAAAGTTAAAAAAATGTTCTAAACATGTTTAATACACATTGGATGTGTGTTAAATCGAAGCTTAGTTATTCAATATGGTCAACTGTCAAGACTCGTTTCGTTGTTGGATAGTCTTGCCAAGAGCTTGGTGTCCACAATTACATGAGTAAGGCAGGTAGTAGTGTTGATGGTCTTGCAGTGCTTGACATCAACTATTGCATGACCTAAGAGATTGAATTACTAATCTTTTAAAGTTCCATTTCCTCAACTAAGTATCAAGTGATCTTGATGTCTTGCCCAATCTTGTCTACTGTCAAGACTCGTGTCGTTTGTTGGATACTCTTGGAGTCCTTGGTATCCACTGCAACATGAGTAAGGCAGATGGTCATTGACAGACTTGCAGTGCAACTGTCAGTGATCACAAAACAGAAGAGATTGATTTTACTTGACTGGGCTATCAGAAGTTCTGGGCCCAGAGACGTCAGAGTGGATGAAACATGGATTGTCTTATCTACGACCAAGATTTGTACTGAGTACAATTAGCAATGATTTGCTTACCTAGATTGCTAAATTCTGGGTGAAGACGAGTCGTCCACCCGGATTTTAGTGATGTATGGATCTTGGATTATTATATTCATTGAGGAAACATTGTTTGAATATAATGCGAGATTTCTTATTGGATAAGATTCCTCATTTCCGGAAATCATAACTAAAATTTTCTTTGATTAAAATTTTCAGCCTATGTCTAAAACTACCTTCTCGTTACGACCCGTCCTTGAGAAGGACAAGTTAAATGGGTCAAATTTCCTGGATTGGTATCGCAATTTGAGATTAATCCTCAAGCAGGAGAGTAAGGACTATGTCCTTGAGAAAGCTCTTCCAGAAAGGCTTGGGGCCAATCGCTCGAATGCAGTATATAATGCTTGGAATAAGCATTATATTGATGTGGTAGATGTGCGTGGTCTGATATTGGCTACCATGAACTCGGACTTGAAGAGTCAATACGAGAACATGGAGTCGCCAATAGAGATGATCACCAGCCTGAAACTGAAGTTTCAGGATCTGGCACGAGTTGAGAGATTCCAGATGGTGAAGTCTCTCACTGGGTGCAGACTACCAGAGGATGTTCCAGTGAGTCCTCATGTCATTAAAATGATGGGTTACGTTGATAACCTGGGGAAACTGGATTGTACTGTCAGCTTAGAGTTGGCAACTGACATCATTCTGCAGTCACTGCCGTCAAGTTATGATAAGTTCATTAAGAATTATATCAAGAAAGGCTTGACGAAGACGTTGACTGAGCTGCATGGCATGCTCAAGACAGCAGAGCAAAGCATCAAGAAGGGTAAAAGATTTGAGAAATCTTATGTTGACAAGGGTAGAGGCAGGGCCGTCCAGATTTGGAATCAGGATAAGCCTGTGTCATCTTATAAGCCCAAGTCCGGCCCATCTGGTGTTAGAAAGTGCTTCTACTGTAATGAGTATGGGCATTGGAAGAGAGATTGCATTAAATTCTTGGAAGATTCACAAGAGGTGAAGAAGATGTATGGTACTTCTTCTTCAGGTATTGGGTTATTAATTCAAGTTCTACATATGTCTTGGATACTAGTTGTGGTACTGATATTTTGGAAATATGCAGGGCCTAAGCAACGGTAGAACGTTGAAGAAAGGACGAGTGGAACTGCGTGCCTAGTATGGAGCAATGGTTGCTGCATAAGCCGTAGAGATTCTGCACTTGTAGGAGCCTTTCAAGCTTGGTTTTTGAATTAAGTAATTGCTACTATGTACCTGCTTTATGCAGAAATGTCTTTCATTTTATTGTAAGAATTTGAATGTTTTTCATTCTGATAAAAGACAAGTTTTGCTCTTTTGATCTTAATGAAATATCATATAGTAGCACCCCTTTTGAAAGGGTTTTATATCTTAAACCAACATACGCTTAAATATAACATAAATATCAAATGATTCAAGTCTGATGACTTGAACTCGATTTTTCCTCAGCATAGTCAAATTGACCAAATAGAGCGCAGCGGATTCAGAAGTTCCATAGTTATGGGCTTCAGGTTCATTTGATTGTAAATCAATTGAGCCTTGAATTCTGCTTGCTGGACTAAATGACTAAGGCTTCTTTAGCAGAGCTAAAGAAACGGGCCAGAGGCTCATTGGGCCTTACACATACTGATGTATGCGGCCCGATGAGCATTAGTGCCAAAGGAAAACTTCAATACTTCATTGACTTATTGATGGCTTCAATAAGTATGACTGTGTTCATTTGATGAGACACGAGTCATAATCCTTTGGAATGATCAAAGGAGTTTTAGAATGAAGTATAGAACCGTTTTGACAGAAGTATTGATATCCTCGATTAGATCGCGGAGGAAAATACTTGAGTCAAGAATTGAGTGATCATCTAAGTGAGTGTGAAGCCATATCACAACTCTTTTCTCCCAGAAAACCTGAATGGTGTTTCTGAGAGAATGAATCGGATCTTATTGAATATGCTCCGATTAATGATGAGTCACATGAATCTTCCATTATTATTTTAAAATACGCTCTAAAATGAACAAGTTTACGCTAAATAAGTTTTCTGTCAGAATCAGTGAAAAACACCACATTGGATGTGGACTGGGTGATTTCCAAATATGTTTTTCTGATTAATTGGGATTGCAAGGTTTGTGTAAGGCAGTTGTCAACAAACAAACTTGAACCCAAATCTGATAAGTGCTGCTTCGCTGGTTGTCCTAAAGAAACCGAGGCTTAGTACTTTTGCAACCAATCCGAAAACAAAGTTTTGTTGTTCGGAACTCTGTTTTTCCAAGAAGAATAGTGGGAGTAAAAGTACAACTCAAAGAAATTCGAGAAACACAGGAGGCTGTTCAACCTGTTGAGGGAGAGCAGCAGTTAGATCTACAGAGTGCTGTAGGATCTACACCTGTGGAGCCTGAAGTTCGCTGATCCTAATGGATCCGTCACTAAACCGAGGGTGATTCCTCGTAACCAATTGTCGTGATCTGTTGATCATTGAAAAGTGACGAGCCTGCGAAATTCAAAGAAGCGAAGGTGAGCCCCAACTCCGAAAATTGGCTAGTTGTGCATGTTAGCTTCACCGATTGAAGCAAGCATCTTGGAGTTGGAATCTATGTTCTGTTAAAACGGTCAAAAGGATTTGACTCGATCAGGAACGAACAGAAACAGTGCGTTTACAAGTAAACTAGTGGGAGCGTAATTGCAATTCTCAAACTGTATGTTTAAAACGTACTTAATCTCATAAACTACGTTCCGACGCTAAAGTCTTGTCAAGATTTGGGTCGGAAGTCAAATTTAACGATGGACATGGGAGAAGTCGCGTGAGTTCTTGGAATATGGATCCATTGAGATGGATCAGAAGAGCTAATTGGATCGTGTCAGAATCCTTGTGATTATAAGGTACTGGACAGTTCCAATATGCATGATTCCAGGAATGGCTTCACACCAAAGGTCTTATGGCAATGATCTTAGCAAGATGAAGTGTCTTGGACACTGGCTGAGCTAGTGTCTATGAGTGTGATTTCTTTTGCTTATGCAATAGAATCCATCATGAATGCCATATTTTGCGCTCGTCTAAATGCAGCTGATGCATAAAGCATGACGAGAAGATACCAATTTGTTCGGGTAAGAGTCACTGGACAGTTGTAAGGAATATCCCCAAGTGTTTGATAAACACTAAGGATAGGTTCTTGTACAACTGAGAAAATTACGAATAAGTTATGAGTAGTTAGACGGGAAAAGGACGAATCCCGGTTTTCACCTGGTTATGTCATTTTGCCTGTGTAACGGTACTATCTGTTGGAAAGGTTTCCAAGCAGAGGACCGTAGAATAGTGCTCATTAAAGAATAGCGGTGTGGTTTGTTGGAATGGTTCCAAGCAAGAACACCGCAGCATCTCTCACAACCTAAGCACGAGTTGAACACTGTTGCTGTAGGTACTAGACATCTGAAGACTTGGTCTTGATTCTAGTGGGAGTTAGTTTAGTTATGATGTTCAGATAAATATGATATGGTCATGTTTATGAAAAACTGACATCAACATTATTTGACTATTGGATAATTAAATAATGGTCCCAAAATAAGTTTATGTCATATTATAGGCCATCAAGTTGAGGACTTGATCATGAAACCCTATAAGTAACAAATGACATAAATTATGATGTGTCCCTAGTCGAGGTTGTTAAAGTGGGACAATAACAACCGCGAGAGACTAGCTTGTGAGGTGACTGTTGACTAAGTTTCATGGATTCAATGATATGAGTATCACAGTTAGTCACATAGATATATGTTGGTGAACATATGATCGGACGTGACCCGGTAATGAGAAGTCTCCAGGATAGTTATATCTGTGTCATGAGAGGTTCTCATTATGACTATTGAGTATAGTCCTTAGACCTGAGTTCATCATGCTTTCTTTCATATGAATTGGTGCACCTTGACCTTGTCAAACGTCGATCCGTAACTGGCGGCTATAAAGGCACTGCTCAGGTGTATCATGAAGTGTGTAAAGGAACAGGGATGGAACAAGATGGGATTTGTCCCTCCTGAATAACGGGAGATAAATATCTCAGGGCCTATCGAAGATTTTATGCTGAGAAAATGTGTGGCCGCACTCAAACGAACTGTAGTTCAGTTGTTTGTTTTGTTCAGTATAGATCAGGAGTTCGATAAACATGATATTGGCTTAATAAGAATGACACTAATCTTGTCTTATGCCAAATCGAGATATAGAGACAAAAGGATTGTAGGAATTGATGATTCCAGTACAAGTGGGAGATTGTTGGGATTGTGTCCTGAAATCACACTTGTACTCACTCCTGATAGTAGTTGTGTATCGAGATCAATCGTTTGTATAATACTGGTGATTGTAATGCTTTGCTAGAAGCCTCTTGTAATCTGTAAGTTGTAGACTTACTGCCAGTATTATATGATCATATAGGGTCACACACCTAAGCAATCTGGAAGCTAACATATGGGAATGATCATTTGATAATGATCACGTTGATGTGTATTGGATACACATTGACATAGAGTTTTATGATGTATGTGTCGATCGATACATGAGTGTGTCGATCGATGCAGGCTTTTCGAGAAGGTGTGTCGATCGACACAGTAAGTGTGTCGATCGATGCATATCAGGTTTTGACGAAATCGAGTCGGGCTTCTCCGATGGTTTTGTGATGTCATTTCCAGGTCGATATATAAAGGCTTATATAGTCGACCTGGACCCGAGCCGTCACTGGGATTCTCAGAGAGAAAAGCAGAGACATCGAAAACTCATTCCCTGAATCCGGCACTAGCATCCCGGCGTTCCAGGTTGTGTGAGTGTGTGCTTGGTAGAGGCGAAGCACTTGATTCGCTAGATCTCGTTCACCATTATATTCCGCTGCCAGATCTGAGGTAAGAACGAGGTTGGTAATTTCAATATAACAAACCCTAGATCCTAGGAGATCCAACACTTTTGCTTTTGTGACTTTGCCGATTTGAAACTTTGCAATTCGATTGCGATAAAGAACTAAGAACTTAAGAAGAATTGACACAAAAATTGGTAACCGAGACTTCACCGATGTGGCTACATCTCTGGGGAGAGAACAAAATTCTCATACTTGCACTAGATTTTCAATCAACCACTAGTACAATCAGTCTTATCGCTCGTTCTTCTTTGCTTACATATATATGAAGAACAAGCTCCGAGATGAAACCAGAAAACTGATCTTGCGGAATCAAGCAAGGCTCGACCAAGCTCCTTTCGTAACCAGCACCGCCGTGCACGTCGATTCCAATGTTGAAGACCACTGAGGATGCAACACCGCAAAATCTCCTTTTCTTCTCTGTGAATCTCTCTATCTCTTGTGATCGTTACTTTGTTTTTTAGTTGTAATAGACATATAACGGCTCTTGCGGATCAGCCTTAAACCGCTTTAGACCAATAAACCGAGTAAACCGATTTAATCTGAACTTGGGCTGAATCCATTAACTGGCCCAGCTTCAATTTAGCTGAACTGGCCCGAGAGGACTGAGACGACTTGGTTTACCAACATACAGGGGGGTGTATTGAACTATGGATTTTAAGAGATTTTGAGGTTTTCTTAAAATCTGCTGTTATTCAACTTATGATTTTAAAATGTCTTCCTAAATCCGGTGTTATTGAACTTGAGATTTATGTAAAGTCACTCAAAATCATTTACAATCCACTGTTATTCAAACAAGAATTTGCTAAAATCATATCAAATCCACTGTTATTGAAAATGTTTTAAGTATTGAGATTTTAATGACTGCAGAGGGTTTTAGGAGATTTTAGGTGTCTTTCCTAGTTAAAAATACAAAGATTCAAATCTCATGGTTTTAGGTGGGATTGTAGGTGATTTTAATACAAAATCATAACAACTCATTTAAAATCACTCAAAACCATTAAAATCATTCAAAATCTTTAAAAAAAATCAAATCACTCTAAATACCAAGTTCAATACACCCCCCCCCCACACAATAATCAAAGAGAGTGATCATTAACTATTAACAAATGAGAAAAACCATTTTCTATACGACTTGGTTTACCAACATACAATAATCAAAGAGAGTGGTCATTAACTATTAACAAATGAGAAAAACCATTTTCTATATTTTATCTGATTAGAAACTGTATGTGTTTATTTTGAAATCTCTTCAGCTTTCATCTGCAATAAACTTGAAATCATACTACTCCGCTTAAATCTCCGGTTCCTTGTCGATGAAGACCGGTCCATCCAGTTCTTGTCTTCAGCAACCGCTCGGTTCCATCGTTCTTTAAAAGTTTGAAGCTCCCATGTTGACTGTCTCCGTATCTGCTCACAAAACACACAAGTTAAGTTACTGCTAGAGAGACGAAACCAATACCAAAAGCAGAACTCACCTCTGTTCTTGAATCAAAGGTTGCAGACCCGCGTCTCTGTATATAAAGAAGACCAAAAAGATCATAACAAAGTCTGTTTTTTAATGAGAATTTATAGATGCTCAAATAGCTTACCCTAGTGACTCCGCTGCGAGCTGAGTTCTGTGGAACATTTGTTTATCAGATTTTGGTATAGACAAGGAAAAATATGTGGGAAGTACATGGCCTTACCTTCTTGTCGGGATAACCACTTCCTCCGCCTAGAGTTTGAATGCCTTGATGAAAGATGTATTCACTGTCGACAATGCCAACTTTCTTGCTACGGTCACCCTATAAACGACATGTATCAAAAACGGACTCGTACAGAGAAATACAACAGGTGAATGATGTTGCAAGTTCCTTAAGAAAAAAGAAACTGCCTTTTTTTTACCTGAGCACAGTACCCAAGTTTCATATCCATTCCCCATCCATGAACCAAGTCATTCTACAAACCACAAAAAAAAAAAAAGAATCAACAAGAAGCTGGATACAATTTCATTAAGGTTGGTTTATGGTGTGTCAAAAATTTAGCTTAAGCAGAGGTTAAAGAACAGATAAAAATTACTTGTATTAGATTCCAAGTGCAAAACCAGGCAGATCTCGAAAACACTGGAGCCATTCCTTCAACAAATCTGGAAAACACAGAAAAATAGACAAACAACAATGACATTAACAAATGACAGAAGGTAGGAGGAATGGTATATATATATATATATATATATATATATATATATATATATATATATATATATATATATATATATATATATAGAGGTCTTAAATCTTTATGTTACTTAGAAATATTACCCGGTGCATGGAGGCCCTTCACTAGCATTTGAGCACTTCATATTTCCTCTACTGTCGTAAACCCGTCTGCGGTTTTGTAACCAATTTGGTGTAAGTAATAAAAGACAACAATTATCAAGATAACTCCTTAACAAGTGGTTCACATGACTCACTCACCTATGAAATATTTTTGTTCTAGACCGGACTGTAATTCGATGGTGAACTTCGGTTGAGTTTGGATGTAAGGCCGGTTGAGAGATCTCAAGTCCTGCTGTTTTAACTATCCTCAGGTACCTGCACAGAGACTGTTTTAGGAACCAAGCTTTTATCTTTTATTTATGGGTTGTAAATTTAAAAGTAAAATGGAATTTTAGTTACTTTTGTGGGTTGAAATTCTCCACTCCAAGATCTTCGTCCCAAAGGAAAACATAATCATAAATAGAGACGATATCAGGATGAAGAAACCGTTTCGCAAACCACCTGAGAAATAATCAAACTTTGTTCAACAAACCATTGTTACACTATGAAAATGAAACATACATACACAAGATTATATACCATTTTGTCTGGTTATGTGCAACTATGTGTATGGCTTTTGAGCTCCACTCTAGATCCCACCATTGATCCATGTTTCCGTCGTAATGAAATAGAATTACAGTGAAATTCACCGGAAGAAACTGAATAACAACAAACAAACTAAAATTAGAGACAATCTCTCCGTGTGCATTGGGACTAAATTCACTGGGACAGACAAAAGCATGCTTACCTTCTGTACAATAGCGTCAACATTATCCTTCTGCTTAAGACCTACTGGCATTGCCAACAAGTTACGGTTCGTCAATTCACCTCCCTATTATTAAGACAACAACAGACATCAGAAATTCACATAGCAACAAATTTATTTGATTCCCCTTAACCAATTAAAGCTTAAAGAAAAAAAAATCTAACCTTTGATCTTAAACTACTGCTTGACCACAGTGGCTTTAACTCCAAATCTGATCTAGACTGTATGATACCAAAAGGTAAGCCTTTCAACTTCTCACTGACTGGTTCAGATTCCTGAATCAAAATCAAATCCGAAGAAGAAACACACGCATAAACTTTAGACCGGCAATGAATCAATATTAGAAACAAAGAGGAAGGGGTATAAAATTGTTACCTTTGCCATCTCAAAGGGATAATCTGTTTCTTCTATCTGAGTAACGCATGTACCAACATGAAAGAGAATTACTTAATCAATAATCTCATCGTCATATCAAAAGACCAACAAAAAAACAAATCTTTCACATACCTCTGTCTGTTCATACTGGAAATTTGTGGTCTTATACCAAAAGATCAAAAGTACTGTACACATGAGCGCCATAATCGGTTTCATTTTCCACGACGATTTACCCTGAAAGTTTCCAGCTTTCTCACATCAAATCAACAGTCTAAAACAGCATGGAATCACGCAGAGATCATCAAGGAAACCTAACCCCTTCTTGAGCGTTGTTTCTTCTCTTAACAAGTGATTTCCATGATTTAATAGACGATAAATCATGTTCCATAATCTATTCACCAAGCTACAAAAAGCAGACTTAATTGATTTTCGTACAAAAACAAAGACATTGTAAGAGTTTCAGGGATTAGAAACTCACCACGAGCCACCGCCCTTGTGTTTTTCCTTTCACAAGGAGAAAATCAAAAGCTCTCTCCACAAGAAACAGAGAACAAAGAAACCAATTCGGACACGAAATCTCAGTTCGCACATGCAAGAGGGTACCTGTCTGAATATCTACACAAGAACAGTCATTACAAAGTGAAACGAAACACATTAAAAAACAGAATAAAAATCGGAACTTTCCTCAAAAAGCACTAATGGGATAGCACAGCTCAAGAACCAAACAGAGTTTACCCACTCTCAAAGAAACTGACGAACAATCTGGGCCACCGCGAAAGCGAAACGCCTAAGGAATCGAGTAGAAAACAAAGAGTTTTTTTATAGATTAATATAATTTTCTTGGATTTTTTTCCAGATCTAGGGGAAGTAAATAAACATAAAACTGACGATGATATGGGCAAAGAGCAATTAAAAAACAAAACTTTACTTTGGTTACGCAATAATCATCAAAGCAAAACATAGTCCTCAAAGGCGGTGCATTTAATTTCCAAGATGGGATCTTTAATTACAGGAGATAACAGCATTAGACAGAAGGAAAGCAGAGATTCATAGTAAATAAGAAAAAAAAAGGAATCGGAAGAAAAACCTTAAAAGAGAAATCTGAAACTTGCAGATTGCAGAATCACTGTAATGAAGCAAAACCCAGGTGGTTAATGGCACCAAGAATATAGCTTTAGAGATAGAGAGAGATAGTCTTCACTTTTAAACCAGAACAGGTTTCAAGAATCGAACGAAACCAAAACCAACAACAAATTTCCTAAAAGGAATCGAAAAAGAAAAAGCTTTGGTGGAGTGACTCGTGTCATCTACTGAATCTATCACTCTCTCTCTTCCGATTATTTATAAGAAAATTATAAATAAATTAATCGTATTTTAGGAGTTGGATTATGGGACGACCGAATATGAGATTTGGAGGAATAATATAATTAGTACTGTATTGATAGAATTGAAAAAGGGATTTTCCATGTTTTGCGTTTTGCTCAATTATTTAAGGACAACAACTTCAATAAGAGACAGAACATGAGTGTCTGTGGTTTGCTCATAAAGCAACTCCAAAGCACCAAAAAAAAACTTTCTTTCTTCTACTCCTCGAGTTGTTCAACTAGAACATGACTTCTTGGCCTAACTCGATTTCGATTGGCTTTATTTTTTGGGTTTTGTTAAAGTTTGTTAACTCAAAAGATTAGAGCCCCGCCTTGAGTTTTAGGTGGCTGCAAATCTGGAAAAAAAAAAAATAGTTGGCCATTTTACCATACCGTATTTTTGAATTCTAAACCTTTTAAGTGAGAACTTCTTTTTATTAATTTTACCAGAGATATTTTGAAAATTCGGGACAAAAATTATGTTAATAAAAATAAGAACCGCAAACATGAGCCTAACCAGCACTCGGGCCCGGAGTTGCTCAAGATCATGCTAAACATTAAACCGGACTAGACCATCTTTGGCTTATTATATGATGGTTAAGATACCGGTGAGAAGGTATGTGCATTTCAGGTAGAGCCACTTGATCATATTTGTATTGTCAAAGCCATATCATCCAACTAATTCAAATGATATGATTATCCGAATTACATGTCAGGGTAATTTTCTTTTATCTGAGGAAGGGATCGTAAGTAAAAGAAAAAAGTAAAGAGAGAAAAATAGAAAGAAACTAGAGAGAGAAAAGTACATCTCGTTCTTCTCCTCCTCCGCCGGCTCTCTTATCAGCCACTTGAGGGGGAGGTTTGCCTTCGTCCTCATTTCAATAAGAGTGGTTTGCATGGAGCTTCAGCGGTGACGATCTTTTCTTCGGTGTTGGTTGTCGTGTATCGGCGGAGAGACGAAGCGGTGCGGCGGTGGATTCTTGTCGTGAATCGATTTGGCTTCTCCAGAGCTCCGAAGTTGGTTGAGGGCAATGGCGGAGAGAGCAATGTAGGGGTTATCGACGGTGGCGTTGATGTTGTTGCCCGCAGCGGAAGTCGTGACTCGTGTCTCTATTGTGGTTGGTGGTCGTTGCGCGCAGTGGTTCTGCTCCGGCGGTTTGTTATGGTTTTCTTGGTGCCTATTCCTACTAGGGGAGGGCAGTGAGGGCTAAGGGGAGGCTTGTTGGGAGCTGGAAAGGGCCGACAACATCGTGGTGGTCATGGTGGAGCGATGTGGAGGTTTGCTTCGCGGTTTTGACTGGAGAACTTGGTTGGTAAGTTAAATCCTTGTAGGTAAATCGGTCTCCGTTTGTGGAGTGGGTTTCTTCTTCCTCTTGGTGTATTTCAGTTTGTGGCCGAGAGGGCTCGTCATGGTTGTTGAGCTCAACGAAAGGTGGTGGCGCAGAATGGTAAGCTTTCGATCTCGGATTTAGTGGCTAAGGTCGGTTCTCCAGTGGCTTCAACTGGAATCAGCGGTGAGCCGTCAACCATCAACTTGTAACCGCCGGTGAGATCGAGTTATTTGCGTTGCGGCAGACCTATTTCAACTTTTCAATTTTTCTTCTCAGGTAGACGATTTCAAATTAGGATTTGTTGTATCCGGTTCATTATCGTCGGTTTTGTTGTAAACCGTTAAAACTCTCGGTTTGAAACGTTATAATATATATTTGTTTTAAAAAAAACTTTTTTATCGAAAAATGTAATCATTAAGCCACACAATCCCACAAGTATCCAAGACTACAAATATCCAAGACTGAAGAAACCTATATAAGCCCAAAAAGATTAGGTTTCTTACCAAGTTTGTTATATATATGCTTGTAATGACAATGTGTTAAAGTAACTTTGGCTGCCTCAAGTGCACCCTCTTTTGCCTTCTTATGAAATCAGTCTAAATATATTATCTTTGTTCTTGGTGACAACTAAATCTTCACTATTTCTTTTCTCTTTTGCACAACAAATATTCTTAGAGCTATCTTATTTTGTGTCAATAAGGTTTTACAAAATTAGAATCATTATTACTTAAAAATTGCTTACACGGTATTAGAGGATTATTGCGACTACCAATAAAGGCAGCGTAATGATCATATCATTATTGCTTGGGAGTTTCTTATTCATAACATCCACTCAGCGAAGGTATCTTCAAATCGTTTTTTACGTTGCCGTTAATGCGAAAAAGGAGCCAGCAGAGGTGAAAAATCCACAGTTAAAACCACCTTGTTTAGTTAAAGACAGTGGAACGAACTCTTCAGCCATGGGATTAAGCTTAGAGAAAAGGTCTTGGAGCTCCTTCATATCACGCATGTATCTCACTCTACCATCTACGCTATCAGATCTCACCACGTGGGATCCGATCTTGCTGTAAAGACCACCTATATCGTGGCGACCGCCAAGCTCGATCGAAGAAGGAATAATAAATTATATGGCACATATTTATTAGGACAAAACTAAATTTGAAAAATCCCAACAAGAAGTCATGGTAGTGAGCTCAACGCCGAGGAACAAATCTCTCTTTGTCGCTTACAAGAACATAATTGGGGCTCGCTGTGCTTCTGAGGTTTCCAAGGTTTTGTACCTCAAGATGGGGTTATTACTACATGTACTTGTCGAGTTCATAATTGGTAAAGAGAGAATAACGACTTAATAAAGTAGTGGTTTTGCTAGCTGGTTTGGATTTTAGGTCGATAACTTATGATGCTAGAATCGAATAGGGCAGTCTTGGATTGGCTAAGTATGAATTTAAGACGTAAGTTTCTGTTTATTTTAGGAGGAAAAAGGACTCATTGACGCAAAAAAATTTATGTTGTGAAAAATCGAGTGAACCCTAGAAGAAGAAACGTCTTGCGGAATACTTAGAGAGAAACAATATTGAGGCAAATACCTTGAGATTTAAGTCACCTTAGAATAACAAACTCCACCTTGACGAAAAATCTCCACAATGTCACCTTCTGACTCTCCTGACTTCTGAGGGGTCACCATCTTCCTCTAGCACCGGAAGATCTGGAGTAGCTCAAGACAATGTCTGAACTTCCCCGTAGGAACTAGCTTGGTCAACATGTCAGCTGCATTCTCCAACGTAGACACCTTATGCAATAAGATTTCTCCAGAAGCTGCTAACTCCTTGATTTTATGAAACCTTTAGCAATGTGCTTCGTCCTTGCATGATACACTTGATTCTTTGCCAGATACAACGTACTCTGGCTATCACAGTGTAGCTGAACTCCACCTTGCTCAACACCCAACTCCGCCACAAGTCCTCGCACCCAAAGTGCCTCCTTAGCTGCCTCACCCATTGCCATATACTCAGCTTCTGTGGTTTACATGGCTACAACAAATTGTAACACAGATCTCCAGCAAATAGGTCCTCATGATAGTGTAAATACATACCCCGTAGTGGACCTCCTATTGTCTAGATCACCACCATAATCTGAATCAACAAACCCCACAACTGATGCACTTCCCAGACCGCCAAACATAATCCCACAGTTAGCAGAACCCTTCAAATACCTGAGTATCCATTTCACTTCTTCCTAGTGATCTCTTCCAGGATTCGACATGTACTTACTAACTTGACTGACTGCTTGAGCCAAATCAGGCCTAGTGCAAACCATAGCATACATTAGGCAACCAACCGCACTTGCACAAGGAACTTGTGCCATATCTCTGATGTCTTCATCAGACTTAGGACACTGTTTCGCTGAGAGTTTGAAGTGATTCGCCAAAGGTGTAGAAACTATCCTTGATTTTGACATGTCAAAACGTTCTACCACCTTCTCTATGTAGCTCTTTTGGGAAAGCCATAACCTCTTAGAGCTCCTCTCTCTGCGAATCTTCATCCCAAGGATTAGGCCTGGGAAAAAAAACCGGAACCGAAGAACCGGAACCGAATAACCGATAACCGGAACCGAAATTTTTTATTTGGTTCCACCTATAATACCCATTGGATCCTGAGTTAGAGGAACCGTGGGTATCGGGTAGGAACCGGAACCGAACCGAAAACCGAAATACGGAACCGAAGAACCGAACTTATATAAGCTTTAGTAAAATATTATCCATGGTTTCAACATTCACATAAAGAATCATATGAAAATATTGTTATATCTATAGAATTTATGTTTATGTTATGTAATTGACATTGAATCATAGATTTTTTATTTTTTTTGGTTAATGATTTGTTAAATTAACAGAAATTTTGAGGGTTTTTTTGTTGATTTCAAATATTTTTTTGTTGATTACGAGTATTTTTTGTTGATTTCGGATAAAATGTTATTTCGGTTACAAAATACCCGGAACCGTTTAAGAACCGAAAATTTTGGGTATTTTACGGTTCCTAAAATGATGGAACCGAACCGAACCGGAACCGACATGAACCGAACCGGAACCGAACCGGAAATTGTAAAACACCCATTGGATCCTAAATCTATAAAACCGAAATACCCGGAACCGAATGGTTCCTACCCGGAACCGAACCGAATATCCGAATGCCCAGGGCTACCAAGGATCTTCTTTGCAGCACCAAGATCCTTCATTTCAAACTCCTTTTCCAGTAGTCATTTCATCTCAGCAATATCATTCATATTGCTTGAAGCAATAAGCATATCATCAACGTATAGCAGAAGGAATATGGGAGAATGGCTATCAAGGTACCTTCTGTAAACGCAGAAATCATACTCACATCTTTGGTAGCCAATTTCCAGCATATAAGAGTAAAAACGTTTGTACCATTGTCTTGAAGCTTGCTTCAATCCATATAAGGACTTCTTCAACTTACACACAAGCTTCTCCTCACCTGGCTTTACAAAACCCCTCAGGCTGCTCCATATAGATTTCTTCTTCCAAATTTCCATGAAGAAACGCAGTCTTCACATCCATCTGTTCAAGATGATAATCCCACTTCGCTACCAATGCTAACACAACTCGTATGGAAGGGTGTCTAACCACAAGTGAAAAGATCTCATCATAATCCACCCCTTTCTTCTGTGAGTACCCTTTTGCCACCAACCTTGCCTTGAACCTTAACACTTCTTTATCAGAGATACCTGATTTTACCTTGAAAACTCATTTGCATCCAACCACCTTCTTTCCTTTTGGTAAAGGAACAAGATCGCATGTCTGATTCTTGTCGAGAATCTCGATTTCCTATGTTGCAGCTTCCAGCCATTGCTCTTTCTCCTGCTAGTAATAGCCTCTCGAAAATTGGCTGGATCATCTGTACCAACAACCAAGGCATATCTCACCATGTCTTCAAAACCGAATCTCTTTAGTGGTTTGGAAACTCTCTTCGCTCTGTTAGATACCAAACTCTCCTATGCTTTCTTTTCAACACGTTTTTCTACCTCCTGCTCCTCCTCAACAGGCTGCTCATCGCTCTCTGCTGCTAGTCTATCTTCACTAGAGTCCTCCTGAATTTCCCCAGAATCCGTTCTAGTCTCAATGGTTACAAGCACTTGTTCTGACCCGCCTGCTGCACCAGATACTGCTCATCGAAAACCACATCTCGACTAAACACCCTTTTCTTATCTTCAGGATCCCATAACTTGAAGCCCTTCACACCTTTCTCAAAACCCATAAAGATGCACTTCTTTGAATTAGAATCAAGCTTTGATCTTTCGTCACCCAGAATAAGCATATAAGCTGGACATCCGAAAATCTTCAAGTTTGAAAGATCAACATCTTTCCCAGACCAAATTTCTTCAGCTATCTTTCCCTCCAAGGAACTCCTTGACGATATATTGATGAGATATACCGCCATGTTTACTGCCTCTGCCCATAACCGTTTTGAGAGCCCTGCATTCAACCTCAATCACCTAGCCTTCTCTGCAACTGAACGGTTCATCCTTTCACTGACACCGTTTTGCTGTGGTGTTTTCCGCACTGTGAAGTGCCTCTGAATACCATGCTCCTCACAAAACTTCTGGAATGCTCCATCAGTATACTCCGTGCCATTATCCAATCTCAGATACTTTATCCTTCTTCTTGTCTGGTTCTCTACTTCAGCCTTCCAAATCTTGAACTTTTCAAATACTTCACATTTCTGCCTCATGAAGTACACCCAGACTTTCCTGGAGAAGTCATCAATGAACAAAACAAAATATCTAGATCCTCCCAATGACTGTTCCCGAGTTGGCCCCCACACATCAGAATGGACATAGTCAAGAAGACCTTTTGTCGTTTGTTGCCCTGTCTTGAACGAAACTTTGATCTGCTTTCCCATCACACATAATTTGCAGAATTCCATCTTGCAGCTCTTCAACCCGTCCAGAAACCCCCTCTTGTGGAGTTCGTTGAGACCATTCTCACCAATATGACCCATACACATATGCCATAAAGATGTAGCCTCTGCTTCAGAAACAACAGCTGAGGCTTCTCCACCTACAACCACATTCCCTATCATCCGATATACATTACCAACTGTCATCTCTCCCTTCATCACGACTTTGGATCCTTTACACACATTCAAAACGTTTTCTCCTTCATCACCTTTGAATTTGAAACCGTTTTTATGAAATATGCCCAAGGAAATCAGATTCTTCTTCACGCCTGGAATATGTCTTACATCCGTCAATGTCATGATGCTGCCATCATACATGCGAAACTTTACCTGTCCAGTTCCAATAATACCACAGACCTTGTCGTCTGCCAACTGAACATAACCCATATTTCCAGCCCTATACGTCTCGAACCATTCCTTATTGGGAGTCATATGGAACGATGCACCCATATCAAGTATCAAAGAATTTGCGTGATTCCCTGAAGTGACAACAAGCATATCATAATTGATATCTTCTGAAACATCCTTCGCCTGGACTATATTTGCAGACTTTGAAGAGTCCTGCGAATCCCTGCCTCCATTCTGTTTCCTGGCAAACAGTCTCTCTTTAAGTGACCCTTCTTGCCACAACCAAAACAGACTCCCTTAACCACCTTTGGTTTTGATTTTCCTCTACTACTACCATCTGCCTGCTTCTCTGTTTGTCTCCCTCGCTCCTTGTTGTAATTTACATACAACCCGTCTCCCTCAGACTTTGTATCCACGTTACCTAGACGTCGCTCATGATGAGATATAAGCGACGAAGTAACAGTATCCAAGCTTATCGTGGTTTTGTTACACGTTAAGGCTGTCAACATAGTCTCATAAGACGAGGGCAGAGAACACATCAGAATCATGGCTTTGTCCTCATCATCAATATCCTCACCCACATGCGTCAGATCTATGATGATTTGGTTAAACGCGTCTACGTGCTGAACCAGATCTCCTCCTTCAGCCATCTTAAAACGGTATAACTTCTGCTTGAGGAATAACTTAGAAGACAATGACTTTGACAGATACAACTTCTCCAACTTATCCCATATAGCCTTTTGAGTTGTAAGATCCATTACCTGATTAGTAATCTCGTCTGAAAGACACAAACGAATTGTCGAGGTCGCCCTATCTATCATCTCGTTCAATCATCATCCTTGATCGCTTCTGGTTTCGTCTCTAACAACGCATTCTTCATCCCTTGATGTGATAACAGGTCCTTCACTCGAAGTTGCCATAGACCAAAGTTTCCCTTCCCATCGAAACGAGGAACGTCAAAATTAAGAGAACTTCCGGTCATCGTAGCCTGTCTCTGATACCACTTGTTGTGAAAACTCGAATGAACCCTAGAAGAAGAAACGTCTTGCGGAATACTTAGAGAGAAACAATATTGAGGCAAATACCCTTTTGTCTAGGGTTTCTATATTTTGTGAGTGATAATATTTACAAACCCTTGGACCCCTTTATATACTGCCCCAAAACCCGATACAATAGACAAATAGAAACCCTAACGAGATCTTTTCATTCTCTCAATACAAGGAGAAACTAAACCACCATAATGTACCGTCTTGCGTGGGCTTCTCCCCCCGCACCCTCCAGATGTCATCTTCTGTCAGGCCTGTGACCCATTGATCTCTACTGGGCCTTATCTTGAGCTCGCAGGCTTGTCCCGGGCCCGTGACATTTCTTTGCTTACTCAAGAAAGGCCCCTTTGCAGTATCTTGAGATTTAAGTCACCTTAGAATAACATTTTCGAAAAAGGAGAAAAGGGATTGGTTGATTGATGGGAAGCAACAAGTTAGCGTATTGTTGTGGTTGTTGAATAAAAGGCTGAGAGTAAGTAGTGTGTTATTAGATTTGGAAGATGACTCACATTTGTTATGAGACAGCTTAGGGGAGTTAAACGAGATAAAGAAACCAGAATTTTCGTGAGATAAATCATCCTATATATATAATAAGAGAAGGGGGGGCTCTCTCAAGCCGCCACATCAGCCCCCCTTTGATTGGCCAATTTAAGCAAAAATTTCCACATCATCATTTAAAGTTAAATAAATATATATTTAATGCATGATTATTTAATTTAAATATAATTAGTTAAAATTATGTAAACATAAATTCTAAGTTTGAATTTAATTTAGAATTTTATAATATATAAATATTATAAATTTTAAATACATCTTCCATATTTTATGCATTATATAAACAAAAATAAATAAATCTCAATAAAATTAATTTTATAAGACTAAAAGTAAAGATAACATTATTAAAAAGTTTACAATAATTGAAAACTATAAAAAAGAACCATAAAACAAAAAAAAATTTAAATGATAAGAATAATAATTATTACGAATAGAAAAAAATATATTATAAAAATGAGATACAATGATCATAAAAAACAATTTAAGGCAAAAATTTCCACATCATCATTTAAAGTTATATAAATATATATTTAATGAATAATTATTTAATTTAAATATAATTAGTTAAAATTATGTAAACATAAATTCTAAGTTTGAATTTAATTTAGAATTTTATAATATATAAATATTATAAATTTTAAATACATCTTCCATATTTTATGCATTATATAAACAAAAATAAATCAATCTCAATAAAATTAATTTTATAAGACTAAAAGTAAAGATAACATTATTAAAAAGTTTACAATAATTGAAAACTATAAACAAAGAACCATAAAACAAAAAGAAATTTGAATGATAAGAATAATAATTATTACGAATAGAAAACAATATATTATAAAAATGAGATACAATGATCATAAAAAGTATACAAAATATAAGAACATAAAAAATAAAATAAAATCAATGATATATATATATAAAAAATTAAAGAAATCTAAAATGATAAAATATTAAAATATAGAAACAATTATCATTAAGAATAGAAATAAAAATTTCAAAATGAAATAAAATGATAATAAAACAAGAAATTATATAGAATATAAGAACATAGAAAAAATAAAAATGTATAAATAACAAGTATGTATATTAAATAGTTTTTAAGAAAGAAATAAAAGTTTTTAAAAAGCTCATTAAAATGGATAATTAAAAATATTTATTTATAAAATAAATTAAATTAATAATCGTATGTTAGCGCATATTTTCTTCTAAAATCATTATAAGATATAAAAAGAAAAAAAAATACAAATTTGTAAATTAAAAACATATAAAAATATTGATACTCAAAACAAATATTAAAATATATTAAATATCAATAAATTCAAATAAAACCGCGCATTTGCACGGATTCTCTCCTAGTCATATATATAATGGGAGACTTTTTTACTCTCCTCTCAACGCGCCACCTCAACCGCTTATGTGGCATTCTGTTTTTTTTTTCTTCACCTCAATCCATTGCAGTTGGGCTTCTAACTAAACTTATATATATTTCTCTAAGCCCACAACGAAAATTTCCTAAGAAAGTGGGCCTTCGCACCTTCTTCCAACTCTTTGTCTTACCTTCTCGCCTTCCTCTCTGGACAAATCGACAGTCACACCTCCATCTTGGGGATCCCCTCCATCTTCCCATGGCGCAACACCGTTACAGCGGTTCGGAGATTCGTCAAAAGCTTAGAGTCGTAGAGATGAAGGACGACGGATATGGTGAAACCAAAGAGAGGCCAACTGAATCAAATGCGTTCTGGTTATTTCAACACCATCAACGATACTCCCAGGTTTTTTCCCTGCAGTTTAAGAAGGAGATTCAAAGTCGTGGATTACTTTCAGACGTCAAAAACAAGTCCTCAGATCCGAAATTGTTTTAATTGTTCCTATTCACCTGGAGATAATATGGCTTCCTTCGAGATGAATGACCTGAAAAATAAGTTCTGTAAAATAATGAGTTATGGGTTTTCTCGATTGTGACAAAAAAAAGTTTTCCTCGATATTGAATTTGTTTATCTATACTGAATCGATGAGGAATATAATGGGTTATTCGACTTGGTTATGTACTTTTCGTGTATCTATGTAGGCTAATAGTTATTGTTGTCACCTTCTGATCTGTTTTGTTTTTTATTCTTTATGATGTTACCTTGGTAATCATTGCAAAAATTTCAATTTTTGAACCCATCATTTGATTAAAGTCTCTCTGTTATTCAGCTTTATTGATTTATGATTACTGATCACAACTGCGAATGATTTTCTCGGGCGAATGAAAATTTCGCGGGAACCAGGAGGAGGATCATATGAAAATGACAGGAAGCCGTCAATATTGCAACTTACAGAAGCAGTGTGGGAGGCACGCTCTAACTTAAAAAGGTTCCTGCAAGAAAAATTTAGCGTGCATGTAGAGCTTGCCCATGGTGGTCGCGGACAGTCTTCAGGTGGTCGTCGTGGTGCTGGTGGTGGGGGTGGCTATGGTGGTGGAGGTGGTTGTGGTGGTGGATATGCCCGGTTAGGTGTCTCACGACACTCTTGAGTTCCGAAGTTTGTGTAAATTGTTGTGAGAAAATTGGTATTGGTAAAGGTTGATTGATTCTTCACCTCTTTTTGATTGTTTTTTTGTACTCTTCGATGGATTTTGCAGTCATTGTACGCCGGCTTCCATAATCTGCTTCAGGACAAGATTTGAAGGTGTGATGATACTTTATGTTTTTGCTGCAACAGTTTAGTGCCTACTTTCGGCTCCTTTTTAAATTATTAAACCATCGTTTCAGGATCATATGCTGAAAGCTGGTGATGCGTGCTTTGTTGAGGTCACTCGAGACCGTGATGATGTGTTAGTTTGTTTTTGTTACTTTTTCCAGCTTCGAGATGCGTTTATGTTTGTGATATTATAGTTATGTCTTTTTCTGACGCTTGGACTATCTTTGATAATATGATCAGGAACTATGGTGTTGTTGACTACACCAAATATGATGACATGAAAAAAAGAAAATGATGACATGAAGTATGCTGCAAGTTTTTCCAGTCTGTTCTTATCTCTTACTGTATATGCACCTATGAATTGTATTAAATCCGAGGTTCAAAATTTTTGAAAATTATTCAGATAAGGAAACTTTATGACACAAAACTCAGCAGCCCATGGGCCAGAGGCTATATTCGGGTATGGTTTCTCCTTGCAGTCTTAATTGTCTACAGTTGTCTGCTAGGCCTCAGACATAAGATGTGTTTTTCCTTTCTTATAGGCAGGTTCAGAAATATGAAAGCCCAGTCGAGAAGCCCAAGCATAAGCAGAAGCCGTAGCCGTAGCCGAGGCTGTGGTCGCAGCCGCAACCGTAGCATTAGCAGAAGCAAGAGCCCAGGGAAGGATCTGAAGTGCGTTTGTTTACACTAAAACTATATCTCCCGTTCTGAACAACTTCAAATAGAGTTTAGAGTTGTTAAAATATATATTGCAGTAAATCACCAAGACGATCCCTTTCCAGATCAATATCAAAATCTATATGACCATCTCCCCACAGGAAGAAGAGTCCCCCTAGGTAAGTTATCATCCCTTACTTTTGGGCGTTCTTTTTTTTTTTTTGGTCGTTCTTTTACTTCTCCTGCGATAAAGTGATTTTTTGTTTCGTTCCAATTTTAGGGCGATGGCGAGACGAGGTCCAGGTCCCTTCCAAAATCTCCTACCAAGGTATACAAAATAAGTTCCATTTTATAATAGTTTTCGAAGTGATACTTTAATTAGAGGCAAAATGCCCAATAGACAACTCTGTAACATGTTAAAATTGTATCCTTCTCAGGTTCGGGAAGGCAATGAGTAACTGCCAAAGTTTTCAAGCCAGTGATCGAATGAGACGATCTGGGAGTTGTGCTATAACCGCAAACATACAAAGAACTTATCTGTGCTATTACCTGCATGATTGAGCTGGAGAATGTGGAAAGTTTTGTCTACACTCCAAGAATTAGCTCAAGAGCATCTCTAGAAGTATTTTATAAACTATCTATGGAACATCAAACCGATGTCAAGAAAGGAGATTTGTCCTCAACTAGCTTGAAGCATCTCCACACAACGGATACGAATGGATTCTATACCATGCATTCTGGTCTTTTTAATCAAACTGACAAGCTTATACAACAGAAAAACAATTTCAGAAATAAAAGAACAGCTTCAGCATTGCACTCTGTTTTAGCAGTTTACTTACGTCAAAGACAACGAAACCTTTGATGCTTAACAAGCTAACTTCTCCTAAAATAATAGGTTTACTGTGTTGTTTCTACAAAGCAGCTTCAGATCAAGTTGTAAAATGATTATTTGTTGAGATAAAGATATTCACTTCTTTGATCCCAATATTTACATGGTGATAGACTAGATCCTTTGGATCTTTTCTAAAAATCTGGATATGTGTTGTGATGTATGACTGCAACTTTTTTCCAGTATCAAGATCCACTCATCAAGAAACGGCTTGAAAGACAGTTTCCTAAATAGGAGTTTGAAGAGATAACTTTGGATTCGGATCCTCTTCCAAGGTTTTGACTTTTATATTCGTTTGTGTATGATTGGTTCACTGATGAATACAACTATAAACCCTTTGATGAGATATCTAATTAACGGTTTAGGTTGAAGTTTACTTGAGCTTTAAGATCCTACGTGAGATTATAACTCTGTTCTCATATTATAACAAATATTAAATCCAAAAAAAGAAAACAAAGAACATTAAACATTTTCTTATGTAATAAGATTATACATGGAGCTAGCAATCTCTAGCTTCCAGTAGTAAGTCACATTCACAAATGCAACTCCACCCCCGCGCGTGCGCGGGGGTTAAAACACCTAGTATATATAATGAGAAACAAATTTATTCTCCTCTCATGAAGCCACCTCATCATCTTATTTTAATGATGTGACACTCTTTTTTTTAATCTGTCGAAATATTTGCTATTTTCAGGGGTGTCTTTTTATTCTCTTGCTTCTGGGTCTCAAATAACATCTTATTTCATATTCAAACTACATCTATTTTTTAATTGCCCACAAACTTATTTTATGCATAAACATGCTTAAACACGCCATAGCCTATTCCACAACTCACCCCAAAAATGTCTTCTTCTTACTTCGTGGTGCCCCTTCTCCTTCAACTTCCTCATACAAATCTACAACTAACTCCTCCACATTCTTATGGCCAAATAGCGTTACAGCACCTTAATAAATCCTCCAAGGCTCTTAAAATCCCATTAATTCCACTTATTGCGACTGGAATCTGAGCCAGTCCCATTCAATTTTCCATAATTTTCTAGGTCGAGTCGATTCATGAATTTTTTGAATTTCTGGATTTTCTAGAGATATTGTAGATCTGTATATGAATTGAGCATTGTGCTAATTTTGGCTGAGTTTGAAAAGAGTTTTGTTTTCATTGTTATTGTAGAGATTGAAACAGATAGAATCGTACTCGAGATATTTAAAGTCAGCCACTAATGTCGTCAATTTTTCAGCCCATACAATTTCGTGAAGTTTGAGAAGGATGAAGCTGGAAGGATGACTATTTCACCATTCTATCTTTATGTGATGCGCAACAGTGTGTTTCCTCATGTTTTTTTATTATTGAATATCTTTGGTTTACACTTTGTTAATTGTGGCTTAATATTTTTCACTCGCCGTAATCTAAATAGGACTTTTGTTATTGTGTTTGAAAAACACCAGCGTCAGCGTTTCTCCTTTCTTTTAAAAATATTTTTTTTTCGAGTAACCGACTATTGTTTGTACTTGTTTTGATGATCATTTGTTCATCACTGTTCAGTCGTTGCTTATGAAAGGTAGGATTTATATGACTGAGCTTGATGAAGACTCTGATGGTTTCCTCCAATCTGACGTAAGTACCCATGTGGATCTAAGTCTAAAGTTTAGAATTTCCCCAATTAGCTTTAAGGAGTGCACTTACCAGAAAATGTGATGACTCTAATCTGACGTCCTTACAAAAAATATACTTGCTGTTATTATAGGAATGGAGTCCCATATCTTTGGTCTAATCCCTAATTTGGCACAACTGAGGGACATGTTAGAGGCTTTTAATCAAATGTATTGTTGTATAGCTGCAAAAAGGAAGGTTTTCTTCTTATGTGATCCCCATAGGCGAGGTAGGCAGTGAAGATATATAATTATGAGGCAAGGAGAAAATTGCCCTTCCTCAAACGGAAATTCACAAAAGTATAAGATTTCGTCTTCATATCTCTTTTTAGGTGTTTATATGATCATAGAGACTGCTTAGTTATTTAGTAATGTTTATGGTAGTGGAGAGTAAATGGTGTTTGCAACAGTTGAAAGCTTTTCGCTTTAAGATTTTGAGTATACCTTCTATCTGATGATAGCTGATTGTTTAGAACCAATGTAATTCAACTACTGTGGTTTAGAAAATGGTGCCGAGAAGCAGAAGATGAAGAAGAGAAGAAGATAGAACAGCCACATAAGAAGAGGTAAAAGTACAATCTTGTCAATCAAACAACTGCCCAGTAATCTGTCGTTTCTTATTTTCTAATTGAACTCTGCTACAATTCCCTTTCCTTTTCACTGAAATCATACATTTGCATTACGTCAATTTCGCCTATATGTTTTCAGATGTCTTAAAAAAAATACTCAGGATATATTCATAGATGCAGTATTCGACAACAATGAAGATGTGGCTCTCGACGGTGGTGAATAGTGTCATACTAAAATATTCATTAGATCCAATTAAATATACTCTTCACCATATTGTTAGAAGATTCGTATTTCAGGTCGCATTTTTAGTTAACAAAAAAAATCATCAAATGTTGAACCAAGTTCATTTGTTTTAGTATGAAATGATATATGAATCTAATTTACTATTTTAGGTTATAACTTCTTTTTCTTTATGCATTCCAAGAAAATTACAAGCTGAAATATATCCATAAGCCAGGAATATCAGCAGATTTAAATCACCTCTCCATCGCCGTTAAGATTCAAAACTGCAATCTCCGCCCTTTCCGTCACCTCTCTCCTAGGGCAGCACAACGCAATGCAATTATTCTTATAGGGAACACATAGACTGAATGGAAAGCAATCCTTGCTGGTCCAAGCAACTACCTATCTAGAGAAGATCTTACCAAGATTAAATGTTTAATATATGAAAGATCATAGCTGAACAAAAATTGGATACAATCATGATAATCCATATAAATAGAGTTTTGAGTAGAAAATGAGACATCATCACAAATTACTGTGCACCCGGGAAAAAAAAATAGTGCAACGGCAAAAGGCTAGGCAATTTAACAGACGCTACAATATTTAGAAACGACCCAAGAAAATACTTAAAATATAAAATAACATAATTTGCAAAATGAACTCTTAAATAAATAAATCACAAAATAGCCTTCACAATCATGAACCCTCCTGCACCCTAACCCCCGCGCATGCACGGAGGCGATGATACAAGTATGCTACAAAATAGACATGAATAGATCTCACATTAAAGACTGATTTTGTGGTGAAATGAATTCATTGACTATTTCAAACGACTTTGTTTCGAGCTCTCCTCCATTTGTAAAGCCACTATATATATGCTTTCAAACTTAGCTCTGCTCCCTACACTAAGTTTGCAGGGGAATATTAAAGGATCCAAAGAAACCCATTAGTGACTCATGACAATTTTATTGGCCCATGTAACTAGTATTCTCAACCAAGTAGATTAACTCTATAAATATATTTCTTATTCTATTATTTATGTAACTTTGGCTGCCTATGAGCAACCTTTCTTTCTCTTTTATTATAATCTAAGAACATTTCTATTATGATCACAATTTAAAATTCTTTGTTTTATTTTCTTTAGCTTTCAATAAAGCTCAATGAGCTATTTCAATTTCATGTTTGTTTTGTCTTAAGAAAGCTTTATAAAGCTTGAATCTATCCTGGTTTCAAATTGCTATCATGGTATCAGAGCTTAAATCTATCCATGGGATTCAAGTTTTTTTTTAATCAGCTTATATTAAAGTCTATGCTTTTATCATGGAATCTCTCTCATCTCACTTTTATTCACGACCCAAGAAGGAATATTTTTCAGTCACAGTCACGACCAAGACAAATTAAAGGGAGCAATTGATTAAAGCAATAAGTTAAACCATATTGCTTCAGGGGAGACAAGGAAGAAAGAGAGATCAATCTAACGATGAAGACACAACGAAATATATCGAGAAGAATCTCTAACAAATCCTTTAAGAGATCCTCGAAACCACCAAAGAAGACCTCCAGATTGAAGACACTGCTGTTATTTAGATCCCTGTCAATATCGAGAAAGGTGCCACTGTTAAGTGTAAATCAAAGTTCGGGAAACTCTCAAGAGCTAGGGTTTCAGAGGAGCAAACAAATCAACCGGAGATGGAGATGAAGAGTATCAGATTGGCCAAGGTTTGTGATTTCGATTAAGGTATTCAAGTGGATGTTGTCCTTATTACTGCAAATGTTGTTGCAACAGACAAAGTGTATACACAAAAGCCCAATCAAGGCCAATCAGAGGAAGCCAACGGTTCTCTCCCTCTTAGTTTACCTAAAATTTTGACAAAGATATTCATAGTTCATGATTGATGCGATCTTAATGGAGAAGATCATAGCCCTTTGATGCACTATGTGAGTCTGGTTGATTGATGAATGACAAACATAATGAACATAACAAATTGATGAGATGAAACCGTGGATTGAAAGAAACTTCCTGAAGTTGTGGAATCACTTTAAGACTTTCAAACTCCGATATTCTAGGATATGACACTCCAAAAGAAGAATCAGAGATGAACATATATTACACACCATTCAGATCAAATAATCTCGAAAAGTTTTTGATAAAAGAAGTTTGATAGTTCTGAAATGAAAAAGAAGAGAGTACAAATAGTGTTTCACGTTTTTGGGAATTGCAAACACATTAGCTAAAGAAAGACCAAACTAAAACACTTCAAATTCAAAATCCTCTCTTCATAATAGGCTATGGGCTTTATGGATCAACAATGTACTAGGGTAATAGTATGTGGGCTTGCCTCTTTAAAAACCTTTCTTGGAAAACCCATTGGGAAAAAACCAAGAGAAGGGAAAAAGAGTACAAGTCCACATATCTCCATTGCTGATGACTTAAGTGGCTTGAATCACAACCCAAGCTGCTGGATTAGCACACTCAATTTGGCCCTGAACATGGTGTAGAAGAGTGTAGAAAGCTTGCTTGAATTACTTTGCCTTAGCTCTGGTCATTGGTCCAATTGGTATGTGCAAAGCTTCTGATTTTTTCTCTTGATTCTCCTCAGCTACAAGCTGCTCCTTAGCTCCATTCTACTCATCTACAATCTGCTCCTTAGCTCCATTCTCCTTTGGTTCAAGCTGCTCATTGACTTCAGGTTCCAAGCTTTCCATGATGATGGTGCTCAAGTTCGAGGAATTTCAGACTTTCATCTTTAATATGGGTAATCTGGGTTTTATGAGAATCTATTATGGGTTTAGTTGGAATTTCATCTGGAAGAGAAGATAGAATAAGGAGGTTTTGGTATGTTGACATGAAAACTAAGAAGAGCCAGATGTGGCTGCAAAGTTGTCAAGAGTTTGATTATGTGCAAGCTTGGCATTTATGAGACCATGAACGGAACATCTAATGTTATTCACGATAATTTATCTACTCTTTCATCAGAGACAAAACAAGTGGTTAACGATGATAGTTGTTTAGATGTATAGGTCTGGAATCGTAAATCTAGATTGCAATAGGACTGACTTTGGTTTGATAAATGATGGGTTTATGGCTGCAAACTCTAGTTTGTTTGAATATACTCGATGAAAAGCCTAAGAAAAAAGGAGAGGAAAATGCAGATTCTTGTTGGCTGAATGGTTAGGAAGCAAATAACGAGTATGATTTCAGTAGTTGTGGTAGGAGAATTCTTTTTTTCCCCCGTATGAGACAGATTAGAAGAGTTGATGGTAAAGTAAGCATAAACTCTTACTAAGAAAAATAGGTCACAAAATACCTCTTAGTGAGATTTTTTTTTCCGACTGATAGCTATTTTATTAATTAGTAAATGAGTTTACAATATCATAATCAATAATAGAGTTAAAATGTGACATGAAAGAAACTGGAGTCATTGTAGAAGATGAAAGGGAACTTGCAAGAAAATGAGCAGCTTGATTGCAGGATCGTTTTGCAAAAGCAAAACCAAAACCAGAGACTTCAGAAACATCAGCCATGAGAAGAAGGTCATAAATGAGATTACTAATACTCCATTCTTCACTTTGAGCGGATAGAGACTGAATCAATAACAATGAATCACTTTCGAAGATTAAGTTCCTGAGATTACAACGATGACAAAAAATAAGTGCAGCATAAAGCGCCTTTGCTTCAGCTTCCAAAGGGGATAGAGAAACGCCTAATAAGTATGTCCCCAAGTATGAACTTATCCCAAGTGGTCACGTATCACCCATCCACCATAAGATACTCCGGTGTTATGATTGTAGGTAGCATCAAAATTGCACTTCAGAAGATTATGGATTCGTCTACGCTCGAAGGATGTAGGATTATCATGAGATGCATGAGATACAGTGGAAGATAAAGATGAGGGAGATGAAGATCCCATTAGACCAATCCACTCCTGTATCTCCGAAAATTAGAATCCAACTTCATTTTTCGGTACAATCTGGGTATGATTGAAAATCCAGTTGTTTCGAGAATTCCAAATATGCCATAGAATCCAATAAGGCATTAACTGTTCTTGTATGGAAAGATGTAGTTGTTGATGACGATCCAATAACTTTGATATATTGACTTCTATATCCGACGAAGGTTGATCGAGCCACTGGACATCTTGTAGATGAGCACAAGTCCAAAAATGTTGGGACATTGGACACGTAAAGAAGAGGTGATTAAGGGTTTCATTGGATAAACCACAACGTGAACATGAAGTATCGATATGAACTCCCCGTGAACATAGTCTCGTAGTGGCTGCCAAAGCTTTTGATAACAACCTCCAAAGAAAATGTTGAATCCTTGGTTGAATTGGGAGTTTCCAAATTTGAATTTTGCGGTCAACATTTCCATGGGCATGTACTATATTGACGACGTTAGGATCCAGACGACGTGCAAGGTTGTATCCTGATTTAACAAAATAAATACCATTGGATGTAGTGCTGGGAATCGGGTCAACCCGCGACCCGCGAACCCGACCCGCGACGGGTTAAGTAAAATTTTGATCCGCTAAAATCCGACCCGCCAAACCCGCGGACTCAAAACCTTCATTCGCACCCGCCCCGCTTAATTTTGCGGGTACCCGCGGGTAACCCGCAAATATTAAAAATATTAATTATTTTTTAATTATATATATATATATTTTTAAATATAAACAAAATTAATTAATAAAATTTTAATATTAAAAAACGTAAATTTATAATTTGTATTTAAAAAACTAAGTATTTTCAATAAATTTTATATATTTTATTTTATTTTTAAATTTAAACACTAAAATTCACAAATATTAATAAAATATTAAATTTAAATTTTAAAAAATAAAATTTGCGGGTACCCGCGAACCCGCATTGTAAAATTTTTTGACCCGCAACTGCCCCGCCAAAAAAAATTCCAACCCGCACCCGCCCCGCGAAACTAAAAAAAAAATTATTTGACCCGCATCCGCCCCGCGACGGGTCTAGCGGGGCGGGACCCGCGGGCTTTGAATCAAATTCCCAGCACTAATTGGATGTGTCATTCCAATAAATTATGTCTTGTACTATGTTGGACTGAGCAGAGTTATGCTGATCAAGATGTTGGGAGAGGTAGATAGAATGGATGAGAGGATGGTCATTTGGATGAATATATTTAGAAAGAGCATCCTGGTTCCATCAACGAGAAGAACCCTCCTGTCTAATTAAATCTTTAACCCTCAATTCTGTGTTTGTAGTTAGGCCAATAGGAGGACGAGGTGGATTAGTCGGAAGCCAGTTATCAGTAAACACTTTGATACAATCGCCATTTCCCACAGTGTGACGAGTATTGATTTCCAGCCAAACGCTTGTAGTTTCTGTGATATAGCCTCCAGAACTGAACAATCTTTGTAGTACTTGGACTTAAACAATCTTGCAAATAAGGAGTCATGATATTTTAGAAGACGCCAGGCCTGTTTCGCAAGCAAGGAATCGTTGAATTTGACTAGGTCTCGAAAGCCGATGCCACCTTTGTGTTTAGGTAATTGAAGTTTCTCCCAGGCTACCCAAGAAATAACTCTGGAACCAGAACTCTTTTCCAACCAAAAATTCCGAAGGATCGATGTGATGTCATCAGTGATTTGGTGTGGCAATTTGAAACAAGACATAGAGAAAACCGGCATAGCGATAGTTACAGTTTTAAGCATTATTTCTTTCCCCGCAGAAGATAAATATTTCCGTGTCTAGCCTGAAGTTCGACGTTCAACACCATCCACTATAGAAGCAAACAATTCAGTCTTCTTACTTGAATAGTTTTCACACTAATGTTTGTTCTCCATGGTGAAAGAACCATCTGCTACATCACATCCATCTTGCTTTGACTACTTTTGTTCCTGCCCAACTGCTTCTTTTGCATTTTCAGACTCGGCCTCTTTCTTTCACCCGGCGCCAAGTTTGCAGGGGAGTATTAACCACATAATCTCACAAGTATCCACGACTGAAGAAACCCATATAAAACCAACAAAATTAGGTTTCTTAGAAAGTTGGTTATATATATGCTTGTAATGACAATGTGTTAAAGTAACATTGGCTCCCTCAAACGCAGCCTCTTTTCCCTTTTTATGAAATCAGTCTAAATATATTATCTTTGTTCTTGGTGACAACTAAATCTGTAATGGCCCATGTTTTTCAAACTTGGGTTTGTCAAAACTTGGCCCAAAAAGCCCAAAACTCATTTTCCTAAAATCCTAGGTCTCCATCTATTTTTCTCTATAAATAGTAGGCCTCAGTAAAATACCCGGACCCGAATACCCTAACCTGGACCTGAAAAAATACCCGAACCCGTACACGAACCGAAATAAGCATTTTACCCCATTGAATATTTAGCTAGCATACCCGTGGGTATGAGTACATGTATGGGTATTACCCGAAACCCGAACGGTACCCGAATACCCAAATCAAAGGCATTAACCTACTAAAAAAATTTGTCTTTAACATTATTAGCCATTAGGATTAGTCATTTAGTTTCATCATTCGTGTCCATGAGTTTTATATTTTAGAAACTTGAAATATGAAATTATTCTTTGGACTTAGTAAGACTTGTGTTACTATATGTAATACATACAATCAGTTGTATAAATGTTTAATTATAACGTTTTTACACGCATATGGCATAAAATAGAAGGGATAACCTTATGTATAATGCTAATAAAAAATATTATGGAACGACATATGTAGATTCTTTGCTTAATTTGATTTGGTTAATTTTTTCCGTGTATTTTGGGTAAAAATACTCATAAAGAACCAAAAATATCTGGAACCGAACTGAACCCGAAATGGACCCGTTTATTTTGGGTAGTTTACAGGTATAACAATTTAGGACCCGAACCGACCAGGACCCGAAAAGACCCGACCCGAACCTGATATATCATGGTTTTTACCGGTTTTAGACCATGATATAAGTATGTTTTAGAGTCTTTTGGTGTTTCTTTAGAGTCTTTTATAGGTGTTATTAGGTACATGCATGTTTGGAGCGGAATGGGAGATTATGGAGATTTTTGGAGCATTTTGGTGATTTGATCCGAGAGATGGAGTTCACTGCCCAAAACAGACGAATGCATCGATCGACACACATTTGGCATCGATCGATGCAACGCGTGACCAGACAATCTCGGCGAGTTTTAATGAAGATTTGGAAATTACAACTTGGCCCAGAAGTTCCTGATAATTACAAAGAAGCCCCAAAACGTGATTAGCATTATAATTAGGTTTTACAGCCACTTGTTAGGCTAGGCTTTACAGAAGTTTTATTCTAAGCTTTTCTTGAAGATTTTGGGGGCTGGTTTTGTTCTCGAAAGAGACTTGATTTCGAACCCCCGTTCTTATTCTTTTGATTATTCTATGATATCTATTTTGACCATGTTTTCTGCTATGATTGCTATGTCTGAGTAGATCTCTTGTTAGGTTAGGGATTCTCATTAGGGATTTGAAGGAATGTTAGAATAACTGATTGATTAGGATCTATCATCTAGTTCTTCATCTAAATCGTTCTTAACGCTTAATCTAAACTGGCCACTTAGATTATTGATATTAGGTTGATTTACACAAAGACAATTGGTTAATTAACTAGAAAGGATTTAGGTGAGCAACTTATCTATTCGCAAAGAAATTTGGTTTAGAGGAGTTGTGAACAAACGAACTTGGAATTAATGCATGTCTAGAACTCTAGGATTCGCAACGAAAGTTGGTGTGCTAGGTTGTTAGATATAGATAACTATCGCAGTGAAAGCTGGTTAGTTTTACTTCTGTGATTCTAGGTTAAGAACGCCCATAGATTGAATCATGACTGTTTGTTAATCTGATTCCCTGATATCCTGAGAAATTCCTGAAACCTAACGCCTTCGTTTGATTGCTTACATCCACCTCGCTTGATCTGTTTACTTGCTATTTTGTTTACTACTTTACAATCTGCTTCGCTTAGCTTAATCCGAATTACTCATAATCTATCGTGTGACCGGAGTCCTTGTGGATTCGATATCCTAACTACTACATCTGCATCACTGTGCACTTGCAGTTAGAATAGGGATAATTCTTGACCTATCAAGTTTTTGGCGCCGTTGCCGGGGACTCTTTGAGTTCGCCAATAGATTCAATATTAGGATTTAGAATAAGCATTTTTTTACTCACGTTCTTGTTTCTTTGGTGTTGCAGGAATCGCCTTGTATCGATCGACACGGTTCTGTGTGTCGATCGTCACATCTTCGAGCTTGCATCGATCGACGCTTCTCTTGCATCGATCGACACAAAACGAAACCAGTGATACCGAGAGCTTGGACGTATAACAGGTTTCTCTCTATGAAACATGTGATTCTGATTCGCGGTGAGGACGGCATTTTACGAGACCAAGAGGGTCATATATGCAACGCGAAGGGTCAGAAACTGGATGGGGAAGGAAACCCTATCATACCGTACGAATTGGTTGAGCAGATAGATGAGATGAAAGACAAAATTGATTCTATCCACAGCATCCTACTTAGGAAGAGACAAATCCGAGCTGATGCAGAAGCTGAAAAGTTTGCAGAGATAAATTATATAGCTGGAGCTGATTATCGTGGACATACATATGGAAATCAGCAGAGACAAGGTTCTAGTCATGCCCCGAGATCGAGAGGTTATGGTTATTCATCTCACCAAGCACCTCCTGCACCTACACATAAGAGCAGATTGGAAGTCATGATGGAGCAGTTTCTTGAGGGACAACAACAGAACACTGTGTCTTTCAACTCGAAGCTTGATACCTTGTACACTGATTCGAATAGGAAGTTTGAGTCCTTGAACACTCATATGAGGCTGCTGGATACACAAGTGGATCAAATTTATAATTTTGCCAAAGGGAAGAATGCTCAGAAAGCTCATGTCAACGCCATCTCAGTTCAGGTTGACCATAGGCTGGATCAGGGATCATATCTTGAAGTTAAGGCTATGGAAATTGTGGAAAACAGAGAAGAATCCGAGACTGAAATCCCTGAGTTTGAGAGCTTCGACGGACCAGACTCAACCGAGATTGACATTGATCTTTTGGTAAAATTCATCAGTGTCGATCCTTTCAGTGTCATGGACACCCACATCAGAGCTTTGAAGGTTCAGATTGATAATGGACGAAGCCAAGGAGAGAAATTTGAGTTTAAGACTACTGAACTCGTGGAAGAAGCTGAAAAACCCGAGACTGAAGCTGGAACTCGAGATGCACTATCTGCGTCGATCGTTGCACCAAGTACGTCGACAGTTGCATACCGTGAAAAATCAGCCTCACTTGTCTCTCGTGGAATTGTTAAGGAAAGGGTCTACAAACTTCCAATACCATTCCCAAAAGTTCCTATAAGGTCTAAACATGAGCAAAATGTAGTCAAGTGCATGGTAGTGGTGGATAAGGAGATGAATGAAGCTCCACCAGCTGAAGCTTCGCGAGTTCATCCTTGTGTGTTGAAATATGCAAAGAAGATGATCTCCACTGATGGTCATTTGAAAGATGAAGTTCGCATTGGTAGAACTACAGTGTCTGACAGTGGAAAACAGAAGATGGTGGTTCCTCAGGAATCTACTCTAACATCCTCAGAGCCTGCAACTGCTCTTAAGCAGAAAGCTCCAAACATCAGATCTCCACCAAAGCAAAGGTATGCACATTCTAAACTCAAACCTCCTGATTTCATTGCTGTGAATGCAGGGAAACGCTCTATACCACCCAAGCTTCACCCCCACCCTGGATCTCTTTCTACATTCCTTGGGAGATCTCATGATCATAATGCATATACGCCACCATGGATGAAGAGACATTCACAGAGACACTCCAAGTCTCTGTTGAAACCCCCATGAGTTTGACCTCTTCCAATAGTCAAGCTAATGACTAAAAACAAACGCTGAGTGGGAGGCAACCCACTATTAGGTTTTAGTGTTTTCTTATTTATTTTTGGTGTTTTTCTTAGGATTTCACGATTTTATTTTATTTTTGCTAAGTTTTTCTATGGAGAACACTGTCTGGAGATGTGTGACGATCGTTGCCTATATGTGCAACGGTCATTGCAGGGAGAAATGACGAAGAGATAAGATCGCCTTGTGACGATCGTTGCGGTCCTGTGCAACGGTCGTTGCAAATGGTTCAAATTGCAAAATTAAGGTACGCGTGCTAAACCGGAATCAATTTGGTTCAGCAGCGACGATCGTTGCATTAATGCATCGATGTTGCATTAATGCATCGATAGTTGCATCCACGATCCAGGTAAGTGCCTTAAACCCTTTCTCTCTTCTCTTCTTCCCCATTTCGCCGTCCGTACAACCGCGACTCCCCTACCCTAAATCACTCATTTCCTCATCATTTTCATTGATTCAAAGCTTCATTCTTCTTGTTTTTACTTGCTCTATCTATTTCTCTAACCCATTTGAAGTGATTCCAAGGTAAGAACTCTCATTTTCATCATTTTCGGATTCGGTTCTAGGGTTTTGGAATTAGAAGATTTTGGCTTGACAATGATGATTCCGTACTGTTATAGAATTGATTAGGGTTGATTGGCGATAGAACTAAGCTGTTTGTGAGATTGTGGGATGAATTTTGCAGGATTCGAAGGAGACTTAGGCGACTGTGAAATCGCCTTGCAACGATCGTCGCACTTGTGCAACGGTCATTGCATTGCGACTTCACATGGAGATTTTACGTGACTAATAATGCATTATTATTTTGATTTCAGATGCCTCCTCGCGGACAACCTCACAAACGCAGAGCTACTACAGCTGCAGATCAGACTTCTCCACCAGCAAAATGGTTTATCCGAGATTTGCCACATCCTGAGCCTTATCAGAGGGATCAGGAAGTCATAGAGTTGCCTTGGCCTAGGGCAGATAAGGAGAAGATCCCAACAAACAAGGTGTGGAGCACGCCACCTGATAAGCTGATTAAGACTGCTGAGTTCACAGAGAGGCCAATAAATGATTACTGGGACGAGTTCAACACACTGCTCTACAATGGCTGGTGTGATATGGATGTTCAGCTGACTAAGTTTGTTGACTATTGGAGCTGCAAGCACTTGGGCATTGATGAGCATGTGCTTAGATTGATTAAGGGCATTGGTCTAGGGACAATGCCTATACAGTACTATGAGCTGTATCCAGACTTGGTTAGACAGTTATTGGCGACTTGCAGAGGCTACTACCCTGATCCAGAGCGCAAGAGGGCCGCATATGGTATTTTTACATTCATGAGTTTATGAGTCAGGTATCGGATCCCCTTCTTCGATATATGCCGTATTTATTGTTTCAGCGTGGAGCGTACACGCACTTGTATAGCTCTTGAGTGGGATAGACAGGAGGCGCAGTATTTCTGGGATCAGATAGGCAGTGGGGCATATGATTCAAGGACCACAAAGCAGATTATGGTCAGACATCCAGTGCTCAGATATGTGATCCGCAGCTTGGGCTACACACTGCTGTGTAAGGCCGAGGCAAACAAAATGCGCAAGAATGAGTTGGAAGTATTCTTTATTGGGCTGAAGGATTTGTTTGATGAGACTGACTTGAGAGATCCTGCTAGGGATCTCAACTTAGGAGCTGTGTTTGCTCATCACCTGTGCACACTGACGACGAAAGCGGTGGATGGGAAAGGCATTGAGACAGTAGGCAGTTTACTCACTCCCATCTTCAGACATTGCAGGATCCCTCTAGAGGGTACGGAGCGTGATGATAGCAAGTTATACATGGATTTGACTCATTTGCAGAGTGCTACTTGGCTGAAGGAGAGACGCATCTGGGTCTATTATGACATCCACGAGCATAAGCGTGGTGTGGATCTTCCTGCTGCTGATCTGACTAAGATCGATACATTGGCTGACTTGGATTTCCAGCCTCCTGTGAGAGATCAGCGCAGAGTTCCTTCGATGGCCCATCCTCTGGGAGAGCCTTCTACACGTGCTTCTTCTTCTTCTGCGCCTGCACCTGCTGCTCCTGCTGATGATATTGGTCCTTATCCTGAGCCTTCGGTACCTCTTGGTGAGATGTCTGTGGGAGAGTGGAGAGAGCGTGAGGATGGTATTCTGCGGAGCATCTGGAACTACATGCGTACCTGCAATTGCAGGAGACAGCCACAGATTCATCATCCCGGACCTTCCCGTCGACGCAGACAGCGATCTCCGACTCCCGATTCTTCGAGCGGTACTGATCGCTATGATGGCATATACGACGAGTGAGAGTATTGGCATTCTCTAGACATCAGTTCTATATTTCTTTTACTTTTCTTTTGGTTTTCTTAGGATTCTCATGTTTGGATGATGTTTTTATTATGAGACTATCAGTTGCTTTGATTTTATCTGTTTGCATTGGTTTTCAGCTTGCAGGTTTGAAATTTAACAATTTCTCACGGACTAACTGCTAACTTGCTGACTGTTCTCGGATATCGCAATGCAACGATCGACACGGTCCTATGTGTCGATCGTCACAACACGGAAATCGCATTGCAGCGATCGTTGCGGTCCTGAGCAACGATCGGTCCTGAGCAACGATCGACACATGACGCAAATCGCCTTGCAACGGTCGTTACATTTTTGTATCGATCGATGCATGAGCGACAGAGGTAAGAATCAGACAGAACTCAACTCATCCATTAACATTTTTCTTTCTTTTACAAATCCTTAGCTTGACACTACTGGGGACAGTGTGTTTCAAATGTGGGGGAGGTGGTACTGACTACTATCTTTCTGTTTTCTTAGAGTCAGTCCGTTTTTCAAAAAAAATTGGTTTTATTGAGTCAAAACTGTTTAAGTAGGAAACAATGAATTTTTGAGAAGTTAACAACAACTTGCAGGAACTTAAGTAGCCATTGGGATGAAGTTGTAAGATCTATCTATGACTATTAGAAAACCCAACACAGACCAACCTACTGAGAACACCCACATCACTTCAGGTATCAGAGGATCATTTACTGACTTCACCCTAATCTTGACTTAATTTTCTCACCTAAGGGCTTGGTATACCTTGAGTCGGACTCCTCTGTTAGTTCTGACACAACTTGTAAACCTGTCCGAGTATGGTTCCCTTCTCCCCTTCTCTTAAAGTAAAAAGAAAAAAGTGAATAATAAACTGAGGATGAGCTAGTAGCTCCGAAGTGGTCACGGGAGTGGTAGCTACCACTATTACCTCCTGTGCATTCATGGAGTGTGTCCAAAGTACACCCCATAACGGGAAGAGCACTGATAAAAAAAAAATGATACCCAATGGGGAAAAATCAGAATGCTAAGGAAGGGAAAAGAGAAGAAAGGAACCATAAAAAGATAGTATGGTGGTCTAGAGCTGACAAAGTAAGAATCCATGTGCCCTTTGATCGATAATCCTTAGGTGAGACCGCAATAAATAACTATTAGAAGTCAGTAGGGTGAATTTGAATGCTTGAATGTGATTGTGGAGTTTACTTAGGACAGTTGCTTAGTGTGGGGGAAGTACATGTTGGTCTTGATGTCTTGCAGGTGATTCTTTCAGTGGTTTACTAAGGGGAATCAGAGTGTTGTTGCTTCTAAGATGAAAGGAGTTTCAGAAAGTTTTCAAACCTCTTCACCATGTTTTAGTTCTCTGTTTGGCTTGAGGGCAAGCAAAGGCTAAGTGTGGGGGAGTTGATATATCATGGTTTTTACCGGTTTTAGACCATGATATAAGTATGTTATAGAGTCTTTTGGTGTTTCTTTAGAGTCTTTTACAGGTGTTATTAGGTACATGCACGTTTGGAGCGGAATTGGAGATTATGGAGATTTTTGGAGCATTTTGGTGATTTGATCCGAGAGATAGAGTTCACTGCCCAAAACAGACGAATGCATCGATCGACACACATTTAGCATCGATCGATGCAACGCGTGACCAGACATTCTCGGTGAGTTTTAATGAAGATTTGGAAATTGCAACTTGGCCCAGAAGTTCCAGATAATTACAAAGAAGCCCCAAAATGTGATTAGCATTATAATTAGGTTTTACAGCCACTTGTTAGGCTAGGCTTTACAAAAGTTTTATTCTAAGCTTTTCTTGAAGATTTTGGGGGCTGGTTTTGTTCTCGAAAGAGACTTGATTTCGAACCCCTGTTCTTATTCTTTTGATTATTCTATGATATCTATTTTGACCATGTTTTCTGCTATGATTGTTATGTCTGAGTAGATCTCTTGTTAGGTTAGGGATTCTCATTAGGGATTTGAAGGAATGTTAGAATAACTGATTTATTAGGATCTATCATCTAGTTCTTCATCTAAATCGTTCTTAACGCTTAATCTGAATTGGCCACTTAGATTATTGATATTAGGTTGATTTACACAACGACAGTTGGTTAATTAACTAGAAAGGATTTAGGTGAGCAACTTATCTATTCGCAAAGAAATTTGGTTTAGAGGAGTTGTGAACAAACGAACTTGGAATTAATGCATGTCTAGAACTCTAGAATTCGCAACGAAAGTTGGTCTGCTAGGTTGTTAGATATAGATAACTATCGCAGCGAAAGCTGGTTAGTTTTACTTCTGTGATTCTAGTTCAAGAACGCCCATAGATTGAATCCTGACTGTTTGTTAATCTGATTCCCTGATATCCTGAGAAATTCCCGAAACCCAACACCTTCGTTTGATTGCTTACATCCACCTCGCTTGATCTGTTTACTTGCTATTTTGTTTACTGCTTTACAATCTGCTTCGCTTAGCTTAATCCGAATTACTCATACTCTATCGTGTGACCGGAGTCCTTGTGGATTCGATATCCTAACTGATGCAGGGGCTTTTACGCTTATTGGGCCTTAGGCGTGGGTGTTCGATTAGTGTCGTGATTATCACGCAACTAATCTTGTGTTTTCAGTTTTTGTTCTTATCCGGTTACGAGAAGATACACTTCAATCTTGACCGAGACATTAGTTATATTTTATTCGTAGTTGTTAGGCGTTTTCTTTATTAATAGCTCAGCTTGTAACAAACCGATACATTGATTTTGATAATAAGAATTAAAAGCTTTACAAGCAATAGAGGAGAACTCTAAACCTAGTTCTTGAGAAGAAGAGAGTATCTTCGTTTCTAGAACACCTTCGGTCGCGTTTATTCGAGATCGAACCATAACTTCATTCACAAGCTTCCGCAACTCTATCAGTTGGTATCAGACACGGAACGTTCTGGGAATTTTCTGTTATCATGTCTCCAAAGCCGAGAGAAAGTGGTTCAAACGCCGCTACACGAGAGCCAATTCCGGATTCTTGGGCTGAGATGCGTCAAGCTCTAACCGCGATGCAAGAGACGATGCAACAGTCGTTGCAAGCTTCGATGAGATAGTTGGGTGAATCTCTGGCTCAGCGTCTCGCTGTTCGTAACCCACTGTTCGAGGATCATGAATCTGACAACAACATTAACCCGTTCGCCGAGGACGGTATTGGACGTCATGAGCACCGTCGTGTGCAACAACCGGGCCTTATGGGTGATCGGCGGAGAGCTCTACCACCACGGTACAACGAAGAGCAGCGCTTTGATCAGCAATTTGAAGATCATCCAAGATTTGATCAGGAGCATTTCGACCACCAACAGTACGACTATAGGGAGCCTCGGAATCGACACTATCATGATGACGGGAGAGGATATCAGCAACATAAGTCATGGGAGTCGAGTTTTAAAGTCAAAATTCTAGAATTCAAAGGAGGGTCACGAGGTGAGGCTGTCCTCGATTGGATGGTCTCCGTTAAAGAAATCTTGGCGTTCAAGAGTGTCCCTGAGGATCAGTGCGTTCCTTTGATTGCGATGAAATTTCGCGGTCATGCTGCGTCATGGTGGAAGCAGGTTAAACTTACTCGTCGACGTAATGGGAAGGAGCCGATCACGACGTGGCCTAAGCTGAAGAAACACTTAAGTGCAACATTCTTACCGCATAATTTTGATCGCTTGATGTACACGAAGCTCCAGAATTTGAAGCAAGGATCACGGTCCGTAGATGAGTATGCAGAGGAATTTGCTGTGCTACTCACACGAACAGATGTACGAGACAGCGAAATTCAGCTCGTATCACGGTTTATCGGCGGGCTGAGACAGCAACTTCAATCGGCTCTCTTGCAGTTTGATCCAACGACTATCGCGGAAGCTCATAGGCGAGCTGCTTCTTTAGAAAAACAGAATCGATCAAGCTCTTGGAGTGGGCAATCGGTTCGTACTAGACAACAAGACCAGACCACAGTGTCGGCGGCGAAAGAGAGTCTTGGTGATGCTAATACGGCGTCAGGTCGCGGTGTTATCACAGGCGATGACCAAGCTAGGCAGCGTCCTTTTCGACCAGCAACGCTTAAGTGCTTTGGTTGCGGAGAAACAGGACACCGTCAATCAGTCTGCCCGACTCAGTCTCGTCGTGGCTTACTCATAGATGGTGCGACCCAGGATGATCCAGTGGTGTACGATTCTTATGACGACGAAGAGACAGAAGACGGTAAAGTCATACACTACACGGAAGGAGACAAGGGCCACATGTTAGTAGTTCGACGTTCGTGCCTCAATCCGAGACGAAAAGATGCCCAGTGGCTTCGTACGAACATATTTCGTTCGACGTGTACGATTCGAGTGCGTGTTTGTAGCTTTGTTATCGATTCCGGAAGTTGTCTTAATGTTATTTCCGAAGATGCTGTGGACAAATTGGGACTTACCAGGGAGGCGCATCCTGCTCCGTATACTCTTGGCTGGCTCACGGATGCCGTGAGCTTAAGAATCTCGCAACGAGCATTGGTCCCATTTTCGATTGGTCCTTTGTACAAAGATAGGATGTATTGCGACGTCGCGCCAATGGATATAGGTCACCTACTGCTGGGGAGACCGTGGGAATTCGATCGAAAGATCACGCACGATGGATTCCAGAACACTTATAGTTTCATTTGGGAAACTCATAAGATCATGCTAGTTCCATCGCAAGACAATGCCTTAACGGCTCCTCCTACACCTCCCAACGAGGATGTTCCTACCGGACAACACCTACGTTCACAGCGCAACGCATTGATATGTTCCTATCCGGCTCTTATGTCCGAGTTGCGTAGTGAAGGGCGAGCTTATGCGCTTATCACGTCATTTCCGGACCGTGTATTAGCGTCTACGACGAGTCCGCCTCTGTCTGCGTTACTTACTGAGTTCATGGGCGTCTTCCCGACAGATCTCCCTGAGGGCCTACCGCCTTTACGAGATATCCAACATCAGATTGATCTCACGCCAGGATCAACGTTACCTAACCGACCTCACTACCGTATGAGTCCGTCGGAACACGAGGAACTTCGTAGACAGGTAGAAGAACTGCTTCGCAAAGGACACATACGAGAGAGTTTCAGTCCTTGTGCGGTACCTGCTCTTCTGATTCCAAAGAAGGATGGTACGTGGCGTATGTGTGTGGACAGTCGAGCAATAAACAAAATCACAGTGCGCTACCGCTTTCCGATCCCGCGACTTGACGATCTGCTTGATCAAATTGGGACGTCAAAAGTGTTTTCTAAGATCGATCTGAAGAGTGGCTATCATCAAATCCGTATTAAGCCTGGCGACGAATGGAAAACAGCTTTTAAGACGAGGGAAGGCCTGTTCGAATGGCTTGTGATGCCTTTCGGTCTATCAAATGCGCCAAGCACTTTCATGCGAATCATGAACCAAGCACTGCGACAGTTTATCGGAAGGTTTGTTGTCGTCTATTTCGACGATATTCTCATTTTCAGCACATCCATGACGGAGCATGTCACTCACTTGCGTCAAGTCTTACTGGTTCTGCGTCAGGAGCAGCTGTTTGCGGCCCAGCACAAGTGTGCATTTGGTGTCCAGGAGTTGTTGTTTTTGGGCTATGTTGTTTTCGATCGTGGTCTCTCGGTTGATCAGTCTAAAGTCGACGCTATTCGGTCCTGGCCGACACCTGCTACGGTCTCCGAGGATAGGAGCTTCCACGGCCTTGCTTCATTCTATCGACGTTTCGTAAGTCACTTTAGTGCCATTATTGCACCTATTACAAATTGCATGCGCGAGGGAAAATTCCTATGGACCAACGAAGCGGCATCAGCTTTTGACCTCATTAAGCTCAAGCTCACGACAGCGCCTGTTCTCATCCTTCCCGACTTCACCAAAACTTTTGAGTTAAACTGCGATGCTTCCAAACTCGGTATTGGCGCAGTCCTGAGCCAAAAAGGTAAGCCCATCGCCTTCTATAGCGAAAAACTGGCTGGTGCGCGTGGACGTTATAGTACGTACGACGTCGAGTTCTACGCCATCGTGCAAGCAGTCAAGCACTGGAGACACTATCTCGTCCACCGTGAGTTCGTCTTGTTCACCGATCATGAGGCATTACGTCATTTGGACAGTCAAGCAAAAGTTTCTGCGCGACACGCCGGCTGGATCTCTTACCTACAACAGTTCACTTTCTCGATTCGTCACCAATCTGGTAAATCGAATCGCGTCGCAGATGCTCTTAGCAGAAGACATACGCTCGTCTCCTCTATGCAGGTAGAGGTGGTGGGTTTCGGCACACTGACGGATCTATACCCGAGTGATGCTTTCTTTGGCCGTATTTTTCGGGACGCGTCAGCTGGCATCTCAAGTGATTATACGGTGCATGAAGGGTTCTTGTTTCGCGGCCTGTGCATTTGTATCCCTGACTGTAGCCTCCGCTTGCAGATTATTACTGAACTACATAATGAAGGCCACATAGGTAGGGACAGAACCATACAACTGGTCTCGGCATCTTACTTCTGGCCAACCCTTAGACGTGATGTAGCTCGTTTCGTCGAGCGTTGCAGGATCTGCCAACAGGGCAAAGGAAAGGCTTCTAACGCGGGTCTGTACCTGCCTTTGCCAATTCCTACGCAGTCGTGGACAAACATTAGTATGGATTTTGTCCTTGGTCTGCCACGAACTCAACGCGGTCATGATTCTATCTTTGTCGTGGTGGATCGTTTCTCGAAAATGGTTCACTTCATAGCCTGCAAAAAGACTACGGATGCGGTCAGTGTCGCAGCGTTATTCTTTAGAGAGATCTATCGTTTACACGGGCTGCCTGCGTCGATTGTTTCAGACCGTGACACTCGGTTTCTTTCCCACTTTTGGCGTTCTCTATGGTGCTTACTGGGTACGTCTCTTGACATTAGTTCAGCATATCATCCTCAGACAGATGGTCAGACCGAGGTAACGAATCGTTCGCTGGGAAATTTGGTGAGGTGTTTGGTTGGTGATAACATTAAATCTTGGGACACAAAGCTTTGTCAAGCAGAATTTACCCACAACCACGCACACAACCGTACATTGGGTTTTTCTCCGTTTCATGTGGTGTATGGCACAGTGCCTCACTGTCCCATTGACTTAGCAACGATACCAGACCGAACTCGTCATCACGGTGAGGCAGTGGACTTCGTCACTGACCTGCAAGTCATTCACAACAAGGCTCGATCGCATTTGGAATCTTCGGTCGCTAAGTATAAACAAGTCGCTGATGCTAAACGCAGAGAAGTCTTGTTCAATACGGGAGACTTGGTGTGGGTGTATCTAACCAAGGAGAGGCTACCTTTGCGCGAGTATAATAAGCTCAAGACTAAGAAGATTGGGCCAGTGGCGGTGCTGGAACGCATTAATCCCAACGCGTATCGTGTTCAGCTTCCCGATCACATTCGTACGTCTGACGTGTTCAACGTGAAGCACCTCTCTCTGTTCCATGGAGACAACGTCCCTCCGGATTCGTGGGCGAATCCTTCCTCTCCAGGGGAGACCTGATGCAGGGGCTTTTACGCTTATTGGGCCTTAGGCGTGGGTGTTCGATTAGTGTCGTGATTATCACACAACTAATCTTGTGTTTTCAGTTTTTGTTCTTATCCGGTTACGAGAAGATACACTTCAATCTTGACCGTGATATTAGTTATATTTTATTCGTAGTTGTTAGGCGTTTTCTTTATTAATAGCTCAGCTTGTAACAAACCGATACATTGATTTTGATAATAAGAATTAAAAGCTTTACAAGCAATAGAGGAGAACTCTAAACCTAGTTCTTGAGAAGAAGAGAGTATCTTCGTTTCTAGAACACCTTCGGTCGCGTTTATTCGAGATCGAACCATAACTTCATTCACAAGCTTCCGCAACTCTATCACTAACTACTACTTCTGCATCACTGTGCACTTGCAGTTAGAATAGGAATAATTCTTGACCTATCAGAACCCGAACCGAAACTTGGTCGGAACCTGTATTGGTACTAAACTTCCTTACCCGAATAGACCCGACCCGAATACCCGAACGCCCAAGCCTAATAAATAGAGATATCCACCTAGAGAAGAGGCAAGAAGAAATCTCCAGCGAAGCACTACTCGTTTCTCGCCAAACCCAGCCATCTCCGACCGGATCCAGCGGTCGCCGGATTCCGAAGAGCCACCGTCGTCACCACCATCTTGCGGTCTCCTTTGTTCGTGTCTTTTCTTCGCTATTTTTTTGGGCTAAGTGAATATCTAGTTATTCTTAGATCCTCCTTTTCTTTCTGATCCTATCTCTTTTTGATTTCATGTGGTGATATATCAGAGATCTAATCTCGTTTCTTCGATCTTTCACTTTTCCGAATGCATATATAGGATAGAGGCAATTCTAGCTGTCAGATTGATTCGTGTTTTCCTGGCGATACGTAAGAATCCACGGAACTCACAATACGTCGTTGGAAAGCTCTCGGTCACTGCTTTCCAAAAAGGTAAGAATCGTTCAATTCAGACTTACCGTTTGGAATTGATGGTCTATTTTCTAAAACATGTCTTTTTATGACGAATCTGTGTTTAGTATAATTATGTATGTGATTTCAAACAGATTTTGATTGACCCAAATCTTTGCATGGACTTTTTAGACACATATATTTAGCTCTCGGTTCAAGTAAAACCGATCTAGAGCTTTAGATAATGGATAGTCGTGCGCCTTTTTCCGTGATTTTGATCGCAGTCCAATTCCAGCTCGTTATTGATCATCGTCATCGTCATTGTGGCCAAGGTGAGGAGGTTTGTTCTCATTTGATCCATGCGTATTGTTGTACTTCGTAATGTCTAGGTTAAGATTGGATTTGGTTTGTTGATTGATGTGTATTAAGTGTTTATGGTGAAGTATAATATTGATACAATTATATGAAGTATATGAACCAATATTTAAAACCTTATATTTACATTTATCTATAAGTATATTACTTGAACCTATAACTACATTACATTGGAACCTATATCTATATTTATATCTATAAACTATTATTGTATTGAGTGAACTGATAATTGAGAATGAAGTCAGACTGATATAAGTTGTTGAGAGTTATGTCATTGTGATAACCGAATTGAGTATTGTGTGTTAATTGAGATGATTCTTGAGAACATAGATAACATGTTATAACAGACTAGGTTATGAACCAGAAATGTGTTGTGATTGATTGGTGTGGTGAGATAGAGTTAGTGAGGGGGTGTACATGGACAAGAGTGTCTTTGTTACACATTGTTTGGCAGGACATGTGGGCTGAGGGGATGAATGCCAGTGACATGGTCCTTCGTCGAAGGGGCTTGACGAACCTTCGGGAAATGCCAGTGAGGGCATAAATTTGCGTCCGACCAAGTCGGGTACGAGCTATATGCTTCTATGAACCCGGTGGCTCGGACTAGTGTTGTGGCCGAGTTGGGTACGAGTGAGATGCGTCTATGGTCCCGAGGGTCAAGATGCTTACATTGTTTGTTGTGTGTTTATACTCTTGCACTATATAAGTATTGTATAATATTTCTTGCAGTCGTTTAATTCTCGTCTAAACGTGGAGTTGTTCATGGAGTGGCCCAGGCCCAACCAAACCATAGTCCTTTTTGTAGTTTGGACTAGATCACAACCTTGTGCTTCTAGTTTCACAGTAGAAAACAGATGCAGTGGAGAAAAATACGCCCCCAATAGCAACAAGAGAATCACTATGAGACCGTCCATGAAACCCAACCAGAGCACAACCTTTGCTCTCCAACACGAATTTGGTCCCAGAAAATTTTCCAAATGTGGGGGAGGTTCTCCATTTCGATGTTTTAATAATCAAAGACGTGACACTCATGTTGTTAGTGCTAAAGCTTTTGATAGTCCCTTCCACAGATGTGATCAATTCGTTTTGATAATCGAGTTGAAACTGCAACAGAATTAAACTTCATATAAATAAGAGACTAACCGAGAAAAAGGTTATATATACGGTCCATGAATATTTAAGAGTTTGAATCAATTACGTTTTACCACTTTGTGGCCGTTGTGGTAGTCAAACTTGACACACCTTAAGAACGTTGCATCATAACGAACTTTATATATCTATGGGTTGCATCATAACCGAGAAAAAGGATACCTTATTCACACTTACTGTCTGCGTAAAACCTCTATCCGAGAGCCCTTGGACTAATCCATCTATGGGTTGTCCACTCTTAACATAATCGAACTTTATATATTGAAATGCCTTCAAAACCACCTCGTACATGTATCTTTGTTACACCTTCATGGTCGGCTCCATCATCCCATTCTTGGCCTCCTTTGCCGCCTTTCACTTCCAATCTACTAGGAGGAATCCATGTGAAATATGCTCCAATGGAGATAATTGTTGGAATTCTTGGAATTGAAAGAGGTAATGCCAAATATCCTCCACAGATTCAAGATGCTCATTGTTGAGATGGTTAATCTCAAACTGCCCCCAAAAAAATGATAACAAATTGAGTCAATAATATTTATATTCAAAAAAAACTTTCCAATTGGGTAACAACACTACAAGAAATATGAGTATTGATAGCATATCGCGATAGCACGAATTCACAGACTGCTATTAAAAATGCCAAGCGAAGATGTTAAATATGTTATAGCTTTCAATCAATGCTATGCTGATTTAAAAAAAATGTATAAAGTTAGAAGATTAAGTCCCAATTTATGTCTCGGTAACACTTTTTTTCTCCATAACATTTAGAGGCGCCAAATACTTCTTGAAAAGTATCACTTTGCCACCAAAATTTTTAGTTATGGCGTACAAAATTTCTAAGTCTTATTTTTTTTTTTTTTATAACTTTGAGCAATTCATTAAGCCCACCAAAATTAACACCCAAACCTCTTACTCTTTTACCTCTCTCCTGTTCGTCCTAGCCTCCAACCTTAGAACTGCTTTCGTCGGCGATCCATCTCCGGCGTCTGGCTTCACTGCCGGCGTGGTGAGTCGTGCCTTGTTTTCTCTTGGTCCTAACATTATATCAAAGTTGGGAGCTCAGATCTGGAGAGGGCGCAGTTTTTGTACATCTTTCAGTTTCACATCTATGCTCTTGGGTTTCAATCGATGAATACGATGGTGATGGTGATGCCCTCTCTTTCCATGGATCGATTGAGTTGATTTATGTTTCTTGATTAAGTAATTGATCCAAGCTCTAGATTTTGGATGTCATTCTCTAGTACTTTATTCTGATTTTAATGATTGCAGTCTTGGTGCTAAGCTACTTGATGTTGTTTTTGAAGAAGGCAAAGACAACAAAGCGGTATATCGATACTCCTATCTTCCAATATAGTTTTATGTTTGGTATAAGAGTATGTATTGATTTGGCTGTTTCTGTGAGATCGTAGTTGAAGAGATTGGTGATGATATGGAGGAAACTGAAGAACCAAAACCTAAAGCGGAGGAAGAAGATGAGTAAGATTACCACAACTAAACTTTAGCTCTCTTATTATGTCTCTTTAACTACCTTGGTTTTGTTATAGATGGTAGATTCGGCGGTGGAGGTAACCTATGAGAGTCGTGAAACTGCTCAAAGTCACATGAGGCTATCGAAAGTATGGTAACATGATCTACTCAATTTATTTATTCATCTGCTGCATGTCAATCCTTTTTGCGATTTTCTTCTATTTCTCATTGTGTTTTTTTGTTTTGTTTTTTATAGTCTCGTTCTCTGTTGTGTCTGATTGTAAAGAGATCTTACAAACCTTATTACGCTTGCTGAATTGCTAGCTGTTATTAGATGTATGCCGTTGTAATTCTAAGATGAGTGAAGCGACTCACCAAGGTTTCCTTTTGCTTTTATTAGATGTCTGCCTTTGTAATTCCAGGATTAGAAAAAATGTTGTCCACTTGTTCACTTAATTTTTTTTGGCTCATGTATCTGAGATGAATGATTTGGCAGGACTAGGGATGTTGTAATGGGTAATTTTATCTTACCCTATCCTGATCCTAATTAAATCCTGCCCAGAAAAAACCCTTTCTGAATTACCCTAAAAATACCCTAGTCTGTTAGGATAACCCTAAAAATACTCTACAGTTTCAGGGTTATCGGTACCTTCAGTTTTTTTGTGTGTTTAATTATTTTATTATTTCTTGTAAATACACAAATATATAATTTGAATGATACAACATTCTTATTGGGCTTTGGGCTATTAATTAATATGATTCAAATGGATTATTACTTTTAACTTTTATTGTCGTGATATTTCTAAATATGGGTTTATGGTATTGATTGATTCTCGTAAAGTATAAATATATTTTGTTTAATTGATATTTCGTTTTGTTTTGTGATGCAAGTATATAAAGTTATATACTTATTACAGGAGCATAATAACTACAGCCGATATACATACATAATATTTTGGGTTTGATTGGTGTTGATACAGTAAAAACGTTTGGGGTATACAGCTTTAGTTGTTACCAATCACAAAAACGGTTCAAAAGCTACAGTAAAAGTGATTACTCTCTGCTTTTTATTACCGCTTTCGCTAACAGTTTTTACTAACCGCTTTCATTTACAGTTTTGCACTATTCAACCGCTTACCACTTCCGCTAACCGCTAATATAACCGTTCCGCTTTAGGTCACCAATCGGACCCTTTACTAGTGAAGCCATCATTGTGAAGGTGATTCTTTACAGTAAAGATAATATACAGTATAATAATCCATCTTGGTTTATCATTACGAAACTATAATTTACGTTACGAGTTACGACGTTAAAAACGTACCATGATGTAAAACGTACCAGGATCAACCAGGATTGGGAATAATTATTATACTGTATATAGTGTTGGTTTATACAATATCAAAACTCCAGTTGTAACGCCCCGTCCGCCCTTACCGGTGAGTCACCCATCCCTCTCCCGGGTTCATGGGCCCCACCCCTGTCCGACGGTCGGTGCGTTATTTTTGGTAGGCCCGACCGAGTAATTTACTGACCCTATAATCACCCCATGATCTTTTCCCATGTGTTTTGTCCTCACACACATGCTACCACGAGTCACTTCCCGGAAGGTCACCCATCCTGAGACTACTCCAGCCCAAGCACGCTTAACTCTGGAGTTCTTTCAGGCAAGTGACCGGAAAAGGTAAGTGCACTTGGTGATATAGGTAGCCAAATTAATTCATTTAAGCCTTTCTCAAATGGGTTGGGCCAGGGCCATTACAAATTCTCCCCCACTTAATGGGAATTCGTCCCCGAATTCTGCAGCAACCATAACCCTCAAACCCCAGGATTGTCTCCCGAGACAGAATCGGTTTGACTTCCCTGAGCTCTGATACCACTTGTAACGCCCCGTCCGCCCCTACCGGTGAGTCACCCATCCCTCTCCCGGGCTCATGGGCCCCACCCCTGTCCGACGGTCGGTGCGTTATTTTTGGTAGGCCCGACCGAGTAATTTACTGACCCTATAATCACCCCATGACCTTTTCCCATGTGTTTTGTCCTCAGACACATGCTACCACGAGTCACTTCCCGGAAGGTCACCCATCCTGGGACTACTCCAGCCCAAGCACGCTTAACTCTGGAGTTCTTTCAGGCAAGTGACCGGAAAAGGTAAGTGCACTTGGTGATATAGGTAGCCAAATTAATTCATTTAAGCCTTTCTCAAATGGGTTGGGCCATGGCCATTACAAATTGGTTGGTGCTACCACGAGTCACTTCCCGGAAGGTCACCCATCCTGGGACTACTCCAGCCCAAGCACGCTTAACTCTGGAGTTCTTTCAGGCAAGTGACCGGAAAAGGTAAGTGCACTTGGTTTACACCAATACCCAGTGAGGGCGGATTCTAAGAATACCGCTATCTCTACTTTAATCTAACACAGCAACAAGAAAACGAATCCAGGGTTAATAATACCCTGCACCCGCGCCCGGAGGCACACACAAACTACACCCACTCGTGCCTTCACACTCATGAGCATCCTCTGGCCCGTAGGCCCACATATTCCTTCTCTTTGGCCCGTCGGCCTTCCTTCTGGGGGGCTCGTCAAACCCCCGACGCCTTCTCAAGGAACGCATACCCCGGCAATGTATACGCCCTGCCACACAACACCCTTTCGGGGGACCTACAACAGTTCTACCACACATAGCCTTCACACACAATCAACGTTTTCAGTTCAAGTGATAACCTAAGGTCTAGGTTCCGTTTTCAGTTTAAGCGACCACTTAGATTCTAGGTTTTCATCCATCACATCAACGCAAGTTCAACAACTAGATCTACACTACTTAGGAAGGACACTATTAAACGAGGTTTCGGTTCCCACTACTGCAGTAGATTAAAGAAAAGATCACGTTCGGTCCTCACCTTAGTCTAGATCTGACGAACGGGAAGTAGATCTGGGATTCCTGCACACAGATCTAGGTTTTAGAAGACAGATCTAGAGAAAAGAAGAACAGATCTAGCGTTTTATCCAACGGATGTGGACAAACGACCACGATACGGTTCAGATCTACCACTTCTATCCATCAGAAGCATAGATCTGAAACAGATCTGGGAGAAAAAGAGAGATACGGTCCAGATCTACAACTTCTATCCATCAGAAGCATAGATCTGGAGCAGATCTGAGCGAGAGAGAGACGAAATGGAAGATACGGTTCAGATCTACTACTTCTACGGATCAGATCTGATCTAGAAGCATAGATCTGAAACAGATCTGGGATTTGGAAGAGGAAAAAGGAGTAGATCTGAGAATCCGGGAATCTCACCTTAAGAATGAGAAGGACGGGCGAATCTACACTCAAACGAATCGAGAAGACGGCGACTCGTGGCTCGGGATCGGAATCGGCGTCGAACGGCGGTCTCCGGCGAGTTTTCCGGCGGTCCACGGCGGCTCCGGTCGGCGGCGCGGCGGCGGTCCGGCGAGCTGCGGCTGCTCCGGCGGTCGTCCGGCGGTCGGCGGCGGTCGGTCTCCGGCGGTCGTCGGTCGTCGGCTCCGGGCTGGTCGGCGGTGGCTGGCTGGCTCGGGGATTCGACAGAACTTCGTTGCCTCGGGAAATGTGCAGAAATGATGGGGCTGCTCCTCTTTTTATAGGGAAATCTGCTAGGGCTTCCTGATCTGCTGGGTTGGGCCTTGGGCTTCTGGCCCATTCTCTCCCTTTCTTTGGGCTCAAGCAAAGGGTTTTGGGCTTCCTTCCCTATTCCTTTGGGCTCAAGTAATGGGCTGGGGATTGGGCCCTTACAATTCTCCCCCACCAAAGATGAATTCGTCCCCGAATTCGGTTCGCCCCTAGGTTCTGCAAACAACTCTGGGTGACTCAACTTGAACGGCTGTTCGGGTTCCCAAACATCGTCCTGGATTCCGTCTCTCTCCCATCGAACCAAAACCATCTTGGTTTTCTTCCCGTTGAACTCTGACTCCCGGCGGTCCACAATCTTGACCGGTTTGCTCGTCACTGACCACTTACGGTTGACATCTGATGGCGGCTCGGGTAAGATCAGCTCCGGTTCACGAACAACCTTCCGCAATACAGATACATGGAACACGTTGTGAAAGTCCGACAGCTCCTGAGGTAACTCTAACCTATACGCCACCACACCAACTCTCTCGACAATCACGAATGGTCCCATATACCTTGGCCTCAACTTTTTCAGCTTGCGGTTGGGATCGTTGCCCCGGAACGTCCTCATCTTAAGGTACACCGCGTCTCCCACTGCGAACTCCAAAGTTTTACGGTGATTATCCGCGTAACTCTTCTGACGGTCGTGGGCCTGCTTCAGTCGCTCCTTGAGCAGTTCCACTTGCTTGACGGTTTCTTGAATCATTTCCGGCTCCAAATCACGCCTCTCCCCCACCTCGGTCCAACATAGGGGGGTCCGGCAAGGTCGACCATATAGAGCCTCGTATGGCGACATCCCTATGCTTCGGTGATGGCTGTTGTTGTAGGCGAACTCGACCAATGGAAGAAACCTCACCCAGTTTCCTTCCCAATCCAACACACAGGCCCTCAGCATATCCTCCAATGTCTGAATAGTCCTCTCAGACTGTCCATCCGTCTGAGGGTGATAGGCTGTACTGAGGAGTACCTTCGTACCCATAGCCTTCTGAAAGGCCTGCCAGAAGATAGAGGTGAACTTGGGATCTCTGTCTGACACGATGCTAACTGGCGCCCCGTGCAACTTTACTATGCATTCGACATACTTCCGTGCAAGTGTCTCAGTCCCGTCTGTCTTCTTAATCGCGAGGAAGTGTGCAGACTTGGTGAGTCGGTCCACGATCACCCAAATTGCATCCTTCTTCCCGGTTGTCCTTGGTAGTCCGGTGACGAAATCCATGGTCACCATATCCCATTTCCATTCTGGTATAGGCAGCCCTTGTAGTAATCCGCTGGGGGCCTTCCTCTCCGCCTTAACTCGCTGGCAGTTTTGGCACTGAGAGATCCATTTCGCCACATCCCTTTTCATGCCTTCCCAGTGGTAGTATTGCTTCAGATTCTGATACATCTTGTGGCTCCCGGGGTGGATCGAGAACTGAGACTGATGAGCTTGCATTAAGATCCTTCTCCTCAACTCGCCATCCTCAGGCACACATACTCGATTCTTGAACATGATCATCCCGTTGTCTGCGGTGCGATACCCAATTACTTCTTTCTCGATCATTGACTGCAGGATTCTGTCTCGGGGTTGCGCTTCTCGGATCTTTCCTAATAGATCTGCCTGTTCCCAGACTCCTAACCTGGTGACGCCCTCCTCGACGCTGGTAACGCACAACTGCAATCTCGATAACGCCACTGACAGTTCCTGTACTTCCTTGTTTTCAGAAACGACGGTCTTCCTTCTGCTTAAAGCATCGGCTACCTGGTTGGTTCTTCCAGGGTGGTACTCGATCTCCAAGTCGTAGTCCGCTAACAACTCCATCCATCGGCGCTGTCTCAAATTTAACTCCCCCTGCGTGAAGACGTACTTCAGGCTCTTATGGTCCGTGAATATCTGCACCTTCTCTCCGTACAGATAAGCACGCCATATTTTCAACGCAAAAACCACCGCTGCTAGCTCCAAATCGTGGGTGGGGTAGTTAACCTCATGCTTCCTCAACTGCCTTGATGCATAAGCGATCACCTTCCCTTCTTGCATCAAGACACACCCAAGTCCAACTCCAGATGCGTCCGTGTAGACTACGAATGGTATCCCCGGTCGTGGTAGTACTAACACGGGAGTGTGGGTCAACCGTTCCTTTAGTTGCTCAAAGCTCCGGGCGCACTTGTCTGTCCACTCAAACTTGACGTCCTTTCCGGTCAAGGCCGTCAAAGGTTTAGCGATGCTGGAGAATCCCTCCACAAACTTCCTGTAGTACCCTGCTAGTCCCAAGAAACTGCGAACGTCGGTGATCTTTTCTGGATCCATTGCTACACCGGATGCCGAGATCACGTGGCCAAGGAATCCAATCTCCCTTTGCCAAAAGCTACACTTACTGAGCTTGGCGAACAACTGCTGCTTCCTAAGAGTATCTAGGACTATCCTGAGGTCTCACTCGTGTTGCTCCTTACTCCTCGAGTAGACCAGGATATCGTCAATGAAGACAATAACGCACTTGTCCAAGTACTCTCGGAAGACATCATTCATCATCTTCATGAAGGCTGCTGGCGCGTTGGTTAACCCAAACGGCATTACCACGAACTCGTAGTGTCCATAACGGGTCCGGAATGCCGTCTTCTTGATGTCTTCCTCTGCGATCCGGATTTGGTGGTACCCCGAGGCAAGATCGATCTTCGAGAACCAGGTGGCTCCCTGCAGCTGGTCCAACAGCTCATCGATCCTCGGCAGCGGGTACTTGTTCTTGATGGTCACCTTATTTAGCCCTCGGTAGTCGATGCAAAGTCGGAAACTCCCATCTTTCTTCTTGACAAACAACACTGGCGCTCCCCACGGTGAACTGCTCGGCCGGACGAATCCCTTCTCCACCAGATCCTCTAATTGCTTCTTCAACTCTGCCATCTCTGCGGGCGCTAAACGATATGGAGCCCTCGACACAGGTGCCGTCCCGGGCTCTAGCTCTATCGTAAAGGCATCATTCCGTTCCGGCGGTGGTCCTGTCAATGGCGCGAATACGTCCTCATATTCCGCAGCCACGGGAATGCTTTCCAGATTCGGAGCTCCTTCGTCCTTAGTCATCGTGATGGTCGCTAGGTACGCTTCGTTCCCCTTACTGATTAGCTCCTCGGCTTGAATCATGGATATGATCGATATCCCCGTCCGCGTTGTCATCCCTTTGAAAATAATCTCCCCTCCTTCCTTAGGAAAGGTAATGGTTGCCTTGGCACAATCCATTACTGCCCTGTGCCGCACCAACCAATCCAGGCCTAGGATAACCTCGTAGCGACCCAACTCTATTTGTGCCAAATCCGCCGGTAAGTCGACTCCGTCCACCGTTACTGGCACTGCTTCGAAGATCCCTGAGCCCGTTACTTTCTCCGATCCGGCTGTCTCAACTTTCATGATTCCATCGATGTACTTTCCCTTAAAGGTCCACAGTTTCGTGAGCCGTGGGCTCACAAAACTATGCGTAGCCCCCGTGTCAAACAAGGTGTGGGCGGCTACTCCCCCAACCACGACCGATCCTACACGTTTACTAGGCTAAGCTAATAGACCTTTGACTATTTCGACTACAAGAATCACACAAATAAGTAGGATTTACGTACCCGCGATCGGCTCCACTCCTCGGAGTGCTTCCGCAGCATACACTCTGGGTCCTCCGGCCTGACCTCCTGGCGGTGGCGGTGGTGGTGGCGCCAATCCTGCTCCCCCCTGCGGTGGCGGTGGCAGTATCCCTGCCCCTCCTTGCCCTCCCGCCCCATCCCGATTATTCGGATTTAGGCAGTACCTCGCGACATGCCCTCCTTGTCCACAATTGTAACACCTCAATCGCGGACACTCCCTCTTGTAGTGACCCATCTGCCCACACTCGAAACATCCTCCCCGTCTCACCTGCTGAAACGGCTGTGCTGTCTGCGGCTGTGCTTGTTGTGCCGGTACCGCTGGCGCTGCAGCATAGGCCGTATCCCAATGCCTCTTGACTCCTCTGTTGTGCCCATTCTTGTGCTGCTTCTGCTCCTCTTCCCAATCCATCTCAGTGTCAGCCGCTTTCTCGATCAGGTCGTTGATGTCGTAGTAGTCCCTCTGCTTGCAACGAACCTTGAGATCAATCTTCAACCCAGAGAGAAACTGACGAATCAGCTCTCGCTCAGACAAATACCTACCTGCAAACCTCCTCAGCCGGTTGAACTCCTCCCCGTACTGCCGTACACTCCGGTTTCCCTGGCGGAGGTTTCGGAACTCCCCTTCCAACCTGTCCATGGTCACTTCTGGGAAAAACTTCCGGTTGAATGCCTCACGGAAATCCTCCCAAGTCAGCTGGCGTCCCTGGGCGCTCTCCTGCACTCCTTCCCACCAAACCAATGCATCGTCCTTGAGATAGGAGGTAGCTATCTCCACACGAAACTCCCTCGGGCACCTAGCAGTATCCAAACTCCGCTCCAGCTTCCTCCTCCAGTTGTCTGCGGCAATGGCGCTGACACCTCCAGCAAAGTGATCCATCTGCATCTCCCTCAGATGCTTCAGCATGGTCCAGTAGGTCGCTCCTGGCACCGCTCCTGGCACCTGCGGTGGTGGTGGTGGCGGGTTCACCACTGGCTGCGGCTGAACGAATCCAAACCCCATTTGAGCGGCTCCCGCTCCTCCAGCGTCCAAGCCAACTCCTCCTGGGGCGTTCACCGCTCCTTCCTGACCATTCCCAACTCCTCCTGGGGCTCCAGGCGCCCCGTTGACGTGCACCGGTATCGCTCCGGGTGCTCCTACCTCATTTCCTCCTGGTGCTCCTCCTACCTCTGCGGCAATGGCGGCTTGTGCCTGCTGAAGCGTGAGCAGCTCTTGCAGAAGAGCGGCATCAACATCTACCTGTCCAGCTCCCAATGCTTGTCCAACTTGGTTTCCAACAACCGGTCCTTGGGGTCCGTGCACACTGGTGGCACTGTGCGTCGATGAAGCCGGCACTGGTGCATCTTGGTTACGACGAGCTGGCGGGGTTCTTCTCTTTGGCGGCATATGTTGCAAAAGAAGGACGATTTGAGTCAGTTAACGGCTGAATACTGAACTCACTTCCGGAGTGTATGTAAGGAGGAGATCAGAGTGGTGCCCCTAATATCTAGTTTTTAGAAATCCCCGTTTGAGAAGAATCGAAAAGGTTTGAAAACGGTTTTGAAAGATTGTTTGAAATCCGCATATAAGTAAACTACCTAACCAGACAGGACTGGTTAGGCAACAACCTGGCTCTGGTACCAAATTGTAACGCCCCGTCCGCCCCTACCGGTGAGTCACCCATCCCTCTCCCGGGCTCGTGGGCCCCACCCCTGTCCGACGGTCGGTGCGTTATTTTTGGTAGGCCCGACCGAGTAATTTACTGACCCTACAATCACCCCATGACCTTTTCCCATGTGTTTTGTCCTCACACACATGCTACCACGAGTCACTTCCCGGAAGGTCACCCATCCTGGGACTACTCCAGCCCAAGCACGCTTAACTCTGGAGTTCTTTCAGGCAAGTGACCGGAAAAGGTAAGTGCACTTGGTTTACACCAATACCCAGTGAGGGCGGATTCTAAGAATACCGCTATCTCTACTTTAATCTAACACAACAACAAGAAAACGAATCCAGGGTTAATAACACCCTGCACCCGCGCCCGGAGGCACACACAAACTACACCCACTCGTGCCTTCACACTCATGAGCATCCTCTGGCCCGTAGGCCCACACATTCCTTCTCTTTGGCCCGTCGGCCTTCCTTCTGGGGGGCTCGTCAAACCCCCGACGCCTTCTCAAGGAACGCATACCCCGGCAATGTATACGCCCTGCCACACAACACCCTTTCGGGGGACCTACAACAGTTCTACCACACATAGCCTTCACACACAATCAACGTTTTCAGTTCAAGTGATAACCTAAGGTCTAGGTTCCGTTTTCAGTTTAAGCGACCACTTAGATTCTAGGTTTTCATCCATCACATCAACGCAAGTTCAACAACTAGATCTACACTACTTAGGAAGGATACTATTAAACGAGGTTTCGGTTCCCACTACTGCAGTAGATTAAAGAAAAGATCACGTTCGGTCCTCACCTTAGTCTAGATCTGACGAACGGGAAGTAGATCTGGGATTCCTGCACACAGATCTAGGTTTTAGAAGACAGATCTAGAGAAAAGAAGAACAGATCTAGCGTTTTATCCAACGGATCTGGACAAACGACCACGATACGGTTCAGATCTACCACTTCTATCCATCAGAAGCATAGATCTGAAACAGATCTGGGAGAAAAAGAGAGATACGGTCCAGATCTACAACTTCTATCCATCAGAAGCATAGATCTGGAGCAGATCTGAGCGAGAGAGAGACGAAATGGAAGATACGGTTCAGATCTACTACTTCTACGGATCAGATCTGATCTAGAAGCATAGATCTGAAACAGATCTGGGATTTGGAAGAGGAAAAAGGAGTAGATCTGAGAATCCGGGAATCTCACCTTAAGAATGAGAAGGACGGGCGAATCTACACTCAAACGAATCGAGAAGACGGCGACTCGGGGCTCGGGATCGGAATCGGCGTCGAACGGCGGTCTCCGGCGAGTTTTCCGGCGGTCCACGGCGGCTCCGGTCGACGGCGCGGCGGCGGTCCGGCGAGCTGCGGCTGCTCCGGCGGTCGTCCGGCGGTCGGCGGCGGTCGGTCTCCGGCGGTCGTCGGTCGTCGGCTCCGGCCTGGTCGGCGGTGGCTGGCTGGCTCGGGGATTCGACAGAACTTCGTTGCCTCGGGAAATGTGCAGAAATGATGGGACTGCTCCTCTTTTTATAGGGAAATCTGCTAGGGCTTCCTGATCTGCTGGGTTGGGCCTTGGGCTTCTGGCCCATTCTCTCCCTTTCTTTGGGCTCAAGCAAAGGGTTTTGGGCTTCCTTCCCTATTCCTTTGGGCTCAAGTAATGGGCTGGGGATTGGGCCCTTACACCAGTGTTCGTATATGAGGGAATTGGTATTGTGTCGTTTTGGATAAAAAAAGTTTATTAAAAAAAACCCTACGGGTACCCTAACCCTATAGGGTAAACCCTTTAGGGTATTTAGTAATAAAGGATCCGCCCGTTTAGTACCCTTAATTTTTTTAAATGAAAAGGATAGGGTTTGTGACTTAAAATAAAAGCAAGGTTAAGGATACCCTACAGGTAAAAACCTTTTTTAACATCCCTAGGCAGGACTCATTCTAACATAATTTGACTGAAGAAGAACTTGCTAGAGTTCATGAATACAACTTTGACAATCCGGGTGAGAATATCTTAGGGATGTGGCTGATGTTTCTATAATCAATCTATTTACATATATATCACTGCTTCTAGTTTTTTAGGTTTGATGTGTAAAAATGTATGATACTGTGTCGTGTAACTAGTATTTGATTCACTTATTGATTTCTCATACGTAATGCTTTGCTGACTTCTATTCTACAATTAAATCTTGTCTAATCGAGAGACTTAACGTAGTTTTATCATCGTGATCCAGGCTATCAAGAATCACTTCATTTCCTGTGACTATGAGGGTACTACATTCGATGTGCTCAGTGTCGATTCTCAAAGTTCGTTGGAAGATGGGATCTTTATCATGGTTATTGGTTTCTTGACTGGTAAAGACAACCTCAAGAAGAAATTTTCCCAAATGTTCTATTTGGCACGTCAGAGCAATGCCAACGTTGTCGTCAATGACATCTATCGTTTTGTTGATGAAGAGTCAACAACTCTTTTATCTGGTAAGTTGTCATTGAATTTGAAAGAGAAGAGTATTGCCTTATTCTTGATACATGCTGAGAACTCTCATGGACTACCGTTGCAGCGCCAAAAACTGAAGTGGCCAAACCTGTTGATGAGATAAACAATACCAAGTCGGTTAACAAAATCGATGCTCCTGCCGAGAAGTCTGTTAATGTTGCTGAGGTTAAGAAGGTTGTTGCTGGACCTACTCCTCCATTGGACAATGGGAATGATGAAAAGGCTGTTACTGCTCAAAAACCTAAAGAGCCAAAACCTAACAAAGAACCTTTGTATCTAGAAACAGAGTACAAGTTGTTTGTTTGTAATTTGTGAACTATGTATTCAGCTCTTTACTCTCTTGGAATCAAAATATGTGAGTCTCATAATTCTAAACTAGATAAGTGAGTCTCATAATTCTCTAAAATTTATATCTATATAGCTCAATCTTGTAAGAACACAAAGGTATATATATATATATATATATAATATTGAATACCAAATTAAACAAATAAAACCAAAATTAGAAACACTCTTAGTTTAGAGTATAAATATGGTTTAGGGTTTAAAAAAAAATTAACTACTATAACATATCCAAGAAACAAGATTTAACATTTATAAAATAAATTATTATTTTTTAATTTTTTTTTACAAACCTTAATATCATATCCTAACTTAAACTCTAACCCTATACCCCAAACTTCAAACCCTAGTCATAAAATACTATCCAATTTCTAATTGTATATTATTAAGAATAAACATCATATAATATACAAAACAAATCATACACTTATAAAAAATTCTAAAACCTTCTCTATACCCTAAACACAACCCTAAACACAACCCTAAACCCCGAATAATAAACACTAAAATATTAAACATCAAATAATATAGCAAAAAATTAACACTTATAAAAAGATTTCAAGATTTTAAACATTTTATTTAGAGTGTAGAGCATTGTAGTATATGTTTAAGATTTAGGGTTTGGGTTCACCTTAAACCCTATACTCTAAATAAATATCAAATATAATCATACTAAATCCTAAATATCCAATCCCTAATTAAAAAAATTAATAAAAATTATAAATTATCAAAGATATAATTGTAAATGTTTAGGGTATTGTAGAGTTATAGTTAAGGTATTGAAAGGTAAAGGTTTGGTAAGTTTAAGATATAGGGTTTGAGTTATAGGTTTAAGATATAGGATTTGATAAATTTAAGATATATGGTTTGAGTTAAATCAAATCTACAAATATAAAATATAATCATACACATAAAATAATATAATTAATAACTAATCATAATATTTTAGAACATAAATTTTGTTATTGAGCGCCAAACCAAAATTTTAGTAAAATTTTCCCTCAATTTTTTGCCCTCACTTTTTTTCACGTCACTTTCATTCAGAAAAAACCTAAGTCATTTGATGCTTTGCCCACTCTCTTCCACCTCCTATCAAATCCCTAATCCGCGTCTTCTACCACAGTCTTCCTTGCCCAAATCAAAATCCTAAATTCTTCTTCTGAATTGCTCCTCCTCCATCCTTTCGTGTCATATGGACTCAGATTCAAAACGCATGGTAATACTTCTCGCTTAATCGCCTCAGATTTGTTGGACTCAATATTTTCAGAATCTCTGGCGGTTAAGAGAAGAGCGGTTGAGGAAGATTGGCACTTCGTCCGCCACAATCCGGAGAGCAGTGCTCGAAGATTACCTTTCTCCCGGTTCCTCCATCAACGAGCCTCACGGCAAGCTCCGCCTGTAATTTTTGTCCCTCTTTTGTTAATCGTTGCATGATTTAAGAATGTTAGAATTTCTTCAAATTTTAATCGGTTGGATCGGTTTGATTGCAGGCGTGATTTGCTCGACATATCCCCAACGCTCACTGAAGCTGCTGGTGCCATTGTTGATGTAAGATATCTTTACCTGAGAAAGGGCGGATGAATTTGGCTATAATTTTGTTGATTTATCATTGTATTTGAAGCCTGATTTGATATCTTTGGCAGGACTCCTTCACTCGGTGTTTCAAGTCGAATCCTCCTGAACCTTGGAACTGGAACATTTATCTATTTCCCCTATGGTGCTTTGGGGTTGTTGTTAGATACTGCATTCTATTTCCCTTGAGGTTGGTTTAGTTCTATCTATGGATGCATTCTAGTAGCTCAAAGTTAAGACTGCAAATGTGTTTTGATTGCATTCAAATCTGCAGGTGCATGACTTTAGCTTTTGGGTGGATGATTTTCCTTCCAACATTTATACTCGTAAATTTGCTGCTGAAAGGTCATGATAGGTTTGCATTTAACAATTTGGTTTTATAGGGGCGTGACTGTCTGGGATCTATTAAGTACTTCGATGCCCATTTCACAAATTTCACTGGAGGAGTTGAAACAATTGAGAACTGTGTATGCTTGCATGAAGAGGACCATGGGATCTTGTGGAAACATCAGGACTGGAGAACATGATTAGCTGAAGTGCGAAGATCTAGGAGGCTAACTGTCTCTTTCTTATGTACTGTTGCTAACTACGAATATGGATTTTATTGGCACTTCTACCAGGTCAGTCGAAAACGTGATTAATCATTCTAGAGTAAAGCAGATGTTAGTCATCTTTGCATCTAGTTTCTATAGGGAAGGCACTGATATGTCTCTGCATGAGAATAAATCTTGAATTTAGAACGGCAGCTCACATTTGTTTAAGCCTTAACACTCTGCTTGTGATTGTTCAGTTGGGGTCATTGATTTACAGTGCTGAAGTGTCCATCCGAGTTTCCTTTGTTTGATGATGTGTATGTTGCTTCATCTTTCTACAAAATTGAAGACCAATATCATTTTGTCTTCAATATCTTACTGTAGGATGGGAAAATTAAAGCTGAAGTAAAACTTACTGGTATCCTCAGTTTAGGAGCGCTGCAACCAGGAGAAACTAGAAAGTACGGTACTACTATTGCTCATGGGTTGTATGCACCAGTTCATCAACATTTCTTTATCGCTCGTATGGATATGTCTTTTGACTGTAAACCTGGTGAAGCTTTTAATCAGGTATCTTTTCTTTGCTGCTTCGACACACATGCTGATCTTTTTTCTCGGTTTCCATATGAATTCTCTATAGTCCCTGAAACAAATCTTAGATACCTGTGGTCAGTTGAATTTTACAACTTTGTCAGCTGAATATACTGTTAATCTGTAGGTAGTTGAGGTAAATGTCAGAGTTGACGAGCCCGGTGAGAACAATGTCCATTGGTTCTATGCTCTGTTTGGTAACGACTCGCAGACGCTTCTATATCTCCTCGGGATACTTCGACAGCCATCACTTATCCGAGAATCCTCCATGGGTAAAACTTCCCTCTAATGCTGTGGGATCATACTTGAGACATTACAACTATTAAGTTTATGTTTTCAGTTGAACTTGTGTTAGTGTTTGTTGGTATACTTAGAGTATGTATTTCTTATTTGTGGGTGTTTATGTTTAAGTTGGAGAAAATTTAATTGTTTGTAATTATATGTTTATAAATTCTAAATATATTTTTGGCAATTATAATTGATTTTCAAATAATAATTTAAAATAATAAATTTTTTAGCTCCAATTAATATTAAATATGGCAAAATATAAAAGTGTTCATAAGATATACAACAACCATAGATTGGTCATTATAAATAATAATACAGCAACAACAAAAATGCTAGGATAAAGTATAATACAACCCTAAAATATTGCCACTACAATATATATTATTGCACGAATAATATGCTGCATTAATTTATAAAATGACGATAAACCAATGCTACTGAAAACTATATAATCACATCAAAATTAGTGCTATTGTAGACAGATATATGATAGCATGTCAAATTAGTGCTATCGTAGATGGCTGACCTAAGATGGAAGCGGCAAACATACCGTTATGGAAACGCTACAATAGACATATGATAGCGTTTTCTTGGTGCTATCAATACCCATATTTCTTGTAGTGCAGAGTTCCCCTGGCCTGAGCGCTACTCATCCAACTGTGGCCTATATTAGGACGACGAGTAAAAATCCTCTAAAGCAGCATGGAATAGTTAAAAATGTGACAGTCTTATATATTTCCAATACAAACAATTTTATAATATATTTACAAATCAATAGTTGGACAATAGGAGATTAAAACAAATTACAAATACCATCCAATAACAATCAATTTTAAAACTATTTTGAAAATAATGATTGAATAACACGATCGAATTAAGCACAGTTCTAAAACTCAAATCACAAAAATAAAATAAAAAAACTTTAGTTGCGAGAATTTACAAAGTCTAAATCCTAAAAATCTAAATGTCTTTGCGATTTCTAAGTATTAATCTAGCATTAAACGTATATTTGATTTGTTCACAAATTATCTAATCCAAATTTCTTTGCAGTTATCTAATTTGCTCACCCTAAGTTATGTCAGATTCCAAATTACACTTTCGTTTCAACTTAGCAACATATGATCTAAATTCTAGGCGATCAATCTAGAGCTAGCCTTAAGAACAACTTTAAGTGAAGAACTAATCAGGTTACAAATCCTAATAGATAAATCAATCTAGCATTCCATGAAATCTCTAACGAGAATCCATAAACCTAACTAGAGATCTACTAAAACATATCAGATGAGACAAAGACATGGATGAAATAGATATCATATAAATCAGTAGAGAAATAAGAAAAGGGGTTCAAATTATTCTCTCAAAATCAGTATAGAGTATCAGATCAGCCCCAAGCTCTAATCTCTCTCAAAAACACAAAGTATGAAAGTATGAATGAATGAAAACTCTAAAAACCTAATTAAAAGCTAATACACCTTTTGAGTCTCTTCTGTACATAATAAAACTTATGAGCCATCTTTGCAAATCTTCAAAAAGTCTTCGTGACTTGATGTTTAACCGCTGTTGTGATCCTGCATCGACCGACGCAAAGAGTGCATTGGTCGACACTCCCTTCCAATGTTGATGGTGACTTGATCATCACAGCTACAAGCTTCCAAAATGTCCCAAAAAGTCCAAAATCTCTAGAATGTCTCCAAACGTGTACAAACCTGTAAAGAACTCAAAAGAATCGATATATATTTAAAACATCTCGATTATGTACATATATCACGACTTAAAACCCCTAAAAACCAAGATATATCATTCACAAAGTCGTCCGGTCTGAAAATCAGCTTAGAGATGTCGAAAACAATTCATGGCATTAACATAACAAACGAACAAAGAATCAACCTTAGCCTCTTTCCCGTTGATTCAAGGCAATTACCAGTACATTATCTTGGTCTTCCCTTGCTCACTAAACGTATGACGATATCAGATTTACATGGCAATTGTGGAAAATATTTGGAAGAGAATGAGTTCTTGGACATGAAGATTCTTATTATACGGGGCACACTACAATTGATTTCTTTGGTGATAATGAGTCTTACCAAATTCTGGTTAAATGATTTTTGGCTCCCTGTGAGTTTTTAAAGGACATCGAGAGACTTTGCTCAGCCTTCCTTTGGTCGGGTCCTAATTGAACACACAGAGCAAAATTTGGATGGACTGATATTTGCAAGCGAAAAGAAAAAGGGAGTCTAGGTCTGCGTCCACTCAAGGAAGTGAACTTAGTCACATGCCTAAAGCTTATTTGGTGCATAAACTCTCAAAACTCTCTTTGGGTTCAATGGATTCAAGCTTATCTGATTCGTAAGGGATCATTTGTGTCGATAAATGAGAAAACCATAAGTGGCTCATGGATATGGAGAAAAATTCTAAAGCTGATAACAACTGCAAATGAATTGTTTTGAATGGAGGTTAACAGTGGCAATAAAGCAATGTTCTGGTATGATTTGTGGATGAAAAAGGAAGGCTAAATAATTTGCTTGGTGACCATGGTACAATTAATCTGTGTTGGAGTCAAGTTTAGCACCTTCCTAAAAGGCCTATTCAGGAATTTAGGTTGGCCCAAAGTGGAAAGACGGTTTTATAAGCCCAAGTCGGAAAACTTAGATGTATCCGAAAGGGGCTATGACGGCTTCCATTTAGGGTTAATCAAGGCGACGATTAAAGAAAAAGGCGGCATCAAGATATGGAAAATATCCCGATATTTTCTGACGACATATAAGGAAAATATTCGTATTTATCTTAATTACCTTTTTAGTTAATTGAGTAAACCGACTTTGTAACCCTATATAAAGGGGTCTCATATCATTCAATAAACGGACGATTTTCTTAATATTCTTAAGCCAGAGAGACTTAGAGACAACTTTAACCTAATTTCTCTCCGGCGACTTACACAGATTTCTTTACCGGCTTCCATCTCGGAAACACCGGTTATAAACCCTAATTTCCTAATTCTCACCGTGTTCATTAATTCTTCTTTTAGAATCCCTAATTTCAAACCTAAAACTCCTTCTATCTTTGGATAGACCGAGTTAAGATCTTACAATTGGCGCCGACTGTGGGGATTTCTAAGAGAAATTTCTGAACGAGATGTCGGGAAACAATAACGAAATCGATCCGGAAAACCCAAGGGTTGAACTAAGTGATCACAAAGGAAGTGATTACGACCAAAGTGATCATGAAGACGACCACACGGCTCACGACGGCAAACAGCCTTGCGACGCCGCTAAATCAAAGAAAGCTCGAGATGACGGTAAACATGCCCCGTCACTCAGCGAAACGGCAGAGCAAGTCAAACAAGACGAAGTTCTGGCTACTTTAATGGCCAAAATCGATTCACAGAACGATTTGATCAAAACGTTTTCAGAAAGAATTGATTTGTTGCAAACGGAACAAGCACGGATCCGTTCAGACCAACAATCAAGGAAATCCAAGCGAGAAGTACCTCCAAAGGTAAAAGATAAAGTCGCCAGACGACTGATCTACGATATACCTGAAGGAGACCTCCAAGGACCAAGCCGAGATAGCGAGTCCAGAAGCAACTCACGCCGAGAAAACGATTAGGATAAATGTGAACGGAGCTCACATCGAAGGGACTCAGAAGAGCTCAAGCGGAGTGCACACCGAGAGCAGGAGGACGACTGGTACAAGGCAAGGTACTCTCCCGACAAGGATAGGCGAGATGATCAAGAGACACAGAATGATCGAGGCTTGCGTCATAGAAGACATGAGAACGACTCGCACCGGGATAACCATTGCCATGAGCGAGGTACATCCCACGAGGAAGCTCACAGGACGTCTACCCGCGGAGAAAGCCGTAACCAAGTTGAGAGGCAACTGACGGAGCTCAGAGATACCCTAAAGGAGTTGAAAGAAGAGGTGCACAGCGTCAAAGGGTCTGCTCCCGAGATTGATCGGATCATTGAAGAAACTCAAAGGACGCCTTTCACGTCACACATCACAGATACTTACATACGCCAGAAAGAAAAAACTCAGACTGCCAATATACAACGGAACGAAGGATCCTGCTACTCACTTAACAACTTTCAAGATCATGGCGGCCAAAGCACAATTCTCGTCATCCAGAGAACGCGACACCGGTTTTTGTTAGTTATTTGCGGAAAACCTAGAAGGAGATGCCTTGACATGGTTTTCTCGGTTACCACCTAAGTCGATTAACTATTTCTCGGATTTTACAAGAGCCTTCGTAAGGCATCACTTTGTCTACGTAAACAAGGATACGTCGCTAAACGCGCTGATGTCCATGTCGATGGAAAAGAAGGAAACTTTAAGAACCTTCGTAGACCGATTTAAAGCAACTATGACGCGCGCGGAAGCCCCAGATAAATTCACCATCGCGGCTCTGACAAACGCCGTCTGGCACAAGTCACCATTTTATCAGGACCTAGTCGTCAATCCACCGTTAACCATCGAGGACACCCTTCACCGAGCAAACAAGTTTGTAGAGTTAGAAGAAAAGAAGGTGGTCCTAGCAAGGAAATTCGGCACGACTAAACAGTCCGATAAAAAAGAGGAGAGAGAACCCAAGAAACATTACGACAAAGGGGCTAAGACGACGATGGTTGTCGACAACACTGACAAACCACGATCATCGAAACCTTAGAACAAGCGGAATAAAGAGGGAAAAGAAAAGGCACATCAAGCCGCGCCCTCCACGGGAGAGAAATACTGCGAATACCACAAAGCTACCTCACATGACACTGCGGAATGCCGGAACCTCAAAAATGCACTCTATGCCCGACTTTCCGATGAAGAAATCAAGGCGGCGATTGACAGGTTAAAGAGAGAATCTGAGCAGCAAGAGGAAGGGAAAGTCGACGGGCAAGCACCCAAGCAAGGCAAACAACAGCGGCGTATCAAAAGCATAGCTTTGAAACGCAACCGGGAAGAAGAAGAAGATGAAGATGAAGAGGAAACTCCCAAGGCCGTCCGGAGAATCAACATGATTATGGGCGGTTTAATCTCCGTAAACGATTCAGTACGATCAATCAAGACGTACGAACGTTTGGCGTTAGCAGCGCAGAAGACGCCTCAACCAATCTTATCTGATGACCCCCCCCCCCCCCCCCCCCCCCCCCCCCCCCGTCTTCTTCACTGATCAAGATCTATATGGAACTCATTACCCTCACAATGACCCACTAGTAATTGAATTATTAATCGGGAGCTGTCAAGTATCTAGGATACTAGTTGACACCGGGAGCTCAATAGATCTGATCTTCCTAGACACGCTCAAAAAGATGGAGATCAAGGAGGAAGACATCAAGCAGAAAGCAAAACCGCTCACGGGTTTCACGAGCGAAACGACATACACGATTGGGACCATCAAGCTGCCGATTTACGCAGGAGGAATTAATAAAATGGTAAAGTTTCATGTTATCGACAAACCCACCATTTATAATGTTATTCTCGGCACTCCATGGTTGTACAGCATGAAGGCGGTGTCTTCGACATATCACCAATGTCTAAAATTCCCGACGCCCAAGGGAATTCAAACGGTCAAAGGATGCCAAAGAGCAAGCCGGTCATGTTTCACAAGAGAACACAAGATAAGAGTACCGTCGTGCATGATCAATGCAGAACAAGGACGAAAAGGCCCTGAGAAGGAACTTATCCAGCAAGTCGTCATCGACGACTCAGACGCAAGCAAATGTGTAGGAATTGGCGAAGAACTACCTGAAGACATCAAAAAGGAGTTAATCGTTTTCTTACAACAGAACGTGGTGACCTTCGCGTGGTCAGTCAAAGATATGAAGGGTATCAACTCGACAATCACGACTCATGAGCTCAATGTTGACCCGACTTATAAGCCAATTAAGCAAAAGAGGCGTAAGCTCGGTCCCGAAAGGGCTAAAGCAGTCAACGACGAAGTAGAGAAACTACTCGATGCCGGTTCAATCCAAGAGGTGAAGTATCCCGATTGGCTGGCCAACCCAGTCGTTGTCAAGAAGAAGAATGGAAAATGGAGAGTATGTGTCGACTTCACGGACCTCAACAAGGCCTGTCCGAAGGATAGTTTCCCACTACCGCACATAGATCGACTTGTTGAAGCAACAGCTGGGAACGAGTTACTGTCATTCATGGACGCATTCTCAGGATACAATCAGATCCTCATGCACCCGGACGATAGGGAGAAGACATCATTCATCACTGAACGCGGTACTTACTGCTACAAGGTCATGCCGTTTGGCCTCAAGAATGCCGGTGCCACATATCAACGACTGGTCAACCGAATGTTTGCAGGACAGCTTGGCACGACAATGGAAGTTTACATTGATGACATGTTGGTCAAATCTTTGGTCGCTTCTCAACATGTCGGCCATTTGAAGGAATGTTTTAACATCCTCAACCGTTATGGAATGAAGCTCAACCCAGCGAAGTGTACGTTTGGAGTGACATCAGGAGAGTTCCTCGGATACGTGGTAACCCAGAGAGGGATATAAGCTAATCCGAAACAAATCTCGGCCGTAATCGACTTGCCATCTCCCAAGAATACACGAGAAGTGCAACGTCTGAGTGGTCGCATAGCCGCACTGAACAGATTCATATCTAGTTCAACCAAAAAATGCCTGCCCTTCTACGAACTCCTCCGAGGAAATAAAAGGTTCGTTTGGGACGATAAGTGTCAAGAAGCTTTCATCCAGCTCAAAGATTATTTATCGAACCCGCCAATACTATCGAAACCCGAAGACGGCGAGACACTCTTCCTATACATCGCAGTCTCAACAACTGCGGTCAGCGGTGTATTAGTTAGAGAGAACCGAGGCGAACAAAAGCCAATCTTTTACGTAAGCAAGACGATGAATGGAGCCGAGACCAGATATCCCGTGATGGAAAAACTGGCTCTCGCAGTAGTTATCTCGGCACGAAAATTACGGCCTTATTTCAAGGCACATTCGATTGCCGTGTTGAGTAGCCAACCTCTTCGGACGATCTTACATAGCCCGGGACAGTCTGGCCGCTTAGCAAAATGGGCAGTGGAACTGAGCGAGTACGACATCGAATACAGAAACAGAACGACCGCCAAATCACAGGTAATAGCCGACTTCCTTGTAGAGTTATCACCTGAACTAGATGTCGATACTCAGGTGGAAGATAAAAACTGGAAACTGTTTGTCGACGGTGCTTCGTCAAAGAAAGGAGCCGGGGTAGGAGTACGTCTCATATCCCCAACCGGAGAAGTAATAGAGCAATCATTCAAACTGGGTTTCACGGCATCCAACAACACAGCTGAGTACGAGGCTCTTTTAGCCGGTCTTAGACTAGCCAAAGAAATCGGAGTGCGACACCTCTTGGCCCACTGCGACTCCATGCTTGTCGCGAATCAAATCAACGGCGACTATGAAGCTAAAAACGAGCGAATGGAGGCTTATCGAAAGGCGGCATTAGACCTTACCTGCTCCTTTGAATTTTTGATATCGTCCAGATACCAAGGAAAGAAAATGCCCCAGCAGATGCACTCGCGTCTCTGGCATCGAATCCCGATCTCTGTCGACGAATTCCAGTAGAAACAATCCACGAACCAAGCATCCCGCCTCCGAAAAGCAATCAAGAAGAATCTGAAGCAGCAATCCAACAGGATGGCGAGGATGACGCATGCTTTAGTATTCAAGCGAAAAACACCGACCTCATTGCACTCTTAACAGACGACAACGAGGATTGGCGACAGGAAATAAGAGCATATCTGACTGAAGGAAAGCTTCCGGAAGAAAAGTGGGCAGCGCGACGACTTAAAGTCAGAAGTGCACGATACACTATACATAACGGTATCCTCTACAAATACTCGGCCAACAAAATCCTCCTCAGATGCATACACGGGGATGAAATAAGTCGAGTGCTCGAAGAAACACACTCTGGAGAATGCGGCAACCATTCCGGAGGCAGGTCTCTCGCCCTTAAAATCAAGCTGAACGGTCACTATTGGCCGACTATGATAGCCGATTGCGAAACCTATTCCAACAAGTGTGAAAAGTGTCAGCATCATGCACCATTCATACATCGACCTACGGAACTGCTTACGACTTCGACTGCGGCTTATCCATTCACGAGATGGGAAATGGACATCGTTGGACCGTTACCATTATCCAATCAAAGGCGTTTCTTGCTTATCATGACCGACTACTTCACAAAGTGGGTAGAGGCCAAGGCTTACGTCGAAATTCATGATGTCCAAATCCATAACTTTTTTTGGAAATACATCATATGTCGGTTCGGGCTGCCTTATGAGATCGTCACGAATAACAGGTCGCAATTCATCTTGAAGCTTTTCGAAGGGTTCTGTAAAAAGTGGGATATACGGCTGAGTAAGTCAACACCAAGATATCCTCGAGGAAATGGATAAGCCGAAGCCAAAAACAAAACTATCATTGCCGGTATCAAAAAGCGACTTGAAAGCAAAAAAAGAGCCTGGGCTGACGAGTTAGATGGAGTTCTTTGGTCACATAGAATAACCCCTCGCCGAGCGACTGGAGCTACCCCTTTTTCCTTAGACTTCGGTGTAGAAGCAATGGTCCCAGCGGAAGCAAACATCTACACCCTCCGCCGGTCTCTTATGCCACATCATAACGAGATCAACAAGAAAATGCTGATCCAATCCCTTGACACAATAAAAGAAGAGCGGGATCAGGCTCTACTCCGCATTCAAAATTACCAGCAACTCGCAACACGGTACTATAACCAGAAAGTCAAAGAACAGAATTTTCAAGTCGGTCACTACGTCCTGCGCAAGGTCTACGAAAATACAAAGGAGTGGAGAGCAGGCAAACTCGGTGCAAAGTGGGAAGGACCCTACAAAGTCACGAAAGTCGTCAAGCCTGGAGTTTACGAGCTCGAGTCGATGAAGGGCAAAGCCTTGCCGCGATCATGGAATTCGGCGAGTCTAAAGGAGTACTTCTAAGTCGGTGATAGGTCAAGAATTAATCCCTATACTAACTGCAAGTGCACAGTGATGTAGATGTAGTACTTAGGGTATCGAATCCACAGGGACTCTGGGCAACGATAGATTAAGAACGGTCAAGATTAAACTAGGAGAAAGTAATGTGAGAAACTAAAAGGCAATGCAAGAAAGTAAATCAGGCGAGTTTGTGAGCAAGAAAGCGAAGGCGTTAAGTCTAGGGAGTTCTCAGGAAATCAGGAACACAAGCAATCAATCAATCAGGATCTAATAAAGAACTATTCTAGAACTCAAACACAGATATAGAATTAACCAACTGTCGTTGCGAGAATTCTCTAAGTCTAAGTGCAGCAATCCAAATTCCTTTGCAATTACTAACAGATTAAACCAGCTTTAATTCAAAGTTCGATATGTTCACAATCTAATTAAACCAAATTTCTTTGCGAGTAATTAAATTGCTCATCTAGGTTCTTTCTAGCTAATTAACCAACTGTCGTTGTATCAATCAACCTAACATCATAAATCTGGGTAGCTAATTCAGATAGCAGTAAGAACAATCCTAGATGAAGAACTAACAGATATGAATCCCTACAGATTGATTAACCTATAATTCCATGAAATCCCTAATGAGAATCCCTAAACTTAACAGGTAATCTACTCAGACATGATCATCGAAACAGAAAACATCATGAATAGAAAACCAAATATTATAAAATCAAATAAAGAACTGGGGTTCGAAATCCTCTCTCTTTCGAGAGCCGGATCAGCCCCTAACTCTCTCTGAAAATAGAATAAAGTGTAAGTAAAGTGTAGTCTAAACAATGGCTTAAAACCCCTAATATAATGATCTAAAGTCGGCTGGGGCCTTTTTGCAAGTCTGGGAAGTTTCTGGGCAAAAACTGTAATTTCTTCAAAATGCAGATTTTGGGCACAGAACTGCGTCCACCTACTGCGTCGACCACTGCAGAACTGCAACGACCGTTGCAAGGCGAAAACGCAGCCAGTGAACTCTGTGAAGTCTTTAAATAGTGCATAATTGCTCCAAATGCTCCCAAAACGTCCAATTAGGCTCCAAATGTTCTTAAACCTGTAAAACACCTGAAAAGACTCCAAAACACATAGAAAGACTTGATAACAAAGACATATACCATGGTTAAAATCCCTAAAATCCATGGTATATCAACTCCCCCACACTTAGCTTTTGCTTGCCCTCAAGCAAATAAAGAACCAAATCATGGTGAAGAGGTTTGAAAACTTTCAGAAACTCTTTTCATCTTTGAAGCAACAACACTCAGATTCCCCTTAGTAATCCACTGAAAGAATCACCTGCAAGATATCAAGACCAACATATACTTCCCCCACACTTAGCAACTGTCATAAGTAAACTCCACAATCACATTCACGCATTCAAATTCACCCTACTGACTTCTGCAAGTATTTAAGTGCGGTCTCACCTAAGGAGTATCGATCAAAGGACACATGGACTCTTACCTTGTCAGCTCTAGACCACCATACTATCTTTCTCTGGTCCCTTTCTTCTCTTTTCCCTTCCTTAACAACTGATTTTTCCCCACTGGGTATCATTTTATTTTTTTTATCAGTGTTCTTCCCGTTTTGGGGTGTACTTTGGACACATTCCATGAATGCACATGAGGTAATAATGTTTGCTACTATTCCCGTGACCACTTCGGAGTTACTAACTCATCCTCAGTTTATTATCCTTTTTTTTTTTATGGAAGGGGAGAAGGGAACCAAATAGGACATGTTTACAGACTGTGTCAGAACTAACAAGGGAATCCGACACAAGGTATACCAAGCCCTTAGGTGAGAAAATTAAGTCAGTATTAAGGTGAAGTCAGTAAAAGGATCCTCTGATACCTGAAGTGATGTGGGTGTCCTCAGTAGGTTGATCTGTGTCTGGGTTTTCTAATAGTCATAGATAGATCCTGCAACTTCATCCCAATGGTTACTTAAGTTCCTGCAAGATATTGTTAACTCTTCTAAAAAAATCATTGTTTCTTACTTAAACTGTTTTGACTCGATAAAACAAATTTTGAAAAATGGACTGACTCTAAGAAAACAAAAGCGTGCGTCAGTAGCTCCTCCCCCACACTTAAAACACACTGTCCCCAGTAGTGTCAAGCTTAGGGTCGGCGAGAAAATAAATCAAATTGAAACAATCCGAAAAGTTGCAGAACACTTACCTGTCGTCGCCCTGCATCGATCGATGCACAATGTGTGTCGATCGATGCAAGGCGAATTCTGCTCGCGGTTATGTGAATAACCAATGTCTGGACCGCAATCGAATCGGTAAACCGTAAATCGCGACTGCATCGACCGATGCACTAGGTGTGTCGATCGATGCAAGGCGATTCTGCCTGTTTCTCACGCCTCTGAAAATACTTAAACAGAAAAATCAAAACACCAAAATCAAAACGAAAAATGAAAATAAAAACGAACCTAACAGTGGGTTGCCTCCCACTCAGCGCTTGTTTAAAGTCAATAGCTTGACTATGGAATAGAGATTTTATTCAAGGTGGCTTCAACAGAGACTTTGAGTGTCTCTGTGAATATCTCTTCATCCAAGGAGGTGTATAGGCTTTCAGATCATGAGGCTTTGGTGCAGATCTCATGTTTGGAGCTTTCTGCTTATGAGCAGTTGCAGGCTCTGAAGATGTTAGAGAAGGTTCAATAGGAACCGCCATCTTGTTCTTTCCATTATCATATACTGTAGTACCACCAATCTGAGCTTCTTCTTTCAAATGACCATCAGTGGAGATCATCTTCTTTGCATCTCTCAACACACAAGGGTGAACTCGCGAAGCTTCAGCTGGTGGAGTTTCATTCAGCTCCTTATCCATCACTTTCATGCAGTTAGCCACTTCTAGCTCTTGGTTAGGCGGTTTAAGAATCTTGGGATATGGCACAAAGGGCTTATAGACTCGTTCCTGGACTGTTGCAGGCTTCTGGTCCTGTCTGCGATCTGTGTCGAGCGATGCATATGGTGTGTCGATCGATGCAAGGCGATTATGTTCAATTTCATCAGACGGATCGGGGTTGCAACGATTGACATCAAGTGTGTGTCGATCGATGCATGTCTCAGACAGACAATATTCATCCGGAAAATCCGAGATTATGCTCTCTTCTTCTCCTAGCAACTCAATCTCATCTCTTAAGGTCACATCTTTGATGCACAACTTATGTTCAGCTTTCCTAGCTTTGTTCTGCCTTTGTATTGCTCCTGCTGTTTGTTGAACTTGGACATCTAGCTTCTTCACATGTGTGCTCAAAGATTCAAACTTTCCATTAAGATTTTCATGCATAGCATCCAGCTTTCTGGCGAAGTCCACATCAGTCTTAGTCTGATCCTCTAGTAACTGATCCATCATGGATTCTATCTTACTCTCATAAGCATCAGCTGCAGGAGGTACCTGATAGGAGGATGATTCATAAGTCCTTTGATAGGAATTACCTCGATGATTTCCATACCTGCTCCCTTGAAATCCAGAACCATTTATGTAGTTAATCTCCTCTTCCTGTCTTTTCAGTAACGGCTCCATCATACTTATCAGCTTATCAGATTGCGTATTCTGAAGGGGAACAAGCTGATATGACGAAGATTCATAATCCCTGGTGAATGAATAAGAACCATAGTCTCTACATAATGAGTTATTCTGCTGATTTTCCAAGCACCGTTCCATCATTCCCATCATCTTACGCGCTGTGTCGATCGATGCAAAGTAGTGTCGATCGATGCAAGTGCGAAGATGTGACGATCGACACACAGGACCGTGTCGATCGATGCAAAGCGATTACATGCGTACCTGAAACGCAAGAAAAAAAGAAAAAGTGAAAAAAATTAGTAAACAAAAACGAAAACGAAAAACCTAGTCTAAACCCTAAGTTCAAATCTATCGAAGACTCAAAAGAGTCCCCGGCAACGGCGCCAAAAACTTGATAGGTCAAGAATTAATCCCTATACTAACTGCAAGTGCACAGTGATGTAGATGTAGTACTTAGGGTATCGAATCCACAGGGACTCTGGGCAACGATAGATTAAGAACGGTCAAGATTAAACTAGGAGAAAGTAATGTGAGAAACTAAAAGGCAATGCAAGAAAGTAAATCAGGCGAGTTTGTGAGCAAGAAAGCGAAGGCGTTAAGTCTAGGGAGTTCTCAGGAAATCAGGAACACAAGCAATCAATCAATCAGGATCTAATTAAGAACTATTTTAGAACTCAAACACAGATATAGAATTAACCAACTGTCGTTGCGAGAATTCTCTAAGTCTAAGTGCAGCAATCCAAATTCCTTTGCAATTACTAACAGATTAAACCAGCTTTAATTCAAAGTTCGATATGTTCACAATCTAATTAAACCAAATTTCTTTGCGAGTAATTAAATTGCTCATCTAGGTTCTTTCTAGCTAATTAACCAACTGTCGTTGTATCAATCAACCTAACATCATAAATCTGGGTAGCTAATTCAGATTAAGCAGTAAGAACAATCCTAGATGAAGAACTAACAGATATGAATCCCTACAGATTGATTAACCTATAATTCCATGAAATCCCTAATGAGAATCCCTAAACTTAACAGGTAATCTACTCAGACATGATCATCGAAACAGAAAACATCATGAATAGAAAACCAAATATTATAAAATCAAATAAAGAACTGGTGTTCGAAATCCTCTCTCTTTCGAGAGCCGAATCAGTCGGCTACGCCAAGGGCCATTAAAAAAAAACACATGTATGATGAACTATGAGCGACTTGATTCTTCCTCGGAGGATACGTAGGCAGCCTTCATCGGCACAGTCGCAAATCTAATAAATTTTTTAGTTTACAGCATATATACCGCCTTGAAAGCTCATCAAAAGCCAAAATCAGGTTAGTCCTTTCATTAAAAGTTAAATATTCTTAATACTAACAAAAGCCGAATTCTAACTCGCAAACCTGAGCCGAGTCTAAGAAACTCGCAGAAAGCCGAACTCCTTAGTTCGCAAAAGCTGAGTCTAAGCAACTCGCAGAAAGCCGAACTCCTTAGTTCGCAAAAGCTGAGTCTAAGCAACTCGCAGAAAGCCGAGCAACTAATAAGACTCGCACTAGCATCATGCCTCCTGGCCAGGGGTGTGGTGTTCCTTGCGCATGAGGTGCACATCGTGGTAAGGATAAGCCGAGATCCGTCTCGCACATTCTTCGTGGTAGGCGATAACAAATAAGTCGAGCACATAAGACTCGCATATTCGCCCGCCCTTAGAATAAAGCCGAGCACCCATAAGCCTCGCAAACCGCCTTATGGCAAAATAAAATGAAAAGTCGCTACTTGTTTAAAATTTATCAAGAACAAGCTTAATACAGTAGCACGACTTAGTCACATTCGCGCAATGAAAAGTCGCTACTTGTTTAAAATTTGCCAAGAACAAGCTTAATATAGTAGCACAACTTAGTCACATTCGCGCAATGAAAAGTCGCTACTTGTTTAAAATTTGTCAAGAACAAGCTTAATACAGTAGCGCAACTTAGTTACATTCGCGTAATGAAAGTTGCTACTTGTTTAAAATTTGTCAAGAACAGGTTTTAATACAGTTGGCAGACTTAAATACGTTCGCATAGTGAAAGTCGCTATCTGGTTAAAACTGTTGAAACTAAGATTGGACCTACTTCATTCGCGTAAAAATTGCTATCTGGACGCAATATAAGATCAGGCTTGGATAAACTTAGCATAACTTAAAACTCTCCTCGAGAAAAGAGGATTAAAAGTTTAACAAAATTAAAAAAAATTTATTACAAAGCCAAAATACAAAAGATAAAAGGGGATTAGTCGGCCCCGGTTGACGACTTCTCTGGCTCATGGACCTTCCCGACAATCGCTTCCTGCGTCTTAGAAGCACCATCCAGGGCCGCGATCTCTGCGCTCACAGACTGAACAAGATCAGCGGGAACCGCCTCCGGGATTATTCCGCGATTAGTTCCAAACTGGTCGACATCCCTCGGAACGGGAGGAGGCGAGTCACAGAAAAGGTTGAGAAGGGGATGATGAACTGGTGAGAGGACGAACGTAAGCTCTTCCTTCGTCACTACCTCCATTTCATCCAGTTCTGCAGTCACTGTGACCTCATCGGCGGCAACTTGCTCCAAGACGGTCTGAGGAAACGACACGCCCTCCTCACTGAATTTCATCAGACACTTCTAAAGCCCAGAAATCTGAGCCTGCTTAACTTGCAACGCGACGGCAGCCTCCTGGTCCTTGACGTAGCGTTGGAAGAGGTCAAAATGAGTCTGCGCCTTCGCCCTAACCGCGGCTTCGAGTCTCTCCCTCTCTTTGCAAACCAGATCAGTACAGGACTTCTGCAGCTTCTTCTTCTTCGATTGAAATTTGAAGAGATCAGCTTTCGACTTCTCCTCGGCCTCTTTCAACTTACCCTCGAGGGCCAGGTTATTCACCTCCAATACCCTCTTCTCCTCTTTGATCTTCTTAAGAAGATCATCCCGCTTGGTGACCGCGGCGGCCATCTTCTTCGCACCCCAGGAACTTTCCAAAGCTACGCGATTAGAGGCCGCGATCATCTAAAAACGATAAAGAATCTCGATTAGATCGGCATACCAAAATACGGAATCAAGCAAAGAGAGACTTACATTAGCTTCGGCATGTTTTAGCTTGAGGATAGCGTCTGAATGAGGCAACTCTTCTAAAACCGGCCAGTCTGACTCATTCCCTCTCACGCATGTCAGCATGTCAAAGCAGGCCCGAGGATTGTTAATGAGTGGAACCTCACTTGCATACTGGTAGGCGAAGTTATGAATAGACGGGCGGACTTCCCCTTCTTTCACTTCGCGTCCAGGTCGCACTAAAACGAGCTCCTTGAGGGAAGCAAAGGGTTTATTGCCGGACGAATCAGAGACAGTCCCATTAAATTCATAGAATCGTTTCCACGGGTTTTTGGGCTTCGCTGGTTTATCAGAAGCCGCTATCTCAGTAGAAGCGTCTTCAGCCGACTTGCTCCCTTGGATGCCCTCTTAGCCAATTTCTCCTGACCCGATTTATCTTTCGCAGGCCTCTTTTTAGACGGGACTTTCGGAGGAAGATTAGAAGACGGATTCACCACTAGAGCAACCGACTTCTCGCCGATATCAGAAGACTGACTGCCGCCTTGAGTTAGTGGGAGTACGTCCTTTTATATTAACAGTTTGACTGATGAAGAAGGTTTGGATGAGATCTCCTTGGAGTAGTCAATTGAGTCGATTCTCTTCACCTTGCCCATCCTCTTTGGTTTTATAAGCTGTCCAGGAGCGACCTTCGCTTTGGTATCCCACTTAACTACAATAAAGGGAGAAAATAAATATTACCCATTTAGAACTAGCAAAATGTTGGTCACGAGGCGGTAAAACGAACCTTTGGATATTCGCGGAAGCGTCTTGTTTATTCGATCCCGAGAAAGATCTGACCACTTGCGAAGACCAAGAGATTGGATCTCCTGGAGGATCTGGAAGTAGTTATCCGGAAACGGCTTGAGGAAAGGATGATGCACTGCAATAACAAAAGAGAATTAAGTAAATCATCACATTTAAATGACGGCAAATTTGGGACGACATCTACCAAAATTCGAATTCCAAGACGTCCTGATAAGTTCCCTGTGATCGTCAGGAACAACTAATGGAGACAACTCGACGAAGAAGTAGTATCTCTGCCAATTGTTGATCTTTTTGGGCGCATCCATCACTACACGGTTGCCACTTTTGAGTTTGACCGCGAAGCACCCTGGACTAGTGGTCCTCATTGGGTTGATTGACGTCATTTCTTCAAAGATATTCACAGTTATCGTGATATCAGCTTCGGCACCCAGTACTAAAAGACCCACCATGTGGCGAACCGCGACGGCCGAAAGCTGAGAAATATCAATCTCTCGGTGATGGCAATAGGAGACTAGCAAGTCGGGTAGCGGGAACCAGCAGCGGCAACCCCCGGTGTCAGTATTGATAAAATACGACTCATAAAGAGTCATGTATCCCTCTGGAGGATTCCAAGGACGATCATTTGGAAAGGGAATGAGGAATTTTATCTTCGAATCTGCTCCGCAACCTTGGAGAGTAGACATGACCGACTTCGTGTTAGAACAGGTTTCGAAAACGTTACCAAACACTTCGCTAGGAGCACCCGGTAGCCCAGACGGAGGAATGTCGTCATTATCCGAACCGGTCTGATCAACTTCAGTCTCATCTCCATCTGAATCTCGTAGTCGCGGGACAGCAAAATCATCCCGGCCTGAACTATCAGCGGCATCGGCCTGACGGGATGACTCATGACGACGTTGGAACTCTTCAATTTCACGATGGACGGGATGGCTCCTCAAGTCGGAAGAGGTACTTGAAGATAACGAATCAGACGAAGAAACATGACGACTTGACGGAGAATCCGCGGATGAGACAGTAACAATTTCCTTGTCTTTCTTCTCAGAACAACGAATCAAAGACATGATTTCTGAAGAACAGAGGACGAACACACGCGACGGAAAAATGTTTTGATCTAAGAATCCTAAAAACTTAAGGCGGAGCAACGACGGAAATGATCAGAAAATAAAAACCAGTGGAGAGCAAACTTTACCTTTTGTCTTCTTCACTTGAGCAGGAATGAGGAAGTAAGAAATGAGAGTGGATTACTTATAGTGAAAATGACGGCGTCGAACCCGAGGCAATAATTACCCTAGGCGACGCTTCGTTCCTCACAACTACAACCGGTCCGACCGAAAATCAAACCTGATTTTCCACAAAACCGGTCCAAATCCCCACGATTGGATTCGCCCCGGTCTGAGCAAGGCCAATATCGGCCCGCCAGTTTGGGCCTGAAAGGGAGAAATTATCATAACAACAGATCTGGTCCCACCAAAAGTTACTTCTTAAACCATGAGTTAACTCCTCGTAACGACTGACTTGAATAAGCTCAAGTCGCTGCACTGGGGGGGGGGGCTTATTGTTGGAGTCAAGTTTAGCACCTTCCTAAAAAGGCCTATTCAGGAATTTAGGTTGGCCCAAAGTGGAAAGACGGTTTTATAAGCCCAAGTCGGAAAACTTAGATGTATCCGAAAGGGGCTATGACGGCTTCCATTTAGGGTTAATCAAGGCGACGATTAAAGAAAAAGGCGGTATCAAGATATGGAAAATATCCCGATATTTTCTGACGACATATAAGGAAAATATTCGTATTTATCTTAGTTACCTTTTTAGTTAATTGAGTAAACCGACTTTGTAACTCTAAATAAAGGGGTCTCATATCATTCAATAAACAGACGCTTTTCTCAATATTCTTAAGCCAGAGAGACTTAGAGACAAACCTAATTTCTCTCCGGCGACTTACACAGATTTCTTTACCGGCTTCCATCTCGGAAACACCGGTTATAAACCCTAATTTCCTAATTCTCACCGTGTTCATTAATTCTTCTTTTAGAATCCCTAATTTCAACCCTAAAACTCTTGCTATCTTTGGATAGACCGAGTTAAGATCTTACAATTTGGAGGTGGCTCATAACTGGACTTTGGACTTTGGCAGATGTGATTAAGAATCACAAGAACATAAGACCTTTTTTTTTGACAACGAACAGAAGACTTAGAAACTCTCTTCTAAATTACACCAAGAATGAAATTTAGAATCTTAAGCCGAGGGGTGAAGCAGAGCAAGAGGATACAACTCTTTGGAGGTTTTAAGGAGAATAGTTATAAGAACAGTTTCTCAGATAAAAAAACTTGGCTTCAGATTCAAACAAGTCACAATATATGAGACTGGAATAAGTGCGTATGGTTCAGGTATGGAACCCCAAAATACTCTCTACCCATGTGGTTAACTATTCTTGATAGACTTACTACTGGGGAAAGAATGAAGGCATGAAATGTTAATGCAAATGTGGGCTATGTATTCTGTACAACACAACTAGAAACAAGGCAGCATCTTTGATTTAATTGTGTATTTATAAAGATAATCTGGGAATCTCTGGTCCGAAGTCTGCTATTAAACGAGTTTACTTCAGACTGGGAGGAGCTTATTAGCATCATGTCATGCAATGATCTGGGAAAAACGAAGATGTTTCTACTCATATACACTTTTTAAGCAGCAGTGCATACTTTATGGAGAGAAAGGAACTCAAGAAAGCATGGAAATGAAACAATGTCAGTAGACTCCATTCACAAATTTATTGACAAGGCTGTTCGCAACCGGCTTCTTTCAATATGTTCTGAAAAAGGGTGAGGTTGAGGATGGCTTGCAAACATGGTTTGGCACAAAAGAAGTAAATCTGATTCATTAGTTAGGATCATTTTTTATTTCATTCATTAATTTGATTCAGTTTTAGCAACTTTTTAGTACTACAACATTTAAAGAGTAGCACTTGATGTAAAAATGTCTTTTGATTGAATAAATTTTATATTCGTTGAAAAAAATGAAAATCTATTTAACAAAAAGAAAAAGAAAAAAATAAAAAACCATTGTTAAATAAAAACACTAAATGGGTTAAGCGTTTTGCTACAAGGAAAACAATATAAAATTTAGTTTTTCTAATTATTAAAATAAAAAGATCATGAACTGTGTTATACGAAACATATATAGTATAATTTAGCATCATATTAAAAAAAATAAAGATACTAACACAGTTAACATTTTAAAGTAAAACATCAGTTAGTTGTCATTGTTACATAATAGAGAATCATGTGTTTATTGATAATACATATGTGGTTATATACAAATGTGTACTAAGTTTACAAAGGGTTATACTCGTAATCTAATATTCCCCCTCAGTCGAAGCCGGGTTCAGAAGAATGCTGAGACTGGATCGAAAGTTAGTAACCATGGGTGAAGGAAGACCCTTTGTAAAGATGTATGCATATTGTTGTGATGTCGGGACGTGTAGAACACAACCTGTCCAATTTTGATGCGTTCTCGGACGAAGTGTATGTTTATCTCAACATGTTTAGTTAGTTGATGTTGGACAGGATTTTACGACATGTACACTGCACTGATATTGTCATAGTAGACGATGGGTTATGTCGGGGCAGGAGAGTGTAGCTCAACAAGGAGATTGCAAAGCCAATTTGTCTTTGCGACATCATTGACGACACCTCGATTTTCAACCTCTGCACTAGATTGTGAGACTGTGTGTTGGCGTTTCGACGACCAGGAGATTAAGTTGTCTCCGTGGAAGACGCAGTAGCCAGAGGTTGAACGTCGTGTTGAGAGACACCCTGCCCAGTCTGCGTCAGAGTACGCGACCATACCTGTTTTTGCGTTGTAATAGAGTTGAAATCCGTGTTGGAGAGTTCCTTTGACGTATCGGAGTATGCGTTTCAATGCATTGAGGTGTGACTTTCTCTGGTCATGCATGTAAAGGCATGTTTATTGGACTGCAAGCATAATGTCTGGTCGGGTGAAAGTTAGGTATTGAAGTGCTTTGGCCAAGCTACGATGTAGTGTCAAATCATCGAAAGGTGCTCCATCTCCATCCTCTAATTTCCTTCGAGTATCAGCCGGTGTGGTGCAAGAGTTACATGTTGTCATCTGAGCTCGTTGAAGGATCTCTTTTGCGTATATTTGTTGATCAAGGAACAAGCCACTTTTCTTCCGTGTTACTCGTATGCCAAAGAAGTAATGGACATCACCAAGATCCGTCATTGAAAATTCTGAGTACATAGATTTGATGATCGACTGAAGCAGTTCGGGAGATGATATTGAGAGTATCATGTCATCGACGTAAAGAAGTAGATATGCTAGGCCAGCCGAAGTGTTACGAACGAACAGAGACGCATCAGAGATGATCTGTTTGAAACCAATGTTGTTTACAAATTGAGAAAATCTGTTGTACTATGCCTTGGGTGCTTGTTTTAGTCCGTAGAGAGAACGGTGAAGGGGAAAAACATGGTACGGTTTTGATTGGTCATGAAACCCGGGTGGCTAGTGCATATGCACTATTTCTTCAAGATTGTCGTGTAAAACGTCTTTTTACGTCAAGTTGCTGTAGTGGTCAGTCTCATTTGATGACCAAGTCAAGTACCAAGCGAGCTGTAGCAGGCTTGACACGGGGCTGAATGTCTCTTCACAGTTTATGCTAATTTATTGTGATTTTCCGTTTGATACTAAGCGAGCCTTGTAGTGCGATAGGTTCCCTTTTGCATCGTACTTGTGCCTGAATAGCCACATAGAATTCACAATATTAGTAGGAAAAGGTCGTGGAACCAAGCTCCATGTCTTTGTTTTAATTAAAGTATTATATTCCTCATTCATGGGACCAATTTGAACCATCTAAGGCTTTGAGGTGTGAGGAAGGTAGAGGAAAAAGAATGGTGGAAAGGAGAGGCATTGGCTTTGAGGTTTTCTAATTCCATGTTTATTCCGTGTTTTTATAGAGTGGCGAACTGGAGGTTGAAGAGCTTGATCGAGAACAATTTGTGAGGCAGTAGTGTTGTTGTTATCGGTAGTGGTATGAGTGGTAGGAGCTGGAGCAGTGGGAGGTGGAGCTGATGCAGTTTGAGGAGGAGTTGAAGTGATGAGATTTTTATGGAGAGTGGAGTGTATTGAAGGTGAAGAAAGCGAGGTATAAGCTGTGTTTGTGTCTGGTAGAGATGAGTTGAATGGAAAATATGCTCATAGAAGATAACATGTCTTGAGAGAATGATTTTTCTAGAGGTTAGATCAGGACATCAATTGCTTTTGTGATGGATGGGGTATCCTAGAATGATACACGGAGTGGAGAGAGGTGACAATTTATTGGCAGAAGTAGGAAGGAGATTGGGATATAAAAGTGACCCAAAGTTCTTAAGTGATCGTGGAAACCAGTTTCCCAAAAAGTTTGGTGAACGGGATTTCGTTATTGATCGATGAAGATGGAATGATATTGAAAATGTAGGCTGCCATATGAATTTACTCAACCCAATAGGTAGGAGGCATATTTTCTTAGAAAAGGAGCGTTCTAATTGAATTAGTAAGTGTACGTAGAATACGTTCCGCCTAATAATCGTTTTATTGTGATGTATAAGAGCAAGAGAAACAAGGAGATATGCCCTGAGATGAGAGATGGTTTAGGAACTGAAGGTTGTTATATTCACCTCCGTTGTCACACTTTAGATATTTTATTTTTTCCAAAGTGATTTTCGATATAGGCAGTGATGTGTAAGAAGGTAGAGAAGACTTCACTTTTACGTTTAATGGAAAAACCCATTAAAAATGGTTGTAATGACAAGATGAATGACAATATTTTATTCCGCTGATACTTGAGATTGGAGAGGTCCAAACATCCGAATGTATTATTTCAAAGGATTGAGAAACAGAACAAACAATAGATTGAAAAGGGAGCCGAACATGTTTCCCGGGCTGACAAGCCTGATACGGGGACATGTCGGTACTGTCACATCGGAGAAGCGGAGTCTGTGTGCGAAGGTCCTTAACAGAGAAACCAAAAGGTTCAAACTCAATAGAAACCCAATTTTCATTAGCAAATTGTCTGACAGAGATAAGATTTTTTTAATTATGGAAGGACAAACTAGAACATTTTTAGATGAAGAGGCCGAGTTTTTGAAGAGAGGAAAGTGTGACCAATGGAAGTATTCGTAAGAGATGATCTGTTATTGACGGTCACTGAGGGTGTTATGCTCGAAATAAAAGAACTATGAAGTGTACCTGGCTGTGATGTGAGGTGAGCTGTAGCTCCAGTGTCCATGTACCAGCCGAAATCATTTAGTTCTGTCATCGTCATTGTTCCAAAAGTTTGAACCAAAAACTGAGGAATCGTCATTGTTTGTGTTGAAGTTGCATCACCAGTCGTGTTTGGACGCGCACCGAGGATTTCTGAATTTGACGGTGGTACAGTGGAGACATGGCACACCACATGTGATGGGTTATACCATGGAGGCTGTTGAGACCACTGGTGACGTGGTTGATGCTGCCATTGTGGAGGAGGAGATTGCCATTGTTTTGGTGACCAGTTAGTCCACTAGTTGTTGTTACTGCCTCGTCCTCTGCCATTGTTGTGTCTTCCTCTGCCTCTACCACGATAGTTGTTGTTGTTTTGGCCACGAGGATCAGAGTAGTTCTGATATGACTGAGCAGTGCTTTGGTTGTATCCAGACGATGCATAAAGTATAGTGGACAAAGAGGAGTTGTTGAGTGACGTAGCGGTTATCTTTGTTGGCTTGTTCAGGCATTGTTCCTCCAATATAAGCATCTGTCTGGCCTCAGAAAAATAGGGAAAAGGTATTCGATGTTTGATGACATTGTGGATGTTATCAAACTTGTCGGATAAACCGTTAAGAAGATGCATCACAAGGGATCTTTCTGTGACTGGTGCCTCCACGTTGTGCAGAAGTTCAGAAAGAGTCTTTAGCTTCTTACAGTACTCGTGAGCAGACATATCTCCAATGGTGAGAGCTTTCATCTCATTGTCAATCTGGATCGCTCGAGCTTCTTTGTTATCACAAAACAGATTTTCAATTGTGATCCACAGTTCTCTGGCTGTGTATCGTTGAGAGAGGTTGAGATGGTGCGTAGATCCACATTTTGACGAGACAGCCTCGTTCCTGCCATGGTGTGTCTTCGAGATTTGGGACGTGTCGTCAAGATGACCTGAAACTCCAAAGGTGAGACAGGGTGTCTCTACCAATTCACGCCATACGTCTTAGTCCATCTTAGTCAAATCAATAGTGATGGGGATGTATGACTTGATGTGGGTAACACCGAAAGCTTTTTCTGTATTAGCTGCCACCATTGAGTTTGCTTAAGAAGAAGAGATCGATGATTATGAGAGAGGTGAGTTAAAGGAGAAGCATGAAGAGACATAGATTTGAAAGAGAGAAGATTAAAGAAAAAGACGACGATTAAAGAAAAAGGCGGCATCAAGATATGGAAAATATCCTGATATTTTCTGACGACATCTAAGGAAAATATTCGTATTTATCTTAGTTACCTTTTTAGTTAATTGAGTAAACCGACTTTGTAACTCTATATAAAGGGGTCTCATATCATTCAATAAACGGGCGCTTTTCTTAATATTCTTAAGCCAGAGAGATTTAGAGACAAACCTAATTTCTCTCCGGCGACTTACACAGATTTCTTTACCGGCTTCCATCTCGGAAACACCGGTTATAAACCCTAATTTCCTAATTCTCACCGTGTTCATTAATTCTTCTTTTAGAATCCCTAATTTCAACCCTAAAACTCTTGCTATCTTTGGATAGACCGAGTTAAGATCTTACAATCTGGGGGTGGCTCATAACTGGACTTTGGACTTTGGCAGATGTGATTAAGAATCACAAGAACATAAGACTTTTTTTTTTTTGACAACGAACAGAAGACTTAGAAACTCTCTTCTAAATTACACCAAGAATGAAATTTAGAATCTTAAGCCGAGGGGTGAAGCAGAGCAAGAGGATACAACTCTTTGGAGGTTTAAGGAGAATAGTTATAAGAACAGTTTCTCAGATAAAAAAACTTGGCTTCAGATTCAAACAAGTCACAATATATGAGACTGGAATAAGTGCGTATGGTTCAGGTATGGAACCCCAAAATACTCTCTACCCATGTGGTTAACTATTCTTGATAGACTTACTACTGGGGAATGAATGAAGGCATGAAATGTTAATGCAAATGTGGGCTATGTATTCTGTACAACACAACTAGAAACAAGGCAGCATCTTTGATTTAATTGTGTATTTATAAAGATAATCTGGGAATCTCTGGTCCGAGGTCTGCTATTAAACGAGTTTACTTCAGACTGGGAGGAGCTTATTAGCATCATGTCATGCAATGACCTGGGAAAAACGAAGATGTTTCTACTCATATACACTTTTTAAGCAGCAGTGCATACTTTATGGAGAGAAAGGAACTCAAGAAAGCATGGAAATGAAACAATGTCAGTAGACTCCATTCACAAATTTATTGACAAGGCTGTTCGCAACCGGCTTCTTTCAATATGTTCTGAAAAAGGGTGAGGTTGAGGATGGCTTGCAAACATGGTTTGGCACAAAAGAAGTAAATCTGATTCATTAGTTAGGATCATTTTTTATTTCATTCATTAATTTGATTCAGTTTTAGCAACTTTTTAGTACTACAACATTTAAAGAGTAGCACTTGATGTAAAAATGTCTTTTGATTGAATAAATTTTATATTCGTTGAAAAAAATGAAAATCTATTTAACAAAAAGAAAAAGAAAAAAATAAAAAACCATTGTTAAATAAAAACACTAAATGGGTTAAGCGTTTTGCTACAAAGAAAACAATATAAATTTTAGTTTTTATAATTATTAAAATAAAAAGATCATGAACAGTGTTATATGAAACATATATAGTATAATTTAGCATCATATTAAAAAAAATAAAGATACTAACACAGTTAACATTTTAAAGTAAAACTTTAGTTAGTTGTCATTGTTACATAATAGAGAATCATGTGTTTATTGATAATACATATGTGGTTATATACAAATGTGTACTAAGTTTACAAAGGGTTATACTCGTAATCTAATATTCCCCCTCAGTCGAAGCCGGGTTCAGAAGAATGCTGAGACTAGATCGAAAGTTAGTAACCATGGGTGAAGGAAGACCCTTTGTAAAGATGTATGCATATTGTTGTGATGTCGGGACGTGTAGAACACAACCTGTCCAATTTTGATGCGTTCTCGGACGAAGTGTATGTTTATCTCAACATGTTTGGTTAGTTGATGTTGGACAGGATTTTACGACATGTACACTGCACTGATGTTGTCATAGTAGACGATGGGTTATGTCGGGGCAGGAGAGTGTAGCTCAACAAGGAGATTGCAAAGCCAAGTTGTCTTTGCGACATCATTGACGACACCTCGATTTTCAACCTCTGCACTAGATTGTGAGACTGTGTGTTGGCGTTTCGACGACCAGGAGATTAAGTTGTCTCCGTGGAAGACGCAGTAGCCGGAGGTTGAGCGTTGTGTTGAGGGACACCCTGCCAAGTCTGCGTCAGAGTACGCGACCATACCTGTTTTGTGTTGTAATAGAGTTGAAATCCGTGTTGGAGAGTTCCTTTGACGTATCGGAGTATGCGTTTCAATGCATTGAGGTGTGACTTTCTCGGGTCATGCATGTAAAGGCATATTTTTTGGACTGCAAGCATAATGTCTGGTCGGGTGAAAGTTAGGTATTGAAGTGCTTTGGCCAAGCTACGATATAGTGTCAAATCATCGAAAGGTGCTCCATCTCCAGCCTCTAATTTCCTTCGAGTATCAGCCGGTGTGGTGCAAGAGTTACATGTTGTCATCTGAGCTCGTTGAAGGATCTCTTTTGCGTATATTTGTTGATCAAGGAACAAGCCGCTTTTCTTCCGTGTTACTCGTATGCCAAAGAAGTAATGGACATCACCAAGATCCGTCATTGAAAATTCTGAGTACAAAGATTTGATGATCGACTGAAGCAGTTCGGGAGATGATGATGTGAGTATCATGTCATCGACGTAAAGAAGTAGATATGCTAGGCCAGCCGAAGTGTTACGAACGAACAGAGACGCATCAGAGATGATTTGTTTGAAACCAATGTTGTTTGCAAATTGAGAAAATCTGTTGTACTATGCCTTGGGTGCTTGTTTTAGTCCGTAGAGAGAACGGTGAAGGGGAAAAACATGGTACGGTTTTTATTGGTCATGAAACCCGGGTGGCTAGTGCATATGCACTATTTCTTCAAGATTTTCGTGTAAAAACGTCTTTTTACGTCAAGTTGCTGTAGTGGTCAGTCTCATTTGATGACCAAGTCAAGTACCAAGCGAGTTGTAGCAGGCTAGACACGGGGCTGAATGTCTCCTCACAGTCTATGCTAATTTATTGTGATTTTCCGTTTGATACTAAGCGAGCCTTGTAGCGCGATAGGTTCCCTTTTGCATCGTACTTGTGCCTGAATAGCCACATAGAATTCACAATATTAGTAGGAAAAGGTCGTGGAACCAAGCTCCACGTCTTTGTTTTAATTAAAGTATTATATTCCTCATTCATGGGACCAATTTGAACCATCTAAGGCTTTGAGGTGTGAGGAAGGTAGAGGAAAAAGAATGGTGGAAAGGAGAGGCATTGGCTTTGAGGTTTTCTAATTCCATGTTTATTCCGTGTTTTTATGGAGTGGCGAACTGGAGGTTGAAGAGCTTGATCGAGAACAATTTGTGAGGCAGTAGTGTTGTTGTTATCGGTAGTGGTATGAGTGGTAGGAGCTGGAGCAGTGGGAGGTGGAGCTGATGCAGTTTGAGGAGGAGTTGAAGTGATGAGATTTTTATGGAGAGTGGAGTGTGTTGAAGGTGAAGAAAGCGAGGTATAAGCTGTGTTTGTGTCTGGTAGAGATGAGTTGAATGGAAAATATGCTCATAGAAGATAACATGTCTTGAGAGAATGATTTTTCTAGAGGTTAGATCAAGACATCATTTGCTTTTGTGATGGATGGGGTATCCTAGAATGATACACGGAGGGGAGAGAGGTGACAATTTATTGGCAGAAGTAGGAAGGAGATTGGGATATAAAAGTGACCCAAAGTTCTTAAGTGATCGTGGAAACCGGTTTCCCAAAAAGTTTGGTGAACGGGATTTCTTTATTGATCGATGAAGATGGAATGATATTGAAAATGTAGGCTGCCATATGAATTTCCTCAACCCAATAGGTAGGAGGCATATTTTCTTAGAAAAGGAGCGGTCTAATTGAATTGGTAAGTGTACGTAGAGTACGTTCCGCCTAATTATCGTTTTATTGTGATGTATAAGAGCAAGAGAAACGAGGAGATATGCCCTGAGATGAGAGATGGTTTAGGAACTGAAGGTTGTTATATTCACCTCTGTTGTCACACTTTAGATATTTTATTTTTTCCAAAGTGATTTTCGATATAGGCAGTGATGTGTAAGAAGGTAGAGAAGACTTCACTTTTACGTTTTAATGGAAAAACCCATTAAAAATGGTTGTAATGACAAGATGAATGACAATATTTTATTCCGCTGATACTTGAGATTGGAGAGGTCCAAACATCCGAATGTATTATTTCAAAGGATTGAGAAACAGAACAAACAATAGATTGAAAAGGGAGCCGAACATGTTTCCCGGGCTGACAAGCCTGATACGGGGACATGTCGGATTTATTGCAATGAATTGAACCATAAGAAATGAGACTTTGAATGATAGAGTTTCCCGGATGCCCCAATCTACGATGCCAAATATTGAATGTGGAGGTGGATGAAATGAGAGCTTGAATGGATTGTGGTTGTGACAACGAATATGAAACAAAGTATAAGGGGTCGGTACTGTCACATCGGAGAAGCGGAGTCTGTGTGCGAAGGTCCTTAACAGAGAAACCAAAAGGTTCAAACTCAATAGAAACCAAATTTTCATTAGCAAATTGTCTGACAAAGATAAGATTTTTTTAATAATGGAAGGACAAACTAGAACATTTTTAGATGAAGAGGCCGAGTTTTTGAAGAGAGGAAAGTGTGACCAATGGAAGTAGTCGTAAGAGATGATCTGTTATTGACGGTCACTGAGGGTGTTATGCTCGAAATAAAAGAACTATGAAGTGTACCTGACTGTGATGTGAGGTGAGCTGTAGCTCCAGTGCCCATGTACCAGCCGAAATCATTTAGTTCTGTCATCGTCATTGTTCCAAAAGTTTGAACCAAAAACCGAGGAATCGTCATTGTTTGTGTTGAAGTTGCATCACCAGTCGTGTTTGGACGCGCACCGAGGATTCCTACATTTGACGGTGGTACCGTGGAGACATGACACACCACATGTGATGGGTTATACCATGGAGGCTGTTGAGACCACTGGTGACGCGGTTGATGCTGCCATTGTGGAGGAGGAGATTGCCATTGTTTTGGTGACCAGTTAGTCCACTAGTTGTTGTTACTGCCTCGTCCTCTGCCATTGTTGTGTCTTCCTCTGCCTTTACCACGATAGTTGTTGTTGTTTTGGCCACGAGGATCATAGCAGTTCTGATATGACTGAGCAGTGCTTTGGTTGTATCCAGACGATGCATAAAGTATAGTGGACAAAGAGGAGTTGTTGAGTGACGTAGCGGTTTTCTTTGTTGGCTTGTTCAGGCATTGTTCCTCCAAAATAAGCATCGGTCTGGCCTCAGAAAAATAGGGAAAAGGTATTCGATGTTTGATGACATTGTGGATGTTATCAAACTTGTCGGATAAACCGTTAAGAAGATGCATCACAAGGGATCTTTCTGTGACTGGTGCCTCCACGTTGTGCAGAAGTTCAGAAAGAGTCTTTAGCTTCTTACAGTACTCATGAGCAGACATATCTCCAATGGTGAGAGCTTTCATCTCATTGTCAATCTGGATCGCTCGAGCTTCTTTGTTATCACAAAACAGATTTTCGATTGTGATCCACAGTTCTCTGGCTGTGTATCGCGGAGAGAGGTTGAGATGGTGCGTAGATCCACATTTTGACGAGACAGCCTCGTTCCTGCCATGGTGTGTCTTCAAGATTTGGGACGTGTCGTCAAGATGACCTGAAACTCCAAATGTGAGACAGGGTGTCTCTACCAATTCACGCCACACGTCTTAGTCCATCTTAGTCAAATCAATAGTGATGGGGATGTATGACTTGATGTGGGTAACACCGAAAGCTTTTTCTGTATTAGCTGCCACCATTGAGTTTGCTTAAGAAGAAGAGATCGATGATTATGAGAGGTGAGTTAAAGGAGAAGCATGAAGAGACATAGATTTGAAAGAGAGAAGAGGCGGCTCTTTTTAGGTTTTAGTGAAAAAGGCTTTGATACCATGTTACATAATAGAGTATGTGTGTTTATGGATAATACATGTGTGCTTATATACAAATGTGTACTAAGTTGACAAAGGGTTATAATCGTAATCAAATAGTCATATGATAGCTTCAAATGGAGGATTGGAGATAAGTCTCCATCGGATAAATTCTCTTCTCAAGAGGTTTGGCATTATCTTAACATGGCTGGACCGAGAGTAGATTGGTTTGAGGCAGTATGGTTTTCGGGGAGAGTTCCTAAACATGCATTCACCACTTGGCTCGCAGCTCATAATCGATTAACTATTTGCGACAGGCTAAGATCTTGTGGCTTAGTACGTTAGACTTGTAATTTTTTGGGCTGTTCGCATTACTCTGGGCCGCGAACTGTTTGTAAGGGCAACATTTTTTTTTTTGTCAACAAGAGTAAAACTAAAGAAACCTATTTCTCACTAATCCAGCTTGGCGGCTCCGGTCCAACGTGGATTGAATATGATGGTCTTAGACGGGCACTCCGTGCTAATCTTTCTGCCATCATGTTTTTTGTGCGCGGTACATGATTGAGTTCAAAAGTTGTAAAAAACGCCCTCCTTGCTTGGAACTCGTCTAAGTGAATCGAGAAAACTGGCCATTCGTCTGGTTCCGACACTATCTTCACCAATTCTGAACAGTCTGTTGCAAATGTGATGTGCTGATATCTGTGAAACTTCATGCATTCCATAGCCCATACCAGAGCTTCAAATTCTGCATGTAGTGGTGATAAACTGGCTCTGATATTCATTGCCCCCATCAATACATTTACATCTCTCTCATAACCACTAAACCATCCTTGTCTTGAGAACTGATCACCCTCTTTCCAAGATCCATCCACAAAACACCATTGTCTTGTAGGTATCAGATCCATTTCAATATTTTCCCCACCTAATGATCCTGGTATTGTTTCTTTGACCTCATTTAATTGTGCATCTCCCCATGTAACAGATTCTGCTTCTGCCAATCTTAAGGTTTCCCGAGGGTCTCGGTCAGTATGACCATATATCATATCATTCCTGCTCTTCCAAATATACCATAGTATCCAGGGATAGATATCCATCGCCTTATCCGAGGGTAATCTCCAGAACAAATAATCCATATTTGTATAGATAGACCCCGTCGGAAAAACACTGGGTTTGTCGGTATGTGGGATAATGCCCAAGTTTGAACCGCTGGTGAACATTCAAATAAAACATGATTTATCGATTCTTCATCTGCACCACGCCGAGCACAACATATGTCACACTTTATCCCTCTCCCCCTCAAATTTTTCGCCACTGATAAACATCCTGATAACGCTTGCCATATAAAATGCCTAATCTTGGGTGTACATTTGACCTTCCACGAAAAAGCTTGTAACTTATTGATACTTGGCTCCAGGATAGGAACAACTTCATCTTTATTGATAAACTCTCTCTCCAACTTATACCCCAATTTCACCGTATATCTTCCAGATTTCGTAGGAAACCATCTCAATGAGTCTGGTCTATTATTCCTACTAAAAGGGATACTGAGGATCAAAGCCACATCCTCTGGTGCTATAACCGTCTCCAGTAGTTGTATGTTCCACATTTTGTTATGATGGTCAATCAACTGGTCAACAGTCACTAACACATTATGCGAATCTATTTTTTGAGTTGCTGGTCTCGGGCGATAGATGGTATCCACGGATCATTCCATATAGAAATAGATTTCCCTGTTCCCACCCTTTTGATAAGTCCTTTTGTAACCAGAGGCCTAGCCGATGTAATACTCCTCCAACGATATGATGCTGAGTATGATCTTATTGGATCCAGAGGACCCGCATGCCTAAAATATCTTCCTTTAAAAACTTTCGAGAAAAGGATACCCGACTTATCAATTAGTTTCCATAGCTGTTTCGCTAAAAAAGCTGTGTTCACATCCCGAAAAGGTCTAAAGCCAATTCCACCATCTCCTTTCTCTCGGCAAATTTTGTCCCAAGACATCCAATGCATACCTGAACTCGTTCCACCCGTACTCCACTAGAAATTTGACACTATACTTGTTAATTTCGTAGTAATCTTCTTTGGTAACCGGTAACATGAAATTACATGATTTGGTAAAGCCGTCGCGACAGGTTTTATCATAACCTCCTTTCCACCCCGTGATAGTAGTTTCGTCGTCCAGCCATTGACTCTTCCATGAAGTCTATCTTGTAGGAAACTAAAAACCTGTGTCTTGGGTCCACTTAGACTCTCTGGAATACCCAGATATGACCCCATTCCACCCATCGTTGTGATGCCTAGTAAGGCTTTCACCTCCTCACGGACTGCAGGCTCAACCGTACGTTCAAACTGCAGTGAGGACTTCGCAAAGTTAATTTGCTGACCCGAGACATTCTCGTAGGCCTTAAGTATATATAGAATCGCCTGACACTCCTCCTTATTAGCTTTGCAGAAAAATAAACTATCGTACGCAAACATCAGGTGAGATATAGAGGGACATGCTCTTGCCACCTTTAGGCCTGTCAGTTGTTTTTCGCGCTCCGCTTTCTTTATATTCGCAATCAATGCTTCCGTGCATAAAATAAATAAATATGGTGATAGAGGATCACCTTGTCGCAAACCTCTCTGTGGTGTTATAAACTCCCGTGGTTGTCCATTAATGAGAACCTTATATTGAACCGTAGTTATACATCACATTATCCGATGAACACATTGGTCATGGAATCCCATCTTCCTTAACAGCTTCTCAATGAATGCCCATTCAAGTCTATCATAAGCTTTACTCATGTCCGTTTTAATTGCCATAAATTTACCCTTACATGATGGGTTCGTCCGTAATCCATGAAACATCTCCTGAGCTATTAAGATATTATCTGAGATTAAACGTCCTGCAACAAAGGCAGATTGCGTCTCCGAAACCAATCTTGGTAGTAGTCGCTTCAATCTTTGACATAACACCTTTGATATAATCTTGTAACCCACATTACAAAGACTAATGGGGCGCAACTCCGTCATCCTGCTCGGTCGTTCCGTCTTCGGAATAATACAAATATTCGTCATATTCATTCTTGTATCCAGCTCCCCATAAGGAAATCATTTACGAAGCGAATAACATTTAGTTGCAGGTTATTAATACAAAGTACTTCCTAGCAAAAAAGAAAGTCATGTGATAATATTTTTAAAAATAGTTACACGAGAGAGAGAGATGGCATAATCAAGACAACATGGACGATTAGAAGGTGATCAATTGGTGAAGGGCACAACATGGACCCCAAGTTGATTAATCATGTTACTTGATTTTCCATGGAATCCAACAATTTTAAAGCCTTCTTTGTAGAGTAAAAAGCTTGAGGCAGATACGAATCCAACGGGCATAGATGTTCGTTTGTTCGTCGTAAACCTAAGCATAGTTATAACTTCAACTTCACTTCCAATTACTTTGTCGTAACAACCATCCACGGACGTAATGTATTCACTTGGATATTCGATCTCAAACTGCCAAAAACACATGTCAAGATCAACATTTTAAACACAAACCCCCCAAAAAAGAAGAAACTGACCTCTTTGACTTCAAGTGGTGTGGTGTTTCCATGATCTTCACCAATAAAAATACGAGTGTCCCTTCCGTATACAACCTTTAGGAATGTGATACAATTGTCGCCTTTTCCTACGTATAACTTTCTAACACCTTCAAAAACACCGTCGTCCCATGCTTCTCCTCGAAGACCACCTTGTGCTCGTAGTTTCTCTGCAGTAGGAGGAGGCATGGGAGAAAAATATGCTCCAATAGAAACAAGATCACGATCATCGTGGCGTCCATGGAACCCTACCACAGCACTACCTTTGCGCTCCAACACAAATTTGGTACCATAAACGATTCCAAATGTCGGGGAGGTTCTCCCTTCTGATGATTTGAAGATCAATGAGGTAACCCTCGTCTTGCCAGGCCCAAATCTTTTGAAAGTCCCCTCTACATATGTAATCACTTCATTTGGATAGTCGAGCTCAAACTGCAATAGAATCAGACTTCTCATTAAAAAAATTATAAAAATATATATAATGATTTTGGTATGGGATGATAATTGGCAAAAATACACATGTTGCAAATAAATGGTGCACTTTATCATCGGATAAAATAACATGATAAAAGCATGCAAAATAAAATGCACTACTTTATTTTAGGAAATCTCCTCGGCGGATTTTGCTAGTAGAAACCAAAATATGATCCCATTATTTAATGTATTAGATATAATCGATGAATATATTTCAAATTTGCAGGATCATAACCTCTTCTTCTTCTCCATCATCTTGTATACTTCGCCACCCATGTTGACGCTCTACAACTGAGCGGCCGTGGTAGTGAAACGTGATACACTTTACGTTAGTGGTATTATAATTAACATACACCGTTCTTATGCTTTCGAAAACACCATCATCCCAGTAAATGCCTTCAGAACCACCATGGCGTTCCGATTTGGTAAGAGATACCGTTGTGAAATATGCTCCAAGAGAGTTGAGATTCTTGTCAGCATATCCATGAAAGCCAATGATTTTTTTACCCTTGTCTGCAAGTAAAAACTTCTTACCCTTTTCATATCCTAACACATCTGAAGTCTTGAGGTTAGTTGTGAATTGAAGTGCTTGAATTACACCAGATGCATCATCGTAGTAACCCTCTACGTGAACCAAATGTTCATTGTTGAGATGGTTTATCTCAAACTGCCAAAAAAAGAATTGATGAACACAAAAGCATTATAAATATTCGGACAAAATGTCCCTCATTGCAAAAGATCATTAGTAATACAAAAAATCACAAACTGCATAAAATCTCATACATAGTAATACATGCGTATTTTCTAATGTATACCGTCTGTGTGAAGCCGCTACCCGAGAGACCATGGACTGGTCCATCTTGGGATTTTCCACTATTGACATAATCAAATTTGATGTATTGAATGCCTTCAAAACCACCTCGTACATGAATCTTTGTTATACATTCATGGTCAGCTCCATCATCCCACTGATGGCCTCCCTTGCTTCCTTTGGCTTCCAATCTATTAGGATGAATCAAAGTGAAGTATGCTCCAATGGAGATGATGTTTCTCTTCCTCATGTATCCATGAAACCCACAGATCTGCTTTCCCTTGACTTCAAGTGTAAACTTATTACCAATGTCATATCCAATCAGTTCTGAAATCCTGAAATTAGTTATGAATTGAAGTCCTTGAATGTAACCGGATTCATGGTCGTAGTAACCCTCAACAGATTCGAGATATTCATTTCTGAGATGGTTAATCTCAAACTGAAAAAGAAAGTTGAAAACAAATATTATAAATTAGTTTAATCCGTCATAAAATGCAAAATAAAAAAAAAAAAAAAAAAAAAATTCATAGGGGAAACTCTGACATACCATCTCTATGAAACCTCTATGCCGACGACCAACAAGTGATCCAAATTTAAGCTGTCCATTCTTTACATATTCAAATTCCATGTAATGAATGCCTTGAAGACCACCTCCAACAAAAATCTTGGAGACACCGTCATGGCGTGATCCATCATCGAATGTAGAGCCATTTGTGCTACCTATGGCTTCCAGTTTCTGTGCCATCACCAACTGATTTTAATCTTGATACAAAGAGAAAGAGTATTGAATTAGTCTCAAGTACTCTCAAGTCATTAAACTGCATACTCCGACAGGCATGTGTTTCTTCAATTATGTTGGGAATTTGATAGAGAAAAATACCCTTTCACGATGACAAGGATCCAGTATGTTCAATATTGAATAAAGGATATAATTGAAGATACAGGGGACAAAATTTTAATCAGCAACATTTCATGTTGTACATGGACAAGTTCTTAATAAAATTGTCCAATTTGGACCAGCTGATATTCAGATTTCGTAAGATTTTTTAGGCTAAAAGATAAAGAAATCTGAAATATTGGAGAGAGAGGGATAGAGAGATAACCTTGGTTGCTGAGGAGAGAAGAAGACTTGACAATCGGAGATTAATGTGGTGAACAATTGATCATGGTTAATCCATAGAGGGAGACATGATCATGTCTTTATAAATTTTGATACAAGCTACGTATTGATTGGGTCACAAGTCTATATATTTCTGCAAGTGACCAAGTGTACAATTCTTTTATTATATATACGACTACTTATTCCCAAGGGCAATATTATATAAGCATGTTAATTAAGAACTTAATCATGATATTAGTATTGATTACAAAAATTACAATATTGGCGCCAGACTCGCAATTGTATCACCATTTATATTCCAGCCAGGTAGAATGCTATTGTGGATTATCGATAGTAAATTGTAACGTCCAGACCGCTTCCATCTATGGGTCTCACGTTCGTTCTCTTAGATCATTGGCACATTCTCGTCTAATGGTCGATTTATTATTTTTGGAAGGTTCGAAAGACTTGTTTACTCTTTCAGCAATCACCACATGACTGTTTTCGTGCCTTTTCTCGATAGCACGAAGTAAGTCACCCATCTTCAACTTTTCAACCTCATTCACGTTTAACTCTAGAATTTTCTTTGGACAAGTGATCGAAAAGGTAAGTGCACTTGGTGAAATAGGTAGCCAAATCAATTCTACTAGGCCTTTGTGCATATATCACAAAACAAGATGTTACAATCACTCCCTCTCACAGAGTGCAACGCCCTCATCGTGAAACATGATTGTTATCTTTGACGGTGTGAGCCCTCACTGATTCCACACGCGTCCGCGGATTAAACTTTGATACCACTTGTAATGCCCCGACTGCCTCTGTCCGTGGATCCCACGCCCACTCTCTCTTACCATTGGCCCACCGTCATTCGAAGGCTGATTTGTTATTTTTGAGAGGCTAGAAAGACTTGTTTACTGTCCATGCAATCACCACCTGACCATTCCCCGTGCTTTTTCCTCACTCGCATGATACCGCAAATTACTTTTCGATAGGTCAATCATCCTTCAACTAATCCAACTCAAGCATGCTTACCTCTGGACAAGTGACCAAAAACGTAAATGCACTTTGGTGACATAGGTAGCCAAAAAAATTCTTTTAAAAATCTCTGACCACTACAAGAAAACTGTCGTTTTACGACTGAAAGTTGCGACTACATACGTGGTCGCAAATATCCCGACTAATTTGCGACTACTGAGTGACTTTTAAGCGACCGATAAAAAGTAGTCGTAAATAAGTCACATATATGTGACCGCATAAAAGGAGTCGTACATCAGTCGCTATTTTGCGACTGATTTACGACTATCGTGTTGTCGTAAACTCGTAGTCGCTATTTGGTCGCGGATTTTGCGATTACTTAGCGACTGGTTTTTATAGGTTGCAATTCAGACGCTATTCGGTTGTAAAAAGTCAGTCACCCACGTGTTTTAAGTGTGTTCGGGTTGGTGTACTAACTTTTTGCGACTTGTTTTAGCAGTCGCTAAGTAGTCTCTAATTAGTCGCATTTCAGTCGCAAAATGGGCTATATATAACCCTTCGACCTCTCATATACTCATTCACACAAATGCTCATATACTCCCTCTCTATCTTACGAATCTAATTAAAAAAAAAAATTCTTCAACCCTTTCTCATACAATGTCGGGATTCTATCATGGTCAGGAATGGATGTATCAGAGGCTAAATCCAGAGACAGGAACTTTCTCGGCGGAGTTCGAAATGGGGGTCGATCAATTCATGGCATTTGCAGGCAATCAACCTTTTGCGCTAAGCAATAATGGTAGGTTTTTCTGTCCTTGCACTTTCTGCCTAAATGAGAAAGTTATCTCGGGGAACAAAATTTGGAATCATTTGTTAGGAAGAGGATTTATGGAAGATTATGATATTTGGTATAAGCATGGGGAGGAAATTGATGTGGCTTTAGGACCGAGTTATGTTAATATGACGCAAGAAGATGATGTCGTAGAAGATAGATATGTTGATATGGTGAATGATGCGTTTCGTGATAGTGTGAATTTTGATAGTTATTAAAATGTTGAAGAACCGGTACGTAACCATTCCAAAAAATTCTACGACTTGTTAGATGGGGCAAGAAATCCGTTATATGATGGTTGTCGTGAAGGTCACTCTCAGTTATCCTTAGCCGCACGGGTCATGCAGAACAAGACGGACTACAATATGTCTGAAAAGTCTGTGGATTCATGGTGTGAGGTGTTGACTGATTATCTACCACAAGGAAACCAGTCAACCGGATCCCACTATGAGACAGAAAAGTTGATGCGCAACTTAGGTCTCCCATATCATACAATTGATGTATGTATTAACAATTGTATGATCTTCTGGAAAGAAGACGAAAAATGGGATAAGTGTCAATTTTGTGGTTCGCCAAGACGGAAGCCGTAGAACCAAAATAGCAGAGTCTCGTATGTGGTATCTACCTATCGCTGACAGATTGAAGAGAATGTATCAGAGCGAGAAGACTGCAGCGGCAATGAGATGGCATGCTGAGCACCGAGCAAAGGACGAAGAAATGTGTCATCCTTCGGATGCTGCAGAGTGGAAATATTTTCAAGACATACATCCTCGGTTTGCTGAAGAACCTCGTAACGTTTATTTGGGATTGTGTACAGACGGGATCAATCCATTTGGCATGTCTCGTAATCATTCGTTGTGGCCTGTGTTCTTGACTCTATATAATTTGCCCCCTTGGATGTGCATGAATGAAGAATACTTGTTCCTTACAATTCTGAATTCAGGGCCAAATCATCCGCGTGCAAGTCTTGATATTTTTCTCCGTCCTCTTATTGAGGAATTAAAAGAATTGTGGTCTACCGGAGTCGATGCGTACGACGTATCCATGCATCAAAATTTTAATCTGAAAGCTGTGTTGATGTGGACGATAAGCGACTTTCCGGCGTATGGTATGTTATCAGGATGGACAACACATGGGAAGTTGTCTTGTCCATTTTGCATGGAAGATACAAAGTCGTTTTATCTGCCGAATGGGAGGAAGACTTGTTGGTTCGATTGTCACCGAAGATTTCTTCCTCGTAGTCATCCCCTAAGGAAGAATCGAAAAGACTTTTTGAATGGAAAACACGCCATGAATGAGTATCCACCTCAGTCTTACACTGGACAACAACTTTATTACGAGCGGTTGTATAGTGTCCAGCCACCGAAAACAAAGGATTGCGATGGAAACGGTCATGAAAAGAAGAAGCCTGGTTATGGCACATTGCACAACTGGCACAAGAAAAGCATATTCTGGGAGTTACCCTATTGGACAGACCTCAATCTCCGACATAATCTTGATGTGATGCATATTGAGAAGAATGTTTTTGACAACATCATGAATACTCTTATGAATGTAAAGGGTAAAACAAAAGACACCATCATGTCACGAAGGGATATAGAACTATTTTGTTCTCGACCACACTTACATCTTGATAGTGATGGTGAAGCTCCTTTCCCCGCCTACACACTGACGGAAGAAGCAAAGGAAAAGTTATTGGAATGTGTGAAACATGCAGTGAAATTTCCAGATGGTTATGCATCATACTTAGCTAGTTGTGTTGATATGGTTAATGGAAAGTTCTCGGGCATGAAGAGTCACGATTGCCATGTTTTTATGGAGCGGTTACTCCCATTTATCTTCGCAGAACTCTTAGACCGAAACATCCACCTTGTTTTATCAGGTACTAATAGTTGTAGTTATATGATAAGTGCTTATACTATCTTATACTAACTTTTTTCATTAATCATGTTTATTAGGCGTTGGAGGATTTTTCCGTGACTTATGTGCAAGAACTTTGCAGAAAAGTCGGGTCCAAATCCTTAAACAAAACATAGTCTTGCTCATATGCAATTTGGAAAAGATCTTTCCACCATCCTTTTTTGACGTTATGGAGCACTTGCTTGTACATCTCCCCTACGAAGCTGAATTAGGCGGCCCTGTGCAATACAGGTGGATGTATCCCTTTGAAAGGTTTTTCAAAAAGTTGAAAGGGAAAACGAAGAACAAAAGATATGCAGCAGGATCGATTGTTCAATCGTACCTCAACGACGAAATATCTTACTTCTCAGAGCACTACTTTGATGCAAGTATACAAACAAAATCAAGGTTAACACTCATTTGTAGACATATGTCATATATAAATATATATTCTAATATTAATCACTTTTTACCGTACCATGTAGGTTAACAAGATTCAATGAAGGTGATGCCCCTGTATATTATGTCGATGGAGTACCTGATATATTTTATCGAGTAGGCCGTCCAAGTGGAGAAATGCACCAAATATGGCTTACGGAAAAGGACTCTCAATGTGCACATTCATATGTTCTCAGAAATTGTGATTATTTTCAGGCGTTTGAAAGGTATAAATTGGCATAAATTTATTCTTTTATATGGATTTTTTATTTCTGATCTATTTATTCGTCTTATATAGTATGTTCGAAGATTATATTTCTGCAAAATATTCAGAACTCCCCGAAGAAGAAGTTGCCGTAAAAAGATGTGAAGAATATTCTACATGGGTAAAAGATTATGTATGTTTGCAACCAACTCTTTACATAGCAATGTGTATTAATTACATATATGTAGACCCGTGAATAATGTATAGCTACATGCAGGTTACTTACTGGAACTTTAACTCCACAATTCCTTTTCCTCCTTGGGTCATGGAGATTGTGAATGGACCCGTGAATAAGGCCAAAACATGGCCTATGTATTTCACAAGAGGATATTTGTTCCATACAAAGAAACACGGCGGCGAGGGACGGAAGACATGTAACTATGGGGTATGTGTTAAAGGGGAGAATTATTCCAATTCATCAGATGAGGCTGATTTCTATGGGATCTTAACTGATATCATACAACTTGAGTATGAGGGGATAATTGATTTGAAAATCACACTTTTTAAGTGTAAGTGGTATGACCCTGTTATTGGGAGAGGCACTCGGAAGAGCAATGGAGGTGTTATTGACGTTCTTTCATCGAGGAAATACAATAAATACGAACCATTTATTCTAGGTATGTCTATATAAATATTGCAATCATATATATTTGCAATATATTTTAATTTTGCAATCATGTTTTTTTTACAGCCTCTCAAGCGGAACAAGTTTGCTATATTCCGTATCCGTACACAATGAAACCAAAATATTCATTGCTCAATGTTGTAAAGGTAAATCCGAGGAGTTATATCTCAGGAGAATACGAAGTTCAGGAACCAACTCTTTTGTAGCAAGAAAATGACGACGCTGTACTTCTCACTACAATTGACGATGTCGAAGTTAGAAATTTGGTTCAGTATGCAAACCCAATTTATCTCGATTACGATGTTGGAGATGCAGAACAAGAAGATGAATTTCAATATAATGCTTCATCGTCTGATGATGAAGATGTCGAAGAGTATTAGTTAATTTTCTACAATCAATTTGAACACTAAATTTGCAACTTTCTTAAATATTATTTAGTTTGGATAATGAATATTTTTATGGGTTTATTTATTTATTTACATTATCGGTTTAATTATTTTTGTTTAAATGTTATGGTTTTTTGGTTTTTAATTAAACCATTTGATAATTTTTTAATTAAACCATTTGATTATTTTTTAATTAAACCATTTGATAATTTTTTTAATTAAACCAATTGATGAATTTTAATAAAACCAAAATGATTTATAATTAAAGCAATTGATATTGATTTAACCAATTGAATTTGAATTAAATTTATGGGTTAATTGGTTTATTATACCATTGGTTTAATGAAATTTGAAATAAATATTATGGTTTATTTGGTTTTTAATTAAACCAATTGATGAATTTTAATTAAACCAAAAGGATTTATAATTAAACCAATTGATTTTTGGTTAAATCAAATGAATTTTGAATTAACCCGTAAACCAATTGGTTTATTTCCTTAATCGCTTGGTTTAATCAGAAAACCAATTGGTTTAGTCCCTAAAACCAATTGATTTCTGATTTTCCCCAATCGCCGAACCCTAATCCCCTTCACTCTCACTTCTCTTCTCTCTTGAACCCTAAACGCTCTCGAACCCAAATCGTCTTCACCCTGACTATTCACTCTGATCGGAATTCATGGCGAAGGGACGCGGCGGCGGTGGTAATCAGAGACGTACCATCCCCAACGTCACACAGAGACACGGAGGAAGCAAGCCAAGCAAATCTCCCGTACCAAGCCGGTACGATTTCACGCCAACGGTGAAAGCGACGCCGTCCCAAGCTCGCTCCGCCGGACCTCCACCAAGCAAATCTCGTCCGATTGAAGCTCCCCTCTCTAAAGCTCTCCCTTTCAACCCTAGTTGCTCCCAAGTCACGCCGTCGGGAGCTCGTTGCAACCAAGTTCAAAGCTCACCTCCTCTCTTAAACCCCGTCGCATCAACTCCTCACGTCCGCGACTACCCACCACCGCAACACCTATTTCAAAGCACTCTTCCTCGATCGCGTGAAACCCTAAATAGAACCGCCGCTAGTCGACAGTATAGCTCTCCAACGCTTCCTCTTCAATACGCTCAAGATCCTGTACTACCTACCTCTCAAGGACAGAGTAGCTATTCGTCAGTAGCTCCGGATGACGACGATGAAGAATATGGAGAAGAAGAAGAAGGTCCAAACCTTGAGCCGGTTCTCCAAGACGATCTCCTGAGACTACTGAATGCTCTCCTGGCGGTACCAAATCGTGATCAGTTCACACAGGTTTTATCTCCCACACCTCAGCTCAATGCAACTTGGTATGTCTCCCAACTCGTTTAAGTTCTTCGTGAATTGTTGTTGTGGACTGTTTGTATTGTCTTTTAAAATTGCAACAATCCATGAGCTAGTATCTGCTGAAGCGAGTTCATTAGTTGTTTTGAAGCTGATTACACGTTTTTGAAAGATGATTTATTAAGAATTTTTGTTTGGGAGTTAAGTTGTGACAAGATTGAATTTCCAACAGTTGGTTAATAAAAACTTATGTTTCCTGGTTTTGTGTAAATAAATAAAAGAAAACAATAGATGGTTGATTGATTCTCTTGCTGAGCAAAAATGTTGACACTTTGTTTCCATGTTAACGCCATGAGAAGTTAGTCTTGTAGCCGTTGGGAGTACGTTGGTGAGGATTTTCCATATAAAATGTTTTATTCTTGGCATTATATTTAACTTCCACACCTTGTGTTTGATTTTCACATCTCCATGGGGTATCGGTGGAGCCATGTTTTCGAATTCTGGATTGTGTCGAAGAAACCAATAACCAGACGAAATAGTGTACTGACCCGTATTTGAGTAATTCTAAATTATCTTGTTGTCTGAAGAGTGGCGACTTAGGTATAATGATTTTGCTAATTTACCATCTTCTATAGAAAGAAATTGATTTAGTGCTTCCTCGTTCCAACTGCCTCTTTCCTTGTTAATGAGATTCGCGATTGTCTGAAGAGTGGCGACTTAGGTGGTAATCAGTCTTATGATTAATCGAAATCCTATATGATTATCTATGAGTTTAATGAGTTTTAGTGATTCTTGTGTATTACTTAATAGAAGATATGTATGTTTTAGTGATTCATGTAGTATGTTTTTTGATGTTCCATCTGTTATTCTTTTTCTATCAGCTGGTCCTAATTGATATCTTGGCTTTTAGCTTCTGTTTATTTAAAATATTCAAGTGGATGGCTAGATATTATCCTTTAACTACTAGATTAATAAGATTGCGTCAACAGAAGGTCATAAATGTTTGTTGAACTAACGAGTGATGTCTTGGTTCTACTTGATAGTATCTTCTGATTGTTGCTTGCTTGAAATTGCTAACTAGTAACTAGTAAGGTTTACTAGTTATTCTTGCTCTCTCAGTCTCTCTGATTGGATGCAATGCAAACACTCGTTTAAGCATGATTTAAATTTCAAATCCTAGTGTCAAATGTTAGCCTCTGTCTTAGTGAAAATCATGAGAATTGCTCCTGCTTGCTTTTGTTGCTCTCTCAGTCTCTCTTATTGTTAACTATCTTGATCATCCTTGTGGTATTTTTTAGCATTGTCTGTTGTGAGTTTATAGGGTCTTGATGAGTATTGTAGTTGTCTATTTTTAAGTTTAATATGTTTATTAACTTTGTAATTGCTAACACTGTGTTGCTGAGTCTGTATTTGCTTACTCTTGTTGAGTCTGCATTTTCTAATTATTTGTGCAGTCTCTCAGTTATAGTGTTGGTTCTTCCTGTGCAGGTTTGGTCGTGACAAGGGAGCACTGACGAGGAAGATTACTCGGATATTTACCAACAAATTCAATGGGCCTTTCTATAGCTGGACAGTGGTTCCTCGGGACAGACAAGAAAGATACTTCATTGAATTCGCGGTAACGTTTCTCTTCTCTTACCTTTCTTCTCGTTTGTATTGCTTTCACTAACACTGTCTTCAAATTGCAATGTAGAAAACCCACCATTGGGATCCTTTGATCTCAGGAACTGTCCAAATGCATTTCGAGAAGATTTGTCAACGGCGAATGAAAGGGATGGTATCGACTGCCCGGACTTCTCGTAAGCGTCCACCGTGGATAAGCCTCAAACTGTGGGAAGTTATGGTTGCCCACTGGGACACAGAAGACGCAAAAGCAAAGAGCATTAAAACATCTAATGCTCGTAAGTCTGACCGTCAAGGTCTGGGTATGGCAATACACTTGTCTGGCCAGAAGTCCTTCGAACAAATCCTACAGGAAATGGTAAGTTCCTTAGATTAAAATCTGATTTTGTTTTGTTACATTCTTTACATTAACTTGTCTGGGTTTGAATTCTAAAATCTGTTTTTTTTTTTGTAAAATTTCAGGAAGAGGAGCTTGGAAGAACCGTAACTATTGGCGAGGTCTTTATTAAGACCCATACCAAACCAGATGGGACGTCCTTATGGACTTAGCAGCCTCGAAAACAATCTCGTCAACGGCAAGCGTAAGCATGTGGGAGGTGGTTCATCATTTCAGGCTCTGCAACAACAACTAGAAGAAGCTAAACAACAAATAGCGGAGCAGGCTGCCCACAATGTGCAACGCGAGAAAGAGATGGCCAAAATTGCAGCTGAACAACAAACCAAGATCGATCAATTGTCTCTTGTTGAGAAGTTTCTCCGCGACACAGATCCAACCTTCTGCGACTTCATGGATTCTCAAACAGTTCCAAAAACTTAACAGCTAGGTCTTTTTGTTATCTTGTATTAAATTATTAGGGTTTAATATTTTGGCAGCCTAAACCAAACTTACAAACATGTATGGTATGATTTTTTGGTATTGTATAAAGAATATAAATGATATGTTTTATATTAATGTGAAATATTGTATGTGTATGGTATGTGTATTTGGATATAACTGAATGCAGGTTTAGCAAATTAGGGAAATAATTTAGAAATACCAATTGGCTGATTTCGTGAAAACATAGTCACTAATCAGTCACAAATCAGTAGGTACTAAGTCGTTTATCCGTCGCAGATTAGTCGTAAAAAGAAAGAGCAGTCGCAGATTGGTCGCAAACAATAGTCGTAAAGTAGTCACTAAAACAACAGTCGCAAAATAGTCGTACATTATTTACGACTATTTTGCGACTACTATTATACACAGTTGGAAATCAGTCGTATATTAGTCGTAACATATATGCGACTGATTTGCGACTGATAAGCGATGTCATTTAGTTAGTCGTATGTTAGTCGTAATATAACGACTGATTTGCGATTACTGTATTTTGCGACGCAAGATGTGCGTCTACGAATATTAGTCGCAAATCAGTCGCAGATGTCAATTTAGCGACTGATGTGCGACTGCCACACCAGTTGTTATTTACCAGTTTTCTTGTAGTGGACACTACAAGAAAACATGAAATTACAGACTGAAGTTTGCGATTGATAATGCAATCACTAAATTTCGCGACTAAACTGCGACTTATGTGCGACTCATTAGCGACCAATACATATTAGTCGCACATCAGTCGCTATTTTGTGACCCATTAATTCAGTCGCATAACAATCGCCATTTTGCGACTAATCTGCGACTATTCATAAGTCGCTAAACCGTAGTCGCGTAACAGTCGCTATTTAGCGACTGATTTGCGACAAAACTATCAGTCGGTGAAGAAATAAGCACGTTTTATGCAATCGGAGTTAGCTGTACCTGTTTTGTACCTAATTTTTAGCGACAACAATTTGTAGTCGCTATTCAGTCGCCATTCAGTCGCTATTCAGTCGCCATTCAGTCGCCATTCAGTCGCTATTCAGTCGCCATTCAGTCGCAACTGTAAATATATATATATGCAACTCCACATTTTCTTCCCCTCAACCGACCACATTTCATATCATATTCAGAAAAAAATAATTGGAGAGGAAATAAGTGTTTTTTTCTCCGGAAATTACAATTTTAGGGAATGGATGTATAAGTCAATCGATGAAGAGACGGGAAATTTCTCGGCAGAGTTCTTAGCGGGAGTGGAGCAATTCATACAATTTGCAAATAACCAGCCTCTAGCTCACAGCAATGACGGTATTTTTTTTGCCCATGTAATCGTTGTAGAAAAAACAGATGTTTGCCAGGGAGAAAAGTTTTGTTTCATTTGTTTAGTAAAGGATTTATGTCGGATTATTATGTTTGGTATAAGCATGGAGAAGATATCGAAATGGATTTAGGAACGAGTTACGTTAATACAACCCATATAGGTGGGAATGAAGAAGAAATGGGTAATGTAGTAGAAGATAATTTTGTGGATATGGTGAATGATGCATTCCAAGGTAACTATCATCATCAAGGTGATTATAACTATAATCAAGATGATAGTTATCCAAATGATCAAGAACCCGTAATTAACCATCCACAAAAGTTTTACGACTTGTTAGAAGTTGGGAAAGAACCATTATACGATGGTTTTCGTGAAGGTCACACGAAGTTATCCTTAGCTGCTCGGTTTATGCAGAATAAGGTAGATTATAACATGACGAAAAGTGTGTAGATTCGTGGGCCTCCTTGGTTAAAGAGGTTTTACCAGATGGAAATCAGGCAACCGGTTCACATTACGAGACAGAGAAATTGATGGGCAATTTAGGCCTCCCATCTCATAGAATTGATGTTTGTATAAACAATTGTATGATCTTTTGGAAAGAGGATGAGAAGTGGGAGGAATGTAAATTTTGTCGAGCACCAAGATACAAGCCTAACACAGGACGACGTTCACGAACCAGAATACCATATAGTCGTATGTGGTATCTACCTATTGCCGACAGATTGAAGAGAATGTACCAGAGCGAGAAGACTGCAGCGGAAATGAGATGGCATGCTGAGCACCAAGCAAAGGAGGGTGAAATGTCTCATCCCTCTGATGCTGCGGAGTGGAGATATTTTCAAGATCAACATCCCCGGTTTGCAGAATAACCTCGTAACGTCTATCTTGGATTATGCACCGATGGGTTCAATCCATTTGGAATGACTCGTAATCATTCGTTATGGCCGGTGATATTGACTCCTTATAATTTACCCCCTGGTATGTGCATGAAAGAAGAGTACATGTTCTTTACAATACTGAATTCTGGGCCAAATCATCCAATAGCCAGTCTCGATATTTTCCTGCGACCTCTTATCGAGGACTTGAAAGAATTGTGGTCTAATGGAGTTGATGCATACGATGTCTCCTTGAATCAAAATTTCAAGTTAAAAGCTGTGCTGATGTGGACGATAAGCGACTTCCCGGCGTATGGCATGTTATCAGGATGGACGACCCATGGTAAACTTTCTTGTCCAATTTGCATGGAAGATACACAAGCTTTTTATCTACCCACTGGAAGGAAGACGTGTTGGTTTGATTGTCACAGAAGGTTTCTTCCTCGAGGCCATCCTCTAAGAAAGAATAAAAAAGACTTTTTGAAGGGTAGATACGCTATGAATGATAAACCACCAGAGTCTTTGAACAGTTATCAATTTTATACCGAGAGGATAAAACAAGTCAATCCTCTGAAAAAGTCTGAGTGCGGTGGAAATGGTCATGAGAAAAAGAAGCCTGGATATGGAAAGTGGCATAACTGGCACAAAGAAAGCATCTTTTGGGAGTTGCCTTACTGGAGGGAACTCAACCTCCGACATAATCTTGACGTGATGCATATAGAGAAGAATTTTTTTGATAACATCATGAATACTCTTATGAGTGTGGCGGGTAATCGAAAGACAACGTCAAATCGAGATTGGATATACAACGGTTCTGTGATCGGGCACACTTACATCTTGATGCGAATGGTGAAGCTCCATTTCCAGTATACACATTGGAAGAAGCCGAGAGAAAAAGATTATTAGAATGTGTGAAAACTGTACAATTCCCATACGGTTATACGTCAGACTTGGCTAGCTGTGTAGATTTCGAGAAGGGAAAGTTTTCGGGCATGAAGAGTCATGACTGCCATGTTTTTATGGAGCGGCCAATTCCATTTGTCTTTACAGAACTCCTGGAACGGAACATCCACCTTGTATTGTCAGGTATTTCAATATAGCTCTACGAATTGGTATATTCCCTTATATCACTGACCTTTGGATTTGATGAATATATTATTATTATTGTAGGGGTTGGAGGATTCTTTCGTGACTTATGTTCCCGAACTTTTCAAAAAGATCGCGTCCAAATTCTAAAAAACATAGTGTTAATCATATGTAATTTAGAAAAAATCTTTCCACCGTCATTTTTCGACGTGATGGAGCACCTGCCTATACATCTCCCATATGAAGCTGAATTAGGAGGCCCTGTTCAGTTTAGGTGGATGTATTCTTTTGAGAGATTTTTCAAAAAGTTGAAAGGAAAAGCAAAAAACAAAAGATATGCGTCAGGATCGATTGTTGAATCATATCTCAATGACGAGATAGCTTATTTCACAGAACATTATTTTGCCGCATATATTCAAACGAAGTCAAGGTATAAGCCCACTTTACTTTCAGCACACATATGGTATATAATAATTCTAATGTGATTTTCTTGTCACGGTCTTATCTGTTGATAGGTTAACCAGATTCGATGAAGGCGAAGTCCCCGTATATCATGTCCCTGAGTACCTGAAATATTTACTCACATAGGTCGTCCAAGTGGGGAAATAAAAGAAATATGGCTTTCGGAGAAAGACAGTCATTGCGCACATTCATATCTTTTGCGGAACTGTGAATATTTCCAGCCTCTAGAGAGGTATATATAAATCATTTGGCATGTCTCATTTTATATATTTTAACATAATCCATATATTTCACAGTATGTTCGAAGATTGGATTTCAACTAAATATCCAGACCTCTCCGAGAAAGAACTCTCCGTGAAAAGAGCGGACGAATATTTGATATACCATGGATTTTAGGGTTTTTGACCATGGTATATGTGTTATTTATCGAGTCTTTTACTATGTTTTAGAGTCTTTTCAGGTGTTTATTAGGTACAAGCACATTTGGAGCGTATTTGGTGATTATGGCACTTTCTGGAGCTAATTGGAGTATTTGGGCGAGAGATAGAGTTCACTGTTGATATTTCCGAGCTGCAACGATCGTCACACTTATGGCATCGATCGATGCACCAGCGAGATGGGCCAAACGACGGTTTAATGAAGAATGATGAAATTGCAATTTTGCCCAGAAGTTCCTGATATTTACAAAGAAGCCCCAATTCGTGTTTTAGGTTATAAATAGAGTTTTTGAGCCATTGTTTAGGCTATGCTTCATAACTAAGTTTTATTCTCTTAGGAGATTTTAGGGGCTGGTTTTGTTCTCGAAAGAGACTTGATTTTGAACCCCAGTTCTTATTTGATTATATGATATTTGGTTTTCTACTTATGATATCTTCTGTCTCGATGAATATGTCTGAGTAGATCACCTGTTAGGTTGAAGGATTCTCATTAGGGATTTCATAGAATTATAGTTTAATTAATCTGTAGAGATTTAGGTCTGCTAGTTCTTTATCTAAGTTGTTCTTAATGTTAAATCTGAAGTAGCTAATCAGAGTTATGATGTCAGGTTGATTAATTCAGCGGAAGTTGGTTAATTTAACTAGAAAGAACTTAGATAAGCAATTAAACTGTTCGCAAACGGAAGTTTGGTTCAGGTTAATTGTGAACATATCAAACTTGGAATTAAGGCTGGTTTAATCTGTTAGTTCTCGCAAACAAAAGTTTGGTTTGCTGCACTTAGACTTAGAGAATTATCGCAAAGGAATTTGGTTAATTCTATATCCGTGTTTGAGTTCTAGAATAGTTATCGATTGGATCTAGATAGATTGATTGCTTGCGTTCCTGATTTCCTGAGAACTCCTGAAACCTAACGCTTCGCCTCCTTGATTACAAACTCACTTGATTTACTTTGCTATTTCGTTTACTGTTTTCATACCTGCTTTGCTTAATTAAATCTGAACTACTAATAATCTATTGTGTGACTGAGAGTCCTTGTGGGATTCGATACCTTATATACTACGATTGCATTAACTGTGCACTTGCAGTAGAATAGGGAAAACTACACCTATCAATATTCCATATGGATGAAGGATTGTGTATGTCCAAACAATTAATATGCACTTAACTACGTATATACTTTATATAGTATGTTAATAATTTATGCATAAATATGCAGGTTTGTTACTGGAACGACACAAATCCTTTTCCTTTATGGGTCCAGGATATAGTGCATGGACCGGTGAATAAGGTCAAAACCTGGCCCATCTATTTCACAAGAGGATATGTGTTTCACACCCAAAATCACGGTATGGGACGAAAGACATGTAACTATGGGATATGTGCTAGAGGCGAAAATTATAGAAATGCATCTGATGAAGCTGATTTCTACGGGATCTTGACTGATATCATACAACTAGAGTACGAAGGGATGGTCAATTTAAGAGTCACACTTTTTAAGTGTAATTGGTATGATCCTGTTATTGGTAGAGGTACTCGGAGGAGCAATGGCGGTGTTGTTGATGTTCTTTCATCGAGGAGATACAATAAATACGAACCATTCATTTTAGGTATGTATTTAAATGTGAGATCATATATATATATATATATATATATATATATATATATATATATATATATGTTAATCCATTGAGTTATATGCTTTTACATTTTGATGTTCTACAACCTCTCAAGCGGATCAAGTTTGCTATGTCCCATACCCATACCGGAAAAAAACCGAAACAGTTGTGGCTCAATGTTCTAAAATTTCCCCAAGGGGAAATATTTCGGGAGAATATGAAGACAAAGAACCGATTCTTTTGCAAGAAGTAAACGATGATGATGTGATGTTGACTACAATAGAAGATCTTGTGGTCGGAAATTTGGTACATCGCGAAGCAAGCCCAATTCAACTCGATCATGATGTCCGGGATGAAAAACCAGAAGATGAATTTCAGTGTAATTTATCGTCTTCCGGTGATGATGATGAAATCGAAGAAGAACCCTATTAACTAATTACTTTTCGTATTTCGATGTAATTTTCATTTCGGTGTTAAATTAGTATTGTATTATTATATAAATATTGCACCAGATTTGTTTTGAATTTTTTTTTTATCTAAAGATGCACTTCATAACCAAAATAATTAGCCTAAACCACCTAAATTTTCTGATTCCCACCTAAACCACCAAAATTTCAGATTCCCACCTAAACCGCCAAAACTTTTGGGCCCAAAAATTTGGGTTTGTACCGCCCAAACATTTCCAATCTCTTGTGCCATCTCTCGTTTCTCACGCCGTCTCTCTCATTTCTCCGATATCGCATCTCTCTTGTTTCTCTCCGATATCGTTTCTCTCCGATATCGTCGATCTCGTCTCTCTCGTTTCTCACGCCGTCACTCTCATCTCTCTCCGATATCATCTCTCTCTCGTTTCTCTCCGAGATCGTCTCTCCCTTGATTCTCTCTGATATCGTTTCTCGCCGATATCGATTCTCTCCGATATCGACTCTCTCGTTTCTTCCACGACCTCGTCTCTCTCATTTCCTGTAAACCCTAACCTAAATCTCGTCTATCTCTCTTTTGTTTCACCAAAATCGTAACCCTAAATCTCGTCAGAAACCCTAACCTAATCTCACCGATAGGTGGCCGTGGCAGAGGAAGGGGAAGAGGCGGAAAAGGAGGACGAGATGGTGCGAACAACGCCGTGAAATAAATACCCACCGATCCCGGTTCTTCTACTCCGTCGAATCCAAGACCCATCAAGTCACCGCGTTTACCAAGTCAGTACGAAATCACGCCGGCGGTCCGTCAGGCCTCTGTCTCTACACCAAACCGTTCCCCAGACTTAGAGCGACCACCCGGTCCAAGGCATCCACAGTCTTCTGCTGGCCAGGGTCGACTATCTCCTGGTGGTCAGGCTCGAACGTATCCTGGTGGTCAGGCTCGGACGTCACCTGCTGGTCAGCCTCGAACATCTCCTGGTGGTCAGCCACAACCTTCTCCTAGGAGTTCTCAGGCCCAAAACTCACACAAGGACGAAGAAGATGACGACTCTGAACATCCGGGAGCACCCACTCTCTCCGAAGACAGGCTGGCTAGAATCACGGCGATGCTTATGGAGCCAGGCAGGGGTCTCTATACGACTGTCCTTTCTCCAACTCTCGAGCCAGGAACCACTTGGTAAGTGTTTGGTTTCTGAATTTCTTTTTTTTTGTGGCTTTTATCTCTGTCTTGATTAAGTCTGTAATGTTAAGTCTGAAATGTTATTGAAAATGAACACTGGTTTTATGGTAATGAAAATGAGAATTCTACACTGGTTTTAAGTCTGAAAATGTTAAGTCTGAAAATGTTAAGTCTGAAATGTTAAGTCTCAAAATCAACACTGGTTTTATGGTAATGAAAATGAGATTCTAGATTAAGTCTGAAAAGTTAATGCTTGATATGTTAATGGTAATGAAAATGAGAATTCTACACTGGTTTTATGGTAATGAAAATGGTATCAACACTCGTTTTATGGTAATGAAAATGAGAATTATAGATTAATTCTGAAATGGTCTCTGTCGTGATTCAAAATCAACACTAGTGAATCCTTGATATGTTCTCTGTCGTGAATCAAAATGCTAGTGAATGCTTGCTTGAGTTGTTTAAGTCTGAAATTTTTGTGTCTGAAATGTTTGAAATGTTTGAAACATTTAAGACTTAAACAACTCAAATGTTTGTAATGTTTGTAATGTTTAAGACTGAAATGTTTGTAATGTTTAAGACTGAAATGTTTAAGTCTGAAATGTGTGAGTATGAAATGTTTAAGTCTGAAATGTTTATGTCTGTCTTGTCTCTGTTGTTATGCTAACCTAGTCTACCAGCAGGTTCGGCTTTGACAAGTCAAAACTGACCAGGAACATTACCAAGATCTTGATAAACAAGTTTGACGGGGCTTACTACAATTGGAGTTGGGTGTGTAATGATAGACGTGAACGATACTTCCTCGAATTCGTGGTAATATACTATCTCTTTTACCACCATCTGTTTATACATTTAAGTTGATGAACGTCTCCTAACATCATTGTTCTCCTTTGCTTTGTAGAAAACACATACATGGGTTCCATCAATAACAGCAATGGTTCAAGGCAGATTTGAGAGGATATGTCAACTCCGATTGAAAGATATGGTATCAAAGGCTAAGACTTCAAAAGAGAAACCTAACTAGATCACTGATACTCTTTGGGCAGAAATGACCAAGTACTGGGAGACTCAGGAAGCCAAAATTAAGAGTGAAACCACATCAGCAGCTCGTTTGTCTGATCGCAATGGTCTCGGAGCTCACAAGCACTCAGCAGGACCGGAATCATTTGCACAAGTCGAACAAGAAATGGTAAGTTATGTGTTTATTGACAGTTTTGGTTTATTGACAATTTTGGTTTTGGTTTGTAACATGTTTGTTTGCGTTTCAGATAGTGGAGTTGAAGACCAGTGTCGTATGGCGAAGTCTTCATCAGGATGCATACAAGAGCAGATGGGACGTTCGTTGATATGAAATCGGAGAGAGTTGCCGAGACTTTTAAGAAGAAGAAGGAAGATAGATTGGCTGATCTCGGGACAGAGGAGTATTCGGAATGTACTTCCGGTGTTCAGAAGCTCTCCATAGAAGACGAAACCCAGATTTTTCTCGAGGTATTGCCTACTTCTTTACCTTTGCTCTCTATATGTCTTTGTAAAATTCTGTTTTTGTTTTTAAAGCTGTGTTTCTGTGTTTTGCTATCTGTTTCTATGTTTCTGTTATTATGGCTGTGTTTCATTTGTTCTGCTTCAATAACTTTGTTTTTGTTTATGCTGTCAACTTTCACAAATGAAAGAGGAGAAGTCTACGAAATTGGGAACCTAGCTAGTTACATCAATGAGAAGCGAAAGTACCCATGCAGCTCGTACCCAGGTAGCTCGTCTTCTTTGACCAGCCTTCAACAACAGCTTGTCGAAGCTAACCGCAAGATAGACGAACAAGCAGCTCTCGCGGCATCGCGTGAAGTAGAGCATTTGCGGATTGTAGCTGAGCAACGAGAAGAGATCAAGAACTTAGATGTTCTGAAGAAGTACTTGAGCACCGACCCGAAGTTTGTAGCCTTTGTCGCATCTCAATCAACAAAACCCGCCACTACTGAAACTGGCACGGATGATGGCACTGATTAGGTCCGGTCCTTGTCTTTAGCTCTGAAACTAATAGCTTTGTAATGTATCCTTTCTAGATAAGTTTTCTCCCAATCGGTTGGACATAAGTCCTCTTTTTGGTACATATGTTTGGTTGCACATAATCTCATTTGTATGTTGGGTTGGACATTAGTCCTTTTGAATGTGAATGTAAATATTGTCTTTGGATGTTATTTAAAAGTTTCAAATTGGTTAGTTCAAACCATCATCAAAGCAAACTGGTTATCAAAACTAGCAAACCAAATTGAATTACAACAAAATCGAGATACCAAACCAAACCCAATTATAAGAAAACCGTACCGGATCCAATTACAATCAAAACCAATATGTAATCGTGTAGTCGCTATGCAGTAGCAAAATTCGTAGCTAATCAGTCGCAAGATAGTAGCTAAATTTAGCGACTGATTAGTGACTAAATAAAGCAGTTGCAAAACCGTCGCTAGTTGGTAGCTAATTGGTCGCTGAATTTAGCGACGGATTGGCCACTAAATTAATCAGTCGCAATGCAGTCGCATATTAGTCGCATATTATTCGCTACATTTAGCGACCAATTGGCGATTCTATTGCGACAGAATATTTTAGTCGCCAATCAATCGCTAAATGGCGACTGTTCTGCGACTGAATTATTTAGCGACGCGCTGTTTAGCAACTGTTGTATTTAGTCGCTAGGTTCTGCGACTGACTAGCGACTAAATCCGCAGTCGCTATTTCTCTGTTTTCTTGTAGTGTGAATATATCACAAACTGGGATATTACAAAAATATTATCTCTCATTTTTTATCATATTTATCGTCTGCTCACCTATCAAAGGTGAGGGAGTCCATTCGATTGCCATGCTCGTGATCAGACCCAAAGATTTGGTATTGCAGAGAGCATTGAGAATATCATTGTAACAACCCACAATCTGCGGCCCAGGATAGCCCAATTTCTTCTTAGAAAACCTTAGTCATTTCCTTATAAATTAATTCATCCCCTTTTATTTCCTCACAAAAATCTTTATCTTAGCGAAGCTCTGCAAAAATTGAGCAGCCGGAGAGGAAAACACTCGAACCATCGCAGCCACCGCATACCGTGATCAGATCTTGCAGTTCACCATTGTTATAGTCGAAGGTAATCGCCGAAAACCAAGTTTGTTTTATGAAAAGCCAAAACCTAAAACGCTCATAACTTTCTAACTGTGAGGAATCTCGAAATTCCAAAGCCACTATAGGATTCAGCTCGACCAGACGAAGCCGGAGGTCCAAACTGTTCCACCGTCAGCCACTAAACGCGTCCCCAAAAGATCTGCATGCCCCGCTACCATTTTCTCATGCACCACCGCATGCGTCGGAGATCCGACAAACGCAACCGTTTGCCACCGGCTGCCATGACTCGCCAGCCGGCCGAGTTGACTCGCAGGTTGACGAGTTAACTTTGTTGACCGGATGGATTGATCGGTTTAGGCCGGCGTAAATCGGTTTAATATGGTTCCATTCAATTTGGCCGGTTCAATTGATTTGGTTCAGTTTTGATCAGATTCATTTTTAAATTAATTTAATTCGGTTTAGTTAAATAAAAAATTAATTAAATCTGTTTTAGTTTTGTTTGGACTAGTTTAAATCAATTGAATCTAGTTTGGTAAGTTGGGTTGGTTTGGGCCGGTTAAGAATGGGTTGACTTTGACCGGGTTGACCGTTGTCTTTTTAGGTTAGTTTTTCAGTTCACCTTAATTACCTCATCCATTATATGTGTAGAGTCAAACGAAATCATATCTCACTCGATTTTTCGCTCTGATTTCACTGTTTGCTTAGTCTACCTAGGTTGTTCGTTATCTTTTTTTAATAATTTTTAAATTCATTCAACAAAACCTTTGTTCACTTTACAAGTTAAGTTGGCTTAGCCCTGTCAAGCGGGTCGAACCCGCGATCCACGACCTGCCCCGCAGCGGGTCAAACTAATTTTTGATCCGCATCAACCCGTCCCGCCAAACACGCAAAACAAAAACAGTCGACCTGCATTCGCCCCACTTAAATTTGTGGGTAACCCATAAATATCTAAATATTAATTAAAAATTTAAATTAAAAAGGATTTTATTTAAAATAATATTTATTAATAAAATTTTAATACTAAAAACATAAAATAGTAACTGTTTTAAAAAAAACAAATTTTTTGAAAATTTTATTTATTTATATTTTATTTTTCAATTAAATGCTAAAATTCTTAAATTAATAATAAAATGTTTAATTTTTATATATATAAAAAATTGCGGGTACCCGCAAACCCACTGTTCTATATATTGCGACTCGCACCCGCCTCGCCAAAAATACTCTAACCTGCACCGTGGATAATGAACCAAATTGACTGGGCTAGACATGGAAAATATCACAGAGATTAACTTTGGTTTAGAAGAAAGATTGAGATTTTAAAGATCTAAGGTCTTGAGCTGAACCAAACTTGTATTGCATCTCCAAAGTGTTTGGATGCAATTGAAAAAGTCTTGTTCCGGACTTGTTTGTCAACAAATCTGATGATGGAAGATGTGTCTGAGACGCTTCGCCATACTTCCTCCGATTTCGTTCACGCAAAACTGTGTGTGTTGTGGCCTGCATAATATAGCGACATAAGAATAGCTTGGTGCGTTCGAGAGTTGAGCCCGCCAGCATCTCCATTTTACTTTTCCATACAGTTGGGTAGTGACTTTTGAATAGGGTGCTGTTCTTTTGTGCGTTGAGAAACTGCATCTCACTGCAAAAACAAGATGTTGTTCTTTTAGTGGTACTTAAGAAACGCATCCAGATGCAAAAGTCAGATATTGCATCCAAAATAATTGGAAATTCTGGATGCATTTGAAAGTTGAGTTGAGACGCACCAAAGTGCGTCTCAACTCCCAAAAATCTAAAATAAACATTTTTTGGGAAAATCGTAAAATACTGCGGTTTCTCGATAAAATAGCAAAATCGCGGTTTTTCGCGAAACAAAAAAATATCACAAAAGCGCATTTTTCCGCCAAAACCGCAAAATTGCGTTTTTCCACCAAAACCGCAAAATCGCGTTTTCCCGCCAAAATCGCAAAATCACGTTTTTCCGCCAAAACCATAAAATCTCGTTTTTCCGACAAAATCGCAAAACCTCGTTTTTCCGCCAAAACCCCAAAATCACGTTTTTCTGCCAAAATCGCAAAATCACATTTTCCGCCAAAACCGCAAAATCGCGTTTTACCGCCAAAATCGCAAAACCTCGTTTTCCGCCAAAACCGCAAAATCATGTTTTTCCGCCAAAACCGCAAAATCGCGTTTTCCCGCCAAATCCGCAAAATCGTGTTTTCCCGCCAAAACCGCAAAATCGCGTTTTCCCGCCAAAACCGCAAAATCGCATTTTCCTGCCAAAACCGCAATATCGCATTTTCCCGCCAAAACCGCAAAATCGCGTTTTCCCGCCAAAACCGCAATATCGCGTTTTCCCGCCAAAACCGCAAAATCGCGTTTTTCCGCCAAAACCGCAATATCGCATTTTCCCGCCAAAACCGCAAAATCGCGTTTTCCCGCCAAAACCGCAATATCGCGTTTTCCCGCCAAAACCGCAAAATCGCGTTTTTCCGCCAAAACCGCAAAATCGCGTTTTCCCGCCAAAACCGCAAAATCGCGTTTTTCCGCCAAAACCGCAAAATCGCGTTTTTCCGCCAAAACCGCAAAATCGCGTTTTTTCGCCAAAACCGCAAAATCATGTTTTTCCGCCAAAACCGCAAAATCGCGTTTTTCCGCCAAAACCGCAAAATCGCGTTTTTCCGCCATGTTTTCCCGCCAAAACCGTAAAACCGTGTTTTTCCGCCAAAACCGCAAAATCATGTTTTTCCGCCAAAACCGCAAAATCGTGTTTTCCCGCCAAAACCGCAAAATCGCATTTTCCCACCAAAACCGCAAAATCGTATTTTCCGCCAAAACCGCAAAATCTCGTTTTCCCGTCAAAACCGCAAAATCGCATTTTCCCGCCAAAGCTGTAGAATCGTATTTTCCTGTCAAAACCGCAAAATCATGTTTTCCCGCCAAAACCGCAAAATCGTGTTTTTTGCCAAAACTGTAAAATCGTGTTTTTCCGCCAAAACGGCAAAATCGCGTTTTCCCGCCAAAACGACAAAATCTCGTTTTTCCGTCTAAATCGCAAAATCCTGTTTTCCATCAAAACCGCAAAATCGTGTTTTTCCACTAAAACCACAAAATTCAAACCTTAAAAATAATGAATCCAACTAATGTATACAAATAAACAAAGAAACATAATTGCATCTAGACGCAATTTCTAGACGCAGTTTCTAAATGCACAAAGAAACATAATTGCATTTACATCTGGATGCAACGTTTGGAAATTGCATCTGAACGCAGTTTCTAGACGCAATTTCCAGATGAGGAAAAGAACAGACCCTAGGCCATGGGTTAGATTGTTCCAGATTTCTTCTGAGAAGGAGCAGCAAAAAAGATGGTCACGACTTTCTTCATGATTTTGACAGAGTATACATGTTGGATCAATTAAGTGGTTCCATTGTGTAGCTCTGTCACTGGTAGATAATCTATCATGAGCTGCAATCCATCTGAAGACTGAGTATTTAGGTGTGGCCATCGAGAACCAGACACCCTTGTACATGTGTACATGTGATTGAGCATCACAAGTCTCCTTCAAAGTGTCTTTTGAGTTGAAGGTCTGAGTATGTGTGACGGCTTTCTTTCTCCAAATCCAAACATCATTTGCCTCCATTAGACTTATGTCCCTGATTTTTTTTTGAATTTCAGCATCCACCTTTTTGAGAATATCCACATGATGCCTTCTTTTGCGATGTATGTTTAGTGCACTTTCTACTGTTGCTTCCTGTGAAATTCCCCAGATCAATACAGCCTTTACTGCATGTTAGGTCCACGATTCGTCTCAGAGGAGACCATTCATCATACCAGAAAGATGTATCCAAAGCACTGTTAATCTCCACCTTTATAAACTTAGCTGCAATTGGTCTTAATTTAAGTAGTTTCTTCCACATCCATGAACCCTGATTACTCTTTATGTTCATTGACCAGAAAGACCCCTTACGAATAAGAAACTTGTGTATCCATCTCACCCAAAGTGACTGACGTGCCGAGAGTATTCACCATATAAGTTTTAGACAACTCACCGTGTTCGCCTCATCAATAGATCTTAACCCTAAGCCCCCTCTTCTTTCGGCTTACATACATCTTGCCATGCAATTTCTGCTTTTCTCGGGTTAAGCTCGGGACCCGACCAAAGGAAAGCTCCACAGAGTTTGTCGATTTATTTGATACATACCTTAGGAAGTCTGAAAGTTGATATCCAAAAGTTTGTAAGGCTATGTATAACAGAACCAATGAGTTGCAAACGACCTGCGAAAGAAAGATGCCTCGCAATCCAAGAGCTGATTCGTGACCGTATCTTTTCAATAAGCGGCGTATAGTCTGCGACTGTCATTTGTTTTTTCATCAAGGGTAGCCCTAGATAGCAGACATGGAGGTTCCCGGAGTCGAAACTGAACTGCCCCAGAATCGAATCTCTTTCCATGTCTGCAACTCCTGCCATATAAATTGTCGATTTCTCCATGTCTGAAACATCTGCGAATTCTTTGAAAACCTCTAAAATGTGTTCAATAGAGTCTTTCTTACCATCAGTAGAAACTAACATGTCATCCACAAAACAAAAATGCGTTAAATTTATACTTTGGCAATAAGGATATTACCCGATTCTCTTTGTTGTTATAGCTCTGTCAAGCATCTTCGATAGAACGTGCATACAAATAAAAAATAGGTATGGAGAAAGAACACATCCTTGACGTAAGCTTATTTCACTCTTGAAATAGCCTGCTAGTTTTTCGTTAATTGGACTGAGAAACTAGCCAAAGGAATACATTTTTGTATCCACAAAATGTATTTATCCGGGAACTTGGGGGCAGAGAGAGTGGTTAGCAAGAATTGCCATTGAACGGAGTCGAAAGACTTAGAAATGTCGATTTTAAATGCACACCGAGAAGATTTGGAGCTCTTGTGATAACATTTAACCAGTTCCGAAGCAAGAAGAACATTTTCCATTAGCAACCGATCCTTCACAAACGCGGACTAATTCAGGGAAATAAAATTTGGCAGCATCTTTTGAGTGGATTAGCCAAAATCTTTGATACCACCTTATATAAGACATTACATCAGGAGATGGGCCGATAATCTCTAATTTTCTTAGCTTCCTCATTTTTTGGTATCAAGGCTAGTATTCTTGAGTTGACACCAGTAGGTAAGATCCGTTATAAAAAACAATTTTATTGCGATAACAAACTCTTTACATACTACCGGCATGCCATTTTATAGAATTCGTATATATAGCCATCCGGACCCGGAGCCTTATTTCTCGCCATTGAGAACAGTACTCCTTTGATCTCTTACTCTGTTACATTCCTAAACAGCTTATCCTTGTCTCCTTGACATTCAAAACCTAGTAAATTATGCAACTCATCCTCTGAAAACCGTTATAGTTCTCCATCTTGTATGTCAGGAAATCCATTAAATGATCCACTGCCTCTATTTTTTGTTTCAGCATGCGTTGTGACAACAGGCCCATCATGTCTTTGCAACTCTCAGATAGAGTTTCTGTACTTTCTGATCGTATCAACTTGATAAAACTGCTTGTTATTCCCATCACCAACTCAAAGCCAATTTATACTCTCTGACTGAGAACTTTCTCTTCTATATCTGAAAGAAGGCACCAACGATTAAATGCTCTTGTTTCTTCTTCTATGTTGGACTGAATTGGGTAGTCCATAGTAGCCATTTGACAACTACAAAGCCGAGTTTATGCTTCTTTTTTCCTTTTTGATATGTCTAGAAGATGATCCTTGTTCAGATTTCTCAACAGAGGTTTTAATGTTTCAGCTTCTTCGATAATCTGTGAAGGGCCGAAGTAGACCATAAAATTGCTTCCATTTTTTCCCAATACGATTCCAATAAAGGCAAAAAACAGGCATCTCAGCTACTAAATGTTGGTCAATTTGAATGGGTGCCGAGGCTTCACAGACTGTGCACTGATACGAATTTGACACCGTAAATGGTCTGAACAGCCACGACTTTCAAACACACTATGAGCATCTAGATAGGCATTTACCCAAGCACTATTGATCAAGGTTCTATCCAGTTTTTTGAAAATCAATCCTCATGTCTTTTGTTGCAGCATGTGAGCCTTGGATCAAGATAACTCATGTCCAAAAAAGAGCAGTATCGCATAACATCTTGAAATTCCCTCATCCCTGTTGAAACTGATGGTGAAGTATCATAATTTGAATGCTCCTCCAAGTCCAATATCGTTGAAATCACCAAAGACGTGCCCCGGTTTATTTCTAAATAGTGGCAGATCTTGGTGATTTTCAAGTTGCTCCACAACTCTCTTCTCTCTTTAACTGTGTTTGCAGCATAAATGAATGAGCACAACACTTCCTCTTCCATACCATCTAACATAACCCAACATGTGATCATATGTGAGATTTTAAAACATGGTGTTACCCTTGCTTGTGTACTCCAGAGCACCCAAATCTTCCCAAGTCTATTATGTTCATAATTGGAAATAAAGACCAGTCTTTAAAAACAGACGATGCAATACGCATTGAATTGTTTTGTTTGACTATTGTTTCTAGTAAAGAACCAAAATGTAGAGATTCCTTTTTTATCCATTCTCGAACTACATTGTGTTTAGATGACGTGTTAAACAACGAATATTCCAGAAAAATCCAGACATTAATGATTTCTTCGAGTGGTCCTTTTATTCAAATTACTTGAAGCTCCCTCCTTAGCTTTTTGAACGGTCGAATCTGAAAGAAATTTATGATTGTCCTCTGAAACTCTTTGTCTGGATTGTCTCTGTGTAGCCACTTCAACATCCGTCCTTTGGGTTTCAACTGCGTTTCCTTGAGTGTCATCCGAATATGAGTCATTCTCCTTTTCTTGCTCCAGCACTTCATTTTCCTCTGATATTTTTTCCTCCCTCATCCTCTTCCAAATCTGCCTTGTTTTAATTATCCTCTGTTACTTTTGATTAAGGTGACTTTTGATCTAGGATTTCTCCTTCCTCCCATGTCATGTTTAGAACAGATTATCTCGAGCTTGATAAAAGGGAAACTTCACCAAATTTCAGATCTTATTACTTTTCCCCGGAGATTTGACTCCCTTAATAGGTGTTAACCATTATCCATCATTATCCTGCGCTCCATTTCCTGTTAGCGTCACTTCCTTTTGATGTTGTGTTGCGGACGTCCTCATTCTCCGCTAAAATCTCATTTTTCTGAAATATCTTGTGTATGTTTACTAGAAACCTTGGCATTATTTATGATTGTTTGTTTTTTCTTGTCCGCAGGATATTGTGTATGTTCCTCCCTTTGTCCCTTATTGTCGCTGATGTTTGCTAGACAAGCTATCGAGATATGTCCCATTTATCACAAAGGGAGCTTTTTAGGGTAGCCATGGATAAGATAAGTCTACTAGTATATCTTTCTCCTGGAGTGTGAAATTCATTGACCGAGGTAACTCCTTTGTTAGATCAGCTTTAACAGAAACCTTAGCCACCTTGAAGTCAACACATTGAGCTGCGTCTAGATTTAGTCTTACTGGAACACCCACCGGATTGGATACGAAGCTTAATTCCTTCCATGAGAACATATTCATCGGTACATTCCTCAAATGGACCCAAATAGGTACGAATTTTACTTCATGTTGTATCTCTTCCTCGAAAGGAGACCACTTAGCCACTACCATTGGAACTTCAGCAAGGTTCCCTATACTGCGTCGTATAACTCTGCTGCGTGTTACACAATTGGTAATTCTGAAATTCATTGTTGTCGAGATGATTTCTTAGACATCGATCATTTGAAATTTGTCCCCTAAAACCAAAATTTTGGTGACAATTGAGTGGATTTTGGCTATGTGTGGTGCCTTCGCCAAAAACTTGCCTACTAGAAAGTCCTCCCATAACGGCAAATCGTCTTGGAAAACTCTTCTGGTACAACCACTGAACCAACACCATCCTTCATAGTAATCTCCATATCATACTTTGTAAGAAACTTCTGCTTCTGAACAACGCCAGACTACGAACTCGCTGGATTCAAATGAGTTACCAGTTGATATTGTTTCTTAGTCTTCTCCGAGACTTCCGTGACGGCCATAACCTCCAGTGGAGGAATCAGGCGGAGCCGGCGAGATGCCTTGTTGAAGACGAAGTTTCAAAACCCTAGTCGTACAATATTTCGCCTCCTCATCAAAACGCAGCATTTTTTCTCCATAACTTTTTTAACTGAAATATTTATGTTTGGTGGTTTTCTTCAAGCGAATTCTAAGTTTCCATCTTGAAGACAAGCTGCATCTCAAAGGGGTGGGTATTGATACGTTTTATGAGCTAGACTTTACGAAGAATTACCAAGTGACTTTTTCGTTGTTTGTAAAATTGGAGATAGAGTTATAGATGATTCAACCCCTTGATTGAGTTGCCGGTTAAATTTTTCTTTTTTGTTGCTTGTATATATATAGTTTTTGTTGTGTGATGAGTAGAAGACCGCGGGCGTGCAGAGATGAACTTCTGCATTTGAAGCATTGTGTGTTGAGTGAGACCGCAAGCGTATATGGAGTCAGTGAGGGCTTCTGTATTTGAGCCGCATGCATGTGGGGGGGGGGTGCGGACAGGTCTGCATCGATCTAATTCTTGTGCCTTAAGAGGATCGATAAAGCGTCCCATTGACGGTGTGGTGGGACACGACTTCCATAAAAAACGTTGGGAGCATGATTTGCTACTTGGGTGCTTTAGGTGCCGTGTTTGTTCATGGTAGGACTAGGAAACTATATTATAAGTGCTAGGTTTTAGGCTGTGGACTTGCGTTCTAGCATCTCATACCTCACTGAGCGACTCCACTATTACTCAGTTCTCCTTCTTTCCCCCTTTCAGGTGAGCATGCCGAGTAGATGGAAGCGTAGCAGGATCGAGTGCTTTGGGGTTTTATTGCATTTTTCACATTTTTATTTATATGTTGGTTTATGTTTAGTGACTTTTATGGGACATTGTTGGATTATTTGGTTTATGTTGGTTATTGGAGATAGTTGAGTCGTACGTTAGGGTTGGTGACATGCTGTCTCCAAAGTAGAGGAGACATGTGTTACACTTTAGTATCAGAGCGAGTTTGACATCCCGGTACTGACCTAGGAAGCAGGTAGTGCTTAGTACAAGTTGTAGTTAGTACAGTTAGGATTCGGTTTTCAAAGATTTACAACGATTTTAATGTTTTATGGAGATTTTTCGAAGCAAATAGCACATTTTCTGCTCTGTGTTAGTTTATTAACCATCAGCTCTTAATTTCAGTTAAAGTCTAACCAATTTGTTTTTGTGCTAAGTATGGAATTTAAGAAACCAATTGTTTGCAGTAACTTTTTGAAGACCACCTTTTTCTGGAGATCTCGTAGTATGTATAGAGTTATTTGTGTGTCATTGTGGTGTTATTTGGTTTATTGTGGAAATATTTGTGCGATTCAAAGACAGCTATGAGAGTTTCTCGAAATAGTAAAGGTGGTTTTCAAAAGAGTTTGGGAAGTGGAGCTGTGGCATTTGGAATTGTCTACTATAAATTTTGATCCATATGTAACAAGCGAAGGTGGAGAAGACATGTTAATGGAAATGGAAATTTAACGAGAGACAATTAGAGAAACACTAAGGCGGATTGGCAAGAAGCTGCAAGAGCAAGCAGAAGACAGATAAGCTTAATGGGGATGGAAACCCAAAGGATTTTGTTCGAGTTGGAGGTCAGTTTGTAAATCGAGTGAGCACAACAGAAGGGTGGTGGGTCGTTCCCCACATGTTAGGAAGACATAATAGACATGGCTATCATCTTCTTTCAGCATGAGATAAGATAAGGATGTATGCTTGTGAGACAATCATCGCTGTAATGAAACGGTAGTGGAAACCCGTTGAGCGTAATCCATTTGGAAGCGTAATCCACAATAATCCATTGTGGCATGATAATAGAGAATTTAGTTGGAAGTGAAGCGTCTCATTCAAGTTTGAAACCACTCGAAGGATGAGTATTGTTTCTAAAAATTTAGAGTTAACAGATATGACACATGTCATTCACTGTGTTTATATGGCTAAGCATCAATGTTAACCACTCTCAAGGACATATATTATATTTCGTACGAATCAATTTGGAAATTGGATGTGGTGATGAAATTTTTCTAGGCAAAGGAGGCTAAAAATTAAACCACACATCAAGTGTGTAACTGGCCCTAATGGAAATGGGCGGTAGTAAATAATCATTTTGCAGGACGAGTGAGTCACCGCATATTTATCAAGTCAGTTCAAACTTCATGAGTCCAACTACCCCACTCATGATTTGGAGTTGACTTTAGTTGTTTTCATCCAACTATCCTATTTTGAAAGTTCAGATTATCATAGATTACCGGTTATCAGACAGATTGCAGAGTTATCAGAATCAGCCGCGTCGACGACTCCAGCAGTTGCACCAAGAGGATACTACAAGTGTGTTCAATAGGTTCATTTTTTTAGGGAAATCTCTTAGAGGGCGTAGGGGTTCCTTCTGCAACCACCCAAACGTCAACCATTTCTCCATGAGTATTTGCTCCATGAGACTATGAGGGAGTTGATGGATTATGTGTGTTAATGGGTGTAATTCTCAATATCTCGATCTGGCATAAGGCAAGATGCGTGTCATCCTTATATAGCCAGACCATGTTCATCGGACCAGATTTGATACTGACAATGCAAACGACTTGGGCAAGTCCGTTTGGGAGTGGCCACTCTCTTACCAGCTATCAAGTCTCCGATTGGCCTAGAGATATTACCTCCGTTAAACGGCAGGGACAAATCCCATCTTGTTCCATCACTATGAACTACACACTTTATAATACACCCAACCAAGGTCCTTATAGCTCCCAGTTACGAAACAGCGTTAGACAATGATCAAAGTGCATCAATCCATGTGCAGCCACATGCATGCGAACTCAGGTCTAAGGACTATACTCTATAGTCGTATATGAGAACCTCTTATGACACAGATATTAATATCTTGTAGAGTTCTCATCAGCGGGCCATGTCCGGTCATATGCTCCCCTACATATACCTATGTGTCGACTTTGATGTCGCGCATCTATGACCCCTCGAAACTTGGTCATAAGTCTCAACACAATCTAGTCTCAAGTGGTTGTTGGTGTTCCAATTTCAACAACCTTCGACTATGGACACTATGATTTATGTCATTTCGTTAAATATGGGGTTTCAGGATCAAGTCTACTCATGTACTTCAATGGCCCATATATAATGACATGAATCATTTTGGAACGATTATTTATATCACAGTTAAAATAATCCAGAAATCATAAATTTCATAAACATAAAATATTATGTTTACATGAACCTTTCAAAACGACTAAATAAAGCCCTTTACAAACTCCCACTGAAATTAAGACTACATCTTAATTTCACTTATCCTACAGCTACAGTCCGCGACTCGTGCTTAGGCCTAAGGAGTGGCTTCGTTAATAGATTAGCAACGTTCTCATTCGTTGAAACTTGCTGATCTACTTAACACCTCTGTCATTTATCTCACGGAATAGGTTATACCTACCCTCAAGGTGTTTGGACCTCTGATGTGCAGCTAGTCTCATCTATGCTGGGAATCACATCAAGTTCAGTGAGGAACTCTTCTTTCCAAACAACCTCTTTCGCCGCTACCCAAGCTGCGAAATGTTCAGCTTAAGTCATGGAGTCAACAACAGTGCCTTGCACCGCCAGACAAACACAAGATATAACCGGACTGTTACCGAAAATCATCTTTGTCTGTTGGATACTTGCTTTTCAGACTCTACCGACTTGTAGCACCTCACTTTCTCCGTAAATCAAGAACTTATCCTAAGTATTTTCCAAATACTTGAAGATATTCATTACGTCTATCCAGTGATTCTTTGCTGGATTTGACTGGTCTTTACTTGTCTTGCTTAACATTAAAGCAACATCAAAACAAGTACGTGTCATGGCATACATGATAGATCCAATTGCCGACGCATATGGAATCTCATCCATGCATTCAAGCTCAGCAGTTATCGTAGGACACTGTTTCTTGCTTAACGTAATGCCATGTGACATTGGCATAAAACCCTTCTTGGAATGCTGAAAACGTGTAGGACTTTGTCAATATAAGAATCCTGACTTTGTCCTATCAGCTCTTTTGGATCTCTATCTTTAGATCCAAAATCCAAGAACATACGTGGCTTTACCCATGTCAATCATAAAACCAACTCCCAAGCCAGTCCTTTACCGACTGCAACATTGGAACGTTATTTCCGAGAATCAGTATGTCATCGACATACACTTTGAGAAATGCAACATCGCTCCCACTTATCTATTAGTAAACGCACAGTTCCACTTCGTTCCTGTTCAAGTCAAAACCTTGACTACTTCAACAGAACGAAGATTCCAACTCCGATATGCTTGCTTCTATCCATGAATGGATCGATGAAGCTAACTTACATACAGTATAATTTTTCGGAGTCCGGGCTCACTTTCGCTTCTGTGAATTTCGCAGGTTCGTCACTTTCAATGATCATCAGATCATGGCAACTAATCACGAGAAATCACTCTCGGATTAGTGACGGATTCATTCAGATCTGCGAACTTCAGGCTCTACAGGTGTAGATTCTACAGAAATCTGTAAATCCATCCGCTGCTCTCCCTCAACAGGTTGAGCAGCCTCCTGTATTTTTCGAATTTCTTCGAGTTATACTTTTACTCCCACTGTTCTTCTTGGAAAGCAACTTCCCTTTTAGAAAACAGAATTCCGAACAACCTAACTTCGTTTTCAGAATGGACGTAAAAGTAACAAGCCTTGGTTTCTCTAGGACAACCAGCGAAGTAGCACAACTACAAATACTCAGTAAAGACGAATTTGGATCATTTCCAGTCCACATTTATGTGGTGTCTTTCAACTGATATTGGTGGAACTATTTCAGCGTAAACTTAGATATTTCTAGAGCTTTATTCTTAAAGAATATCATGGAAGATTCATGTGACTCATCTTTAATCATTTCTAGTAAGATCTGATTCTTTCTCACAGAAACACCTCCAGGTTTTCAGGAGAAATGAGCTGTGAAACGACTTCACACTCATTTAGATGATCACACCATCAATGACTTAAGTATTCTCACTCGTGATCTAATCCAGAGTCTCAATACTTCTGTCACTCAGATTCTATACCTCATTCTGGAACTCTTTCGACCATTTCAAAGAATTCTGACTCGTGTCTCATCAAATGAACACAGTCATACTCACTGAAGTAATCAGTAAAGATAATGAAGTACAGGAAATTTTCTCTGGCATTACTGCTCATCGGGCCACATACATGAGTATGTTCAAGGTCCAATAATCCTTTGGGCCTTTCTCTAGCTCGGCTAAGATGGGCCCTTTGTCTTTTGGTCCAGTAAGCAGAATTCAAGTCTCATAAGATATCCAATCAAATGAGCCCAAAAGTCCATAACTATGGGATTTCTGAATCCGACTCACTCTATGTGACCAAAACATTTACGCCAAGAAAAATCAGGTTTAATTCATCAGATTTAAACCAATTCGGTATTTATGTTACATTTAGGCACTCTTTGGTTTAAGATATAAAACCCATTCCTTGAATAGGGTGCTACAATTAATATTTCATTAAGATCAAAAGAACAAAACTTGTCTTTTATCAAAATGAAAAACATTCAAATTCTTACAAGAAAATGAAAGACAACTCTGCTTAAAGCAGGTACATTGTAGCAATTACTTAATAAAACCAAGCCTCAAAGGCATCTACAAGTGAAAACCCTACGGCTGAGGCAGCATCTATAGCTCCTTCCAGACATGCAGTTCCACTTGCCCTTCCTTCAACGTTCTACTGTTGCTTAGGCTCTGCATATTATAACAAATATCAGTGCCACAACCAGTATCCAATACCTATATGGTAGAACTTGAAGTAACATGAATACCTGAGGAAGTAGTCTCATACATCAACTTCAACTCCTCATAATCTTCCATGAATTTAATGCAATCTCTCTTCCAATGCCCAACCTCTTTACAGTAGCAGCACTTACCAACGTAAGATGTATCTGACTCGGGCTCAGAAGACACAGGCTTGCCATGATTCAAAATCTGGACAACTTTGTCTTCACCCTTGTCAGCACTAGGTTTAGTAAACCTACCCTTCTCCATTATGAGATTATACAGGGTACTCTTCACGTTTGGCTCAACTGTCTTGAGCATATCATGCAGTTCAGTCAGCGTCTTCGTTAAGCCTTTCTTGATATAGTTCCTTCTGAACTTATCATAGCTTGACGGCAGTGACTGCAGAATGATCTCAGTTGCCAATTCTTGGCTAACTGGATAATCCAGTTTCCTCAGGTTATCAATGTAACCCATCATTTTACTGACATGAGGACTCACTGGATGATCATTTGGTAGCTTGCAGCTAGTGAGAGACTTAACCAACTGGTATCTCTCCACTCTTACATGCTCCTGAAATTTCAATTTCAGGCTACTGATCATCTCTATTGGCGACTCCATGTTCTCATATTGCTTCAGCAAATCTGAGTCCATGGTAGCCAATATCAGATCACGCACATCTACCGCATCATTATAATGCTTATTCCAAGCATCATATACTGCATGAGAGGCATTGGACCCGATCCTCTCGGGGAGAGCTCTTTCAAGGACATAGTCCTTTCTCTCCTGCCTGAGGACTAGCCTCAGGTTCCGCGACCAAGTCAAGAAATTTGATCCGTTCAGTTTGTCCATCTCAAGGACAGACCGGATCGAGAAAGTGTTTTGATTGTTTGTGCTATTCATAACTGAAATTTAGAGATAAATAGAGTTTTAGTTATTTAGTTCATAAAAGAGTAATCTTAATAACTTATAAGAAAACTCGCATTGCATTCAAAATTTCTTTGTTTAACCTCATAAGAATGCAATGATTCCGAGACCCATGTTCAGCTAAATCCAAAGTGGGCCACTGGCCGTCACCCAGAAGTAGCTTTACTTGGTAAGCATACACATAGCTAGTTATATCCAATAACTCTCGGTTGTGAATTGGGCCCAAGGCCCAATTCACCAGATGTCTCAAGGCCCGGGACTCCCGATGGCCCAGTCAAGGAAACCAATCTCTTACAGCCAAATAATCACTAAAGTCTGGGACTCCCAATGAAATTAGTGACTATATACTACTTTACTTACGCAAAACACAGACACCTCACACTGTAAGCCATATCTGTAATTGAATAAGCGTTAAGTAGCTGACAAGATTGGGCAAGACATCCAAGCTTGATATTGGTTTTGAGGATTTTAGGTTTTCTTTCCAAAAATAGAAGATTACTATTTTTGGAAACTTACTTATTTTAGAAACTTTCTAAATTTAGAAACATGCTAAAAATAGAAATTTCTAATTTAATATTTTATTAAAGTTTTCGGTTGGGTCACAAATTATAGGCCCAATTCTTGGCCCAAGACCACAGAATTCCAATTGGCCCAATAATTTGACATAACCGAGTCGGTTCATTAATTCTGGTCCGAGACCAAATTAACTACTAAATCCAACTGGTTATTTACTAAACCAGACCAGCTCTAAATTATTTGGTCCAACCAAATCAAACTTAGACCAGCCTTCGGTTTAGGTTAAAATTCAATATTTTGAATTTAAATCCGGTTTAACCAGAAACTAAATAATACCAATTGTATTAAATAATTTCCAGCAAACAGCGATTTGGGTTAACCGCTTGAACCATAATTATTCAATGATTGATTTTGACTTTTCAAATCGATAATTGCTTTACGATCATGATATTAACAAAATCGTAACAAATTCGATACGAGATATTAACAAAAAGACAAACACGATTTTGACTTTTTCAAATCGTAATTCAACAAATTGTTTCTTATGTACAAAACAAAGCAAACCTAACTTTGATAATTCGTAACAAACACGATTCCATGGAAAGTCAAAAAACAAACCTTATGATTAACATTCACGTTCACATTAGCAAAGTCCAAAACAAAATCGTGTGATCGTAATTCACATAAAGACAAAAACGTTTTGATCTTTTCCCAATTACACAATCACATGATCGCATGACCTTCACTAATAAGACAAAATCATGATTCTAAACATAAACCAACCTATCGAATCGATTCGTTTAATTCAACAATCATGAGACAAAGTCAACAAGCGAAGGTTTTGAAACGATTATGAGGTTAATCATCAACGATTCATATCGATTTACTCATTTCTAGGTTTTCCAAGTTTCAATCAATTTTACTCATTAAAATCGATTCATCAAACTAATAAACAACCTAGTATGATCCAAAAAGCAAAAACCTAACGACCTAGCTCTGATACCACTGATGGATTATGTGTGTTAATGGGTGTAATTGTCAGGTTACATCCTAGCACATAATCATCTAGGATCTAGGTGATTTGCAGTTGAATCATATACAGATCAGATTCATTACCTTGTGATTGCAGCGGATTGATCAAAGGAATGAAGAGATCTGCAAGAGCTGATAGAAACCGGCTCCTCCTAGGTATCCACACGCTTACAAGCTACTGGATCAGGCTGCTAGACCAAGCTGGAATGAACAGAGAGAGAGAGGACGGCCAGGTATGAAAATTGCAGATTGGTGATTGTTTGCCCTAGGCGCCTGTCCTCTTCCTTATATGGGCCCAAGTAATTAAACTAATGGCCTATTGGGATTTTGGGCCCAAGACCCAAATCAGACAAAATAACTGTATTTTGTCTGGCCCAATTCTCTGTACAAATACAGTAAATGCCTTGCATCTTACCGTATTAATTCCATTTAACTTTCCCGTTAGCTATGGTGTGTGACCCTTAGGGATCATACAATACTGGTAATAAGTCCTAAACTTATAGATCATGAGCGGGCTCTAGCAAGTCATCATGATCACCCAGTATTTATGACTTATGTCTGATCTCGACACTTATCATACTTTCTAGAGATAGCACAGTAGATTTCAGGACATTCCCAACAGGAGTTGCTCCGTAGTCGATACGCGTCTTTTGTATGTACTTGTTTTGGTTTTTGAGTATGTTGTATTTAATGGAACCTACTAATAGTTAGTAAACTTGTGGGATCGATTTCGGTTGGGGTGGGGAAGCGTAAACTTTATTTTATACTGGAGCTACGCTTATCTTCGTGAGTCTGAGTTTCATCGAGAGTTGAATATTTTAAAGTGTGTTTGAGCCAAAGATCAATCAGATTCAGACAGTCGGCACGGGAAAGTTAGGAGCTACATTCATTCACCGAGAGGTATCAGTCGTATTGAGTGGGACTTGAATTTTATCCAGTGCAGATGGATTGAGCTTCGGCATACTACAGTTTGAGGTGGCATTGCATGAGGCTCTTATTGTAAGTGGCGCCGTAGACCACTAAGTTGGTCAAAAGTGGGGGAGCGGGAGCCATAGAACCATCAATGAGACGGTGGAGAAATTGGAAATGCACATGACGACTAAAAGAAGTCCATGATCATAGAAGAGCTATACAGATAAGCGCATGAGCGATTTGAAGTTTTAGGTGGATAACTAAGCATATCTGAAATGAAGATGTTTCAGAGAGGAGCTAAGACTCGAAGGCGGAAGAAGCTTATGATGAGGTACAAGAAATCGTACCCTATTTTAGAGCGAATTGAGGTAGTAACGTATCATCTGGGTTTATCATCAAAGCTTATTTTGCAGAAGCCGCAAGCGATCTAAGTAAGGATTTGTAAGCGTCTAGCAAAGCAGTGGCGGTTCTAGAGCGTTAGTAAAAGGAAGTTCAGGGGAAAGTGACTGTGATGGTTAAAGTTCGTTGGGAGAGAGACGAAATTTAGAAGAAAATCCCAGAATCCGAGAAGAGGATGAGGTTATGATACCTAGAGTTTTTTTGGGGTTGTAAGCGAGCAACTGAGTCCGAACGTGAATTTGGGGGATAATTCCTTGTTAGGGGGAGAATTGTAACAACCCGCAACCTGTGGCCCAGGATGGCCCAAAGCTTTTTTTTAGGGACAACCTTAATCATCTCCTTATAAATTAAGTCATCTTATTTTATTTTCTCACAAAATATATTCATCTTAGCGAAGCTCTGAAGAAATCCAGCCGTCGGAGAGGAAAACGGACGAGCCATCGCAGCCACCGCATACCGTGATCAAATCGTCCAGTTCACCATCGTTTGGAAAATCAAGTTTCAATATGTTTTATTCACAATCAAACCTTAAAACGATCATAACTTTCTAACCGTGTGGAAACTCGAAATTCCAAAGCTACAATCGGATTTATCTCGACGAAACAAAACCGCACGTGCCACCACCATTTTCTCACGTGCCACCATCAACCACCGTCCGTCGCCGCCGTCCTCCGCAGGTAAGCCTCCGCCGCCGTCAGCCATCGTGACTCGCCGGCCGACCGAGTTAACTCGATGACCGCGGGTCAACTATACTGCACTTAAACCATTCTGCACCTCTTAAACCGCTTGTTCCGCACCGCTCGAATCGTTGTTACCATTCGATGCATATATTGAGTAGTCTTCTTCTTTTTTGCAACATAATGAATAGTTTTCTAAACAATGGATTTGTACATATGACTGAGTGTCTGATTGTATGAATCCGAATGGTGACGGCGTATTTGGTTGTGTGGGATAAGTAATTTGAGTGCTTGAATGGTGACACTCTAGATGCGGCTTTAAAAATGATTTTAGTAAACCTACTTTAGTTTCACCAATCATGAAAAATGAAACAAATTTGCTGTTTTCGAACAAAACAAAAAGTAAATCCACTAACAGTTCGATGTACAAAATTGTTCATTGAGTAATATACCACAGTTCAAAACCGCATAACTGGTAATAACCAGCGGTCGGAGGAAATACGCAACTGCACAGTAACTTTCTTTTTAAAAAATTAACAAATATTTTAATGTACTTCGATGAATCATGTCCCTTATTTATCTCAGCACTATCATCTCATATAGCTTGACAAAAACAAAATACAAAGCAATATCATATCCATTGACCAATATGTCTATATATTATCCAATATCTCATGAGGTTTCATAGATTCTCATATATTTAATTATTATATTTTTCTTAGAAAACACTATAGCTTAGTTTATATTTAATGTTTTATTTAATTTAGTTATTTATATATATATATATATATTAAACTTTAACTTTAAATATATTAGATATTGTGATTAAAAATGAGTAACAATATAATTTATTAAGCTTTACCAAACAATTTAAAATATATACATTAAATAATATATGATTATTTTTTTATTTTTACATTTAAAACTGAAAATAACCAATAACCAAATCAAACCAAACCAAATTTTTCCGGTTAATTTCAGTAATTTATTCAAAAAAATTGGTCAACTAATAACTAAACTAACCAAATTGGTTTTGTTCGGTTAACCGAATTTGCATGGTTATTACAAAGTAAAAAAATTGATTTTGAAAATTTTAATTTATATTTTTTTTTTAAACTAAACTGATTCTAAAGTAATCGGTATGATATATATATCTTTTATTTAAAACTAAACAAAACAATTTTAATTATAAATACACTAATTATTAATATATTTATTTATAATATATTTTATCTATAATATAGAATACGCAGTTGTTCCGAAAATCATTTTTATCAAACAATATATATTTCGCACTGTTTATTACATAGAAACTACACTTGTTTCATAATCCGCATGTACCGCAGTTGAACCGTACCGCACTTTAAAACCGTTTTTTCCACACATCTAAATCTGCGGTCATCATTCCTGCACAACATATGTGATTGTGACATTTGGAGAATCTAAAATGTGTAATCATAAAACCGCCCCGCCCTACAAGCCCCATTCACTACCTATATATGACTCGTGGTCTCCGAAGAAAATTCTAATACAGAGTTATTACACCTAACATAATTATCATTTTAAAATAACAAAAATATTCAGATTAGAACTGTTTTGATGACATCCATTCGTTGCTTTCTGACTTCAAATTATGAAGTTGTGACCATTCTGATTCTGTTTTTTTTTTGTTCCAGGCGACGGAAGGGAAAAAATCTACCAAGATCAAAACTACAATACATAAATTATATTAAACTTTGAATATACAACTTTATATATATATATAGCTTTCACTAATAATAGCTTTACAACTACAGTTTGTGATATTTATTATAAAACAATTTGGCTTAACCCTTATTTTGCATGGATATAAAAAAAAAAAAAATTGTCACTAATAAATTTTCAATACATAATCTTTTAAAAAGATTGATCAGACTATGGATTTAAGTAAAGTAGCCTTAAAACAGCCACGCTATTCTTCTAAAAGTCTTCAATAGCTACAAAAACAAAAATATGTAAAAAAGTGATGGTAATATTTTTTAACTAAATTTGGTGCATTAAATTTAATTGTAACATGAATTATAATTTTTAAACTAAAACGCTTACAACTAAAAAATTATAAATTTGATAGAAACATATGAGAATATATAGATAAGCCTAAGAGAAGTAATTTACTCAACTCTTCATCCGCAACCTCGATCCCACTTGTCGCGGTTCTCAACAAATGTTCATCTTGACCATCTTGAACATTTTGGGTGGATTTAAATGGCCTCTCTTTTAATGTTCTCTGAGTAGATGCAGATACCGAATCTACATCATGTCGAGTATCAAATTAGAAAATCTATTGATTATGAGTAACACTCTTATCCTTTTGATCCAAAGGAGAAAGGAAAAATGAAGGGACAATGCTGGCATGTACTAATGCAGTAGTATGAGCATTAGCGGTTGGAGTTTCTGGTTCCACCTCATCACATGGGGGAGGGTGGAATGGTTTCAAAAGAAACAGGTGTAGCAATATCAGTTAAGTGTTTGTAGCCAAAGTGGAGCAATATGACTAGTAGTAGCAAAGACAATATAAGTTGTTGTAGTTGGACCAAGGTATGAAGCACCCATAAATCCAACTGAATCAATATGAAACTCCCTTGGAATAGCATTTAGATACTTTATGGTCTAATTTCTCGCATCGCTCACATGTAATTGGAATTTAGTTAGAGTATTCCACTGAAACCATTGTGACATTCCCAAGAACATCTCATGCATGAATCCTTTTCGGAAGAGGCTTGTCTATTTATATTTTCACTAGTAACCTAGCTTCACCGATTTTAGTCGGGTCCAACCCTGGCTTATTAGTTAGCATAGGTTCTCTTGAACCAGATGCTATTCAGCTAATTTTCCAATCAAAATAGAGGCATGTTGAAGTGATGGTAAATTGCTGTCAATGTCGTAGATACATGGAGTAGCAGGTCACAAGAGTCATGTATCATGCAAGAAAATGTGTTAAAGAACTACAAAAGCAAGGAAAAGATAAGAGTAGGACTGATCAAAGATAATAACAGATACGATTCCTGAATTGAGCTAACTTACTCTTGTTTTTGGTTTACAAGTGTATAATAATGGAACAAACATCGTTTTCCAATATCAACTAAAATGTAACCTATAATTGCATATGAAATAAAATTGAAAACGTTTGCGGATTCAATCAATAATACCCCATATATGTAAAAATAACTGAACAAACATCACTTTACATTATGAGATAACAAGTAACACTATGTAATAAAAGTTCAACCTATTGCATATGAAATAAATTTGAGATTTGATGATTCTTGGAAACACGTGTATGCAGGGATACAAGTACCAAAATACTGTTGACTTAAGCATGAAGATAAATATCAAGAAGTATATTTAGTAGTTATCTAAATATACATATATATATATATATATATATATATATATATATATATATATATATTTAGGAGATATCTAAATATATTTAGAATCTATCATATCTTAGATCTAGAATGTTCTCTCTCTATATAAGGAGATGCCAAGATGCGGCATAACTTATGAGCTTTGAGAGATTAAGAGAGAGCTTTGGTTTTTGAGATTATTTTGTAAAGCAATAAAGAGTGAGTCTTATAATTCAAAGTGAAAGTGTTTGATTCAATAATTGGTATCAGAGCAATATTGAATCGAATTTGAGAACAGAGTTATTGACGAAGTTGCATCAAAGGCTTAGAGGAAACATTAACAAGTACACCGACAAACAAATGAAGAATCTGATCCTTTTGTTAAAAGCATCAAACATGGGCGATCGAGACCTCACAATCACAACAAGCAAACCGAAGGAGAACGGTCCATCCATACAATATCCAATGCTTAATGCAAAAAACTATGGGCAATCATAATAAAAGTTGTGCCCAAGGATCACAAAGTGTGGGAATCATTGAACCATGAAACATTGATAAAGACAAAAACGACATGGTTATTGCTCTCCTGTTTCAACCAATTACAGAGGCTCTAATACTCCAAGTTGGAGACCTTGACACCTCAAAAGTAGTTTTGGAAGCAATAAAAGCAAGACATATAGGAGCTGATAGAGTGAAAGAAGCCAGATTTCAAACGTTAATGGCTGAATTTGATAGGATGAAGATGAAGGAAACCGACACAATCAATGATTTGGTTGGCAAACTCTCAGAAGTATCATCAAAATCGGCGGCTTTGGGAGAAAATATTGAAGAAGCAAAGCTTGTCAAGAAATTTCTTAAGAGTTTACCAAGGAAACGATACATACATATTATTGTTGTCTTGAACAAGTGTTTGGTATTAATACAACAAGCTTTGAAGACATAGTAGGAAGGTTAAAAGCTTATGAGAAATGAATATGTGATGAAGAAGACCAACAAGAATAGAAGGAAAACTTATGTATGCTGATACAAACTTTCAAACCTATCAAGAGAGTTATGGTGCAAACATGGAAAGAGGATTGTTTCCTTCTATAGGAAGAGGACAAGGACGTTATGGTGGAGGAAAATATAAGTCCAAAGTGGTGTGCTACAGATGTGATAAAACAGGACATTATGCGTCGATTTGTCTTGACAGATTGCTTAAATTACAAGAAGCAATAGAAAACAAAGAGGATGATACACAACAGGCAGACCAACTAATGATGCATGAGGTAGTATACCTTAATGAGAGAAACATGATCGCAAACCAATTTCAGATTCATCCGGATAAGGTGTGGTACTTAGAAAATGGGACAAGTAATCACATGAGTGGAAAACAATAATACTTCTCAAGTCTTGACGATACGATCACATGAAAAGTTAGATTTGGAGATGATTCACGAGTAGACATAAAAGGGAAGGGAGAAATTCACTTTGTGAACAAGAATGGGGAACGAAAAGTATTAACAAATGTATACTTTATACCCTACTTGAGAAGTAATATCATAAGCCTTGGACAAGCGTTGAAGTCAGGGAGTGATGTTAGAATGAAAGAAGACTATCTAACTATATACGACAAAGACAACAGATTTCATGCCAGAGCAATAAGATCAAGAAATAGATTATACAAAGTATCCCAGGAGGTAGAAACTACCACGTTCTTAGAACTAATAGTCATAAGCAATTCAACTAAATGGCCCGCAAGACTCAGACATATTGGTAAGGACATCATGAAATCAACGGTGAAGAAGAAGCTAGTAGTTGGGATACCAAGCATATCTATTGAAAAGTATACATGTGCTTCATGCTTGTATGGGAAGCAAGTACGGACAAGCTTTCCAGAAGAAACATCATATCAAGAAAAAAAAATACTTGAGCTCATACATGAAGACCTCTGTGGACCCATTACTCCTCCTACAATCGCACCAAACATGTAGATCTTTGTGCTCATTGATGATCACTCATGTTATATGTGGTCATTACTTTTGAAGGAAAAGGGAGAATCCGTTGATAAATTCAAGAAGTTTAAAGCATTAATCAAAAAAGAGGTAAGAGACACGATTAAAACACTTCGAACAGATAGGGGAGGAGAGTTTTTATCACAAGAGTTTCAAAAGTTTGTGACGACTTGATATATCATGGTTTTCTAGGCTTTCAACCATGATATATGTGTATATATTGAGTCTTTAACCTTGTATTTGGAGTCTTTAGAGTCCTTTGCAGGTTTAGGTATGTTTGGAGTTTATCTGGAGATTCTGGGAGCTTTTGGAGTGATTTAGCAGCATACATGGATTTCACAGAGTTCATTGGGTGCGTCTGCACTGAGTGTCGCCTGACGCTGAAGTTAGTGTCGCCCGACGCCACTAAAGGACGAAATTCATGCGCATCAAAAATACAGCTTTTGGAGAATTGTAAGATTTACCCAGAAGTTTCCCATATTTACAATTCGACCCCAAAACGTGTTTTAGACTATTAATTAGGTTTTTGAGCCATTGTTTAGGCTAAGCTTTCTTTTATCAGAGATTAGGAGATTTGGGGCTGGTCTTGTACTCGAGAGAGACTTGATTTCGAACCCTTGTTCTTACTCTTTTGATTTATCTTATTTCTACTTTTATCATGTCTTCTGTTATGATTGATATGTCTGAGTAGTTTTCTTGTTAGATTTAGGGATTTCATGGAATTGTAGATTGATTGATTAATTGGATTCAAACAATCTAGTTCTTCATCTAGGTTGTTCTTAACGCTTAATCTGAATTAGCTACTTAGATTATTGATATCAGATCGATTAGCGCAGCGAGAGTTGGTTAATTGATTAGAAAATAACCTAGCTGAGCAAATTACCTATTCACAAAGAGATTTGGATTAGGGAATTTGTGAACAAAAGAACCTGAGTTAAATGCATGTTTAGAACTCTAGAATTCGCAAAGAGATTTGGTTTTCTAGGTTGTTAGACATAGTTAGCATTCGCAGCGAGAGTTGGTTTGTTATACAATTGTGATTCTAGTTCTAGAACATCGATATCTGAATCATGTTGATTGATTGATCTGTGTTCCTGATTTCCTGAGAATTTCCCTAAGTCTAGCGCCTCCGTTGATTGATCACACACCGTCTATTTAGTTGCTTTCTTTACTGGTTTCCATATGTCTTGATTAGCTTAATTCGATTGCATACAATCTATCGCGTGAACTAGAGTCTCTGTGGATTCGATACCCTTTATACTACGATTGCATATATGTGCACTTGCAGTTAGAATAGGGATTAAGATTTGACCTATCTGTTGGAATTGTGTCCAGTAATCTCGGTACTGTCTCTAGAAAGTAAGAGTATGTCAATGATCAGACATAAGTCATATAATACTGGGGGTCATGATGGCTTGCTAGAGTCCGCTCATGATCTATAAGTCTTGGACTTATTGCCTTTATTATATGATCCCATATGGGTCACACGCCTAAGCTAACAGGAAAATGTGTAGGAACGGTTTAGCAGAAGTACGGTAAAAGTGCTAGGCATTTACTGTACTTAGAGAGAATAAAACGGTTTAGGCACTGTGTGTCGATCGATACACAAGGGGTATCGGTCGACACAGTGCGCGAATGCCGTCTAGTTAATTGGTGTTTGGGCCAAATGGCCCAAACGGAATCAGACAAGTTTTATAAGGTAAAACTCGAGTTTCTGAGCAATTAACCCTAATCCCACAGCCGAAAACTCTCTCTCTCTCTGCGCCGAGCTCCTTGTGGTCTAGCAGCCGTTTTCTGTGATCGCGTGTGTGAACCTTTGGAGGATTCATCCCTCGGTGTTTCTCTGATCTCAGACATACCATCTCTTTCCGCTGCAAACAGGTATAAGGTGAGATCATCATTTGTTTCTATTCTGAGAAGAACCTAGATCGCATGTTTAGGTTGATATGAATCTAAGAATTGAATCAGGATCAACTAAACAATCCTTCAGTGGTATCAGAGCCTATGGTTCTGGTTTTTCTTGTTTAGATTCAATGTTTAGGATTGTTTTCTTGTTTAAAAGTGTTTTGAATCAACTACTGATAAGAGAAACCATTTAAGCAACAAGAATTGAAATCTAAACACACATAAAATTGCAGAAACCAAGCTATATGATTTGGTAGAATGCGATTTCAAGAGGTCTGTATCGACTGCGATCGCATGGATCGATCGATACGATCGCATGGATCGGTCGATACAGTCTATCGGCTAACCCTGTTAACGCGTGAAAGCATCGATCGATGCAGGATCGATGCAGGTTCGATATTGGTGCATCGACCGATGCGGTTGGTGCACATCGATCGACACGGTTAGGGTTTTGGCTCGGATCCGTGCATGCGTAAGAGCATCGATCGATACAGGATCGATGCACGATCGATGCAGGATCGATGCTGAGAGCATCGACCGATGTGGTTGATGGATCGATCGACACGGTTGGTCCATCGATCGACATGGTTGGTTTAAGGCTCGGTTTAATATTTTGATTAAAATTAAACGTCACGGTTTAATAAACAGATTTAATAATTTTATTAAGTCTGGTTAAACCGGGACAAGAAATCCAATGTCGAAAGAATTATTGGATTTAGTGCCTAAACCAGGATTTTCTAATTTGATTTGGTTGGACCAAATAAATTGAGAAAATCCGGTTTAGTAAATAACCGGTTGACAATTGTGGTCATCGTAGTAATTAAAATTTGGTTAGACCAATTTTAATGAACCAGACCGGTTATGTCATTTAATTGGATAATTGGGTCATGTCTTGGACATGGACCAATTCTTGGGCCTCGGGCCAAGAAGTTAAAACAATTGGGCCAATTATTTGAGTCTTTCTTCAGAATAATTTAAAATTTATTTTATAAAGAATATAAATCGATTTTAAATTAAAGTTTCCGATATTTTGAAATTAGAAAGTTTCTTAATTTATAGAAGTTTCTAGATTTGCATGATTCGGATTTTAAGAAATTTCTAAAGTTAGAAAGTTTCCGTTTTTAGAAAGTTTCCAATTTTAGAAAGTTTCCAAAATAGTAGGTTTCCAAAATGGAAAGTTTCCCGAAATAGTAATCTTCTATTTTGGGAATGAATTTTTAAATAAACCTACGAACCTCAAATAATATCAAGCGTTGGATGTCTTGTCCATTCTATGTCAGCTGTCGAAGCCCATTCAATTGTATTCATGGCCTTACAGTGTGAGGGTGTCTGCTTTTGCGTGGATAAGACGGTTTGTGATTCATAAATGTCATTGGGAGTCCCAGACATTAATGATTACATGACTGTATAGTCTGGTTTTCTTGACTGGGCCATCGGGAGTCCCGGGCCTTGAGACATCAGAGTGAATTGGGCCTCGGGCCCAGATTCACAACCAAGAGTTATATCACGGATATAATTAGCCGATATAGGGCTTACCGATATAAGCTAAGGTTTGGTGACGGCCAGTGGCCCACTTTAATCTTAGTTATATGTGGATCTTGGAATCATTATATTCTATTGAGGGTAACTTATGTTATTGAATATAATGCGTGATTAATCATATTAAATTTAAATACGAGATTAATCATATTGAACATTTTAACTAATAACCTTTTTATCTATATATTTCAGCTATGACTACTACAAGCACACAAAACTCATTCTCGATCCGGTCTGTTCTCGAAAAGGAGAAGCTGACTGGAACGAACTTCCTGACGTGGTCAAGGAACTTGAGGCTAGTCCTCAAGCAGGAGAAGAAGGATTATGTCCTTCGTGATCCTCTCCCCGAGAGGCCTCCTGCCAATGCCGCCAGGACTCTGCATAATGCTTGGGAAAAGCATTCGTCAGATGAAAATGATGCCTATTGCCTGATGTTGGTGACAATGACTCCTGAGCTGCAAAAACAGTTCGAGAGTGTATTGTCACCTATCGAGATAATGGCAAGCCTGAAATCGCTTTTTCAGGAGCAGGCTAGGACTGAGAGGTTTCAAACAGTTAAGAACCTCTTGGACTGCAAGTTGGCTGCGAATGCGGCAGTGAGTCCTCATGTCTTGAAGATGATGGGTTATCTCGATCATCTTCAGAAACTCGACTGCCAAATCAGCCAGGAACTTGCCTGCGACATCATTCTGCAGTCATTACCTGCAAGCTATGATCAGTTCATTCTGAACTTTAACATGCATGGCTTGAGTAAGACATTGCCTGAGCTTCACGGAATGCTCAAGACTGCGGAGCCCAATTTGAGGAAAACCGCCAAGGACCCAAATGTGCTTATGGTGCAGAAGGGCAAGGGGTTTAAGAAATCCTCTGCTAAGGATAAGGGAAAGGCCAAGGCTGTCCAAGTCGCGGACAAGGACACGCCAAAGCCCAAGCCCAAGTCCAAGGCTGGGCCAACTGACATATGCAGGTTCTGTAAAGAACCAGGGCATTGGAGGAGAGAATGTAAGAAATTCCAGGAAGGTCTAAAGGAATTGAAGAAGAAGACTTTTGAGACTTCTTCAATAGGTATTTTTGTTATAGAAGTTAATACAACTACTTCTGATAATACCTCATGGGTTATGGATACTGGTTGTGGGGCTCATATTTGTACTAATATGCAGGCACTCAGCAACAGTAGAAGGCTGAAGCAAGGACAAGTGGAGCTACGAGTTGGGAATGGAGCGAAAGTTCCAGCACTAGCTGTAGGCACTTACTTGTTGTCTTTACCTTCGGGATTGATTTTAGAACTGAATAATTGTTATTTTGTACCTGCTATAAGCAGAAATATTATTTCAATTTCTTTGTTGGATTTGGAAGGTTATGATTTTTCAGTTAAGAATAAATTATGTTCCTTCAATCGCAACAATTTGTTCTATGGTTCTGCCCCTCTTATGAATGGGCTTTACATACTCGATCAATCCGCGCCAATTTATAACATTAATACCAAACGGTTCAAACCTAATGAGGAGAACCGAACGTTTCTATGGCATTGTCGTTTAGGGCACATCAGCGAGAAACGCATCAAGAGGCTCCATTCGAATGGACTTCTTGGCTCATTTGACTTTGAGTCATGTGAGAAATGCGAATCCTGCATGATGGGCAAAATGACACGGGCCCCCTTTAATAAACCTAACGAGAGGGCCAGTGACGTATTGGGCCTGATACACACTGATGTGTGTGGCCCAATGTCCACAAATGCAAGAGGAAACTATCAGTACTTCATTACCTTTACTGATGATTTCAGTAGGTATGGATATGTTTATTTAATGAAACATAAGTCTGAATCTTTTGAGAAGTTCAGAGAATTCCAAAATGAAGTACAGAACCAACTTGGCAAAAGCATTAAGGCTCTTCGGTCCGACCGAGGAGGAGAATACTTAAGCCAAGAATTCAGTGATCATCTGAGAGAGTGTGGGATCGTATCCCAACTCACTCCTCCTGGAACACCTCAATGGAATGGTGTGTCTGAAAGGAGAAATCGGACCTTATTGGATATGGTTCGATCTATGATGAGTCACACAGACCTTCCAATATCCCTTTGGGGATATGCTCTGCTAACAGCAGTGTTCACTCTAAATAGAGCGCCATCGAAAGCAGTAGCAAAGACACCATATGAATTATGGACTGGAGAAGCTCCAGTGCTGTCTTATCTCAGAATTTGGGGTTGTGAAGCCTATGTCAAGAGATTGATCTCAGACAAGCTTACACCAAAATCTGACAAATGCTACTTCATTGGTTATCCACGGGAAACCAAGGCTTATTACTTCTATCTACGTTCCGAGAACAAGATCTTTGTTGCCCGGGATTGTAACTTTCTTGAGAGAGAGTTTCTCTCTAAGAAAGACAGTGGGAGTAAGGTACTGCTTGAAGAAATTCAAGATGAACAGGATACTGCTCAACCTAATGAGGAAGAGCAGCAGGAGGACCTACAAGAAATTGTAGAGCCTGAACCTGTAGTACCTGAAGTTCGAAGATCCGGGAGGATCCGTCACGAACCCGAGAGATATCAAGGATTCCTCGTGACTGACTGTCATGATCTTTTGATCATTGATGGTGATGAACCATCGAACTTCAATCAAGCCATGATGGGCCCAGATTCCTCTAAGTGGCGCAAGGCCACTGATTCCGAAATGGACTCCATGTCGGTCAACCAAGTGTTTTCGTTGGTTGACTTACCCGCTGGTGTAAAAGCCATCGAGTGCAAATGGATCTTCAAGAAGAAGATTGACGTGGATGGAAATGTCCAGATTTATAAAGCCAGGTTGGTGGCAAAAGGTTTCAGACAAGTTCACGGTGTGGATTACGATGAAACCTATTCACCAGTGGCTATGATGAAATCTATTCGGATTCTACTAGCAACTGCAGCTTTTCATGATTATGAAATTTGGCAGATGGACGTGAAAACCGCCTTCCTGAATGGTATTCTGGAAGAGGATGTGTATATGACACAACCTGACGGTTACATAGATCCAAAGAATGCTGGAAAGGTATGCAAGCTTCATAAATCCATTTATGGATTGAAGCAAGCATCGAGGAGCTGGAATCTTCGTTTTGATGAAGCGATCAAGCAATTTGACTTCATCAGAAACGAAGAAGAACAATGCGTGTATAAGAAATCTAGTGGGAGCAAGATTGTATTTCTTATTCTGTATGTCGATGACATACTGCTTCTCAGAAACGACGTTCCAATGCTAAAGTCGGTAAAGGACTGGCTTGGAAGTTGTTTTTCCATGAAAGACATGGGTGAAGCCGCATACGTTCTTGGAATCAGGATCTACCGGGATAGATCTAGAAGGCTGATAGGCTTGTGTCAAGATTCATACATTGACAAAGTCCTACAAAGATTCAGCATGAAGGATTCCAAGAAGGGTTTCACGCCAATGGTACATGGCACAACGCTAAGCAAGAAGCAGAGCCCTACGACGGCTGCTGAGCTTGAGCGCATGAAGAATATTCCTTATGCATCTGCAATAGGATCTGTCATGTATGCCATGATCTGTACTCGTCCTGATGTTGCTTATGCATTGAGCATGACGAGTAGATACCAGTCAAATCCAGGTGAAAACCATTGGATTGCCGTAAAGAATATCTTGAAGTATCTAAGACATACTAAGGATAAGTTCTTAGTGTACGGTGGAAGTGATGTGCTTAAAGTCAGTGGATTCACGGACGCAAGTTTCCAGACAGACCAAGATGATTTCCGGTCACAGTCCGGTTATATCTTTTGTCTGAATGGCGGTGCAATCAGTTGGAGAAGCTCCAAGCAAGACACCGTTGCTGATTCCACTACAGAAGCTGAATATATCGCCGCCTCAGAAGCTGCGAAGGAAGCTGTTTGGATACGAAAGTTCATTATTGAACTAGGTGTGATACCAGATGCGGCTGAGCCTCTGGCACTGTTTTGTGACAACAATGGTGCTATAGCTCAGGCAAAGGAACCAAGATCACACCAGAAATCCAAGCATGTTCTAAGAAGATTTCACTTGATACGTGACATCATTAATAGAAAGGAAGTCAAGATCAGCCGAGTTCAGACAGATGATAACGTCGCTGATCCGTTGACAAAGCCACTCCCAAGGCCTAAGCTCGAGTTTCTGACTGAAGCTGTAGGCATTAGAGACATAGAAATGTAATCTAAATTTGAGTGGGAGTTTTGAGGGCTTTTATTTAGTTATTTGATATGTTCTTGTAAAACATTCTTATGTTTAATGAAATTATTATTTCAAGATTATTTTAACTGTGATGAAATAATCGTTCCAAAGTGATATGAACCATTTTATAGGTCATCGAAGTAAATGACTTGATCTTGAGTCATCGAAGTCATTTAGCTTGATCATGAGACCCTATATTTGATAGATGTTTATATCATCCCGTCCCTAGTCGAAGGTTGTTGAAATTGGAACACCAACAACCGTGTGAGACTGGATTGGTACGTGACTTATGACAAAGTCTCAGTGTGTCATAGATGCGCGGCATCAAAGTCAGTACATAGGTGTATGTTTGGGAACATACGACCGGACAAGACCCGCTTATAAGAACTCTTCAGGATATTTATATCTGTGTCATAAGAGATTCTTACTACGACTATAGAGTATAGTCCTTAGACCTGAGTTCGCATGCATGTGACTGCACATGGACTGATGCACTTTGATCATTGTCTAACGCTATCGTTCTGCGATAGTTATAAGGACCTTGTTTGGGTACATTATGAAATGAATAGTTTACAGTGATGGAACAAGACGGAATTTGTCCCTCCAATATAAATGGAGTGAATATCTCTAGGCCAATCGGAGATTTGAATACTGGAAAATGCATGGACATGCTCAAACGGACTGTCCCGAGTCGTTTGGATTGTCAGTATCAAATCAGAGTCCGATGAACAAGATTAGGCTTTATAAGGATGACACCAATCTTGCCTTATGACTAATCGAGATATTGTGACAAAAGGATTATGAATACAGAGATTCCAGTACAAGTGGGAGATTGTTGGAATTGTGTCCAGTAATCTCGGTACTGTCTCTAGAAAGTAAGAGTATGTCAATGATCAGACATAAGTCATATAATACTGGGGGTCATGATGGCTTGCTAGAGTCCGCTCATGATCTATAAGTCTTGGACTTATTGCCTTTATTATATGATCCCATATGGGTCACACGCCTAAGCTAACAGGAAAATGTGTAGGAACGGTTTAGCAGAAGTACGGTAAAAGTGCTAGGCATTTACTGTACTTAGAGAGAATAAAACGGTTTAGGCACTGTGTGTCGATCGATACACAAGGGGTATCGGTCGACACAGTGCGCGAATGCCGTCTAGTTAATTGGTGTTTGGGCCAAATGGCCCAAACGGAATCAGACAAGTTTTATAAGGTAAAACTCGAGTTTCTGAGCAATTAACCCTAATCCCACAGCCGAAAACTCTCTCTCTCTCTGCGCCGAGCTCCTTGTGGTCTAGCAGCCGTTTTCTGTGATCGCGTGTGTGAACCTTTGGAGGATTCATCCCTCGGTGTTTCTCTGATCTCAGACATACCATCTCTTTCTGCTGCAAACAGGTATAAGGTGAGATCATCATTTGTTTCTATTCTGAGAAGAACCTAGATCGCATGTTTAGGTTGATATGAATCTAAGAATTGAATCAGGATCAACTAAACAATCCTTCACTATCACGACTCTGGGATTCAAAGGCATCTAACTGAGCCTTACTCTCCACATCATAATGGAGTAGTAGAAAGACGAAACAGGACACTAATGTAAACGACAAGAAGCATCCTAAAACATATGAAAGTGCCAAACTATCTATGAGGAGAAGCAGTGAGACATGCTACTTATATGATCAATCGAGTTGCCACATGAACCTTAGTGAATCAAACTTCATACGAAGTATTCGAAGGAGAGAAACCGAACATAGAACATTTACGCATATTTGGATGTACAATCTATGCAAGAGTAGAGTCTCCTCATCTCAAGTAACTATATGACAAATCATGTGCTCATCTAGGAATAGAACCGGGATCAAAATCTTATCGCTTGTTAGATCCAACAAATCGCAGAATAGTGGTGAGTAGAGATATGATATTTGATGAAACTAAAAGCTGGAAGTGGAACAATCAAGGGAAGGAAGATTATAATGACCCTGGAATGTTAAGATTGAGCTTCAGTGAGTTCGGAAATAATGGTCTAAAAGACAAAAACGTTCCTGAAGAAACATAGGAAAGGAACAACGATGGAGAAATGAGTGAAGGTTCTATAGTAGAAGATGAACATGCTGAATCACCCAATGAATGTCAAAGACTGGAAGATTTACCTGGGTTGGAATCACAAATACATACTGAACAACAGCAACAACCAGCTTTGAGAAGATCAACAAGGCCAAGTACAAATCCAAGTTACCTATCGGACTACATTCTTATAGCAGAAGAAGAATGTGAAGGTCTACTAGTTATGGTTAATGGTGAACCATGAGACTTTGATGAAGCAAAATATTTGAGCCTATGAATAAAATCTTGTGAAAAAGAAATCGCTTCAATCAACAAAAATGACATTTGGAACTTAGTTGATCTTCCCGTTGGAACAAACCCAATTAAGTTAAAGTGGATTTTCAAGGTGAAACGCAACTATGATGGAAGCATAAAAAGTATAAACCAGGCTCGTGGCAAAGGGGTTTGTTCAAAGGAATGGGATAGACTTTAATGAGGTATTTGCTCCGCTAGCACATATAGAGACAATACGGTTCATAATTTCCTTAGCTGCTTCTAATGGTTGGGAAGTACATCATCTAAACGTAAAAACGGCCTTCTTACATGGTGAATTAAAGGAAGAGGTATATGTCACTCAACCTGAAGGGTTTGTGTGTATAAGTTGAATAAATCTCTATACGGACTTAGACAGGCCTCAAGAGCATGGAATAAAAAACTAAATCAAATTCTTCGAGAGTTGAACTTCATCAAGTGTTCAAAGGAGCCTTCACTCTATCATAAAAGGGAAGGAGAGGATATTCTTGTTGTAGTTGTCTACGTAGATGATCTACTTGTTACAGGGTCAAAGTTAGATTTGATACTTGAGTTCAAACAAAGAATGGCAACTAAGTTTGAGATGAGTGATCTTGGAAGGTTAACTTATTATCTTGGTATTGAAGTACTTCAACTTGAAAGCGGTATCAAGCTGAATCAAGGAAGGTATGTGATATATCATGGTTTTTACTAGTTTTAGACCATGATATAGATGTGTTTTAGTGTCTTTTGTGTTATTTTAGAGTCTTTTACAGGTATAATCAGGTTGGGAGCTAAATTGGAGATTATGGAGCATTTTGGAGATTTTTGGAGTGATTGGCCGAGAGATAGAGTTCACTGTCCGAGACAGAGAAAGGTATCGATCGTTGCACTCTAGCAACGATCGTTGCACCAGCGAGATGGGCCAAAAACTCGGCGGTTTAGAAGAATCAAGATATTGCACTTTGATCCAGAAGTTCCTGATATTTACAAAGAAGCCCCTGGCCGAGATTATGCCTATATAATAGAGTTTTTAGAGTTTTTATTAGAGAGGCTTTTATACTTTTTACCATACAACTTTATAATTAAGAGCAGAGGATTTTTAGAGCTTTTGGGGCTGATCTGAACCTAATTCATCATCTGTATTTGGAGAAGATTTCGAACCCCTTTTACTCTTATTCTTTTATGCAATTTACTTATCATATGATCATGTTTTCATTATCTATGTCTGAGTAGATTCCTAGTTAGACTTAGGGTTTCTCACATAGGATTTCATGACTTGCTAGACTTGTTCAATTTCAGTTAAGGATTCAAACTATATCTGTTCTTCAATTTAATTGTGCTTAAAGCTAGTTCTAACCTGATCAATTAGAATCTAGATCTTAGGTTGCTAAATACGTCACGGAAGTGGGGTTTAGGAATCTGAACTAATTAAATTGGGCAATTAAACTTTGCGCAAACGAAAGTTTGGTTTAGGATAATTGTGAACATATCAAACTCGAACTTATTGCTAGTTTAATCTGTTAGTTCTCGCAAACGGAAGTTTGGTTTGCTGCACTTAGACTTAGAGAATTATCGCAAAGGAATTTGGTTAATTCTATATCTGTGTTTTGAGTTCTAGAACTGTGCTTAATTAGATCCTTGCTGAATGAACTGTCTGCTAGTCTGATTTCCTGAGAATACCCTAGGTTTGACGCTTTTAATTACTTGCTTTCACAACCAATAATCTCTGCTACTGATTTACTTTCTTGCACTGCTTTCAATACAAACATATTGCTTATTTCTAGTATTCATTCCCTACGGTTTGATTCTCTTGAGACCAAGTGTCCCTGTGGATTCGATAACCCTATATACTACTTTGACATTGCTGTTCACTTGCAGTTTAGTATAGGGATAAACTTTGAGCCTATCAAGTTTTTGGCGCCGTTGCCGGGGACTCTTTGAGTCTTCGATAGGACCGAACTTAGGGTTTTACTAGAAATTTTTCGTTTTTTGTTTTTGTTTTTCGTTTTTTATTATTTTTGCTGACTTTTCTCTGTTTCTCTCTGTCGCAGGTACGAGTTTCGCCTTGCATCGATCGTTGCACCCTTTGCATCGATCGTTGCTGAGCGATTTGAGATTGAATCGATCGTTGCACTGATAGCATCGATCGTTGCTGGGCGATTACAGACAGTTTATGCCAACGCAGAACACTCGAAGTAATCCGAACTCGAGCTTAGTTAATCTCAACCTAGAAGAACTTGGACGTCTAGAGAGGACTATTAGAAGAGAAAAGAGAGAGAGAATGGTACAAGAACGCTTGATCTTGATACCAGATGCTGAAGGTATCCTGAGGGATCCGGAGAACAATCCTTACAATGCTGCTGGGCAAAGGATTGATGCTGAGGGACGAGTGATCCCTGATGAAGTTGAGCCACAAGGTAGAGAGATGGTAGTTCATGAAAGGACACTAGCTGATTACAATAGACCTGATGAGTTTCATGCAAACCGAGCAGCTCTAGTGCTTCCTGCCTTCGAGAGGAATGATTTTGAGGTAAAAACTATCTACTACCAACTGATGAGGCAGATTGCTTTTCATGGTCTTCAATCAGAGCAGCCTATGGATCACATTGACAAGTTTGAGGACATAGTCACTGGCATGAAGTATGAAGGAGTATGCCCGGACTATTTGTTCCTTAAGCTATTTCCGCACAGTCTTGCTGGAGACGCTAGTGCATGGCTGAGACAACTGGCACCTGGTCAGTATACTACTTGGACAGCCTTAAAGAGTGAGTTCCTGCGTCACTTCTACGACGCTGCGCGCTCAGATCAGTCCAGACAGGACATACTTACTTTTTCCCAAGGAGCTGTGGAGCCTTTGACAACCGCATGGATGAGATTTAAGCAGTATCAGCGTGATTGTCCACACCATGGATTCACAGAAGTACAGCTGATAGGTATTTTCTTCAGAGGCATAGATCTCCCTTATCAGACTGCGCTAGATAATTCCAGTGATGCAAATTTCAGCACCAGAACTCCTACACAAGCTAAACGGTTGATAGAGAATCTGATTGGCAGCAATAGTTGCAAAACAATGGATGAAAGGAGGAAGAGATCTGGTGGAACTGTAGAGAATTCTGATATAGCTAATATTAGATCCAGACTGGACACAGTTTTCAATCTCCTGACAAATAAGAAAGCTGTCCACTTTGCCCAAGATGTGGAGGTGATTCAAACTGAGGTGGACACTCAGGAAGAAGAAGTGAATTTCATAGGAGGTTCCGGTTTCCAAGGTAATAGATTTAACAATCAACAGGGGAACAGATTCTCAAATGGAGGACAGAATGGTGGTTTTCAGAAGACCTATGGACAAGGTAATCAGAGAACCTATGGATCTACATCTTATCAGACTCCTCCTGTACCTACAGCCCATGAGAGCAAAATGGAAGCTATGATGGAACAACTGATGGAAAGTCAAACCAAGCTTTCTGTAGACAACAACAAGAAGCTGGACGCTGTCTATCAGGACCTCAATGGGAAGTTTGAGACATTGAGCACTCACATGAAGCAGTTGGACACTCAGGTGAATCAGATGTCCAGCTCACTGAAAGGAAAAGGAGTTGCAGACACTCATATTAAGGCCTGGTCTGTAATGATTAATGATGGATCTTATCTAGGGGAGAAATTTGAGCTAAGTACAGCTGAGTTGGTGACTGAGGAAGAATTTTCGGATTTCTGTGAAAAACTCTCGGGTGGAAGTTGTGATGATCGCGATGCAACGATCGATACACATCTTGCATCGATCGATGCAGGTCGTGAACAAGCAGAGAATCCGTGGGATGAAAATGAGATTGATGCAGAACTAGCCCGCCTATTCCCTGATACATCTGAAATCACTCCAGAAGATGTTTATGCACGAGCTATTTGGCACAGTCCCAAGGTGTCTGAAGTGATTAAACAAGAGATTGAAGAGCTGAAAAGGTTAGAAAAGAGTGGTGCAGACTTGGAAGAAATTCCATCATCTGATGATCCACCTTATCATCCATGTGTTCAGAAATATTTGAACAAGATGTTGCCATTAGATGAAGAGCTGAGAGAATGGGTGATAATAGTTCCTCAGCATATCAGTGATGTTCTGTTAACTAAGGTCCCAAAGAAACTGCCTGATCCTGGAGTCTTTGTACTTGATTGTTCTATCTTTGAAGATAGTTTTAGGCGTTCTCTGTGTGATTTAGGAGCTGCTGGGAGCATAATGCCTTACTCTGTGGCAGAGAAGCTGGGTATGTTGGATTTTGCTCCTACTAGGACACGTCTTATCCTAGCTGATCAGTCCATACGAGTTCCTGAAGGACTCCTTATGGATATTCCGGTAAGAGTTGGAAACTACTTAGTTCCAACGGACTTCCTTGTGCTGAAATATACCTGCGATCCGAATGAAGTTTTATTGCTTGGGAGACCATTCTTGGCTACAGCAGGAGCTGTGATTGATGTTAGACAGAGTCTAATAGACCTCCACCTGGGAGATGAGACACTGCGATATGAGATGGAGAAGCTGCGGAAGCCACTGATAGATGGACAGACTTTCAAGATCTTGGAAGCAGATGATGAGCAGCTGAATGAGACTGTGATAATAGATCCTGGAGCGCATTTTACTCCATCTTTTCTTGGACTGAAGCATTCTGCAACAGCCTATTCTCCGCCATGGATGAGGAGACTTGAACAGAGACAGAAAAAGTCTCTATCAGGATCTTCCGGAACTTGAAAAACCTTGCGCGTCCGGTCAAGCTATTGACCTTAAACAAGCGCTGGGTGGGAGGCAACCCACCATTAGGTACTGGTGTTTTTCTTTTTAATTTTTGGTGTTTTTGTTAGGATTTTACGTTTGTTTTTGTTTCTGGTGCAGTCATGTTTGCAGGTCTCGGATTAAATCGCAGTGCAGCGATCGATGCATTTCTGCATCGATCGTCACAACACGAAAGGAATCGCATTGCAGCGATCGTTGCGGTCCTGAGCAACGATCGACCATACACGAAAGTCGCCAAGTAACGGTCGATGCATCTAATGCACCGATCGATGCTGTGCGACAGAGGTAACCCGACAGACATAAACTCACCTTTTTCAATTTTTTTTTTATTATTTATTTTCTTTTTACCGATCCTTCGCTGGACACTACTGGGGACAGTGTGTCTTAAGTGTGGGGGAGGTGCTACTGACGTTTATCTTTCTATTTTCTTAAGAGTCAGTCCGTTTCGTTTTTCAAAATTTTTTGTTTTATTGAGTCAAAATTGTTTAAGTAAGAAACTATGATTTTCTGAGGAGATTTACAAGACTTGCAGGAACTTAAGTAACCATTGGGATGAAGTTGCAGGATTTATCTCTGACTGTTAGAAAACTCAGACACGGATCAACCTACTGGGAACACCCACATCACTTCAGGTATCAGAGGATCCTTTTACTGACTTCACCCCTAATACTGACTTAGATTTTCTCACCTAAGGGCTTGGTATACTTTATGTCGGATTCCCTGTTAGTTCTGACACAGCCTGTAAACCTGTCCTATTTAGTCCCCTTCTCCCCTTCTATAAAGTAAAAAAAAAAATATAATAAACTGAGGATGAGTTAGTAACTCCGAAGTGGTCATGGGAATAGTAGCAAACACTATTATCTCTCATGTGATCCATGGAATGTGTCCAAAGTACACCCCATAACGGGAAGAACACTGATAAAAAAAATAAAATGATACCCAGTGGGGAAAAATCAGTTGTTAAAGAAGGGAAAGAGAAGAAAGGGACTAGAGAAAGATAGTATGGTGGTCTAGAGCTGATTAGGTAAGAATCCATGTGCCTTTAGATCGATACTCCTTAGGTGAGACCGCACTTAAATACTTGCAGAAGTCAGTAGGGAGAATTTGAATGCTTGAATGTGATTGTGGAGTTTACCTAGGACAGTTGCTAAGTGTGGGGGAAGTACATGTTGGTCTTGATATCCTGTGATTGATTCTTTCAGTGGTTTACTAAGGGGAATCTGAGTATTGTAGCTTCTAAGATGAAATGAGTTTCTGAAGAGTTTTCAAACCTCTTCACCATGTTTTAGTTCTATGTTTTGCTTGAGGGCAAGCAAAGGCTAAGTGTGGGGGAGTTGATATATCATGGTTTTTACTAGTTTTAGACCATGATATAGATGTGTTTTAGTGTCTTTTGTGTTATTTTAGAGTCTTTTACAGGTATAATCAGGTTGGGAGCTAAATTGGAGATTATGGAGCATTTTGGAGATTTTTGGAGTGATTGGCCGAGAGATAGAGTTCACTGTCCGAGACAGAGAAAGGTATCGATCGTTGCACTAGCGAGATGGGCCAAAAACTCGGCGGTTTAGAAGAATCAAGATATTGCACTTTGATCCAGAAGTTCCTGATATTTACAAAGAAGCCCCTGGCCGAGATTATGCCTATATAATAGAGTTTTTAGAGTTTTTATTAGAGAGGCTTTTATACTTTTTACCATACAACTTTATAATTAAGAGCAGAGGATTTTTAGAGCTTTTGGGGCTGATCTGAACCTAATTCATCATCTGTATTTGGAGAAGATTTCGAACCCCTTTTACTCTTATTCTTTTATGCAATTTACTTATCATATGATCATGTTTTCATTATCTATGTCTGAGTAGATTCCTAGTTAGACTTAGGGTTTCTCACATAGGATTTCATGACTTGCTAGACTTGTTCAATTTCAGTTAAGGATTCAAACTATATCTGTTCTTCAATTTAATTGTGCTTAAAGCTAGTTCTAACCTGATCAATTAGAATCTAGATCTTAGGTTGCTAAATACGTCACGGAAGTGGGGTTTAGGAATCTGAACTAATTAAATTGGGCAATTAAACTTTGCGCAAACGAAAGTTTGGTTTAGGATAATTGTGAACATATCAAACTCGAACTTATTGCTAGTTTAATCTGTTAGTTCTCGCAAACGGAAGTTTGGTTTGCTGCACTTAGACTTAGAGAATTATCGCAAAGGAATTTGGTTAATTCTATATCTGTGTTTTGAGTTCTAGAACTGTGCTTAATTAGATCCTTGCTGAATGAACTGTCTGCTAGTCTGATTTCCTGAGAATACCCTAGGTTTGACGCTTTTAATTACTTGCTTTCACAACCAATAATCTCTGCTACTGATTTACTTTCTTGCACTGCTTTCAATACAAACATATTGCTTATTTCTAGTATTCATTCCCTACGGTTTGATTCTCTTGAGACCAAGTGTCCCTGTGGATTCGATAACCCTATATACTACTTTGACATTGCTGTTCACTTGCAGTTTAGTATAGGGATAAACTTTGAGCCTATCAGTATGATGCATGAATTTTGAAGGAGACTGGAATGGAAGAGTTTAATGCAACTCATACACCCATGGATTCAGTTTTAAAGTTATTTAAAGCAACACAAATATCTACAATAGCTAGAATATATCTGCATCACACCATAAAACGGTTCTTCTTGCACCATATTGAATATCTTCTCAAAACTTACTTACACTAATTTGTAGAAATCACATTTCTTAGAAATGGAACCACATACCTCTTGGGGTACAAGCATTAATTAATCCTTAGTCAAACCACTTGACTAAAGGAATTTCCATATAATATTAAGTTCTTTACAAATAGTCTAGAGCTTAATCAACTAGAATTATGAATAGAACATAAAGTGTTTTTATTGTAAAAATTACAGTGTAGGATGATTTACAACATATTGCAAATCTGTTTGAAATATCATGAGTAAGTTGAGAAAAGACATATTTCCTTGGATTCAAATATGTAATAGTGTGTAATGCAATAAATTGACAAGAAATAGAAGTCAGCTTGATCAAACTTTTTCCCCATCTGAATAGTACTTTATTTCACTTGCCTTTTGCCCCATCCCCAAAATGGGCACCATTTGAAGCTACAGACCCATAGCTCGATCAAACATTGATTCACTTACGGTTAAGCCCTAGAAAAACCTAGCCCCGAAATAGACCCCAGTTGAATCTTGCTAATGCCTCTACCATAGAACCCAATAATTATGTTTCCTTTTTCCTCGAGTACAAAACTTAAAGGAGTTTCATATCCAAAGGATATGATTTGTAAATTTGCCTTAAACCCAATCATGATTTTTATGGATGAGTTTTCTAATGTTTAGTTTTTCTATAAGGAGTGTCTAATCAATATGTGCAATGTGCCTCACAGATGTGAAGAAAAGAACTTAGTTCTACAAGGAGAAGTGTCATTTCATGGTGAGAGATGACATTTTTCTTGGGCACTGAATTTTTGAAGCTAGAATTGAGATAGATCGGGAAAATATTGATGTTATGACGAGTTTGCAGTCACTTGGTTGTGTGAAGTCGGTAAAAAAAATTTTTGGGACATGATATATTCTACGTGACATTCGTTATTGGTTTCAATAAGATCGCTCGTCACACTTGAGTATCTTTCAGCTTTTGAACATACATTAATGAGTGTTTCAGCTATGCAATCTCCAGACTGTGAATTGCCTTCGAAATGATGTGTGATGCTAGTGGCTTTGTAATTGGGGCTGTTTTGGGATAGAGGTAGGACAAGAACTTCATGGGTTGGACAAAAAACGAACCGAACCAAACTTAACTAAAACCGGCCCTAACCAAACATATTATATATATAACCCAGTCGGTTGATGTTTACTCAACTCAAATGGCACCGAACCGACAAACCAATATGTTAATTTTTTATTATTAATAAATAAATATTAAAATATGGATATATTCATATATTATTTATTAATAGGATATATGTATGTAAAAATACCATATACTTTTTGAATTAGCAAGCCAAGTTTCCTTTTTAGGTAATTTCCATTTTCTTATATTTTATTAATATGACATATGTAATTCATATATATACTCTAACCCTATTTACCTAAAAACTCGATTAAGATAACAACTCTTGTTATACTTAACGGCAAAATCTCACAGTTTCCTCGTTCCACTTTGATTCTCCTTTGAAGGTACATTTTCTAATATAAACTTCCAATTGTTCTTTTATTATCACAAAATAAAAAGTTGGTGCTAAATCGCTAATGGACATTTAGTTAAAAATTTACTTTTTGAGATTCGAGTCCGTCATGGATTTTTTCATCTTCCTAGTTAAATCGCTAATGGTTTTAGTGAAATTATTCTTTTGTAGATGGAACTTATTTTATTTTTATAGGTTAATTTTTTGAACCGAACTAAAACGAAGTAAATAACAAAAATAAAACGAACCAAACTAAACTCAAACTAATTACAAACCAAACTTAGTTTAGCTGAGTTTGGGTGGAGTTTTACCATAAATATTAAACCTTAAACCCTAAATACTAAATCCTAAACCCTAAATACTAAACCCTAAACCTTAAATACTAAACCATAAATCCTAAATAATAAATCTTAAACCTTAAATAATAAACTTTAAACCCAAAATACTAAACCATAAATCTTAAATAATAAATCATAATTTGTAAGTTATATAAGGATATAAAAGTCTTTGCAATCCAAAATAATGTTAAATATGTCAATTCTTCACTTTGTTGCTATATTTGTGACAATGTATGTTTTTGTTATTCTATGCATTTTTTCTATATATAATTCTAATTTATTGTAATTAATATGAAAATATGTTTACAAAGTAAATTTAGATATTTATATATATGATTTTAGATAAATAATTTATTTTGTTACTTTTAGTTTTAAATTTACATATAAATTATAAAATGTTTTAATAAAATGGTTAAGTATAATAATATTTATATATGTTTAATTAGAATTAATATGATACAAATATTTTTTCATAGTATAATTGATATTAAATTGAATTAATGGTTTTTATTAAAAATGAATAAATGGTTATGCTCGCATAGAGTGAGAACAAATTATACTAGTTAAATTTATATTTAAAGAACCAGTTACTTAATAACCGAATTTAACTATAGATTAGGCCCAAATTAACAAAAACAAATTAAACTCGAATTAAACCCATAATTAAACGGAAGTGTTTACTCCTACTATCTATTATGCCAAGAGAACACTTGATGATGCATAATAGCTCTTACCCATCTATTTTACAACTTGTTTATTTATATTATGATTTGTGTTCTAGAACCCCAAATTATGACTAGTTAGTTGATTTACATTCATAATTTCCTAAGAAATTCCCTAAACTTAACTCTTTTCTCATTTGATTTACATTTCGTTTATTGCATTTCTCATTTTTTACATTGATCTCGCTTATCTTAACTGTAGTCCAAAATTCTACTATGTAATCTAGAATGTATGTGTATTCGATTCTTATATACTATATTTGTATTTATGTGTATTTATAATTTAGTTTTAAGGATAAAATTAGACCTATAGAAACAAGACGCGAGAATGTCTGAAATGAGCTCAGTTTGCAATATCACAAGGACAAAGACATCATAATATCTGCTTTACTTCGTCTCGAGTACCTGAAAAACCTATTGAGCAACTTTGAATTCAATGTGGTTATGCTTCAAGTATATAAGAAATCTATGTTTATTACTAGACCATTAACCTTATTGACACCCGACATGTACAGAACTAAAGGGAAGAAATTAATTTGAAAATGAAATTAAACTGGAATCCTATGATTTAATCAACAATACATCACGTTTCTTCAACTCACCTATACCCATAGACTCATCTCTGGATACAAAGTACCCAAATGCTTATTCTGTATAAGGGCTACGAATAAATATATGGATTTGGCAAGAAATATAATATGATAGAATATTTTATGAGAGACATCCATGAAGATATTATTGACCTATAAGAGATGAAGACAGAGGATGTCTCAATCTACATGGGCGTCTCTGAATGGTTATTCTACTGTCGTGAAGCTGGCTACTCGATGACTGATTGATTTTCGACTTGCTACTCACGATATCTGAAAACCCTAGCTTAGCTCAAGGAAAATGGAGAGCAGTGAAAACGGCTTTGTATAATTACTGTAACTGCTGGAGCTGCCTAAAAGGCCTCTGTATCTTTTTTTTTTTTCTTCTTGTGCATATTACATAACAGAAAACCTTTTTAAAAAAAACAGCATTTAAATGGTAATGTACTTTGACCCCAAAAAAAAAATGGTAATGTACTTGTTTTTAACTAATTTCTTTTCAGATTCAGTACACAAGAAGAACTTCATAATTTTTTCAAGAAGTAAAAAAAAATTGTGAACTTTTATGGTAATATTGGTCAGATGTGAAAGTTTCTGTTAGGCAAATCAAAGCAAAATTAAGATTACTACCATAAAAATGTGTTCATGCTTTTTCTAACAATTTAACGGTAAGTTTATATTGGATGTACATTTTATATAAAACAGTTAGTTTCACCAGTGATCTATGCCTGCAGATCAAACTGACCCAAATATGAACTTCACTGATCAAATAAGTCTTCTCTGCCTAACAAATCAGCAAAATCATCTCACCCGATTCCGTTTTCTCTCCGCCAATGCAGGTGAATCAAGTCCACGGCTCACTTGTTTATTACCATCTCTTCTTCTCCTCTCTACCGCCGTACCTTTCTTACCGGCCGCTGAAGATTTCATGGCAGCAACTGGTAAGTCCGTAACAAACCTTTTCTTACCACCGCCTGAAGTCGTCTTCACCATTTCCTGCTCAACCTTTTTAAGAGGGTGTGCCCCTGTTCTTGGTTTTTTAACAGCCACGCTCGTTCGGACAGCTGGAGATTTAGATGTCGAAGGGGGAACCGGAGCCTTGGTGCTTGTCGTAATGTTGCTGCTGCGATGAGTAGGATGATGAGGATCTTCTGTCAAATAGTGTCTTAGAGACTTGGTAACAATGTCTCTGAGGGACACAGCGGATTTGTGCTCACGAGTGTTCTTAGAGTAAAATATGGCTGCATTGTTCGCCACCAGAAGAAAGTCTATAAAAAGCTCTTTCACCGAAGATATCAAACGACCGTTGATCCTCGATTTTATAGTGTCTAAATCCATATGCCTCCGGACAAGTTTCTTGTATCTTCCCCTTTTCTGTTTAGTACAATCAAACGCAACATATTAAAGCAGAGAAAATAAAATCTCAAGGATGTATTGAGATCGTCATTAGATGATTACCAACCTGACTATCAAGGCGTCTCCGGAAGACAAGAGCACATTCATTCTGTACGATAGTGTTGTATATCTTCATAAGCTCTTCGGGTGAAGCCAAACCATGGCCTCGGCTACGACTGCTGCTGCTAGTAGAAGCAGCTTCTTTACTCCTAGAAATGCTAGCAACATCCACAGTAGAAGAATCCAACAAATCGATTTCCTCCACAGCGCTAACTTCTTTTCGTTTTCTCTTGCCTCGTTTCTTCCTCATACTCGGAAGCACTTGTCCTCCTCCTACACCGTACATAGATTCAAAAATGTCACCGTGTAATAGATTCTTCTTCTTGTCTTGCTCTTTTACTGCTGGAGCTTCTCCTGACTTGGCTTCTGTTGACCAGTTTGTTGTGGTCAGCTCCTGCTGTGTGAAGCTACCAACTGACGACAAGTCTTTGGATGTATCTTTGCTCGTGCATTCGCCTCCGCCTTCGGATTTTGGAGAGGGTTCGAGTGATAACGTTCGGCTTGAATCATAATTGTTCTGATGACATTCATCATTGCTTTCTGATTTCAAACTTTGAAGCTTTAATTCCAACGACCTAAAAACAGAATATTATAGTACAAGAATGAACATTATGATTCAGTTAAGACACGAAAACATTTTAAGACATTAGCAAGAACTCGGTGATATAGAAACAAGTGAGCTAACCCAATGGAGTCTTCAGATTTTAGTAAAGCTGCCTTAAGCTCAGCTATTCGTTTCTTCTTAAGCTCTTCAAACCAAGCTCTACAAGAACATAAACATATGAAATAGAGACTGTAACTCGCTGTCTAGTAATGAGGTAGGCAAGAGATGGTGTTGAAGAACTAAAAAGACAATAAATATTTTACTTGCATCCCAAATAACGTTCTCGCAAGTCCTTGTACTTGGCTTTACATATCTGCAACAAGATTAGGATAAGATGAGTGACAATGTCTGAGTTAAGCTTACTCAAGTCTACAAATAACCGAAAACCTAATTAGGAAACTTGGAATTCAATGTTGCAAATTTGAGATAGACAAAAAAGCAGAAGCGTGTCTTCTTCACTTGTTTTTTACTTTTACACAAAACCTTTCTTGACACACAAGTGATGAATCTGTGCTTCTAAATCCACCGACAACAAACACTATTTCTTTCCTTTTAATTAGCAATTTTCAGAGTTTTTGGTTAAACAAAAAAAAATTGACCTAAGGAAATTTTTTTGTTCTTATCCTGACATTAAATCTGATCGAAATTTCGAAATGGATTTTGAAATTGAAGGGAAAGAGGAGACTTTTAAGAGAAACAAACCTCAGGTGTGAAAATCTCGGAGAGAGAATGTGAACGAAGTTCTTCGGCGACGACGGTCCAGTCGCTAGTTCCATGACGGAGAACGGCGCCGCCGAGAAGAAGCTCTTCCCATGTTCCCCAATCACTCGCCATCTTTGTCGTCGTTATCATCATCATAACCATCAAAATCAAATCAAAGCCGCGTGTTTGTTACGCGCTCCTCGATTTTGAAAAAAAAAAACAAATTAATCTACGCACCCACGGCGCACCTTAGCGCGCTTAACAACACCTAACCTTTTCTTTCTTTTTTCTTCGACCACTCAAATTTCTCAGAAAAAAAAAAATGAAAACAGAGACAAAGACAACACAAGGAAAATTAAAAATAAAATAATCTGGTAAGATAAGACAAGAAAATTGAAATAAAGAAGCCGTCTCGAGTGGATTTGTGTCGGACGTAATTACACGAAAGCGGTTTTCCGACAAGAAATTGAGAAATTTTTTTATTTTTAATAAACTTCAAAAATAGAACGAAAATAGATAAAATCTGAGGTGGGAGAGAAAGGGTTGACGGAGGGTCTGTGTCTCTCTCTGCTCGACGTTTGTAAATGGAAATTGATGGTTCTGTTTTTTTTTAATACAAAAGGCAAAGAGGATGGTTTGTTTTTGAACAAAGACTTAAGACTAGATTTGTGTGCCTTTGTTTTTCTTGTTATGTTTTTCCTAAATAAAGTAAACCATTTAACAGAATTTTTCTATCTTTTCTTTATTTTATTCTGGATGTGAATGTTTGTTAATAATAAAGGGAAGGGATGGGAAGGAATTTTTATTCTACTAAATCCCATCAATTTGTGACCAATCAAGTGAAATTGAGAGTAATTATTTTCCCACCCAATCTCTTTATTTTTAAGTGAAAAATGAGAAATTTATCCCACTAATAATTTTGAGAGTAATATTTTCCTTCCAATCTCTCTATTTATTTCTCTTTCTATCTATTCCCTCTAAATTCTTCTTAATTACTCTGACTAAAACCAATCATACCATCTGTTTTTTTCCGTCGTTAACACCAACTTGTAGAATATTTATGTCATTCCCCCAATAGAAATTTGTTTTAAATTTTTAGACAATAGTGTTTCTTATACTGGAAATCAATTCAATTTCATAATTCTTCAGTGAATAGTAATATAAAAAATAATTTTGTTTCTTATATTCTTAATCAACCAAAAACAAAAATCAATATAGTATTACCATCCATACGTTAAAAATAAAAGAATTCGTCGATTCTTAAATCTATTTATGTTATTCACGATATTAATTTTTTGTCAATAATAAATAAAAACATATTTTTCAGTAATTCAATTTGGTAATTCTGATCCAACGTGGATTATATATAATGGCTTGAGACATGCACTTCTTGTTATTCTACTACTATCAAATTACTTGTATGTGGTTTGTGAATGTCGTAAAGTACTCATTTCTTCTTTTGAACTCTTCTATATCTAGAAGACTGACCATTCTTCTGGTTTCGACATTATTTATACCAATTCTGAACAGTCTATTCCAAATGTAATGTGAGTATGTTGATGAACCTTCATACACTCCATAGCCCATATAAGGGCTTCAAATTCCACATGAAGAGGGGACAAACTTGCCCTAAAATCCATTGCTCCCATCAAAACATTAGCGTCTCTCTCGTAACAACTATACCACATTTGTCCTGAAAACTGATCCCCCTCTTTCCATGATCTCAATGTCTCATGATTAATCGAAATTGAGGTCAATTCCTCAAACAAACGAACTGGCACATCAACACCACAATCAGCCGATAAGATCAGGACCCAAGCATGTTGTGAATAGCCGTCGGGTAAAGTTGAGAAATAGCAATTTCCCTCGCTTCACAACACTCAACGAGGAGATTTGGCAAAGGGAACAATAGATGGCACTCTGAGAACCAAAAATCATAAAAACAGACCACCTGGAATGCAAGTATAATTCTACAGAATATCATCCAACGAACTTTGCTTCCAGTCAGACGGACGAATCTCTCTAGGAAGGATGACCTTCCTCCTCGACGTCGTCTCCTCCTCTTCAACCATCTCCTTCTTCTTTCTTTCTTTTTTATTACTTCGTTCGAGGGTGATTGTCAGAAACAGTCACACTATGCTTCCGCACTATGTCGTCGTCACCTTGATGAACTCGCTCGTCATCACCACCGCCCAGATTCCATTCGTCCTCACCTTCTCGATTTTCTCCGACAGAATAATCTAAATTCTCCTTCTTATGAGGTTGAGAAGAAGAGGCATTGACAAACGGCTGGCAATTGAGAAGTTTTATCACCATCAGAGCACCGCAAAACTAACGAGATTTCCACTTGGCTCGTGATATGAGAAAATAACCATCCCCCTCAATTGATCTAGATTTAACGAGGCTATCACCCGATGACTCGGAAGAACCAAAGTCACCAGTACTAGAAGAAGAATTATAACTAGAGCCTACCCGCATACTGATGAATCTAAGCAATCACCGAAATACGACGGTTCAGCAAGAAGAAATGAGGCGGAAATTAAAGAGAGAGAAACAATACCTGAGCAAAATGACAGAAATTGGAGAAACGAAAAACCCAAAAAGGGGTTTTCATAGAACAACAAAGGAGCGGTTATCAAGAAAACGCGGACGGCGAGAGTTTTCGATTCCGACTCACATCTTTTCGACTTTTAAGCCGCGAAAGAAATCCAACGGTCCAATCGGCACCGAGCAAGCCAGATGAGCTGACCAAATTTATGCATGACTTAAGAATTCAAAATTTGCCGACTCCAACGCAAGCTGAAAACCGACGAAATGGGGGGGGGACTAATTGTTGGATATGGGTTTAACACCCCATCTATAAGCCCATTCAAATCCGCCACCTTATCAAAAATATTTCGGCCTAAAGACTAAAGTCCGCCAAAGAATCAACAGGAAATTTGACCACTTTTACTATAAATAGACCATTTACTGTTCATTTCGCGCGATTTTATAACTTGATAAGCTCCGAGCTACACTTATAAAGCGACGAACCCAAACAATTTTTAGAGAGCTCGTCTATCGATGACTTCCCATCTCATCATCATGTTCATATTTCCGTTTCGGCCAAATTATTAATAATAGAGAGTTTTCGACCCCACTTTTAATTTTTTTTTTCTTTATTAATTGAGACCCTTTTAAATAAAACTCCCTCTCTCGGTCGAAATCGGGTAACAACAATGCCAAAAGGTATATGTACGGTTACGGTAGGAATGATGGATCATTTTTTACTTATCAAAGCGTAAGAAGCTTTGAAGCTTGATGAACAGTTGAGATTCACACAGAACACACAGTATCTCTCGACGTGTTTGAAAGATGTGCACGGCTAGTACAAGAGCATGGGCAACTCCCGCAATTATGAACAAACCACCCAACTCATGGATGGTTAGACGCTTAGATGCATCATCGTTTTCAGGCGAGCCAGTGTTTGGACTTACAGTAAAAGAATCCACCTTTTGGAACCATCTTTTCTCCATGTCTTTCAACATTCCTGATGATCTTAGCTTTATGATTTCTCGAGACACATTATGAACCAAACCAGAGCCTCTCTGGAACATCTGAAATTAAAAACTAGTTAGTAAAAGAGAAAACCAATGATGAGGAACCACCAATATTTTTTTGAATTTTGAGGAGAGGCACATACAAATCCGAAGCCGTTGGTAGGACTCTCTTCTGTAACTATCACGCTGAAGACACCAGGATACTGTCCAAGAAGGACACGGAGATACGGTGTTTCAGCGGCAACATAACTGATAGTTCCATTCCTTAAAGCTTGAATGTCATCCTCAAAGTTATTGATAATGCTGGTTCTATAAACTCCAAACATCTCAGGGTTAAACAACTGGCTTAATTGTATGCGAGAAATTGTCTTGGTCGATGTCAAATTTGCGCTGTAACTTGAAGTCAATATCAGCACCACGAAAACCCAAACTATGACTAAAAATCTTGATGACAATTTCTGAAGCTTCTCTCCTGTCAAAGAAGACCTCACACTTGTTACAAGAGAGTATAAATGTAAGTGAAGGCTAATAGTAATACACTTACCGTGAGCAAGGACAAGAGTAGAAAACCCAAACCAAAGCATCATACCAAGCTGCTGCCCCCAAGTGCCTTGGAATTCAGGATTAACCGTCCGTTCAACCAACCAAACAACAAAGCCAGTCAAAATGAAGAAAGCCCCACTTGCTAGCCACAAAGATTTGTCAAGAGGGTCAAAGAAAGTCCACATGCTCTCTCTCTTTTTCATTAGTTCTAGGGCTCCGAAACTCATGTCTGTGTAAAGCGAGGTAAAATCAACATATAGAGATCTGTTGGAAGTGTGATAGAGTTTCGATATCTCTAACTCTAGAATCAATCAATTGTACACTTGAATAAAGAGAACTGAGCTGAATGTTATTGAATGAGAACTGAAGCTTTGAAGTACAAATCGGAATTACAGTCTCATGGCGATTGTAATCCTCTTTGTCGATCTCATGGCGATCGTAAGAAGTAGACTCATGGCGTCATACAACATTAACAATCAAAGCATGAGCTAACAAATGAGCTCAGAATATTATTTATACACTAGACTCTTCACTATTCTTCAGTCTCGAGAGCTAACTGCAAAGCCTCTGATTAAGGATGAGTCTTCATTATTCTTCACTTGGACTGTTTACTCAGTTGTCCAGCTCAGACATTTGATGTCTATCAATACTCCCTCCATGAAAACAAGCTTGCCCTCAAGCTTGTAATCAATAAACTTCTGATGCTTATAGAATGAATCACTACTTCAATGTTTCTTGTCTCTTCTCTTCTGCTGCAACTCCAATACTTCAACTTTCAAGTAATTGAATTTGTCTTTCTCTCTTTTTGTACTTGAACATCCTAGCTTTGTACCTCTTCTTCCATCTCTGCGTGTGTTGTATCAAAAGCTCCAGCAGATGTCCCATTTGATACATCAATAACACTGCTCTTTTATCATTAATCAATTGATGAATCGTAACTGTTGTAGCTTTTGTTTGGAACTGCAGCTTCCCCTCATCTTGTTCAGAACATTCCCAAACTGAAAGGTCATATGATTTCTCCTTACCATATCTCCACACCGACTCCTCAACTAAAAACAGACATGTAATTATCATCATGTACACTCCCTCCGTTGAAAACAAGCTTGCCCACAAGCTTGTGTTGAATAAAAACAGTGAAGAGCTCTGTTGAGACGATCTATGTGGCTGCAACCCAAAACAAATCCACTGCCAACTAATTTCACTTTGTTCCAAAACATGGTGAAGTAAGCAAAACGCCTGCAGCAAAAACATGTCTATGTCTCTAAGCATTAAACCGTCCAAATCAGTCCTATTGGTGAAGGTTTGTAGCCAAATCAGTCGTAAAGCCATTAGCCCTTTCTCAGATTTATATTTAAATTTCCAAGACTTGCAACACTTCTGCTTCTGATCAATTGTGCTTTCACTGAGATTCTGAGTTAAGGTGGCATATACATGTGAAAGAAAAGCCGCTTCGTCCCCTGCTTCCTTCTCCGAACAAAACTTGAGTTTCATACCATCATTGAAAAACTGATTTGTGCCTCTTGTTAATCTTGTAATTGCCTGAATAACTTGTTGATGGGCATCACAAGACTTTTGTACTCTCCAACTCTGCAGCATACTGGATTTAGATTTGTATTTCCAAGCTCTGTAGAATCTTCTCCGTTGGTGCTTATGGTTTACTCGTCTAGCTTTATCAGTAACTCCTCGGTGAGCATAGCAAGGCTGCAACAGATCGGTAAACATCTGAGATGTCTCAACATTTTCTGCATCCTCCATCCCATCCATAATCCCAGATAACATCATATTTTTCTCCTCATATGAACCCATATTGGTAGAAAAATGTGGCGGCAGCACCGAAGACATGCTATCATCAGAAGGCACAGAATTGTTTTCCTCAGTTGTTGATTCCAGTGGTGTCACTGCTTGCAACGTTTTATGGCCATCAACCCTATATGCATCAACACTGTCTGCACAGACTGTCTCATGCTGCAGCTGTCGAAGATAACTTGTTTCTAAATCAGAAACTGTTGTGCTTCGTAACTCATGTTGCTGTATCAACTGTAGATCATTCTCTTGGATCAAAACCATTTGGCTTGATACATGTTGCTGAATCACCACTTCTTCCTGAATTTCACCACTCAAGATTGCTTCATAATCAATGGCAAGAGATGAGTTTTTATGAGAAAGTACTTCTGCCTCATGATCTTCTTCAGAAAGTGAGGCTTTTATAACTGACGCAGAGCTCACAGGAACTTCTACTACATTTGGTGATGCTGCCGTGCTCACACGTTCTGTCTCATGAGCAACAACTTTATGTGAGACAGTCCCATCATCTAGATTCACATGTACTGTAGAACATCTTGTATCATGATCAAACCTCTCCAGCAATTTATGCTTAAAATCTGACCAATCTTGAAAACCTCCTCTCTTCAACACCCAAGCAAACCATTTTTTAACCCTTACTTGAACTGAGAACGCGACCACTTCTAATTTGTCCTCCTCACGAAAGCCACACACAATAAAGAAATGCTCAACATCTCTTAGCCATTCGTGTATGTGCTTGCCATCGAAAGTTGGCATTTAAATTTCCTTGATCAAACTGTCTCTACTCACAATAGGCAATACACCAGATAGATAACCTAGTTGGTGATTTTCCCGATTTAGTTCCAAATCAGAATTTTGTACCTGAAATTGAGATTGTGAATATTCCAGGGAACTATTCCTGTGATAATCCGGAACTACTGAACAATGCTTGTGATAATCATCAGGAACGTCTGAGCAATTCTTGTGATAATCATGAACTCGATTCTTGGGATAATCAGCACTATTATCATGCGCAGTCCTCGCCGTCACCACCGAAGCCGAAGAAGAAAGCCAATCGAATGTTCCCAGCACCTGATGTTGAAGATTCACAGGTTCTAGATGTTGCGAAGCTGCAGATTCCTTGGAATCAGAATGACCTTGTTGTTTTCCCAAAATCGTAACCATAGCTTTCAACTGATCCTTCACTGCCGCCATACTGTGTTTGTTTGCAGCTGCTTGATTAAACAAGAGCGTATAACCTTGCTTCAGATTCTTGATTTTGGAACGGATCGTGACTTCTGCATCTTCGTCATCTCGCATATTTCTCACTCTGCTCGGGATCGCATTCCAAGCCATCCTCGCTTGCAATCGATCAGTTTCACCGACGAACCACTCTGTCTGCATCGTCGATCCACCCAAACTCGCCGTCGCCGTCGCAAACTTGCTTCGATCACCTCCTGACCTTGATTTTCCCAAACTCAGCATCACTGCGTTAGATTCGAACCGAGCTCACCGCACCAATGATAGAGTTTCGATATCTTTAACTCTAGAATCAATCGATTGTACACTTGAATAAAGAGAACTGAGCTGAATGTTATTGAATGAGAACTGAAGCTTTGAAGTACAAATCGGAATTACAGTCTCATGGCGATTGTAATCCTCTTTGTCGATCTCATGGCGATCGTAAGAAGTAGACTCATGGCGTCATACAACATTAACAATCAAAGCATGAGCTAACAAATGAGCTTAGAATATTATTTATACACTAGACTCTTCACTATTCTTCAGTCTCGAGAGCTAACTGCAAAGCCTCTGATTAAGGATGAGTCTTCATTATTCTTCACTTGGACTGTTTACTCAGTTGTCCAGCTCAGACATTTGATGTCTATCAAAGTGATGGAGATGTCACCAACAGCTGCATCATATTTGTCTCTCTGTAATACAAAAAAAAAAATGAAACCTTTATTAGGAACACCATTTGACTTGAAAGATCATCAAGATTCAAGACAACAGACCCAAAGGTAATGCAATATGAACCTGAGTAGATAACTCATACGCAAGATTGTCATAGTCATCTCCATCATAAGGTATGAATTCCAATTCATAGTTAAAAGGAGCAATACAAGTCTTGAAAACATCTATGCAGAATCCAGTGACAGTACTAAGACCTGTTTCAGGATCATGACGCACAACTACCAGATGCGGAAATCTCTTATTTGGGGTAACCAATACCCTGAGCCGCTTCCTTCCACAGTTGTCGGCTAGAAAACCGTGTCCTGGGATTCTACTAGACCCGCTAGGCCAGATGATGGTCTCAAGTTCATTAGCAGAAGAAGCCATTGTGTGTTTTCTTCCGACAAAATGATCACAACTCCATAGTCCTAATCTTCTCTCCCCCGTTCCTACTATATTCACAATCTCAAATGTTCCTGTTCCTGAGAGAAATTTGTTTCCTATGTCACCCTCAAATATACTCTGCTTAATTTTCTCAGAAAGCTGTGATGATACATTTGAAGATGGTCCTAGCCTCCTAATCTTCTCTACTGCAGTTACTATAATATAAGCAATATCATGTGCCCATACAGTGGAATACTTTGTTTTAATACCCTCATCATCATCACCAACCATTAGTTTCTTCAATCTTGAAGTAAAATTGGTAAGTTGTTCGGACTCAGGAATGTAGGATCTGAAACCAATCACCCCTTGCATTGACCTATAATACGAGTAATGAAACTGATTCATGGTCCTTGCGCTGAGGATCCAAGCATATCCTCCTTCCATCATTCCTAGCTTTCGTAGCTTGTTCATCACAGTTCCTGATTCCGTGAAAGAAACAGTACGATGGATGTGGATTCCATTATCTTGGAAATGTTCCACAAGTCTCTGCAAACCCTCTCTCCAATCATCAACGTCCTCGTATATAACCACAATGGATTCCCAGCTGAAATCATGTATGAGTCTCGTGATTCCTTTAGCCTCTGAACTCGAGTCGTGCGTTGATTGAAGAAAGTGATGGTATTTCTTCAAAGACAAGGAATTTGGTGCGAGAGCAGATATCACTGAACTTTAGTTTTTTCGCTAACCGCCCCCAAAAGCTTTGCTTCCAGTAGTGATTGTGCACCAACAATGGCTTCCACTTTTGAGTTTTTGACAAGATCTGTAGCTGTAAGTATACAAGATAGTCAATCTGCAAATAGCCAAGAAAGACCTAGAACAGTAGCTCAACAGCTAAAGATGTTTTGTCATAATATAAAACAATAAAGAAAATGAAACGAACCGGCAGCGAGGGCTAGGAGTGGATCTCCTTGGGAGTCTCTGGTTAAAACCGAAACTCTAGTTCGATAGCCATTGTTAATGCGATAAAAATCTGAGAGCGTTAAGGAAAAACCAGTTTCGAGAATCTTTCCTTCAATAGAACCCAACTCCACAACCAAATCCAACACTAACCTCTTCGTATACGTTGTAGTTTGGTGCAGCTCCTCCAGATTTGATCGTCAAAAAGACAAGAATAAGAATGACAAGAGTCTCCATTAACGTTGTAACTTGTTTACTTGGTGTTTCTAGTCAATTTCTTGTTAAAATGGTGTTTCTAGACAAGAGTCTCCATTAAATCATTTCTAGTCAATTTGTCTTTTGTATAAAAAGAACGAAGATGCTAGAAGGATTTGTAGACCAGGTCACATTAGTTATGATGACACAGCCAAAGGAAAAAAAGAAGAAGGGTTTGTGGATTTAGTGTCGAACCTTCAAACACTTCAGACGCTGATTTCAAAGATATAAGAATAGTTGGATGGAGACTCATGTGGATTTTTTTTTTTTTTTTAATTTCTTCCGGGCAGTCAACTTCTCTTATAGACTTATGGTCCAAAAAACAAATCTAGTTTATCCCCTTGTAATCACAATATCCCTCTTTCATTAAATGAAATGTGCTTTGACTAGTTTGTCCCTGGTTTTACTCTACCCTACCAACTACCAAGTTTGTTGGTTTAATTTTAAAAAACGGTTAAAACAATTTTGGTTCAGTTTCTCGGTTTGTTTCAATCAAACCCAAACCTATTGTAACTTGGTTCGGGTTGGGATCCAATCAAGAACATCCGTCCGTACGATAACGGCGAGAACAAAATCTCGAAATCGCCCCGAAATCGCGTATATCCAGCTCTGTCACCGGCGCTGTCGCGTTCCGACCACCATTCGCTGCGTCCGTCGTGGGGCTCCGTCACCATTGTGACTACCAATTGAGTATAAATGCATTCCAGAGGTAGAATCGGTGTGTATTTTGTATAACAAGTAAATTCGGTATAAATGGTACAATTAGTACAACTAGTAAAACTAAGAATCGTTCTGTATAACCGGTATAACTGACGACAACTTGCGTAAAACTCGATGTGTCTCTGTTTTTCGAAGTGACTTGTAATGATGTGCATCTTTCTTGGGTTTGTAGTGCGACGGCTTGTCTTCCTTCTTTGTCTCTCTTCCTCCGTTTAATGCAGGGGACAAAGAAGGAAGAGAAGCCGTCGCTCTACAAACCCAAGAAAGATGATGAGCATCATCACGTCTCTTCGAAAAACAGAGACTCACAACATTTGGGTCTCCGAAGCCGGCGAACCGTCACATCTTTGCGTCTTATGGATAAGACGCTACCCAAACAAATTATGGGTCTATAAATACAGATAAGTTCTACGTCTCTCTCATAACCATTTTCCATACAAAAGAATTTCTAAAAGCAGAGAGAAATTCATTTCGAAAAATAGAGAGAAGTTTGAAAACAGAGACTCACCATGGCCAACAGGAGATCGATTGTCTCTTTTCAACAATTTCCTATCGAAATCCTCTCCAAGATCTTACAGAAAGCCAAGAAAAATTCCGGCGCCGATTACTGCAACCTGAGAAAAACATACAGAATTATGAACGAAGCCGGCAAGAGTCTTGAAGTCCTCCGTTCTCTCTCTCTCTCTCTCTCTCTCTCTCACCCCTGGTGAAGAATCCTCTCAGTGCGTATGAGCACATGGCTTTCTAAACACATGCCTAGACAATGAAAACTGATCGGCTAACTTCGTGCAAGGTATCCTCAATAGTTTTACTTTACCATTTTAATCAGTTTTACCGGTTTTACATCAATAGTTTTACTCAGTTTTACCGGTTTTACATCAGGTATCCTCTCATACTTCCAAGAGGGTAATGTGGTAAGCGGAATGTTATATTTTCACAATGTCGCCCATGGAGAGGGTGAGGATGAGATTCTGGAAGCTGCTTACCTATGGGGTGTTCTGCGCTTCCTCCACGACGATCCTCTAGAAGGTCCACTAGAGGAAGTTGTTTTCCATGACTGGCGGGAAGATGAGGAGGAATTGGTGGCCCGCGTTTGGAAGAACTTGAGGAGGATACTGCATGGAATCAGTGTCGTGAAGAAATCGGTTTATATGCAAACATTGTGGAACAGAAGGCCCCCTGCATCTTGCCATCTTCTGGATATGGAAATCGACTGTCCGGATTGCTTCATGTACAAACGGTACTTGAAGTTCTTCTACATGAATCAATATGTTCCTTATCTCAATTAATTTCTTTTCTCGTACTCTGTTTTTTTTTTTAATTTCTCGGCTATGTAGTAGTCTTTTTTGTTTTTAAATTTCTCGGCTATGTCTCCATCATTTTCCAAGAAAATTGAATTCGGTAAAAGTGTGTAAAACTGTGTAAAACTGGTAAAACTGTGTAAAATCGGTAACACTGCGTAAAACTTCTGGTAAAACTGTGCGTAAAACTGTTGGTAAAACTGTGTACAACAGGTAAAACTGGTAAAACTGTGTAGATTTGCGAAAGATGTGCAAAACTGGTAAACTGTGTAAAACTATGTAGTACAGTGTAATACTGGTAAAACTGGTAAACTTTGTAATACTGGTAAAACTGTGTAATACTGGTAAAACTGTGAAAAACTAAGTTATTATCATAATTACAATGATTATCAATGGAGAAAATATTTAACATATAGCTATATGTTATTTGAACTACGATCAATTTCATCCTAACCATGGTCAATGGGTGATATTACACAAAATTAGATTGAGAATCACTCAATCATGTAATTCGACAAACAATGTTCATATACTTGCAATATCTTTTTTGGAATAACGGACAAGTATGGAGGATAAATTTACACAAATTAAGGGTTATAACATATTAATATGCAGAAGCATTAGATTAATTGAGTAAAATCAACTGTAAAACTATAAAAAAAAAAATTTAAGTTCCAGTACAACTGATTATATTGAAAAAGAGCCAAAGTACAACTATTAAGAAATTTTGTACAACTACAAACTCCTGTAAAACTATGTGTTTTTCTAGAGCGGGAAAATTCAGAATTGACCAAATATCTGGCGAGAAAATACAGAATTGTTTAAAATTAGTACTTTTCCCTTCTCATTAGCACTTTCCCCTTCTCATTAGTAATTTCCTTTTTTTTTAAATTAGACTTTTAATATTTATCTAGTTAAATATATTATATATCTTGTGTCATAAATAACTAATATAGAAACAACATTTTCCCATTTTAAAGTACTACTACAAAAGGACAAACCCAACATTTTCCCAACAGCACCTAAATCACAATCACTTTCTCCTATCTTTCTCCTCCTCCACAAAATTTTCCACCACAGTCATTCTTTCATCAATTCCACGAACAATCCTCAAGATTTCGGATATATCGGTTGGGGATGAAGCAGGAGCTTGTGGTGGTGGGCCCGGATCAATCCTCGGAGCAAGAACTAGTTCCTTCTCTTTTGTTCCTCGTGTAGCAACATCTTGTTCAAACATGTCTTCAAAGAAGACTGTCTTCCCACGAAGAAGACGATTGGTCCACCCATCAACCACGATATCATTTACATCACGATCGTCATCTACTTCGAAGATTTCAGCCAGAAGATCTTTTTCTTCTTGCGTACTGATTAAGAGGATGTTATCAATGTCCTGACAAGGATTAAAACAATTGTTAATACAAACTTTAAAACAAAAAATATCAACATTAATATTCGATTGATAGCTGACCTGAGTTGTACCAAGTTCATCACTGATTTTGTCAATGAGAATTCCTGACATATCTCCTTTCTTGAACTTCGACTTGCACATCCTAGGGCACATCATGTATTCTCCTGGGACCATTTCCCTAAATCTTCTCCCCAGTTGAGGAATCGCCTCAAACGGTAGTAGCTACAAAACAGTAGTAGTAGTTAGACTAAGTTGCAATTGAAGCAACATCAACAACCTCAATGTACGTACCTCCAAAGGGAGACAAAAACCCGGAATGGCCCACTGTGCGTCATTGTTCAGCTCCCCTTTGGATTGAAAATGACCAACCTGTTGGGAATGTCCTGAAATCTATTGTACTTGCTCTAAGTGAGAGTTGTATTGTCGAGATGAGACAGTCACATAATACTGGGCAATCATAATGCTTTGCTAGAAGCCACTTATGATCAATGAGTTTAGAACACATTGCTAGTATTATATGATCCTACAGGGTCACACACCTAAGCAAACTGGACATAGAATATGAGGTTGATCATTAATGTAATGATCTGGTAAAATGAATATTTGATATGCATTCTACATCGAGTTTCTGAGGTTGTGTCGATCGTTGCAACATGTGCATCGATCGACACAAATCGCGAATGACCCGATTAACTTCGGTTTAATCGTTGGTTAATCAGGTCGTGGTATAAGTCAACATATATAAGATACATGGTCGACTTTTACACTTAATCTAACCTAATTTCCAGCCACCAAAAGAAACAGAAAACCTCTCGAGAGATCTGATCTTTGACGGCACTAGCATCCCAGCTGTTCAGTTTGTGTGCGTGTGTATACCAGTATAGGCGCAGCATTTAAGGCGCTAAGGATCTCGATTACTTGCAAAACTTCCGTTGTTATTCACCATGTAACTTCGAGATCTATAGATTCAATATACATGAACCCTAGATCTTAGGGAATGGAATTTATACCTAGGGTTGCTAATCTGATTAGAACTGCTAGAAAATTCCTACAGTGGTATCAGAGCCTTAGGGTTCTATTGAATCAATAGCATGTTGATTAGATTAGTTGAATCTGAATCTCTGTATATTTGATACAAGCATGCTAAAACTCGTTTTGATCAAAGTAATCTAGCTTAGTTTTTTTGCTGAAAAACGATTAGGGTTTATCGCCTTGTGTCGATCGATGCCAATCCGGTGTCGATCGACACATAAGGATAACCCGATTAAAACTTAGATTTAACCTAACTGTGACGATCGACACAAGAGTTGTGTCGGTCGACACAGACCTTATGGTCAGGTTAATCGGTTCAATTGGATTGGACCGGTTAGCTAAATTGGTTAAACCGCTAAAACGGTTTATTGCGATTGAGTTGATAAGGTTAGCATCGACCGACACTAATGTAGTGTCGATCGACACTAATCGGTTATCGTAAAACCGGATCAATTGGATTGATCGGTTATCGCAAATTGGCTTTGGTTAATCTGCATCGATCGACACTAAAGTAGTGTCGGTCGACACAAGATCCGCTGGTTTAGGTTATTGAACCTGAAATCACATAACCAAACCAAGATAAATCATTTTAATTAGAAGAATTAAAACATAATAAAACTGAACATTTTAAAAGTTCCGTTCCTCAACCAAATATCAAGTAATCCTTGATGTCTTTCCAATGTTGTCAACTGTCAAGACTTGTTTCATTGTGCGATAGACTTGCAGTGCAAGATGTCCACAATTACATAAGTAAGACAGGAAGTAATCGTGTTGATGGACTTGCAGTGCAAGACATCAACAATTACATGACTCAAGAGATTGGTTTACTTGAATGGGCCATCAAAATCGTTTTGGGCTCAGAGATATCAGGTGGATGGGACATGAGATGTCAATCCACAACCAAGAGTTATATTGGATATAACTAGCAAAGTTGTTGCTTACCTAGATAGCTGAAATTTGGGTGATAGCCAGTGGCTCACTCAAGTTTAGTGAAGTATGGGTCTTGGATCATTATATTCATTTGAGGAAACATTGTTTGAATATAATGCGAGTTTTCTTAATAGTTAAGATTTCTCATTTCTTGAACATCATAACTAAAAACCATTTTCCTTTCTTTGATCTCAACTATGACTAACACTCATCACAACACTTTCTCCCTGCGATCCGTCCTTGAGAAGGACAAGTTAAATGGATCGAATTTTCTCGAATGGTATCGGAACTTGAGAATTGTTCTCAAGCAGGAGAAAAGGGACTATGTCCTTGAAAATGTTCTCCCTGAAAAACCGAGAGTCAATGCTCCACATGCAGAAAGGAGTGCTTGGGATAAGCATTCTAATGATGTGGTCGATGTGAGTTGTCTCATGTTGGCTACATGAACTCGGATTTGCAAAAGCAATACGAGAACGTGGAGTCGCCAATGGAGATGATCACTAGCCTGAAAAGTATGTTTCAGGAGCAGGCACGAACTGAGAGGTACCAAACGGTTAAGTCTCTCATTGAATGCAAGCTACCAAAGGACGGTCCAGTAAGTCCTCATGTCATAAAGATGATGGGTTATATTGATAACCTGGGGAAGCTGGATTTTCCCATTAGCCAAGAGTTGGCTACTGACATCATTCTGCAGTCACTGCCGTCAAGCTATGATCAGTTTGTTATGAACTATAACATGAACAACTTGACGAAGACGTTGACTGAGCTGCATGGCATGCTCAAGACAGCTGAGCCAAATATCAAGAAGGGCACTCCAAATGTACTTATGGTACAAGGAGGCAAGAAGTTTAAGAAACTTGGCAAGGGTAAGGGAAAGGGCAAGGCCGTCCAGGTTGAGAACCAGGACAAGCCTGCGCCAGCTGCAAAACCCAAGCCCAGCCCATCTGAGACTGATAAGTGCCATTACTGTAATGAGCTTGGGCATTGGAAGAGAAATTGCAACAAATTCTTGGAAGAGAAGAAGAAGAAGAAGAAGAAGAAGAAGAAGACTTTCGAGACTTCATCTTCAGGTATTTATGTTATAGAAGTGAATGTTACTACTTCAGGTTCTACTTCTTGGGTATTGGATACCGGTTGTGGTGCTCATATTTGTACAAATATGCAGGGCCTAAGCAACAGTAGGACGTTGGAGAAAGGACAAGTGGACCTGCGCGTAGGGAATGGAGCAAGAGTTGCTGCATTAGCCGTAGGAACTTTTAACTTGTATTTACCTTCTGGTTTGGTTTTAGAACTTAATAATTGCTACTATGTACCTGCTATAAGCAGAAATATTATTCTATTCCTGTTTTGGATATGGAAGGATATCAGTTTTCAATTAAGAATAAGTGTTGTTCTTTTGATTACAATGATATATTTTATGGTAGCAGCCCATTAGAGAATGGGCTATATGTTCTAAACCAAAGCACACCAATCTATAACATTAACACCAAGAGATTCAAGTCAAATGACACGAATCAAACCTTTCTATGGCATTGTCGTTTGAGCCATATAAATGAGAAACGGATTCAGAAGCTCCATAGTGATGGACTTCTGGGCTCATTTGATTATGAATCATGTGAAAAATGTGAATCTTGTTTACTGGGCAAAATGACTAAGGCCCCTTTCAACAAACAAAATGAAAGGGCCAGTGACCTATTAGGCCTTATACATACCGATGTGTGTGGCCCAATGAGCACGAGTGCCAGAGGAAACTTTCGGTACTTCATTACTTTCACTGATGATTTCAGTAGGTATGGCTATGTCTATTTGATGAGACACAAGTCGGAATCTTTTGAAAGGTTCAAAGAATTCCAAAATGAAGTACAGAATCAACTTGGCAAAAGTATTAAGGCTCTTCGATCAGATCGTGGAGGAGAATACTTAAGCCAAGAATTCAGTGATCATCTAAGAGATTGTGGAATTGTTTCACAACTCACTCCTCCTGGAAGACCCCAATGGAATGGAGTGTCCGAAAGGAGCAATCGGACTTTATTAGATATGGTTCGATCAATGATGAGTCACTCTTCTCTTCCATTATCCTTTTGGGGATACGCTCTAGAAACGTCTGCGTTTACACTTAATAGGGTTCCGTCAAAATTAGTTGCAAAGACACCACACGAGATGTGAACAGGAAATGTTCCGAGTTTGTCTTTCCTGAAGATTTGGGGTTGTGAAGCTTATGTTAAGCGGTTAATTACAGAGAAGATCGAACCCAAATCAGATAAATGCTACTTCGTTGGTTATCCTAAGGAAACCAAGGCTTACTACTTTTACCACCAGTCCGAGAACAAAGTGTTTGTTGCTCGGAACTGCGTTTTTCTTGAGAAAGAGTTTCTTTCCAAGAGAAACAGTGGGAGTAAAGTACAACTCAAAGAAGTTCGAGAGCCACAGGAAACTGCTCAGCCCGTTGAGGAGGAGCAATAGTTGGATCTACAAAGAGTTGTAGAAACCACGCCTGTGGAGCCTGAAATTCGTAGATCTGAAAGGATCCGTCACGAGCCTGAGAGATATGGATTTCTCGTAACTAATTGTCATGACTTGTTAATCATTGACAGTGATGAGCCCACGAATTTTGAAGAAGCAATGATGAGCCCTGACTCCGAAAAGTGGCTGAAAGCCGCTAAATCCGAAATGGAATCCATGTCACAGAACCAAGTGTGGACTTTGGTTGATTTACCCGATGGTGCAAAAGCCATTGAGTGTAAATGGATTTTCAAGAAGAAAATTGATGTGGATGGAAATATTCAGATATATAAAGCAAGGTTGGTGGCAAAAGGTTTCAAACAAATTCATGGTATTAACTATGAAGAAACCTATTCCCCTGTCGCTATGCTTAAATCCATTCGGATTCTCCTAGCAACAGCCGCTCATTATGATTATGAGATCTGGCATATGGATGTGAAAACAGCTTTCCTTAATGGAATTCTGGAAGAGGATGTGTACATGACACAACCTGAAGGTTTCATCGATCCTAATGCTGCTAGGAAGGTATACAAGCTTCATCGATCCATTTATGGATTGAAACAAGCATCTCGGAGTAGGAATCTTCGTTTTGATGAAGCAGTCAAAAAGTTTGACTTCATCAGGAACGAAGAGAAACAGTTTGTATACAAGAAGACTAGTGGGAGCGCAGTTGCATTTCTCGTATTGTATGTAGATGACATACTTCTTCTCAGAAATGACATTCCGTTGTTACAATCTATCAAGACTTGGCTCGGAAGTTGTTTTCAATGAAAGACATGTGAGAAGCCGCATACGTTCTTGGAATAAGAATCTATAGAGATAGATTAAATAAGTTAATTGGATTGTGTCAAGATACTTATATCGATAAGGTCTTACACAGATTTAGTATGCATGATTCCAAGAAGGGATTCATACCAATGTCTCATGGCATAAGTCTCAGCAAGAAGCAGTGTCCTGCGATACCTTCTGAGCGAGAACGCATGGGTCGGATTCCTTATGCTTCGGCCTTAGGATCCATCATGTATGCCATGCTCTGTACTCGTCCAGACGTTGCTTGTGCTTTAAGCATGACGAGTAGATACCAATCTGATCCAGGTGAAAGTCACTGGACAGCTGTCAAGAACATTCTAAAGTATTTGAGAAATACTAAGGATAAATTATTGGTGTACGGAGGAAGTGATGAGCTGGTAGTAAGTGGTTACACAGACGCAAGTTTTCAGACGGACAAAGACGATTTCCGATCACAATCTGGTTACGTCTTTTGTCTGAACGGCGGTGCAGTTAGTTGGAAGAGTTCCAAGCAGGACACTGTAGCAGATTCCACGACTGAAGTTGAGTACCTCGCTGCTTCTGAAGCGGCAAAGGAGGCTGTTTGGATCAAGAAGTTCATCACTGAACTTGGTGTGGTTCCTAGTATTTCTGAGCCAGTGGCTTTGTATTGTGACAACAATGGAGCCATTGCGCAGGCGAAGGAACCTAGGTCACACCATAAGTCCAAACACATAGAGAGGAGATATCACCTTATCTGTGATATCATTAACAGAGGAGATGTGAAGATCAGCAGAGTCCCGACGGATGAGAATGTTGCTGATCCTCTGACCAAGCCTCTCCCAAGGCCTAAGCATGAGAGTCATACTGCTGCTATAGGCATTAGATTTCTTAAGATATGATCTTGATTTCAGTGGGAGTTGTATTTGTTTTTTTTAGTTATAACATGATATTCATAAAACATAATTTGGTTATGTTATTTAAATGAAATTGTTTCAGTATTATTTAATTGTGTTATTAAATAATTGTCCCAAAATAATTTATGACATTTTATAGGTCATCAAGTATGTGACTTGATCATGAAACCCTATAAGTAATGAATGACATAAGTTACAATGGTCCCTGGTCGAGGTTGTTAAAGTGGGACATTAACAACCGCGTGAGACTAGCATGTGAGGTGACTGATGACTAAGTTTCATGGAGTCATTAATAAGAGTATTAAAGTCAATCACATAGATATGTGTTGGAGAACACAGGATCGGACTTGACCCATTGATGAGAACTCTACAAGATGGTTATATGAGTGTCATAAGAGTTTCTCATTACGGCTATAGAGTATAGTCCTTAGACCTGAGTCCATCATGATTTCTCACATATGGATTGGTCCGTCTTGACTTTGTCAAACGTCAGCCGTAACTGGTGACTATAAAGACATTGATTGGGCGTATCATGAAATATGAAAGGGACATGGATGAAACAAGATGGGATTTGTACCTCCTATATAACAGGAGATAAATATCTCAGGGCCTATCGAAGATTTGATACTAGAAACGCGTGGCCGCGCTCAAACGAGTTGATTGTCAGTCGTTTGTCTTATCAGTATAAATCAGAGTTCGATAAACATGATCTGGCTAAATAAGGATGACACAGTTCTTGCCTTATGCCAGATCGAGATATAAATACAAAGGGATTATAGGAATAGATGATTCCAGTACAAGTGGGAGATTGTTGGGAATGTCCTGAAATCTATTGTACTTGCTCTAAGTGAGAGTTGTATTGTCGAGATGATACAGTCATATAATACTGGGCAATCATAATGCTTTGCTAGAAGCCACTTATGATCAATGAGTTTAGAACACATTGCTAGTATTATATGATCCTACAGAGTCACACACCTAAGCAAACTGGACATAGAATATGAGGTTGATCATTAATGTAATGATCTGGTAAAATACATATTTGATATGCATTCTACATCGAGTTTCTGAGGCTGTGTCGATCGTTGCAACATGTGCATCGATCGACACAAATCGCGAATGACCCGATTAACTTCGGTTTAATCGTTGGTTAATCAGGTCGTGGTATAAGTCAACATATATAAGATACATGGTCGACTTTTACACTTAATCTAACCTAATTTCCAGCCACCAAAAGAAACAGAAAACCTCTCGAGAGATCTGATCTCTGACGGCACTAGCATCCCAGTTGTTCAGTTTGTGTGCGTGTGGATACCAGTAGAGGCACAGCATTTGAGGCGCTAAGGATCTCGATTACTTGCAAAACTTCCGCTGTTATTCACCAGGTAACTTCGAGATCTATAGATTTAATATACATGAACCCTAGATCTTAGGGAATGGAATTTATACCTAGGGTTGCTAATCTGATTTGAACTACTAGAAAATTCCTACACAACCGTGTGCTTTATCTCCTCCACCATGAAGTCATAAGAAAGTCTACCCCAAGGAAACGTCGTACAATAGTCGAGGTCGGTCACAGCTCTTGAAATACATCCAAAATGTCTGGTGCACCTTTTCCAGTCTTCCGTTGTCCGCAAACTATACTCGACAAGAAGAACAACACAGCCATCTTCAATCTGTCGGCGTGAGCTCCCATTGCTACAAGCTTCACCTTCACATATTCCTGTCTTATCGGTCCCTTACCAAAATGGTGCTTGATGAAACCCAAACTGCCCCTTTCCTTGTATCCAACAGGATAGTTTCGGCAGTTTAAACCACAGATCAACGCGTGTTCTCTCAAGCCATAGCGCAGAGGAACTCCATTTACAACGAACCAAAGTTCCTTTCTCTTACCGGTCTTGGCTGTTCGCAACACGACATCCACATTCGGTGTCGGTTTCCCATTTGGAAGAAGATTCTCCACTCCTTTCATTGGCGATCGCCTTGTCCTTGGAAAGGTTTGAGACTGCAGCCGGAGTTGGGGTCGAAGCAATGGTTATCTCCTTGTCCTTGTAGATGTTTGATACTGACGCCGGAGTTGGGTTGGGAGTTTTGGCCGCCGCTGCTACTCTAAATCCTTCTGCTTCAACTTCTTCTTCTTCAGAATCTTCTTCTTCGGAGGCCGAATCTTCTTCTTCGGAGCTTTCTTCTTCTTCGGATCTCTCTTTTTCATCATTGGCACCAACTAAAGGAACATCCCTAGAAGCGTCCGTCTCCGGAACCGAAGAAGAAGAAACTGTCACCACCGTCGAAACCATCATCCACGGCGCCTGGGAAACCACCGTCTTCAACTTCTTCGAAGGCCTCGCAGCCGGGTCACCGAGATCCATCGGGTTTTCAAGTCTCTTTACCGGAGCATTGCTCTTCTTCGGCGATTCCTCCGCCGGATTCGACTCATCCTCCTTCGTCTCCTTCCTCGAACGTCGTGTTTCATCACCCATTTCTCCGATTATCGAGTTTCCGTTTCTAGATTTCCTTTCTCTTCTCAATAATCTCTCAGTTATCCCGAGTTATCCGAGAGAAGGAACCGTTACGGATAGAAAAGGAAAATCAAAATGGTGTCGATTAAGGTTATAAAATGGTTGACCCGATTTTGGTGTTATCCGACCTGGGAAATTCGGGTCAATCCGGAGTTTTTATGATAAACCGAATCCTAAACCGAATCATCTCTGGTTAGGTTAAGTTTTCGGTTAAGGGCGGTTAAAACGCCTGGGTTTCTCGTTATTATCCAACATTCGACTGGTTTTTTAGTAATTTTCATTGTTTTCGATTTAAAAATAATGTTACTTAATATTCTAATAAATAGAGGGGCATATCAGATTTTTTCAGTACAGAGGGTCTCTCGAGACAATAATCCGTCTTCCGGGCATGTTTGATGAGCAAAAATTAAAGTTTAACAACCACAAAAGACTATTTAGCAAAGTACGGACATGGCGATCCCTTAGGAGACTGTACGGACAAACGTACAACCACCTTTCCCGGCGATATTTTTCGGTGAAATCTACAGATCCTCTTAGCCTCTAACATGGCAAGGCTCCCTCTCTGCGGATCGAGCAGTTCAATTTCTCTATCGTCCTAGATCTACGGACCTATCTTCAGCAAAGTTTAAGCCTGAGCTTGTTCTTACGGATTTGTCTCATCGCGATGCCGTTAACGTCACTGCTGGTCTTCTCTTCCTCGGATTTCTCCGAGCCTCCACCAGATCCCGCACCCGACGAACCTCCAGACCACCCGCATCCACTGCTGGAGTCTCCGCCGTTGTTACTTTTTACAGTCTCTGCCTTTGCTGCTTGTTGCAGAACCTTTGTCGCTGCTGCGTATTGCAGACCCTCTGCCGTTGCCGCTTGTCTCAGAGTCTCCTTTGGTGTCTGTCTCTCCGCGCTCCTCCCTGCCTTCTCCGTCTGCCTCTACTTGCTCTCTGCTCGCCGCTCCGTCAGCCAAGTTCTCATCTCCTTCGCCTGAGTTGTTTGGGTCTTCATCTCCTCAACCTCTGCCTAATCTTTCAAGTCTCGCTCACTCACTCCCGCTTCCTTCATGGATTTTAGATAAGTCTTCAGTTATAGCTTCCTGTGAGATTGAGTGTTTGTTTGACTTTACGGCAAGTGTTGATATTATCAACATCTACGAGACTGCAACTTATCTATCTGTCGAGGATTGGTGCTCGACGGGATCTTACCCTCTAGTAGGGATCATTCTTGGCCTCACGCCATCAGCTTTGTTATTTGATGTTGAGAAACTGCTACTGTGGTGTTTGGGAGACTCACCTCTCGCTTGTGTGTCTTTCAATGCCATGGACATGAATGCATTGATGTCGTCAGATAGGTCAGACCAGATGCTGTTTTTGGGGACTCTCTCTTCTCACTCGCTCAAGGATGCTCCTCTATCGCAACTTCAGGTCTCAGCCGTGCTCTTCAATCCAGATTTACCGTCCTCTCCCTCACGGCCTCTGTTCATGGGTCTTAAAGTCAATAAATCTTCAGCGTCAACTTATATCATCGTTATCGCTTGTATGCAATTTATTACTGCTTTATGCAGAGACTTGCTCCGCCACCGCGCTTTGCAGCTCCTGAGTGTTCAACCTCCACTGCTGTCCATCGAATCAGGGATTTTATCGAGCCCTTACTTCCTCGTAGTGTTGGCAGCTGCTCACTCCTCTCCGGAATGGTTGGCGGGTGATTTTAATTTGGGTGGGTGGTGTCTTTTGGTGGTCTTCCCTCCGACGCCGCCAGTACCTCCAAACCCGCCGGATTTTATCATCTCTGTAGATTGTTCCTTTGTTTTCCGGATCTCTGGTTCTACGGTCTTGACGCTCTCCTGTTTAGGAGACATGTTTTTGGTGACTGCTCGCTCTTCTACCGCCTTCACTCTCCCCTTCAAACAAGGTTCGTTCTTGTTGGCTCGTTGGATTGGTTGGCTTTTGATTAATTTAGGTTCTATTGCAAGACTCAATCTTCTTAAGCTTAAGCTATTGTCATCTTACCTCTTTATGAGGATCTTGTTACATTGCCTCTTTATGAGGATCTTGACATCTTACCTCTTTATGAAGATCTTGTCACATTTCCTCTTTATGAGGACCACTTCACATTACCTCTTATGAGGATCGTTTCATCTTACCTCTTTATGAGGATCGTTCCACATTACCTCTTTATGAGGAGTTCGTGACCTTGTCTCTTTATGAGGATCTTGGCTCCTTTATGGAGTTCGTTACTCCCTTGCGCTCACTATTTCTAAATGGTTGTGTCACAAGGGGTGTCATCAAAGGCTCATTTGATAGGTGTTTATACGCCTCTGTAGCCATTCTGGAGATAGGAAATTGTGCATTTGTTATTGTTCCAATCTCGGGTGTTCAATCCAGTGCCCAAGGCGTCATCTTACTTAACAACTCCATTGTCGAAGATATCCGAGGACTTCTCGAAGACTTTTATTTGTTTAAGTGCTATGTGGCTATTATCCTTCTATGTTTGTTTACTTATTTTGTTTTAGTTTTTTCGTTTTATGCCATGATGGCAATATTATTGGAAAACATTTACTCCATTTTTGGAGATTGAGCTTTTATAAAAAAATCAGTTCACCAAAAAAAAAAAACGACGACAAAAGACTTCTATCAATTATATTCTATAACTATAAATCCCACTCGTTGTAAATCTTCTGATACAAAAAAAAAAAATATTATAAAAGTCAAGAAATTTCTTCGTGCATTCGTTGACCTTTCCTAATTTTGGGGAAACAAAGGGGGGTGTATTGTGTTGGAATTATGTCCAGTAATCTCTGTACTGTCTCTAGAAAGTAAGAGTATGTCAATGATCAGACATAAGTCATATAATACTGGGGGTCATGATGGCTTGCTAGAGTCCGCTCATGATCTATAAGTCTTGGACTTATTGCCTTTATTATATGATCCCATATGGGTCACACGCCTAAGCTAACAGGAAAATGTGTAGGAACGGTTTAGCAGAAGTACGGTAAAAGTGCTAGGCATTTACTGTACTTAGAGAGAATAAAACGGTTTAGCCACTGTGTGTCGATCGATACACAAGGTGTGTCGATCGACACAGTGCCCGAATGCCGTCGAGTTAATTGGTGTTTGGGCCAAATGGCCCAAACGGAACCGGACAAGTTTTATAAATAAAACTCGAGTTCAGAACCAAAAACCCTAGCCGAAAACTCTCTCTCCCTCTGCGCCGAGTTCCCCTAGTGGCCTAGCAGCCTTCTTCCTGATTGGTGTGCGTGTGTGAACCTCTGGAGGAGTTATCTCTCGGTGGCTCTCTGATCTCTTACATACCATCTCTTTCCGCTGCAAACAGGTATAAGGTGAGATCATATATTGTTTCTATCCAAGAAGAACCTAGATCAGCATGTTTAGGATAATCTGAATCTAAGAATTGAATCAGGATTGAATAAACATTCCTTCAGTGGTATCAGAGCCATTGGTTCTGGTTTTTCTTGTTTAGATTCAAGTTTAGGATTGTTTTTCTTGTTTAAAAGTGTTTTGAATCAACTACTGATAAGAGAAATCACTTAAGCAACAAGGAATTGAAACCTAAACACACTTAAAATCGCAGAAACCAAGCTATATTGATTTGGTAGAATGCGATTTTCAAAAGTCAGTATCGACTGCGATCGCATGGATCGATCGATACGATCGCATGGATCGGTCGATACAGTCTATCGGCTAACCCTGTTAACGCGTGAAAGCATCGATCGATGCAGGATCGATGCAGGTTCGATGTTGGTGCATCGACCGATGCGGTTGGTGCATCGATCGACACGGTTAGGGTTTTGGCTCGGTTCCGTGCATGCGTGAGAGCATCGATCGATACAGGATCGATGCACGATCGATGCAGGATCGATGCTAAGAGCATCGACCGATGCGGTTGGTGGATCGATCGACACGGTTGGTTCATCGATCGACATGGTTGGTTTAAGGCTCGGTTTAATATTTTGATTAAAATTAATTCGTCCTGGTTTAATAAACAGATTTAATAATTTTATTAAGTCTGGTTAAACCGGGACAAGAAATCCAATGTCGAAAGAATTATTGGATTTAGTGCCTAAACCAGGATTTTCTAATTTGATTTGGTTGGACCAAATAAATTGAGAAAATCCGGTTTAGTAAATAACCGGTTGACAATTGTGGTCGTCGTAGTAATTAATTTTGGTTAGACCAATTTTAATGAACCAGACCGGTTATGTCATCTAATTGGACGATCGGGTTATGTCTCGGACATAGACCAATTCTTCGGCCTCGGGCCAAGAAGTTAAAACGATTGGGCCAATTATTTGAGTCTTTCTACAGATTTAATTTAAAATTTATTTTATAAAGAATATAAATCGATTTTAAATTAAAGTTTCCGATATTTTGAAATTAGAAAGTTTCTTAAATTAGAAGTTTCTAGATTTGCATGATTCGGATTTTAGGAAATTTCTAAAGTTAGAAAGTTTCCGGTTTTAGAAAGTTTCCAATTTTAGAAAGTTTCCAAAAATAGTAGGTTTTCTAAAATGGAAAGTTTCCCGAAATAGTAATCTTCTATTTTGGGAATAAGATTTTAAAATAAACCTACGAACCTCAAATAATATCAAGCGTTGGATGTCTTGTCCAGGCTATGTCAGCTGTCGAAGCCCATTCAATTGTATTCATGGCCTTACAGTGTGAGGGTGTCTGCTTTTGCGTGGGTAAGACGGTTTGTGATTCATAAATGTCATTGGGAGTCCCAGACATTAATGATTACATGACTGTATAGTCTGGTTTTCTTGACTAGGCCATCGGGAGTCCCGGGCCTTGAGACATCAGAGTGGATTGGGCCTCGGGCCCAGATTCACAACCAAGAGTTATATCACGGATATAATTAGCCGATATAGGGCTTACCGATATAAGCTAAGGTTGGGTGACGGCCAGTGGCCCACTTTAATCTTAGTTATATGTGGATCTTGGAATCATTATATTCTATTGAGGGTAACTTATGTTATTGAATATAATGCGTGATTAATCATATTAAATTTAATACGAGATTAATCATATTGAACATATTAACTAATAACCTTTTATCTTATATATTTCAGTTATGACTAGCACAAACAATCAAAACACTTTCTCGATCCGGTCTGTTCTTGAGAAGGACAAACTGAACGGATCAAATTTCTTGACTTGGTCGCGGAACCTGAGGCTAGTCCTCAGGCAGGAGAGAAAGGACTATGTTCTTGAGAGAGCTCTCCCCGTGAGGATCGGGTCCAATGCCTCCCATGCAGTATATAATGCTTGGAATAAGCATTATAATGATGCGGTAGATGTGCGTGATCTGATATTGGCTACCATGGACTCAGACTTGCGGGAGCAATATGAGAACATAGAGTCGCCAATAGAGATGATCAGCAGCCTGAAATTGAAATTTCAGGAGCAGATAAGAGTGGAGAGATACCAGTTGGTTAAGTCTCTCACTAGCTGCAAGCTACCAAATGATCATCCAGTGAGTCATCATGTCAGTAAAATGATAGGTTACATCGATAACCTGAGGAAACTGGATTATCCAGTTAGCCATGAATTGGCAACTGAGATCATTCTGCAGTCACTGCCGTCAAGCTATGATAAGTTCGTAAGGAACTATATCAAGAAAGGCTTAACGAAGACGTTGACTGAACTGCATGATATGCTCGAAACAGTTGAGCCAAACGTGAAGAGTACCCTGCACAATCTCATGAATGAGAAGGGTAGGTTTACTAAACCTAATGCTGACAAGGGTGAAGACAAAGTTGTCCAGATTTTGAATCATGGCAAGCGTGTGTCTTCTGAGCCCGAGTCAGATATCTCTTACGTTGGTAAGTGCTGCTACTGTAATGAGACTGGGCATTGGAAGAGAAATTGCATTAAATTCATGGAAGATGATGAGGAGTTGAAGTCGATGTATGAGACTACTTCCTCAGGTATTCATGTTATTACTTCAAGTTATACCTTATAGGTATTGGATACTGGTTGCAGCACTGATATTTGTTATAATATGCAGAGCCTAGGCAACAGTAGAACTGTGAAGGAAAGGGCAAGTGAAACTGCGTATCTGGAAGGAGCTTGGGATGCTGCCTCAGCCGTAGGGTTTTCACTTATAGATCCCTTTGAGGCTTGGTTTTGTATTAAGTAATTGCTACAATGTACCTGCTTTAAGCAGAGTTGTCTTTCATTTTCTTGTAAGAATTTGAATGTTTTTCATTTTGATAAAAGACAAGTTTTTGTTCTTTTGATCTTAATGAAATATTAATTGTAGCACCCTATTCATGGAATGGGTTTTATATATTAAACCAAAGAGTGCCTAAATGTAACATAAATACCGAATTGGTTTAAATCTGATCAATTAAACCTGATTTTTCTTGGCATAAAAGTCTTGGTCACATAGAGTAAGTCGGATTCAGAAATCCCATAGTTATGCACTATTGGGCTCATTTGAAAGGATATCTTATGAGACTTGAATTCTGTTTACTGGACCAAAAGACAAAGGGGCCCATCTTAGCCGAGCTAAAGAAAGGCCCAAAGGCTTATTGGAGATTGAACATACTCATGTATGTGGTCCGATGAGCAGTAATGCCAGAGAAAATTTCCTGTACTTCATTACCTCTACTGATTACTTCAGTGAGTAAGACTGTGTTCATTAGATGAGACACAAGTCGGAATTCTTTGACATGGTCGAAAGAGTTCCAGAATGAAGTATAGAATCTGAGTGACAGAAGTATTAAGACTCTGAATTAAATCACGAGTGAGAATACTTGAGTCATCAGAAGGTGTGATCATCTGAATGAGTGTGAAGTCGTTTCACAGCTCAATTCTCCTGAAAACCTTGAGGTGTTTCTGTGAGATAGAATCAGATCTTATTAGAAATGATTAAAGATGAGTCACACGAATCTTCCATGATATTATTGAAGAATAACGCTCTAAAATATCTAAGTTTACGCTGAAATAGTTCCACCAATATCAGTTGAAAGACACCACGTAAATGTGGATTGGAATCGATCCAAATTCGTCTTTACTGAGTATTAGTAGTTGAGCTACTTCGCTGGCTGTCCCAGGGAAACCAAGGCTTATTGCTTTTACGTCCATTCTGTTTTCTAAGAAAGGAAGTTATTTTCCAAGAAGAACAGTGGGAGTAAAAGTATAACTCGAAGTTTTCTTAGGGAAACCAAGGCTCGGTACTTTTACGTCCATTCTGTTTTCTAAGAAGGGAAGTTATTTTCCAAGAAGAACAGTGGGAGTAAAAGTATAACTCGAAGAAATTCGAGGAATACAGGAAGCTGCTTAACCTATTGAGGGAGAGCAGCGGAAGGATTTACAGATTTCTGTAGAATCTACACCTGTGGAGCCTGAAGTTCGCAGATATGAAAGAATCAGTCACTAATCCGAGAGTGAATTCTCGTCATTAGTTAAGCCTGTTGATCATTGAATGTTCGCATGATCTGATGATCATTCAAAGCGACGAATCTGCGAAACTCAAAGAAGCGAAAGTGAGCCCGGACTCCGAAAAAAAATTACATTTTGTGTAAGTTAGCTTCATCGATCCATTCATGGATGGAAGCAAACATATCGGAGTTGGAATCTTCGTTCTGTTGAAGTAGTCAAGGTTTTGACTTAAAACAGGAACGAAATGGAACTGTGCGTTTACTAATAGATAAGTGGGAGCAATATTGCATTTCTCAAAGTGTATGTCGATGACATACTGATTCTCGGATATAACGTCCCAATGCTGTAGTCGGTAAAGGACTAGCTTGGGAGTTGGTTTAATGATTGACATGGGTAAAGCCACGTAGTTCTTGGATTTTGGATCTAAAGATAGAGATCCAAAAGAGCTGGTAGGACAACGTCAGGATTCTTAAATTGACAAAGTCCTACACGTTTTGAGCAATCCAAGAAGGGTTTTATGCCAATGTCACATGGCATTAAGTTAAGCAAGATACAGTATCCTACGATAACTGCTGAGCTTAAATGCATGGATAGGATTCCATATGCTTCGGTAATTGGATCTATCATGTATGCCATGAAATGTACTTGTTTGATGTTGCTTTAATGTTAAGCAAGACAAGTAAGGACCAGTCAAATCCAGCAAAGAATCAAGTTTCCTAAAGTATGTCCTAAAGTGATTGAGGAATACTAAGGATAAGTTCTTGATTTACGGAGAAAGTGATGTGCTACAAGTCAGCAGAGTCTGAAAGGCAAGTTTCCAACAGACAAAGATGATTTCCGGTCACAGTCCGGTTATATCTTGTGTCTGTCTGGCGGTGCAAGGCACTGTTGCTGACTCCATGACTTAAACTGAACATTTCGCAGCTTGGAAAGCGGCGAAAGAGGTTGTTTGGAAAGAAGAGTTCGGCACTGAACTTGATGTGATTCCCAGCATAGATGAGACTAGCTGCACATCAGAGGTCCAAACACCTTGAGATAAATGACAGAGATGTTAAGTAGATCAGCAAGTTTCAACAAATGAGAACGTTGCTAATCTATTAACGAAGCCACTCCTTAGCCCTAAGCACGAGTCACGGACTGTAGCTGTAGGATAAGTGAAGTTAAGATGTAGTCTTAATTTCAGTGGGAGTTAGTAAAGGGCTTTATTTAGTTATTGATATGTTCTTGTAAAACATTTGAGATGTTTAATAATGAAATTATTATTTCAAGATTATTTTAACTGTGATGAAATAATCGTTCCAAAATGATATGAACCATTTTATAGGTCATCGAAGTAAATGACTTGATCTTGAGTCATCGAAGTCATTTAGCTTGATCATGAGACCCTATATTTGATAGATGGCTTATATCATCCTGTCCCTAGTCGAAGGTTCTTGAAATTGGAACGCCAACAACCGTGTGAGACTGGATTGGTACGTGACTTATGACAAAGTCTCAGTGTGTCATAGATGCGCGGCATCAAAGTCAGTACATAGGTGTATGTTTGGGAACATACGACCGGACATGACCCGCTTATGAGAACTCTTCAGGATATTTATATCTGTGTCATAAGAGATTCTCACTACGACTATAGAGTATAGTCCTTAGACCTGAGTTCGCATGCATGTGACTGCACATGGACTGATGCACTTTGATCATTGTCTAACGCTGTCGTTCTGCGATAGTTATAAGGACCTTGTTTGGGTACATTATGAAATGAGTAGTTTACAGTGATGGAACAAGACGGGATTTGTCCCTCCAATATAAATGGAGTGAATATCTCTAGGCCAATCGGAGATTTGAATACTGGAAAATGTATGGCCATGCTCAAACGGACTGTCCCGAGTCGTTTGGATTGTCAGTATCGAATCAGAGTCCGATGAACAAGATTAGGCTTTATAAGGATGACACTAATCTTGCCTTATGACTAATCGAGATATTGAGACAAAAGGATTATGAATACAGAGATTCCAGTACAAGTGGGAGATTGTTGGAATTATGTCCAGTAATCTCTGTACTGTCTCTAGAAAGTAAGAGTATGTCAATGATCAGACATAAGTCATATAATACTGGGGGTCATGATGGCTTGCTAGAGTCCGCTCATGATCTATAAGTCTTGGACTTATTGCCTTTATTATATGATCCCATATGGGTCACACGCCTAAGCTAACAGGAAAATGTGTAGGAACGGTTTAGCAGAAGTACGGTAAAAGTGCTAGGCATTTACTGTACTTAGAGAGAATAAAACGGTTTAGCCACTGTGTGTCGATCGATACACAAGGTGTGTCGATCGACACAGTGCCCGAATGCCGTCGAGTTAATTGGTGTTTGGGCCAAATGGCCCAAACGGAACCGGACAAGTTTTATAAATAAAACTCGAGTTCAGAACCAAAAACCCTAGCCGAAAACTCTCTCTCCCTCTGCGCCGAGTTCCCCTAGTGGCCTAGCAGCCTTCTTCCTGATTGGTGTGCGTGTGTGAACCTCTGGAGGAGTTATCTCTCGGTGGCTCTCTGATCTCTTACATACCATCTCTTTCCGCTGCAAACAGGTATAAGGTGAGATCATATATTGTTTCTATCCAAGAAGAACCTAGATCAGCATGTTTAGGATAATCTGAATCTAAGAATTGAATCAGGATTGAATAAACATTCCTTCATATTGAACTATGGATTTTAAGAGATTTTGAGGTTTTCTTAAAATCCGCTGTTATTCAACTTATGATTTTAAAATGTCTTCCCAAATCCGGTGTTATTGAACTTGAGATTTATGTAAAGTCACTCAAAATCATTTACAATCCACTGTTATTCAAACAAGAATTTGCTAAAATCATATCAAATCCACTGTTATTGAAAATATTTTAAGTATTGAGATTTTAATGACTGCAGAGGGTTTTAGGAGATTTTAGTTGACTTTCCTAGTTAAAAATACAAAGATTCAAATCTCATGGTTTTAGGTGAGATTGTAGGTGATTTTAATACAAAATCATAACAACTTCTTTAAAATCACTCAAAACCATTAAAATCATTCAAAATCTTATAAAAAATCAAATCACTCTAAATACCAAGTTCAATACACCCCCCAAAGAAAATATTCAATAACCTTTGGTAAACAAATCTTTGGTAAATTCATTTTCTTGACCTCCTCCACATTGACCGTACGTAACTAAAAATCAGATATGATCGAACCTAGTAGATTGCCAAATGAAAAAATTCATTGTATCTTCTCATTAGATTGCACATTACATTCACATGGAGAGAGACTGTAATTTCCATTTCAGCTAAAAAAACTTCAGATTCATTGTAATCAAGAATCTGAAGCACGACAACTTCAATCCCAGTTACAGAGGTCGATTTACAGCATATATATAGGGGTACTGTTTTCCGTGATTTCCGTCTTCTTTCCAAGTGATTCTACCGCAAAGATCCGCCACAAGAAACTGCGACTTCTCAGCGAATCAACAGATGCCAAATCGCCGGAAGGAACATAGAGACAGTTCTTGATAATATACAGATCGGGAAAACTCAGGGAGAGGTTTGCAAGTGATTCTGAATGGTCTTGAATCTGAACCTTGGTGTTATGGTGTCTGAAGAACTAGGTTTAGTTCTTGAGCCTTTCTTGCTATGAGACCTCCTCTTCTGTAATATATGGAAGAAAGCGACAACAGGAGGGAACATAATTAGATAATCATATCAAATACCGATCAACAACAGTGATAAACTTGGCATTGATGATTCAGAACTCAGTTTTAGATGGGGTTTTTACCTGGTGAGTAGTGGAAGGATCTTTTGAACCTTTTGCAATTCCGCAGAACAACTTTGGCAGATCTGTAACCTGCAGTTTCTCAATTTTATTTACTTTCCAATATTAGGGAATGAGTGTGAGATGAAGCTAAAGGAGGAGCGGAAATTACCTTTCTTCCGCATGAAGATCAACGCCAACACTTCTTCTTGCTGAAACAGTTGATTGTACAACTGTACCGAACACTGCTACTAGCTTCAAGAGCATTTCCAAGGAGACGCTTACAGGCCTATACAAATTTGAAATCCCACAGGATTTTTTAATGATAAGACATTGTTGCTTTCCTCTGTTGAATATGATTGTATCTCAAATTCAAAAAAAAAAAAAAACATAGTCTACGGATGAATAGAATAAGATATTTCACCTTTCAGTCCTGCTACCCAATAAGCCTGTGAGGACAGGTGCTAATTGAGAAAACAGATCCAATGTAAGAATCTCTGTTTTGTCTGTTAGAATACTGATCACATCTGCTTGTACCTGCTCCAGTTTAACTGAGTCAGCTTTTTCTAGTCATCTAAGCATTAAAAAAAATAAAGGCAAAGGTAATCTACTGGGACACTTACGGAGTGATCTGACAGCTTTCTCAAGGCCATGATCGCGCCTTTAATATCGTTACGCTCCCAAAAATGTCTTACAATCTGCACGTTTGTGATATATCAACCACCACTTAACCCAAGCTCAAACTTTTTTATTAAAATAGACAAAAAATCAAACAAGAAGAGGAAAAGAGAACAAGAGACCAAAAAAAAATAGTAGAGCTAAATTTACCTGTAATTTTGTCAACCTTGATTGAAGAGTGTTTAAGACCTCACTATGAGTTTGCATTAAAGTCTCACTGATGTCATCTTCATTCTCCCTCCCAGATATCTGGGGCTCTTCCTTCTGCAGAAGCCAAACAAAACAAATACTTGTTAGGTACACAGATATCTTCCAACTTTGTCATCCTCGCGATTTCAAATTTTTGTGTAGCATCCGAGAGTCCGAGACTACAAGATTCAATTACAGAACACAATACATTTCAAAGATGGAGAAAGTAATATATCTATTAGTTCACCAAACTTATCATTTGAAGCTTACCTGGGTCGAGATATGATAATCTGGTTGAGTTTGTGTCATATGTGCCTCATCAAGTGTCATATCAGTCACCTGATCAATTACCACAGGTGTTGCCACCGTTTGGGTTGGGCTAAATCGTTGCCTGGATCTTACATGTGATGCATCAGATGTCTGATTGAGTTTCACAGGGATTACACGAACGGGAGAGCTCCTAGCTGAATGTGTTAATGCAACTGGAGGCTCATAAGATGGGATATCATCTGCTTGATTGAGTTTCATAGGCATTACACGGGCTGGAGAAGTCCTAGCTGATCGTGTTGATTGTACAGCACGCTCATCATGCAAGTTAGTTGATTGATTGAGTATCACAGGCATTACTCGCGCTGAAGAACTCCTCAGTGGTCTTCTTGTTATTACATGAGGCTCATCAGGTTTCATATTAGTTGACCGACTCCGATTGAGTATCATAGGGGTAACTGGGGATGGAGAAGTTGCTTGTTGTGTTGATGTTACAGGAGACTCAGTTGCCAAATTAGTAGCCGAACTTCTATCAGGTCGTGTTGATGTTACAGGACGCTCATCAGATTTCATTTTTGTTGTCTGATTGAGTATCACAGGCATAACTGGGGCTGGAGAAGACCTTGCTTGCCGTGTAGATGTTACACCATACTCATCAGATGTCAAATTAGTAGCCGAAGACGTCCTATCAGGTCGTGTTGTTGGTACAGGAGGCGCATCAGTTGCCATGCTTGTGTCCCGACCAAGTACCACAGGCATTACTCTAGCTGGAATACTCCTAGTTCTTCGTGTTGATACCACAGGAGCTTCAACTCTCGTCAAGTTAGTTGCCTGATCAAGTTCTACTGGCATTACCTGGGTAGTCGTCGTGCTAACTGCTGGTATCGATGTTTTCTGAGGCTCTTCCTTCACAGCATTAATGTTCTGAACTATTGTTGCACTAGCTGCTTTATCTTCTTCAGAAGGGGTGACTTTTTCTCCTCTCTCAAACCTCTCAACCAATGACCGTGTCCTCCCCGAAACAACTTTTACTGCACCACAGCAGTTCGTAATGAATCAATAACCACATCACTTATGTGCTGCTAAAGAAAAACAAAGACAGAAAATTTTGAATTGCTAACCTCCTCTAACAACCTTCACAGAGTCTGATTCTTTGCTACCCCCAGTGGATTCAACGCCTACACGGCAGAATATTTATATCAAATCATGCAATGATTATAGCCTCAAACCCAAGTAACTTGACCCAACTGACAACTTGACCCAACTGACAACTTGAACCAACTGACAATGAAAACTGTGAAGCAATTCACTCCTAAAAGTAGCTACAAATTAAGATGTAGCACCCTAGAAGCTACTGCGATGGCTTCTCTGCTGGCTTATTCATCCTTTTCCAATATTACATTTCTTAGTAACTTCAAACCGTAGTCCATAAAGTAGCTATTCTAGATTGATTTCATCTGGTGTTGTATGATATCTTTTATCTAGTAACTCACCCGTATTTAACAGTTTGAAATGGCAAGTAAAAGCCTAACACATCAAAGTTGTCTAAGCTTTGACTTCATACGCGGAAATGGCCATTAATTAGTCAAATCTGATTTCAACTTAAGTAATTAAGTGCTTACTTTTCAGTTCGTCACCAGCTTTCTCTGGTGATATAACTCTTTCTGGCTTGCTATTATGGGCATCCTCCTCACTCGGGTTACAACCTCTGTCATCCACAAGCCCCTTTCGCATGTCTATGTCTCTTGAGTTCTCTAAACCACTTTGTTTACTGTCTAAAGTTCCAGAATCAACAGAAACCGCCCATCTCGTCTCATCGTGCTTGGTATTTGGTGATCTATGTACACGAGGCGGTTTCATCAGGATAGCTGAGACAAAATTTCCAATAAGATAGGATTAGATATAATCTGAAAGCTGATGAAACTAAAGTGTGAACTCCGAGAACTTACATTTCGCTTCACCGGTTGGTGATTCTGGAAATAAAGCTTTTTCAAACTTGTTGGTCATACTCTTGATGATAGAATCACTGACATCATATGGTTTTCTACCACTCTGTTCTGAATCAAAATCAGTCTTACTATCCAGCTCTTTCTCACCGTCAGATAGGCTTTGTTTCGGTGTACCAGGTTGAACGGCCACTGAATGCTTTGTTGGCGTTTTTCTTACATGAGCTGGTCTCAGCAGCATGCCGGGCATTGTTTTTGAGAAAGTGATAGATTCTCTTCCTGAATCAGAAGAGTCTTTCCCTATATCACTATGCACTATGAAAGACTTATCCCCTGACTGTCCAGTAGATGTTGCATTGACTTTAGGAATACTTAGCGATCCTGGCTTATGTGCAACAGTTGAATTCCCACCTGTGGCTTTCAAGAAAAGAAAGAATATTAGACCAAATATGAACAATAAGAATACAGATGTGAAGGACGTACATAATTACGTTGATGCAGCACACAAACTGACATTAAAGAATGAAAATCACAATCTATGACTAGAGCTGGGCTAAGCCTAAGATAGCTTTCTATCACTAGAACAAGCCAACCAGAGCTAGTGATATCCGTTAATATTTCATCGCAAATAAACATCTTAGCTTTGATCCGAGTGGTAGCATACTAGTATGACAACAAGTAGTAAGCTAGCGTACAGAGCCATCCTAAATCAGAATGTGACTGAAGCTTCTTCTTTTCAAGTAGGATATGGCCAGTTTATGGTTAGGTTTTCTCAGAAAGTGAATCCGTGAACATCAAAATAAAGGTAACATTCACTCACAGTCGATGTATATGTTTTTGATCTCTTTTGTCTCATAATCTGGAGACGAGCTGCGCCTGGGGCCACTCCTTAATCTCTCGGAAGAATGATCGTCCAAAACACTGAGTATTTTCTCCGTGCATTCCTTTTTTTCCACAGAGCCATTGCCATGTGGTTCAATTTGCTGCTTAAAATTAAGGACAAAAGAAAATGAAAAAAAAAAGAGAACAAGCCTTGGAAACTTTAATCATCAGCTTTACATAACTTTCAAAAGGTATGGAGAATCAGAAAGCTGACATACTGATATATCTGAGACCCAAATCCCTACGGAATTCTGGTAGTATGAACAACCCATGAGCTTCCCTCCGCTGATGCATAAGTCACCAAGCGTTGACCATCCCATATCAACACTATCATGGCAAACCACTGGCTCCCAGGAATAAACCTGAATTTATGAGCATTAGCTTATGATATCAATGTTTTAACAACGGAGATCTCTAAATATGGTATAGCTCATCAGAAAGACAAATCAAAACCTTTAAGCCATCATCCAAACCACAAAAAAGGGTTCTTCCATCTGGATGAAATTTGATTGAACGAACTCCAGTAGCCTGTGAGACATGCCAAGAAAAGATTGTAAATAAAAAGCTCCAAAACAAGACTACAAAGCCAGCTCAACGCCAAAACATTGCTACTTTGTGGATTCCATTTACTTTTATTTACTTCTTTGATATTTTTTTTAAAAAAGAACTAACCCATCACCTGGCATTTCTCTAACACACTCTTTAGAGCAAGATCAAAAATAAGAAAATTTCTGATATTTTTAACGTGAGATTTCCCTTCAAGGTAATCATGCTTAGAGATATTAAAAGTATAACCACTTTGTGATAGATTATCTTGGAAAAGAGTATCTAAAGACACTTAGTACCTCTGGTCGGGTAGATCCAATCAATTCAAACGTTTCCAAATCCCAGAACTTTACAGTCTTGTCAGCAGAACCTGAGTGATGAAGTTTATGAAATCACAAGACTTCAATAAAAACTTGTGCATAGAGAACGATCATAATTAAACTACCAACTGAAAGCTGCCACCAAATTACTACTAAAATGCCTGGAATATAAAGAATCACAGACTAACCAGTGGCTAGGAGGAACTCAAGTGGGTGGAAGTCTAGCGAACGAATAGGTCCATCATGAAACTTAAAATCATGTATAAGCTTTCCAGCAGTCAAATCCCATACCTATTGGATACGATCAACATTGTATTGTTACAAGAACATAGGTTCTGAAAAGACAACGCACAAGATCCATTTATTGATAATGCAGTTCTTACCTTAACAACATTGTCAAGTCCTCCGGTCACAACCCAACGACCATCAGGAGTAAATTTGATAGTGTTGATGCCACGAGTATGACCCTTGTACGTCTGTATGCATCCCTTCTTTCTGATGTCCCAAATCTTTAGATTCATGTCATTTGATCCCGATGCCAAAAATTCACCAAAGGGATGAAATTCAACAGCAGAACAACTGGATTTATGTCCAGTAAAAGCTCGAACCACTACACTTCAAGAGCAAGAATGAAAATCTTAGACCTCATAATTCTAAAGCTAAATGATACATACGTTAAAATGAAAATCTAAAGGAGAGCAGAAAATTAATCATATGAGGAGCAACAAAATATTCTAAAGGAGCAACAAAATATACATAGGGCAAGAACTTATATGTTCCCATTTGATGAAACTCGCAACGCATATGAGGAGCAACAAAATATTCTAAAGGAGAGCAGAAAATTAATCAACTAACTCTTTGCTTCTTCTAGATCCCACAGCTTTATCACACCCGAAGAAGCTCCACCAAGCACCAAAACTTCTGCTGAGTCAAAAGCTACTGAATCCACTGCACTATTATGCCCACATAAACTCTGCAAACAAGACAAGAAACGAATCTAGCATCATTCTTCTATCCCAGAAACACACACTTTTCGTACAAGGTATTGGAAACGAAACTCATGCTAACTATGACTACAAAATCATTTTGATAGATTCAACTGGAGCAATATAAACTAAGACCAACGAGAGGGAACAAATTTAGAGAAGAGGGGAATTGTGAAAAGTACCATTAAAGAAGTAGGCTTGCCGATGGCCCAAAGGTTGACCTTGTAATCATCACCGCCAGTTATAAGGAGCCGTGATGTCTTCTTTCCGATACTTAGGCAATTTACATTTGCAGAATGTGCCAAAAACTCCTCTAAGTTCCCAAATCAAGTCAAGTTTTTAACAAATTCCCGACAAGAACAGATCAACAAAACGAACAGGCTTTTGAAGCAACCACACATGAAACATAAAGCAGGTGTAAAAAGCATTTTCACAAGACGAATCATCTCCAGAAAATATCAAATATAGATGTATTAATTGCAGTTTCTTTTCTAATATCTGCTCTCGGTTTGGTTAAGCAGACAAGGATAGAAACATTTGACCCATAATTAACTTCTGGTAAGATCTTAAAATGCTGATACAAAAACGAATCTCATCAGTAACATTTTATCAAACTAACATAAAGTTTGTTCTTAGGAGTTTATAAAATAAAAACCCTAACGATTCAGTGATACGACGAAAAAAAAATCTCAGGATGGAGCTAAAAAACAAGAGTCGATTAAATTTTATTTAGCTTAAGAATCAACAAAATCGCCAGAAAAACATAAGGATACGCAGTTTATATCCACGCTTCGCCATTTTCTACTCGATTTCCAGCCAAATCCGTGTGATAATCGAAATCTGAATCCAGAATGGAATCCGTAGCTTCCCTAATCGATCGAAAAACGATGAATCGGAGCTGCAAAATCTCAATTGTCACTACACGACAGAGCTTGAGATTTTGAAGAGATTCAACGGGAGAAACAAGGAGAAAGAGGTTGCTTCCCGTTGGGATTTCAAATCTAAACGGGAGAAAGAATCGGATTCGGCGGAAAGGAAACGAGACAATCAGATTCAAATAGTGACACGGAGCTGAAAAGAAGAAAGAACAGAGAAGAACGAAGAAAATTGGTAAAGCGAAGAAGTTTTCTCTTTTCTCAAAATTTCACATTTATTAAAATTTATTTATTTATTTATCGGTCGGTCGGTCGTTTTAATTTTTTTATTGTAAAATCTTTAAGCATTTTTCTTGGACAGTGGACCTGTAGTTTCTTCGTCGTTCGTTTTTCTCAGTTCTGACGAAAATATCCTTTTGTCTGGCCATTGAATTGATGAACTTACGAAAACACCCTTGCTTTCAACTGACCTCACTGGTTACAGTTTTTTTCGCCAACTCCATCATAATTAAACCTTTTAATATTGTCAATAATATTATTGGGTAGGTAAGGAAACACGTCATCTTCTCTAGGGTTTGTTTGTTTCCTAAAGACATTGTCAACCTGACAAATAAATAAGGTAAATTATGCGTGTTTTGTTTGGTATGAACTATGAAGTATATGTCGAGCTAAGTAACGAAAGCTTGTGACCCGAGTGGGGACAATAAGATGGTGGAACATTGGTTCGGTTCACGGGTCGGATCTGGTCTGGCATGTTTCTGAGCTAAAAAAAAAAAAAAGAACTATGAAGTATATATATATATATATATACTCATTAATATTTTAGATAAAAGTGAAAAAATTAAGAAACTATTTTTAAAATAAAATTATTTAATGGTTAGTTAGAAATATATTTTTACTAGTAACAACTATATTATATCATTTAAATAAATCAACATTTGTATAGAAATTTGACAATATTATATAACGTGAAACAAAATAAAACTTCTTAGCCATCTAATAATTTGATATAGAAGTAAACATATAACACATAAATACTCGAATTGGACTCCAAATGAAAGCTTTATATATAATAGAATAAATATTTTAAATGTTTATCAAGATTTTGGTTGAATGAGAAATTTAAACAAGAATTGTTTTCATCGATTTGAACATTATTTCGAAACTCGAAAGTTGACTAAAATATTTAGAAAATAGCCAACACCTCTTAAACACACACAGACATGAATCTCGTTATAATTCAATATTTAAAATTTAAAATTTAAAATTTGAAGTCTGATTGTAAGCTTTTGTTGAAAAAAACTGGTTATTTAATTTTCTTTTTTAATATTGAAAGAATTCAAGATTTTATAGCCATAATTTTTCATATGTCTAAAACTAGATTTTGTAAATTATCATTTAAAAAATAACAGCGTATACCAAATAAAAATTTGGATCTGAGAGATACGGAGCCAACCCTCTTATTATTTAAACTAAGAGAGAACCCGCGCAAATGCACGGATTTTGCTTAAATTTATAGATATTAAATATATTTTAATGTTTATTTTGATTTTTAATATTTTATCTTTTTTAATTTACAAATTTATATTTTTATTATTAAAGAGCGTTAACATACGATTATTAATTCAATTTGGGATATATAAATAAATATTTTTAATTATCAAGTTTTAATGAGTTTTTTATAAATTTTTATTTTCTTCAACTTTTTATCATCCTTTTAATTTTTTTATAAACTATTTAAAATATATACTTGTTTTATATATTTCCATTCATTAAAACTTTTAAATTTTTAGTTTTCATTCATAATATTTTAATTGTTTAGTTATAATTTTAAATTTTTTTAATTTTATATATATTTCATTTATTTTATTTTCTTTCTTATGTTCTTATATTTTATATAATTTGTTTTATTATTATTTTATCTCATGATGTAACATTTTATTTCTATTCTTAATAATTATTATTTCTATAGTTTAATATTTTTAGTTATTATTTTATATTTCTTTAATTTTTATATATATTTCATTGATTTTATTTTATTTCTTATATTCTTATATTTAGGTATAATTGTTTTTATGGTCATTGTATCTCATTTTATAACATTTTCTTTTTATTCTTAATAATTATTATTTCTAGTATTTATATTTTTTGTTCTATGGTTATTTGTTTTTAATTTTCAATTATTGTAAATTTTTTAATAAAGTTATATTTACTTTTAATCTTATAACTGGATATTTTACTTGTATTATGATTTATTTATTTTGTTTATTTATTACATAAAATATGAAGGATGTATTTAGAATTTATAATATTTAATATTTATATATTTATGAGATTGTGAATTAAATTAAGATTTAGAATTTACATTTCAATAATTTTAACTAATTACATTTAAATTAAATGATTTTAAATAAAATAGTATAAATATATATTATAGTTTAAATAATAATGTGGAAAGTTTTGTTTCAAATTAATCAATCAAACGGGGGCTGATGTGGCAGCTTGAGAGAGTCTCCCTTCTCTCATTATATATAGGATGCTCAATCTTTAATGGAAACTACAAATAGCGTTGTTGCGCTAATTAACGATTAAAATAGGTAAAAACAAAATATTTTATATGTAAATATGTAGTGGATATTTTTGAATAGATTATTTATAGTTCCATTAATTGTATCTTTTTCTATTTTGTAAATATATATTTTTACTAAAAGAAGTAATTTACTAAAATAAAATAAGATATAATATTCTTAACTCTAGCATTTTAAAATATTTAATTATGTGTTTTATTTTTTAAATAAATTGAGACTGTGTAGTCAACACTTAAATGGATTAAAGAGCATTAACGATTAACTATCTAGCATGCATATATATATCCTAGCCAATTCAATCATTTAACTGATATCAATCAATCAACCAAACAATCACATGCATACAAACCTAAAGCTACGGTTTAGGGATTCCCAGTCTACATGTTGTATCTAAATGCTATAACTTACTCATAGTGTGATAAGCTGACGGATGACGGTGTGACGGACTATGAACTTCCGAGACCGAGTTGCTGCTAAACCCAAACCTTCTCGAACCACTAATCCAAAGCAAACCCAAGCTAGAACCGACTGAACTGGACCGTTGACCAAGCGTTGACCAGCTTGACCAAGGTTAACCGAGCGTTGACCAAGAGTTGACCGTTGATAGATCGTTGACCAATGCTTAAACCTGAATGAACCAAGACTAAACCGGTTACACCAAATCCCAAACTAAACCGGCTGGACAAAGGCGTTGACCGCGGCTAAAGAAAGCTTCTCCAGTGTTTACCAGCGGCGGCTACAGCATTGACCGACGGCGGCAAGCGTTAACCGGCGACGAGAGACTCCTTCCGATGATCTGACCGGCGAGAGTGACCAGCTCCGGTGAAGCTAACCGGCTAGAAAGAGAGAGATAAAAAGAGAGAGTTCTCGGCTAAGGAAGGATCACAGCGACAGCGAGAGAAAACTGGCGGCCACGAGCTTCCGGTGTGACCTCCGGCTGGACTTGTTTTCATGCGAGGTCTCCGGTGGGATAGGAGACCCAAAAAGAAGGAGTGACTGGCCGGAGAGGTGAACCAAGTGAGAAAGGAGAGAAACCGCGGTGGAGCTTCACTACTGGCGACTTCCGGCGGTGGTGGAGGAGCTGATCGACGGTGATTTTCAAGGAGAAGATGGAGATTCAGATATTGTGAGTGCTTTTAAGATATTAGGCTTGGTTTTGGAGATATATAGTTAACTTGCTCCTCAAGATATGAAGAACATCATGAGTGTTCTTGAACAAAGATGAATGTGGATGAATTTTATGATGAATATGGAGAGAGAAGAGAGGGAGATCGTGAGGTTGGGAGAGGAGAGAGATCATATAACTTTCTTAAGTGGATTCTATGACTGTTTTAGTGAGAGGAAGAGTGTGATGAGAGTGGAGTGATTAGACTCCATCCATGCAAATGAATTCATTGAATCCATGAGTGAGCATGTGGCGCCATGGGAGAAGAGTAAAATGACACTTGGAAAGTCAGGGAACATTCTGAGATTCTGAACATTGAATCTCCAATCCACCAATCCTCTGAATTTCCGATCCATTCCACTCGGTCCAAGATGCTAATTATGTTCATAATTCTCCAAAACCTCATAGTATCTGAAATAAATCCCCCAAGCTTCTTTTTAAAAATAATAGACTCTTTTAGAAGTATTTAGAAACTCGTTTCACCTCAATTGGACTTCCGTAGCTCCCGTAATAGAATTTACAAGTTTTATCGGTTCTAGCAGTTTCCTTTTTCGATAGTCCGAAAAACTCATTTAAAATCCGCTTCCACTACTTGTTATCTTCTAAATTGGCATGAGCAGTTCGGGTCGGGTATTCCGAACCGACCCTTACCCAATCCGAATTACCCGACCCTTACCCGTACCCGATATTGAAATTAACCATTTGGGTAGTGATTTTTTTTTAGTGGGTAAGGGTACAGGTCGGGTATTACCCAAAATACCCTAAATACCCGTTTGAGTAAAATTATAATTTTTATTAAATTATATAAATATAAATGAAATTATATAATGAATAAAAGTTTATTTATTGAAAATATGTAATAATTATATTGTTAGTTAAAGAAGTTTATTTTATTTTGTTATTATTATTATTTGATTAGTTTATTTGATTATAAGTTTCTATTAAAAATTTTTTAAAGAGTTCGGGTATCCGAACTACCCGAACATTACCCGTACTATTTAGAGTTTGGTAATTAATGGATAATGGTTTTAACTACCCGACCGACCCTTACCCGATCCTTACCCGACTCGTACCCAACCCTTACCCGTTAACCACCCGAACGGGTATTAATTTTTAATACCCAAAATACCCGACCCGACCCGTACCCGCCACTACCCGACTCGTATCCGCAAACACTCAGGCCTACTTCTAAATGATTTCTTTATTTAAAAAAAGAATCATTTGACCCGTCTTTACGTCCGTCTCATATTTTGGTAAAATTACCAAAATGCCCCTCAAATCTTAGAAATTACCAAATTACCCATGTTGACTTTTATGAAACAGAGTATTAAAATAACGTGGAGCTTTCTTCGTCTTCGTTTTCGTACGGCGATAAGAGTGCTGGAGGAGAGAGATCATGTCGTCTCTCTCAACTCTGATTTGTCTTCGTTTTCTTCCCCAACAATTGGTCTTCGTCTTGATCTGATTCTCGTCAAATTCATATGAATTCTTCAATTCCTTGATTTGATATAAAAATGAAGACGAAGGTTGTTAATATGAGGGTCGTGAGTGAGGGAAGAGGTCAATTAATTAGGTTATTGAAGATGAAGAAGGAGAAAGTATATCAACTATGAGGCTTTGAGATGGGATAGAGATGTAACGGTTGAGAAACTGATTCGTGTGTCTACTAAAAATAAATTTAAACCGTGAATATGTTTTAATCAACAGTTTTCATTTGTGATTCACGTGGTGGAGTTATTAGCCAATAAATTCTTGTTGTTATATTTAATAAATAATAATAAGAAAAGAATTAAAAATTGTTGCCAAAAAAGATTTTAAAATAATAGAAATGGTTAAAATGAAATTTTAAAAAGTGTTAAACCTAAAGGTGTAAGAGATAAAATATTAAAAGTATTAAATATTATAAATGATTTAAAAATAATAAAAATGAGTATATATAAGAATTAAAATTATTAAATTTGATTTTAATTTTTGTTTACATTATCTTTTTATTTTAAAGTGTTATCTGTTATTTTTTAGTATATATAATAATTAAATTATTGTTTAAGAATTTATAATTTATTATTAGTATTAAAAGATTAGTAGATTTCAAAAAATATCATTAGAATTTTAAATTATTATTGTTTAAATATTTTTATTTAATTTTATGTAGATATATATATATATATATATATATATATTAAAAATATAATATAACTCATAATTAAAACTTATATGATTCAAAATTAAATATAAAAATATTGTATTCATTCTTACTTAACTATATAAATAAGATAAGCTCAAAATATGTGAAAATAACTAAAAAATTCCAAGTTTTCAAATATAATATTTTCCAACTAATTAAATTAATCACTTCTAGTAATTCAAAAATGATTAATATAGTCTATCTAAATAAAACTCTTTATAAATGAAAGATAAAAATTATTATGCACAAATATCAAATTTTACTATTAGTTTCGATGTTTTATATATGATTTTATTTCCTCTAATTCTAGGACTTTTTATATAAGAAAAATCATATAAAATATAACTCTATATTTTTTTTTTGTTTACGACATCAGAATTTCAAAATGGAAGCGCAAGCTTCCAAAACGAAAGTGTAATCTTCCAATGCATTTTTAAAGAGTTTTTTTGAAGCGTCTTGGAAGCGAGATTTCGAAAGCTTCCACAAGCTTCCGAATCCAACTCCGATTCCGAAGCGGGAAGAGGTCATTCGGCGAAGCTTCGGTGCTACCTAGGTTTAAATTATGATTATGGTTTAGGATATAGGGTTTGAAAGGTTATGGTTAAAGTTTTAAATTAATGTCTGAAATAATAAATTTGGAATTTTTTTTTATAAGAGTTGAATTTTAGGTTTGGATATATTATAGTAATTGGAACTTTATTATTTAGAGTTTTGTTTATACTTTAGAGTTTTAGAGTTTGTTTGAAGTATATTTTTTCTATTGGTACGGATAAAGTCATAGCTATTAGTGGCTATTTCATAAAGCCATGAATAGCTATGAATAAATCGTAGTTATACTGTATATATTTTTGTCAACATACTATATATATATACATATATTTTTTTTTATATATATTCATTAATTATAGTTATAAATAGCCACGAAAATATGTTATGGCTATATTTCTGAGTTTTATTTCCTAGCTATTCATAACTATATGTTTTTATGAACATATTCTAGATATTCATAGCTATTTTGCTACAAACGGCCATATTTTGTGGTTTTATAGATATGGATAACTATGAAATAGTTTTGGATACTGATTTTTACCACTCGTAACTATTTCATAATTATTCATAGCTTAATAAAATAGCCACATAATAGTGGTAGCTAATTAATTCAGCTATTGGACAGTTTTTTTTTGTAGTGTTAGTCTCAATCAAAATTATTTCTGAAATAACACTTTCATGTCTTTTCCGGTGAAGTGAAATTGATCACTACACATAGTTTAGAACTAGACTACATTAGATAATCTGGAGTACAAAATCATCACGATTTAGCAAAGTCAACACTTCACAAGATTTGGAATCATCAAAGACCATACGGAAAAACAGGATTGAAAAAAAAAATTTTGACGAATCACAAAGCTGCCACGTGTATGAACAGTGTATCGATACCGGTTCTTCAATCTAAGGATTGTAAGACCCAGTTACATTAAATATTCACGATGGGAGGTCACGTGAATAGGCAATGAACCGTCACCTGCCTTAAGGCATGAGAAGCTTTGAATTTAGACCACATTTTATAGAAAATATTTTTGGGCCACATATTCAAAGTTAGATGTAGCAAATATGATAAGCATTTAACTATACTTCCACCATGTCATGAGTTCAAGCTGTTGGAGAAACTTGAATTTTTTTTTTTTTTCGGTCCTGCTGCATGTCCCTTCACCGAAAAAACATAACTAAATAATCATTGGAAGTGATGTAATTAGTCATAACTGTCCTATAAAAAAAAGATCGTGGCCCTAAGTCATATCTTTTTTTTTTACATATCACTTTTTTTTATAAACTCTAGTACTGGGTTCGAATCCCCGAAGGCGCAGTTTTACAAGATTAATGGAGGCAAGCTTATAAGGAAGTTTTCAGGAGCAGGTGGAGCCGTTGATCGTGACCGTTGATGGATTCTCGTAGAACGGAGATAGTATTATCTGTAAAATTATCCTTGTAATAGTTCTCATATAATCTGTATCAGCGTTAAAAAAAAAAAAAAATAGCAATTTATTTTTCTTTTAGAAACAAAACGTTTATTATTTTTGTAACATTTTTCTAAGGGCTACATTTTCTTAAATGATTTAAGCCTCCAAAAAAGACGGGACGACACTGATAACAACAGGATTTCACTACTCAAAAGAACAAACTCATCATTTGGATAGTTTGAAAAAGATGCAATCCAGCTTACGTAATACAATCGGAAATGAAAAAACATAATCCAAGTGAAGAACACGACACACTGCAGTGAGATAAACATGCAAAAGGAAAAGTAAAATGACAATCCAAATGAAGAACATATTACACCACAAGTGGAAAGAGAATGCAGAAGACGAAGAAGAGTGGATTCCGGTTTTTGACAGTGACAGATCACAATTCAAAGTAGAAGATGTTTAGACCTAAATCCACTGAAGAAGAAGAAGAAAAAGAAAAAGAAACAAAGTTAGTGACACTTGTTGAAGGGATTGCAATTCAGAGGCACATATCAGTCATAAGAATGCATACCTCATGCTAACCTGAAACTCAGTGTGGGGAAAAAAGAGAGAGAGAGAGATGATTACCCCAATAATTAAAGGCAAGAAACGAAGTTTGGTATCTTCATCCTCCCATTCAAGCTCAGTTAGATGTTCTTGAGGATACATTGTTATGCTAAACCCGCAAACTCTTTGGACACTTGTAGCATTTAGGGGAAGCTTTCTCATCTTTGGACAGTTTTGTACTCTTATATTACACAATAATGGGAAGGGAAGAGGACTCCAACTGATACTCTCCAGCTTAGGCAACCGTATCAGCGTCAACGTTTCTAGTTTCTCAAATGGTGTAATGCCTATAAGATTGGTTGCTTTCTCTTTGTTTATAATTTCTTCCATTTGTTCTGAATCTCGAATATCTAGGAAGACAAGATTTGGAGCAAACAATAGCCATGTCAGATCCTTAGTGCTATGGCAGTTACTTATGCGCACCAATGAGAGGCTGTTTAAGGCATGGACTTGTCGGATTATGTAAAACAGAGGAATATGTCTCGCTTTCTCTGCACTTCATATATGTATTAATCTCTAAGACATGATAACTTTCCAAATATAGCTCACGAAGATTCTCCATACTCACTAGCAATGATATATTGAAAGGCTTTTGTTGAAATCCTTGAATACTCACCAACCTTTGATCACATAATATTTGATCCAAACCTGACTTTATAGATATCGTTATGGTCAGAACTTGTAAATTCTCCAAGAGCTGCAGCTCCTCGACTAAGCTAACATCTCCATGAACGTTAGAAAACAGCAATTTCAAAATTCTTAAACTCGACAACTTTGATATCCGGCCAGATGCTACAAAGTCTCTCTGTACCAGTCAAATTTGATGAGTTAGCTTTTTCAACTCGTGGAAACTGTCAGGCAGTTTCTCTATACTTGTGAGCGACAAGTCAAGATACTTCAAGGACTCCAACTTTGATATCTGCTCTGAAAGTTCATCTATGTCGAAGTTGCATGATAGATCTAAAACAATTAAATTTTGCATAGATTGGATGAATTCACCGGAGAGATTCTTCAGTTTATTACACTGGAGGAACAAAGTTTTAAGTTGAGAACAATTGAAACCACATGATATCTCTTCAATCTTATTCTCCATTAGTGACATCCTTCTCACACCTCCCCAATCCCTGACGTTTGTGTAGAGAAATCAGAGGCTCTAAAGGCGTCACCTTTAACCAAGAGCATGACTCTCCACACCCAAGATAGAAGTAGTTTGATGTCAAAACCAGAAACAGAGTAACACAGTGCGTCAGTCTGTGTAAAACCGAAAGTTGCAGAGAAACATAAACAGAAGAACGGAAGAAGGAGGGAGCACACACACAATTTTAGGAGTTCATGCCCATTAACGAGGGTCACTACATCTCCCCGAGACTCTCTGCTCGGAATCCACTAGAAGAACATACATAGATACACAGATACAAGTGTTTCCCTCATCAACTCACTAATGAACACTCTCTGTGTAACCCTCTATGTATACATGAGAAATTGCTAAAGGTTTATGCCTTCAACAATGGCTTCTCTCACCCATCTAGCTACATTGCGGCTGGCTCTGTGTGGCTCCTCTTCTCTCTCACCTCTAGGGCTTCCTTTTATAGTGGAGACACCACTAACCTAACACACAAGAGGACAAATTGGAGAGGCTCCTCTTGTGGTCCCAAAAGCAACTTGACCTTGTCTTACACAGACTCTCCGGTTGTGTTACTTTCGACCTGCATTTGCTTGACAACAAGTTCTCATCTTCACAAATCTCCACCTGAGAACATGTTGATCATCCCAAGCAACCTGCACACCCTTGAGAGAGAGTTCCTTCTTTTAGTTTCCCGGATTCCAGTCTCGGTTCCTGAGTATCCTTACTCAGCCTTGATACCTTGCAGATTAAGCACCATATATCTGCTGCATCATCCTGCATTTCACATACTGTTCAATGCACCTCAGTTGTGCTTACACACGAACTGAACCTGAGCCATCAGCGCATCTTCATATCACTGAGTTGTAAAACCAACTTCAATACAAACCTGTATCTAGCTCAACTCTTCTGTGACACTCCCTGATGCATTCAATACTTGAATACCTGATGTAACCGCTCAACATTAACAAGTTGAAACACCTCCAGCTTGTTAACACAACAGAAATTCCCATAAGCTTCACCACTTATGATCTCTTCAATCACACAGTATCCTCTGTGGCTTCTGTCCATACCACAGACCTGTTGCAGTGACTGAGACACATCTGCAAAACCAGATTCACTTGCTAGCTTCTAGGATTTCCTCATGCGCATTGAGAACCGAAATCCTGTGAATTCACTTGAATCTTCTGCAGAAAATCTGAATCATATCAGCCTCTAACCTGAAGCTCCTTCGATTCAACCTGCGATCAACCTCACAACAGCTTATACCATCTGAGATTCACCACAACATCCTTTCTAACACAAGACAACCCAGAACATAACCCATGTTCAACCATCTTGCTCAAACAGAACACACCAGCAGCTTGAACCAACTACCAGCAACCTTTGACACATCTCTTATCAGAAAAAACCTTCTGATGTCCCTGAGACACGTCCCTGAACAGCTTACACATCAATACTTGAACCTGTGATGTGATTCCTGCTGTCACAGCACCCTGCACAACACTTGCTTCTGTGCAAGCTCCACCAAACGACTTGAACCCTTGCTTCATTCAATACCCAGACTTAAACCAAAGCCTTGATCTTCTTATCATCACCTGATACCTGAAGATACTTCACCTGAATGACCCGCAATAGTCGTTCCATGAGAAGATACTTACATAAGCTCCTCACTTGTGCAGCCAAGACAACTCATAATCCTGAGTTAGTCTCCCAAATGCAGCTTGCTTCTCTGCATTTGCATCCTTTGAAGGACTCTTTTCCCGTTGCTAACACCAGCTTGAGATGTGTTGTTTATCAGACTTGATGCACAACACTGTCACATCCTTGAAGTGAACAACCTTGAGACAAACCCATGCATCTTCAGCACTTGCCTCCCTTCAGTAAAACCTACTGAACCACTCCAATGACCCCATCTCAGCCAACCTGTGCCTTCTCTGAAAACTTCAGAAAACCCGCAACCATTCTCCAGAAACTTGCAACTCGTTTCTGAGAAACCATATCAACAATCAGCTTCAAACAAATCTGCAAACTGCCTGTTACACAGATTATTCCCTGTTTAGCTGAACACCTGTTGATACCACATGTTCTTGACTTCCCATTTCCTTTGCATACCGAACATCCATGAATCTGATACAACCCTGAGATATGCTTCCCTTTAACTCTTCCCTTTTCAGCTAACCACCTGAGACAACCTCCAAGAATAGCTCCACCCGGATTGAAGTACCAACAATACTCCACCTAGAACCATTATCACTCGGATCTACCGTGCCTCTGTAACCTCAGCTTCACCTTTCAGAGTCAAAACCATCTCCACTGTATCCTGATTCACTCCCACGTTCTAACAAATCAGACTGAGTAACCATGGCTTCCTGCTTCAGAAAGTGTGCCAAAACCTGTAACACATCCCCTTTCTCTGTGCAACCACCTCAACTGATCCATTTGCAATTCCAGAAAATCATCAAGAACACTTCTCCTTTCCAGTAGCACCGTCTCCTTCCTTAGAGCATTCTCCATGTTTTGATAATGCACAACTTAGGCTGATACACCACCAAACCATGACTTCATCCCATAAACCAGAAATCTTGTACTCTCTTGTAGCCAACATACATCCAATCCTTTTCCGGTACCGCTGTTGATCAACAGGACACGCCGCCTAACTCCTCTTGCTAGGAAGACTATCGATACCAGATTGTAGTATATCTTTGCATAATGACATCATGGAATAACCCTCCAATGATATCTCCAATGCCTTCTGCTACTAGACCATCAGATGCTTCCTTGTGAAGATCTGAACCAATACAAGATATCCTCTGAGAAAACCTTGCTCCACCTGAGACAAGAACACTTGGTTCTTTAAGATTCAAAACCTGCACAATCTCCCTGTGTTGCACACAACACACACCTGTGCGAAACCTGAATCTTGCTACTGCCGTCTTGTCAAGAGCTTACACTTCTTAACAAGACCCAAACACTCTAGCTCACAAGAGCACAACCTTCACTGCATTCCCTTTGAAACTAGCAATGATGTTGAGTGTTTCCCCTTCTGCTTACACAGAAGAACATTTCAGACTGCAACAAAATACCTTCATTGCATCCATCTGAAACTACCTTGTAGCTCCACGTTCTCTAATGAAAAGCCACCTCCTGACTCTCATGTTACCAAGAACTACCAGCTACCCACATGAACAAACCCTGAGATAGAACCTGCAGCAGAAACCCCTTCCAAGACTCCCCAAAGTCACTCAAACCATCAGACATGTTTCTGTCCTTGACCAGACAGAAACTCTGACCTGCTCCATAACCGTCCTGCAACCACCCTTTAGACTGAGCCCAGAATACCCTTACTGATACTCTAACAGTCATAAACCACCCACCAAATCCAAGGCTTTAAGGCGTCCCCTATTTCCCTGAATTTCTGTGAGATACCGGGCTGGAAAACATCACAGCATGAACACCACCTGCAGCTGTCTTAACACTGTTTGAACCTCTGTGTAACCTGAGAAAACCCAACACAGAATCCCGGCCAAACCCTTTGCAAAACCTGCGCAGAACCTTGGTATTCCAACCAACTTCCAATTCCAAACCAATGCAGAACTTGAGCAATCTTGAGACTTCCCTTCAGAGCATCACAAACACCTTGTGACTGCAGCGGAATCAGACTTTGAAGTCTCCCTGAACTTGAGTCTTGAAGTTGATGTTCTGATTCTGACAACACCCTTGAGTCACACAACCTGAACTCGTGTGTAATAGAATCACACCCAGCTGATTCTTGTGAAAGACCTTCAGCTTACACCAACCTTCAACCGGCTTCTTCAACACTGATCAAGAAAATCCATCTTCAATCAAATGCCTCCTGCTTCTATCTCTGATTTCTTCTTGTGCTTGTACAACATCAACCCGTGAGTGATCTACCTTCTCACAATGTTGTACATCCATGTACCTCAGAGGCAACCTGATCTCATGACCCATGAAATCACCTCACTTGATCCACTCTTCTACCATGAATCATTCCTGAAGGTACACCTTGATCGCATCTCCCTATCACACTCAGTTACAAACCATAACATGAGCTAACCACATTCTCAACTGCTTAAGCTTCCCAAGAACCTTCTGTTACTCCACCTAAGATCTAACATGATCTTGTACCAAGCTGAAATAACATCTTACCAAAGCTTCCCTGTTGCTGCACAGAAAACCCTGCTGTGTCACGAAACCTGCAACTTTCCCAGAAACCATGTAGTTGCACAGACACCCAGCACGTGCAACAGAACACCTGAAGCTTCTTGGTTCTTCTTAACCTTTGAGATGCTGTGGTTGAGATGCTTCCTGAGACACCAGAACGAGTCTTATAACTCCTTCTCCTCAGATATGTGCTGATTACCAAGACAAAACCCTGTCTTTCAGCAAGAGACACTCTTGTCTCCATAACCATTCTCTAAACCGAGAATTAACATGATGCTTAACCAAGAAAGAGTCTTATGGCTTCTTCCTCTCTTATGCACCATTGACCACGAGCTACTGCCTTGTTGCTTCTCCTGAGACATAAACTTGTCTCTCCACAACCAGCTCGCCAAAGAGAAGAACTTGGATACACAAAGATCCAACCTTTTCACTTCTCTTCACTCTCCTTCTTCCTCTAGATCTAGCTTCCTTTAGATCCGATTCTTCTTTCTCACTTTCCTCTCTGTTTCTCTTGGATCTGAGACTTTCTCTACTGAAATCTCAACCATCCACAAAGCTTCACACAGGCCTAGAAACTCCTCATAAGCCATCAGCTTTCACTGCAATAACACAGCCCATGACCTTCAAACCTTCCACTTCCCTTCTTGACAAACATGGTTCTTGACTTGAGAGAACCACTGACCAAAGAACCAACGCTCTGATACCACTTGTAGAGAAATCAGAGGCTCTAAAGGCGTCACCTTTAACCAAGAGCATGACTCTCCACACCCAAGATAGAAGTAGTTTGATGTCAAAACCAGAAACAGAGTAACACAGTGCGTCAGTCTGTGTAAAACCGAAAGTTGCAGAGAAACATAAACAGAAGAACGGAAGAAGGAGGGAGCACACACACAATTTTAGGAGTTCATGCCCATTAACGAGGGTCACTACATCTCCCCGAGACTCTCTGCTCGGAATCCACTAGAAGAACATACATAGATACACAGATACAAGTGTTTCCCTCATCAACTCACTAATGAACACTCTCTGTGTAACCCTCTATGTATACATGAGAAATTGCTAAAGGTTTATGCCTTCAACAATGGCTTCTCTCACCCATCTAGCTACATTGCGGCTGGCTCTGTGTGGCTCCTCTTCTCTCTCACGTCTAGGGCTTCCTTTTATAGTGGAGACACCACTAACCTAACACACAAGAGGACAAATTGGAGAGGCTCCTCTTGTGGTCCCAAAAGCAACTTGACCTTGTCTTACACAGACTCTCCGGTTGTGTTACTTTCGACCTGCATTTGCTTGACAACAAGTTCTCATCTTCACAGTTTGGTTTTTCATGTAATCCGACTCTTGCTCGCACAACAAAACTCTCTTTCTGGTTAGCAAAATCGGATGCAATCCATAGAGGACTACATCATGCATGACAACCAATTTTGTACCAATTTCTGTTAGTAGATTTGCACGAATAAGAGTACCGAGTACCTCATAACCCTTATTAATTGCTCTTTTTATAACTTGGTACTCCCCCATGAATCCCTCACATATCCAGTAGTCTATCAATGTTTCTTTAACTATCGCATAGTCTTCTGGAAACAAAGCACACTAGAGGAAACATGACTTGATATGTTCTTCCACCAAGCTATCGTAGCTGTACTTAAGAACTGGAAGAATTTTGTTCTTCATGTCAGAAAACTCAGCAGCAGATCTAGACAAAACATCGGTTGCATGCTCCCATTCTTGTACCGTAATTTTAGATGCCATTGTCTCACCAATGACATTGAGCGCCAATGGCAAACCATGACATTTTCTGGCAACCTTTCGAGCGAGCTCGACAATGAGGGGCTCTCTTCTTAGTGTATTGTATCCGACCTTGCTTTTAAACAGTTCCCATGCTAGATCGCCATCCAAACACTTGACTTGCATCGGTTCATGATCCCCCATACTCCCACATACTTCCTGGAACTCCAATGGCTTCTAAATCAACTTTATCCCATATATCATCAAGCATCAAAACAAATCTCTTCCCTTTTAAAACTCTGTAAATCTCGGCGGCCTTATCACTTCCATTTTTGTTCGTCCACCCCTGCCCACACAGGAATAATTTTTGTGCAATATCTTCTTGAAGCTTAGAAATAGTTGCGCCTTGAGACACCACGACCCATATCACAATGTCAAACCTACCAGCTATTTCAGCAAACTTATTGTGGATTTTCTTGAAAAGGGTAGTTTTGCCTACGCCACCCATTCCGTGCAGACCCATGAATCCAACTCCATCTTCCATTAGTCGATTCCATACATTTTCGAGCATTACTTCTTGACCAACTGTATTCCGAGTGGGCCTCTCCTCCACTCCAGATGTTGGAGCCAGCTCAGCAACCTCTTCAAAATTACCCTCAGATTTGAGTTTCTTGACCTCTTTCAACAACAAGAATACACTTTTCCCATAATTGTAGCTCACACATACATTTTTTGAGCATAAACCACAGAGACACAACTTTTGAAGCTGAAAGGTACTATTACTAAGCACATTATTGAATCGCATATTGATGCTCTCCACACGTGTAAGCCATACCTGAACAGCACTAAACCTTTGTCGATGTTGTTGCTCCTCCCTCACTACCTTGTTCTTCACCTCATCTTGAAGTGCTCTAAGATTTTCTATTTCGCTCTGCATATCCTCGAGATTCTCCTTGAGGGTTCGAATATAACCCTTACCACATAAGCATCTAATGATACGATTCACCGTTCCATCACAAGAAAATTGGTAAGACACACAATTCCCCATAATGATTGAAAGAGAGAAAAAATTCTGTAAAGCTGAGACTGAAAGAAGTGTTTTAACTTTTAAGCTAAAATATTGAAAAACATGTTCCAATAATACAAAATACATTTAACTGTTCTTATTTCAGACCACTCAATTTATAAATGAAAGACTTTGATCTTTCTTATTTGAAGTCAACTATAGTCCCTACGATAATTACTTTATGGCATTCAAACTAGATGGATTATATGACTTTTAAAAATTACAACATCGTGGTTTGGACTTTAGTGAACTTGAAATAAGAAAGATCAAAGTACATTGCAAAAATGAACAGAGAGATCTTGAGTTCATACCTGGGGGGATGCAATAATAACTGAAAACAGATATAATAACTTGATGAAACAATGAAAATGTGTGGCTAAGATTATTTGCAACTCTTCTAGGGTTTTCGAGTTCTATGTATAAATGCTTGCTCTCATGTAATGACCAAGTTAAGAAATGAAATTGAAAAGAGTTTTTTCTTGTTTCATTGTCTTCAACCTTTCTTTCTATTAAAACTTTATGATTTCATGGTATCAGTCATGGACACTTCCATGGACTTTATCCTTATTTTTGTCAACTTTTTAAAGAAGATGAAGTTGAACAGAGAATTGTGTCTCTGAGTTCGGTTAGTTGTTTCTTGACCTGGCCGCGGCTTGCTCTTCGAGTTGGTGTTTCATGAGTTTCCTCGGGGGATGTGCCTCGCTGGTAGCGATGGTTATCCCGGCGCGAGTCATTCTCACGCCGTGAGCTCCGTCTGCGGTCTGAACCTTGGTCGTGCCGAGATTCGTAGTCATTCCTTTCGTATTGGTCATCTGGATCTCTGCGGGGTGAGTACCGCTCGTAACTTAAGTCGTCTTGCTTTTGACGCGAGTTTCTCTTGGGGTCTCTTGAACTCCGTTTTCGATGCGAGTCTCACTCATACTTTTCCTCTCCATCTCGCTCTTGGCGTGAGTCCTTGTGTTCATGACCCGGACTTTGGTCTTGGCGATCTTTAGGCGTATCATAGATCAGTCGTCTTGCGACTTTTTCTTTAGCCTTGGGAGAGACGGCCCGTTTGGATTTCCTCGACTGTTGGTCAGAGCGAATTCAGTCATGCTACGACTCAATGTTCAAATACTCGCTAGGCGCTAGTCGGGCGGTCGGGCTGGGCCTAGCGTCTAGCAAACAAGTCGGGGATTAAACGGGGATTACGCGGGGCCGAATTTTAAAGATTTTATAAATAAAGGTATAGTTATATATATATATATATATATATATAATGTTAACAATTTACAACAATATCGTGTGGGCTGGCGGTTTATGAGCGCTTTTATAATAGAGTGGGTCGCCGGTTCGATGCTCGGCGTGAGCAGTTTTATGTTTTTTCCAGAATTAGTTTAATGAAGGGTAATATGGTAACTTCGCAGTCATCTTCTTCCCTAAAGAGTCTCTGTAACCCTAATTTATTGACGGTCATAACTCGACGTCTTCACATTTTTCATCCTTTTCATCAATTTTGGTGCGTTTTTTCTCATTTCTTCTCATTTCTTCTCAGTTTCGAACAAATCTCTTGATTTCTAACCTTAATCAAAGAAAAAACAAAGAAAAAACAAAAAAAGTATCAAAGATCCGATTTTTCTCCCGCATATGTCCAACTCGCGGCGGCTCCAGTCCGACCAGCGACTTCCCGGCGATTAATCGATCCTCCACGCCGACTTTTCGAACACTGCTCCGACTGTAACTGGTCGATTCTTCCTGAAACTTCTCTTAGCAAATCGTTCTGGGAATCGATTTTGCCCATCAGAGTCGATATAACAGAGTCTTCCTCGACTTGTTTAGCTGTTTTGTCGGCTGGCGGGATGTGCTCGCTATCTTTTCCGGACTTGGAGCCTCGTGGCGGTTTGCCATTGAGAGCTCCGGTCCCTTCATCTTCGTGATCGCTTAGATCGAGATCACTTCCTACACAATCGACCCTAGGGTTGTCCTTTGGGTCGATATAATCGTTGTTTCCAGACATCTCGTTCAGAAATTTCTTTCAGAATTCCCCACAGTCGGCGCCAATTGTAAGATCTCAACTCGGTCTATCCTAAGATAGCAAGAGTTAGGGTTTTTATTAAGGGATTCTAAAAGAAGGATTTCAAGAACACGGTGAGAATATGGAAATTAGGGTTTTCGCTTAGGTTCCCGAGAAGGAATAAAGCGGCTGAAGAAAGTGTTTAAGTCGCCGGAGAGAGATTAGGTTAAATCGGTTTAACTAAAAACTCTCACGCAATTGTATTGAAAAGCGTGTGTTTATTCAATGGCGAGATACCCTTTTATAGATTTACAAAGTCGGTCAAACGGAATAAAGGAAAAACGAGATAAAACCGAATCTTTCCTGTTATCTCGGCTCGAATATATCGCCTATCTCGGCGCGTCTCTCCACTCGCGCCGCTTTCCTTTTTCTTCATCTGCTTCCTTCGTAACCCTAATTTTACCGGGATATTGGGCCGAGTTAGGTTACCCATTGGTTTAAACCCTAGACCGACTTTCCTTATTGGGCCGATCCAAATTTTTGAATGGGCCTTTTGGTTATAATAAAATATTGAGGAAATAGCTCAATTGTTTTAGTTAAATAAATTGGTCAAGTAAATTTACACTATTATAATTGTTCTCCAAAAATAACTCAAAAGTCTTTTGATTTAAAAAGCATAATATGTACCTTAATTGTAACGAGAAGATGATGAGGTCATTTTTGTTGGAATTGAAATATTGTGAACTACTAAACGATTAGTGGGGAACTTCTTTCTCATATAGCATTTAATATAATATATATTGTAGTGCTTATAAAACAGCAATCAATTATTATTTGTTTGACCAAATAATTTAAATCAATCAAATATATTACATATTAAAATAATAACTATTTCTTAGTTAAAAAATTAAACAAAAGATGTCTTACGTAGAAAAAGCCTACCTGTGAAAACATGATATCTCACATAAAAAATGATCTCTAATCCAATAGTTCATAAATAATTTTTTTGGTACAAAAGATAGAAAAAAGTCTCACGGTTACAAAAAGTCCCACGTACGAAACTTTAGAAAAATAACAGTAGATGGAGTAAAAGTTGAAAATTGAGTGGTGGTGGCTGTGGAGAAACAAAAAGAATCTAAAGTCTGATTGGGAGAAAGATAACTGTGAAGATATTGTCCATCGAAAAAATAAAATGGTCAGGACGGTCAGTGTGCAAACGATATAGTTATTGAAGCCTTCAGAGTTCGGTCAACAACAAAATAGTTTTAATTGTGTTGTCTATTTCAAATGTGTATCCTGGTGAAATCTACAAAGAGCAAATGTATACTGAGGAAAGACAAATATAAGAAAAATCGAAATAACAGAAACAACCAAAATGAACACAAAAGAGCAAAACTTTATCAAAAACAAAAATTTAAAGAGCAAATATAATGAAAATAGAAGCCAAAGGTCAATATTCCTGGAAAAATATCCCTACAAGTTGTCTTAAAATTTTCAAAATGAATTCTCAAAATAAAACAATGTAAAAACAAAGAACAAGATGGAAAGCTTTTTCCAAAATAACAAAAATCTGTGTTGATCGAAACACTAGAGATTAAAGATAATCCATGCTCTCTGTCATCAACGTCCTCATAACCTCAATCGCAACCACAACCGTTAGCCCAATCAACATCATCATCATAGTCAACATCATCAAGATAATCAAATCTATCATCACGACTCAATACATAATAATACGTTGTTCTTGCCTTCTTCCTTTGAGCAGCTACTGCCTCTTTTGCAAGTTTAACAGCAGACTTAATCTCCTTCTGTGGAACCCGAATAGCTTCGCTAAAAGTAAATTTTTCTCTAAGGCTACGGACTTCTTCCATAAGTTGGACAAGTCTTTCCTCCTTAGGCCTCCATTTACCGATTATCTGCATCACAACACAATCCATGTCATCATTCATTTCAAAATGGACTATACAAGTTTTTCTCTTTGAGATTCCACAATATTAACTACGAATTCTGTGGTTTTTAAAGTGATTTTTGACTTTTTGTAATTTTTGGTTTTTAGATTTTAATTTCTTTTAAAACTAAACTGGTTAATTATTTAGCTTTGGATTATAGATTTTGATTTTTCATTTATTTAGAAAATATTGATTGCTAAAAATATAAATATTGAAAAAATAAATGAATGAAAAACATAAAAGTTTCCCTAATTTTTGGATTAACCCCCTTTTCATTCATTTTTTCTGAAATATTTTTAGCCATCACTATTTTCAGAAAAGAAAAAACTAAATCTAAAGCTAAAATCAAAAACCAAAAATCCAAAAACTAAAAACACATTAAAACCACAAACAGTCATAGTTTTAGAAATTTAAGGTTTACTTTTTAGGGTTTAGTTTTCAAACTTTTTTACAACCTTCACTTAAAGACGTGATGCATTCACAAGTATTACAAGCAAATAAATTAATTTATAATAACCGTGTAATAGTTAGACCCATGCGAGTTTGATCCCAAAAAAAAAAAGTTAAACACATAAGCCTTAGCTAGAGTAGAGAATGACTTACGTATTGGTAAACCTGGTAGGCATCAGTGTTAATCACGACCTTTCTGATCCCCAAATCGAATGATTCACTTAAACCACGAACCAGAGCCTTAACCTCTAATCCATTGCGGATAGTCTCGGGATCCTTCACTGGTTCCTTCAACTCATACACCAACTTATCCGTCTCGTCGCAAATAGCTATCCCAATTCCAGCCGTCGCCGTCTTTTCCCCACCGTCGGCTGCCGCCTTCTTGTATTTCACTAAACCCTTGAAGTACATTTTGTAGACAACATTGTCTACAAATTTTGTCGCCGCCGGAGAAGCAGTTTGGACGACCACAGAAGAACCCTGGCCTTCAAGGGTTGGGATATCTCCGGTACGCCGTTTTTTCGAGATCAAGCCTAGTTCGTCTCTTTCCATGACTGTTTGGTCTCAGCGTTTATCGGAAAAAATCTGAGTGTAATATATATATAGAGAGAGACTATGATAGCGTACTTGAGAAGATGTCAAGTGACTTCTCGGTTACACAAATCTTAATTAGTGTCGATTGATTTTCTCATTGAACAAACATATCGATTATCTCTAGATTCTCATATCATGCTATTAATTCTTTCTTGGCATTGATGATGATAAAAAATCTTTTAAATTCACATCCTTATCCCATATATTAATCGACAATTAAAAAACATTTAAGTTGATAATATTTATATTTCATCTCATTAGAAAATCTTTGTCAATATTATTGTTTACTTAAACTACAAACGCAATCTATTCAATATCTTTATTGTTACTATTATTTCCTTAATTTTCACTAAGTTTATTTTTATTGGTATTTTATATAATTTTGAAAATAATATTTTTTGGAATCTCTAATGTATTAAAAAAAAAATTATGTTGACGTGTCAAACTCTCAAAATTTTCTTGGGGTTTTCCCTTTTAAAAAACAAAAAAACAAAAACTAGTTCCTTGTTTAATTGACACTAGATGATTCGTGATCTTGTCGATGATTGTTTCACTTTATTTAGGAAAAAAACATGTATAAATATCAGAAACCGTACAAATTTGAATTGAAACGTGATTTTATAAAAAGTGAAAATAAGAATAATAAACAAAAATAAAACATTAAAATGGAATATTAAAAAGAAACACAACAATTATTGGAAATAAACACATAAATAGCAGTTAAAATAAGTGTAAATAAATAAGAAAACTTTAATATTTTTAAGGGCAAACCATGCATCTCGTAATGTATCATAAAAAATTATTAATCGTCCTTAGATCCAAATAGTCTAATGTCCCCTTATTACATTCAATAGAAGGTGTAAGCAATATAGTTCTCCAATTTGTTCTGCATATAAACAGATTTACCTTTTATGCAGAGTTTCTATTCATGCCTTTTATGATCACAAACAAATTTAGTTGTTATTTCTGATTATAGAAGACATTTTGCTTGAAGATAAACATGATTGCATTTCATCCATGCTTGAATTTTACCTTCGTTTTATAGATATTTCAAACCGACATTATCGCCGAAAAAAACTTGTGAAGAAAGAAGAACAATAGACAAATTTTTCATAAGATCAATTAAACGTCCGGAATTACCTGAAACAAATTTAGATCTGTTTATGAAAACGTTTTAAACCAAAATAAGCTAGACGAAGGTAAAATTATAAAATAAAAACATATTTTATGAAATTTGAATATTTTATAGATTTATTATTGATACATTTAGTTAAGATTTGCTCAATAACCAAGTAAAACACAACAAACTAATAACTAAAATATATATTAACTGATTGTATATTTACCGATTGTAGTGTTGGTAGGCGTATATTTTTTTCAAAAGTTCACCCGTTTTAGTATTTAACCCTCAAATCTTCATACTCAACTATTCTAAAAAATACAGCCACTCAAATAGTTAAATTGATGCAACAAAATTCGATAGTCCAACTCTAATCCTAGTTACTCTTATTAGATTTTTTAATTTAACTTATAGGAAATCTAATATATTACTGTTGATTTGGTATAATATTTTATTAATATAAAATTTATTTCTTGTTGATTATTAATAATTTTCCAAAATAATACGAATGGGTTACACATGTTTTGGTTTCTTTGAGATTGAACCAAATATTTAAATTATTATATACATGATTATTATTAATGACTTATCTTAGTATGCATAGGTGAATATTTTGTTTTTTCGAAGCTTACCCATTTTAGTATTTTACCCCTCAATTTTTTATAGGCAACTGCTCTAATTAATACAACCATTCAAATTTATAAAGTGAGAATAGTAAAGTCCAACTTATAATTCTTTTTAACTTATTCGATTAAAATCTAAAGATTAAATTGGCTGGCGTGATTTATTGTTGTTAGGTTTCAATTTTTTAATTAAATTCATTTTATGGCTTGATAAATTCCTAAATTCAGGCAAATAAAAAAATTAGTTAGATGGAAATTATATGAAATTTGAATATTTTTATATTTATTATTATTAAATTTTGTTCAAATTTACTCGTTTATGTAATTGACATTTAAGTTAGAAGATCATGTCTGAAAAGTGGTTATTTAAGTTAACATATTTCATGGTATAAATAATATTTTATATCAATTTGTGTTTAAGTATAATATATTCTAGGTTTATATTTTAAACAGAATAATTCAAAAAATATATTATATTATTTTGTTCTTTTACAGTAAGTATTTATTCGGTAATTCAATATTTAATATGAAATTATTTTAGTTAATATTTGTCTATAAATTGTTACATGGAGTGGAGTATTTTCTTGTTATCTCATTAGTAACCAGCAACAATTGGACTTTTTGAATCGTATGTATGGGCCGTTTTTTATTTGGACAGATTTAAAACAATTTATATTAAAGAGTGTACATATTTTTATTTTAGCTTGTTAATTAAATTTGTGATAGATGTTAGAATAAGGAGCTGATATGGACAGATTCCAATGCTGATGTAGATAAAAAGTCTCATCCAAATAGACATCTCGATTACATCGTATGTACGATTTTTGTTTGTCTTTGTTCTTCTTTTTCTTTCAACTTCTGTCATTCAAGGTTGCACTCCAGGTATAACCTGTTTACGATTGTTTTTTTGGTAAGATTAGTATTAGAATAAAGAATCATGTATTTTAATGATGCAGTAAACGATAAATACCTGGATATCGTAGTTGCAGATTGTTATAAATTTCTTTGTAGACGAAATTCTTAACATGAATAGCTTTCGTAGCAAAACAAAGACTGAAAATAACACAAATAGCTCCCGTAGCTATTATTTTTAGTAATCGTCCCTCTATGGGCTCTAGATCTCCTATGGTTACCTAGCCGAATAAGAAGAAAATAATCAGAGAGATGGCTCAGATTCATTCTTTGTCTTATAGGAAATAAAGATAGATAACGGTTTGAATACCTTGAGGTTTGGCATTTCCCCGCCTAAATTCAATCGGGAAAGTAGCTGATGTTGCCATGAAGCTGGTGAAGAGAATTTTGGGGAAGCAACACCAGCCGCCATGCTTGCAGCGTCCGAGAGCTGTTCATCGTATTTAAGCTCAATGGTGTCGTATGGATTTGATTCAACCACAAATCCATATTCCAAAAGGAAAAAAATGTTTGCTCAGACAACCATAATTGAGTAGCAAAGCATCGTTTTCTTTGACTACAGTCTCTGCAACAACTTGATTCACAAGAAAGATGTTGTTCATTTGCGTTCGGTCTAACAAAAACCAGTCTTAAAACAGAGATCCAAAACGCAAACCTTAACAAGGGTGTTTGAGTCAACTCCATTCTTTTTTTTTTTTTGAAGTGAATGTAAAATTGTATTCAAACCAAAAAAATTATTTCTTTGATACAGAAAAATTCAGATTATGATTTGGAATCAGAAGGGATTGTTCTTCCTCCAGACCTGTTCTTGTTCCGAACCAGTGGGCCAAACCTCATTCGTATTTGTAGTCTCCTACAACTCTGATTGATAATAATCTGTTTCTCACCAATTTATCAATGATCTTAACCATTTGAGCAGTTTGCATCGGTTTCTCTCCATGGCTACGGTTGTTGTGTTCTCGCCATATGTTATAGGCTGTTGCTTGGAGGCAGTATCTAAACAAAAACTGCTTAACATGTGGATGATCAGCCGTTGATGCAAGATGCATGAGTTGCTCCCAATCTGTTGTGTACTCATTCCCAAGCAGACCTCTAGCTAGATGACTCCAGATTTCAGAGTTGTACTCACATGAGAAGAAAATGTGATTGCGAAATTCCTCTGCAGTGTTACAGAATGTGCAGATCACAGACCATCCTCCTGACCAATGCCGCATCCTGTCTGCAGTCAGCTCCATTTTGTTCTTGAATGATTCAGACATTCGGTGTGAATCTGTGATTGCACCTTAACTGAAGCAATCTTCTCGGACATGGTCCACCCGGGGGCGGATGCATTTACATCTTGGCTGCTGAAAGGATGATCACTGGCCTTAACATCTTAAAGAGTACGTCTAATCTCTTGCTAAATCTCGAGAAGAAAACGGCATCTTTTATTGACCTGCTCCCAAAGAACACAACAAAATCTTGCATTACCTAACAGAATGGTAAAGAAATGGTAAAGAATGAGACTCATATCGATTATGTCCAGCGGACTGGTATCTAACCTGGTAGAGAAGAGGTGCATATTGCAAGTTCCTTATATCTTCTCCGGGAAAGAATATTGGAACGGTGTAAGTTTCCGGGAGATTGCCAATGTGTGGCCACCAGAAAGAATCTGCATTGGCTCTTTCTTGCAATATTCTCAATCCCAATTTCATTGCCCACAATTCTCTGCCAAATTTATTGATTCAAAATCATCCAAAACTGGAAACTTGATTTTACAAAACTGTATGAAACTGTAAAGTAGGATCCCAAGAGGACTGATCATTTGATTAAGCCCAATCTCTAAACTTATCAGTGGTAAAGAAGATTTCGCAGGGAACATTGAACAAGAGCAAGAAATTAACACTTACCGGGAACTCGACGGGCTAAAGCGGCGAGGAGAGAAGACGATGGGGCATCATCTGATTCGAAGCGTAACGGAACATGAGGAGGAAGAGCGATTAGGTCGGTGCCTTGAGCGATTTGCTCGGTGGAAATGAGACCAACACCAAATGAAGTCTCTTGAGACAGCTTCACGCTGTGGTGAACAAAGCCGCCTTCTCTCTTGATCCAAAGGACGAGGTCCGGCAGATGAGGCGCCAGACGTGACGGCTGAGACGCGGCTAAACATGTGAAGGGACTAATGTGAGCTGCCAGAGGAGCCATCACCCTATTCGAAGTGGCCATGACTTGCGACGAAGCGGACCCGGTCCACTGTTGCTCAGTGCCATTTATGTCTCTCCATTGAGCTCTAGATTTACAGATTCGATGAGATCAGAAAAGAGTAATCAGGGGAGAAGCGAAGTGAGAGGTTGCGGCTAGGGTTATAATTTTTTAGAGAAATGGTACAGACAAAATGAAAAAAAAAGAAGACAAAACCATGATGACTTGGAACTGACGTGGAGAAATGTTTTAATCTGATTGGCTATGAGGATTTTTTCATTAATTGATGTGTCAACACCATAGGGCTTAAGAGAGCTGAGGTGTCAACACCTTGAGAGACCTTAGCTCTATTAGTGTGTTGATTCGTTTCATTATATAATAGACTAAAAAAATGCAAGATCATTATAAGACATCTGAGATTGAGAACTTTTAGAAATGCATAAACTGACTATGAAGAACTTGTATCAATATATAACCACGATTTAAGGAATCAACCAAGAACAAAAGAAAAGCAAAACCAATTGTCTACAAAAATTTAGTTTCATAAAAAAATTGTCTACAAAAATTAGACTCATATTAGTAACGCTCGCATTCATGACTGCAACAACATAGTTCCCAATGAAATATAATTCGGCATCTTCGAAAGCGTTTTGTAACTTTATTAACCTCTTCGAAGATTCTGAATCCGGAACATGTCGAGGATAATCTGTGAGACTGACAGTGAGTTTGTAATGGCCCAAAATCCAGGACCAAAATTTTTGAAGAAAAGAAGTGAAGCCCATGTCCAAATCCCTTCATTAATGTGTTTCCTTTTCTGATTTAAGCCCAAAGTCTAAGGCCCAATTCGTTAAGGAGAGAAACCCTAGCTCTTTTCCCTATAAAAGGAGGAGAGCGGCTCCTCATTTGTCACACAATTCCAAAGAGCGAGCAGTGCTCGTGACCGGAGACCGACGACCAGTCGCCGGAGCTCCACCACTGGAGCATCGCCGGAGCCGCCGCCCGCCGGAGCCGGAGAGTCGCCGGAACCGCCGTCTGCTACCGCCGGACCGTCGCCGAGTTGACTCGCCGGCGACCGAGTCGACTCGGTTGACCGGGTCAAGCGTTGACCGGTTAGCGTTGACCGGTTCGGTTTGGGTTAACCGGTCCGTTTTGATTCCTTTTTCAATTTCTAATTTCTGGTTTAGTCCGGTTTACTTTAATTTTCTGGTTCAATTCGATTTCGCCCGGTTTAGTTTTGGTTAGGATTGGTTAGGGTAATTGGACCGGTTATGGATTGAGCCCGGTTTGATCTGGGTTTGGGTCTGGGTCTGGGTTGACCGGGTTGATCGGTTGACTTTGACCTGACCGTTGACTTTAAGTCAACCAATCTTTAAGTAGCCATAACTTGCTCGTCCCGAATCCGATTCGAACAAAACGAAAGTCTAAATTGATTGTTTTCCGTCCTATTTTCAGTTATGAAGTCCGTTTAGACGATTGGAATTCCCAAATTACTCTTTTGCCCCTTTTTGGCCTAGGTGAGGACCGAACGTAATCTCTTTCTTATTTCATTTCAGTTCTGGGCGCAAGTCATTGGTTAATGTCGTCTTTCCTAGGTAGTTTAGGATTGGTAATGCGCGCTATGTGATTGATTGTTGAACGTAGAACGGCTAAGTTATCACTAAACTGAAAACGTTGCTTTTGTATGATGGCTATGTATGGTAGAACTGCTTTAGGGTTTGCGTGTAGGGCGCGTATAACGAGTTTTGGTACGCGTCCTTGATCGTCGGAAGAGGGTCCTGATGAGCCCTCCCGTGGTGGTGTGTTGTGGTTCGAAGGTTCACGAGCCGTGTGTTTGCTGTGGAAAGGGCGTAATGGCCAGTCCGTGGGTGCGGTTAGGGGAAGGCAGCCCTAGTCCGCAACCATTGGCATGTAGTTATTCGTAGGATGATTGTAATGTGCATTCGGGCATTGCATGTAAGGTGATATTATCTTAGAACTTGTTTCGTAGTTGTTTGGCGTAAGCCGGGATCGCGGATTCCTTTGTCCGCCCTCACTGGGTAATTGTGTTTGAAACAATTACTCATGCCTCTCTTTTCCTTTCTCGTGCCCTTTTCCCCACAGGTCCGGATACATGATTGACGATCGATCGATGCTATTGGTGTATTTGAACCGAAGAAAGCGCGTAGGATTCCTGGGACCAGATTTAGAAGGCAGCCGGTTGGACCGTTTCGGTTCAACGGGTGCCCTGATGCCGCGTCTCCGGTTCGCCGGAAGACGGGTGTTACAATTTTGTATCAGAGCCTGGGTTAAGGTCCCCCAATGTCGTCCTGGGGGATCAACTTTCATTGTTTTCCCAAAACTGAGTTATCAAACTTTTAAAACGTGTTTGCGAAAGTTTATAAAATGGCTACCTTGCGAAAGGCTTTTTCAAACAACGACTGTGTCATCGATTATTCTCCGCATTGGTCCTAGTCTAGTTAGAACTTCCTTGCAGGTTTTGGTGAGTGCCCTTAATCCTTAGTGGAACTACTGCCCGTAAGATGTGTGATGGGATGTATGTCGTGATGTAAGCCATTAAGGTGTATGTTGGGACGTATGTTGCGGTGCGCGCCTAGAGGGTAGTCTGTACTATTGAGGGTGTGTGTGGGGGTCGTCGTCTGTTCAGATTGTTGTCCAACAATGCGTGCCAAGGCGATGAAGATGTGGAAACTTTCAGGAAAGAGGCTAATGCAGGAATGCTGCTAGGAGCATTTTAGGAGCTGCAAAGGGTGCTGCCTGAGCTGCAAGGAGTGATGCAAGAGCTGCAAGAGGTCGATGAAAAGACCGTATTGCAAAGAGGCCATTTGGAAGTGGTGGTGTTCCAATTGGGGTAAGCGGCAGGAGCGGTTCGTGGCGTTTGATGCACAAGGAGAAGTAGGAGGCTGTCCAAATCTATTCTAAGAATGGAATCTTGGAATCAGATTTGTGACATTAACTTCAATGAGTTATGGACGGCTCGTTGGAATATTGATCAAGATGGAAGCTGGAGGAGATCTTCGTCGTACGGCGTGCTCGAGATTCAACGGTGGAACCAGAAAGAAAATGGTCTGCCTTGAAGATCCTTGTGGATTGCTGGAGCAGCTAATGAAGCTCTTCAAGAGGGAAAGGAGATCGCAAAAGCGTTTGGGAAGGCAGAGCTGGGGCATTGGGAATTGCGTAGAAGGCCAAACTCCTGTTTGTTGCAAGCCCAAGAGGACAAGCTGGTTATTGGAAATGGAAATCCAACGGGAGAGTGTTAGGAAAACACTATGACGGATTGGCAAGAGGCTGCAAGGTAGAGCAAGGGAGGGAAAGTTTAAACGGGGAAGGAAACCCAAAGGATGGTGTCTAGGAAACACCACGGCTGGATCACAAGGTAGGAAACCTTGAGCTGGAAATCAGATTGGAGGTCGGTTTGGAAATCAGAGTGCGCAGCGGAAGCGTGGTAGGTCGTTTCCCTCAAGTCAGATTGGAGGTCGGTTTGGAAATCAGAGTGCGCAGCGGAAGCGTGGTAGGACGTTCCCCACATATCAGGTAGCCAGAATGGACATGGTTAGCCGCATCGTTCATGGAGGATAAGCAAGGATATCTGCTTATGCGACAATCAACATCATAGTGCACGATAATGGAAAACCGTCGAAGAGAATCCATTTGGAAGTGGATGACGCATTGTGGCACGGTAATGGAAACCGTTGAGGAGAACTGGTTTGAAGCGGAACATCTCATTTAGGTATTAGAACCACTCGAGGGAGGAGTGTTGGTTCTAAACATTGGAGACCGACTCTAATGAACATGGGCGGTAGCATGTGACATTTGAGGGCATTCTGGAGCTGCTATTGGATTGGTACCAAGGCGAAGGACACTGCAGAGCGTGGTTTGGAATTAGGGGGGGGGAGAAGCAAACGTCTGGATTCAAGGATAAACTCTTTTTAGCGAGTAAGCAATCGGGATCAGTTTCTGTTCAGCGAAGTTGCGGAGTGGCTGTCGGTAAAGAGTTGCACTGAAGACCTTTCACCGCAGAATTCGGGGACGAATTCTTTTTAAGGGAGGGAGAATTGTAATGGCCCAAAACCCAAGCCCAAAATTTTTGAAGAAAAGTAGTGAAGCTCATGTCCAAATCCCTTCATTAATGTGTTTCCTTTTCTGATTTAAGCCCAAAGCCCAAGGCCCAAATCGTTAAGGAGGGAAGCCCTAGCTCTTTTCCCTATAAAAGAAGGAGAGGGGCTCCTCATTTGTCACACAATTCCAAAGAACGAGCAGTGCTCATGACCGGAGACCGACGACCAGTCGCCGGAGTTCCACCACTGGAGCCGCCGCCCGCCGGAGCCGGAGAGTCACCGGAGCCACCACCGCCGGACCGGCGCCGAGTTGACTCGCCGGCGACCGAGTCGATTCGGTTGACCGGTCTGGGTTGACTGGGTCAGGCGTTGATCGGTTAGTGTTGACCGGTTCAGTTTGGGTTAACCGGTCCGTTTTGATTCCTATTTCAATTTCTAATTTCTTGTTTAGTCCGATTTACTTTAATTTTCTGGTTCAATTCGATTTCGCCCGGTTTAGTTTCGGTTAGGATTGGTTAGGGTAATTGGACCGGTTATGGATTGAGCCCGGTTTGATCTGGGTTTGGGTTTGGGTCTGGGTTGACCGGTTGACTTTGACCTGACCGTTGACTTTAAGTCAACCAATCTTTAAGTAGCCATAACTTGCTCGTCCTGAATCCGATTCGAACGAAACGAAAGCCTAAATTGATTGTTTTTACGTCCTATTTTCAGTTATGAAGTCCGTTTAGACAATTAGAATTCTCAAATTACTCTTTTGCCCCTCTTTGGCCAAGGTGAGGACCGAACGTAATCTCTTGCTTATTCCATTTCAATTCCGGGGGCAAGTCCTTCGTTAATGTCGTCTTTCCTAGGTAGTTTAGGATTGGTAATGCGCGCTATGTGATTGATTGTTGAACGTGGAACGGCTAGATTATCACTAAACTGAAAACTTTGCTTGTGTATGATGGCTATATATGGTAGAACTGCTTTAGGGTTTGCGTGTAGGGCGCGTATAACGAGTTTTGGTACGCGTCCTTGATCATCGGAGGAGGGTCCAGACGATCCCTCCCGTGGTGGTGTGTTGTGGTTTGAAGGTTCGCGAGCCGTTTGTTTGCTGTGGAAAAGGCGTAATGGCCGGTCTGTGGGTGCGGTTAGGGGAAGGCAGCCCTAGTCCGCAACCATAGACATGTAGTTATTCGTAGGTTGATTGTAATGTGCCTTCAGGCATTGAGTGTAAGGTGATATTATCTTAGAACTTGTTTCGTAGTTGTGTGGCGTAAGCCGGTATCGCGGATTCCTTTGTCCGCCCTCACTGGGTAATTGTGTTTGAAACAATTACTCAGGCCTCTCTTTTCCTTTCTCGTGCCCTTTTTCCCGCAGGTCTGGATGCAGGATTGACGATTGATCGATGCTATTGGCGTATTTTAACCAAAGAAAGCGCGCATGATTCCTAGGACCAGATTGAGAAGACAGCCGGTTGGACCGTTCCGATTCAACAGGTGCCCTGATACCGCATCCCCGGTTCGCCGGGAAACGGATGTTACAGAGTTTTTTTAGGACTGCTGCGTATTCCAGAAAGTAACTGGCTCTTCCTCCCATCCATGATTTCTTTTTATCTGAACACACTCGAGGTTTGATAAAAGCAGCCAAGCACATTTGTTTTGTTCGAATACCTTGAATAAAAAACCTTCCGGTAAACACATAAGCAAACACATGCTGAGATTCAATAATAAACATAGACAAAACCACAATGTTATTTAAGCCAAAAACCACAACAGTTTTTACCAAGAAGATTAGGTGTTTCAGATTTGGGCAACACTCAAAAAAGTCTGATAAAAACAGTAATAACTCTCTAGGGAACACAACTTCTAAACATGATAAGTTATTGAATTTGGGACTCCACTTAGTTTTCGAGTAAAGATCAATGACATGTAACACGAACAAAAGAGAAAAGGATATTAGTGAGAGGTTTCCAATTAGCACAATAAAAACCTGCAAATTTATTAATACCTTTTCGTAATGTTTGATATGAAAAAAACTGCAAAATCATAAATAGAACAATAAAAAAGATTCAAACTCTAATTAATTATAAGAAATAAATATCTTTTGTTAGGTTTGGTATAAAACAAATCTGCAAATTCATCAATACCACAAAATAAAATTAGAACCATGTTAATTTCGATATAATATAAAAAATATATCTATATGTGGATGTTCTATGAGCGGAGTAGAGACTCTATTTATAAGGATCAGATTATTTAGGGTTGGAATAAGTTTTTGAAATCTTCTATTGGAAAATTAGAATATTCTATAGAATATTTAAAATTTAAATTTCGAAATATTATATTTAATTATTATGAGATATATATATGATTCATCGTATTTGCCATAATTTAAAATTTGTTCATTATTATCGATAGTTATTAGTTGCTAAATTTTAAGTGAATTGTTATTTTGAATTTTTAAAAATAAGGAAATCTATTATGCACTAAATATTAATTGTAATCTAAAATTTAGGAAATAAGTTAAGATTACCATTCAAATTTTTAGGAAATATCATTAAATTGAATTTAATTAATTGTCGATTTTTGTTTTTTTATAAATAAACTTTCCCAAATGAATTTTGATTTATTTTTAATGTTGAAAAAAATCTCGACCAATCAAAACGTTTCATTAAAGCCATGTCATCAATGACATCATAGTTTTGATTGACCAAGAATCTTCCACATCATCAATTTCAATAATTCGACTTCGCAAATAATATATAGTAGATATAGACACACACATATATATATATATATAATGTTTTATTTTTTTATTCTTTTTAATTTTCAACCCTTATATTTTCGGCTGCCATATAATATGTCCGCTATCTTTATATATTCACAATGAAGGATTTTAGTTTCAAACTTCACTTTTGCGGAATTAACATTTATTTTTTTCTAAAATATCATAATTTATAGAAAATTAGGTATGATAGCTAAAAATGGGAGACAAGTTAAGAAAATAAAAATGCTTTTGAAAGTGTGTAAAAATGACTGTTTAGTACATCGTTTTTTATTTTTTTCTGACAATGTCACTCTCTTCCTTTTTTAAAATTTTTTTCTCACAATCTCGGATCCCACCATATTTTTCCTCTATTTTTTTGAAACTTTATCTTTCTCATTCTTTTTCATCAAAATCTTTTTTATTACACAATTTACAGTAGTAGTAAATTATTTTTATAGAGTATATCATCTTAGTTAGTTGACTATTTTATGATTAGGTGTCAAACATATCCAACTACTTTTAAAACAATTTATCCACGTGAAATAATCGTATACTTTTGAAGATATTCCGTGATTTATCTTATCTAAATAGTTAATTATTTACGTTATAAAATATTAGTTGAGTATCTTATCAAATTATTTTAATATAATTTTAAATGAATTTTGGTCAATTCAATTTGATACAGTTCAGTTCAGTTTGAAATCGATTAACTTTTGTATATATAATTTATTGTTTTGGTTATTTTATAATTCAGTTTAATTTACGTTTTAGAAATTCAGTTTGAATTTAGAAATACTAGTGGAATTGACTACCCCGCGCACGCGCGGGGGTTTGAGTTCCTAATGTTTCATTGAACTTTGTTTTTTTTTTTTTTTTTTTTTCATTTTCCCCTTTTCTTGATATAGCATTGTTACTTATGTTATTTTTTATGTCTGTTATTGGGCATTCTGAAGTAATCGAGCTGTGGATATTTGGTAATCCGACAAACCCATTTGGGCCTTAGCCCAATAACAGATCAATGTTTTCTTGGTGGATCAGCTCTTCTACAGCTCCACAGCTTGGGCCAGAAATAAGTTGAAGCCAAGCCCAACTGCATCCTGCAAACATAAGTGGCGTACAATTAGGTTTACATGTTAGAAATATGAAACAACATTAAACCTAAGAAAAACCGAGAGAGAAGACAGCTTGAGAATATACAAGTGCATCAGAAGCAGAAGTATATTACGTGAGCTAGAGAGGTTAGAAGAATATAGAAAAGAGCTAAGAGATACAAGGTGTGTCTAAGAGCTAAAGTTCTATATTGCTTAGGTTGCAATCTTTTGATACTTAGATAAGTTAGGAGTTGAAGTAACTTATCTCTGCTTTTGTATTCAAAAGATATATAGTGCAATCCTTGTGGGAGACAGATCCCACCCCTGTGACTTAGCCATTCCGATGAACACAGGGTGAACAATTCTTTGTGTCGTTTATTATTTCATGCATACAAACCGAAATCACATCAACAATCATATAACCCAAGTGCAACAAGTTTAGTTAAAATCTCAACAAGTGGTATCAGAGCTTCCAGGAAGGAGCAGTGGTTATTGTGATCTATCTAAAGCAGAACTTACCTACCGAGTATTCCGCAACTCACGGCAACAATGGAGCCAACTAGGGGTAAGTTTGAGATGGATAAATTTGATGGAAAAGGTGACTTTGGTATGTGGAAATACAAGCTTCTAGGACAGCTAGAGATTCAAGGTTTAGCATCAGTATTGGAGGAGGGTGCGACATTGTTTGAAGAATCTACTAAGCTAGAAGATGGAGAGAAACCGAAGATTGATTCTCTCAAAGTTGCTAGAGACACCAGAGTAAAGAACTTGCTTGGTACATGTCTAAGTGACATGATTCTTAGGAAGGTGATGCATGAGCCTACAACTTTGCTAATGTGGAAGGCTCTAGAAAGGGATTATCAGACCAAGTCACTTCCTAACAGGATTTATCTTAAGCAACAATTTGCTAGTTACAAGATGGATGAAGGCAGAAGTATAGAAGAGAACTTGGACAGTTTCCTTAAGCTTATTGCAGATCTAGCTAGCCTAAACATCAATGTAAGTGATGAGGATCAGGCTATACAGCTTCTTACCAGCTTACCTCCACCGTATGAGCCTCTAGTACATACTCTCAAGTATGGTACAGGAAAAGAGACCCTAACAGTTCATGAGGTGGTCACTTCTGCATATTCTAAGGAGATTGAGCTGAAGCAGAAGGGACTCTTGAACAAATCTGGATCTAACTCAGAAGGATTATATGTTGAATCAAGGGGAAGAACTAAAGACAGATTTCAGAATAGTAATGGAAAAGGGAGATCAAAGTCGAGAGACAACAGGTCTAAGTCACAGCCAAGGTTCAACAAGAAAAATCAGAGTGAGTGCTTCATATGTGGAGATGAAGGGCATTGGAAAAAAGAATGCCCTGAGAGAAATAAGAACAAAGAATCAGCAAATATAGCAGCAGCACCTATACAACCTATAGTGTTGAGTGTGAGCAGCCAAGACACAATGAAGAATTGGGTAATGGACTCAGGTTCTTCATTCCACAGTACATCAGACAAGGAAGTCTTGTTTGACTTCAAGGAATACAATGGAGGAAAGGTTCTTATGGCTAACAACACTTATGGTGACATCAAAGGAATGGGAAAGATTCGGATACAGAATCCAGACGGTTCTGAAGTGATACTAAAGGATGTGAAATACATGCCTGAAGTAAGCAGGAATCTGATCTCATACGGGATGTTAGAGAGGTCAGGTTGCAGATATGAAGGAAGTAACCTTATGGTTCGATTCTACAAAGGTAAGAAGAAGGTGATATCTGGAAAATATCATGGAGGGCTTTACTATCTACAGGGCAGAGTTGCAGAAATCAAGTCTAAGGATGAAAAAGAAGCAAGTGAAAAGAAGTCTAAGAAAGTGAGCTTCAGCAAGAATCTAATTCAAGGACCTACTCCATATGGTTTTGAATTAAGAGATTCATCAGCACAAGGTAAAGACTCTTCTTCAACAGAAAAATCAGAAACTTCAAAAGAGTTTAAGTGTGAAGAAGAAAATGGAGATTTTGATCCTGAGGCCTATGCTATGGCTACTGCAGAAGAGATGAGCAGAAAAGAGCCAAAAGAAGAGGCTGTGGAAAAGAACAGAGAGCATGAGATGGAATTTCTGGGAAAAGTTTCAGAGATATTGAAGATGGGAATCTTTGGAGATGGAGTTAAAGAAGCAGTAACACTATCTAAGATTCAGACAGGCCTAAAATCCACTGATGCAGTAACTAAGGCGGTTCTAACTAAGGCGGTTCTAATTAAGGCAGTACCTGAACAAGATCTTCAGGTATGCTGCGACATCGCCTGAGACTGCAAGCAACTCCAGGTAACTCCATTATTGAAGTCTCAAGCTCGCTGAGACAGAAAAAGAAACATGTTAGTTTCTGGTTATTATTATTAAGCAATAATGGAAGAACTCAAAGATGTAAGGAGTTAAGGAGAGTTACCTGTGAGTATTAAAGGCGAGACGCAGATATCAGTTTCATGGAGTACCTGCAAGGATTCAAGAAGATGTTAGTTCCTAACTCAGTGCACATGAGTGAATTAACATGTCGACAAAGTTGAATCAAGGCTTGAGGAAGTTACTCACGTTTTTCCAGAAACAGTGAAACCAAGGCAGTAAAGCTGCAAGTATTTGTGGTTCTGAAGAAGAAGCTTCAGTTCCAGGTGGAGCATTGTTTTGACACAAGTCACTGTCAAACAATGAAGAAACACGAAAGTTGAATAAGAGCTTGACGGCTCCAGTACATCTTAGAAATTACAAGTCAAAGGTGATTTAGAAGAGTATAGGGGCTTACAGTTGTCTTGGTGAAAGTCAGGAAGATTTTGTCAAGACCTGAAGATCCATAGAAAGCATATTGCGGATCTACAAAGAAAAGGAGTAATCTGCTAAGGATCAGAAGCATAAGATCAAGAGCATAAGGCATTGGAAAGCTAAGGACAAACTAAGACAGTGTTCTAACTACTAAAGGAACCAGGGTTCAAAGAGTAGATGAAACAAAACCCATACAAGGGAGAAACAGTACTTCATGGCTCAAGAGATTTTAAAGGAATCTAGGAGCTTACCAGGAAGAAGAATATGTTCCAGGTGGAGTGTCGCTTGTTGATACCTGAAACAATGCGAGAGAAAGGAGCATAAGATCAATAAGCTCATACACTAAAGGGTTAAACAAAAGAAGAGAACCACAGAGTTATGAGTGATCGGCATCATCAGACAAGTACAACTGAAGCAATGTACTTACCGTAGACTAAGGAGGGGGAGGTTTAAGACACATATCATCTTCTCTGACTTCTGCAAAAGACAAACAAAGCATCAGAGATTAAAAGCCAAAGTTTTGTCAAGTAACAAAAGGATTGTTATTTGGTGAGTAAAGCTAAAACCTACCTTCAGGACAAATCGAAAGAGGCAGAATCCATGAGCCGACTTCGAAATATCAAGTCTACAAAACCAGAAACAGATCGATTAAACATAAAAAGGTTATGTAAAGATCATTAGTGTCTGATGAAAAGAAGAAAGAGAAGTTTACCGAAGCTGAGAAATCGAAGGATCTGAGGTCTTCCAAAGACACGCACAGGCTCTACAAGAAATAAGAAGCATCAGATTGAAATTGATTCACTAGATCTTAACAGAAGAAGAATCGATTTCAAGTAAAGAAGAAGAACAAGGAGTAAGTCTCTTATCTGTTGAAGCCGTGAGCCGAAATCGATGCTACAGGGTCTTAAGGTGACATTCACGACCAGATTCGAAAGAAAGAAAAAGTGTCAGTGAACAAAAATGGAGAAAAACGAGTAAGAAGCTTAATGAGGAGAAGCATGAAGCTTACCAGGAAGATGAGCTCAGGATCGAAGAATACGAGCTCGGATCATGAAGAGATCTGCAAGGGAAAGGCAGCATCTGTAAATCTTTGGAAACAAATATGAATCGATCGGAGATAATAAAGAGAAAAGAGCTCTCTTGAACTTATCTGATGGATCGTGCGGAAATAAGGTCTCCATAGCCTGTATGCTCGAACCCGAGAAGACAGAAGGTCAGAGATGTTCGAGAAACAACGATTCTACAAAGAATAAAGGTAAAGAAGAAGAAGATCGAGCTTACCTGATGATCGGCTGAGCTCACATAGGAAGGAGAAGCCACGGATCGGAGGAAGAAGCTCGATAATTTCGCCATAGTTGTCTGAGAAGAGTGAAGAGAGTGACAGAACGATGAGTGTGCGATGTTTTAGGGTTTGGTCGGATTAAGGTGGAGTTTGTGGATATTTGGTAATCCGACAAACCCATTTGGGCCTTAGCCCAATAACAGATCAATGTTTTCTTGGTGGATCAGCTCTTCTACAGCTCCACAGCTTGGGCCAGAAATAAGTTGAAGCCAAGCCCAACTGCATCCTGCAAACATAAGTGGCGTACAATTAGGTTTACATGTTAGAAATATGAAACAACATTAAACCTAAGAAAAACCGAGAGAGAAGACAGCTTGAGAATATACAAGTGCATCAGAAGCAGAAGTATATTACGTGAGCTAGAGAGGTTAGAAGAATATAGAAAAGAGCTAAGAGATACAAGGTGTGTCTAAGAGCTAAAGTTCTATATTGCTTAGGTTGCAATCTTTTGATACTTAGATAAGTTAGGAGTTGAAGTAACTTATCTCTGCTTTTGTATTCAAAAGATATATAGTGCGATCCTTGTGGGAGACAGATCCCACCCCTGTGACGTAGCCATTCCGATGAACACAGGGTGAACAATTCTTTGTGTCGTTTATTATTTCCTGCATACAAACCGAAATCACATCAACAATCATATAACCCAAGTGCAACAAGTTTAGTTAAAATCTCAACACGAGCCTGTAGATAATGATATTTTTTATTTAGGCTTTTTCTGTTTTTGTTACCCTTTCCTTAGATGTTTTGTCAATAACACTGCAGACGTGTGTTCTGTATTATTACCCCTATATGTATCTCCCTCCTCCTTCCTCCAATGTTCGAAGGATGTATTCGTTTTTTATTTAAGATGGTTAGGTCATTTTATTTACAGCTTTCTTATACAATCATGTGATTGTGTAATGTGTCTTTATCCTCCTTTCGTATGCGTCGGAGTGACTAAACGATTGACTTCTACAAACTTTATTTGCTTCAAAACTACACCTTTCCTTAACATAAATCTCGGGTTTGAGTGCTGCTTTTCATGAACAGTCTCTTTCATGATTTATTCCTGGTTTAAAGCTTCCACAGTTTAGATTTTGTCAGTTATTTAGTGATGGAGAGCTAACCGTTGACGTAGCCGGTTATGTATATCCTGATAGCAGGTGACCCTTTGTTGGTGTGGTTGTTTATTGATTTCTAGTTCTTGAAAAACATAAAGGTATAAACACTTATATAATGAAAAATCCATAATAGCTTTAAATAAAATATTTAATAATCGCATAGAAACAAAATTAAAATATTATATTAATAAAATATGCAATATTTATGAAGAATACAAACAAATAAAAAAAGATATTAAATTCAGAAGTGCATAAAATATAACAATGCTTTTTTACATGAGATATGACTTTTCTTCTTTACTGATGCACTTCTGTTGACTCAGTCCTAAGACCATGTCCATTGAAGAGATCTTAGGGGGAAATGGGCACAGTTTCTTAGGAAGTTGTATTAAAAATAAATGAATTATTGTCAAAATAACAAGGATCGATCCTTAGATTAAGTACTTTAGAACCTGTATCTTCACTATAAAAGATGACGTGGCGCTTGAACATTGGTTACTTTATTTTTTTTTTGATTTTTTAATTTTTTTTTTTCATTTGTAAAAAAAAAATATTAATAAAAAAAGTTTAAGAACCCCTAAGGGGGGTTTTGCTGATGTACATGCTCTAAGGCAATGGAGCGATCCGTATCTCCCGGAGGCTAAGACCAAAGGCTGAGTCCAGACGGAAGAGTCATAGATGCAAGCCCAAAAAGTGGAAAGCAAGATGGATCAGACTATCAAGGTATGCGAGTCCCATTGTGGGAGGTGAAGAAAGTCATGCTGGACTTGATGAGACATGAGTCCCACTGATAATGAGTCTGAGCTTAACAGTTCTTCCCATAAAGGCAGCGATTCGCCTTGATGGCTCATTGCCCCAACAGGTTAAGCTCAATGCACCCTTGTGTATCAATGGATGATGTTGTTCCTTCCTTGTGTTACTTTCTTTCTCTTCTGACAGCTTTCAAACTATGTGACTTGAAAAATTGAAAGAACATGGTTGATGGGTACAACATGGTTGATGAATCAAAATCAAATTAAGCATTTAAAATAAAATAAAAAGTGTGTTGAAACGGACCGCAAGCAACTTGAAAAAGTGAAGCGGCAGAACTATGTCATCGTAATCAGCTGTCAGTCCCACGGTTGATGGGTACTGAACTAAATTACCGGGTTTTTTTCTCTCCCATAGCCTCTTCACATTATGCAGAGGCAAGTACCTTTTATATTCACACCCACATTGTAGCTTTGGTTCAGAATTGGGAGACACATCAGCATAACATCCGATATCATATATATTAACAGGCTCACTTAATCAGCCAATGAAACTCCTCTTCATTCGGTAGCAACCACAGTTAGTAGTCCAAGCATGTCCTATGCATATATAACATCTCCTGAGTTATGAACACATTAGAGGAATGAAAAAGAGAGAAACTCACATATGGTGAACTTGTGAAACCGTAGCATATCCATGACGCCCACGTGCGCCAAAGCACAACTGAAAAGGTCTGGTCTCATAATTAAAATCTTTATGTCCAAGTGTGCCAACTAAATGAAATGGAAATTGGAAATTATTAGCTTTAATCTGTGTAGACTAACCTGATTTATGCAAGCACCAATCCGGAGTCCATTACTGCCACCTTTGGTACACAGCTTGCTCGGCTGTGTATAACCAGCGAACATGAGATACTCGGCCTCAGATATAAAGTCATCAAAGCAGCTATGATTTTTTGGTCAAGTGAACCCGCTTGGTGCGAAATCGTTGAATCATATATATAATGAGAGACTTTTTCTCTCCATTTCTAAGCCATCCACCTCAGCATCCCTATTTTATCTAACGTGGCAGTTTTTTCTTTTCGCTTATTGCGTACACGTGTTCACATTTTTTCTTTCAAAATGGGCCTTAACAAAAATTTAGTCCCTAACAATTATCTGATATATCTCAGAAGCCCATACAGACCCCAGCACATACAGACCCCAGCACGCAGTGACCCTTCATCTTTTTCCCATGAGTTCTTCCTCATGCAACTGTAAAAGCCTTTCAAATACCAACGTTACCTTTAGTCACCTCTTCAATCCACTTTAATGGAATTGAATCCATATACATCACCGTTCCTTTCGTTTCCACCCCTTCAAATCGGTTTCTTAAATGCCCAAAACATATTCACCTATTCGAATCATATGAAATTTCAGATGCTTTCTATGACTTTAGGTAAAGTTTCAGATGAATTTCTATTATCTATCTTTTAATTTCGATATATATATTTGAAATCGATTTATAAGTTGTGTACTCAACTAATTTCATATGACTTTTCTTTGATTTATGTGTGGTATGGCGCTTGATGATTAAATCGAGCAGTTTTTTAATCAAGTACCACGGCAATAGAAGGCGAAGAACAGAAAACCGAGAAAACCGGGACGATGACATGGATCGATCTACTGACTACATGTTCATGTATTGGTGTGTACCATAACGAACACGTTGAAATCATAGCATTCGATCAGGGAAACATAAGGCTAAGAATCAAGTGGCCAATAATCTAAAAGGGACCATCCTCGACCTGAAACGTTTGATGGGAAGAAAGTAAGTGTTTAAATTCATAACTCAACGTGGTAGATCGGAGATTTCTGGCATGTATTAACTCAACTCTGCAACTAAATATCTCGAAAGTGTAAGAGGTAACAAATCCATTGCTCAACTTCACTTATCTTTCGAAACCAGATTCGGATCTTATTTCGATGAATCTTTTTCGTCGGAAGGATTTTTGTTCTCGATTTTGTATATGGCTTCCATGTCTATTTCATTTGATTTTCTGGATTTTAAATACAGATTCGATAATTTCTTATCTGATTAGGTCTTGACACCCACGAATTTGGGATTAGAACACCAGCAACCTCATGCTTCAGTTTCTCCATCATGGGACAATAGGTGACAAAAAAAAATACTGGTCATCTAACTTATGCATATTGATGAGTTCTCTAATGAGTCTGATTTTGGTTGTTGTTACAATGTTCCAAGTGGTGGACGGAGGAGCAGACGAAATGTATGTGTGCTTTCGATTTTGGAATAGTCTCTTCTTGATTATCTCTTTTCGTTTTCACTTACTCTATTTTTTATAACAGAGCCTCGACTCATGTGCTTCACTTGGGAGCTGAAGATCGAATGAAAATAGATAGAAGTCACTTCACCGAGGCCATTTAAGCTGAGGTATGAAACAGTTTGGTTTGGAACTTTGTATGTTACGAATCTCAATAGAGCAATACAAAGCGTAAAGAGAACGATTACAAAAGGTAAGTAACATTAATAAGAGAGACTTATATTTACTTCTTATGTAAATGTTTTTGACTATTTAAGGATTATTTCTGAATTCAGTTAGCAAAAGAAGAAGAGTTGAAGAGGCTGAGAAAATAATTAATTCCTAAAGCACAACCATTGCTTCATTGAGAAAGGGTTCGAGTGTTGTATAATAGATGGCAACGTGAAGATCAACGAAAGAACAAGACAGGTTTTAACTACTACGCTTAACACTGCTTTTGCATTTTAAGCAATATTCTGATGAATGCGAACTAATTACATCTCTTGTGAAACAGATCAATGAGTTCAATGATGAGAAGAGCAGCTTGAGAATCTTCCTTCTTAGTACTAGAGATGGAGGACTTGAAATCAATCTACTGCTGCCGATAATTGCATCCTCCACGACAGTGATTGGGTAATAATTCAAATTGAGAATTTGCCTCTTTTATCCAACTGTGCTCTCGATTTTTTCTCTTTAACTGTGTTTTCGATTATAGCACTACGCTTGCAACTGCTCAGTCAATAGAGGTAAAGTATTACCCTGATGGTCTCAAGGTCAACTAGAATGGCTGGTACGTGTGTCTTTCTTTGATCCAGGGAGCTCAGTAACAGAGACACCGATCTCATTGGTACAATTTTATCTAAATGCAAATGTGACCAAACAGATTAGCATTTGTCTTTTGTTTAGTTATGTTTGAGTTTGGATGTAATATTTTTTTTGTTTTTGTTTAGTTTTGTGTATTCTGGATGTCATATGTTTGTTCTTCCATTAATGAAATCTTTCATGTCAGGAGAATCAAGCTCTGGTTCTACCGATCATTGCATCAAAGTTGTACCGACAAACGGAGGCCGCTATATTCAATACAACGTTTACGGACAGCTCTTTGAACTTCCCAGAAAATATTTCCCTCCTATCCGTCCCAATGGTAGATGCGATTGCGGTATTTTCTGGTAAGTTCTTTTGCTTCTTATTTTGATCAAAGCCTTCATCTTTTGAATGCTCATTGGCTCTTAATTTTTGAGTTTCAGTGCTGCGATGAACTCGATGAATGGAGAGAATGTGGCGTTTCAGTGATCTTCAAGCCTTGGATTGATTCTTCAGGTCATAACCATCAAAGATATGGTAAGACCTCCGCAACGAGATATATTCAACGATGTCTAGATTGTCTATGAGTTAATGGACACTGATTATCAAACCTTAACCCATGATCAATGTCGCGTAAGTCTGATCTGATCTTATGGAACTGTGGAACTCTCTGATCTGATCTGATCTTGTGGAACTATGTGATATTCATTCAATTTAATTGACTAACTTTTACAGTTATTTGTGTACCAACTCTTTAAGAGGGCTGAAATACGTGCACTCGGCCAACATATTACATCGTGATCTAAGGCCAACCAATGTGCTACGTAACTCTAAACACGAGCTAAAGATTTGTGATTTGGGCTTCCAAGAACGATTTCAGACACAGACTTCTTATGCACATACACAGCTCCCTGATCTGGCAACAATTTTGTTTTGCTCTGTAATAGAGAGGAGAAAAGGGAAATCACAGTGTTCAACACAAAGATACAAACATTGCTTCGTCCAAAAACAAGTCAATACCGTTTTTTCTTTTGTTGTATATCTCTGGCAATAATAGAAGCTAAAAGAATAACGCTACCGCTTAGGCGCATACTTATTGACATTTTAAGAGGATAAGCTATTTTATTAAATTTGTCATGCAACACAAAGCAGACTATAAAAATAGTCGACAGCAAAAATAGTCGGATCCATCTTACTTTTCATTTTCTGGGCTTGAATCTATGACTCTTCGATATGGACTCAAAGCTTTTTGGTCTTTAACGCATTAACCAGGTCTGATGAATAACTAAATCCAGAGAAAAATTGAGGGAAAAACAACAAAAAATCGGACAATTAACTTGCACACTACAACTAAACTACAATAAGATGACAATACGGATACGAAATCAATACCAAATTCAAAGAAAACTAACCCCCGCGCGTGTGCGGGGGTGTCAACTTCTAGTGTGAGGTAATTGGCGGCGGAGGCTGGGATGGCGACCAATCGATTTGAAGCATCGAAGAACTTGAGATTGAAGGTAATTAGATGCAGGTTATTAGAGGAAGTCTTTGTGGAAATAGCGTGGAGGTTTTTTGGCATGGAGAAGCAAGAATTTATAGTACCACAGAGGGACTTACTTGAAACGGATGGAGGTGGAAGGTCGGGAATAATTGAATGGTGTATGTAGAGCTTCATGTCTCATTTAGAGCAATCGATGTGATTTTAATGACGTCGACGAATCTCTGTAAAGTTGTAACGGTGTAGTGGCTGCCGATCAGCATGTCAGGGACGAAGGCGAAAGGGCACGACACAGAGCAGAGAGAAGGGTTAGGTTTCAAAATTTTGTTAGTGAATATCTTGGCAAGGCCCGGTTTCATAGAAGATTTTCCTTGTGGGCTTGAAATTAATATACTTTAGTAATTCGTTTGGTTTAGTTGCAGGCCCATAAGTAGAGTGATTATAATACACGTGGCACCCTAATTGGAGAGAAGTTTCTCTAATTATATATAAGATTGTCTTAGTTCATAAAACAATATTTCTTAGAAATTTTGGGCTGTGAAGTATGGTTCTCAATGGCTGGTTGGTGAGGATGATTATCAAATAAGATTGGAAGCATGGTCGGAGTTTTCTTGCCGAGGTGACGACTGCTAAAGCGAGTTTTTTCCAGCATGAAGTATCAAGTCTCAGCGTCATCGAGGTTTTTGCTGATATAGAAGACCGGCTTTTGGTCGCCTCTATCCTCTCTATCGAAGACGCCGCTTACTGTTGGTTTACTATTGAAATGGTGGCTTGCCCAACTATTGAAATGGTGGCTTGGCACAACTATTGAAATGGTGGCTAAGTGGTTAAGATGGTTCACCTAACTCATCCAAAGGTTTCCTATAAATAGAGAGCGATTCTCATTGTTGTAAATCATCTCAAAACAAAAAAGAACAAGAAGAGAGAAAGAGAGAAGAAAAAAAGAGAGAGATATTTTTTCTTTGTAAGAAAATTTTGTATAATTTTCTTGAGTGTGTTCGGGTTTTGGGTGTGAGTTGAGAGAGTTGTAATTTCCCGGTTATTAATATAAAGATTTGTAGAAAGGTCCGGAGAAGTAGGCACGATTGGCCGAACTCCGTTAACAAATTGTGTGCATTTTCTTCGGTCCCATATTTCTAGTTTTTCGAGGAAATTAGAGTTTATTTCCTAACAACTGGTATCAGAGCACGGGGTTGTGGTAATCTCGGTTAAGTTTTTTGCGGGGTTACTTTTCACGTGAATAGTGTATTCGTGAATAGTAAAATTTCGTCGGTGACATCGGTTTGCAAAAATTAATCGGAAACGATGGGAAGCGAAGATGGTTCGGCGCACGGTATCGGTAAATTTGACGGTATAGATTTTGCATTTTGGAGAATGCAAATTGAAGATTATCTTTACGGAAGAAAGCTACATCAACCACTGAGCAAGAAGCCTGAGAAGATGTATTAGGATGAGTGGAATCTCCTTGACAGACAAGTTCTTGGTGTTATCAGGTTAACATTGTCGAAGAACGTCGCTCACAATGTTGCGAAGAAGAAGACCACGGAAGGGCTCATGAAAGTTCTTTAGGATATGTATGAGAAACCTTCATCAAATAATAAGGTATTTCTCATGAAGAAACTTTTTCATTTAAAGATGGAAGAAGGTGGCCATGTTGCAGCACACGTGAATGAATTCAACACGATTGCCAACCAGTTGTCATCCGCTGAAATCGAGTTTGAAGATGAAGTGCGGGCATTGATTTTGTTGGCATCTCTGCCAAATAGTTGGGAGCCAATGAGGGCAGCGGTTAGTAATTCTGTGGGAAATCATAAACTTACGTTTAATGATGTTCGAGATCGTATCCTTTCTGAAGAAGTTCGTAGGATCGACTCTGGTGAAGCTTCAACGAGCTCTGCTTTCAACTTGGAAAACAGAGGCAGGAGCCAAGACAGAAACAACCGGAACAATGGCAGAGCGAAGTCAAGAAATGGAAAAAGTCAGTCCAAATTCAAGCAGCCTGCTGAATGTTGGAACTGTGGAAAGACGGGCCACATAAGAAAGAATTGTTGGGCAATTTCAAAGAAGGATGGCAACAAGGGAGCCAGAGCCAATGCAGTCACAAATGAAATTGGTGATGCATTGGTAGTATCTGCTGATTATCCAAGAAAAGGTGAAGCTCATAATGCGGCTGTAAACACCATCGAAGCGTCGATCTCCTATGTTGATAGCCCGATCAAGTTTTGGGTTCTAGACTTTGGAGCATCATTTCACACGACACCACACCACAACATAATGAAGAACTATGTTGCTGGAAATTATGAAAAGGTATATCTAGCTGATGGTTTACCTTTGGACATAGTTGGTATTGGAGATATCAACTTGAAGATGTCAGATGGTCGTGTATGGAAGATCGCAAAGGTTCGACATGTGCCAAAGTTGGGGAACTCGGGGTACAGCCACACAGAAAGTTTGGAAAACACCTCTCCCTACACGAAACTTTGACCTCTTACTTCAGCTACACAAAATAGTTTATAAGATGTGTGACCACACAAATTCGATAATCATGTTTGTAACTACACAATCCGCTAATTTTGACGGATTTCGTTAACTCCGTCTCTAAACCGGATTTAATCGATGGAAAACCAATGATCCCCATTTAATTTTTGTATTAAATACGTTGGTTTGCAGATAACCAGATTTAACAGTTATTGTGACATTAACCAAACCTTTAACCAGATAAACCATAAATTAATTAAAAAATCCAATAACCCATCTTCCTAAATAAACCAAACCAGTCTTGAACTTACACACAGGAGCTTCTCTCGACCAAAATTCGCCAATCTCCCTCTTAACCCTAAAATCTCAATTGTCCCTCTGAAATTTGTTCGATTATGTGGATTTAGAGGCGATTCCGAACACAAATAAGATGAGGTAAGTTCGTTTTGCTTTGTTTGTGAATCAAAATTCAATGCCCATAAGTTCCATTGTCGGGGATTTTTCAAAAAAAATCAGTTTAGTAAGTCGCATGTTTCAATTGTGCTTTTACAGTGATCCTATTGAAGAGAGTGATTCAGCAGACTGCACATTTCGCACTCCTCCAGAGATTGAATCTGATAGTTCACCGAGCCTAGAATCTGTTGCTGGTGAAGAAGAATTTAACGATATATATCAGCTGGAGATAGAGGATGCTATTGCAGGATTCGAAAATGAGCCTCGGATTCGTCACAACGTCTGTCCAGACAGTGTTTGAAACACGATATGTTAAGACAAAGCTTTGAACATGTGAAATCGATGCTAATTGTCTGAGACGGTGTTATAAAACCGATGAGACAGTGCTAATTGTCTGAAACACAATATGTTGAGACCAAATACATACTGATACATAAAGTCAAATGCAACAATAAACACACAGAACCTAACCAAAGAGCTTAGAAAAGCCAACCATGATAACAAGTCCAACGATGACCACTACACACAATGCCTTCCAGATTACTCTCTTTGCATCCGATATTGATAATTCAATCCTCTCAGTCAATCTTCCTTCGACCTCAATTTCCATCTGTTCAAGCTTCTTTCTCTCAAACTCTAAACTCTCAACTATGTTTCGCTTCATCTCCAACAAATCTTCTTCAGGTGTCTTCGCTTTGAAATCACTTGAAACCTCATCAACCCACTTGAAGAAATGGTCATCATTCATCAACTGATACAAATCAGACAGACAAAAACATGAATCAAATTTTGTTGTCATGAAAAATCACACAAACAATCATCATCAACAATGGTATGATTAATGATAATACCCTGTTATCTGCAGCATATGAACAACGATAATACATTCGACCTGGGTTTCGATTACTCTTGGACTTGAGCTCGACAATTGAATGACCACACCAACAAATCTTCGGCGGTGGGAAGCTGCTGATTCTACCACGCACGTTTCCAGCTGAATGCGCCGACGAACCACCCGACTGACTTACTTGGATACTCGAATTGGACTTCATCTTATCTGCTTGCTCGATTTTGGTAATGAAACACAGATGGTCGAGATTCAGGGGAATTGGGAATTTAGGGTTCTACAGAGGGAGGAGAAGAGGATCGGGTCTATTAATGGATGTGATTTGGTCCGGTTATGGTTAAGGTCCGGTTTGATTTGGTGGGTTTGATTTGAATAATTGAAACCACTTAAATTTTGGTTACGGCTGAAATTTGTATTTAATACCAAAATTAAATAGGGATCATTGGTTTTCCATCGATTTAAATCCGGTTTAGAGACGAGTTAATGAAATCCGTCAAAATTAGCGGATTGTGTAGTTACAAACATGATTATCGAATTTGTGTGGTCACACATCTTATAAACTATTTTGTGTAGCTGAAGTAAGAGGTCAAAGTTTCGTGTAGGGAGAGGTGTTTTCCAAACTTTATGTGTGGATGTACCCCGAGTTCCCGCCAAAGTTGATGAGAAATCTTATCTCAGTAGGTCAACTTGATGATGCGGGGCACAATGTCAATTTTGGTGGTGGATCATGGAGTGTAAAGAAAGGTTCCATGGTGGTTGCCAGAGGTCATAAAAGAGGCACTCTTTATATGACGATGAGTCATGAAGATACAATTGCGGTTGTGGAGAATGCCAAACAGACTAAGTTTGGGATTGTAGGTTGGGGCACATGAGTGAGAAAGGATTGAAACTTTTGGCGGCAAATGGCGTGCTTCCAGATCTGAAGACGGTGGATCATCAGATGTGTGAAAGTTGTATCCTTGGAAAGCAGAAACGGGTTAGTTTCTCAAAAGATGGAAGAGAGCCCAAACCTGAGAAGTTGGAGTTGGTGCACACTGATGTGTGGGGACCCGATCCTGTTGCATCGCTGGGAGGTTCATATTACTATGTGACCTTTATTGATGACTCCACAAGGAAAGTGTGGGTTTACTTCATGAAGAACAAGCATGAAGTGTTTTCGGTTTTCAAAAGATGGAAAGCCATGGTTGAGATTGAGACGAATCTCAAGTTGAAGTGCCTAAGGTCTTATCATGGCGGAGAGTACATCAGCGAGGAGTTTAAAAGATATTGCGCTGATAATGGGATCAAGATGGTGAAGACTATTCCTGGAACGCCTCAACAGAATGGAGTAGCCGAAAGGATTAACAGAACCTTGAATGAGCGTGCAAGGAGAATGAGACTGCACTGCGGATTGCCTAAGACGTTTTGGGCAGATGCAATCAATACTGCGACCTTCTTAATAAACAAAGGACCGTCTGTTCCGTTGGGATTCAAGATCCCTGAAGAAGTGTGGAGCGGAAAGAAAGTAAACCTTTCTTATCTTAAAATATTTGGTTGCTTACCTTATGTCCACATTGATGATGCTGCAAGAAGTAAACTTGATGCAAAATCGAAGAAGTATTTCTTCATTGGTTATGGTGACACAGAGTTCGGTTATCGGTTTTGGGATGATGAAAATCGGAAGATCATCCGCAGCAAGAATGTTGTGTTCAACGAAGGAGCGTTGTACAAGGATAAGCTAAAAGAAAGCTCGGGAAAGATGGAGCCCAAAGCTGTTGATTTGGGAGAGATCCTGGCACCAGAGTTGCAGCAGGATACAACAACAACAGAAGAGCAAAATTCTCAAGAAGAGAATAGTGAGGCAGATGAGAATGAAGATTCTGTAGTGATCCCACGTACGCCAGTCACAGAGTTGCAACGGTCAAATAAAACCATCAAGAAACCTGTAAGATTTTATCCATCACTCAACTATATTCTGCTCACGGATAGAGGCGAGCATGAATGCTATGAAGAGGTAATGCAACCAGATGAATCGATTCAGTGGGAGCTTGCAATGAACGATGAGATGAACTCGTTGATGTCCAATCACACGTGGAAGTTACGTGATTTACCTAAGAAGAAAATAGCATTACAAAACCTGAAGGTGAAACTCACGGAAGAGTTTGCGATGAACGACCTAGGAGAAGCAAGACAAATTCTTGGGATAAGAATTATTAGAATCAAGGAAGGTCTTAAGTTATCACAAGAGGAGTATGTGAAGAAAGTTCTCAAGAGGTTTAATATGGATGACGTGAAGCCAGTTAGTACTCCCCTGGCAAGTCATTTTCGGTTATCCAAAGATCAGTCTCAGGTGACTGAAGACGAGATGGCATATATGGATAAAGTTCCATAGGCTTCTGTTGTTGGCAGCCTGATGTATGCGATGGTATGTACAAGGCCAGACATTGCACATGCAGTGGGAGTCGTTAGCAGGTTTATGAGCAATCCTGGAAAGGAACATTGGGAAGCTGTTAAGTGGATTTTAAGGTATCTGAAGGGAAATACAAATTTATCGCTATGTTTCAAGAAGTCATATATCGGATTGCAGGGATATGTTGATTCTGACATTGGAGGTGACATTGACAGTACAAAGAGTACATCCGGGTATGTTTAAACTTTTGGTGGTACTGCAATTTGTTGGGTTTCAAAGTTGCAGAAGATTGTAGCTCTATCAAGCTGTGAAGCGGAGTATGTTGCGGTGGCAGAGGCAACAAAGGAGATGATGTGGTTACAATCATTTCTAGAAGAGCTAGGCCATGACCAAGAGAAAAGTGTATTGTATTGTGACAGTAAAAGTGCCATTGACTTGGCAAAGAATCCAGTTTACCATGCTCGGATGAAGCACATACACCGTCGATATCATTTCATCAGATCTGCTTTAGAAGATGAAGTGTTGGTGCTTGAGAAGATCCCAGGAAGTAAAAATCCGGCAGACATGTTAACAAAGGTCGTGCCGTATGATAAGCTGAGGTTATGTGTAACCTGGGTTGGCTTGTTAGAGTAACAAGCACGGAAGACCTGCTACAGTGATCAAGGTGTGAAGACAGATTGAAATCAGTCTTCAAGTGAGAGATTGTTGGCTTACTATTGAAATGGTGGCTTGCCCAACAATTCAAATGGTGGCTTTCCCAACTATTGAAATGGTGGCTTGGCACAACTATTGAAATGGTGGCTAAGTGGTTAAGATGGTTCACCTAACTCACCCAAAGGTTTCCTATAAATAGAGAGTGATTCTCATTGTTGTAAATCATCCCAAAACAAAGAAGAACAAGAAGAGAGAAAGAGAGAAGAAAAAAAGAGAGAGATATTTTTTCTTTGTTAGAAAATTTTGTATAATTTTCTTGAGTGTGTTCGGGTTTTGGGTGTGAGTTGAGAGAGTTGTAATTTTCCGGTGATTAATATAAAGATCTATAGCAGGTCCGGAGACGTAGGCACGATTGGCCGAACTCCGTTAACAAATTATGTGCATTTTCTTCGGTCCCATATTTCTAATTTTTCGAGAAAATTCGAGTTTATTTCCTAACACTTACAGCCGAACTTGACACCAATATGTAGAGGTATAGAGTTTCCCATTCTTTTGGTTTGGCTAGGACGGGAGGCGTTGATAAATACTCCTTTAGCTGTTGAAAGACGTCCTCGCATTTAGTGTCCCATTCGAATTGCTTGTTCCCTCGAAAAAGTTGGTAAAAAGGCAAGCACCTGTCCGTTGACTTGGAGACTAATCGGCTTAAGGCGGCGATTTTTCCTGTCAGTTTTGAACCTCGCGCGTATTTCTTGGTGGCGGGAGTCCGGTGAGTTCTGCGATCTTTTTTGGGTTTGCTTATATTCCTCTTTTGGTGACTACATACCCGAGGAATTCTCCCGAAGTGACGCTGAATGTGCACTTGGCTGGGCTGAGCTTCATTTCGTACTTGTTCATACTGTCGAAGCATGTGGTGAGGTGAGCGATGTGGTCATCGCCTGATGTTGTTTTACCAGCATGTCGTCTATATACACTTCCATTGTTTGCCCGAGTTGATTGGCCAACATTTTATTGACGACTCTGATATGTTTCTCTGGCGTTTTTAAGGCCGAAAGGCATAACCTTGTAGCAGTACGTTCACCGGTCGGTAATAAATGACGTTTTTCACGGTCGTCAGGATGCATCATTATTTGGTTGTAGCCGGAAAAAGCGTCCATGAATGATAGGAGTTCGTTGCCTACTTTGGCTTTAACGAGTCTGTCGATGTGAGGCAATGGGAAACTATCCTTCGGGAAGGCTTTGTTGAGGTCGGTGAAGTCGACGCACACTCGCCACTTTACGTTCTTCTTTTTGACACCATCGGATTTGCGAGCCAGTCTGGGTACTTTACCTCAGTTATCGAGCATGTCTTGTATAACCTTTCTACTTCGTTATTGACTGCTTTGGAGCGTTCCGGCCAGAGTTTCCTTCTTTTCTGCTTGATGGTTTTGAATACTGGGTCGACGTGGAGTTCGTGGCAGGTTACCGTAGGGTTGATACCTGTCATGTCGCTGGTCGACCAGGCGAAGGTCGAAGCATTCCGACGAAGGAACTCTATGAGTCGGTCCTTCAGGTATTTCCTTAGTTCCGCGCCTATTCCTACACACCGCTCTGGATCGCTGATATCGATGTTGACTTGTTCGATCGCATCACGGCTAGGCCCTTCCTGCGGTTGTAACTCTATTTTTGGTTTGGAGACCAAACATGCCCAAAATTTCCATCGCAGCTTATACGCGACGAGGAAGCAAGTACTTGAAACTTCTTGGCTTCCCCGGATTGTGAATGTTCCTTCTGTAGTTGGGAATTTGACGCACTAGTAGTAAGTCGACGGAGTCGCCTTCATAGCATAGATCCATGGTGTTCCTAAATGGCGTTGTAGATTGCTGGTCGGTCGACGATCACAAATTTGATTATCACCATTGTTCTTCCGACGCAGACTGGTAGTTTGTTCGTCCTGATGGTTGTGATCATTCCTCCGGTGAAGTCAGTCAGGGGCTTTCCGAATGTTTTATCTCGTAATCGTACAAATTCTTTGTAGGGTTTCTTCGTATATGAAGCCGACCGTGATTCCGGTGTCGATCAAAAATCTTCGGTATGTGATCACTGATCCAGTTTCATGATTATCAATACTCAAAGCCTATTTGTAATAGCTGCTCTTGCTCATTCTTGATTGTCGATGCTCAATTTCAATTCGCGATTCCTTTATTTTTCATTTAGATTTTAGTTGCTGAGTTCTCAGTTCCTTGCTCTATTTCAAATTGCGATTTAGACTGTTATCTGCTGAATTTCCAGTTCCCTGCTCTTGCTGGTTCCTGATTATCGATATCTTCGTTTAGTAGCTGAGTTTCCCGTTCCTTGTTAATTCATGATTATCTTTGTAGATGTTCAATTTCATTTCGCGATTTAGATTGTTAGCTGCTGATTCGTTTTTATCTAATCATTGTGATTTAGGGAAAAGAAAAATGAGCAACAAAGAGGAAGTATCGATGATGAAATAAAAATACAACTCCAAAGAGCCAAACGAGATGCCCAACTGAGGTTAATGGAGAAGGCGGCTAATAAGAAGCAAAGTGAGATGAGTAAGACGTTCTCCCACTGTCTAGAGAACTTCTTTACATTTAAAGGCCGGTCTAGAGCATAAGCGAGGTAAGTCATCGATTAGGTTATCCAATTCCAAGGAGCATTTAAAAAAAAAAACAATTCATTAATATATATATTTAAACAAAATTTACAAGAGCATTTTAAAAATATTATTCATATTATAAATTTTTAAAATTATTCATTAAGTATATTATCAAATAATTAATATTTATTAATAAAAGTTTTTTTTAGTTTAAGTTGAATCTATCATATATTAGATATCTATAAGGAAATCTTTAACTCACCTCTATTTTTACCTAAAAACTCTATTTTATAGTAAAATCTTCTCCAAATTTTGTACAAAAATGTATTAATATTAAAATTAAATTAGAATCTTAAAGATAATATTCATTTTTAGAAGGAAAATAGAGTAATACATTGGAGAGAAACTCATATCTATTATAGAGTTCTTTTACTTTAGAAAAATCAGATGAATACATTGTAGATGATATAAAAGCGAAAAGCGACATGAAATCTATTATTAAGTTACAAAAAGACTTCATAGTGAAAACTTGTGTATGGATTAAAAATATTTAGAAAATCAATACTAAATGAAATTTTTTTAAATGGATGATTGTTATCATAACTTATAAATTGATTATCGTATATTATTGATCATTCCAATATCAGTTGCGATGTTTAGTAAAAAATTTCGAAGTTGAAACTGATAAAGAATTATTTGCAGTCTACCATGTCACATGAATAATTGAATGATATTGTTTTGTTATCGGTTGAGACATATATGGTGAAAACCCAACTACTTGAGTTTAATGAACGGTTTTGCCGATAAAAGTGTCGAGAACGCCATATTTCAACAATATATTCTTTTTTCTTGTTATAAAACCGTTTCTAGTTTTGTATTGTTTTTTGAAATTTTAATCTTACTTTTAGTATTATTTGTTATTTTTAGACAAACTTTATAAAAAGACATATTTTCTAGATTTTGTAGGACATTCAAAAATGTTAGACCGACAAGGAATTGAGAGAAAGGCATTTAAAGATTGCATTTGGAAAGCCAAGCGATGAAAACGTTAATGGTGTCTTGTATGTGGGAGCATATCTTCGTTACTCTGCTGAGTGTGAAAGAACAAGGATGAAGGGAATATTGCATTAGCTAAACTTTGTTATTCTCTTAATCTGTCTCTCTCTCTCTACAAGTAATGTTCCATGTCCTTTTGTGCAGGATCAGAAGAAGTAGACTCAACAAGTGCACCATGATAAGATCATAACTCCAAACTCACTGAATCTTATCAATGAGTAACAAGATGCTCAACAGTATTTCTCACGATCTCATATCGATCAGAGACGAATGTCTCATGATGACTCTTCTAACAACATACAAGATCAAGCATAAGGTTCTTGACTCTCCACTTCTCTTATTTATACTTCTCGAGACCTTTAACAGAAAATACTCTTCCACGCTAATATACAGGTGGCACATGAACACTACTCCTAGTACATATCAATACCCCCCTTTTGAAGACAGCTTGTCCCCAAGCTGGGAATCGCCAATCAGCTCCACTTTGTAAGCAACTTCAGTTTGCATCAATTCCGAAAGCTGAAGTGTTGTAGTGCTTGAGACTCCCACGATGCCATGTTGAAGAAGATTTTTCTGCCCACACCAGAAGTTGAGAGAAGAAACTGAACATGCCTTCTTGTTGCTCTGTAGTAATTTCTTCTTGATATAAACCAATAAAATGACTCCTTTGGAATCTGAGTCAATACAGACAACTTGGAGTGTCTGCTTCAACAACAAAACTTATTCTTCCTATTTCATTAGAAAATCTGCATTCACATAATCGCAGACACCAGAACTCTCTTGCATAATTGCAAGAACTGACTCTTGTTGTACAAACACTTCATCCTGCAAATCCAGAGACAATTTATAAATTTCTGTCACATTTGGTGAATCCACATGTTGCACCAAATCTTGCTCATGACCATTTCCCTTTTCACACTTTCTGCCTCATGAGTCAATTATGTGTCAATTAGATCTGATATACAATGTGATATTGCCTCTTGAATCATCTCCGGAGTTGATACATGTTTCAGTAACACTTCTAGAAAAGAACACCTCAAAGCTGCTACTGTAGCAATCTCATGAACTGGTTCCTTATCAACAGAGCCTACAAATATGTCCAACAAGCGGTCTGTGAACTGTGACCAATCAGAGAATGGTGCTTTCTCCATCTCTTCGCTGACCAGTGCCTAACCGATTCATTCAAACCCAATGACACACATTCCAACTTCTCCATGTCAGTGTATTGACCAAAACTGAAGAACCTCTCCACTCTGCATATCCAATCAAAAGGAAAACGACCAGAGAATACATGCATCTTGTTTTTGTTCAATATTCTCTCTTGATTTGCTAATACATAATGAATTCCTCGATAGCCTAACTCTGTATCCGATTGTTCCAGTACTGAGTGACGATATGGTACATGAGTTGGAATATCAGATGTCGATGATACACTTTTGCTTTTTGACGAATCCGCGAACGAATTCGCTTCACGACGAGATAGCGTACTACTGATCATCAACAATTGTCTCTCCAAGGTCTCGATCTTTTGGTTCACCTCCGTATTTGAGTTCGCGATAAACGTCCCCAGTGAACTGAGTCGCTCCGTCGACTCGCGATTCGATTTAGCCAGTTTATCGCAACCGATCCTGATAAACTCGACGTCTTCGCTCAATTGAACCACCGTCTCCTCCGATTGTCGCTTTAGTTGTCCTGATTCCACCATCTTGGACGATTTCGAGCTCGTTCTTCTTGTATCTTGATTTCTCGTCGATTGAAGTTGCTCACCGCACCAATTTAATAAGATCGCAAGTCCAAACTCACTGAATCTTATCAATAAACGAGTAACAAGATGCTCAACAGTATTTCTCACGATCTCATATCGATTAGAGACGAAGGTCTCATGACGACTCTTCTAACAACATACAAGATCAAGCATAAGGTTCTTGACTCTCCACTTCTCCTACTTACACTTCTCGAGACCTATAAAAGAAAATACTCTTCCACGCTCATATGCAGGTGCCACGCCAAACCTATCACACCACCGGATTTTATAATCTTGTATGACCTAAACATTGCTAATCCTCTTAATTTCTTTATGTCTCTCTCTGCAACAATTTTTCTATTCCAAGAAGATGTATCTTTCCTTATGTGTTAAAAAATCTTCCATGAAAAAAGTGTGTGTTTCTCATCAAGAGATTCTTCTGGATTCTTCAGAGATAGCCCATGTCGCTCTGCTTTCTTTTCCTCAGGTCTGTCCTTCTTCCTCAGCTCACAGTACTGCAAAGACAATTGAGCTAACACAAGAGTCTCTTCTTCAGACTAGTCTGATATTTTTGGATCCAAAACTTGTCTGGTTTCTGTTTCTCAATTGCTTTTTTCTACTCTCTGGCTTAACCTCATTGATGTGATGGGTACAAGTCTGTCAGACTTCACTCGCGTTGAAATATGAAGGTGGATCTCCATTTAATGCAGGAGATGACCTGCGAAGGATTGCAAGAGCCCATGATTACTTACTATGAAGCAAAAGAGGGCGTGTGTTGTTTTGAAGGCTGAGGAGAGTGCTGGGGACGCCTCGCTGACCTGCTTGTTAAGAGCTTCCCTTTAGACACGATAATACATAGGACTCTGAACTTACACAAAATCAAAATCACGAAGCAAATAAATGATTATACTATAGAAAGAAGACAAGATAATCTTAAGTCAAAATAAAAGACCCTCTTCGTGTATGTAAATTAGTGTCTACCTCCTAAGTCCTAACAATACATGGAGATTAGATAAATTAAAACTACAAAGGCTGCAACAGGTGGGACTCATGTATAGATATGCTCAAAATGATTAGGAGCAAACCTTGCAAACTATCTTGCTGCAGAAACCGACAAGGTGACCCTTCATCAGATTTCTTCATCGGTTGCAGGAACTAGTCTCCCATCTCTTGTAATCTAATGCATTCACATGACATATTAAACCTCAAAGCAAAAACTTGTAATAATAGCAATAGTCATATTTCTCAAAACAAGATTTGTAACAGCAGGATTTCCGATTGGATTTGTTGAAAAAAGTGATGCAACTTCGTAGGTAATACTTTCTTGAAACATCTCTCCATAGTTCCCATGGACAAATCAACCAAATGCAACTTCGTACAAACTCAAATATCACAAACATCAAAGGTATCTCTTTTCGCTTAATTCATCTCTTCCAAGCTTTGAACGTCAGCTTGCTTTTTCACACATGATGCATAATTAATTTCTGCAATGTCTTGATGATAACATGCTAACAAATTCTCCTAATTAATAATCTCCTTCGATGGATTTAAATACACATTTCACCCAACTTTTTTTTTTGTACGAATGTTAAGCATAAGTAGGGATGTTAATATGGGCATTAATTTCGCGGGTCTAAAGGGGTCCTTTGTTAAAATTAAAATCAATTTAGCCATATTTATGAATTTAAATTATATGAGTTCAAAAGGGTTTATCCAATTAGACTATTTTATTAAAAAAGTTTTCATAATATTTAACCCGGTATCCTATTAGACCCTTTTATATTTTTTTTTTGTCTTTTCTATACACTTTAAATGACGTAGGAAAATTCCGGTCATCAACCGGTGAATGTCTTCCTCTAGTAAGCAGTTTCCGCTGAAAAAGGCGATCTCGTAACGAACAACAACAAAACCCAGTTCTCACGTGTTCCTTCTCCGGCCGGCGTCGCTCCGGCACCGGCTGTTCCCCTTTCTTCATTCTGTTTGTACAGTATATTACTAAAATAAGTTTCCACCAGATCTGGTAAAACTATTGATTTTTTTGGGATGAAATTCTCTTTCAATCAGATGTGGATTACGTCTCTTTTTTTGATGATCGTCAGTGAGTACATGCGGCTGTTACAGATAGTGGCGGTGGAATTCCAAAATCAGAAAAGGAACGATGTACATATCACATCTGGTAATTCACTTGATTCATACCATCTCCAATATTGGTGTTTCTTTGTATAGATTCCATGGGACTGTGATCTCTTTCCCTGTAGAAGGCTTATTTCCGGCGTGTTTAATTATTGTCGGTGGAAATTTCGGTCATCAACCGGTAAATGTCTTCCTACCCGTTGGTATGGAAGTATCATTTGGATTTTTGATCCCAAAATTATTGGAGCATCAACTGGAAAAAACATGATTTCCAAAGATGGAGCATGGTTTTCAAAGGAAAATGGAGGGTTGTTGCCAAAAGCATCAAGTATATTGATTGCAACGAAGCCACAAGATTCAGATTCAGATTCAACAACATTAAAATTCACATTTTGAGTTAGAGTAATGCCATGGGCATTTTGGAGTTTCAGCAGGAAGCTGATAGCCAATAAAAAGTTTGTGAAAGGGGACATATCAGAAATTTTTTGTTAGCCTATAAAACTTCCATATGGAAAGCATGGTTACTCTCCACTCTTTCATCGAAATTGTATCAATTTTCTATATTTGGTTTAAAGGTTGTATTACGATTGGATCTGTATCTTGTAAACATTTTATGATATCAATATATTTGATTTGTGGAAAAAAAAAGTGAGGTAGCTTAGAGTTAGGTCTGGATCTTATTTTCCCTCGACAAAAACAGAGAAATTAGTTCATCTTCATCTATCCTGAAATCCGTTCGAGTCTCGATCTCGCGATTTGGTATCAATCTTGTCTAAATATCATTTTCCTTGATGGGTTTTCCGTTTGTTGCGATTTCTGTGTTTAATCAGAGTAAGATGCATCGATTTCATGATCAACAGGGGCTAATTTCAACGGGCTCACGATCTTAACTCTGAACTCTCTCTGATTCTGCCCAAATCTCTTCTATAGTTCTCTGTTCCCATGAAACGTATATAGGTGTCTCAATAAATTCTGGTCAAGACGAAATGACGGACCCAATTTCAACAATTTTTTTTATTTATTGTAATTGGTTACGGAAACAAAGACGAAATGAAATGAGGATCATCTTATTATTATCCAAAAAAAGGAAGATGAAACAAAAGATTCAATTATTCTTAGTCAATGATTTGGTTTCCCCGCACTTTTGACCATCATCAAGCATCTTCTCCACTGGCTTCAAAACCTCCTTCTTGGTGACATCTCTTGGCTTCAACAAGCTTGGGGATCCATCTTCCTCTCTTTCGCTTGATAAACGTGAATACCAGTGGCGGAGCCAGAACTTTTTTTCAGTGGGGGCAAAAACGATATTAAAAAAACTAAAGTAAATAAATTGGCAAAAAAGCTTACAAATGCATTACTCACTCATAGTTTACGGTTTTCACAATCTTCATTTTTTAAAAACATTTTTTGACAATTACAATAGAAACAAGCAAAGTCAAAACTAGTTTCAAAAGCATATAAACTAGAAGATGCAAAAATGTTTCCCAGTTTCTACCATTGCCTGGGCTATATCTCCAAACTCATTAAACTTTTCATTTTCTAGTATATTGATGTAAATATCAAGTTGTTACTTGAGAGATTAGCAATCAATCATACAGATCAAACCAACGAAAATTAAATCATCTAAGTGTATTTATCGTTTGAAACTTTGACTAGAAATTGATAAAATCTTTTACTCAAATACTTGCGTCTTATCTTGTCTAGAAGGATATTCTAATATTATTTTTTTGGCTCACTAAGACAAGTCATCTAAATCAATGTGTTATTTTGTTTTCAGAAATTGACCCATAGGTTATCTAGTGAATAAAAATAAATCAATTTATTTCAGATCACAAAACTAAAAATTTAAAGAATAAAATAAAAAACAATTAAGAATAATGAATATTAAACTTACAAGTTATTTTTCCTTTACTCGTCGAGAAGGAACATAGTAGAAGAAAAAGAGTTATGATGTTTTTTAATAGTGTGATTATGCTAGGCAAAGAATTAGGAAATTTTTGATATATTTTGGCTTTTTTGGACCTTAATTGTGATTATTCCAAAAAAAAAAGGGTAAGAAAATAGGACACTTAATATATTTTGCATTAAATATGGATCACGTGAATTTTAAGCCCACTAACAGAACAAATTAGACATTTTGGTGTTGTAATATTCTATTTTAGTGGGGTCAAAAAAAAATTTTATGTGGGGTCAGGCTAATATGTATTAAGTACTTAGCAAACAAATTTTAAAATTATGTGGGGTCAGCTGACCCCGGTCCCGTGGCTGTACCTCCGCCCCTGGTGAATACTCCTTTCAAAATTTAAGAATGACGTCCGCAACCCACAAGCAACTCTTTTGCAATCGGGAAGGATAACTGGTAAGGAAGAAGATGGGCTTCGTTTATGTTTAATGGGCTGTTGATTTATTATGTTTTAAGCCTGTTATGAGTTTGTATTTAACTAACTTTTCAGTGAAGAAAAACATCTATTGAAAAGATCAACAATAGTGAAAAACACTCCGTTGACAAAAAAAAAAAAACACTCCTCTTTTTATTTTATTTTATTGGTCTGGAGAAAACACTCTTCAAAAATCGAGGAAAGCCATTAAAAAGGAACAACTCACGTCTCTAAGACGACAACAGTTACGATTTGTTCACAAACCTAGTCTCATCTCCGTTCACGTCTCGTCTCCGGCCGGCGCTGGCTTCTCCGGCGTCGGTCGGCATTCTTCATCCCTTTTATTTTACCTAGTATATCCTATAAGTTTTTAGATTTCACTCATGAAATCTAGTGTTCCTCATTTTCAGACCTTTCAATTCATAACAATGGTGATATTGGGTTTGTGGTTTTCATTTCTCTGCCCAATTTCATTTCTGGCAACAAACCCAACAAACATGATGATTGAAATTTCATCACTATTTCTATCCAATGAAGAGAAAGGAGGATTATGGCTGTCCCGATCTCAAAACTTGTATCGTGTCCGTGGTGTCTATGTTTCTCTTCACACACCGGTTCATTGTCCCAGTGATTACGCCGACAATATTACGGCATTGATTGTTGAGTGCTTGTCAAAATTAACATGCATTGTTAGTTTTGTGATTTTCTTCGGGTGTCATTGTCTCGTGGCGTCTCGAAGTTTGAAACAAATCTTTTTGGATTTGATGCGTAAACAAAGGCCGGCACGAAAACCACCATAGAATTATTTGACTGGAGAGGGGATAAGTACATATGGAATCACTCTGATTTCAATTAATAAGGAGGTATCTATTCGAACTCATATTTCATTACAGTTTATTTGGGTTCGGAATATGGATATTTCACAAGGCATGACGAAGATAAGTATATTGATTGGAAGAAGGAAACAAGGTTCACATACATCCTCGACAACATTTTATATTATTTATTTTGTTAAAGTATGTAGAATGCATTTTGGAGTTTCATCGAGGAGATGATAGCCAATCAAGAATATATGAAGAAGGGACATAACAGATCTAATCTATTAGCCTATAAGACTTCTGAAAGGAAAGCATGGTGACTCTCCACTTCTTCATCGAACATGTTTCAGTTTCCTTTATTTGTTTAAACGGTTGTAAAGAAAATGATTGTGTACCTTGTAAACTTTTAAAATTTCAATATATTTGATTTGTCGGAAAAAAAGAAGATCAACAATAAAAAAATATTTCTATTTTTCTCTAATTCTTCTGTCTCATCTCTTTTCCTTCCTCATTCTTCCCCTTCTTCTGATATTCTCTCCATTTCTGTCACTCAAAATATAAGCTCATTTCTGAGTCTTATCAATGGTATCAGAGCACATCGATTCTCTTGACGTGAATATGGTGGGTTTGAAATCGATTGAGTTTGTTCCTTGTGGATCTGCAGTTCCATCCATATTAAATGGGAAATCGGGACTCGATTGCAAGATAGCGCCACAAGGGTTTGAGCTCTTCTCGATCTAGATACCCTAAAAAACTATTGGGAAGATGTTATCATAAAGTTAGGAAGAAAGAAATGGATATCTCTGTTAGGTTGGGTTTTGAAGCTTCTACGATTTTATCTAAAAGGTGGTTAGGTGTGAACAAAATTGGAATGAAAAGACGTTTTTCTTGCGGTAAGCGATACAACGTGATTTAACACAAGTGTGTAAGATCTATGGCATGTTATGTGATTTCCCAGATTTTGGAGACTGCCAAGAGGACGTGCGGAAACGTACTCTCCTAGTCACAGTGAGTCAACTCCATTATCCAGTTACTGATGATGTGTTGTTTCGAGTTTTCTTCCCCTACAGGATTGTGGAGAAGTTCGTCACTGTCCAAGATTCTGTGGGTTATCTAGCTTTGGTACAGTATCAAGCACAATGGTGCGTTGTCACAGCTAGAGCTGCTCTTCAAGGTTCACATATACGACAGATATTTACAATTGGAAATCCAGTTCTCAAACCGTTTTTGGGTCCATAAAGAGCGCAAGAAGTTCCGACCGAGGAGAAGGAACGTTGACTCGGATGTAAGGCGTGGGTCTATGCTCTTTGATTTTTGGTTGCACTCACTGGAAATTGATATACTGAAAACAGAAGCAGTAGGTGTGTACCAGGGAACAATAACAGTACATAAAGTGGAAGGACGTTTACCTTCTCCGCTAAAGGAGATTCGTACTGAGGAGGAAAACTGAGAAACTCGCAGTGCTGCAAGAAAGAATGAGAATGCTGGTTGGATAGCTTTGAGAATTATTGTGGTGGAACTAAAGTGATAAGGGAAATCACTAGTAACAAAGTCAGCAAGATGCAGGACAAAGACATAGCAATGGTGCAAAGGGACGAGCCAGGGCTGAGAAAGGTATGCATATTGAACTCTTTTGGTCGCAACCGAGTGTGGAAACCCGGGGCTGGACTGATTGGAACAAACAAGAGCGGTAATTGGGATAGAGTGGTGAAAACAACAATTAGATGAGGTCGGATTATAGGCTGAGAAATGAGACTTTTTCCCAAGAGAAAAGATATGGAGATGATGGGGTTACACGGGAGAAGATGATTCATAGAGTATCAACTAAGATATCGTGGATAAAGCATCAGAATATCATCTCAATTCGCTTAATTGACAGTCATGGCTTCAAATCGATAGAGTTATCTTCCTATGTTTTGTCAACAACTACACTTAGGGGCTTTGCACTTGAAAAAAGCCCTCTATCCCAGCGGCATGGTGTTTGCAATTCTGTCTTTATGATTTGCAATATATTCTGACCGGGGAGAGTGTTGTAGAGATTTTGACTCAGGTTAAAATATCTCAAGTGACAACGATGACAGATGAAGCTTTATTTTCCTTATACTCTGCTTTATGTCGTTATTTTTTGGAGTTCGAGAGTTACCGGATATGTATCTATGATGGGTTGATTAGCATCGGGAAAGGTCGGTATCCATTTCAAACTTGATGTTTCAGTGGCAAGACTCAAGTCCACTGGTAGTGACCAGTATCTTGTTTTGCGCAATTAGGATAAACATGTTGGATACATAAATGTGACTGTGTTTTCTATGACACACAATCATAACTTTCGGTGGAAGCAAGTTGATTGCCGAGAAGTTAACGGTGATGAACCTGAGAAATTTCAGACTCATTTCAGTGAGTATGTGCAGAAAGGCTTTGAAGCAGATGAGATGGAGGCATTGAACAAGAAGGATCTTGTGGCGTTTAGTGCTGACTCACTAGTTTAAAAGCCAATGAAGCAATATTTAAAGAAGCATAAGAAGTTCCACAGGACCTGGAAATCCAAGTACAAAGATAAGAATCAAGTTATCGCTTGGGTAATGAGCAAAGGAGCTGTAACGCATGAGCTGATGAAAGTTAAATATTAAGATCTATGGGCTTCCAACCTAAAACCAATTGGTGATAAGTGGAGTGACACATATCCCTTATATATTGTTAATGATCCCTTCCAATTACCGATGTGGGACTTATGTCTCTAATACGCCCCCTCGAGATAATGGCTCTTTGACCATTAATCTCGGAATGTTAGGGCTTGGATCGACGACACCAATTTTGGGCCTGGCTTGTCGATGGGTGGACCAACTTTGGGTCGGATCGGGTTGGACTGCATGGATCGGGCTCTGATACCGTATTAAGGTATATGGGCTTCCAACCTAAAACCAATTGGTGATAAGTGGAGTGGCCCATATCCCTTATATATTGTTAATGATCCCTTCCAATTACCGATGTGGGACTTATGTCCCTAATATTAAACAACTTCAAAGTGATGAAGGATCCTAGGTGAGTGACTATGTTCAGCCTAGAAACAATATAATTGAGTTTGTTCTTGCTGCTTCTTGGACATCTGCAACCGAGTCTAGATGACCCTGCTCTGGATGCTGAAGGTGAAATTCACCAGCAGGTTCCCAATTCCAGGCAAAATCTGATGACAACTCTGAGAAACATAAGGAGACTTTAATTATCTCAGTGAGAGATTTAAATAATAAGTTGGAGAAGGAATGGGATGGTACGGTTACGAGCATGGCACTGTGGCAGATCACCGTCAGAGCTAGCACTATGGAATGTGAAATTGCTAGTAATCTCATTCCCGGTAATGGAAAGTTTTACAAGGTGTCATCTGTTTTTGATCTAAATGCAAGATTTGTATATTCAGGGGATCCAAGCGGATTATGTCGTGGTGTCTTTCTGGTTGTTGATGTGAGTAAGAAGACTAGAAGAGAAACACAGATTTTAATGATGTACCGAAATGATTCAGAGGTGAATTGTGTACAGAGGGTTACATGTTCTCATGATAGAAGGCATAGAGTGACATTCCAAGAAGTGAACACTGGTTTTTTGTCGCTGGAAACGACAGAAGAGGGTAAGATACAAGTGTGTCTCCTGAAGTTTGGTCGGAATTTGAAGGAGTGTCACAGCTTATTAGAACAACAAACCTGGTCTGGAACGGTGGAGGCTCAACAGTTACTCCGAAAACTGATTTCAAGTGTTGGAATGTAGAGAAACGTCACTTTTCGAACCACCAGAGGCACTCATTCAGGGTAAACTCGGCATGACAATGCTGAGAAACTCGTTTTGGAACAACAACAAGAAGAAGAATAGCATTGTATGTATTACATGAGTTCTTAAGAGTGTTTTCAGTTTCAATGGTTCTTATATCTTGGAAAGGAGAGTCATTGACATCATTAGAGAAGGAGATGACGCCAAATGTCCCGAAGTTGGGAAGTTCATAGCTAAATATTTGGACAATAGTTCACAGGGTTCAGTTCATTTCCTCAACTTTGAAAGGTTTCATTCTTCAAGACCACCAGATTCATCGTTCATCAATGGTTACTTGTCTGGAAGTGGGAATACATTCAAGGGCGGACCCACGTTGAGTGATAGGGTAGCAAGTGACACCCCTTAAATTACAAAACATTGGCTTGTAAGCTTAAATGATTAAGCGATGGTGGCTCATTTGGTCAGAGTTGCAGTGGGTTGACACCCTAAGAGCACCCACATCCATGGTTGTTGACACAAAATCCTAGGAGGATTTGATTAAAAAATTAATTAATTTAAGAACCCTTCTTTCAAGGGGTTCTTAAATAGGCAACTTAAAAACCCAAGTTCTTCACTATTTACCTTACGTGGCACATTCTTATTGGCTACCCCAAAATGGAGTTCATTGATGTGTATGCTCTAAACCTGGGTTCAATTGTCTCCAACTACAAATTTTAATTATTTCAAAATTTTGTGACACTCCTAATATTAAATGCTGGGTCCGCCACCGAATACATTTATCAAGTCATGGTTTCAGTTTTCAACGTAGTCAACCTTGAGGACAAGGTTGTTTAGCCAAGGACTATTGATAAAGAAGAAGACGGGCTTCGTTTATGTTTAATGGGCTGTTGATTTACTATGTTTTAAATCTGTTATGAGTCTGTATTTAACTATCCCTTCACTGAAGAAAAACATCTATCGAAAAGATCAACAATCAAAAATATTTATATCTTCTCTCTAGTTCTTATGTGTCACCTCTTCTCCTTCCTTATTCTGCTCTTCTGATTTTTCTCCCATTTCTGTCACTCAACAAATAAGCTCATTTCTGAGTCTTATCAATAACTTCATTTTGATTCTTCTTGTCCACGGCCTTGGATTCACAAGATGCCATGACGATGGGAAAAAAAACGAAGCTGATTTGCAGGCAAGAGACGGAATATATCATTTGCCAAAAATTCCTATGGTTTATATTATTTATTGGTTGCACGGATGGGCCCAAAAAATTCCTTGATAGATTTCAAAGAGTTCTGAATAATTCCTTTTACGAATGGGCCCAGAAAATGACTTATTTTGAGTAGATTTGATACAAGTTTTAAATTTAATACCAACAAACCAAAATTCATATTGACTAGGACGTCATATCTAGGGATGTTAATACGGGCTATCCATGCCTGTTTAAGCCATGTCCGTTACAAGTCCGCCCGTTTACAGCCCGTTTAGTATGAGCCCGTTTAGAGCCCGTGTCGACTGAGCCCGTTAATACAAAGCCCGTATAAGTATGAGCCCGTTTAAATAAGCCCGTTTATGTAAATAAAAATCGCTGTTTTTTGTTTTCTCTCCATTTAAACCAATATTCTGCAACTTATTTTATTCTGCAACATTAAAGAAAGCAATTCTTTTGCATGTTCTGTTTAAAATCAGACACAACTTGAAACTAGCAACCTCATATACGATAATCAGAAATGTATAGAGTTAAAAACATCGATCAAGGTTACAATTAACGAGTAAGAAAACTATAACAAACTAAGTAATAGCCAAACGAACACCATCTAGCTCTGGTCTTGCAATCACTTGGCATCCGAGTCTTGACCTGAAACAATTTTTCCAGGAAACATATAACAAACTTTCTCATAAACTAAAAAGGATGAAACTTTCTATCACCTACATACAAAAAGTTATAACCCTTTATCAATGCAAAACCAATTTGAACTAAATCAAAACCTCAACCATCATCGCATGGAAACAAAGGATTAATCAGTGAACTAAAGTCTGCCAGATTTGTATAAAGAGGTGCATTCACAGATAATACACACGAACCCTAACTTTATATTAAGTTATACTCATAAGAGAACTTCATTGTGGATCACTCAGACTGGTTTTATACAAGACTATATCAGACTGGTTGTCCAATGTTCAAAACTATCAAAACAAACACTGCTAACTACAGCAAAAGGTCAAGGGGAAAAGATGTAAACAGCCAGCAAGGATTTAAATCAAAACCAAAACCATTAGATTTTGTGGACCAGACAAGAGAAACTTACAAAGTCATTCTTAGTGATTTCACACACATGATTCTCCTGATTTGGAAGACTCTACTCATGAGGTACTACTAGCTGTCTTTTTAGTTTCTTCATTCCCATCTTCTAATGTACCTGCAACTCAAAATAAAAATTAGTTGTACAAATCAGTTACTTATAAGATAATTTGTTGGTTTACAAAGTTTTAACCTTCAAAATCCGGGAAACCACGTAGCCAATTCCTAGTACAAAGCAAAGCTTGCATAGTTTTGGGAAGTAAGCGGTTTCTATATGGCGTTAAGACCCGGGATCCTACACTAAAAGCTGACGCTGAAGCAACAGTAGTTATGGGAATACTTAATAAATCCCTAGCCATAGAAGCTAATTCACCATATCTATGCCCATTCTCTTTCCAAAACTCTAAAACATCTAAATTTGGGAACATCCTCCTCTCTAGCCTTATGTCACTTAAATATATATCTAAGTGTGACTTTGTGTTAGCTAAACCAACGTCAATACTTTGTTCCAGCTCCATAAGATCCTGTCAAAAAAGAAACAGAAGAGAAACAGAAGCATATGATCAGATACGCAAGAAAACCATCAATGTCAGTGCTAATTGAAATAAACAGCAAAGCAGCAAAATAAGCAGCAAAACAGAAGACAAAACTCAACATAGTGAATAAGCACAACTGCACAAGGTTTCTGGCGGTTGATTCAAAAGGTATCAACAAAGTTTTTATCTAAAATCTATTACAGACACTTAAAGAAACTGTGTAGTATCAGAAAGCCAGTAAAGTTTCAGATGGTAATGGTATCCATTTTGCACACAATATTCGCAATCAAACACAACAGTTAACCAGCTCAGATGACAAAATTCAGATGACAAAACACATGATCAGACACTAATGACTAAACACAAGATAAAGAAGTACTTACATTGTCAAAATCATCAAGTGGTGACTCTGTAACCAGCTCCTGCGGAGTTGGTGTCACTGAAACTACAGTAGAAGACCTTATTTGATAATCTTCATAAAGCGCAGTCATATTCCTCTTAATTTTTTCAACTTTTGACTTAGAAGTAGTTGAATCGACCCTCTCATACGCGACTTCAAGCATTTGTATCTTCATACTAGGATCTAATACTGCCCCCATAGCCAAAATGAGACTGTATTGCTTCCAGTACTTGTTGAATTTAGCCTTCATAGCTAAGGACATATTCCTCACAGCAACATCATCGGAAGTAGAATATTTCACCAACAACAATTCGATTCTCCAAACTTGCTCAAAATATATATTCGCTGTTGGATATTTTGAACCAGAGAAGTGTGTTGTAATAACACTAAATGGTTTCAAAATATCCTTAATCTTGTCTCCACGGTTCCATTCTTCATCCGATGGTAAATACTTGTAGCTTGGATCATAAGATTTCAAGCTAGCAAAGGCTTTCCTGAATTTTAAAGCCCTAACAAGCATTAGATACGTTGAATTCCACCTAGTTTTCACATCCATAGACAGACCTGCTCCATCAGAGACACCTACTCTCTCTCCACAGGCAGCAAAAGCCTCTATCCTTGACTGAGAGGCTTTAACGTATCTTACACTTTCCCTGATGTTATGGAGAACATCGTTCGCTAAAGCTAGACCATCTCTAACTATCAAGCTCAGAACATGAGCACAACACCTAACATGTATAAATTTTCCATCGCATAGAAGCCCACTTCCACTAATCATTTGTAGCTTTCCCTTAAGAATACTCAACATGCTTCCATTATTTGCAACATTATCCAACGTAACAGAAAACACTTTTCTGACTATATCCCATTCCTTCAAACAATCTAGAACAGAATTGGTAATTGATTCACCTGTATAAGGAGTCTTAAGATCACAAAATCCTAGTATTTTACTATTCAATATCCAATCTTCATCAATGAAGTGAGCAGTCAAACACATGTAACCCATGACAGTGGGCTTGGCAGTCCATAAATCTGATGTCAAGCATATTCTACCACGATGATTTCTAAGAACTTCTTTCAGCTTATGTTTCTCCATCTTATACTTTCTGAAAACATCTAGTGCTGCTGTTTGCCTACAGATTGGCTTGCAATCAGGATTGAGATACAAGTCTCTTTCCCTAACTTTCTTATATTCACAGTAGCGGAATGGTAAATCATGGTATATAATTACCTCACTCATCATATCACGGTCTAGCTTATGACTATAAACAAGCCTAACTTTCTTCTTATTTGGATTCTTGAGACAACCAAGTAAATGTCGTCTCAAGTGATTCATTCCATGATTACTGCCTGTCACTAATTCAGCACCACAATAAATACATTTACCTCTTTCTTTTTCATCTGCTCCAAGTCCTACCGACTTAAATCCAAGCCAAACATGAGAAGTTTTTCGCCTCTTGCGTTTCTTGCGTGTACCTTGAGCTGGTTGCACTAGTTGAGTATCACTTTCATTTGCAACTGGATTCTCTGGTTCATCTTCATCTTCATTGTCATCTTCATCTTCATCTTCATCTTCATCTTCATCCTCACTCAACTCAATGTTTTCATCCATTGCATCTTCTTCATTCAGACTTATATACTGATTATACTCTTCTTCTGCTTGGAGTCTTTCCAATTGTTCTATAGATTCTGAATCAAACATTCTACAAAAGAAGAAAAGAAGAAACAGTCAAATTCAAAACACTAACCACTAATATATATCACTCACAGACTGTAATAACATGAACATTCTATAATGCCGTATCCAATAACATTCATATAACAATAACTACGTTATATACAAAAGGTAGTTTACCAAACAAGTTCTTGAAGAGAATCAGAACAGTCAGAAGCTCATGCTACAACAAAAGCCGTTATAAACTCAAACTCTTGACTAAGATTCAACTCTCAGCTCCAACCAACTTAAACTATGAACTAACTCAAGTGCAATCTTGTTTAAATTCAAATGAGGCTGCTTCTTAAAGAGAAATATGTTAAAGCTTACGCTTATCTAAACACAAAAGGTATATGCAGGAGCTGGTTACAGAACAGTCAGAAGCTCATGCTACAACAAAAGCAGATATAAACTCAAACTGATCCTATCATCTATCAACAAAAGAAGCAAGAGCTCAAGTGAAGCTCGAGGCAACTTAATCTGGAATTCAAGACCAACAAATGAACAGGATAATGATAGTTTCATAAATCAGTTGAATCTTTTGTATACTCAGAGAGACCGTTTGAAAGAGATAACTCCTATAAGCATTCCTTTTTAACAGTCTTGGATTTCAAGAACAACATAAAGCACAATTACAAGAGATCAAACAGCTTAAGAACACCAACAATAAACAAAACCACAAACAATCATCGAAAACTCCTTTACCTGACTTGGACAATTCGTCGAACACTTAATGGGCAAAACAAACCCAGTAAAAAAGAAACAATCACAATCCACGATTACTTGAAACGAAACAAACCCAATAGAAAAATCTTTTACCTGAAAGAAAACCCGGTGGTTTCTGATCCTACTCTTCACTTTTGAACTTTTCACAGAACCACACATAGACCTCCTGACGCACTCATCAGAAACCCAATTTCAGTTTTGCGGCATCAGAACCAGACTGATCAGAACCCGACCATGGCCAGTGAGCTGTGGTTCTCAGTTGATCGGCGTTTCTTCGACGGCGAGTCTTGAGTCTGGAGACGACAATCTCGTGAAAGACACAAATTTAGGTTTTTTGTTTCAAAACTAGGAAACGACGTCGTTTTAGACGGAAAAAGGCAAAAAAAAATTAAACAGGCTGGCCCGTTTAATAACTTTCAAACCCGTGAAGCCCGCGAACGTAAAAGGGCTAGCCCGTTTAAAGCCCTTTTAAAAATAAGCTTTGTTGGACGGGCTGCGAGCCTATTAATTTAACGGGCTCAGGTAAGCCCGCGGGCCTTAAGCCCTTATTAACATCCCTAGTCTAGTCATATCTTATATTTCAATAATGTCACTGAAATTTTTTATTTCTTGTTGTTTAACACTAAAAATGAAAATTTAAATGCCTAAATTTCTAAAATGTTTTTGGAAAAAGGTAAAATAAACATTTTATTTTATTTATGCATTAACAAGTGTTCACATTTTCACATCCAAGTGTTCATATGTGGAGGTTAAATTTGCAGAGCCATTTCTTAGTAAATTATTAAGAATGAAAAAGTTGAAAAAGTTATGTTTAAAGTAGAGTAATTCTAATTGGCTTTCTTTCCTCACAATATATCTTTGTTAATTTTCTATATATTGTTTAAAAATTAAAACAACTATTGTACCGCCAATGAAATCGAGCGCTAGTGGTAGACCACGACATCTTTTAGCGAGCTCGACAATGACGGGATCGCTTCCTAGTATCTTGTCTCCGACCTTGGTTTTTAAAAACTCCCATGCTTCATTCCATTCCAAAAACTTGACTTGCATTGGTTCATTATCCCCCATCTGCCCACACATACTTCCCTGGAACGGGTGGTGAAAGCTTTTTGCATCCATTTTCTCCTGTCGGCTTCTAAATCCACTGTCCCATATGTAATCTAGCATCAAAACAAATCTATTCCCTACTAAAACCTTGTGTATATCGGACGCCTTGTCACTTTCATTTTTGTTCATCCACCCCTCACTGTTAGTATTAGATTTCTCTTTAGGAAATTTGGCCCATTAACAAATAAGACAAAGGCCCGTAATTACGAGCCCGTTCCAGAATCAAAGACAAAGAGACGAGCCGATTCCTTTGCTGGGCCCAAACGAAAGACGTCTTGACAAAGCCCAAGCAATGCCGAAGTGAGAGGCGATCGAGCTCGACAAGAGACGACGTGGAGATAGAGCAACTCGGTCTTCGTCAGTTCAACTGATCCACATAAATCTCGGAGATCGTTATGAAGGCGAGGCCGAAATATCGGAACAAGAAGATCAAAGTCAAGACTATTTAAAGAAGAAGTGGCGATTCGTTCAAGATATTCCAACCCTAGCTAAGAACACTTCGACTAGATAGTTCGATTCCATACTTTGTACTCTCTTTTCGATTGTGTTTTTTCTATCTCGACGATCAATCTCAATAAAGTCTTTGATTCATAGGAAACTATACCATTTCTATACCTAAAAGTTCAAATCCACGATTTCAAATTCTTGGTGTGAATCTCAGATCTCACATTTGGCGCCGACTGTGGGGGACTATCTATAGCTTTTCCTGTCTTAAGAATCAGATCCTAGATCCGATAGATCGAGATGAATCCCGACCAATCTGGCTCTCCCAGCGCCACACCACCGGTTGACCACCCTCAAACGGTCGACAACGTTCCTCAAAACACCACCGGGGTAAGAAACATGGGTCAGACCAACGTCGCGTTGACGAGCTCTGCCTCAGTCTCCACGACCTCGGCACTAGCCGGCTCGATCGCCCAAACGACCGCGACAAGCCAGACTCCGACAAATGTTTTGTCAGGAACTAACAATCCGAGCAGAAACTGGGTATGGATGAGAAATGACTCGATTCCTGCCCCTGTCTCAGGAGGTGGATCTGGAATAACCAGACCTAATTCACCACTGCCTTCTGCTCCACAGAGACAAGGCCCAAATGATCTTGCTGAAATCCGTTCGATGTTAAGCCTATTGGTAGATCGAACGAGAAATAACGAGGCAAGCGCAAGGGCCCAAGAGATCGCAAACCGTTCTCTGGCCACGCAGCTCGATGAACAAGAGCGGCGCCTTAACGCCCGTCTCGAAGAGCTCGCCAGCCAAAACCAAGGGGGAAGATCAGCACGAACCCCCATAAGTCCTCCACCGCGTACGCGTTTGGACTTCTCTCAGGTGATAACTCCCCCGGGAGCATCGGGAAACTTCGCTAACGCGTCATGTAGCGGCCTCCACCCTATAATAACCCCAATCGCGATACCGACCCCATTCAGTTCGATTTCAATGGTCACAGATTCAACCGGATCAGGAAACCGACCACTACCCGGGCCACCACCTTTCCCGAATAACTCTAATATCCGACCGAGGTAACTAGGAGGCTCTGCTTTCGCCTCGAGTTCGGGACTCCTTAACGGGTCAAATACGGTACAGTTCCGAACGCCGCAGGTCGACCAGACGAGGTCGGTTCCAACAATCGATCTCCTCGACCCCGTTTTCCTGGAACAAACGTCAAATCAGGCACAAGCCCAGTTCACGTCCGCAGCAGGCGATGAACACGATATGCTTAAACAATACATCGAGCAGGCTAAGGCCCAATTCAATAGTATAAGCTCGAAAGTTCACATGGCAACGAGCGCGGCTCCTGACATCGATCGAGTGATCGAAGAAACGCGACAAACGCCGTTCACAGACCGGATCGCCTTCGCAAGGATCCGAGAAATCAAGAAGACGAAATTCCCAGAATTCTCTGGGAAATCGGACCAGAAAGCCCATATCAGGGCATTCAGGCTAGCAATGGCAAGGGTATACCTTACCGATTAGGAGAGAGAGCCGGCTTTCTGCAGGCTCTTCGCCGAAAACCTATCGGGCTCTGCTCTAGAATGGTTTGCCGGATTGGAAGAAAGGTCAATCGACAACTTCACCCAGTTCATGACGGCTTTCCTCAAACAATATTCCGTCTTTATCGAGGAAAAGACTACTGAGGCAGCCCTATTTGGCGTCTCTCAGAAACCTGACGAAACACTTCGCTCGTACATCGACCGATTTAAGGAAATAAAATCCAAAATCGCAAACCCACGAGACGAAGTAGCTATAGAAGCACTGAGACGAGGACTGTGGTATTCAACCAGATTCCACGAGGAAATAACAGTCCGCAAATCTCAAACACTCGATGACGCCCTCCATCGCGCATCGGCCTTTGCTCGCCTCGAGGACGAAACTACGGCCCTCAGAGAAAAGCATCGAAAATAAAACAACCCGTCGGGCTCGCAGAACTCGAACTCGAAAAAGGATTCTCGTAAATCAGGGAACATCAACGCGGTCGAGAATCCGAAGAGCTCGAAGAAATTCGAGTTCGACAAGGAAAAATTCTGTGATTTTCACAACAAAAGGGGACACTCGACTGAAGATTTCTATACTCGAGCTAAAGCCGAGGCCCAAAAGCGAGAGTCCGAAAGCAAACAAGAATCAGAAGTCGAGGAGGAAACTCCATCCGACAAAAAGGAAAGCAAACAGACCAAAGAGTCGAACACCAAGAAGCCTTCTCAAAACAAACGAGAACGGTCAAAAGAGCCGGAATCTCCCGAAACACTCCCTCAGGGGTCGCGAAAGCGAGTCGAGTTTATTCTCGGCGAGCTCAGTCTAAGCGGCACCCCGGAAGGTTCGGCGTTATCTCCACCTCCGGCTCCCGTTAAGAGTTTACGCTCACGAATCAATCTCCCTCGTCTCTGCGGGGGGGGGGGGGGGTTGTACTGGCTATACCCCCTAAACGAATCGACTTCGTCTTCGGTGGCTCCAAACTATGCCGGGACTCGGTCAATTCAATCAAAGCTCTTCAAAGAAGAGTCGAGACCGACAAAGGGGGGAAAATCCCAATGTTAGGTCCAGACCACGAGATCATTTTCCACAAGAGCGAGACAAGTAATCCCGACAAACCACACGACGACGCCCTCCTCATTTGTCTAGTAGTGGGAGATGTCGAACTCTCAAGGATAATGATTCACACAAGAAGTTCAGTGGATGTCCTCTTTTACGATGCGTTCAAAAAGATGGACTTCAACGACTCCGAGATCGTGGAAGAAAAGACACCATTAGTAGGGTTCGCTGGCGAAACAACGTACTCGATGGGCTCTGTCTTCGCCCCAGTAATTGCTGGAGGAGTTCGAAGAATGACGAAGTTCGTCATAGTGGATCGGCCAGCTCCCTATAACGCAATTATAGGTCGACCATGGATATACGACATGAAAGCGGTACCATCGACCTACCATCAATGCGTAAAATTCCCAACTCCCAAAGGAATCAAAACTGTTTACGGAAGTCAAAAGATTTCCCGTCATTGCTACATGAATGGATACAAGCAGATCGAGAAATCTCCTGCGTAGCAATTACAGAAAGAGGAGGAGCTCGCCACCATGCAAACCAAAAGGTCGAACGACCCAAGTAAAATAGGACCCCCAAAGGACCTTACGACCCAAGTTTGCATAGACGATGCTCACCCCGAAAGACTTGTCGGCATAGGAATCGACCTATCAGAGCAAGTCAAAAACGAACTGGTCTCTTTCCTCAAACAGAACGTCGATTCCTTCGCCTGGTCTTCAGCAGACATGAAAGGGATCAAAATTGACGTAACCAGCCACGATCTGAATGTCCCAACCTACAAACCGGTAAGACAAAAGCGTCGAAAACTAGGTCCAAAGCGAGCTAAAGCCGTCAATGATGAGGTCGATCGGCTATTTAAAAACGGATCGATCAGAGAGGTCAAGTACCCCGACTGGCTCGCGAATCCCGTAGTGGTTAAGAAAAAGAACGAGAAGTGGAGAGTCTGTGTAGATTTCACGGATCTCAACAAAGCATGTCCAAATGACAGCTTCCCACTTCCACACATCGACCGACTGGTCAAAGCCACCGCTGGACACCAGCTACTATCCTTCATGGACGCTTTCTCAGGGTACAATCAAATATTAATGAACCCCGAGGACCAAGAAAAAACTTCGTTCATAACTGATCGAGGCACATACTGCTATAAAGTCATGCCCTTCGGACTAAAAAATGCAGGGGCAACTTACCAACGCCTCGTCAACAAGATGTTTTCGGGACTCCTAGGAAAAACTATGGAAGTCTACATCGACGATATCCTGGTCAAATCTTCCAGGTATGAGGATCACATCCCCCAACTAAAGGAATGCTATATCATTCTCAATAAATACGGGATGAAACTCAACCCAGCGAAGTGCACATTCGGGGTTCCATCAGGAGAATTCCTTGGTTACCTAGTGACCGAAAGAGGGATCGAAGCGAACCCCAAACAGATCGCAACGTCTATAGAGATGAAATCTCCCAGAACAACGCGAGAAGTACAACGCCTGACTGGAAAATAGCTGCTCTGAACCGTTTCATCTCAAGGTCAACCGATAAATGTCTACCCATCTATCACTTGCTCAAAGCGAACAAGAAGTTCCTCTGGGACCAAAAGTGCGAAGAAGCGTTCACCCAGCTCAAAGCTTACCTAAGCGAACCACCTATACTGGCGAAACCAGTAGAAGGGGAACCCCTCTACCTCTACCTAGTTGTTTCCACGGCAGCAGTAAGTGGAGTCTTGGTTCGCGAAGAACAGAACGAACAACGGCCGGTGTATTACATCAGTAAGACCTTAATCGATGCTGAAACAAGGTACCCCGCCATGGAAAAAATCGCCTTAGCGCTAGTGACATCGGCTCTGAAGTTGCGGGCAAAATGCCGGATTCTGCTGGAGGTGGAGATACTTATCCCATCGCCGGGAATGTCCCCAGAAACCGTCGTCGAGGGCCATTGCTGTGCCTCTTATACCTATTTCGATAAATGCGGATTGTTTTTTCCAATCCCTGGTATTATCTCATGGGTTTTGGCCCAGCTCCAGCTGGCCTTTCATCAGATGACCCCGAATTTCGTTCGGTACGTCATCGGGCTCGGGGTCAGAGCCGTCGAGGAGGGCATCGACTTTGGTTGATGAGGGTTTGCTCGGTAAAACATAATACTCGTTTTCCCGGGACCTACTACCTCTCTCCTCGCCACGGGAAAATCCTTGATGAGATCCCGACGAGGGATGTGTGGAAAAGTAAATATTTTTACTTCAGGATCAATCATCACTCGGTCGAGGATTTTGATTATTCGGTTATCCCGACAAGATGGGCAGCTAGCCTTGGTTAGCTTACGGGGTTTATTGGTTTCTCTGGTTGCTTCGATGTTCTACATTGACATCGAACTGTTGCTAATAAACTTTTTGGTTTCTTTGCAGAGGCTCCTGAGTCACTATCTTTGAACCCAAATACATCGAGTTTGCGTATGTGGTCAACAGTCAAACTGGACGGTGGATAGGGACCAACCGGTCCCGCCGCCACGGTTGAACTTTCCCTGGCCGCACTCTTTCGAACCATGATATATCGGAAATTTCTTTTGAAGAAAAGAAGAACGGCGAAATCTCTAGAGAAGAAAATCTCATAATGACGGCAAAAGGAATAAGAGCGAGAGGCAAAAAAAGATATAATGAGGGAGAAGAAGTTACCTTGACGATTTGTAGTGCGAGCAGTAATGGGAATCGTGCTAGGTAACTTCCCCTTTTAAACTTTCTCGTGCTCGGGATCCGTGGGATTTTTCGCATCCCACAATCCCAATCGTTCAATTCGAAATTTGTAAATGATTACGAAAAAGATTGAGACAGTTGGGATGCTTCGGTTCCCTGCGATCTCAACCGTTGATATAAGATCTAAGGGCAGTAACGAATGATTGACGATTGCATTACATCCGATGTGGTAACGGACGCGCCACGAACAGGCTGATCCAACCCACGCGCCCAATCCTGGCCATCCGATTAAAACAAGATCCGCGAACGAGGTGAAAATAATCATTAGGGTTCCTCTAATGTCTAAAGCACGCGCGCGTCTTCCCGAGAACGTCCACCGCCCATTAACCTCGACTTCTCGAAAATTAATGGGCTGGGGGGCTATTGTTGGTACTGGATTTTTCTTTAGGAAATCTGGCCCATTAACAAATAAGACAAAGGCCCGTAATTACGAGCCCGTTCCAGAATCAAAGACAAAGAGACGAGCCGATTCCTTTGCTGGGCCCAAACGAAAGACGTCTTGACAAAGCCAAAGCAATGCCGAAGTGAGAGGCGATCGAGCTCGAGCTCGACAGGAGACGATGTGGAGATAGAGCAACTCGGTCTTCGTCAGTTCAACTGATCCACGTAAATCTCGGAGATCGTTATGAAGGCGAGGCCGAAATATCGGAACAAGAAGATCAAAGTCGAGACTATTTAAAGAAGAAGTGGCGATTCGTTCAAGATATTCCAACCCTAGCTAAGAACACTTCGACTAGATAGCTCGATTCCATACTTTGTACTCTCTTTTCGATTGTGTTTGTTCTATCTCGACGATGATTCTCAATAAAGTCTTTGATTCATAGGAAACTATACCATTTCTATACCTAAAAGTCCAAATCCACGATTACAAATTCTTGGTGTGAATCTCAGATCTCACACTTACCACAAAGTTGTAGTTTTTGAGCAATATCCTCTTGGAGCTTTGAAATCTCTGCGCCTCATACACTCACAACGTCAAACCTACACCACCCATACCGTATAGACCCATGATACGTACTCCATCTTCCAAATAAGTCGATTCCATGCCTTTTCGAGTCGTAGGCCGAGTAGGCCTCATCTCAACTTCAGATATCGGAGTCAACTCAGTAAACACGTCAATGTTTTACTCTCCGATTTGAGCTTCTTAGCTTCTTCCAACAACAAGAATACACTTTTACCATAATCGTAGCTCGAACATACATTTTCTGACCATAAATCACAGAGACACAACTTTTGAAGCTGAATGGGACTAATACTAAGCAGATCACTAAACGCTGTTTGGGTTTTCCCGACACGATTAAGCCAGGCCTTGACAGTTTCAAGCCTTTGTCGATTTTGTGTCTCCCGATACGATTCAGCGTTTGATCATCAACAAAAAGTTGGATAGAAAAACAACTCCCCATGGTGATAATAGAAATAGTGGAAAAAAAAATTGTAAGCAACTTTTGATCATCACCGGATGATGAAGTGTTTTAGGTGAAAAGCATTTTGTTAATGAAGAAGGAAAGAGCGCATTAGCTAGATTCGAGTCTACTTTGCATTCTAAGGGCATTTATAATGTACAACTGCATTTTTTACTCCAAAATAGAATAACTTCAAAATGCAGTTGTGTTTTGCTCCAACCCTATTCCATTTTGCCGTAAAAATGTAATCTTGAAAAAATAAATGAAGTTTTACTCCAAATAAGGATTTTTCTCATTTTTACTCTATTTTGCAGTTGAAAATATGGTGGAATTAGAGCATATATTACTACAAAATAGAAAAATTAAATGGGGTTGGAGATGGTCTAATTTCTGCTACTTTTTCTAAAAGACGTTTACTTTAGATACAAATGTTTGAAAAAATACAAAGTTTTATGATTAATCGCCAATTTAATAATCACTTTCTTTTTGGAATTTCAACCAATCCATGATAAAAGAAATTTCATAAATTAGATATGACCTCTAACACATTTTTAATATAGTTTGCCAGAGGATATTACAAAACACTTCTTCATTTATTTCGTGTTCTTTAATTGACTGCTTTCTCTTCACCATCTCTGTTAATGAATATCTTCAGAAAAAAAACTATATTGTCTAATCTTTATCTTTTAAAATCATATAAAACCTTTTTAAAACCTTTCTTTCATAATGTTATATACAATGTTATAAAATTTTATAAATCCTAAAGACTTAAAGAATTTCTACCTCTAGATGTTCAAAAATGTCAACATATATATCCTTTAAAATGAGTTCTCCATATGAGCGTTTTTAGCTTATGAAGTGTAAATGAAAAACTGGGCCTTCGTTGATAAAATTAATTGCAGAACCTAAATCTAACATATTTACAAGAGTTTAATCGTATATATTTAAAAAAAAAAACTTTAAAAAACTTGTTACATAGGTTTAGAAGGGGTATAAAACCTTTTAAAACTTTTTAAGGTTTTAAGAATCTCTCTTTTTCTTGGTTTTAAAAAACACATGTAAATGTGTGTGTTGTAACATGGAGGCGGCTAGGGTTTTCGTTCATCTTCTCCTCACTCTCCAGAAAGCTATCCCAGTGTAGATCTGACCTCCGATTCATTCAGTGATAGGATTCCACCCCTATTACAGCCCATTAGTTCTTAGTAACTTTCATTATTGTCTCTAAGCATCTTGGCTGAACCCTAAAGAAACTTCGTTGACCAGATCCCTAGATCTAAAACATGTTTCGACAAAAGAAGAAGAAGGAACCCTCGCTAATGGAGGAATTGAAAGAAAGGAACTTGCTTGACGAAGGAGAAGCTGTTGAAATCCCAGATCTAGGAGTCGAAGACCTTATCGAAGAGAACAGTCTGAGTGTTATCGTACGCTGTCTCAATCCATCGGCTCATAAGGTGGGAGGCTTAGTCAAAGCTCTACCTCCGATTTGGGGTTTTGAAGAAAGGGTTAAAGGCAGAGGAGTAGGAGAACACCAAGCTCAGTTCATCTTTGAAAATGATCGAGATCTCAAGTTTGTTCTATAGAAAGGCCCATGGTTCGTAAATGGTTGGATGGTCACGGTTGATCAGTGGACACCAAATCCAGGTCCAGACTTCCTGAATCTGCTCCCTTTCTGGGTTCGTATTCGAGGATTACCAATACACCTCCTGAAGAATCATGTCATCGACAGTCTCATATCACCGCTGGGTAAGATAGATGCAATAGATCTTCATGCTAAAAACTCTGACTCCCTTGAGTATGTTCGAGCTCACGTATGGGTTAGAGCAGATGAGCCTCTGCAATTTTGAAGAATGGCTTGCTTTAAGTCAGGGGAAAAATTTCAGACGGAGCTGGAGTATGAGAAACTTCTGAAGGTTTCTTCATTTGCAAGCGGTTAACCCACGACCAAAAACTCTGTCCGATGCAGATCAATACGGAAGAGGAGAAGCGAAAAACTGGAAGAAAAGATAAAAGTCTGGAGTCAAACCCATCTGTCCAAAGGCACGAATATAAAGGAAAAGAGATTGCAAGGAGTTTAGTGTCTCCGATAATGCAGGAAAAGAGTTCTGGAACCAGGAAAGAGGTAGTAAGAAGAAGGGAGCAAAGGAACGACTCTCTTGGTCCAAGCACCCGACTCAGAGCAGAGGTGGCGCAAAGAATCAGATGTGGAGGAAAAAAGAAGAGACTCAGCCACCAAAACAATCTGATGGAGGTAGCTCCACTAGTGTGGGTGATTCAATTATGTCTACTACCAAGAAGCAAAAATCCGCAGTAAGAGTCCTCTCTAAATCTGCTGAAAGGGAGAACACATCAGGAGAAGGGGAACACCACACTAACTCAGTTTTTCAAAGGCTCAGTACAACCAATGAAGGAGTTAACTCAAGAAGAGCGGATTCAAAAGGAGGATTGGGGAACAATGAAACTAATGTATTCATGAGACTGGGATCAGGCTCACCAAAACAACTCTCTACTATCAAGAAGAGAAAACTCAGTGGCAGTGATGAACGTTGCACCAAAAAGACAAGAAGAAACTCCTCTGGAGAAAAAAAGTCATCACCATCTGTGTTCTCAAGACTTGGAGAGTCCTCCTATGGATCTGGAGCAAAACTTTCTGGAAACAAAAATCATTCTGCTCTTGTGGCAGCTCATGACCCTTATCACTCTGCCTGTTACAGGGCTGGTGATTATGGGCAAAACTTGAAAGAAGGGTTGATGGTTAATACCAACCCTTCAAACACCCAATGAGGCTACTCAGCTGGAACTGTCAGGGGGTGGGGAATACCCCTACAGTTCGTCATCTGAAGGAAATACTTGGTCAGTATTTTCCTGAGATTATATTCCTCTGTGAGACCAAAAACAGGAGAAAATATTTGGAAAGTTTAGTGGAGAAGTTTGGCTACCATGATCTGCATACAGTAGAGCCAAAAGCAAAAGAGTGGAGGACTTACTCTTATGTGGAAAGAAGACTGTCATATCAAAATTCTTTATTCAGACAGTAGGATGATTGATGCCTCAGTAATATGGGAGGACAAGGAATTCTTTCTCACATGTGTCTATGGGGATCCTGTGAGAAAACTAAGGAATGAAGTTTGGGAACGTTTATCAAGGATGGGACTAGAGAGGAAAGGACCGTGGATGCTCTCTGGGGACTTTAATGAGCTCCTAGACCCAAAAGAAAAACTCGGAGGAAGACTAAGGAAGGAAGAGGTGTAATACCCTGTATCAAGAAATAGTCAACGAGCAGCGGAAATGTCAACGGAGGGTGTTTTCGTAAATTTGTGAAGTTAATGGGTATTTTGGTAATTTTACCAAAATATGAGCCGAAAGAAAAGACGGGCCAAATGTTATTCTTTTCAAAGAAAGAAAACATTTAGAAGATTAGGAATGGTGGAAACGGACCGTGGATGAGTTTTTCGGGTTATCGGGAATGGAAACCGATAAAACCGACAAAACTTGTAAAATTCATAACGGGAGCTACGGGTGTCCGTTTGAGGTGATTCAAATTTCTAAAATCACCTAAGAGCATCTAGAATCTGAAAACGAGGCTTGGTGGATTTATAGAAGCAGATAAAGGGTTTTGAAAATATTAACCGTAAAACCAGTTTTTCCAAGAAACCGATACAATGTTCGGGCAAGCAAGAAGACCTTCTAAACTCCACCAAAAATTATGAAACTTTGACCACAGCTCCATTATAATATGAAGAAGACACGGTTAAAAGGATGAAGCAAGATTTGATGCCAAGATCAAGTTATAAATTTTAGATCATTAATGGGTGATTAATGACTAAAATCCCAAAATAAATTCAAGGGAGCTTGGGCCTGGTTTGGGATGGTTTGAGATGATTTCTGAAGTTATTATGGACTTGATGCAAGCCCATTTACAAGCTTGTGCCACGAAAATTATGCAAGAAGGAGGAAAAGGCTTTGTTATGTTTTGGTGCATGAATCTACAATGGAGTTTTGGACCAAACCCAAGAGGCTTCTACATGGGCTTTGCATAGGTGAAATGGATACCAAACTGAGCTATTTTGTGGCCCTTTATGGAGAGGAGGCGTGGCTGAAGGAGGAAGGAAGAGAGGATGTGTCAAAGAAAGAGATGAGAAGAGTGTCACAAGACATGTGTCAAGGAAAGGAGTGAGATGTGTCATGGGACACTTGTCACACCACAACTCAAGGGGTTTTGCTATATAAGGAGGCCTTTGCTCTTCCATTTCACTCACACCAACAAAGAAAATAAAAAGAGAGGTAAAGAAAGAGAGGGAGAGAAGAGAAGAAGGAGAGAGGCGTGAGGAGGAGAATAAGAAGAAGAAGAAGAAGAAGAAGAAGAAGGAGGAGGAGAAGAAGAAGGAGGAGGAGAAGAAGAAGACCGGAGGAGGAGAAGAAGAAGGAGGAGGAGAAGAAGAAGACCGGAGGAGGAGAGAAGAAGAGAGAAAGAGAGAGAAGAAGAGAAGCGTGAGATGAAGAGAAGGAGAGAAGAAGAAGAAGACCGGGGGAAGAGGAGGAAAGAGAGAAAGAGGAGAGAGAAAGAAGAAAGAGAAAGAAGAGAGAGAGAGAGAGCCGGAAAAGGGGGAAAGATAAGGAGAGCCGGAAGAGAGAGAAAGAGAACCGGAGAAAAGAGAAAGAGAACCGGAGGAGAGAGAAAAGAGATTAGTCCTGAGGCTCGATCGGAATCACGAAGGTCAACGGTATGGTCAAGTACGGGTCAAGGACGGGTCAAAGCGATGGAGGTTCGGGGTATTCGGGAGTCCGTGTTCGGGTTTGTTCGGGTGGTTCAGGTTTAGTTCGGGTCTCGAGAAGCCGTATCCGCATCCGTGCCGTTCGTTCCGTCACATCACTGTGAGTCGGCTCAAACACCGTAGTTGCATTTAGACGACAAATGGGAAACCGTAGAGATAGGAGTGCATACCCGTGATTAATGAATTGGATTGACTGATGGATTGGTTGAATTAACGATAAACCGGCTAGGGTTAAAGAAGCATGATAGGCTTAAACGGATTGAACCTGATTGTGTGCCGCTAGGTTGATAGCGTTGTTGTGTGTGATGCATTCATATAGTCGTGGCATGAGTAGGACTATATATGTATATATATATATTTATAAGTAAAGGACGAGACTGAATGAACTTATATACGGGAATTGGGACAAGTTAAAATACGGAAGTTAACCTGAACGAACATATGGAGTGTGAACGGTATCGGGATTACCCGAGGTTAATGAATTAAGTAATGAATGATGAGATGTCGGGGAGGTTAGCAAGCGGCTAGCTCTAAACCGACGGATCGAGGAGTTAATAAAAGATGATTGGGATTGGTTAAGAAAAGAGGAGTGTTGTGATTGGTGAACCGTCTACGGGTTAACAAGCGGTTAACCCAAGGTAGCGGGCGTGAATTGATTAAAAGACGCTAGAAATCCTAATAGGCCTGTGTGTGTGATGGTGTGAGTCTACTTCGGTGTTGGGCCGAGTAGACTATTGATTGTGTGTGTGATTGTGAGTCTACTTCGGTGTTGGGCCGAGTAGACTGTTTATGGTGTGATGGTGTGGTGTTGTGTGGTTGTGGTTGATCTTTGTGTGCAGGCCTTTAGATCGTCTCGGTGTTGGGCCGAGCGATCCTCGTTGTTACTTAACGCGGTCACGGGACCGGTTAAGTTGTGGTGCTGACTTGGTGCGGTGCCGAGTCAGAGCGGTGGTGTGTGTGAGTAGACTTGCGGGACGTGGGGTTGAGTTGTTGTGGTGGTTGATTGAGATTGATTGCTAGAGTCCAAGCGAGTCTGCGTGTTTACATTACTGCACTAGGACTCTAGGGTGCGTTAGATCCCGCAAGTCTAGGTGTGTGATTACGTTCTGGTAGTTCCATCCCGATCGGATCCTCGGGAGTTGATAACCTGGTCAGTTAGTTCTGGCAGGTGCGAACCTATGGAGTGACGTCTGTAGGGTGTAGTCCGGAGAATACGGGGTCGCGTCCTAGGGCCGGATTGCATGGAAGCTCGGGTTGCCGGGGGTAACCGGAGTCACCGCGTATCGATGGACAGAGAACGGTGTCCTAGTCATTGTGTGAACGGCTAGGAGTCACGTGGGGTTAGTTACCATATCGGTAACAGTGAGAACCCGTGGAAGTTACCAAGATCGTAGGGGCCCAGTGTGTGTGTTTTGGTGTTGTGATGTTACGCGGTAGATAGATCGAGTCTCAATCGGGGACATGTGCCGCAGTGCTCCCGATTTCCTCTAAACGCCTTCTCTTTCTTTTGGCGATTGATTGTGTGTGGGATCGACACGACGTGGTAGAGCGTGATCGGCTGTTTTGTTGATGGATTGTTATTTTGGGTTTCGGGCGGGAATCTATAGATGATAGATAGATTAAAAGCCTTAGTGGGGAGCCGATTCACTGGGTGATCTTAGATCGCTCATTAGACTCTTTTTGTGTTTTTCAGGTGTAGCAGCGACGGACGCGGGAGGTCCTCGGTGTAGCTTCGGGATGGCTTGAGGCGGGATTTTAGACTCGATGTATTTGGGGTTTTTCTTTCGGTTCGGCTTAGAGCCATTTTGTATTGATTTGCGTATTGACGGTTTATTGATGAAAAATGATTTGTAGAATGACGATTAAACGTTGTGCTGAACGTTTGATTTACTCAGAAATGAATATACTTTCCTGATATTGTGTTTAGTCCGAACCGACACAACTCGCTAAAGTAGTGCAGGACGGCCGACTTGTACTATGGAAGCGAGGATAGCGGAGTCAAGGATAGATTGGTGCGAGCCTTTGTCTCAAACCGATTTGTCTATGGCTTCGTCCTGTGGCGAACTTTTCCTGTTCGACTTGCTCGGGTTCGATCGGTCATGTTCTTGTTTGATTGTTGGCCGGTCAGCTCGACGGTCAGCGGAGAATGGGAAAGGGGCGTTACAGAAAGGTGGTATCAGAGCATGGTTCTGCATGGGTTTCAAAGTTGTTCATTTCTGAGTATTTTCCGTGGTTTTATCGAGTCAAAATTGTGTTTTACCCAAGCATCCATTAGGAAACCGAGCCGCGTTCGTAACTCCGAGGTGGGGATGGGGTAGGAAATTTGTATTATGTGTACTAATGTTCATTTGTGATTTTGATTGCAGACAGCAGCAGAGTGTCCCTGGACGGAGTGTGTGTGGGTGTGTGCATTGGGTGTGTGAGATTGCCGTGAACAGTATGGGTGAGCGTCGGATGACACGAGCAGAGTATCAGGCTTTTGTGGACCAGCATCAGGCCGGTCTGAGGTTAGCACAGCAGGGACAGTCACAGGGTTCTCGGGTAGCAGATCAACTGCCAATCATTCCGCAAGCGTAGCAGGAAGCGAGAGCAGCCGCTGTAGATTGGAGGCCATTACCTGATCCATTACCTCCATCTCTACAGGGCAACGCAGGTACTGCATACCCGACGGTAGGAGTGACAGGATATTTGGGGTTCGTAGATTATGGGTTGCCATCATTACCATCTCGGCATGAGGCACTTACAGTACCATCGGGGATGCAGCCGCCGATGCTTGAGGCACATAAGGTGCCGTTACCTTTCAGTCTACATGAGTCAGACTTCATTCCACTTGGTGGGGAGGACTTTCGGTTGGACCAGTTACACGCAGCCCTCGACATGGACATGGAGCCGGTAGACCCGGAGCAGCAAAGTGCGGTGGGGGCAGTACATGGACGAGCAGATGACGATACTTGAGGACGTCTTAGAGCAGCGGGTTGAGCCACATCACCAGCCAGGATCACCTCAGAGGACAGGATCTCCCTCACCCGATGATAGCGAGCCGCACTCAGCGAGAGAGTCTGCCAAAGGAGTCGAGCCGATGTTGACGTCGGGGTCGGGCACGCAGTTCGAGTAGGTTACATTTCCAAAGACACCAACGACCGAGCCAGTTGTATCACCGGATATGCCACTAGATGACACGCCAGCGTCAGTACCACATATGCCAGTATGCCAGACACGTAGCGCCTGCAGAGTTCAGGGTTTTCATTTGTATTGGTGTCCACGACCAGTTGATCCACGTTACCGTGAGACGTATCAGCCGGTATCGAGCCCCTACTATTGTTAGATTTGTGGAAGTCAGGGACATCGAGCGGCCGAGTGTTTTCAGGAGCCTTCTTCGGGATCGGTGTCATATTGTCAGTTATGCGGAGCGACAGATCACCAGGCGGCAGAGTGTTACCATGGGCTACGTCCAGCGCCCGTTCTATTTTGTGAGAGTTGTGGTCGCGGAGGTTACATAGCGCAGATGTGTCTGATAGCAGAGCCACAGCAGGTCGGACCGCCGACCATAGAGGCACACCCACCACACCCTCCCGGCGCGCCTGCCAGTGGTTACCGGCACGAGCCGCGATGCCGGTTGTGTATGGCATTTCGGTCGTGCTGGGCCTGTTAGGGTTTGAGTAGTTAAGCCGGGTGAGTATGGGCTCTAACTATGTTGTTGTTTGTGTGTATCCAGATCGACGGGTTTCGTATGTTGTTAGGAACATCTCCAGGATATGGCGGTGCAGTTTGTGGGTTGGGTTGTTGATGACAGACATCTTATGGTTGTATCTCTGTTTCTCTATGTATCTCTATAAACCTCGAGACATGTGCATGTTGTTGTTTTGGTGTATGTATGTGATGCAGATTGTTCACTTATCATTATGACTTTCGTAGTAATTGTTTGCATGCGTGTGATGGTTTTGTTATGCAAACGAATTACCATGCGAAGTCTGATGATGAGCGAAACTGATGACCGTTCATCATAACCTAAACCCAGACTGACGACATATCCGGAGCGATCTGATGATTGCTTGATTGCGTGTGGTAATTGGTTATTTTGCAATTATTTGCTTGTGTGTTTGCCTAATGCTTGTGTGGCGCATTAGTTAATTTGGGGTTGTGTTTCGTAAGTGGTGTAGCACTGGAAAAGTGCTAGTGTGGTGACATGCTTAGCATGTGCGGAGTGTGGGTGGTGGTGGTAAGCTATTGGTTGGATAGCTTAATTTTATTCGCAATCGTTAGTCATTGTGAATAGATGTGTTAGAACCTTTTCGTGTAAGGTGTTGAGCTAACTTGAGAATGGTTGGAATCGACTGTCGATTCGCGAGGGAGCGGAATTATAGAGTATCGTTACTTAATCATGGGTGACCTTCGGGTACATGATTAACTAACTATATTTCTATGAGGAAGTGATATTGGGGATTAGATTGGTTTGAATTCACCGCTCCAGTGAAAATTGTTGTGTTGAGTGCAGGACGGAATGGACGATGCGATACGAATGTGAGACCAAACCCGAACCCGAAAGCAAGATGGGCTGAAAAGGAGACCGCGAGACGAGTTGACCCGGAAAGCGAAGCGGTTAGTGTGGAGTGTTAGTGGGAAGTGTCAGTACCAAGCAGCGGAAAGAGCGAAGCGGTCAATGTGATGTGTTAGCAGCAATGACTGTATGGAAACCAGAGCGAAGCCGTTAGCGAGAATGCGGTGGGAAGTTAGCGAAATCGGATTCAGGAACCGAGACGTGTGAGCAGGAAGAGATCGTGACAAGTGTTAGAGTGGGGTTATCAGAATGAATGGAGATGAAACTGTGTCAGAAGCAACGTGAAGTTGTCAGTACGGGGAATTGGAGGTCGGGAAGCTTTCAAGCATGGAATACATATTCTTGAAGAGTGTCTCGGGAGAGGCAGACCAGTAATGTGAAAGTCATTGGAAACGAAGCGAAGTGGGGAAGTCAGAATGCGAATCGAAGAAGAGAACCCAGTGGGAACAAGATCGAGGTTGAGACGGATGGACGAAGGAAGACAGTTGAGCGTGAAGAAAGGTACAAAATGCGAGATGGGAATCGAGAAGGGAACGGTTCATGGGGTTAGTGAGATAGAATGGTATGAGACGGAAAGGTCGCGGGAATGTCAGGTATCAGTGAGATGAAGTAGTGTTCGGGTAAGAAAGCGTTGGAAGCGAATGACGGAGCAACTTACAGGAGTTGGAACCGATTCAAAGTCTGGTATTGACGGAGAATTCGGGGACCGAATTCCTGTAAGTGGGGAAGAATGTAATACCCTGTATCAAGAAATAGTCAACGGGCAGCGGAAATGTCAACGGAGGGTGTTTTCGTAAATTTGTGAAGTTAATGGGTATTTTGGTAATTTTACCAAAATATGAGCCGAAAGAAAAGACGGCCCAAATGTTATTCTTTTCAAAGAAAGAAAACATTTAGAAGATCAGGAATGGTGGAAACGGACCGTGGATGAGTTTTTCGGGTTATCGGGAATGGAAACCGATAAAACCGACAAAACTTGTAAAATTCATAACGGGAGCTACGGGTGTCCGTTTGAGGTGATTCAAATTTCTAAAATCACCTAAGAGCATCTAGAATCTGAAAACGAGGCTTGGTGGATTTATAGAAGCAGATAAATGGTTTTGAAAATATTAACCATAAAACCGGTTTTTCCAAGAATTTGATACAATGTTCGGGCAAGCAAGAAGACCTTCTAAACTCCACCAAAAATTATGAAACTTTGACCACAGCTCCATTATAATATGAAGAAGACACGGTTAAAAGGATGAAGCAAGATTTGATGCCAAGATCAAGTTATAAATTTTAGATCATTAATGGGTGATTAATGACTAAAATCCCAAAATAAATTCAAGGGAGCTTGGGCCTGGTTTGGGATGGTTTGAGATGATTTCTGAAGTTATTATGGACTTGATGCAAGCCCATTTACAAGCTTGTGCCACGAAAATTATGCAAGAAGGAGGAAAAGGCTTTGTTATGTTTTGGTGCATGAATCTACAATGGAGTTTTGGACCAAACCCAAGAGGCTTCTACATGGGCTTTGCATAGGTGAAATGGATACCAAACTGAGCTATTTTGTGGCCCTTTATGGAGAGGAGGCGTGGCTGAAGGAGGAAGGAAGAGAGGATGTGTCAAAGAAAGAGATGAGAAGAGTGTCACAAGACATGTGTCAAGGAAAGGAGTGAGATGTGTCATGGGACACTTGTCACACCACAACTCAAGGGGTTTTGCTATATAAGGAGGCCTTTGCTCTCCCATTTCACTCACACCAACAAAGAAAATAAAAAGAGAGGTAAAGAAAGAGAGGGAGAGAAGAGAAGAAGGAGAGAGGCGTGAGGAGGAGAAGAAGAAGAAGAAGAAGAAGGAGGAGGAGGAGAAGAAGAAGACCGGAGGAGGAGAAGAAGAAGGAGGAGGAGAAGAAGAAGACCGGAGGAGGAGAGAAGAAGAGAGAAAGAGAGAGAAGAAGAGAAGCGTGAGATGAAGAGAAGGAGAGAAGAAGAAGAAGACCGGGGGAAGAGGAGGAAAGAGAGAAAGAGGAGAGAGAAAGAAGAAAGAGAAAGAAGAGAGAGAGAGAGAGCCGGAAAAAGGGGGAAAGATAAGGAGAGCCGGAAGAGAGAGAAAGAGAACCGGAGAAAAGAGAAAGAGAACCGGAGGAGAGAGAAAAGAGATTAGTCCGGAGGCTCGATCGGAATCACGAAGGTCAACGGTATGGTCAAGTACGGGTCAAGGACGGGTCAAAGCGATGGAGGTTCGGGGTATTCGGGAGTCCGTGTTCGGATTTGTTCGGGTGGTTCAGGTTTAGTTCGGGTCTCGAGAAGCCGTATCCGCATCCGTGCCGTTCGTTCCGTCACATCACTGTGAGTCGGCTCAAACACCGTAGTTGCATTTAGACGACAAATGGGAAACCGTAGAGATAGGAGTGCATACCCGTGATTAATGAATTGGATTGACTGATGGATTGGTTGAATTAACGATAAACCGGCTAGGGTTAAAGAAGCATGATAGGCTTAAACGGATTGAACCTGATTGTGTGCCGCTAGGTTGATAGCGTTGTTGTGTGTGATGCATTCATATAGTCGTGGCATGAGTAGGACTATATATGTATATATATATATATATATATATAAGTAAAGGACGAGATTGAATGAACTTATATACGGGAATTGGGACAAGTTAAAATACGAAAGTTAACCTGAACGAACATATGGAGTGTGAACGGTATCGGGATTACCCGAGGTTAATGAATTAAGTAATGAATGATGAGACGTCGGGGAGGTTAGCAAGCGGCTAGCTCTAAACCGACGGATCGAGGAGTTAATAAAAGATGATTGGGATTGGTTAAGAAAAGAGGAGTGTTGTGATTGGTGAACCGTCTACGGGTTAACAAGCGGTTAACCCAAGGTAGCGGGCGTGAATTGATTAAAAGACACTAGAAATCCTAATAGGCATGTGTGTGTGATGGTGTGAGTCTACTTCGGTGTTGGGCCGAGTAGACTATTGATTGTGTGTGTGATTGTGAGTCTACTTCGGTGTTGGGCCGAGTAGACTGTTTATGGTGTGATGGTGTGGTGTTGTGTGGTTGTGGTTGATCTTTGTGTGCAGGCCTTTAGATCGTCTCGGTGTTGGGCCGAGCGATCCTCGTTGTTACTTAACGCGGTCACGGGACCGGTTAAGTTGTGGTGCTGACTTGGTGCGGTGCCGAGTCAGAGCGGTGGTGTGTGTGAGTAAACTTGCGGGACGTGGGGTTGAGTTGTTGTGGTGGTTGATTGAGATTGATTGCTAGAGTCCAAGCGAGTCTGCGTGTTTACATTACTGCACTAGGACTCTAGGGTGCGTTAGATCCCGCAAGTCTAGGTGTGTGATTACGTTCTGGTACTTCCATCCCGATCGGATCCTCGGGAGTTGATAACCTGGTCAGTTAGTTCTGGCAGGTGCGAACCTATGGAGTGACGTCTGTAGGGTGTAGTCCGGAGAATACGGGGTCGCGTCCTAGGGCCGGATTGCATGGAAGCTCGGGTTGCCGGGGGTAACCGGAGTCACCGCGTATCGATGGACAGAGAACGGTGTCCTAGTCGTTGTGTGAACGGCTAGGAGTCACGTGGGGTTAGTTACCATATCGGTAACAGTGAGAACCCGTGGAAGTTACCAAGATCGTAGGGGCCCAGTGTGTGTGTTTTGGTGTTGTGATGTTACGCGGTAGATAGATCGAGTCTCAATCGGGGACATGTGCCGCAGTGCTCCCGATTTCCTCTAAACGCCTTCTCTTTCTTTTGGCGATTGATTGTGTGTGGGATCGACACGACGTGGTAGAGCGTGATCGGCTGTTTTGTTGATGGATTGTTATTTTGGGTTTCGGGCGGGAATCTATAGATGATAGATAGATTAGAAGCCTTAGTGGGGAGCCGATTCACTGGGTGATCTTAGATCGCTCATTAGACTCTTTTTGTGTTTTTCAGGTGTAGCAGCGACGGACGCGGGAGGTCCTCGGTGTAGCTTCGGGATGGCTTGAGGCGGGATTTTAGACTCGATGTATTTGGGGTTTTTCTTTCGGTTCGGCTTAGAGCCATTTTGTATTGATTTGCGTATTGACGGTTTATTGATGAAAAATGATTTGTAGAATGACGATTAAACGTTGTGCTGAACGTTTGATTTACTCAGAAATGAATATACTTTCCTGATATTGTGTTTAATCCGAACCGACACAACTCGCTAAAGTAGTGCAGGACGGCCGACTTGTACTATGGAAGCGAGGATAGCGGAGTCAAGGATAGATTGGTGCGAGCCTTTGTCTCAAACCGATTTGTCTATGGCTTCGTCCTGTGGCGAACTTTTCCTGTTCGACTTGCTCGGGTTCGATCGGTCATGTTCTTGTTTGATTGTTGGCCGGTCAGCTCGACGGTCAGCGGAGAATGGGAAAGGGGCGTTACAGAAAGGTGGTATCAGAGCATGGTTCTGCATGGGTTTCAAAGTTGTTCATTTCTTAGTATTTTCCGTGGTTTTATCGAGTCAAAATTGTGTCTTACCCAAGCATCCATTAGGAAACCGAGCCGCGTTCGTAACTCCGAGGTGGGGATGGGGTAGGAAATTTGTATTATGTGTACTAATGTCCATTTGTGATTTTGATTGCAGATAGCAGCAGAGTGTCCCTGGACGGAGTGTGTGTGGGTGTGTGCATTGGGTGTGTGAGATTGCCGTGAACAGTATGGGTGAGCGTCGGATGACATGAGCAGAGTATCAAGCTTTTGTGGACCAGCATCAGGCCGGTCTGAGGTTAGCACAACAGGGACAGTCACAGGGTTCTCGGGTAGCAGATCAACTGCCAGTCATTCCGCAAGCGTAGCAGGAAGCGAGAGCAGCCGCTGTAGATTGGAGGCCATTACCTGATCCATTACCTCCATCTCTACAGGGCAACGCAGGTACTGCAGACCCGACGGTAGGAGTGACAGGATATTTGGGGTTCGTAGATTATGGGTTGCCATCATTACCATCTCGGCGTGAGGCACTTACAGTACCATCGGGGATGCAGCCGCCGATGCTTGAGGCACATAAGGTGCCGTTACCTTTCAGTCTACATGAGTCAGACTTCATTCCACTTGGTGGGGAGGACTTTCGGTTGGACCCGTTACACGCAGCCCTCGACATGGACATGGAGCCGGTAGACCCGGAGCAGCAAAGTGCGGTGGGGGCAGTACATGGACGAGCAGATGACGATACTTGAGGACGTCTTAGAGCAGCGGGTTGAGCCACATCACCAGCCATGTTCACCTCAGAGGACATGATCTCCCTCACCCGATGATAGCGAGCCGCACTCAGCGAGAGAGTCTGCCAAAGGAGTCGAGCCGATGACGACGTCGGGGTCGGGCACGCAGTTCGAGTAGGTTACATTTCCAAAGACACCAACGACCGAGCCAGTTGTATCACCGGATATGCCACTAGATGATACGCCAGCGTCAGTACCACATATGCCAGTATGCCAGACACGTAGCGCCTGCAGAGTTCAGGGTTTTCATTTGTATTGGTGTCCACGACCAGAGTATCCACGTTACCGTGAGACGTATCAGCCGGTATCGAGCCCCTACTATTGTTAGATTTGTGAAAGTCAGGGACATCGAGCGGCCGAGTGTTTTCAGGAGCCTTCTTCGGGATCAGTGTCATATTGTCAGTTATGCGGAGCGACAGATCACCAGGCGGCAGAGTGTTACCATGGGCTACGTCCAGCGCCCGTTCTGTTTTGTGAGAGTTGTGGTCGCGGAGGTTACGTAGCGCTGATGTGTCTGATAGCAGAGCCACAGCAGGTCGGACCGCCGACCATAGAGGTACACCCACCACACCCTCCCGGCGCGCCTGCCAGTGGTTACCGGCACGAGCCGCGATGCCGGTTGTGTATGGCATTTCGGTCGTGCTGGGCCTGTTAGGGTTTGAGTAGTTAGGCCGGGTGAGTATGGGCTCTAACTATGTTGTTGTTTGTGTGTATCCAGATCGACGGGTTTCGTATGTTGTTAGGAACATCTCCAGGATATGGCGGTGCAGTTTGTGGGTTGGGTTGTTGATGACAGACATCTTATGGTTGTATCTCTGTTTCTCTATGTATCTCTATAAACCTCGAGACATGTGCATGTTGTTGTTTTGGTGTATGTATGTGATGCAGATTGTTCACTTATCATTATGACTTTCGTAGTAATTGTTTTCATGCGTGTGATGGTTTTGTTATGCAAACGAATTACCATGCGAAGTCTGATGATGAGCGAAACTGATGACCGTTCATCATAACCTAAACCCAGACTGACGACATATCCGGAGCGATCTGATGATTGCTTGATTGCGTGTGGTAATTGGTTATTTTGCAATTATTTGCTTGTGTGTTTGCCTAATGCTTGTGTGGCGCATTAGTTAATTTGGGGTTGTGTTTCGTAAGTGGTGTAGCACTGGAAAAGTGCTAGTGTGGTGACATTCTTAGCATGTGCGGAGTGTGGGTGGTGGTGGTAAGCTATTGGTTGGATAGCTTAATTTTATTCGCAATCGTTAGTCATTGTGAATAGATGTGTTAGAACCTTTTCGTGTAAGGTGTTGAGCTAACTTGAGAATGGTTGGAATCGACTGTCGATTCGCGAGGGAGCGGAATTATAGAGTATCGTTACTTAATCATGGGTGACCTTCGGGTACATGATTAACTAACTATATTTCTATGAGGAAGTGATATCGGGGATTAGATTGGTTTGAATTCACCGCTCCAGTGAAAATTGTTGTGTTGAGTGCAGGACGGAATGGACGATGCGATACGAATGTGAGACCAAACCCGAACCCGAAAGCAAGATGGGCTGAAAAGGAGACCGCGAGACGAGTTGACCCGGAAAGCGAAGCGGTTAGTGTGGAGTGTTAGTGGGAAGTGTCAGTACCAAGCAGCGGAAAGAGCGAAGCGGTCAATGTGATGTGTTAGCAGCAATGACTGTATGGAAACCAGAGCGAAGCCGTTAGCGAGAATGCGGTGGGAAGTTAGCGAAATCGGATTCAGGAACCGAGACGTGTGAGCAGGAAGAGATCGTGACAAGTGTTAGAGTGGGGTTATCAGAATGAATGGAGATGAAACTGTGTCAGAAGCAACGTGAAGTTGTCAGTACGGGGAATTGGAGGTCGGGAAGCTTTCAAGCATGGAATACATATTCTTGAAGAATGTCTCGGGAGAGGCAGACCAGTAATGTGAAAGTCATTGGAAACGAAGCGAAGTGGGGAAGTCAGAATGCGAATCGAAGAAGAGAACCTAGTGGGAACTGTTGGAATTGTGTCCAGTAATCTCGGTACTGTCTCTAGAAAGTAAGAGTATGTCAATGATCAGACATAAGTCATATAATACTGGGGGTCATGATGGCTTGCTAGAGTCCGCTCATGATCTATAAGTCTTGGACTTATTGCCTTTATTATATGATCCCATATGGGTCACACGCCTAAGCTAACGGGAAAATACGAAGGAACGGTTTAGCAGAAGTACGGTAAAAGTGCTAGGCATTTACTGTACTTAGAGAGACTAAAGGGCCTGATTAAATCCAAGGGATTTAATCAGAACTGAGAATTGGGCCCAAAAGCCCATGAGAACTAGAAGGGATTTTAATGAGTAAAATCAGACCTAGCTCTCTAACTTTCTCAGCACATCTGTGCCTCCCTCCTCTCTCTCTGCGCCTCCTCTCTCAGCTGGTCTAGCAGCCAAATTTCCCGGTGTGCGTGTGTGAGCCTTTGGAGGATCCATCTCTTGGTGGTTCTGCTGATCTCTGACCCTTACCTCCAATTCCGCTGCAAAACAAGGTAACATGTGAGATCTATTATGTTTCTAATCAAGAGAACCTAGATCTGCATGTTTAGTAGGATGAATCAATCTGAGAATTGAATCAGGAGACACTAAACGATCCAATAGTGGTATCAGAGCCATTGGTTCTGTGGTTTTTCTTGTTTAGAATCATGTTTAGGATTGTTTAAAGAGGTGTTTTTGAATCAATCTACTGATAAGAGAAAACACTTAAGAAACAAAGAATTAAAACCTAAACAAACAAGAAATCGCATGATCCGATCTATATGAATCGGTATGCGTCGGAGTGTTGATCGGTATCGGATCACACGTCCGGATCGGCTGACTCACGGATCGATCGTTGGATCGAGTCGCGTGGTCGAGTTGATCGCGAGAGTTGGGCCGTACGCGTCCTGCGTCTCTCGGCCGCGATCGCCCGATCATATCCCGTCCGATCGCGAGAGATGGCCCGGCTGTCTCGTCCCGATCACACGGCCCGACCGTCCCATCCCGTCCCGACCATCGATCCGCCGCGGAAGCATGATGGCTTGCGGCTGGACGATCGTTTCTCGATCGCGAAGCTAGGTCACGACCGTGATCGGTTCGTGACCAATCGGTTCGGTTCGGTTAATGGTTCGGTTTAAAACTGATTAAAAATTAATCGTCACGGTTTAATAAACAGACTTAATAAATTTATTAAGTTCTGGTTAAACCGGGATAAGAAATCCAAAGTCGAAAAATTGGATTTTGTGCCTAAACCAGTGATTTTCTAATTTGATTTGGTTGGACCAAATAAATTGAGAAAATCCGGTTTAGTAAATAACCGGTTGACAATTATGGTCATCGTAGTAATTAATTTTGGTTAAGACCAATTTTAATGAACCAGACCGGTTATGTCATTTAATTGGGCAATTGGGTTATGTCTTGGACATGAACCAATTCTTGGGCCTCGGGCCAAGAAGTTAAAACAATTGGGCCAATTATTTGAGTCTTTTCTTCAGAATTAATTTAAAATTTATTTTTATAAAATTATAAAAATCGTTTTTTAAATTAATAAGTTCCCAAAATTTTGAAATTAGAAAGTTTCTTAAATTAGAAGTTTCTAGATTTGCATGTTTTGGATTTTAGGAAATTTCTATATTTAGAAAGTTTCCAATTTTAGGAAGTTTCCAATTTTAGAAAGTTTCCAAAATTAGTAGGTTTCCCAAAAAGGAAAGTTTCCCAAAATAGTAATCTTCTATTTTGGGATAAAATTTTAATAAACCTACAAACCTCAAATAATATCAAGCGTTGGATGTCTTGTCCAGTCTATGTCAGCTGTCGAAGCCCATTCAATTGTACTCATGGCCTTACAGTGTGAGGGTGTCTACTTTTGCGTGGATAAGACGGTTTGTGATTCATAAATGTCATTGGGAGTCCCATACATTAATGATTACATGACTGTATAGTCTGGTTTTCTTGACTAGGCCATCGGGAGTCCCGGGCCTTGAGACATCAGAGTGGATTGGGCCTCGGGCCCAGATTCACAACCAAGAGTTATATCACGGATATAATTAGCCGACATAGGGCTTACCGATATAAGCTAAGGTTGGGTGATGGCCAGTGGCCCACTTTGATCTTAGTTATATGTGGATCTTGGAATCATTATATTCTATTGAGGGTAACTTATGTTATTGAATATAATGCGTGATTAATCATATTAAGTATAATACAAGATTAATCATATTGAACATATTAACTAATAACCTTTTTATCTTATATTTCAGCTATGACTACTACAAGCACTCAAAACACATTCTCAATCCGGTCTGTTCTCGAGAAGGAGAAGCTGACTGGAACGAACTTCCTGACGTGGTCAAGGAACTTGAGGCTGGTCCTCAAGCAGGAGAAGAAGGATTATGTCCTTTTGTGATCCCCTCCCCGAGAGGCCTCCTAACAATGCCGCCAGGACTCTGCATAATGCTTGGGAAAAGCATTCGTCAGATGAAAATGATGTCTATTGCCTGATGTTGGCGACAATGACTGCTGAGCTGCAAATGCAGTTCGAGAGTGTGTTGTCACCCATCGAGATAATGGCAAGCCTGAAATCGCTTTTTCAGGAGCAAGCAAGGACTGAGAGGTTTCAGACGGTTAAGAACCTCTTAGACTGTAAGTTGGCTGCAAATGCGGCAGTGAGTCCTCATGTCTTGAAGATGATGGGTTATCTCGATCATCTTCAGAAACTCGACTGCCCTATCAGCCAGGAACTTGCCTGCGACATCGTTCTGCAGTCTTTACCTGCAAGCTATGATCAGTTCATTCTGAACTTTAATATGCATGGCTTGAGTAAGACATTGCCTGAGCTTCACGGAATGCTCAAGACTGCAGAGCCCAACTTGAGGAAAACCGCCAAGGACCCCAATGTGCTTATGGTACAGAAGGGCAAGGGCTTTAAGAAATCCTCTGCTAAGGATAAGGGAAAGGCTAAGGCTGTCCAAGTCTCGGACAAGGACACGCCAAAGCCCAAGCCCAAGTCTAAGGCTGGGCCTACTGACATCTGCAGGTTCTGTAAAGAACCAGGGCATTGGAGGAGAGAATGTAAGAAATTCCAAGAAGGTCTAAAGGAATTGAAGAAGAAGACTCTCGAGACTTCTTCATCAGGTATTTTTGTTATAGAAGTTAATACAACTACTTCTGATAATACCTCATGGGTTATGGATACTGGTTGTGGGGCTCATATTTGTACTAATATGCAGGCACTCAACAACAGTAGGAGGCTGAAGCAAGGACAAGTGGAGCTACGAGTTGGGAATGGAGCGAAAGTTCCTGCACTAGCTGTAGGCACATACTTGTTGTCTTTACCTTCGGGATTGGTTTTAGAACTCAATAATTGTTATTTTGTACCTGCGATAAGCAGAAATATTATTTCAATTTCTTTGTTGGATTTGGAAGGTTATGATTTTTCAGTTAAGAATAAATTATGTTCCTTCAATCGCAACAATTTGTTCTATGGTTGTGCCCCTCTTACGAATGGGCTTTACATACTTGATCAATCCGCGCCAATTTATAACATTGATACCAAACGGTTCAAACCTAATGAGGAGAACCGAACGTTTCTATGGCATTGTCGTTTAGGGCACATCAGCGAGAAACGCATCAAGAGGCTCCATTCGAATGGACTTCTTGGCTCATTTGACTTTGAGTCATGTGAGAAATGCGAATCCTGCATGATGGGCAAAATGACACGGGCCCCCTTTAATAAACCTAACGAGAGGGCCAGTGAATTATTGGGCCTGATACACACTGATGTGTGTGGCCCAATGTCCACAAATGCAAGAGGAAACTATCAGTACTTCATTACCTTCACTGATGATTTCAGTAGCTATGGATATGTTTATTTAATGAAACATAAGTCTGAATCTTTTGAGAAGTTCAGAGAATTCCAAAATGAAGTACAGAACCAACTTGGCAAAAGCATTAAGGCTCTTCGGTCCGACCGAGGAGGAGAATACTTAAGCCAAGAATTCAGTGATCATCTAAGAGAGTGTGGGATCGTGTCCCAACTCACTCCTCCTGGAACACCTCAATGGAACGGTGTGTCTGAGAGGAGAAATCGGACCTTATTGGATATGGTTCGATCTATGATGAGTCACACAGACCTTCCAATATCCCTTTGGGGATATGCTCTGCTAACAGCAGTGTTCACTCTAAATAGAGCGCCATCGAAAGCAGTAGCAAAGACACCATATGAATTATGGACTGGAGTAGCTCCAGTGCTGTCTTATCTAAGAATTTGGGGTTGTGAAGCCTATGTCAAGAGATTGATCTCTGACAAGCTTACACCAAAGTCTGATAAATGCTACTTCATTGGTTATCCGAAGGAAACCAAGGCTTATTACTTCTACCTGCGTTCCGAGAACAAGATTTTTGTTGCCCGGGATTGTAGCTTTCTTGAGAGGGAGTTTCTCTCTAAGAAAGACAGTGGGAGTAAGGTACTGCTTGAAGAAATTCAAGATGAACAGGATACTGCTCAACCTAATGAGGAAGAGCAGCAGGAGGACCTACAAGAAATTGTAGAGCCTGAACCTGTAGTACCTGAAGTTCGAAGATCCGGGAGGATCCGTCACGAACCCGAGAGATATCAAGGATTCCTCGTGACTAACTGTCATGATCTTCTGATCATTGATGGTGATGAACCATCGAACTTCAATCAAGCCATGATGGGCCCAGATTCCTCTAAGTGGCGTAAGGCCACTGATTCCGAAATGGACTCCATGTCAGTCAACCAAGTGTTTTCGTTGGTTGACTTACCCGCTGGTGTAAAAGCCATCGAGTGCAAATGGATCTTCAAGAAGAAGATTGACGTGGATGGAAATGTCCAGATTTATAAAGCCAGGTTGGTGGCAAAAGGTTTCAGACAAGTTCACGGTGTGGATTACGATGAAACCTATTCCCCAGTGGCAATGATGAAATCTATTCGGATTCTACTAGCAACTGCAACTTTTCATGATTATGAAATTTGGCAGATGGACGTGAAAACCGCCTTCCTGAATGGAATTCTGGAAGAGGATGTGTATATGACACAACCTGACGGTTACATAGATCCAAAGAATGCTGGGAAAGTATGCAAGCTTCATAAATCCATTTATGGATTGAAGCAAGCATCGAGGAGCTGGAATCTTCGTTTTGATGAAGCGATCAAGCAATTTGGCTTCATCAGAAACGAAGAAGAACAATGCGTGTATAAGAAAACTAGTGGGAGCAAGATAGTATTTCTTATTCTGTATGTCGATGACATACTGCTTCTCAGAAACGACGTTCCAATGCTAGAGTCGGTAAAGGACTGGCTTGGAAGTTGTTTTTCCATGAAAGACATGGGTGAAGCCGCATACGTTCTTGGAATCAGGATCTACCGGGATAGATCTAGAAGGCTGATAGGCTTGTGTCAAGATTCATACATTGACAAAGTCCTACAAAGATTCAGCATGAAAGATTCCAAGAAGGGTTTCACGCCAATGGTACATGGCACAACGCTAAGCAAGAAGCAGAGCCCTACGACGGCTGCTGAGCTTGAGCGCATGAAGAATATTCCTTATGCATCTGCAATAGGATCTGTCATGTATGCCATGATCTGTACTCGTCCTGATGTTGCTTATGCATTGAGCATGACGAGTAGATACCAGTCAAATCCAGGTGAAAACCATTGGATTGCCGTCAAGAATATCCTGAAGTATCTAAGACATACTAAGGACAAGTTCTTGGTATACGGTGGAAGTGATGTGCTTAAAGTCAGTGGATTCACGGACGCAAGTTTCCAGACAGACCAAGATGATTTCCGGTCATAGTCCGGTTATATCTTTTGTCTGAATGGCGGTGCAATCAGTTGGAGAAGCTCCAAGCAAGACACCGTTGCTGATTCCACTACAGAAGCTGAATATATCGCCGCTTCAGAAGCTACGAAGGAAGCTGTTTGGATACGAAAGTTCATTATTGAACTAGGTGTGATACCAAATGCGGCTGAGCCTCTGGCACTGTTTTGTGATAACAATGGTGTTATTGCTCAGGCAAAGGAACCAAGATCACACCAGAAATCCAAGCATGTTCTAAGAAGATTTCACTTGATACGTGATATCATTAATAGAAAGGAAGTCAAGATCAGCCGAGTTCAGACAGATGATAACGTCGCTGATCCATTGGCAAAGCCACTCCCAAGACCTAAGCTCGAGTTCCTGACTGAAGCTGTAGGCATTAGAGACATTGAAATGTAATCTAAATTTGAGTGGGAGTTTGAGGGCTTTATTTAGTTATTTGATATGTTCTTGTAAAACATTTTTCTTATGTTTAATGAAATTATTATTTCAAGATTATTTTAACTGTGATGAAATAATCGTTCCAAAGTAATATGAGCCATTTTATAGGTCATCGAAGTAAGTGACTTGATCTTGAGTTATCAAAGTCATTTAGCTTGATCATGAGACCCTATATTTGATAGATGGCTTATATCATCCTGTCCCTAGTCGAAGGTTGTTGAAATTGGAACATCAACAACCGTGTGAGACTAGATTGGTATGTGACTTATGACAAAGTCTCAGTGTGTCATAGATGCGCGGCATCAAAGTCAGTACATAGGTGTATGTAGGGTACATACGACCGGACAAGACCCGATTATAAGAACTCTTCAGGATATTTATATCTGTGTCATAAGAGATTCTTACTACGACTATAGAGTATAGTCCTTAGACCTGAGTTCGCATGCATGTGACTGCACATGAACTAATACGCTTTGATCATTGTCTAATGCTGTCGTTAAGCGATGGTTATAAGGACCTTGATTGGGTGTATTATGAAATGAGTAGTTTGCAGTGATGGAACAAGACGGGATTTGTCCCTCCAATATAAATGGAGTGAATATCTCTAGGCCAATCGGAGATTTGAATACTGGAAAATGCATGGCCATGCTCAAACGGACTTTCCCGAGTCGTTTGGATTGTCAGTATCAAATCAGAGTCCGATGAACAAGATTAGGCTTTATAAGGATGACACTAATCTTGCCTTATGACTAATCGGGATATTGAGACAAAAGGATTATGAATACAGAGATTCCAGTACAAGTGGGAGATTGTTGGAATTGTGTCCAGTAATCTCGGTACTGTCTCTAGAAAGTAAGAGTATGTCAATGATCAGACATAAGTCATATAATACTGGGGGTCATGATGGCTTGCTAGAGTCCGCTCATGATATATAAGTCTTGGACTTATTGCCTTTATTATATGATCCCATATGGGTCACACGCCTAAGCTAACGGGAAAATACGAAGGAACGGTTTAGCAGAAGTACGGTAAAAGTGCTAGGCATTTACTGTACTTAGAGAGACTAAAGGGCCTGATTAAATCCAAGGGGTTTAATCAGAACTGAGAATTGGGCCCAAAAGCCCATGAGAACTAGAAGGGATTTTAATGAGTAAAATCAGACCTAGCTCTCTAACTTTCTCAGCACATCTGCGCCTCCCTCCTCTCTCTCTGCGCCTCCTCTCTCAGCTGGTCTAGCAGCCAAATTTCCCGGTGTGCGTGTGTGAGCCTTTGGAGGATCCATCTCTTGGTGGTTCTGCTGATCTCTGACCCTTACCTCCAATTCCGCTGCAAAACAAGGTAACAGGTGAGATCTATTATGTTTCTAATCAAGAGAACCTAGATCTGCATGTTTAGTAGGATGAATCAATCTGAGAATTGAATCAGGAGACACTAAACGATCCTACAGGAACAAGATCGAGGTTGAGACGGATGGACGAAGGAAGACAGTTGAGCGTGAAGAAAGGTACAAAATGCGAGATGGGAATCGAGAAGGGAACGGTTCATGGGGTTAGTGAGATAGAATGGTATGAGACGGAAAGGTCGCGGGAATGTTAGGTATCAGTGAGATGAAGTAGTGTTCGGGTAAGAAAGCGTTGGAAGCGAATGACGGAGCAACTTACAGGAGTTGGAACCGATTCAAAGTCTGGTATTGACGGAGAATTCGGGGACCGAATTCCTGTAAGTGGGGAATAATGTAATACCCTGTATCAAGAAATAGTCAACGGGCAGCGGAAATGTCAACGGAGGGTGTTTTCGTAAATTTGTGAAGTTAATGGGTATTTTGGTAATTTTACCAAAATATGAGCCGAAAGAAAAGACGGGCCAAATGTTATTCTTTTCAAAGAAAGAAAACATTTAGAAGATCAGGAATGGTGGAAACGGACCGTGGATGAGTTTTTCGGGTTATCGGGAATGGAAACCGATAAAACCGACAAAACTTGTAAAATTCATAACGGGAGCTACGGGTGTCCATTTGAGGTGATTCAAATTTCTAAAATCACCTAAGAGCATCTAGAATCTGAAAACGAGGCTTGGTGGATTTATAGAAGCAGATAAATGGTTTTGAAAATATTAACCGTAAAACCGGTTTTTCCAAGAAACTGATACAATGTTCGGGCAAGCAAGAAGACCTTCTAAACTCCACCAAAAATTATGAAACTTTGACCACAGCTCCATTATAATATGAAGAAGACACGGTTAAAATTATGAAGCAAGATTTGATGCCAAGATCAAGTTATAAATTTTAGATCATTAATGGGTGATTAATGACTAAAATCCCAAAATAAATTCAAGGGAGCTTGGGCCTGGTTTGGGATGGTTTGAGATGATTTCTGAAGTTATTATGGACTTGATGCAAGCCCATTTACAAGCTTGTGCCACGAAAATTATGCAAGAAGGAGGAAAAGGCTTTGTTATGTTTTGGTGCATGAATCTACAATGGAGTTTTGGACCAAACCCAAGAGGCTTCTACATGGGCTTTGCATAGGTGAAATGGATACCAAACTGAGCTATTTTGTGGCCCTTTATGGAGAGGAGGCGTGGCTGAAGGAGGAAGGAAGAGAGGATGTGTCAAAGAAAGAGATGAGAAGAGTGTCACAAGACATGTGTCAAGGAAAGGAGTGAGATGTGTCATGGGACACTTGTCACACCACAACTCAAGGGGTTTTGCTATATAAGGAGGCCTTTGCTCTCCCATTTCACTCACACCAACAAAGAAAATAAAAAGAGAGGTAAAGAAAGAGAGGGAGAGAAGAGAAGAAGGAGAGAGGCGTGAGGAGGAGAAGAAGAAGAAGAAGAAGAAGAAGAAGGAGGAGGAGAAGAAGAAGACCGGAGGAGGAGAAGAAGAAGGAGGAGGAGAAGAAGAAGATCGGAGGAGGAGAGAAGAAGAGAGAAAGAGAGAGAAGAAGAGAAGCATGAGATGAAGAGAAGGAGAGAAGAAGAAGAAGACCGGGGGAAGAGGAGGAAAGAGAGAAAGAGGAGAGAGAAAGAAGAAAGAGAAAGAAGAGAGAGAGAGAGAGAGAGCCGGAAAAAGGGGGAAAGATAAGGAGAGCCGGAAGAGAGAGAAAGAGAACCGGAGAAAAGAGAAAGAGAACCGGAGGAGAGAGAAAAGAGATTAGTCCGGAGGATCGATCGGAATCATGAAGGTCAACGGTATGGTCAAGTACGGGTCAAGGACGGGTCAAAGCGATGGAGGTTCGGGGTATTCGGGAGTCCGTGTTCGGGTTTGTTCGGGTGGTTCAGGTTTAGTTCGGGTCTTGAGATGCCGTATCCGCATCCGTGCCGTTCGTTCCGTCACATCACTGTGAGTCGGCTCAAACACCGTAGTTGCATTTAGACGACAAATGGGAAACCGTAGAGATAGGAGTGCATACCCGTGATTAATGAATTGGATTGACTGATGGATTGGTTGAATTAACGATAAACCGGCTAGGGTTAAAGAAGCATGATAGGCTTAAACGGATTGAACCTGATTGTGTGCCGCTAGGTTGATAGCGTTGTTGTGTGTGATGCATTCATATAGTCGTGGCATGAGTAGGACTATATATGTATATATATATATATATATATATATATATATATATATAAGTAAAGGACGAGATTGAATGAACTTATATACGGGAATTGGGACAAGTTAAAATACGGAAGTTAACCTGAACGAACATATGGAGTGTGAATGGTATCGGGATTACCCGAGGTTAATGAATTAAGTAATGAATGATGAGACGTCGGGGAGGTTAGCAAGCGGCTAGCTCTAAACCGACGGATCGAGGAGTTAATAAAAGATGATTGGGATTGGTTAAGAAAAGAGGAGTGTTGTGATTGGTGAACCGTCTACGGGTTAACAAGCGGTTAACCCAAGGTAGCGGGCGTGAATTGATTAAAAGACGCTAGAAATCCTAATAGGCCTGTGTGTGTGATGGTGTGAGTCTACTTCGGTGTTGGGCCGAGTAGACTATTGATTGTGTGTGTGATTGTGAGTCTACTTCGGTGTTGGGCCGAGTAGACTGTTTATGGTGTGATGGTGTGGTGTTGTGTGGTTGTGGTTGATCTTTGTGTGCAGGCCTTTAGATCGTCTCGGTGTTGGGCCGAGCGATCCTCGTTGTTACTTAACGCGGTCACGGGACCGGTTAAGTTGTGGTGCTGACTTGGTGCGGTGCCGAGTCAGAGCGGTGGTGTGTGTGAGTAGACTTTCGGGACGTGGGGTTGAGTTGTTGTGGTGGTTGATTGAGATTGATTGCTAGAGTCCAAGCGAGTCTGCGTGTTTACATTACTGCACTAGGACTCTAGGGTGCGTTAGATCCCGCAAGTCTAGGTGTGTGATTACGTTCTGGTACTTCCATCCCGATCGGATCCTCGGGAGTTGATAACCTGGTCAGTTAGTTCTGGCAGGTGCGAACCTATGGAGTGACGTCTGTAGGGTATAGTCCGGAGAATACGGGGTCGCGTCCTAGGGCCGGATTGCATGGAAGCTCGGGTTGCCGGGGGTAACCGGAGTCACCGCGTATCGATGGACAGAGAACGGTGTCCTAGTCGTTGTGTGAACGGCTAGGAGTCACGTGGGGTTAGTTACCATATCGGTAACAGTGAGAACCCGTGGAAGTTACCAAGATCGTAGGGGCCCAGTGTGTGTGTTTTGGTGTTGTGATGTTACACGGTAGATAGATCGAGTCTCAATCGGGGACATGTGCTGCAGTGCTCCCGATTTCCTCTAAACGCCTTCTCTTTCTTTTGGCGATTGATTGTGTGTGGGATCGACACGACGTGGTAGAGCGTGATCGGCTGTTTTGTTGATGGATTGTTATTTTGGGTTTCGGGCGGGAATCTATAGATGATAGATAGATTAGAAGCCTTAGTGGGGAGCCGATTCACTGGGTGATCTTAGATCGCTCATTAGACTCTTTTTATGTTTTTCAGGTGTAGCAGCGACGGACGCGGGAGGTCCTCGGTGTAGCTTCGGGATGGCTTGAGGCGGGATTTTAGACTCGATGTATTTGGGGTTTTTCTTTCGGTTCGGCTTAGAGCCATTTTGTATTGATTTGCGTATTGACGGTTTATTGATGAAAAATGATTTGTAGAATGACGATTAAACGTTGTGCTGAACGTTTGATTTACTCAGAAATGAATATACTTTCCTGATATTGTGTTTAGTCCGAACCGACACAACTCGATAAGTAGTGCAGGACGGCCGACTTGTACTATGGAAGCGAGGATAGCGGAGTCAAGGATAGATTGGTGCGAGCCTTTGTCTCAAACCGATTTGTCTATGGCTTCGTCCTGTGGCGAACTTTTCCTGTTCGACTTGCTCGGGTTCGATCGGTCATGTTCTTGTTTGATTGTTGGCCGGTCAGCTCGACGGTCAGCGGAGAATGGGAAAGGGGCGTTACAGAAAGGTGGTATCAGAGCATGGTTCTGCATGGGTTTCAAAGTTGTTCATTTCTGAGTATTTTCCGTGGTTTTATCGAGTCAAAATTGTGTCTTACCCAAGCATCCATTAGGAAACCGAGCAGCGTTCGTAACTCCGAGGTGGGGATGGGGTAGGAAATTTGTATTATGTGTACTAATGTCCATTTGTGATTTTGATTGCAGACAGCAGCAGAGTGTCCCTGGACGGAGTGTGTGTGGGTGTGTGCATTGGGTGTGTGAGATTTCCGTGAACAGTATGGGTGAGCGTCGGATGACACGAGCAGAGTATCAGGCTTTTGTGGACCAGCATCAGGCCGGTCTGAGGTTAGCACAGCAGGGACAGTCACAGGGTTCTCGGGTAGCAGATCAACTGCCAGTCATTCCGCAAGCGTAGCAGGAAGCGAGAGCAGCCGCTGTAGATTGGAGGCCATTACCTGATCCATTACCTCCATCTCTACAGGGCAACGCAGGTACTGCAGACCCGACGGTAGGAGTGACAGGATATTTGGGGTTCGTAGATTATGGGTTGCCATCATTACCATCTCGGCGTGAGGCACTTACAGTACCATCGGGGATGCAGCCGCCGATGCTTGAGGCACATAAGGTGCCGTTACCTTTCAGTCTACATGAGTCAGACTTCATTCCACTTGGTGGGGAGGACTTTCGGTTGGACCCGTTACACGCAGCCCTCGACATGGACATGGAGCCGGTAGACCCGGAGCAGCAAAGTGCGGTGGGGGCAGTACATGGACGAGCAGATGACGATACTTGAGGACGTCTTAGAGCAGCGGGTTGAGCCACATCACCAGCCATGATCACCTCAGAGGACAGGATCTCCCTCACCCGATGATAGCGAGCCGCACTCAGCGAGAGAGTCTGCCAAAGGAGTCGAGCCGATGTCGACGTCGGGGTCGGGCACGCAGTTCGAGTAGGTTACATTTCCAAAGACACCAACGACCGAGCCAGTTGTATCACCGGATATGCCACTAGATGACACGCCAGCGTCAGTACCACATATGCCAGTATGCCAGACACGTAGCGCCTGCAGAGTTCAGGGTTTTCATTTGTATTGGTGTCCACGACCAGTTGATCCACGTTACCGTGAGACGTATCAGCCGGTATCGAGCCCCTACTATTGTTAGATTTGTGGAAGTCAGGGACATCGAGCGGCCGAGTGTTTTCAGGAGCCTTCTTCGGGATCGGTGTCATATTGTCAGTTATGCGGAGCGACAGATCACCAGGCGGCAGAGTGTTACCATGGGCTACGTCCAGCGCCCGTTCTGTTTTGTGAGAGTTGTGGTCGCGGAGGTTACGTAGCGCAGATGTGTCTGATAGCAGAGCCACAACAGGTCGGACCGCCGACCATAGAGGCACACCCACCACACCCTCCCGGCGCGCCTGCCAGTGGTTACCGGCACGAGCCACGATGCCGGTTGTGTATGGCATTTCGGTCGTGCTGGGCCTGTTAGGGTTTGAATAGTTAGGCCGGGTGAGTATGGGCTCTAACTATGTTGTTGTTTGTGTGTATCCAGATCGACGGGTTTCGTATATTGTTAGGAACATCTCCAGGATATGGCGGTGCAGTTTGTGGGTTGGGTTGTTGATGACGGACATCTTATGGTTGTATCTCTGTTTCTCTATGTATCTCTATAAACCTCGAGACATGTGCATGTTGTTGTTTTGGTGTATGTATGTGATGCAGATTGTTCACTTATCATTATGACTTTCGTAGTAATTGTTTGCATGCGTGTGATGGTTTTGTTATGCAAACGAATTACCATGCGAAGTCTGATGATGAGCGAAACTGATGACCGTTCATCATAACCTAAACCCAGACTGACGACATATCCGGAGCGATCTGATGATTGCTTGATTGCGTGTGGTAATTGGTTATTTTGCAATTATTTGCTTGTGTGTTTGCCTAATGCTTGTGTGGCGCATTAGTTAATTTGGGGTTGTGTTTCGTAAGTGGTGTAGCACTGGAAAAGTGCTAGTGTGGTGACATGCTTAGCATGTGCGGAGTGTGGGTGGTGGTGGTAAGCTATTGGTTGGATAGCTTAATTTTATTCGCAATCGTTAGTCATTGTGAATAGATGTGTTAGAACCTTTTCATGTAAGGTGTTGAGCTAACTTGAGAATGGTTGGAATCGACTGTCGATTCGCGAGGGAGCGGAATTATAGAGTATCGTTACTTAATCATGGGTGACCTTCGGGTACATGATTAACTAACTATATTTCTATGAGGAAGTGATATCGGGGATTAGATTGGTTTGAATTCACCGCTCCAGTGAAAATTGTTGTGTTGAGTGCAGGACGGAATGGATGATGCGATACGAATGTGAGACCGAACCCGAACCCGAAAGCAAGATGGGCTGAAAAGGAGACCGCGAGACGAGTTGACCCGGAAAGCGAAGCGGTTAGTGTGGAGTGTTAGTGGGAAGTGTCAGTACCAAGCAGCGGAAAGAGCGAAGCGGTCAATGTGATGTGTTAGCAGCAATGACTGTATGGAAACCAGAGCGAAGCCGTTAGCGAGAATGCGGTGGGAAGTTAGCGAAATCGGATTCAGGAACCGAGACGTGTGAGCAGGAAGAGATCGTGACAAGTGTTAGAGTGGGGTTATCAGAATGAATGGAGATGAAACTGTGTCAGAAGCAACGTGAAGTTGTCAGTACGGGGAATTGGAGGTCGGGAAGCTTTCAAGCATGGAATACATATTCTTGAAGAGTGTCTCGGGAGAGGCAGACCAGTAATGTGAAAGTCATTGGAAACGAAGCGAAGTGGGGAAGTCAGAATGCGAATCGAAGAAGAGAACCCAGTGGGAACAAGATCGAGGTTGAGACGGATGGACGAAGGAAGACAGTTGAGCGTGAAGAAAGGTACAAAATGCGAGATGGGAATCGAGAAGGGAACGGTTCATGGGGTTAGTGAGATAGAATGGTATGAGACGGAAAGGTCGCGGGAATGTCAGGTATCAGTGAGATGAAGTAGTGTTCGGGTAAGAAAGCGTTGGAAGCGAATGACGGAGCAACTTACAGGAGTTGGAACCGATTCAAAGTCTGGTATTGACGGAGAATTCGGGGACCGAATTCCTGTAAGTGGGGAAGAATGTAATACCCTGTATCAAGAAATAGTCAACGGGCAGCGGAAATGTCAACGGAGGGTGTTTTCGTAAATTTGTGAAGTTAATGGGTATTTTGGTAATTTTACCAAAATATGAGCCGAAAGAAAAGACGGGCCAAATGTTATTCTTTTCAAAGAAAGAAAACATTTAGAAGATCAGGAATGGTGGAAACGGACCGTGGATGAGTTTTTCGGGTTATCGGGAATGGAAACCGATAAAACCGACAAAACTTGTAAAATTCATAACGGGAGCTACGGGTGTCCGTTTGAGGTGATTCAAATTTCTAAAATCTCCTAAGAGCATCTAGAATCTGAAAACGAGGCTTGGTGGATTTATAGAAGCAGATAAAGGGTTTTGAAAATATTAACCGTAAAACCGGTTTTTCCAAGAAACCGATACAATGTTCGGGCAAGCAAGAAGACCTTCTAAACTCCACCAAAAATTATGAAACTATGACCACAGCTCCATTATAATATGAAGAAGACACGGTTAAAAGGATGAAGCAAGATTTGATGCCAAGATCAAGTTATAAATTTTAGATCATTAATGGGTGATTAATGACTAAAATCCCAAAATAAATTCAAGGGAGCTTGGGCCTGGTTTGGGATGGTTTGAGATGATGTCTGAAGTTACTATGGACTTTATGAAAGCCCATTTACAAGCTTGTGCCACGAAAATTATGCAAGAAGGAGGAAAAGGCTTTGTTATGTTTTGGTGCATGAATCTACAATGGAGTTTTGGACCAAACCCAAGAGGCTTCTACATGGGCTTTGCATAGGTGAAATGGATACCAAACTGAGCTATTTTGTGGCCCTTTATGGAGAGGAGGCGTGGCTGAAGGAGGAAGGAAGAGAGGATGTGTCAAAGAAAGAGATGAGAAGAGTGTCACAAGACATGTGTCAAGGAAAGGAGTGAGATGTGTCATGGGACACTTGTCACACCACAACTCAAGGGGTTTTGCTATATAAGGAGGCCTTTGCTCTCCCATTTCACTCACACCAACAAAGAAAATAAAAAGAGAGGTAAAGAAAGAGAGGGAGAGAAGAGAAGAAGGAGAGAGGCGTGAGGAGGAGAAGAAGAAGAAGAAGAAGGAGGAGGAGAAGAAGAAGACCGGAGGAGAAGAAGAAGACCGGAGGAGGAGAGAAGAAGAGAGAAAGAGAGAGAAGAAGAGAAGCGTGAGATGAAGAGAAGGAGAGAAGAAGAAGAAGACCGGGGGAAGAGGAGGAAAGAGAGAAAGAGGAGAGAGAAAGAAGAAAGAGAAAGAAGAGAGAGAGAGAGAGCCGGAAAAAGGGGGAAAGATAAGGAGAGCCGGAAGAGAGAGAAAGAGAACCGGAGGAAAGAGAAAGAGAACCGGAGGAGAGATAAAAGATATTAGTCCGGAGGCTCGATCGGAATCACGAAGGTCAACGGTATGGTCAAGTACGGGTCAAGGACGGGTCAAAGCGATGGAGGTTTGGGGTATTCGGGAGTCCGTGTTCGGGTTTGTTCGGGTGGTTCAGGTTTAGTTCGGGTCTCGAGAAGCCGTATCCGCATCCGTGCCGTTCGTTCTGTCACATCACTGTGAGTCGGCTCAAACACCGTAGTTGCATTTAGACGACAAATGGGAAACCGTAGAGATAGGAGTGCATACCCGTGATTAATGAATTGGATTGACTGATGGATTGGTTGAATTAACGATAAACCGGCTAGGGTTAAAGAAGCATGATAGGCTTAAACGGATTGAACCTGATTGTGTGCCGCTAGGTTGATAGCGTTGTTGTGTGTGATGCATTCATATAGTCGTGGCATGAGTAGGACTATATATGTGTATATATATATATATATATATATATATATATATATATATATATATATATATATGTATAAGTAAAGGACGAGATTGAATGAACTTATATACGGGAATTGGGACAAGTTAAAATACGGAAGTTAACCTGAACGAACATATGGAGTGTGAACGGTATCGGGATTACCCGAGGTTAATGAATTAAGTAATGAATGATGAGACGTCGGGGAGGTTAGCAAGCGGCTAGCTCTAAACCGACGGATCGAGGAGTTAATAAAAGATGATTGGGATTGGTTAAGAAAAGAGGAGTGTTGTGATTGGTGAACCGTCTACGGGTTAACAAGCGGTTAACCCAAGGTAGCGGGCGTGAATTGATTAAAAGACGCTAGAAATCCTAATAGGCCTGTGTGTGTGATGGTGTTAGTCTACTTCGGTGTTGGGCCGAGTAGACTATTGATTGTGTGTGTGATTGTGAGTCTACTTCGGTGTTGGGCCGAGTAGACTGTTTATGGTGTGATGGTGTGGTGTTGTGTGGTTGTGGTTGATCTTTGTGTGCAGGCCTTTAGATCGTCTCGGTGTTGGGCCGAGCGATCCTCGTTGTTACTTAACGCGGTCACGGGACCGGTTAAGTTGTGGTGCTGACTCGGTGCGGTGCCGAGTCAGAGCGGTGGTGTGTGTGAGTAGACTTGCGGGACGTGGGGTTGAGTTGTTGTGGTGGTTGATTGAGATTGATTGCTAGAGTCCAAGCGAGTCTGCGTGTTTACATTACTGCACTAGGACTCTAGGGTGTGTTAGATCCCGCAAGTCTAGGTGTGTGATTACGTTCTGGTACTTCCATCCCGATCGGATCCTCGGGAGTTGATAACCTGGTCAGTTAGTTCTGGCAGGTGCGAACCTATGGAGTGACGTCTGTAGGGTGTAGTCCGGAGAATACGGGGTCGCGTCCTAGGGCCGGATTGCATGGAAGCTCGGGTTGCCGGGGGTAACCGGAGTCACCGCGTATTGATGGACAGAGAACGGTGTCCTAGTCGTTGTGTGAACGGCTAGGAGTCACGTGGGGTTAGTTACCATATCGGTAACAGTGAGAACCCGTGGAAGTTACCAAGATCGTAGGGGCCCAGTGTGTGTGTTTTGGTGTTGTGATGTTACGCGGTAGATAGATCGAGTCTCAATCGGGGACATGTGCCGCAGTGCTCCCGATTTCCTCTAAACGCCTTCTCTTTCTTTTGGCGATTGATTGTGTGTGGGATCGACACGACGTGGTAGAGCGTGATCGGCTGTTTTGTTGATGGATTGTTATTTTGGGTTTCGGGCGGGAATCTATAGATGATAGATAGATTAGAAGCCTTAGTGGGGAGCCGATTCACTGGGTGATCTTAGATCGCTCATTAGACTCTTTTTGTGTTTTTCAGGTGTAGCAGCGACGGACGCGGGAGGTCCTCGGTGTAGCTTCGGGATGGCTTGAGGCGGGATTTTAGACTCGATGTATTTGGGGTTTTTCTTTCGGTTCGGCTTAGAGCCATTTTGTATTGATTTGCGTATTGACGGTTTATTGATGAAAAATGATTTGTAGAATGACGATTAAACGTTGTGCTGAACGTTTGATTTACTCAGAAATGAATATACTTTCCTGATATTGTGTTTAGTCCGAACCGACACAACTCGCTAAAGTAGTGCAGGACGGCCGACTTGTACTATGGAAGCGAGGATAGCGGAGTCAAGGATAGATTGGTGCGAGCCTTTGTCTCAAACCGATTTGTCTATGGCTTCTTCCTGTGGCGAACTTTTCCTGTTCGACTTGCTCGGGTTCGATCGGTCATGTTCTTGTTTGATTGTTGGCCGGTCAGCTCGACGGTCAGCGGAGAATGGGATAGGGGCGTTACAAGAGGAGTGCTCTAATTTTAAGCAAATGCTTAATTGTTGTGGACTTTGGGAAATCAACCATTCAGACTATCAATTCTCTTGGTATGGAATTCGGAATGAGGAGATAGTTCAATGCCGTTTGGACAGAACCATTGCTAATCAAGAATGGTCGGATATGTTCTCTCAAGCCAAAGCAATCTATCTACCAAAAGTCAGCTCGGATCACAGCCCACTCATAAGCTGCCTGCTTGGTGATTGTCAGAAGAAACAAGCATCATTTAAATATGATCACAGACATGCTCACAAGGAAGACTTCAGGAAAGTGATCACTGATGATTGGCAATCTAAGGGAGAAGAAAATGAGAGAAACCTGATGGAGAAAATCCGAGACTGTAGAAGAGCGATATCGGGTTGGAAACGGAGAAACAAGCCAAATTCTGCAATCAAAATCAAGGAGCTACATCATCAGATTGATCTGGTTACCAGAACAACTCCTATCGACCATCAACTTCTGAAAAGTCTAAAGCAGGATCTGGCTGAGGAATACCGCAATGAGGAAATTTTCTGGGAACTCAAAAGCAGGATGACTTGGCTAAAAAATGGGGATCGAAACACAAAGGTTTATCATGCTGCTACCAAGAACAGAAGGGCTCAAAACAAAATCCGCAGCCTTGTGGATGATGAGGATAAGAAATGGTATGCTGAGGCAGATTTAGGGAGAGTTGCTGAAAGTTATTTTAAGAAGCTGTATCAAACTGAAGATGGTTGTCTAAGATTGAATGATAATGATGTCTTTCACAACCCAAACCAAACAGTTAGCCAATGTCAAAATGAAGCATTACTCAAAACAGTCACAAAGGAGGAAGTACGTGTGGCTGTTTTTGAGATCAATCCATACAAAAGCCCGGGTCCGGATGGCATGAATGGCTATTTTTACCAACAGTTCTGGGAGCTAATTGGGGAGGATCTGTTCTGCTTGGTCAAGAGGTTCTTTGAACTGGGAGCTTTAGATGAAGAGATCAACAAGACTAACATATGTCTTATTCCCAAGAAGCTGAATGCAGACAAGATGATGGATTTCAGGACGATAAGTCTGAGCAATGTAGCTTACAAGGTAATTGCAAAGGTGCTGGCCAACAGACTCAAAAGAGGGCTCCCGCATATTATATCTGAGACGCAGGCCGCTTTTGTGAAAGGACGACTTATCACGGATAATATCCTGATGGCACACGAGCTCCTCCATACCTTAAACTCCAAGAACAAGTGATCGGAGGAATTCATAGCTATCAAAACAGATCTCTCAAAGGCTTTTGATAGAATAGAATGGTCCTTCTTGGAAGATGCACAAAGAGCCCTCGGTTTTGAAGCTCATTGGATCAAGCTCATTATGAAATGTGTATCTACGGTCTCATGCCAAGTGCTCATTAATGGGAAGCCGTATGGTGATATCCGACCTTCTAGAGGTATCAGGCAGGGAGACCCACTGTCTCCCTACCTCTTTGTGATATGCACGGAACTCTTGGTACGAATGATGCTGAAAGCGGAACAAGAGAAAAAGATCTCGGGCCTAAAGGTGGCTAGGACTGCTCCATCGATCTCTCACCTCCTTTTTGCTGACAACAGTATGTTTTACTGTAGAGGTAATACTGAGGAACTGGAACATCTAATCAGATTGCTGGATAAATATTGCCTCACATCAGGTCAAAGGATCAACTATACCAGAAATCAAGCATGTACTTAGGCAAAAGGATGCCAGGGCAAGAAAGAGATCTGATCAAAAATCAGCTTAAGATTCAACAAGAAGGTGGAGATGGAACATACTTAGGAATGCCTGAAGCTTTTGGAGGGTCCAAGATATCTGTTCTAAGCTACATCAAAGAAAAGATGCAGCAAAAAGTTAATGGTTGGCAGCACAGATTCTTAACTCCGGTTGGGAAAGAAATCCTCCTCAAAGCTGTGGCTATGGTACTACCGACCTATACTATGTCTTGTTTTCTTCTACCCAAGACCTTATGTAGGAAGATTGCAGCACTGATGGCAGATTTCTGGTGGAAGAATTCAAAGGATAAGAAAGGGATGCATTGGAAAACTTGGGAGCAGTTGAGTAAATCAAAAAAGAAAGGTGGACTTGGCTTTAAAGACATTGAGGCCTACAACATTGCACTGCTGGGGAAACAATACTGGCGGCTTCTTACCCATAAACACACCTTACTGCCTAGAGTCTTCAAGGCACAGTACTATAAAAACACAAGTATACTCAATGCTGCATTGGGCTCTCGGCCTTCGTACGCCTGGAGAAGTATTTACCAAGCAAAAGATCTAATCAGGAAAGGAGCTAGATCAGTCATTGGCAATGGGCAAGATACGAACGTCTGGGAAGACCATTGGATTGATTCTCAACCGGCAAGACCAGCTAGGACTGTTAGAAGGATCCCTCCTCACTTGGCAACTGCTGTCTCTTCAATCTCCCAAGTAAGTGACCTATTATCTAATGATAGAAGAGAATGAAACAGGGAACTCCTGAATACTTTATTTGGTCATGAGGAAAGGAATAGAATAGAGAAAATAAGACCTGGAGGTGAATCAAGCAGAGATGAGTACTGCTGGGACCTAACTAGAACAGGTCTTTACTCTGTCAAGTCTGGGTATTGGACTCTAGTTAATCTGCTCAACGAGAACCAGACACAGAACTTGGTAATGCAACAGAGTATGGAACCACTATATCAACTAGCTTGGAAATCTGATTCTTGCCCAAAGGTCCAGCATTTCTTATGGAAGTGCATGTCAAACTGTTTACCTGTTGCATCAAACCTGAAGCATAGGCACTTAAGCAGAGATGACAGTTGCTGTAGATGTCAACAAAATAATGAGTCTGTTAATCATGTCCTATTTCTTTGTCCTTTTGCGAGATTAGTATGGGCTTTATCACCTCTTCTGCACCACCTCAAGGCCTTATGAGTGAATCCTTCTATGTTAATTTCCACCGGGTAATGACAGCAACTCCAAAGCATCCTCACGAAGCAGACTCTGGGAAGATAAGCCCTTGGATTCTTTGGAGGCTGTGGAAGAACAGAAATGCATATATGATCAAAGATGTGGACTACAATTCTCATGCTACTGTCATGAAAGCATTGGAGGACATGGAAGAGTGGCAAGGCAACAAAAATGATAAGATGAGACACCAAGATCTGATGCAACCGAGGCAAAAGGAAGAAAGATGGACTCCACCACCACAAGAATGGTTTAAATGTAACGTTGATGGTTCTTGGAACAAGAATGCGGTTTCATGTGGCATTGGTTGGATCCTTAGGAATCATGAAGGCAAGGTCCTATGGATGGGTGGAAAGAAACTCCCTCTTTTAAAGTCTCCCATTGAAGCAGAACTTGAAGCACTATGCTGATCCATTTTATGCTTAAGAAGATTCAGGTACAGAAGAATCATTTTTGAGACTGATTCTCAGACATTGGTTAAGGTCTTTGGGCAGGAGGAAAGCTGGCCAAGCATCAATGCTATTATCAAGGATTGTCGCCAGCTATTGAATCAACTGGGAGACTTCAAAATTTGTTTCACAGGAAGGCAGTGTAATGAGGCTGCATATAGAATAGCGAAGGAGGCTATCTCATTTGAGGCTAATGTCCCTAAGCTTTATTCTATTATGCCTAGTTGGATTACTCATTGTGTTTAATTGGTTATAAACTATGATGTAAGAATGTTTTTCTGGAGGTTAATATGAGTTGAAGTTGAGCAAAAAAAAAAAAACACACATGTAAATAAATTTACTGCTACAAATAAGTATAATAAAGCTTAGGGACATTAGCCTCAAATGAGATAGCAAAGAATACTTTGAACAAATTTTAGTATAGAAACGTTATAAATAATATGAGAAAATCGGACCAACCTTCTTCAAGACAAAGCTGCCCGTGCTCTGTTTTCACATTTGCTCTGTTTTTAGTAATTATGTTGAGCTTCTGTTCAAGCTTGGTGTCAAGTTCAATTATTCACTCCGGTCTCTTGTGGTTTAGAAAGTGTAAGAAAAAAATGTAATTTTTTTTTTTGATAAATAATTCAATTGAAAAATAAAAATATTAAAAAATTTCATTTAAAATTTGTAAATTAGAATTTACTAGCATTTTAAACATTTAAACATTTACATTCATTCTAACTTTGTGAATGAAACTCACATATATAATTTTCCAATGATTTTTTTGTTTTTTTATGTTTGCACGGTCAAATAAACTAAATAGAAAAACTAACTTTGTGAAAGAACATTAAACATCGGTTAGTATATAGTTTTATACTTATTTATTAATATAATTATTTTTAATAAAAGATAATAAAAAAACTCTAAACAGCCGACTAAAAACAAATCTAAATAATTAGAAATTAGAAAATTATTTTTGAAATGCTAAAATTGTAAAAATGTAGGAAATGATAATTTAAAGTAATCGTAAAACATAGATTGGAATTACACATCTAATCTTGTTACGTCCTCTCTGAACACATCTGCATTTATTAAGCGAAGTGCAACCGTCTCCAAATGGGAATCGTGGATCATAACTCTTTGTTTTAAGAAACTGTTAATTTTTTTATGGGTTGGCTGCATATAGCTCCCTCTATAATGCTCCTTCTGCATTATTCCACCCGAACTTTTAAGCTACTGATTTTACCCCTTAAACTGTAACATTTATGTTTAATTCCACCCGAATTATTTTTCTTTGTTTAACTAAACCTGCGTTATTAGAATCATAAAATTGGGATTAAAAGTAACCAATTCGCGTTTAACCTAAATAGATTATCCAAATCTGATTTGACCCGTACCCTAAACTTAAACCGACCCAAACCATAAATTTAGAACAATTATTTAGAAACCCGACCCGACTCCTTAACCCAACCAGAAATAAGCAAAAAATTAGGGTTCTTGCTCATCTTCCCCAAATCCCAATTGCGAACTACGACTTCGTGAGAGAGAGAGAGACTGCGACTTGGTGCATCAGAGACGGCTAATTCATGTTATTGAGACGTCGAATTCGTGTTACTGAGACGGCGAGTGTGTGAGAGAGAGAGTTCGAATTCGGCTGGAATGGAGATAGAAAACGAAATGGAAGTCAACAATAGAGCCCTAATTCTCTGGTTAGAGAGTTTTATTGGGAATGTTAAGGTCAAAAATCCTATCTGAAATTCGATTTTCTGCGTCTTTGTAATCTGAAATTTTTTGTGATGCTTTAGGGAAATTTCTGAAGAAGAAGATAAGCTGAGGTCACTAGTGCGCTTGGATGATGCGTGGGGGTTATTAGTTGACATGGGCGTGCATAACAGAAGGTTGGGATTAGAGATAGAATCGTCGGCACAGTGGAGACATGTACTAGATAACAAGACAGAAATCTGTGATTGGGATTTATGAATGTACACAAAAAGAGATAATGGGTGTCACAGTTTTCACAATCGACAAAGAGACCCCTAAAGATGCATCTGGTTTTGAAAATAATTTTCATGAACCCTCTGATCGAAACAAGAAGCTACTAATGGGGTCACCGGTGCGTAGCGGTAAAAGGATAACTGATGTGAAACTCGAGCCAATGACTGATGTGAGTCTCGAGCTTGTTTTGTATAAGGAAGCTTTGGTATTTTCTATGGAGAAAATGGAAGAAAAAGAGCTATGACTAGATAAACAATTAGAGGAGTGTGAGGAACAGAGGACATGTGTGGTGCCATATATCCAAGGCTTGAGGAATGATCACATTGAGAAGTTCTTTTCATCAAGATGGCTGGTCGTTGGTACGGAAAAAAGTTTTTAAAACGTTTGTAATGGTAACAAACAACTAAGGGCAAGTTACGTTAGAACTGTGGTTCTCAAAGGAGAATCTGATCTACGTGTAAGGCTCAAACCAGAGATGTTTCATGGTCTTTTGAAAAAGAATATTGCTGGGAAGGAGAACCACTTGGTACTGGGTGATGTTGTTGCTTCTTCAAAGACTCAAACTGTTCATGTTGAGTTTCCATGGAAAAGTAAAGAAGACTTATGTTTGGGATGTGAAACATAAGAGGAACGTGGAAGTTTTATTTGGGTATTAGTGATGCTCTGTATATGAGCGTCTCAGACGTTGGGGTTCAAACTCTATCAAGTTAAGAGTGTCGCTAACTTTTCTTGTCATGGTTTTCTTGTGAATCGCCATTTTTTGTTGTTGTCTTCAACGTGAATCACACTTTTTTTATTGCCTTTATCATGATCTTTAGCTATCAAAATCATCCGAGAATCATGATTTAATACATAAAACCAGATTAACCAACAGAAACATAGTATATGATCAATTACAACTACAAACACCAGTTTATCTACTTGAGATTAAGAACTAAATGCACAAAATTTAGAACACTCAAAACTCTTACAAACCAAACCGGTCAAATCAAGTGTTACTTCTTGCTTGGTCAGAATATAACACTGATTAGGCCACTCTTCACCAAGAAAAAAAGCCTCCATTGAGTTGAGTCTTCAGAGAACCTAGGATCCACGTTGCAGCTCAAGCACAAGCCATCGAACAGCTTTACTCATCTATTCGAGCCTTACTGCACTAATGGGAGGGAGACTAGTGGCAGCACCAAGAGCTGCTGTTTTGCCTGAGTTTCCTGTTGCAGCAACAGTCGAACTCTCTCTCTCTCACGAACTCGCCGTCTCGGTAACACGAATTCGCCGTCTCAATAACAGAAATTAGCCGTCTCTGATGCACCAAGTCGCAGTCTCTCTCTCTCACGAAGTCGTAGTTCGCGATTGGGATTTGGGGAAGATGAACAAGAACCCTAATTTTTTGCTTATTTCTGGTTGGGCTTAAGGAGTCAGGTCGGGTTTCCAAATAATTGTTCTAAGTTTACTGTTTGGGTCGGGTTTAAGTTTAGGCTACGGGTCAAATTGGATTTGGATAATCTGTTTAGGTTAAACGCGAATTTGTTAATTTTAATCGTAATTTTATGATTCTAATAACGCAGGTTTAATTAAGCAGAGAAAAATAACTTGGATGGAATTAAACATAAATGTTACAGTTTAGGGGGTAAAATCAATAGCTTAAAAGTTCAAGTGGAATAATGCAGAAGCAGCATTATAGAGGGGGCTATATGTAACCAACCCTTCTTTTATACATTAGGGATACGACCCGCACAAACGTCAAAACTGTTTTTGAAAACGCAGAGGATATATGAAGTCTTGCAAGTAACCAAAACAATAACTTTTATTAGATTTCGCTTAAGAAATTACACACTTATCTTATTCAATTAGATTTAATCGATTTTATTACAGTGAATCGATACTGACTAAATTCTAAGCTATCCAATTTTATCGTACAACAACAGCTGCACACACTCTTTTCTTCACTTACCAAGATCAATCAAAACTGTTGGTCTATTGCTATTGTTCTAAAGCGGTAACCCTAATAAATATCACATCCTTTGTTTATATAGGTCTTCCAATTAATCCTTTTTTTCCTATATTCTCGCCTAGTCGAATATGGAAATCTTCCCGAGTCGCCGAATATTCCTTAAGGATAATCTTTCCAATTTGCCTTGTATCCCACGTGACGTTTGTGTGTTACACGTTATTAATTGAGCTGCTCAACTATATCCTCATAATCCTTGAGCTTTCAATTTTCTCCTTTTTATTTGAATGTGTGAAATCTTAGCAAAACAAAACAACCACAAGACAATACTAGATAATAACACATAGTCACACATACTAAGAAGTTCCATATTAGATAAACACCAACATTGCTTTTAGAACATAGCCAAAATACTAAAAGCATCAAACACCAACATCAAAGTCATTGCAATGCAAATAAAAACAAAAGGCCACTAGAAAAGAAAAAAGAGATATCAATCATTTTGATCATACTCCGCGCGGGCTTCATCACTGCTAGCTTCATCTTCAGCCTCCCTAGGATACTCAGGATATTCTTCCCCAGAGTTGGTGAATACATTCGACAAAAAACAATCTTAATAGTCAAAAACATGAAACAATTTAAGGAATTAGAGAGACTTACTTGACAATCGACGTTGAATGTTCCTAAGACTGCTAAGAGACTTATCAACATCACCCTTCAAATCCAGATTTTCTCCTTCACAATCATCATCAAAACCACGACCTGCTTTAGGATCAAGCGTGATTTTCACCGGATTACCCAATGGAACACAAACAGATGGAGTGACATTGACATCTCTTTGAAAGAAGAGAAATTCGAAAAAAATAATCCTTCTTTCCAAGGCAGGAGAGTGTGCCATGCCTTTCCTTGACCACGGTAGTCTTGTTCGATGTTGGAATCCAATTTGCACAACAGAGCTTGTAAAGAACCTGGAACTTGGGCAGTATATGCTTGGACTGGACACCTTCCCAACGTTTTCGTCTGCCTCCAGTAAGAACTGTCACGACCTGTCGATGTTTTCTTCATCCCAATCACATGGACGAACATTATCTGGAGTGAAGACCATGTGATTGATGATATGCGGAGTAAAATCATACAAATTACCACAGACATACACGAGTCTTGATCTCTCATGAATCTCCGAGTCACATATATTATCCAATAACTCCTTAACCAGACAAGGATAGTAGGAAGACACATGCATGCAATGTAGATTAAACCGGCTTGTTCAATAAACTATTTTACCTCATACAGCTTGGCATTGTTCATTGGCAAGGTCTTCTTATTCTGAAAGTCTCGAAGTATCATCTGAGCATATTGCTCCTTAGCAACAGTCGAGGAATGGTGATAGTTATGCGGTTGCTCCTTTAGCCTTACGAGTTCAGGATAGAGTATGTTGCACTTTCGACCCAAAAAAAAAAAGAGTATGTTGCACTCATCATCTGATTCCCAAACGTGAGCTGACAAAACATGAGAGGCTGGTTCTGGTTCTTTACTGGACCGATGGTAATCAGAGGTGTCGCGGATCGAGTGGCACTGTAACGGCTCCGATCTGCTCTGAAAGCATCCATCACCGGTTTCATCGTCTGAGAAAGAGTTCTACACCGAGGTGAGGACGGTATCGCGAAGAGGAGCAAGAGAGATTCGACAATTTTAGGTTAAACACTTCTAGCGGCTGCGTGACAAACTTGAGGCTCCTTCTTGTTTTTAAATCAACATGAACCAAAAAACCTAGTGGGCTTTGGGATTTACACAAAAGGTTAGTGTAATTTTAAGCAAATAAAGAAACAACCTTTTGTGTAATTTTAAGAAAATAAAGAAACAACCTAATTAATAACCCAAAGCAGATCAAGAAAAATCCCAATTAATAACCCGATTTCAACCCCAAATTCATTTACTTCTCCCCCTTCTAATTAAACAAAACCACATATGATATATCATATACATTTTGCAAAGCTTGTGAGTGACCCAAAGTAAATCAGTAAGACATGACCCAAAGATATAGCAGCAAGAATAAAATAAATTTTTTCTTTTATTTAAAACCAAATATGTATAGGAACATAAGAGACTGATTAGAGAATGTTATCCTAGACCACAATGTACCCACAAGGAACTTGAAAGTATCAATTGGAAATTCAGACATACGGGGTTTTCTTAGCCATGATGCTTTCAACATGTCTAATCAGATAAACTTATTATACCACCGGAAAGAGTACGAATCTGAGAGATAGATTACCGTACTCAACCATTCATGAACTCATTATGACATCGAAAGGGCATGATTGTTTTGATGTAAGTGGAGCAGTTATGATACTTTTAGCATACAAGAAGGACAACTTTCTTCAGCTGAGGTGCTTTCATCCAGAGAGAACCAGAATTGTGCGTTACACACCATAGTAAGTTAGTCACATAATATGACAACTTTCCTCAGCTAAGGTGCTTTCATCCCCATGTTATAATATGAGTGACTATTTGCTTATTAACATTACTTTACGCATATTTCTTGCATGCTCTTTCATTAATCATAAACAATTCCTTCCTTCATATTTAGAGGAATTGTCGAAAAACAGTACTTGATCAAAACAGTGATCATGCTCAGGCGTAAACTATTGTAGCATCTTATCCTAAGATGTGTGCCTATCAATTCAAGCCTAAAACCAAATAGTACCTTTTGATGGGGCATCATTGACGATTTGATTCCGATTTAGTATCACGCTCCTCATGTGTTACCCAATTACATTCAGATATAACACACTCCCAGTAACTTTGAAATTTATTTAAAACTCACAAACTCCAACAGCTTTGCGTAAATTCACAAATCTATTGAAATCTAAAAGTTTTGTAAAAATATCAGCAATCTGGCTCTCAGAAGATACATGTCTAATGATCGCTAGTTTCTCCTCAACAAGGTTTCTAACAAAGTGATGTAATTTACAAGCTTGGTTCTAGAATGCTGAACATGGATCTTAGAAATATCAATTGCACTATTATTATCACAATGCACCAAAAATGCGTCTGTAATGATATCGTAGTCATGAAACATTTTTTTCATCCATAAAAGATGCGTACAACAACTTCCAAGTGCAATGTACTCTGTTTCTGTAGTAGACAATGAAACACAGTTCTGCTTCTTGCTATTCCAAAACACCATGTTATTTCTAAGGAACAAACAACCTCTAGAAGTACTCTTTCGATCATCCAGACAACCTGCCCAATCAGCATCACAAAACTTGCAAGATTTGTGTTAGTATCAGATGTGTACTTCATACCATAACTGAAAGTACCTTTGACATATCTGATAATGCGTATAACAGTAATCAAATGGGAGGCTTTTGGATATTCTTGGTAGTGCGCACAGAGACCAACACTAAAACATATGTCAGGCCTACCAGCAGTAAGATAAAGAAGGCTTCCGATTATGTCTCTATACATACATTCATCAACCTTATGTCCTTCCTCTTCCTTTGAAAGTTTACTTGTAGTACTCATAGGTGTTCTCGCGGACTTGCATCTCTCCATATTGAACCATTGCACAAGATTCTACATATTTCTTTGTGATACAAAGATAATGTCATCCGTCTGTTTGATTTGCACCCTTAGAAAGTAATTCAGCTCCCCTACCATGCTCATTTCAAATTCCTTGGTCATATGAGAGGCAAACTCATAACTAACTTTTCACTGGTTGCTCCAGAAATGATATCGTATCGGACACTATCCCATTCATGATCAAAATAAAGTAATTTGCACATTTTCAAGACCCATCGAGCAAGTCAGAGATTTGGTAATGTACATGTCAGAGCATTGGGTCTTGCTACTATGAGGAGGAGACGTATCAAGTCAATGGAGAAAGATTCCATGCCGATGTCCACCACATCTTTTTGGATTTGAAGATTGGATATGAGATTTTGAGGAAGACGAAGAGAGATTTTGAAACCGAAGATTAAGAGAGACTATGTCTCATTAGACTTACCTTTTTACAATTTGTGGCCACATACAATATATATAGGGAGACAATAGGAATACCCTAAACCTAATTTGAGACCACAAACTCCGACGTTATATTCTATGTGAAACACCAAAGATAGAATATAACACTTGTTCATGACATCGTCGATGACATCGTTGATTCTATTCTATCATCGTCGATGACATCGTCGATGACATCGTCGATGATAGAATATAAGAACTCCTCCAGACTTCACTCTGATTCCAGACTTCACTCTAGACTTCACTCTGTTTCTCCAGACTTCACTCTGTTTCTCCATACTTCACTCTAGACTTCACTCTTCTTCACCAGACTTCACTCTAGAATTCATTGATATAAACATGATCAATAATCTTCTTATAATAGAAGGATTGAATATCAATGGGCGTAGTATCCATTACCTTGCTCGGGTTTGTTTGTCTTGTACTGTGCTTATGAGTTTGATATGAGTTCTGAAGAATTCAGTATGCTCCAAATACCTGAAGATGCAGTTTGGCCTCTTGTTGATCTTATAGAATACGGTGGAAGAGTATCTCTTCCAGTGTTTTAAAAATCGGGCTAGGCGCTACAAAAGCTAAACCGAGGCGATTAATCTCTAATCGTTAATTAAAATCGCCGGTCCGGTTCAGTCGGTACAAATCGGTTAAAATTGGCCAACTCGGTTAAAATCGGTCAACTCGGTGTTATTAAAACGCTGTCGTTGTAATAATAGAAAAAAATTGATTGATTTCGTTAGGTTTTTTTCTCTGTGCAACTATTCTTCTTCCTCTCTGCCTCCTCTGCCTCTGCGTCTCAGTCTCTTCCAAATTCCAATCAACAGGTTCTTCTTCCTCTCTACTATTTACTCTGTTCGTTACATTTCGTTAGGTTTGATCGTTGATGGGTGCAGTTTACTCTATGAACAGAGATAACTTGGTTTGTGATAACTCTTTGGGAAAGAACTCGTTCATTGATTGAATTTACTCTGTTCGTTAGATTACCATATAAAAACCTAAAAGTCATGATTCATGAATCATGATTCATGGGCTAAGCATCGTAAACCATCCACATTGGATCCCAAGGATATTTTACTCCATATATAACAATGTACAACTTGAGCTCTGTTTCATGTGAATTATTAGTAGCTATTATTGTTACTAACTACTTCATATATAACATTGTACGTAAGTGATTTTCAATTGTAAACTCTCCAAGAACATAATATCTGTGAATCCTAACTACTTCATCTTCCACAAACAAAACCGTGTATTGAATTGTTTGTTAGTGTTTTACTTTTGCGTATACGTTTAGATTTCCACTACGTAATGAGATTCTTTTAATGTTTTGGAGAAGAGTAAGGCCACGGCTATAACCAGCCCGATCACTCCCATGAATCATGATTGTTTTAATGTTTTGCGTATACGTTTAGATTTCATTGTTTTCGTTTTTGTTCTGTTTTCAGATTCTCATGGAATCCGCTCCTTCACAGCAAGCGAAACTCTGACGATGTTGAATGGGAGTATGGGGAATTGTTTGATAAGACGAATCCAGATAAGGTTCAATGCAAGTTATGTTCAAAACAGATGTCTGGTGGAATATATCAGATTAAAGAGCATATTGCTCATATCCCAGGAAACATCAAAGGATGTTCGAATTCGACAAAAGAAGATCAAGTTAAGTGAAAAAATGCCATCATAGAATCAAAGAAGAAAAAGGTGAGCAAGAAACATGAACATGATTTGCTAAGAGCTGAAGTTAATGTAGATATGCAGAGGTTTGAAGATGAGTTAGCAGAAAACCTTGGTACTCTAAAACCATCTCATCTTCAGGGTCCTATGGATAAGTTCGCAACTGCTATTCGTCCTGAAGCTTTTCTTGGTACACAGAAAAAACAGCAAAACATCAATTCTATACTTTTCAAGGAAAAGACTCATCAAGTGCATCAGTATTGTGCTAGATGGGTGTATCAATCATGTATTCCTTTTAATGCCATTGATAATGATGCATTCAGAATGTTTTGTTAAGGTCTTGGACAATTTGGACCTGGTTGGGTTCCTCCAACTCAATATCAACTAAGTCATCCATTATTGAAGGAGGAAGAAGAAAGAATTAAGGGGCTGGTTAAGCGTGAAGAGGCTGAATGGGAACGGTATGGTTGTTCCATCATGACTGATGCGTGGACTGATAGAAAAAAGAGGAGCATAATGAATTTGTGTGTTCACTCTAAGGGAGGAACATGGTTTCTGTCCTCAAAAGATACTAGCACGGACTCTCACACAGGCTTATACATCTTTGACTATGTTGATCGTTGCATTGCAGAGCTTGGTGCTGAGAAGGTTGTTCAAGTGGTAACAGATAATGCTATGAATAATGTGGCAGCAGCAAAGATGCTTAGAGAGAAAAGGCCGAATATTTTTTGGACAAGTTGTGCTGCTCATACAATTGATTTGATGCTTGAAGCCATTTCAAAGTTACGGAAGTTTAAGAAAATCATTGACCAAGCTAAAGACCTCACGGTTTTCATTTATGCTCATACCATAACCTTGTCTTTGATGAGAGATCATACAGAGCAGAAGGATATTGTGCGACCCGGAGTTACAAGATTTGCTATAACTTTCTTGACGTTGCAAAGCTTGTTGGAGAAAAAAGCGCAACTAAAGACATTGTTCACTTGTGAAGAATGGGATAAATGCACATTTTCAAAGAGTGCAAAGGGGAAAACTTGTTTCTTAACCGTTATGAGTCCTGCATTTTGGAATGGTGTGGAATTTGTGTTGAAGGTTTTTGAACCGTTAGTAACAGTTCTAAGGATCGCTGATGGAGAGAAGAAGCCGTCAATGGGTTTTATTTTTGGAGAGCTCCTAGAAGCAAGGAACAAGATTAAGGTAGCTTGCAATGACTTGGAGAGGAATTACAAACCTATATTCGATATCATTGATGAGAAAATGAAAGGTAGGTTGGATTCATCTTTGCACTTGGCCGCGTATGTATTGAATCCATTCTACTTCTACAAGGATCCATCCATGGAACATGATCATATGTTAATTGATGGGTCTATGGATTGTGTGGAAACTTTTTACCATGGTGACTATGACAAGCAAGATAAAGTTGTCAATACAGAGTTTAATGTCTACAAGACAAAGTCTGAGGTTTTGGGAGACCTATAGCTCAAAGAGGATGTCAACAAAATGATGAAAAATATGATCCAAGTATTATTTCTTTATCTTGATAACTTTTATGAGTGTTAGATCAACCATGTTTTTTTATTCATTTTACATTTTAGGGAGTTGGTGGTCAATATATGGTTGTCATGTGCTTGCTTTGCAAAAACTAACTACAAGAATTCTCTCTTTGACATCTAGCTCATCTGGTTGTGAAAGGAATTGGAGTACATTTGAAGGGGTTAAGATTTCTTTTCCTTAACTTTATTTTAGTTTTCTTGGAATATAAACATTTTTACTGATTTTGAGAATTTGTTTATGCTTCTTTGTTGCAGATTCATTCAAAGAAAAGGAATAGACTAGAAGTTGAACGACTTAATAGTCTAGTATATGTCCAATTCAATGCCAAGTTGTTGAACAAGAGAAAAAGGATCAATGAAAAAAATATTGATGTCATTGTAGATGACAAAGATGACAACAATGTAAGAGAATAGTTAACAAAGCGGTCAAGTGAGAGGGAAGAAGGGCTTGATGATGAAAACATAGGTGCCGTGGATATTGAGTCTGATGAAGAACATGACATTACTAGGGATATTGAATTTGAAGATGATAGTGAACACGTGATGAACATGGATTAGCTTGGGGAAGAAGAAGTTGTTGCTTCTTTTTTCTTTACTTTGCTTTTTTTTCTTCTTAAGATTGTTGAATTTTTAGAATATGGTTTATCTTTTGCTTTTAACTTTGATTTGGAATAAGATTTTGAATTGGATTGTTTGGGTTTTGGAATTATTTTATACATTGTTTGACATTTTTTTTAAAGTTATGTTTTATGAAATTATTACTAATGTTTTAACATATAATTATATATATAATCATTATTAAAAATTCATTAACGCCTAGGTCCCGCCTAGGCGCTCTAGACACTAGGCCCATCCCAACGTCTAAGTACAGCCTAGCGATTTTTTGAACACTGATCTCTTATAAGCCTTGAGAACGAAGGCGTGATGGAACTATGGGTTATGGAAGATGCTGAGAAGAATAGGTGGTCGAGAAAGACTTTGGGGTTGGATCCTTCTCTAACCAATAGCATCTGTTTGAGGTTACAAGGCACGACTAGAAACGGTGAGGTTATCTTGGTACCTGAAAGTACAAATCGTGCTCGTACTCAAGAAACAAGTCTTTTCTACGTTTTCTACTACAATCTAGAAAAAAATCATATGAGAAAAGTTGAGATCAAAGACACATCAAACCGCTATCTTACCAAACTTTGGGACGTTATTGGATGGGATGATATTGACAACTTATTGTATCTCTAAAACGTGCCTCTTGCTTTTATTGTTTGGAAACATTTTGTTTAATTTTATTTGGATACTTTTTGTTCTTTGTTATGCTAATTGAGAAGAATCCAAAATGAAACTTTTTTTATCAGCTTAGATTTGCCCATATTGATATGAGGTGAAATTTGGAATATCTGGCGCTTGTTTCTTGGATGAAGTCATTTTTTATGACGTCTTTGTTTCACCCTTGCAACACGTTACTAATATCAACTAAATAAATTATTATTTAAAATCATATGTATAAATATCTAAATTTATATTGTTGACATATTTTTTTATATTAATTATACTAAAATATAACTATATATGCAAAAACATTATTACTTCTTTTAAAACTATTTATCGTTCAAATTTTAAAATTTATATAATTAATTATTTCTATATAAATTTGTATTACTTACAACAATCGTAGTTATCAATATTAAAAACTCATAATTTAAAAATATTTTTCGTATTTATCGTTTTATCCTTTTTAAGAACAAACAAGCAACCAACCATTTTGAGAGTGAATAAGATCTTAAAAACACTTTCCAGTTAATATAAATATATTAATAATAAAGTAGTTGTTATGAATATTTTATAAGTAGTTACTTTTTTTTTTTTGGGTGTCCACCCATTTAGAAATAAACCAAGTAGTTACTTGTAAACATCATATTCTCATAAATTAGAACCAAATTTTTACCAAGAACCAAACTATTTTTCTCAAAAAATAGTTTTTAAAAGCAATAAATTATGAGACTAAGTTTATGAACCCGTATGAAGAAATCTAGTGGCAACTCCGTGAAAACCATCAACTACCCACCGTCGATAGATACATGAATGGTTTGTTCTCGCTTTTCCCTTTTACTTTTCCCAGATAAGGTGAGCATTATCATCTAGATAGCAACCACTATTCTAAAGCCATTGTTGTCCATTCACGCCTGGTGGATAAGCAAAGAGAGGCTCTCTTTGGAAGTCATAACTTCGGACGACGTGAATCTCAAGGTAAAATATTTTTGGGTAGTGAGCTTTCTCCTTTGGAAATGGCTTCGATGTTGGAGGTAGAGGAGTCGCCTAGATCATGTAGAAGTGGGTAAACTAGGAAAAATGATAGAGAGCAGGGTTGTTCAAGCTGGAGGACAACGTTTTGCCTTATTACAAGATCCATGAACATGATAAGATTGTGATGAATTCGTCCAGAAAGGAGTAACAACGAACAAAAATGTGCAATACTAATTTTAACTTGTTAAATATGAAACCAGCATTCACACATGAAATGTTAGATGGGAAATTTGTTTAGCCTAACTAAACGTTTTGATATGTGGAAGCAACCGTGGCCTAGTGGTCAAGTGGTTAAAGCTCTACACCGGCAGATACTGAGTTCGAATCCCCGAAGGCGCAAGTTTTACAAGATTAATGGAGGCAAGCTTATACGGAAGTTTTTAGGAGCAGTTGGAGCCGTTGATCGTGACCGTTAATGGATTCTCGTAGAACGGAAGTAGTATTATCTGTAAAGTTGTCCTTGTAATAGTTCTCATAATCTGTATCAGCGTTAAAAAAAAGTTTTGATATAGCATCGTCAATTTGAAGTTTGTGTATAAGGAAAAGATTAGCTAAATTACGAAGGGTTGGATTCACAAATTGTTATGATATGTTAGTTAGAGTGTTAGCCTTTATGTTAACCATACAAATTGTTAGCCAAACAAAATGTTAGCCGTACAAAATGTTAGCCAAATTTGTACATGTTAGATGTTAAAACCAGTTCAAACACATGAGCATTAGATGACAAATAACAGTGTAAGTAAGCTACACGATCTGCCAACATCGGAAGTTAGCGTATATGTAAAACATATCATATGTATATATGTGAAATTTGGAATATATTCTTGGATTGGGTTGGCGAAGAATTATGGAGCGTTGTGTTTGAGCTCCATATCCCAGATCCAAAAATATGGGATTTTGTTTTGTTGTGTTTTTATATCTTTACGTCAAAATTTTACTATAAGAAAATTATTCATATACAAATTTTACTTCTGCTTGCTATCAGGAACACACATATGTTCATGCCTCTTCTCTCAAATATCTCAAAGCCAGATCCATGCCTCCTTCCTTACAATAACCACTTGTCATACAAGTATAAGTCTCCTTGATTGGAACCAATTCAGGACTCACCACTCCAAAAGGGCCCATCGCTTTCCATCATTTGCTTTTTGCCTACAAAAGGAAGCTAGCTGTCAAAGAAAAAACCCTCTCACAGAGGATGAAATACCCAGCTAGCAGTATTACACTATTAGAAGGTTCATTGGCTGCAACATGAAAAATAAAACCATTAGATGAGACCAGAGGAAAAGAAACCATCAAAATCAAAATTTACAAGAACGTAATAACTTGGGCTCTTTCTCTCATACAACAAATGAACATATAAAATCGAAAATATTTAGAAAAAGACGAGTTGCCAGAGAAATGGTGTAATAAGATGCAAACAATTAGGGAGCAGTCAAACTCCCTGAACATGATGGAAGGAGCCAAGCAAAAGAGAGGGTGAAGAAACACGAGCTAATTGAATTAGCTTCTATCAAAAACTAATCATAGTAATGTTTGTAGGATGCTGAAATTCGGAAGCAAAAATTGTTTGATAAAACTAATGAAAAAACGATTGAGGAAAACGATTTAGCGGAGGCGAGATGATCTCTTTCCTTAATTCAAAATATCTCCCGCAGTGTAATGGTTTGATGAGATAATGAATCCCAGGATACAACCGCTATGAGACTCGATCGTGACACTCGATCATAGAATCTGCGAACTGAATTCTACGAATACTCTCAGACTTACTTTTGACAGAAGAAAGAAGACAGATAGATTGCTGGTTTTTTCGAGTTGTGAAAGGATTATTTTTCTGTGTAGTTTTCGAGTAATGGAGTTTCGGATATATAGGAGAGGATTGGTTTGGTCAAACTTGCGCAGAAAGAATCTCGCAAAACGTTACGGAAATCATGTAACTAAATGCGGAGATCTTGCGAAGTTAATGGTCGTAAGTTACAAATATTCGAAATTAATTTTCGAATTAATTTGTTTTATTGGTACAAAAATTCTTATGAATTTTGTCCAAAAAATATACGCGCGGGAGCCTCTTTAGAGGCCACGAACCACGATGGTCGGACGGCGGCGGCGGCGCGTGTGTGTGTTCCCTTCTCTCTCTTCATAGCCATGTAACCAATTGTATGACTATGTCTATATATATACTATTCCAAAACTTCTCTTGCTTCCAATGTGGGACAAATTAAGTTCCACTTAAGTTTGGAGAGCAAAATGCTTGACCAACTTTATTGGCCCATACCCATTTCTTTTCAACTCTTATAATATTTTATAAACCTAATTGTTCATTAAAATATGAGGCCCAACAATCCCCCACATGAATAGAAGTGACTCTAAACATAGGACGACTAGACTGACTGGACAGACTCGACTAGACTAGACATGACTCGACTAGACTAGACAGACTTCTGAGAGTATAAGCGAAAAATCACTGTGTTTGAGATAGTAGCATGTTTCAGCTTTGAACCACTCATTGTTAATATCTGTCGGGTTTACTCGGCCAGGAGGTGAACATGATGTCTTGAACCACCCGGATTTTTATGTAAACCAAGACAACAGGTATAACCCAGTTTCATTTTCTCGTAGAACTAAGTTCTCTATTGTGTTCATTTTGGCCTTGAACATGCCTGGTTAGTCATGAGTGAACTTGAAGACGTGGTCTTGATTCTAGTGGGAGTTATGTTAGTTATGATGTTCACATAGACATGCTATGGTCATGTTTATGAAATACTGACATCAGCATTATTTGATCATTGGATAATTAAATAATCGTCCCAAAGTATTTTATGTTCATTTTATAGGTCATCAAGTTGAGGACTTGATCATGAAACCCTATAAGTGAAATATGACATAAAATTATGTTTGTCCCTGGTCGTAGGTTGTTAAAGTGGGACACTAACAACCATTAAGACTAGTATGTGAGGTGACGTATGACTAAGTTTCATGGAGTCATTGATATGAGTATCAACATCAATCACATAGATATATGTTGGTGAACATATGATCGGACTTGACCCGCTAATGAGAACTCTACAAGATAGTTATATCAGTGTCATGAGAGGTTCTCATTACGACTATAGAGTATAGTCCTTAGACCTGAGTTCATCATGCTTTCTAGCATGTGAATTGGTACGCTTTGACCTTGTCAAACGTCGTTCCGTAACTGGCGGCTATAAAGGCATTGCTTAGGCGTATCATGAAGTGTGTGTAGAAACAGGGATGGAACAAGAAGGGATTTGTCCCTCCTATATGACAGGAGATAAATATCTTAGGGCCCATCGAAGATTTGATATTGAGAAAAATGCATGGCCGTGCTCAAACGAGGTGATTGTCAGTCGTTTGTTTTATCAGTATAGATCAGGAGTTCGATGAACATGATGTTGGCTATAATAAGGATGACACAGTCTCTTGCCTTATGCCATATCGAGATATAGAGACAAAGGGATTAGGGGAATAGATGATTCCAGTACAAGTGGGAGATTATTGGGATTATGTCCTGAAATCATATTGTACTAACTCTGATTGATAGTTGTATTGTCGAGATCGGACAATTCATGTGATACTAGGTGGTCATAATGTTTTGCTAGAAGCCGCTTATGATAAATGAGTTGTAACTCATTGCTAGTATTATGTGAACCTACAGGGTCACACATCTAAGCATGCTGGATACACTTTGTATGGGATTGATCATTGGCGTATGGTCTGATCAATGTGTACCAATACACATTGATATCGAGTTTTAAGAGGTGTGTCGATAGACACCATTGGGTGCGTCGATCGATACAAGAAGTGTGTCGATCGACACCATTGGGTGTGTCGATCGCCACAAGGCCGATACCGAAACTGATGTTTCGGTTTATGTCGAGGTCTATATATATAGGCTTATGTATACGACCTAAGTGGCAGCCGTCGCAGAGAGTTTTTCTTGACAGAAAAACGCAGCCACCTCTAGAAACACAGAGAATCCCAGAAGATCCGATTCCCGACACTATCATCCCGGCGGATTTCAGCTTGTGTGCGTGTGGATTGCAGTAGAGGCGCAGCATCTGAGGCGCTGGAGATCTCAATTACATGTTCATCAGTCCGCTGCAAATCTCCAGGTAAACATGAGATCATTCCTAATGATTCAATAAACCAAACCCTAGATCCTAGGCTATCTGGAACTAGTTAGGATTCAATCTGGGGATAGAATGGCACAAGTTCCTTTATCCCAGAGATCCTTCGAAGTTTTTATCTCGTGGTAAGCCTTGTACAAATCGTTCATCAGGCGGCTTGTGATGTAGCCTTTGCACAGAAAATCACCATGGATCCATGCCTCAACGCTTAGGAGGGCATGCTTATCAGTGTTATCAGCCGGCAACACTGGTTTGGTCTCTGTGAGATACCTATCCAGATTCATGGTGCTCAGGAAGAAATGCATCCTTGATTGCCACTGTTTGAAGTCGGAACCGTCAAACTTGTCTGGAGCGATCAGTGCGGTAGGCACCGTTGGCATTTAGACAGAAAGTGGTAGACCATTCCTGTTGGTGCTGGATTTCCCTCTAAGAAATCCGGGCCATTAACAAACAGGAAAAAGGCCCATAATCATGAGCTTATTCCATAATCAAGATAGAGAGGTCGACCGTCGTCCTTTCTGGGCCCATATGGCCAACATCTGGACAAGGCCCGGACAACGCCGAAGTAAGAAGCGATCGAGCTCGAGCTCGATAAATGACGACGCATAGATAGAACGACTCGGTCTTCGTCGGTTCAACCGATTCCCGCGAATCTCGGAGATTGTTACCATGACAAGGCTGAAAGATCGGAACAGAGAGATCAAATTCAAGGACTATTTAAAGGAGAAGTGGCGATTCATCCAACATATTCCAACCCTAGCTAAGAACACTTCGACTAGATAGCTCGATTCCATAATTTGTACACCCTTTTCGATTGTGTTTGTTCTATCTCGACGATCAATCTCAATAAAGTCTTTGATTCATAAGAAACTATACCATTTCTATACCTAAAAGTCCAAATCCACGATTACAAATTCTTGGTGTGAATCTCAGATCTCACATTTGGCGCCGACTGTGGGGACTATCTATAGCTTTTCCTATCTTAAGAATCAGATCCTAGATCCGATAGATCGAGTTGAATCCCGACCAATCTGGCTCTCCCAGCGCCACACCACCGGTTGACCACCCTCAAACGGTCGACAGCGTTCCTCAAAACACCACTGGGGTAAGAAACATGGGTCAGACCGACGGCGCGTTGACGAGCTCTGCCTCAGTCTCCACGACCTCGGCACCAGCCGGCCCGATCGCCCAAATGATCGCGACGAGCCAGACTCCGACAAATGTTTTGTCAGGAACTAACGATCCGAGCAGAAACTGGGCATGGATGAGAAATGACTCGATTCCTACCCCTATCTCAGGAGGTGGATCTAGAATAACCAGACCTAATTCACCACTGCCTTCTGCTCCACAGAGACAAGGCCCAAATGATCTTGCTGAAATCCGTTCGATGTTAAGCCTATTGGTAGATCGAACGAGAAATAACGAGGCAAGCGCAAGGGCCCAAGAGATCGCAAACCGTTCTTTGGCCGCGCAGCTCGATGAACAAGAGCGGCCCCTTAACGCCCGTCTCGAAGAGCTCGCCAGCCAAAACCAAGGGGGAAGATCAGCACGAACCCCCATAAGTCCTCTAACGCGTACGCGTTTGGACTTCTCTCAGGTGATAACTCCCCCGGGAGCATCGGGAAACTTCTCTAACGCGTCAAGTAGCGGCCTCCGCCCTATAATGACCCCAATCGCGATACCGACCCCATTCAGTTCGAGTTCAATGGTCACAGATTCAACCGGATCAGGAAACCGACCACTACCCAGGCCACCACCTTTCCCGAATAACTCTAATATCCGACCGAGGCAACTAGGAGGCTCTGCTTTCGCCTCGAGTTCGGGACTCCTTAACGGGTCAAATACGGTACAGTTCCGAACGTCGCAGGTCGACCAGACGAGGTCGGTTCCAACAATCGATCTCCTCGACCCTGTTTTCCCGGAACAAACGTCAAATCAGACACAAGCCCAGTTCACGTCCGCAGCAGGCGATGAACACGATATGCTTAGACAATACATCGAGCAGGCTAAGGCCCAGTTCAATAGTCTAAGCTCGAAAGTTCACATGGCAACGAGCGCGGCTCCTGACATCGATCGAGTGATCGAAGAAACGCGACAAACGCCGTTCACAGACCGGATCGCCTTCGCAAGGATCCGAGAAATCAAGAAGACGAAATTCCTGGAATTCTCTGGGAAATCGGACCCGAAAGCCCATATAAGGGCATTCAGGCTAGGAATGGCAAGGGTATACCTTACCGATGAGGAGAGAGAGCCGGCTTTCTGCAGGCTCTTCGCCGAAAACCTATCGGGCTCTGCTCTAGAATGGTTTGCCGGATTGGAAGAAAGGTCAATCGACAACTTCACCCAGTTCATGACGGCTTTCCTCAAACAATATTCCGTCTTTATCGAGGAAAAGACTACTGAGGCAGCCCTATTTGGCGTCTCTCAGAAACCTGACGAAACACTTCGCTCGTACATCGACCGATTTAAGGAAATAAAATCCAAAATCGCAAACCCACGAGACGAAGTAGCTATAGAAGCACTGAGACGAGGACTGTGGTATTCAACCAGATTCCGCGAGAAAATAACAGTCCGCGAACCTCAAACACTCGATGACGCCCTCCATCGCGCATCGGCCTTTGCTCGCCTCGAGGACGAAACTACGGCCCTCAGAGAAAAGCATCGAAAAGAAAAGAACTCGTCGGGCTCGCAGAACTCGAACTCGAAAAAGGATTCCCGTAAATCAGGGAACTCGAGCTCGAAGAAATTCGAGTTCGACAAAGAAATATTCTGTGATTTTCACAACAAAAGGGGACACTCGACTGAAGATTGCTATACTCGAGCTAAAGCCGAGGCCCAAAAGCGAGAGTCCGAAAGCAAACAAGAATCAGAAGTCGAGGATGAAACTCCATCCGACAAAAAGGAAAGCAAACAGACCAAAGAGTCGAACACCAAGAAGCCTTCTCAAAACAAACGATAACGGTCAAAAGAGCCGGAATCTCCCGAAACACTCCCTCAGGGGTCGCGAAAGCGAGTCGAGTTTATTCTCGGCGAGCTCAGTCTAACCGACACCCCGGAAGGTTCGGCGTTATCTCCACCTCCGGCTCCCGTTAAGAGTTTACGCTCACGAATCAATCTCCCTCGTCTCTGCGGGGGGGGGGGGGGGGTGTACGGGCTATACCCCCTAAACGAATCGACTTCATCTTCGGTGGCTCTAAGATTTGCCGAGACTCGGTCAATTCGATCAAAGCCCTTCAAAGAAGAGTTGAGACTGACAAAGGGGGGAAAACCCCAATGTTGGGTCCAGACCACGAAATCATTTTCTACGAAAGCGAGACAAGTAATCTCGACAAACCACACGACGACGCCCTCCTCGTTTGTCTAGTAGTGGGAGATGTCGAACTCTCAAGGATAATGATTGACACAGGAAGTTCGGTGGATGTCCTCTTTTACGATGCGTTCAAAAAGATGGATTTCAACGACTCCGAGATCGTGGAAGAAAAGACACCACTAGTAGGGTTCGCTGGCGAAACAACGTACTCGGTGGGCTCTGTCTTCGCCCCAGTAATTGCTGGAGGAGTTCGAAGAATGACGGAGTTCGTCATAGTGGATCGGCCAGCTCCCTATAACGCAATTCTAGGTCGACCATGGATATACGACATGAAAGCGGTACCATCGACCTACCATCAATGCGTAAAATTCCCAATTCCCAAAGGAGTCAAAACTGTTTACGGAAGTCAAAAGATTTCCCGTCATTGCTACATGAATGGATACAAGCAGATCGAGAAATCTCCTGTGTAGCAATTACAGAAAGAGGAGGAGCTCGCCACCATGCAAACCAAAAGGTCGAACGACCCAAGTCAAATAGGACCCCCGAAGGACCTTACGACCCAAGTTTGCATAGACGATGCTCACCCCGAAAGACTTGTCGGCATAGGAATCGACCTATCAGAGCCAGTCAAAAACGAACTGGTCTGTTTCCTTAAACAGAACGTCGATTCCTTCGCCTGGTCTTCAACAGACATGAAAGGGATCAACATTGACGTAACCAGCCACGAGCTGAATGTCGACCCAACCTACAAACCGGTAAGACAAAAGCGTCGAAAACTAGGTCCAGAGCGAGCTAAAGCCGTCAATGATGAGGTCGATCGGTTATTAAAAATTTGATCGATCAGAGAGGTCAAGTACCCCAACTGGCTCGCGAATCCCGTAGTGGTTAAGAAAAAGAACGGGAAGTGGAGAGTCTGTGTAGATTTCACGGATCTCAACAAAGCATGTCCAAAGGACAGCTTCCCACTTCCACACATCGACCGACTGGTCGAAGCCACCGCTGGACACCAGCTATTATCCTTCATGGACGCTTTCTCAGGGTACAATCAAATATTAATGAACCCCGAGGACCAAGAAAAGACTTCGTTCATAACTGATCGAGGCACGTACTGCTATAAAGTCATGCCCTTCGGACTAAAAAATGCAGGGGCAACTTACCAACGCCTCGTCAACAAGATGTTTTCGGGACTCCTAGGCAAAACTATGGAAGTCTACATCGACGATATACTGGTCAAATCTTCCAGGTATGAGGATCACATCCCCCAACTAAAGGAATGCTTTATCATTCTCAATAAATACGGGATGAAACTCAACCCAGCGAAGTGCACATTCGGGGTTCCATCAGGAGAATTCCTTGGTTACCTAGTGACCGAAAGAGGGATCGAAGCAAACCCCAAACAGATCGCAACGTTTATAGAGATGAAATATCCCACAACAACGCGAGAAGTCCAGTGCCTGACTGGCAAAATAGTTGCTCTGAACCGTTTCATCTCAAGGTCGACTGATATTCATACATTTTCATGCATTTAGGCTTGTATATGATTCTTGTTTTGAGTTCTTTTCCCCATCATTCGTACCTTTTTGTCGAGTCATTGTCACATCTAGAGTCTAGAGTTGTTTAGGACTAGGATTAGGCATTCTAGGCTTGCATTTGGAGTGTTTCTTGTGTTTTGCAGGTGAATGGAGGCATCTAGGAGCATTGGTGAGCTTGAAAGTGGAGTCTTGAGCTCAGAAGACCAAGGAAGAGCCAAAGAAGGACCATATCGGTCTGAGTATCGGCCAGGCGGGCCGATACAGCCCCTCGTCAAAGTTTCGGAGAACAGTATCGGCCACCATATCGGTCCACCCGACCGATATGGACTCTCGGATTAATTTTCGAGGGTTCATATCGGTCCACATATCGGTCAGGTGGACCGATATGCTTCAACCCAGAAAAATCCGAGGCACCATATCGGTCACCATATCGGTCTGCTTGACCGATATCGACCCCAGAGATTCACTTGGGTCCGGGTCAACACCCGGTTTGTTCCGGGTTGACCCGGCTCGCACCCTTTAGATTATTTAAGCCAAAAACCTATTTTATTTTGTTTCTTATGCAGTTTTTGATGTTCTAAACTCTTTTGTAAGAACACATAAAAATCCTTTGATCAATCTAGATTTCTATTACTATTCCATCAACAAATCTTTCAATCTCTCACTAATCTACCATGATCAACTCTATTTCTATGAGTTTTGTTGATCTAGTTATGATTTGTGAGTAGTTCTCCATAGGCTTGTGGGTTGGGTAGGATTAGGTTGATTAGGGGTGATCAATGAAATTCTAGTAGTTAATTGTTCAAATCTCATCTAGCAAAGTGCTCTTAATGCCTAGTTAATCTTGATCACATTGATTAGGATGTTTAGAATTTCTTGTTCACAACCTGTTCGATGAAATTCCAGTAATTAGCTTTGTTAGAACTTTCATATTCTAGCGCATGAGAATGTATGTCTAGAGTGACTGGTTGCTAATTGGAACTTGTTTGAATGCTCGTTTGATTTTGATTCACAAATGATGATTTGTTCTTGAGTTAAGATTAAATGAAGAATTGGTGTTAAGAGATTAAACCAATTGGCTTGCGTGTTCCTTGCTAAGAGATTAGCTTGTTTGAAGTTTGAATTAGGATCCCTTGATCATCCCGAGTCACCTATCCGTTGACCCTAACCCTTAGGCCTTATTCTTGTCATTGATTGAATCGTTTGTTTACTTGCTTTTGTTTACTTCTATTTGATTTGCAACCGTTAGGATCGTTAGAAATTGAAAACCAAATTGTTAGATTTGACTCTGAAGGTTTAGTGTATACTTATTGGTCTTATTGATGGAAGTTTCGGTTGATCCTGATTCAATTCTCATATTGATATCAACCTAAACATGCATTAGATCTAGGTGTTCTTATTCAGAAACATAACGATCTCACCTTTTACCTGTTTGTTGCAGCGGAAAGAAGAACAGGTCTATGATCAGGGAGATACACCGAGAGATGAATCCTCCAAAGGCTCACACACGCTTCACAAGGAAATGGCTGCTAGACCGAGCAGGAGAGAGGCGCAGGGAGAGCTGAAAGGTGGCGCAAAAGGCTAAAAAGAATTAGAGACCTAGGTCTGATTTTATTCATTAAAATCTCTCCTAGCTCTCATGGGCTTTTGGGCCCAATTCTCAGTTCTGATTAAATCCCATGGATTTAATCAGGCCCTTTAGTCTCTTTAAATACAGTAAATGCCTAGCACTTTTACTGTACTTCTGCTAAACCGTTCCTTCGTATTTTCCCGTTAGCTTAGGCGTGTGACCCATATGGGATCATATAACAAAGGCAATAAATCCGAGATTTATAGATCATGAGCGGACTCTAGCAAGCCATCATGACCCCCAGCATTATATGACTTATGTCTGATCATTGACATACTCTTACTTTCTAGAGACAGTACCGAGATTACTGGACATAATTCCAACAATCTCCCACTTGTACTGGAATCTCTGTATTCATAATCCTTTTGTCACAATATCTCGATTAGTCATAAGGCAAGATTAGTGTCATCCTTATAAAGCCTAATCTTGTTCATCGGACTCTGATTTGATACTGACAATCCAAACGACTCGGGACAGTCCGTTTGAGCATGGCCATGCATTTTCCAGTATTCAAATCTCCGATTGGCCTAGAGATATTCACTTCATTTATATTGGAGGGACAAATTCCGTCTTGTTCCATCACTGTAAACTACTCATTTCATAATGTACCCAAACAAGGTCCTTATAACTATCGCAGAACGATAGCGTTAGACAATGATCAAAGTGCATCAGTCCATGTGCAGTCACATGCATGCGAACTCAGGTCTAAGGACTATACTCTATAGTCGTAGTAAGAATCTCTTATGACACAGATATAAATATCCTGAAGAGTTCTTATAAGCGGGTCTTGTCCGGTCGTATGTTCCCCAACATACACCTATGTACTGACTTTGATGCCGCGCATCTATGACACACTAAGACTTTGTCATAAGTCACGTACCAATCCAGTCTCACACGGTTGTTGGTGTTCCAATTTCAACAACCTTCGACTAGGGACAGGATGATATAAACCATCTATCAACTATAGGGTCTTATGACCAAGCTAAATGACTTTGATGACTCAAGATCAAGTCATTTACTTCGATGACCTATAAAATGGTTCATTTCATTTTGGAACGATTATTTCATCACAGTTAAAATAATCTTGAAATAATAATTTCATTAAACATCATTATATGTTTTACAAGAACATATCAATAACTAAATAAAGCCCTTTACTAACTCCCACTGAAATTAAGACTACATCTTAATTTCACTTATCCTACAGCAACAGTCCGCGACTCGTGCTTAGGCTCAAGGAGTGGCTTCGTTAATAGATTAGCAACGTTCTCATTCGTTGAAACTTGCTGATCTACTTAACATCTCTGTCATTTATCTTACGGAATAGGTTATTCCACTAAGTGTTTGGATCTTTGATGTGCAGCTAGTCTCATCTAAGTTGGGAATCACATCAAGTTCAGTGATGAACTATTCTTTCCAAACAACCTCTTTCGCCGCTTCCCAAGCTGCGAAACATTCAGTTTAAGTCATGGAGTCAGCAACAGTGCCGTGCACCGCCAAACAAACACAAGACATATCCGGACTGTGACCGGAAATCATCTTTGTCTGTTGGAAACTTGCCTTTCAGACTCTATCGACTTGTAGCACCTCACTTTCTTCTTAACTTAAAGAACTTATCCTTAGTATTCTTCAAATACTTTAGAATATTCTTTACGGCAATCCAGTGATTCTCTGCTGGATTTGACTGGTCTTTACTTGTTTTGCTTAACATTAAAGCAATATCAAAACAAGTACGTGTCATGGCATACATGATAGATCCAATTGCCGTCGCATATGAATCCTATCCATGCATTCAAGCTCAGCAGTTATCGTTGGACACTGCTTCTTGCTTAACGTATTGCCATGTGACATTGGCTTAAAAACCCTTCTTGGAGTGCTGAAAACGTGTAGGACTTTGTCATCAAAGAATCCTGACTTTGTCCTACCAGCTTTTCTGGATCTCTATCTTTAAATCCAAAATCCAAGACTTTCGTGGCTATACCCATGTCATTCACTAAACCAACTCCCAAGCTAGTCCTTTACCGACTGCAGCATTGGGACGTTATATCCGAGAATCAGTATGTCTTCGACATACACTATGAGAAATGCAATATTGCTCCCACTAATCTATTAGTAAACGCACAGTTCCTCTTCGTTCCTGTTCAAGTCAGAACCTTGACTACTTCAACAAAACGAAGATTCCAACTCCGATATGTTTGCTTCCATCCATGAATGGATCGATGAAGCTAACTTACATAAAATGTAATTTTTTTTTTTCGGAGTCCGGGCTCACTTTCGCTTCTTTGAATTTCGCAGATTCATCGCTTTCAATGATCATCAGATCATGCGAACTTTCAATGATTATCATGTTCAACTAATGACGAGAAATCACTCTCGGATTAGTAACTGATTCATATCTGCGAACTTCAGGCTCCACAGGTGTAGATTCTACAGAAATCTGTAAATCCTTCCGCTGCTCTCCCTCAATAGGTTAAGCAGCTTCCTGTATCTCTCGAATTTCTTCGAGTTGTACTTTTACTCCCACTGTTCTTCTTTGGAAAGTAACTTCCCTTCTTAGAAAACAGAATGGTCGTAAAAATACCTTTTACTCCCACTGTTCTTCTTGGAAGGTAATTTCCTTCTTAGAAAACAGAATGGTCGTAAAAGTACCGAGCCTTGGTTTCCCTAAGAAAACTTCGAGTTATGCTTTTACTCCCACTGTTCTTCTTGGAAAATAACTTCCCTTCTTAGAAAACAGATTGGACGTAAAAGTAACAAGCCTTAGTTTCTCTAGGACAACCAGCGAAGTAGCACAACTACAAATACTCAGTAAAGACAAATTTGGATCGATTCCAATCCACATTAACGTGGTGTCTTTCAACCGATATTTGTGGAACAATTTCAGCGTAAACTTAGATATTTTAGAGCGTTATTCTTAAATAATATCATGGAAGATTCGTGTGACTCATCTTTAATCATTTCTGATAAGATCTGATTCTTTCTCACAGAAACACCTCCAGGTTTTTCAGGAGAATTGAGCTGTGAAACGACTTCACACTCATTCAGATGATCACACCATCAATGACTTAAGTATTCTCACTCTGATTTAACTCAGAGTCTTAATACTTCTGTCACTTAGGTTCTATACCTCATTCTGGAACTCTTTCGACCATGTCAAAGAATTCCGACTTGTGTCTCATCAAATGAACACAGTCTTACTCACTGAATTAATCAGTCAAGACAATGAAGTATAAGAAATTTTCTCTGGCATTTCTGCTCATCGGACCACATACATGAGTATGTTCAATCTCCAATAAGCCTTTGGGCCTTTCTCTAGCTCGGCTAAGATGGGCCCTTTGTCTTTAGGTCCAGTAAACAGAATTCAAGTCTCATAAGATATCGTATCAAATGAGCCCAACAGTCCATAACTATGGGATTTCTGAATCCGTCTTACTCTATGTGACCAAGACTTTTATACCAAGAAAATTCAGGTTTAATTCATCAGATTTAAACCAATTCGGTATTTATGTTATATTTAGGCACTCTTTGGTTTAAGATATAAAACCCATTCCTTGAATAGGGTGCTACAATTAATATTTCATTAAGATCAAAAGAACAAAACCTTGTCTTTTATCAAAATGAAAAACATTCAAATTCTTACAAGAAAATGAAAAACAACTCTGCTTAAAGCAGGTAGATTGTAGCAATTACTTAATACAAAACCAAGCCTTGAAGGTATCTACAAGTGAAAACCCTATGACTGAGGCAGCTTCCATAGCTCCTTCCAGACATGCAGTTCCACTTGCCCTTCCTTCAACGTTCTACTGTTGCTCAGGCTCTGCATATTACAACAAATATCAGTGCCACAACCAGTATCCAATACCTGCAAGGTAGAACTTGAAGTAATAACATGAATACCTGAGGAAGTAGTCTCATACATTAACTTTAACTCCTCATCGTCTTCCATGAATTTTATGCAATCTCTCTTCCAATGCCCTATCTCTTTACAGTAGCAGCACTTACCAACGTAAGAGGTATCTGACTTGAGCTCAGAAGACATACGCTTGCCATGATTCAAAATCTGGACAACTTTGTCTTCACCCTTGTCAGTACTAGGTTTCATAAACCTACCCTTCACGTTTGGCTCAACCATTTTGAGCATATCATGCAGTTCAGTCAGCGTCTTCGTTAAGCCTTTCTTGATATAGTTCCTTCTGAACTTATCATAGCTTGACGGCAGTGACTGCAGAATGATTTCAGTTGCCAATTCTTGGCCAACTGGATAATCCAGTTTCCTCAGGTTATCTATATAACCTATCATTTTACTGATATGAGGACTTACTGGATGATCATCTGGTAGCTTGCAGCTAGTGAGAGACTTAACCAACTGGTATCTCTCCACTCGTATCTGCTCCTGAAATTTCAATTTCAGGCTGCTGATCATCTCTATTGGCGACTCCATGTTCTCATATTGCTCCCGCAAGTCTGAGTCCATGGTAGTCAATATCAGACCACGCACATCTACCGCATCATTATAATGCTTATTCCAAACATCATATACTGCATGTGAAGCATTGGACCCGATCCTCACGGGGAGAGCTCTCTCAAGGACATAGTCCTTTCTCTCCTGTCTGAGGACTAGCCTCAGGTTCCGCGACCAAGTCAAGAAATTTGATCCGTTCAGCTTGTCCATCTTAAGGACATACCGGATCGAGAAAGTGTTTTGATTGTTTGTGCTAGTCATAACTGAAATATAAGATAAAAGGATTTTAGTTAATATGTTCAAAATGGTTAATCTCGTATTAAAGTTTAATATGATTAATCATGCATTATATTCAATAACATAAGTTACCCTCAATAGAATATAATGATTCCAAGATCCACATATAACTAAGATCAAAGTGGGCCACTGGCCCTCACCCAACCTTAGCTTATATCGGTAAGCCCTATATCGGCTAATTATATCCGTGATATAACTCTTGGTTGTGAATCTGGGCCCGAGGCCCAATCCACCCTGATGTCTCAAGGCCCGGGACTCCCGATGGCCTAGTCAAGAAAACCGGACTATACAGTCATGTAATCATTAATGTCTGGGACTCCCAATGACATTTATGAATCACAAACCGTCTTACCCACGCAAAAAGCAGACATCCTCACACTGTAAGGCCATGAATGCAATTGAATGGGCTTTGACAGCTGACATAGCCTGGACAAGACATCCAACGCTTGATATTGTTTGAGGTTCGTAGGTTTATTAAAATCATTCCCAAAATAGAAGATTACTATTTCGGGAAACTTTCTATTTATGGAAACCTACTATTTTAGAAACTTTCTAAAATTGGAAACTTTCTAAAACCGGAAACTTTCTAACTTTAGAAACTTCTTTAAAATCCAAAACCCGCAAATTCAGAAAATTCTATTTTAAGAAACTTTCTAATTATGAAATTTCGGAAACTTTAATTTAAAACCGACTTTATAATTTTATAAAATAGTTTTTAAATTAATCTGAAGAAAGACTCAATTAACTGGCCCAATTGTTTTAACTTCTTGGCCCGAGGCCCAAGAATTGATCCATGTCCAAGACATGACCCAATTGTCCAATTAATTGACATAACCGGTCTGGTTCATTAAAACTGGTCTAACCAAGTTTTAATTACTACGATGACCACAATTGTCAACCGGTTATTTACTAAACCGGAACTTCTCAATTTATTTGGTCCAACCAAATCAAATTAGAAATTCCTGGTTTAGGCACTAAATCCAATATTTCTTTCGACATTGGATTTCTTATTCCGGTTTAACCAGATTTAATAAAATTATTAAATCTGTTTATTAAACCAGAACGAAGATTTTAATTAAGTTTTGAACCGAGCATTGAACCGAACCGAATTAGTCACGAACCAAACCGAGTTGGTCGTGACCTAATTTTCAGCCAAGAACATCTTGTCCAGCCGCCCAGCCGCGAACCGTTCGATCCGAGATCGAGGACGGTCGGGTCGAACCAGCCGGACGTTCGGGACGGGACAGGGACGGCGCACGCGACCGGATGGACGCTCGCCAGACGGACGGGACGCAGCGCACGGACGGACGCATCACTCGGCCGATCGACCGAACCGGTCATCCCGACCGTCCGATCCCGATCGTTCCGATCCCGACCGTTCCGATCTCCCGACCGGTCGCCTTTCGGCCGTGATCACCAACCGGCCAAGCCGGGTCGATCACGCCTTAGCCAATCAACAAAACCCGAGTCATATAGCTCGGTTTTGTGATTCAAGTGTTTGTTCAGGATTTTAATTCAGTTTCTTATGTGTTTTTCTTATCAGTAATGGATTCAAAACACATCTAAACAGATTAAACAACCTAAACAATGAATCTAAAACAAGAAACCTAAGAACCAATGGCTCTGATACCACTGATGGAAGTTTCGGTTGATCCTGATTCAATTCTCATATTGATATCAACCTAAACATGCATTAGATCTAGGTGTTCTTATTCAGAAACATAACGATCTCACCTTTTACCTGTTTGTTGCAGCGGAAAGAAGTACAGGTCTATGATCAGGGAGATACACCGAGAGATGAATCCTCCAAAGGCTCACACACGCTTCACAAGGAAATGGCTGCTAGACCGAGCAGGAGAGAGGCGCAGGGAGAGCTGAAAGGTGGCGCAAAAGGCTAAAAAGAATTAGAGACCTAGGTCTGATTTTATTCATTAAAATCTCTCCTAGCTCTCATGGGCTTTTGGGCCCAATTCTCAGTTCTGATTAAATCCCATGGATTTAATCAGGCCCTTTAGTCTCTTTAAATACAGTAAATGCCTAGCACTTTTACTGTACTTCTGCTAAACCGTTCCTTCGTATTTTCCCGTTAGCTTAGGCGTGTGACCCATATGGGATCATATAACAAAGGCAATAAATCCGAGATTTATAGATCATGAGCGGACTCTAGCAAGCCATCATGACCCCCAGCATTATATGACTTATGTCTGATCATTGACATACTCTTACTTTCTAGAGACAGTACCGAGATTACTGGACATAATTCCAACACTTATCCGTCCCAGAATAGGTTCGATACCTCAAAGCTACTTCGATAAGCTTGAGGAATTGGTACCTCAAAGGATTGCAAAATCCTAGTTATCAATTTGGCGCCGTTGCCATTTTGGGATTCTGGATATATCAATTCGTTTTCTATTCCTTTTTAGTTCAAGTTATTGTTACTAATTTGCCACTTTCTTTCTTATTGATGCTAGGTGTATGAACTTGCGCAGCAAAGGGACTACAAACTTAGTTGCAAGAGTTTACGACATCAAAGCACACGAGAGGAGACTAGCAAGGGAACGACGAGCACAGGAACGAGCTGTTTCAGTTGAAAGTGTTGAGCAAACAGTTATGGATAACCACGAGGATGAGCAGCAGCAACAGCAGCAGCAACAGCAGCAACAACAGCCGGTTAGAGCTATTGGTGATGGAGATACACCTGACACAAATGCTAACCGGAGAGGAATCATTCCACCAGCGGTGAACAATAATAATTTTGAGATCCGCGCTATGGTGATGAACATGGTGCAGAACAATCAGTTCCATGGGTTAGCATCTGAGGACCCGCTGCAGCACTTGAACACCTTTGACAAGATTTGTGCCACTACGAGGTTGAATGGTGTAACTGATGATGGGTTGAAAATGCGTCTCTTCGTTTTCTCTTTGGCAGACAGAGCCAAGGATTGGGAAAGTACTATCCCTCCGGGATCCATCACTACTTGGGGTGACCTGAAGAAAGCTTTTCTGAAGAAGTTTTTCTCACCTACTAGGACTGCCCGTTTCCGCAGTGAATTATCCGGGTTTGTGCAGCGCAACAATGAGAGCTTCGCTGAAGCTTGGGAGAGGTTTAACAAGCTCACCACTCAGTGCCCACATCATGGTTTTACCAAGGAAACACTACTCAGCAACCTCTACCGTGGAGTACTTCCTAGAATGAGGGCGATGCTTGATTCATGCAGCAATGGACACTTCCTAGGCAAGGGAGTAGAGGCAGCTATGGAGCTGATTGAAAATCTCGCGCAAAGTGATGGCAACTACAATGAAGATTATGAGAGGACTAATAGAGGATCATCAGTTTCAGATGAGAAGTATGAGAAAGAGATAAAAGCTTTGAATGAGAAGTTGGACAAGATGATCTCCATTGGCCAAAAGAACATCAGCTTTGTGGGACACCAGGAGGATTCTAAACCTCAATTTTATGATGATGATGAGGATTTAACTCAAGAGGAGATTAACTTCATTGCTGGCCAAGGTGGTTTCAACAAGGGCTTCAACCAAAACTATAGAAACCACCCAAACTTCTCATACCGCAGCAACAATGTAGCCAATCCTCAAGACCAAGTTTATCCTCAAGCTCCATCCCAAGGACAAGCTCAGCCACAAGTTCAACAAGGTTTTCAACAACCTCAACAGCAAAAGCCATATGTCAACTACAACAACCAACAAGGTTTTGTAAACAAGCCTCAGTTTCAAGGTCAACAAGGCTATGCTCCCAAGCAACAATACCCACCTGGTTTTGGTCAACAACAACAACAAACTTCTTCTAACTCGGGAGTTGACAATGAGCTGAAAAGCATGATGCAGCAACTCCTTCAAGGACAAGCCTCAGGGGCTATGGAAGTACGTGACCTCAAGAATGAGCTTCAGAGTTTGACATCAAGGGTAACAAACATGGAAAACAAGAATGCCTCTACGTCCCGCACGCAAGGTACTTTACCCGGAAAATCTGAGCAAAACCCAAAGGAGTATATCAGCGCTATCACCTTGAGAAGTGGTAAAGAGTTGCAACAAAGTCAAGTGCCCAAGCCTAAGATGCCATCTACACTCAATGAGGACATTGAAGTTCAAGAAGGGGAGGAGAATTCTGAAAATTCTGCTCTAAACAAAGAGAGTGATAGTGACATGGCTAAGAGGAAAGGAAAGGCTGTAGCTGAAGAAGTAGTGAATGATACACTCAAGAAGAAGGATAGTGTGTTTGTGCCACCACCCTATGAGCCCAAGCTACCCTTTCCGGGCAGGTTTAAGAAGAAGCTTCTAGAGAAGTACAAAGCTCTATTTGACAAGCAGATGAAGAATGTTGAGTTGACCATGCCTTTGATTGATGCCTTCTTGCTAGTTCCTCAGTATAGCAAGTTTCTCAAGGATGCAATCAAGGAAAGAACCAAGGAAGTGCAAGGGATGGTTGTGTTGTCTCATGAGTGTAGTGCAATCATCCAAAGAGATATTGTTCCAAAGAAACTTGAAGATCCTGGCAGTTTTACTCTACCATGTGCTATTGGTCCATATCGGTTTGAGGGTTGTTTGTGTGATCTTGGAGCGAGCGCAAGTTTGATGCCCTTCTCAGTAGCCAAGAGGCTGGGTTTCTCTACCTACAAAGCATGTAGGATCTCCTTGGTTCTTGCAGATAGATCAGTGAGATACCCAATTGGTCTCCTAGAAGATCTTCCGGTTAAAGTAGGAGGATTTGAAGTGCCAACAGATTTTATTGTGCTGGAGATGGATGAAGAACCAAAGGATCCTCTAATTCTTGGGAGACCTTTCCTTGCCACAGCTGGTGCGATTATCGATGTCAGGAAAGGGAAGATAGACCTCAACCTTGGGAAAGACATAGTGCTCAAATTTGACATCAACAAGGTGATGAAGAAGCCAACCATTCAAGGTCAAATATTTTACATTGAGACTATGGATGAGCTAGCTGATGAACTCCTTGAAGAGTTGAACATGGAGGATCCTCTAGAGGTCACCTTGACCAAGGAATGTGGGGAGTATGGATATCTTCAAGAGGAGAGCTGGGCTTACATGAGAGCGCTTGATTCACACAAGCCTTTGTTAGAAGAGGTTGAGTTCATTGAGCTGGGATCAGATTCAGTGTGTGAGGAGCTGGAGGTGTTTGCTGTTGACATGGGCACCGATGGCGCCAAAGGAGTGGAGCTGTGCAAGGAGCAGCTTGTAGCTGACGATTGGAGCGAGCTTAAGGCGCCAAAGGTTGAGTTAAAGCCCCTTCCGCGGGGGCTTCGGTATGCATTCCTTGGCCCTAACTCTACTTACCCTGTCATTGTGAATGAGTTGCTGAATGATGATGAATTGATTGCTTTGACCACTGAATTGAAAAAGTTTAGAAAGGCAATAGGATATTCACTTGATGACATAAAAGGATTGTCGCCTAGCTTGTGTACCCATAGGATCCACCTTGAAAATGAATCCATGTCTTCTATTGAGCACCAAAGGAGATTGAATCCTAACCTTAAAGAGGTAGTCAAGAAAGAGATTCTAAAGTTGCTTGATGCAGGGATAATCTACCCTATCTCGGACAGCACCTGGGTTTCACCCGTGCATTGTGTTCCAAAGAAAGGGGGGATTACTGTGGTTAAAAATGACAGCAATGAATTGATTCCAACTAGAACTATCACTGGGCATAGGATGTGTATTGACTATAGAAAGCTAAATGCCGCGTCTAGGAAGGATCATTTTCCATTACCGTTCATTGATCAAATGCTAGAACGCCTTGCTAATCATCCTTTCTATTGTTTTCTTGATGGATACAGTGGGTTCTTTCAGATTCCGATACATCCTAATGATCAGGAGAAAACGACATTCACCTGTCCCTATGGTACCTTTGCTTATCGAAGGATGCCATTTGGCTTGTGCAATGCACCGGCTACCTTTCAGCGGTGCATGATGTCCATTTTCTCAGATCTTATTGAGGATATTGTGGAAGTTTTCATGGATGATTTTTCTGTGTATGGTTCTTCTTTCTCCTCCTGTTTGCTGAACTTGTGCAGGGTCTTAAGGAGATGTGAAGAGACGAACCTCGTGCTGAATTGGGAAAAGTGCCACTTCATGGTAACAGAAGGGATTGTGTTGGGTCACAAGATTTCAGAGAATGGTATTGAAGTGGATAAGGCAAAGATAGAGGTGATGACAAGTCTTCAGCCACCAAACTCAGTGAAGGGGATCCGAAGCTTTTTGGGTCATGCAGGTTTTTACCGGCGATTTATTAAGGACTTCTCAAAGATCGCTAGGCCACTTACACGTCTGCTGTGTAAGGAGACGGATTTTGTGTTTGATGATGAATGTTTGGCAGCATTCCACATGATCAAAGAAGCCTTGATCAGCGCCCCGATAGTCCAAGCTCCCGACTGGGAGTTGCCTTTTGAGATCATGTGTGATGCAAGCGACTATGCAGTGGGAGCAGTCCTTGGACAGAGGAAAGACAAGAAGCTCCATGTCATATACTATGCTAGTAGGACATTGGACGATGCTCAAGTGAGATATGCAACAACTGAGAAGGAGCTTCTAGCTGTGGTATTTGCCTTTGAGAAGTTCAGATCATACTTGGTTGGGTCTAAGGTTGTAGTGTACACGGATCATGCTGCGTTAAGATATCTTCTTGCCAAGAAAGATGCCAAGCCAAGACTTCTGAGGTGGATATTGTTGCTGCAAGAATTTGACTTGGAGATTAAGGACAAGAAAGGCATTGAGAATGGGGTAGCAGATCACTTGTCAAGACTGAGAATTGAGGATGCTGTTCCTCTAGACGACTCTCTCCCTGAGGAGCAGCTAATGGCTTGCAAAGCTGTTAAGGATGCTCATGATACAAGAATGAAGATCGAGGAAGTGAACTCTATTGAAGACAAGGAACCGTGGTATGCTGATATAGTCAATTTCCTAGCTGTTGGGAAAGAACCACCGAGCCTCGATAGCTACCAAAGGAAGAAGTTCTTTAGAGATGTCAACAGGTACTATTGGGATGAGCCTTACCTCTACACTTTGTGCAAGGATCAGCTCTATAGAAGGTGCATAGCTGATGAAGAAGTGGGAGGCATTCTACTACATTGTCATGGGTCAGATTATGGTGGTCACTTTGCCACTTTCAAGACGGTTCAAAAGGCTCTACAAGCTGGTTTTTGGTGGCCTACAATGTTCAAGGATGCCCAAGAGTTCATTACTAAGTGTGATCCTTGTCAGAGAAAGGGGAATATCAGTAGAAGGAATGAGATGCCTCAAAACCCCATCCTTGAAGTTGAAGTGTTTGATGTGTGGGGCATTGATTTCATGGGACCCTTTCCATCTTCTTACGGGAATAGCTACATCTTGGTAGCTGTGGATTATGTTTCCAAGTGGGTAGAAGCAGTGGCAAGTCCAACTAATGACGCCAAGGTTGTGATAAAGCTGTTCAAGAGCATCATCTTCCCAAGATTTGGAATCCCGAGGATTGTGATCAGTGATGGAGGCTCACATTTCATCAACAGGCTATTCGAGAGCCTTTTGAAGAAGTATGGAGTGAAGCATAAGGTTGCAACACCATATCATCCTCAGACAAGTGGCCAAGTTGAAGTGTCCAATAGGCAGATCAAGGCCATTCTAGAGAAGACTGTTGGAGCTTCAAGGAAAGATTGGGCTAAGAGACTTGATGACGCACTGTGGGCATATAGGACTGCTTTCAAGACTCCATTAGGCACTACACCATTCACCATGCTGTATGGTAAGTCATGTCACTTACCGGTGGAGGTGGAATACAAGGCCATGTGGGCTGTCAAGTTGCTGAACTTTGACATCAAGACCGCGACCGAGAGGAGATTGATTCAGCTGAACGAACTTGACGAGATACGGCTTGAGGCTTTTGAAAGCTCAAAGATCTATAAGGAGAGGACCAAGCTTTTTCATGATAAGCTGATCCAGAAGAAGGAGTTCAAAGTAGGAGATCTTGTGTTGCTTTTTAACTCCCGGTTGAAGCTGTTTCCCGGGAAGCTCAAGTCTAGATGGTCGGGACCGTTTAGAGTGAAGGAGGTGAGACCATATGGAGCAGTGGTACTTTTTGTAAAATCTGATGAAGAGTTCACGGTCAATGGCCAAAGACTCAAGCACTACTCCGTCTCAGAAGTAATAGATGAGGGAACTTCCATTCCACTCTCTAGCCCTCCCTCAGCCTGAGATCACGGTTTGCAAAGTCGAGCTTAACGACTTTAAATAAAAGCGCACTTGGGAGACATTCCCATGTTTATCCTTGTACATACGTCTTTTGCTTGTTATTTTTGATGTTTTGCTTTGAGTTTTGTCAGGTCTTGGCTTAAGGACGAGGTTGTATATCAGTTGGAGTTGAGCAAAGACCGCGAAAATGAAGAAAAATTTTGCAGGAGCCAATATCGGGTTCCGTATCGGTTGGCCAGACCGATACGGTTCTGGTAAAAATAATCCGAGGCTCCATATCGGTCACCGTATCGGTTGGCCAGACCGATACGGATTACCCAGAACGATCGATATCGGCCCCCGTATCGGTTGGCCAGACCGATACGGGCCTTCGGAGTGAGCAGATATCGGTCCCCGTATCGGTTGGCCAGACCGATACGGGGTGCACGAATTAAATCCGAGGCTCGATATCGGTCGGCGTATCGGTTGGCCAGACCGATACGCCCTTCGCCCAGGTAAGTCCAATCGAACCTAAACCGATTTCAAACCGTTTCTGACCGGATTTTAACCCAAAATCGATTTAATGAACCGGTTTGAACCGATTTCCCCCTTGCTTTCTCCTCCAAGTCGCGACTCTCTCTCTCTTTTCACTCACTTTTGCGATTTCAACAAGAGATTTTCAAAGCACTTCAAACTCTTCAATCTCTATCAATTCTCAACGGATTTTCGTGATTCAAGGCTCTGTGTTTCCGATTTTTCGACCACTATCTTGTTATCCCCTTGTTCTCTCATCCTCTCATCCTCCAAACAAGGTAAAGCTCTCCAAATCCGAGTTTATGGTTCATGCAAGAAGATTTTCGATTTCTTCTAGAACTCGAATTTCTGGTTGTTGCTTGATGATGCTTGTTAAAAACCTTTGCTAGGCTGTTACTAGATGATTACCCAACTCAATTTCACCCTAGGAATGAATGAATTTGATCTTTGGTGAATTAGGGTTCTTGAGAAATTTGGAATCCGAAAATATTGGGGGTTTTCTGATTGGATGGTTTCTAATGATGCATTGGATTGATAAAGGCTTGACTTTGTGATACTACTTGATTTGGATGAGTTTTGTTTCACAAAAAGTTTCAAAATGTGCATTAAGGACCTTTGGTTGATGAGGTTGTGAATTGATCAACAAAGTGATTGATTGTTGAACTAGAAATGAGTTTGGTTAAGATGTTTAGGCTTGCTTGCTCCATTGAAACTGAAAAAGTATGCAATTGTTAAGCTCCCACAATTGTTGATCATGGATGTCTCAAGCTATTATTCATTGTGTGGTTGGATTGCGATCTGTGCTGATTCACTTTATGAGTTGTCTTTTGTAGGACAATGACGAGAAAGCGTGCCAACCCGAAACCAAAAGCACAAAAGCCGGTTGAAAATGTGGGAACCTCATCGAGAGGAAAAGGGGTAGCTGTTGAGGAAGAGGCACCCGAGGCTCCAGGGAAAGTAATTGAGAACCCACAAAAGTTCACCGCTTCTGAGATATGTGACAAGCTGGAGGCGATACCGTTCTTGTCAACCCGATACCCTCACATCCCGACACTGACTGCACTTGGGCTACTAGATGACTACAACGAGATTGTAGAGAACATGGGTCTTAAGGAGTTCTTCAACCTTGCCAGTGACTCCTATCAGAGCTCGGCATGTCAGTTCCTCTCAACCATGCAAGCAACGGTCAATATGAGAAGAGCAGCTTTAACAGGGGAAGTGAGCAAGGGAAAGATTGATTTCCAAATGGGCAGAAAGAAGTTTAGCATGACGTATGAGGACATAGCTGCTGTCTTTGACTTTCCAGAGAATGGTGCTCAGCTGGGGACTTTTATCCCTATTGATAAGGACGACCTCGAGGGTGTTTGGCAGATGATAGCTGATGGGCCCTTTAAGCTGGGGGGTATGAAAGCTGCAAGGATCAGACATCCGGCTATTAGATATGTGCACAAGGCATTGGCACACACGTTCTTTGCTAGGAAGGAGGCCAACCAAGTCCACGAGCAGGAAATGAAGATGTTGTACATTGGGCTGCAGCCACTCCTGCTCACTTATCCCAACGGTCAGCCCATACCACCGGTTGAGCGCCTCCCGAGCTACACTTCCATTCTGATAGAGCAGTTTGTTGTCCACAGAGAGTGGGCTATGTCAGTAAGGGACTCTAACCCGAAGTTCAGCATGGCTGGTGTGATCACACCGTTGCTTGTGAAAAAGAAGATAAAACTGGAAGGAAGCCTGAACGAGAAGACATTTGGGGAAACCACACCTGTTGCATGGATGGATATCCAATACCTTACCCGAACTCACTACCTTGCATCCAGGGCGCCTCCAGAGCGCCATCTCTACCGGATGTGCTCAGGCACCACCCATGAAGAAGGGTACCTCCTCCCAAACCCCGACATTACAAGCTTTGCCAACAGAGCTAATATCAGATTCTTACCGGGAGTGGAGCATGTGTTTGGACCTCACGGGTCACAGAGAGCAGCTGCAGCAGAGCATGATACTTCCGACGCACCTGCTGGGGTGTATGGGCTGCACAGGTACCTTATTGAGCCACTAGATGATCCTATCGAGAACAGGACGATCAGGGCATTGAGAGACCAGAACCGGAGCCTCCAGAAGCAGAGTAAATGGCACGGTAGGAACATTAAGAAGATGGCCTCCTGTTTGAAGAAGGTGACCAAAGTGCTTAAGATGATTGTTGGGAAGAAGGACAAGAGTGGCGCAGCAGGAGCGGCTTCCACATCCAGAGAGGCTCAGGCCGGTGCAGATGAGGAGATTCAGGCAGCTACCGAGGAGGTGATAGCTGAAGCTGATGTTCTGGTTGAGCAGGCTGAATTGGAGCAGGGCAGATACTCGGTTGCTGGACACGAGACATCAGGATCTGCACGCATGGCCCATGACTCCTACTATGAGGATCCTCACCGCCACTCTACCCGCGAGAACCGGAAGAAGAAGAGGAGAGCCATGAAGACACCTTCCTGCTCCTCCTCCAACCCGACCTACTCCATGGGGGATTCATCACCACCATTTCTCCACTACTAGCCAGGTTACACTCCACCCTTGTACATAGTCTTGTTTCTTTTCTTTGTTTGCTTTTTATTTGTTTTCGGTCTTTCTTCCTCACTAAGATCACACAAGGGACCGTGTGATTTAAGTTTGGGGGAGAGACCATTTACTAATCTTGAGTCTCATGCATTCATGTAAGGCATAGAAAAAACCAAAAAAATCAAAAAATTTCAAAAAAAAATTTCACAAAAAGAAGCATGTAGGATTGAGTCTAGTTAGTGTTGTAGGATTCATGCATTTGGGAGCAATGATTGAATTTCCTTGTAAAGTTTAATTGGGTGAAAATGGTTTCGAATGCTAGCTTGTTTAGCTAATTGAGTGCACTAGGATTGTATCCCGAGTTAAGCATGAAAGCTAGAACGAACCTTGCTTGGAACGCTAATATTCAGCCTTGTTTTAAAACTGAAGCAAAATGTGAATTGATGCTAGCTCTATTCAAAGTGAGAACCTTAACTTGACTTGTAATTATCCTCCTCCTTCTTGGTGTTTTTAAACTCATGGATACCCCAAAATATTCAAGCATTCTTTTCCCTTTAACCACTCTTGTTTGCTTGAATAGATTCCACACCCTTCACCACCTTTCCTTCAAACCCACAAACACTCTAGTTGAGAGGTAGGCCTCTTGGAATGAGCTAAGTAAATGGTGTTGAGTTTGAGGCGACTAGTTGAAAATTTCCGTATAGATGCAAGCTTGACCACCTTTTGCTTGTATTAGGCTAAGATTGAAGTTTGGGGGAAGGGATTTTGAGAGGGAAAGGATAAAAGAGAAGTTAAATGGGACCTTGTATTTGTTGGCAAAATGTTTAAAAAGAAAGAGCTCATTTGTGTTTTCAAAGAAAAAAAAGGGTACCTCATGTTTTGAAAAGAAAAGAAGCCAAAGTGCTCAGTTTAAAGAAAGAAAAAAGGGGTTCATGAAAAAGAGGTCATTACTAAAGAAAGAAGGATTTGAGCTAAGTTGAAAGAAAAGAATTGCCATTGTTTTGAAAGGTTTTAAATGATCCTTGGGGAGCTTCATGGGAAGTGTTTTGATTGAGAAAGATGGATAGGCAAGAAAAGCCTTGATAAAGGGTAGACTCAAACTAGGTGGGTTAGAGTAAGAGTGGAGGTCTTTGGGGCGATGGGTAGACGGAAATCGATGCTAGTACGCACCAATTGCTTCTATACTCTTAGCCTTTTACTATAAGCTCATTCATTCCTTCATGAGAGAACCTAAATGAATGTGGAGAAACCCCTCTTCGTCTTGATTGAGATCATCTTTATCTCAAAACCTTAACCCTTGCCAAATGAGTTTGAACACTTGGTTGCGAGTAGGATCCACTTGAAATTGCTTAATCAATGTCAAAGAGCTAGTTGATATGAATTCTTGTGTAAGTTGAGAAATGGGTTGGAGAATTGGCCTTGATGAGTATGGCTAAATCCTTGGAGTAAGCTTGACTTGGTTACGTCTTAGTTGCATGAGCTTTAAATGAAACTTGTTGATCTTGATTGAACTTTTGGATATGAGCTCCCGCTTTCAAACCTTTTCCCCAACCTGTTGTGATTGATTTATGCTTGCTTGTGGACAAGCAAGATTCAAGTTTGGGGGAATTGATATTCATACATTTTCATGCATTTAGGCTTGTATATGATTCTTGTTTTGAGTTCTTTTCCCCATCATTCGTACCTTTTTGTCGAGTCATTGTCACATCTAGAGTCTAGAGTTGTTTAGGACTAGGATTAGGCATTCTAGGCTTGCATTTGGAGTGTTTCTTGTGTTTTGCAGGTGAATGGAGGCATCTAGGAGCATTGGTGAGCTTGAAAGTGGAGTCTTGAGCTCAGAAGACCAAGGAAGAGCCAAAGAAGGACCATATCGGTCTGAGTATCGGCCAGGCGGGCCGATACAGCCCCTCGTCAAAGTTTCGGAGAACAGTATCGGCCACCATATCGGTCCACCCGACCGATATGGACTCTCGGATTAATTTTCGAGGGTTCATATCGGTCCACATATCGGTCAGGTGGACCGATATGCTTCAACCCAGAAAAATCCGAGGCACCATATCGGTCACCATATCGGTCTGCTTGACCGATATCGACCCCAGAGATTCACTTGGGTCCGGGTCAACACCCGGTTTGTTCCGGGTTGACCCGGCTCGCACCCTTTAGATTATTTAAGCCAAAAACCTATTTTATTTTGTTTCTTATGCAGTTTTTGATGTTCTAAACTCTTTTGTAAGAACACATAAAAATCCTTTGATCAATCTAGATTTCTATTACTATTCCATCAACAAATCTTTCAATCTCTCACTAATCTACCATGATCAACTCTATTTCTATGAGTTTTGTTGATCTAGTTATGATTTGTGAGTAGTTCTCCATAGGCTTGTGGGTTGGGTAGGATTAGGTTGATTAGGGGTGATCAATGAAATTCTAGTAGTTAATTGTTCAAATCTCATCTAGCAAAGTGCTCTTAATGCCTAGTTAATCTTGATCACATTGATTAGGATGTTTAGAATTTCTTGTTCACAACCTGTTCGATGAAATTCCAGTAATTAGCTTTGTTAGAACTTTCATATTCTAGCGCATGAGAATGTATGTCTAGAGTGACTGGTTGCTAATTGGAACTTGTTTGAATGCTCGTTTGATTTTGATTCACAAATGATGATTTGTTCTTGAGTTAAGATTAAATGAAGAATTGGTGTTAAGAGATTAAACCAATTGGCTTGCGTGTTCCTTGCTAAGAGATTAGCTTGTTTGAAGTTTGAATTAGGATCCCTTGATCATCCCGAGTCACCTATCCGTTGACCCTAACCCTTAGGCCTTATTCTTGTCATTGATTGAATCGTTTGTTTACTTGCTTTTGTTTACTTCTATTTGATTTGCAACCGTTAGGATCGTTAGAAATTGAAAACCAAATTGTTAGATTTGACTCTGAAGGTTTAGTGTATACTTATTGGTCTTATCCGTCCCAGAATAGGTTCGATACCTCAAAGCTACTTCGATAAGCTTGAGGAATTGGTACCTAAAAGGATTGCAAAATCCTAGTTATCATCGACCGATAAATGTCTACCCTTCTATCACTTTCTCAAAGCGAACAAGAAGTTCCTCTGGGACGAAAAGTGCGAAGAAGCGTTCACCCAGCTCAAAGCTTACCTAGGCGAACCACCTATACTGGCGAAACCAGTAGAAGGGGAACCCCTCTACATCTACCTAGTTGTTTCCACGGCAGCAGTAAGTGGAGTCTTGGTTCGCGAAGAACAGAACGAACAACGGCTGGTGTATTACATCAGTAAGACCTTAATCGATGCTGAAACAAGGTACCCCTCCATGGAAAAACTCGCCTTAGCGCTAGTGACATCGGCTCGGAAACTCCGACCATACTTTCAATCGCACTTGATCATAGTGATGACCTCTCATCCACTCAGAATCATTCTTCACAGTCCAATCCAGTCAGGTCGACTGGTCAAGTGGGCTATCGAACTCAGCGAGTATGACATAGAATATAAAGCTCGAACGTGTCTGAAAGCGCAAGTGCTGGCAGATTTCATAATCGAGCTCCCTCCGACCATCGAATTCGATCCGACCTCCACCAAGAAATGGAAACTCTACGTTGATGGAGCTTCATCGAGGCAAGGATCTAGAGTCGGAGTAAAACTGGCCTCCCCTACAGGCGAAGTATTAGAATAGTCGTTCAGATTGGGCTTCGCCGCATCAAATAACGAAGCAGAATACGAAGCGTTAATAGTCGGGCTCAGACTAGCGATAGCAATAGGAACCCAAGAAGTAGACGCCTTCAGCGATTCCCAGTTGGTCACGAGCCAATATCACGGCGACTACGAGGCCAAAGACGAACGGATGGAAGCATACCTACGAGTAGTCCACACGCTCGCCGAACAGATCGAATTCTTTGATCTGACACGGATCCCGCGAGGGGAAAACACCGCAGCCGATGCCCTAGCCGCATTAGCCTCGACATCAGATCCTAACCTCAAAAGGATCATACCTGTCGAGGGGATCGAGAAACCAAGTATCGACATAGCCCTAAAATCTCTATCTTTGAAAGAAGAAGAGACCGCCATAAAGGACGATGTCGAGCACAAAGAATGCCTCAAGGACACCAGTCGCGACATCATCGAGATTGACGATGACCTCGATCCAAGAAACGCCGTGTACGTCGCGAACGTCCCCGATGGACCAATCCAAGCCGCATCCACTGGTCAAGAACCCGAGCCTAACAATGACGAAGATTGGAGAACTCCGATTATTCGATACATTACAAACGGCGAAGTTCCCGACGACAAATGGGAGGCACGGAAACTCAAAACACAAAGTGCAAGGTACTGCGTCACGCAAGGAGAGCTCTTTAAAAGGAGTCTCTCCGGACCTTACCTCAAATGCCTTAATAAAAAGCAAGCCCTAGCCGTGATTACACAAGAACATGACGGATCCTGCGGAAGCCACTCCGGAGGATGGGCTCTGGCCGTAAGAATCAAAAGGCAAGGCTATTTTTGGCCGACAATGGCCACCGAATGCGAGTCCTTCTCCAATAAGTGCGATAAATGCCAAAAGCATGCCCCGATCATCCACCAAGCGTTGGAGAAGCTCTCTTCTATCTCATCGCCATACCCATTCATGCGATGGGGAATGGACATCGTGGGACCTTTAGTCGCATCCGGCAAAAAGAAAGCCACGCACCTATTGGTGATGACGGACTACTTCACCAAATGGATTGAAGCAGAGTCGTACCAAAAAGTCAAAGACGTTCACGTTAAAGAGTTCGTCTGGCGAAACATCGTTTGCCGACATGGACTACCCCACGAGATCGTCACTGATAACGGACCTCAGTTCATATCGAACACGTTCAAAGAGTTCTGTAGAACTTGGAACATAAAACTGACTTACTCGACGCCACGCTATCCTCAAGAGAACGGGCTGGCAGAAGCATCTAATAAGGCAATCATGAACAGCCTCAAGAAAAGACACAATGAGTGCAAAACGACCTGGAGCGACGAGCTCCCAGCCGTACTCTGGGCTTACCGGACTACCCCTCGCAAATCCACCGGTGAGACCCCCTTCTCGTTGGCTTACGAAATCGAGGCGGTAGTACCAGCCGAAATCCTCGTGTCAAGAATCCGCAAAGAAGAATTCCCACAACAAGAGGAGCTTAACAACAAGATGATAACTGACGAGCTTGATCTCGCCGACGAATGGAGGAACCTCGCACTAGCTCGAATCCAGAACTACCAACAAGCCGCAGCTCGCTACAATGATTCCAAGATCAAAACTCGAAGGTTTCAAGTAGGAGAGCTCGAATTACGAAAAGTATTCGACCATAAAAAGGAAGAACACGCTGGAAAGTTAGGAGCAAAGTGGGAAGGTCCTTACCAGGTCACCGACATTGTGAAGGACGGGGTCTACTGACTCAAGTCGGTGGAAACCCAGAAGCCTGAACTACGACCTTGAAACATCATCAACCTCAAAAAGTACTTCCACTAAGAGTACGTCAACACAATCGAACTACGAAATGGCTTGATCCCCTTAAAAGGGTACGTAGGCAGCTCGACTTCGAGCGCAGCCGCCCCCCCCAACACAAAGCTCTTACCGAGCTCAACAACTTCAAACGAAGTCGTACTAGCTTATCTTTGTGAAATCAAAATAAGTCTCCCGATCAATGTCTCTTTCTGCCGCAAAAGTTAGAGTCGTTGCGAAATACTTCACCATTACAGTTTGCAAAGTGATATGAAATTATCTTTTCAAAAGCTAAAGTGATATGAACTTATCTCTTCAAAAGACAAGCGATATGAAATTATCCCTTCTTAGCGACCTGAAATGGCCTCTCCCAAAACCAAGTGATATGAAATTATCTCTTCAATCTTAATCGACCTGAAATGGTCCCTTCTAACCAAGTGATATGAAATTATCCCTTCAAGCAAGCGACCTGAAACGGTCCCTCTCAAAACGAACGAACTGAAATGATCGTCCAAAAACAAGATCTGCGAACGGGCGAGAACAATCATTAGGGTTTTCTCTGATACCCAAGGCACGCGCGCGTCTTCCCGAGAACGTCCACCGCCCATTAACCTCGACTTGTCAAAATTAATGGGCTGGGGGGCTATTGTTGGTGCTGGATTTCCCTCTAAGAAATCTGGGCCATTAACAAACAGAAAAAGGCCCATAATCATGAGCTTATTCCATAATCAAGACAGAGAGGTCGACCGTCGTCCTTTCTGGGCCCATATGGCCAACATCTGGACAAGGCCCGGACAACGCCGAAGTAAGAAGCGATCAAGCTCGAGCTCGATAAATGACGACGCAGAGATAGAACGACTCGGTCTTCATCGGTTCAACCGATTCCCGCGAATCTCGGAGATCGTTACCATGACGAGGCTGAAAGATCAAATTCAAGGACTATTTAAAGGAGAAGTGGCGATTCATCCAACATATTCCAACCCTAGCTAAGAACACTTCGACTAGATAGCTCGATTTCATACTTTGTACTCTCTTTTCTATTGTGTTTGTTCTATCTCGACGATCAATCTCAATAAAGTCTTTGATTCATAGGAAACTATACCATTTCTATATCTAAAAGTCCAAATCCACGATTACAAATTCTTGGTGTGAATCTCAGATCTCACAATTCCCATGTGATTTGGGTGTCGACTCACTGGACGCATCATTCTCTTGGTTACCAGGTGGGACCACGTTGTTGTCACCGGTAAGAGACATCTGTTCACAAAAAACAGAAGAACAAAGTCAGTTTTTGGAACAGACTTGTAATAGCGATTGATCGCTTATTGATCGTTTAGATCGTATGATATAACGTTTCGCAAACTCGCCAAAAAGCTTTCGCGGAAATTGATATACCATGGATTTTAGGGTTTTTAACCATGGTATATATCTTGGTTATCGAGTCTTTCTATGTGTTTTGGAGTCTTTTCAGGTATTTTACAGGTTTAAGGACATTTGAAGCCTAATTGGACGTTCTGGAAGCATTTGGGTCAATTATGCACTGTTTAGAGATCTCATAGAGTTCACTGGTTGCGAAATCACCTTGCAACGGTCGTTGCACTCTGTGCAGTGGTCGATGCAAGGTGATTCCAGGGTTCTGCGCCCAAAAATCTGCATTTTGGAGAAATTACAGTTTTTACCCAGAAACTTCCCAGACTTGCAAAAAGGCCCCCAGACGTGTTTAGACTTTATATTAGGGTTTTTAAACCATTGTTTAGGCAACGCTTTTCATACGCTTTATTTTATTCAGAGAGAGTTTTAGGGGCTGGTCTTGTTCTCGAAAGAGACTTGATTTCGAACCCCAGTTCTTTATTCTGTTTTATGATATTTGGTTTTCTATTCATGATGTTGATAGTTTGTAAGTTTTAATCCCTATTCTCTAACTGCAAGTGCACAGTTCAGTAGTTGTAGTATATAGGGTTATCGAATCCACAGGGACTCTGGTATTCAATAGAACGAAACGGATTAATACTAGGAAGAAAACAATGTGATTGAATTAAAAGCAGTGCGAGAAAGTAAATCAGTAGCAGAGATTAACGGTTGTGAAAGCAAGTAATTAAAAGCGCTAAGTCTAGGGCGTTCTCAGGAAATCAGACAAGCAGACAGTTCATTCAGTAAGGATCTAATTAAGCACAGTTCTAGAACTCAAAACACAGGTGTAGAACTAACCAAATTCCTTTGCGATAATTCTCTAAGTCTAAGTGCAGCAAACCAAACTTTCGTTTGCGAGAACTAACAGATTAAACTAGCATTAATTCCAGGTTTGATATGTTCACAATTATCCTAAACCAAACTTTCGTTTGCGAGTAGTTTAATTGCTCAATCTAATTAGTTTAGATTCCTAAACCCCACTTCCGTGACGTATTTAGCAACCTAAGATCTAGATTCTAATTGATCAGGTTAGAACTAGCTTTAAGCACAATTAGATTGAAGAACAGATATAGTTATGAATCCTTAACTGAATTTAACAAGTCTAGCAAGTCATGAAATCCTATGTGAGAAACCCTAAACCTATCTAGGAATCTACTCAGACATAGATAATGAAAACATAATCATATGATGAATAAATTGCATAAAAGAATAAGAGTAAAAGGGGTTCGAAATCTTCTCCAAATACAGATGAAGTAAAGGTTCAGATCAGCCCCAAAAGCTCTAGAAATCCTCTGCTCTTAATTATCAAAGTGTTATGTAAAACGTATCTAAAAACTCAATAATATAGGTCTAATCTCGGCCAGGGGCTTCTTTGTAAATATCAGGAACTTCTGGATCAAAGTACAATATCTTGACTCTTCATAAACCGCCGTGTTTTGGCCCATCTCGCTGGTGCAACGACCGTTGCAGGTGTGCAACGATCGACGCATTCCTCTGTTTCGGACAGTGAACTCTATCTCTCGGCCAATCACTCCAAAAATCTCCAAAATGCTCCATTATCTCCAATTCAGCTCCAAACCTGATTATACCTGTAAAAGACTCTAAAAGAACACAAAAGACACTAAAACACACTTATATCATGGCCTAAAACTAGTAAAAACCATGATATATCAACTCCCCCACACTTAGCCTTTGCTTGCCCTCAAGCAAAACAGAGAACTAAAGCATGGTGAAGAGGTTTGAAAACTCTTCAGAAACTCATTTCATCCTAGAAGCTACAATACTCAGATTCCCCTTAGTAAACCACTGAAAGAATCAATCACAGGATATCAAGACCAACATGTACTTCCCCCACACTTAGCAACTGCCCTAGGTAAACTCCACAATCACATTCAAGCATTCAAATTCTCCCTACTGACTTCTGCGAGTATTTAAGTGCGGTCTCACCTAAGGAGTATCGATCAAAGGGCACATGGATTCTTACCTTATCAGCTCTAGACCACCATACTATCTTTCTCTAGTCCCTTTCTTCTCTTTCCCTTCTTTAACAACTGATTTTTCCCCATTGGGTATCATTTTATTTTTTTTATCAGTGTTCTTCCCGTTATGGGGTGTACTTTGGACACATTCCATGGATCACATGAGAGAAAATAGTGTTTGCTACCATTCCCATGACCACTTCGGAGTTACTAACTCATCCTCAGTTTATTATCTTTTTTTTTTTTTACTTTATAGAAGGGGAGAAGGGAACTAAATAGGATAGGTTGACAGGCTGTGTCAGAACTAACAAGGGAATCCGACACAAAGTATACCAAGCCCTTAGGTGAGAAATCTAAGTCAGTATTAAATTGAAGTCAGTAAAAGGATCCTCTGATACCTGAAGTGATGTGGGTGTTCCCAGTAGGTTGATCTGTGATGGGGTTTTCTAATAGTCAGAGATAGATCCTGCAACTTCATCCCAATGGTTACTTAAGTTCCTGCAAGTCTTGTAAATCTTCTCAGAAAATCATAGTTTCTTACTTAAACAATTTTGACTCAATAAAACAAATTTTTTTGAAAAATGGACTGACTCTTAAGAAAACAGAAAGATATAAGTCAGTAGCACCTCCCCCACACTTAAGACACACTGTCCCCAGTAGTGTCAAGCGAAGGATTGGTAAAAAGAAAGAAAAATTGATAAGGTTCTGTTGAGTTCTGTCGGGTTTTACCTCTGTCGCTCATGCACCGATCGTTGCACTAAGTGCATCGACCGTTACTTGGCGATTTTCGTGTATGGTCGATCGTTGCTCAGGAGCGCAACGATCGCTGCAATGCGATTCCGATCGTGTTGTGACGATCGACACAGAAGTGCGTCGATCGACGCACTGCGAATTCATCTGAGACCTGCAATCAAAAACTCACCAGAAACAAAAACAAACGTAAAATCCTAACAAAAACACCAAAAATTAAGTAGAAAAACACCAGTACCTAATGGTGGGTTGCCTCCCACCCAGCGCTTGTTTAAGGTCAATAGCTTGACCGGACGGACAAGAATTTTCAGGCACTAAGAGAACCTGACAGAGACCTTTTTTGTCTCTGTTCAAGTCTCCTCATCCAAGGTGGAGAATAGGCTGTTGCAGAATGCTCATGTCCAAGAAAAGATGGAGTAAAATGTGCTCCAGGATCTAGAATCACAGTGTTATCCGGCTGCTCATCATCTGCATCCATGATTGTGAATGTCTGCCCATCTATCAGTGGCTTTCGCAGCTTCTCCATCTCATATCGCAGCGGCTCATCTCCCAGGTGGAGGTCTATTAGACTATGTCTAACATCAATCACAGCTCCTGCTGTAGCCAAGAATGGTCTTCCAAGCAGCAATGCTTCATCAGGATCGCAGTCATACTTCAGCACAAGGAAGTCTGTTGGAACTAAGTAGTTTCCAACTCTCACTGGAATGTCCTTCAAAAGTCCTTCCGGAACTCGTATAGACTGATCAGCTAGGACAAGAGAGGTCCTAGTGGGAGAAAAATCCAGCATTCCCAGCTTCTCTGCCACAGAATAAGGCATCATACTTCCAGCAGCTCCTAGATCACAAAGAGAGCGTCTAAAACTATCCTCAAAGATAGAATAACCAAGCACAAAGACTCCAGGGTCTGGCAACTTCTTCGGGATCTTTGTCAGCAGAACATCACTTATATGTTGAGGAACTACAATCACCCAGTCTCTCAGCTCTTCATCTAGAGGCAGCATCTTGTTCAAATACCTCTGCACACATGGATGATAAGGTGGATCATCAGAAGATGGAACTTCTTCCAATACTTCACCAATTTCCTCTAGCTTCTTAAGCTCTTCAATTTCCTGCTTAATCACCTCAGATACTGAGGAGTGTTGTCTAACAATCTGCGCATAAATCTCCTGTTGAGAGATCTCAGAAACTCCAGGGAATAGGCGATCAAGCTCCAAGTCAGCATCTATGCCATTATCATCCGACAGTTCTGTCTGTTCATGACCTGCAACGATCGATGCTAGGTGTGTGTCGATCGTTGCAATGCTGCAGTTTCCACCCGAGACTTTTTCACAAAAATCCAAGATTTCTTCTTCCTTCACCAATTCAGCTGTACTTAGCTCAAATTTTTCACCTAGGTGAGATCCATCATTAATGCACACAGACCAGGCTTTAATATGAGTGTCTGCTACTCCTTTTCCCTTCATAGAGCTGTAAATCTGACTCACCTGAGTATCTAACTGTTTCATGTGAGTGTTCAGCGTCTCAAACTTTCCATTGAGGTTCTCATAGACAGCATCTATCTTCTTGTTGCTTTCCACAGTACTCTTGGTCTGACTCTCCATTAGTTGTTCAAACATTGCTTCCACTCTACTCTCATGAGCTGTAGGTGCAGGAGGAGTCTGATAAGATGTAGATCCATAGGTTCTCTGAGCACCTTGTCCAAAGGGCTTCTGAAAATCACTAGTCTGTCCAAAAGAGTTTTGATTGCCTGTGAAGGCACTCTTCTGTCCTTGGGTGAAGAATCTGTTACCCTGCTGATTACCAAATCTGTTACCTTGGAAACCAGATCCTCCAATGTAATTCACATCTTCTTCCTGAGTGTCCTCCTCAGTCTGAATTACCTCAACATCTTGAGCAAAATGGACAGCCTTCTTATTAGTCAGGAGGTTGTAGATTGTGTCAATCCTAGATCTCAATTCAGTCATCTTTGTGTTTTCTACACTTCCACCAGATTTCTTCCTCCTCTCATCCATAGTCTTGCAACTGTTGCTGCCAACTAGGTTCTCAATCAACTGCTTAGCTTGTGTAGGAGTCCTGGTATTGAAGTTAGCATTACTGGAATTATCCAGTGCAGACTGATATGGCAGATCTATTCCTCTGAAGAAGATACCAAGTAACTGCACTTCAGTGAATCCATGGTGTGGGCAGTCACGCTGGTACTTCTTAAATCTCATCCAGGCAGCTTTCAAAGGCTCCACAGCTCCTTGGGAAAATGTGAGTATGTCCTGTATGGACTGGTCTGAATGCGCATCATCATAGAAATGACGTAGGAACTCACTCTTCAGGTCTGCCCAAGTAGTAAACTGTCCAGGTGGCAGTTGCTTCAGCCATGCAGCAGCGTCTCCAGCGAGACAGTAAGGAAAGAGCTTAAGGAACAGATAAACCTGGCAAACTCCATCATACTTCATGCCATTGATTATGTCCTCAAACGAATCAATGTGGTCCATAGGCTGCTCTGTTGGATGTCCATGAAATGCATTCTGTCTTATCATCGAGTAGTAGATGGTTTTGATCTCAAAATCATTCCTCTCAAAAGCAGGAAGCACTAAAGCTGACCGGTTTCTATGAAACTCATCCGGTCTGTTGTAGTCAGCTAAAGTCCTCTCATGGACAACCATCTGTCTACCTTGGGCATGTCCTTGACCATGGTTCTGCTCCTGTTGCTGTTGCACAGGAGGATCAGGGATGACATTCCCTTCAGCATCAACCCTTTGCCCAGCAGCATTGTACGGGTTGTTATCTCGGTCCCTTAGGGTACCTTCAGCATCTGGTATCAAGATCAGACGTTCTCGTACCATTCTTTCTCTCTTTTCTCTTCTGATAGTTCTTTCTAGACGTCCAAGTTCTTCAAGATCGAGATTAACTAAGTCCAAGTTCGGATTACTTCTAGTTTTCTGCGTCTGCATAAACTGTCTGTAATCGTCGGGCAACGATCGATGCTATCAGTGCAACGATCGTTTCAATCTCTGAATCGCCTAGTGACGATCGATGCTAAGAATGCAACGATCGACGCAGTGCGATATTGGTACCTGCGACAGAGAGAAATCAGAGAAAATCAGTAACTAAAAAAAACAAAAACGAAAACGAAAAGAAAACGAAAAATCCTAGTAAAACCCTAAGTTCGGTCCTATCGAAGACTCTAAGAGTCCCCGGCAACGGCGCCAAAAACTTGATAGGTTGTAAGTTTTAATCCCTATTCTCTAACTGCAAGTGCACAGTTCAGTAGTTGTAGTATATATGGTTATCGAATCCACAGGGACTCTGGTATTCAATAGAACGAAACGGATTAATACTAGGAAGAAAACAATGTGATTGAATTAAAAGCAGTGCGAGAAAGTAAATCAGTAGCAGAGATTAACGGTTGTGAAAGCAAGTAATTAAAAGCGCTAAGTCTAGGGCGTTCTCAGGAAATCAGACAAGCAGACAGTTCATTCAGTAAGGATCTAATTAAGCACAGTTCTAGAACTCAAAACACAGGTGTAGAACTAACCAAATTCCTTTGCGATAATTCTCTAAGTCTAAGTGCAGAAAACCAAAATTTCGTTTGCGAGAACTAACAGATTAAACTAGCATTAATTCCAGGTTTGATATGTTCACAATTATCCTAAACCAAACTTTCGTTTGCGAGTAGTTTAATTGCTCAATCTAATTAGTTCATATTCCTAAACCCCACTTCCGTGACGTATTTAGCAACCTAAGATCTAGATTCTAATTGATCAGGTTAGAACTAGCTTTAAGCACAATTAGATTGAAGAACAGATATAGTTATGAATCCTTAACTGAATTTAACAAGTCTAGCAAGTCATGAAATCCTATGTGAGAAACCCTAAACCTAACTAGGAATCTACTCAGACATAGATAATGAAAACATAATCATATGATGAATAAATTGCATAAAAGAATAAGAGTAAAAGGGGTTCGAAATCTTCTCCAAATACAGATGAAGTAAAGGTTCAGATCAGCCCCAAAAGCTCTAGAAATCCTCTGCTCTTAATTATCAAAGCGTTATGTAAAACGTATCTAAAAACTCAATAATATAGGTCTAATCTCGGCCAGGGGCTTCTTTGTAAATATCAGGAACTTCTGGATCAAAGTGCAATATCTTGACTCTTCATAAACCGCCGAGTTTTGGCCCATCTCGCTGGTGCAACGACCGTTGCAGGTGTGCAACGATCGACGCATTCCTCTGTTTCGGACAGTGAACTCTATCTCTCGGCCAATCACTCCAAAAATCTCCAAAATGCTCCATTATCTCCAATTCAGCTCCAAACCTGATTATACCTGTAAAAGACTCTAAAAGAACACAAAAGACACTAAAACACACTTATATCATGGCCTAAAACTAGTAAAAACCATGATATAACAGATGTCTTCTGTTTCGATGAACATGTCTGAGTAGATTACCTGTTAGGTTTAGGGATTCTCACAAGGGATTTCATGGAATTATAGGTTAATCAATCTGTTAGGGATTCATACTTGCTAGTTCTTCGTCTAAGATTGTTCTTAATGCTTAATCTGAAGTAGCTATCCAGATTTATAATGTTAGGTTGATTGATGCAACGACAGTTGGTTAATTAGCTAGAAAAAACCTAGATGAGCAATTGAATTACTCGCAAAGGAATTTGGTTTAATTGAATTGTGAACATATCGAACTTGATCTTAAAGCTAGTTTAATTTGTTAGTAATTGCAAAGGAATTTGGATTGCTGCACTTAGACTTAGAGAATTCTCGCAACGACAGTTGCCTAATTCTATATATGTGCTTTGAGTTCTAGAACAGCTCTTAATTAGATCTCGTTTGATTGATTGCTTGTGTTCCTAATTTCCTGAGAACTCCCTAGACTTAACGCCTTCGCCTTCTTGCTTACAAACTCGCTTGATTTACTTTTCTTCTTGCTTGATTTACTGCTTTCTCATTACTTTCACCTAGTTTAACTTTTATCGTTTTTAATCTATCGTTGACCGGAGTCTATGTGGATTTCATACCCTAAGTACTACAACTACATCACTGTGCACTTGCAGTTAGTTTAGGGATTAATTCCTGACCTATCAAGTTTTTGGCGCCATTGTCGGGGTTTAGACTAGGTTTTTCGTTTTTGTTTTTGTTTACTAATTTTTTTTTCTTTTCTTCTTTTTCTTGCGTTTCAGGTACGCCTGTAATCGCTCTGCATCGATAGACACGGTCCTGTGTGTCGATCGTCACATCTTCGCACTTGCATCGATCGACACTACGCGTGAGATGATGGGAATGATGGAACGGATGTTGGAAAATCAGCGGAATAACTCATTCGGTAGAGACTATGGTTCTTATTCATTCACCAGAGATTATGAATCTTCATCATATCAGCCTGTTCCTCCTGAAAATACGCAGTCTAGTAAGCTGATAAGTATGCTGGAGCAGTTATTGGAAAGACAGGAAGAGGATTTGAATTACATCAATGGCTCTGGATTCCAAGGAAACATGTTTGGTAATCGGCAAGGTAACAAGTTCTTTAATGGTGGACAGAAGAGTACTTTCACAAGCAAGCAGATCTCTTCTCCATATGGACAGAATGCTGGTTATCAGAAGCCTTTTCAGCAAGGTAATTCTTATCAGAGAAATTCTGGATCATCCTCCTATCAGGTACCTCCTGCAGCTAGTGCTTATGAGAGCAAGATGGAATCCATACTGGAGCAGTTGCTAGAGGATCAGACTAAGACTGCTGTAGACTTCGACAGGAAGTTGGATGCTATGCATGAAAATCTGAATGAGAAGTTTGAATCTTTGAGCACACATGTGAAGAAGCTAGATGTCCGGATTCAACAGGAAGCTGAAGCAGTGCAAAGGCAGAATGAAGCTAGGAGAGCTGAACAGAAGCTGTACATCAATGTTGTGACCATAAGAGATGGGATTGACTTGTTGGGAGAAGAAGAGAGCATAATCTCGGATTTTCTGGGTGAATATTGTATGTCTGAGACTTGCATCGATCGACACAACTCAAGCATCGATCGACACAGTCCCGATACGTCTGATGAAACTGCTCAAAATCGCCTTGTGTCGATCGACACACATCGTGCATCGGTCGACACAGAACGCAGACGTGACCAGAGACCTGTAACAGTACCAGAACGAGTCTATAAGCTCTCCGTGCCGTATCCTAAAGTTCCTAAACTGTCTAAACATGAGCTAGAAGTGGCTAACTGCATGAAAATGATGGATAGGAAGCAGCAAGTCACCATTGATGGACATATCTTCAGTGTTGAGGAGAAACCAGAGGTTCCTATTGGAGAGGAGAAGATGGCAGTTCATTCTGAACTTGCTCTGGCATCTTCAGAAACTGCAACTGCTCTTAAGCAGAAAACTCATGATCTCTTGCATCCACCAAAGCACAGGTATAAAAATCCTAAACTTAAACCTCCTAATCCATCAACTTTGAATGCAGGAAAACGCAGTATCCCACCCAAGCTTCGCTCCCGCCCTGATTCTGTTTACTCTTTCCTTGGGAGATCTCATGATCCGAAAGCTTATACACCACCTTGGATGAAGAGATATTCGCAGAGACACTCCAAGTCTCTGTTGAAACCGCCATGAGTCCGATCCCCTCTCCATATTCAAGCTATTGACTTTAAACAAGCGCTGAGTGGGAGGCAACCCACTGTTAGGTTCGTTTTTGTTTACATTTTTCGTGTTGATATTTTGATTTTTCTGTTTAAGTGTGTTCAGAACCGAGAGAAACAGGCAGAATCGCACTGCATCGATCGACACACATAGTGCATCGGTCGACACAGTTGCGATTTATGGTTAGCTGAATTGATTGCGGTTCAGACATCGGTTATCCACGTAACCGCGAGCAAAAATCGCCTTGCATCGATCGACACCCTTGTGGCATCGATCGATGCGGGAAGACAACAGTAAGTGTTCTGCAACTTTCAGATTCGTTTCAATTTGATTATTTTTCTCACTGATCCTGAGCTTGATTACACTGGGGACAGTGTAGTTTAAGTGTGGGGGAGGAGCTACTGACGCACGCTTTTGTTTTCTTAGAGTCAGTCTTTTGTTTTTCAAAATTGTTTTATTGAGTCAAAATCTGTATGAAACTATGATTTTTCGAGGAGATTTTTCGCTGGAACAGGAACTTAGTGACCATTGGACAGACTTGTAGAGCCTCTATGACTGTTAGAAAACCCCAAACCGATCAGCCTACTGAGGACACCCACATCGCTTCAGGTATCAGAGGATCCTTTTACTGACTTCACCTTAATACTCACTTAATTTTCTCACCTAAGGACTTGGTATACCTTGAGTCGGATTCCTTTGTTAGTTCTGACACAGCCTGTTAACCTGTCCTATTTGGTTCCCTTCTCCCCTGCCATAAAGTAAACAAAAAAAGAATAATAAACTGAGGATGAGCTAGTGGTCACGGGAGTGGTAGCTACCACTATTACCTCCTGTGCGATTCATGGAATGTGTCTGAAGTGGTCCGAAGTGGTCACGGGAGTGGTAGCTACCACTATTACCTCATGTGCGATCCATGGAATGTGTCCAAAGTACACCCCAAACGGGAAGAACACTGATAAAAAAAATAAAATGATACCAAGTGGGGAAAAATCAATTGTTAAGGAAGGGAAAAGAGAAGAAAGGGACCAGAGAAAGATAGTATGGTGGTCTAGAGCTGACAGAGTAAGAGTGCATGTGCCCTTTGATCGATATTCCTTAGGTGAGACCGCACTTAAATACTCGCAGAAGTCAGTAGGGTGAATCGAACCTGTTCATTGAATTTGATGATTTAGATTCTCAAACTAGGTTGTTTGGCTAGAACAGGTTAGATCGATTTTGCTCGGAATCGAATCTGTGTTTTCGCACAGTGTCGATCGACACACTAGGTGTGTCGGTCGACACAAGGTGGCGAAACCAACAGATTCGGCGGCTAGGGTTTTTTGCGAAGAAAAACCGAAAGCCTTCTGTGTCGATCGACACACTGGGTGTGTCGGTCGACACAGAGCAAACTCGGTCGAGTGTCGATCGACACAGTTTGAGTGTCGGTCGACACGAGACGAAATTCGGCGGCTAGGGTTTTTCTCGTAGAAAACCTAAAAGCCTACTGCGTCGATCGACACATGTTGAGTCAACTGTCAAGACTCATTTCGTTGTGTGATGTCTAGCCAAGAGCTTGGTGTCCACAATTACGTGAGTAAGGCAGGTAATAACATTGATGGACTTGCAGTGCATTAACATCAACAATTACATGACCTAAGAAATTGATTTGCTAAACTTTTGGGTTTAGTTTCCTCAACTAAATATCAAGTAACATTGATGTCTTGCCCAATCTTGTCTACTGTCAAAACTCGTGTCGTTTGTTGGATAGTCTTGGAGTCCTTGGTATCCACTGCTACATGGGTAAGGCAGGTGGTCATTGACAGACTTGCAGTGCAACTGTCAATGATCACAAGACTAAAGAGATTGGTTTACTTGACTGAGCTATCAGAAGTTCTGAGCCCAGAGACATCAGAGTGGATTAGACATAGTTTGTCTCATCCACAACCAAGAGTTGTACTGAGTACAATTAGCAATGATTTGCTTACCTAGATAACTAAAGTTTGGGTAATGGCGAGTCGCCCACTCAGATTTTGGTGAAGTATGGATCTTGGATTATTATATTCATAGAGGAAACATTGTTTGAATATAATGCGAGTTTTCTTATTCGATAAGATTTCTCATCATACACATAACTAAATCTTTATTTTTCTTGGATTTCAGCTTATGTCTATGACTACTTTCTCGTTGCGATCCGTCCTGGAAAGGGACAAGCTAAATGGATCCAACTTCCTGGATTGGTATCGGAATCTGAGATTCATTCTCAAGCAGGAGAGCAAGGACTATGTCCTTGAAAAGGCTCTTCCAGAAAGGCTTGGGACCAATCGCTCGCATGCAGCATATAATACTTGGAATAAGCATTATATTGATGTGGTAGATGTGCGTGGTCTGATGTTGGCTACCATGAGCTCGGACTTGAAAAGTCAATACGAGGACATGGAGTCGCCAATAGAGATGATCACCAGCCTGAAACTGAAATTTCAGGATCTGGCACGAGTTGAGAGATTCCAGATGGTGAAGTCTCTCACTGGGTGCAAGCTACCAGAGGATGCTCCAGTAAGTCCTCATGTCATTAAACTGATGGGTTACGTTGATAACCTGGGGAAACTGGAATGTCCTGTCAGCTTAGAGTTGGCTACTGACATCATTCTGCAGTCACTGCCGTCAAGCTATGATAAGTTCATTAAGAACTATATCAAGAAAGGCCTGACGAAGACGTTGACTGAGCTGCATGGCATGCTCAAGACAGCAGAGCAAAACATCAAAAGGGGAAAAAGATTTTAGAAATCTTTTATAGACAAGGGTGAAGGCAAGACCGTCCAGATTTGGAATCAGGATAAGCCTGTGTCATCTTTTAAGCCCAAGTCAAGCCCATCTGGTGTTAGTAAGTGCTTCTACTGTAATGAGTCGGGGCATTGGAAGAGAGATTGCAATAAATTCTTGGAAGATTCACAAGAGATGGAGAAGATGTATGGTACTTCTTCTTCAGGTGTTGTGTTATTAATTCAAGTTCTACATAAGTATTGGATACTTGTTGTGGTACTGATATTTTTGAAATATGCAGGACCTAAGCGACAGTAGAACGTTGAAGAAAGGACAAGTGGAACTACGTGTCTGGTTGAAGCAATGGTTGCTACATAAGCCGTAGAGATTCTTCACTTGTAGGAACCTTTCATACTTGGTTTTAGAAATTAAGTAATTGCTACTATGTATCTGCCTTGTGCAGAAATGTCTTTCATTTTCTTTTGAGAATTTGGATCTTTTTCATTTTGATAAAAGACAAGTTCTTTGGATCTTAATGAAATATTCTGTGGTAGCACCCCGTTTAGAATGGGTTTTATATCTTAAACCAGCAGAAGTTAAATATAACACAAATACTAAAGGTTTAAGTCTGATGACTCAAACTCGATTTTCTTTGGTATAGTCATTTAACCACAAGAGTGAAGCGGATTCAGTAAATCCATAGGTTTTGGACTCATTTGATTGTAAATCAATTGAGACATGAATCCTGCTTGCTGGACCAAATGACTAAGGCCCATTTAGCAGAGCTAAAAAGAAACGGGCCAGAGGCTTATTGGGCCCTACACATACAGATGTATGCGGCCCAACTAGCATTATTGCCAAAGGAAATATTCTGTACTTCATTACTTTATTGATGGATTCAATAAGCATGGCTGTGTTCATTTGATGAGACACAAGCTGGAATCCCTTAAGGGAGTTCCAAGATGAAGTGTAGAACCAGTTTGACAGAAGTATTGAGATCCTCGATTGAATCGCGGAGGAAAATACTAGAGTCAAGAATTGAGTGATCATCTGAAAGAATGAATCAGATCTTATGAGACATGATTCGATTAATGATGAATCACATGAATCTTCCATAACCATTTAAGAATACGTTCTGAAATGTCTATGTTCACGCTAAAAGGGTTTCTATCAGAATCAGTGAAAAACACCACATTGGATGTGGACTGGGTGATTTCCAAATTTGTTTTTCTGATTAATTGGGATTGCAAGGTTTGTGTAAGACAGTAGTCAACAAACAAACTTGAATCCATATCTGATAAGTTCTACCTCGCTGGTTATCCTGAGGAAACCAAGGCTTAGTGCTTTTGTTGCCCAGAACTGTGTCATTTAAGAAAGGTGATACTTTCAAAAGGAACAGTGGGAGTAAAAGTACACATCGAAGAAATTCGATAAACACAGTAAGCTGCTCGACCTGATAAGGAAGAGCAGCGGTGAGATCTACAAAGTGCTGTAGGATCTGCACCTGTGGAGCCTGAAATTCGCAGATCCGAAAGGATCCGTCACTAACTCGAGAGTGATATCTCGTAACCTATTGTCGTGATCTGCTGATCATTGAAAAGTGACGAACATGCGAAATTCGAAGAAGCGATGGTGAGGCCCAACTCCGAAAATTGGCTGGGTATGCATGTTAGTTTCACCGATCCATTTCTGGATTGAAACAAACATCTTGGAGTTGGAACCAACATTCTGACAGATTGGTCAAAGGTTTTGACTTGATCATAAAGAAAAAGAAACCATGCGTTTACAAGGAGACTAGTGGGAGCGTAATGGCAATTCTCACACAGTATGTAGATTACATACTTGAATCTCACAAACGACGTTCCGACGCTAAAGTCTTGTCAAGATTTGGGTCGGAAGTCAAACTTAAACGATAGACATGGGAGTAGCCGCGTGAATTCTTGGAATAAGAATCTATTAATATAGATTGAGTAAGCTAATTGGGTAGTGTCAAAATCCTTATATTAATAAGGTATTGGACAGCTCTAAGGTGCTTGATTCCAAGAATGGCTTCATACCAAAGGTCTTATGGCAATAATCTAAGCAAGATGAAGTGTCTTGGACACTGGCTGAGCTGGTAACAATATTAGCAAGAAGAAGTGTTTTGAACACTGTCTGAACTAGTATTAATGAGTGTGATTACTTATGCTGATGCAATAGAATCCATCATGAATGCCATATTTTGCGCTCGTCTAGATGCAGCTTAAGCATAAAGCATGACGAGAAAATACCAATGCACTCCGGTAATAGTCACTGAATAGTTACCAGAAATATCCTAAGTGTTGAGAAACACTAAGGATAGGTTCGTGGTGAACTGATAAAGTGACGAACCAGTTGAAAGTAGTTAGTCGGACAAAGACGATTCTCGGTTCCCACCTGGTTATGTCTCTTTGCCTGAATAGCGGTGCTAACTGTTGGAAAGGCTCCAAGCAGTAGACCGTAGAATAGTGCTTTTATCTGAATGGCGGTGTAATTTGTTGAAATTGTTTCAAGCAATAGCACCGCACTCTCTCCCACAACCTAAGCACGGAATTTATTCTGTTGCTGTAGGTGTAAGATATCTGAAAAGATGATCTTGATTCTAGTGGGAGTTATTTTAGTTATGTTGTAAACTTAACATATACATGCTTTGGCAGTGTTTGTGTAAGTTAAAACTGACATCAGTATTATTTAACTATTGGATAATTAAATAATGGTCTCAAAGTACTTTATGGTCATCTTATAGGTCATCAAGTTGAAGACTTGATCATGAAACCCTATAAGTAAAAGATGACATAAATGATGATTGTCCCTAGTTAAGGTTGTTAAAATGGGACACTAACAACCGCGCAGACTAGTATGTGAGGTGACTGTTGGACTAAGTTTCATGGAGTCAATGATATGATTATCACAGTCAATCACATAGATATATGTTGGTGAACATATGATCGGACATGACCCGCTTAATGAGAACTCCACAGGATAGTTATATATAAGTGTCATGGGAGGTTCTCGTTACGACTATAGAGTATAGTCCTTAGACCTGAGTTCATCATGCTTTCTAGCATATGAATTGGTGCGCTTTGACCCTGTCAAACGTCGTTCCGTAACTGGCGACTATAACGGCATTGTTTCGACGTATCATGAAGTATGTGTAGAAACAGGGATGGAACAAAATGGGATTTGTCCCTCCTGTATAACGGGAGATAAATATCTCAGGGCCCATCGAAGATTTAATACTGAGAAAATGCATGGCCGTGCTCAAACGAGGTGATTGTCAGTCGTTTGTTTATCAGTATAGATCAGAAGTTCGATGAACATGATGTTGGCTATAATAAGGATGACACAGTCTCTTGCCTTATGCCATATCGAGATATAGAGACGAAGGGATTATAGGAATAAGTGATTCCAGTACAAGTGGGAGATTGTTGGGATTATGTCCTGAAATCACATTGTACGAACTCTAGAGATAGTTGTATTGTCGAGATCGGACAATTCATGTGATACTGGGTAATCATAATGTTTTGCTAGAAACCAATTATGACAAATGAGTTGTAACTCGTTTCCAGTATCGTGTGAACCTACAGGGTCACACACCTAAGCAAGTTGGATATACTCTGCATGGGAATTGATCATTGGTAGATGGTCTAATCGATATGTATTGGATACAGATCGAATATAAGTTTCAAAAGGGGAGTATCGATCGACACCATTGGGTGCGTCGGTCGATACAGGACGTGTGTCGATCGACACCAATAAGTGTGTCGGTCGACACAATGGCGAAACCGAAACTGATGTTTCGGTTCACCTCGAGGTCAGTATATAAACACGTTTTATATCTCGACCTAAAAGTGTTCGTGCGCGCCGCCCCAGAGTGTTTTCTCAGAGAGAAAACACAGAAACCTCAGAGAAACTCAGTTCCCAAGGAGATCCGAATCCCGGTACTAGCATCCCGGCGGATTCCAGCTTGTGTGCGTGTGGACTGAACAGTAGAGGCGCAGCATCTGAGGCGCAATAGATCTCGTGCTCCCTGATCAATCTTCCGCTGCCAGACACCAGGTAATCACGAGGTGAGATCCCGATTCAATTAACTAAACCCTAGATCCTAGGCTATCTGGAACTCGCGAGAATTCTGAATCTGTAGAATTGGCTCGGATTTCCAACAGTGAGATCTTGGAAAACTCACTTATTATCTTGGCATTGAAGTATATCAAGGAGACGATGGAATTGAGATCAAACAAGAGAACCATGCACTAAAAGTATTAAAGGAAGCTGGTCTGGAGAGTTGCAATCAAACTCAAGTTCCAATGGAGTTTGGCTTGAAGGTTTCAAAAGCTCAAGATGAAACCGGAATAGATCTTACAAACTACATAATAAATGTTGGTTGTTTGAGGTATCTATTACAAACTCGACCAGATTTAGCTTTCTCTGTTGGAGTAGCTACTAGATATATGCAAGATCCAAAGAAATTGCAATGAGAGATGATGAAGCAAATTATGCGATATCTTAAAGGTGCAACTCCATATGGATTAAAGTTTAACCGTGAAAAAACAAAGAGAATCATTGGATATAGTGATAACAGTCACAATGTTGATGAAGATGATGGGAGATCAACAACAGGCCATAGCTTTATCACCAATTACATGGTGCTCGCAAAAACAGGGCACCATAGCTCTATCATCCTGCGAGACTAAATTCATGGCTGCAACAGAAGCTGCTAGACAGGCTAATATGGCTTAAAGACCTTCTAAGCGAGATCACGTGATGGAAAGCTGAACAAATTCTCATCAAGATGGACAACAAATCTGCAATTGCACTCACAAGGAACCCAGTATACCATTTTATACGAGAGTGCATTGAAAGAAAGCTTGTCGAAGTGGAGCATGTGCCTGGAGTTGAGCAAAAGGCGGACATCTTGACAAAAGCTTTGGCAAGGATCAAGTTTTGTGAAATTAGAAGCTTGATATGAGTTCAAGACATGTTAAGAACCAAGTTGAAGCTTTAGAGGGAGAATGTTGGATAAGCTTAAATAACTTGTAGCCTAAGATATATCTAACTAAAGATAAGTTAGAATATGAGAAAGACACAATGTATTTGTTTAGATTTAGGAGTTATCTATACCTACATAGAAATAGGAAAGTAGTTCAAATCGAACTACTATATAAACCAATGTTGAGTTGTGATATTGGTATGAGTTGAAGGTGTTTAGTTTTTGAGCTACATTTCTAAACATAAATAAGAGAAATAAACAAAGTGTGTTCTTTATATTCAAACTTTAATCTCATTATTGTAACATCTTTTACTCTCATTATTGTAACATCTTTTACTATATAAACCAATGTTAAGTTGTGATATTGGTGTGAGTTGAAAGTGTTTAGTTTTTGAGATATATTTTTAAACATCGAGCAATTCTTATAAACAAAGTGTGTTATTTATATTCAACTTAATCTCATTATCGAAAGATCTCCTCCGTCAGAATCCAACGCCGAAACTTTTCTACGGGAAGAGAATTTGAGTGTGTTGTGTCTGTCTTCTATCTTCGAGAAAAATGTAGAAATTATCAACACCTTTAGTTCTTTGATAATATCTGCCAATCAGACCTTAAGAGCTTTTTCGGGACAGACAGAATCATAGGATAAAAAGAAGAAAATGTGCTCGGGGTTTTGTCAAAACTCTGCCTAAGTTAACCGCTTTGTCATTTGAGATTTAATATCAAAAGTCTATAACCATATATTCTATAACCAAATTCAAAGTTTAATAATAAGATCCATATAAACAGAAATTGGGAGCAAGCTCAATCAAGAGAAGAAAAAAATGTTTTTAAAATCCTCATAAGGGATGTCTCGAACCTTTTTCCCTTGTAAGAGAGAAAACATTATAAAAAAGAGGATTAGATAAAATCTAATCAAACACAACACAAAAGGAAACAAACAAGTACTTACTTACCAAGCTAGTATTTCTCTTCCTCTGTTAACTCGCGACGATATTCAGACTCAAATTTCAACCATTTCTTGTATGTATCCCAATCTGATTTTTCGTTTCATCTTTCTCTTGGATCTGCTAATCTCGTTACCTCTGAGAAAGATCATCCTACTCACTACAGTGAACTTGTCCGGCTTGCTGTTGCCGTCTTGATTATGATAGCTTAAGCTTCAGCTCTCAAGGTAAACTTCTTCTCTTTTACAAATTTTAAGCCATAAAAAAAATACACAGCCCATTTGCTTTTTATTTTTATTAAAGTCCAATTTAACTAAAATAACCCTTGTTTTTTGTTCTATTTTGTCGATTCAAAAACATTCAGATTTTTGTCTTGAAAATTAAGTACTCTTAATTATTACCAGTAAAGAGGTGTATTGCATGTCAAAACACACTTGTCGATAACACTCACTGAATGCTTTTATTGGGAAATAACACTTAATTCAATTCATTATCTCATTAAATAATTACATCTCCTGCTTTGAACAAAGCGTATTTTCTTATGACAAAAAATGAGTCTTTTTTTGCTTGGTGGATTGTGTTTTCTCCATTATTTCCAAATATTTATTTCGTTTTAATTTGTATTTATCATATCCAAAATATCTTCTCGCACCCTTGTTTGTACATAAAAAGGAAAACCATCTGAGATTCGAAATGTTTTATATATATATTTTTAACAATGATCTCAATTTCGAATTCCATCTAAGTGTATATATAAGTTCATTGCTTTGCTGCCAAATCAATTTTGCCCACCCCGAAAAAAAATCACTCAAACAATGAAGCGTTCTTCTCCCTACAGTGATGATGCTAAGCAAGGTTAGTTTTCCATCTGATTTTTCGTTTCATCTTTCTCTTGGATTTGTTAATCTCGTTGTTGTATATTTTCTAGTTCTTCTTTGCTTGTTTCTTAGTTGTATGATCAATTTGATTTTGTTTCATCTTTCTCACTGCATCTGTTAACGCGTCTAATCGCGTTTTTGTAGAATTTTTGGTTCTTCTTTGCTTGTTTCTTAGTTGTATGATGATCTTTCTGATTTTCGTTTACTTTTTCTCACTGGATTTGTTAATGATTCTAATCTCGTTTTCGTAGATCTTTTGGTTCCTTTTTGTTTGTTTATCAGTTGTAGTTTCATGTACTGCTGCTCTCTTCTGTTTGTTTTAAAGCATGAACATGATTTTTTGTATAGGAAAAACTGCTGCAAAATCTACCTACATATCTGTCGCTAGTGCTGCTTCTTCAAAGAAGGAAGGTTAGTTTTCAATTTGATTTCTCGTTTTCTTTTTCTCACTAGATCTGTTAATCTCGTTTTTGTAGATCCATTGAAAAAAAGTAAACAAAAAATCAAATTGAAAACTAACCTTCCATCTTTAAAGAAGCAGCACTAGCGACAGAAATGTAGACAGGTTTTGCAGCAGTTTTTCCTATACAAAAAAATCATGTTCATGCCTTAAAACAAACAGACGAGAGCGGCAGTATAGGGAAACTACAACTGATAAACAAGCAAAGAAGAACCAAAAGATCTACGAAAACGAGATTAAAATCATTAAGGTCCAATGAGAAAGAGTAAACGAAAATCAGATTGATCATCATACAACTAAGAAACAAGCAAAGAAGAACCAAAAATTCTACAAAAATGCGATTAGAAGCATTAACAGAGGCAATGAGAAAGATGAAACAAAATCAGATTGATCATACACCTAAGAAACAAGCAAAGAAGAACTAAAAATTATACAACAACGAGATTAACAGATCCAGGAGAAAGATGAAACGAAAAATCAGATGGAAAACTAACATTGCTTCACATCAACACTGTAAGGAGAAAAGGAGAAAAACGCTTCATTGTTTGAATGATTTTTTTTCCGGGGTGAACAAAATTGATTTGACAGCAAAAGCAATGAACCTATAAATACACATAGATGGAATTCGAAATGGAAATTCGAAATTGAGATCATTGTTAAAAATATATATATAAAACAAAAACATTTCGAATCTCAAATGGTTATCCTTTTGATGTACAAGCAAGGATGCGAGAAGATATTTTGGTTATGATAAATACAAAATTAAAACCAAATAAATATTTGGAAATAGAGGGGAAAACACGAACCACTAAGCCAAAAAATGCATTTTTTGTTATAAGAAGAGACGCATTGTTCTTATAAAGCAGGAGATGTAACTATTTAATGAGAGAATGAATTGAATTAAGTGTTAATTCCCAATAAAACCATTTCGTTAATGTTATCGACAAGTGTGTTTTGACATGCAATACAACTCTTTACTGGTAGTAATTAAGAGTAGTTAATTTCCACGACAAAATCTGCATTTTTTTTAATCGACAAATTAGAACAAAAAATAAAGGTTATTTTAGTTAAATTGGGTTGTAATAAAAATAAAAGGCAAATGAGCCGTGTATTTTTTATGGTTTAAAATTTGTAAAAGAAAAAAAGGTTTACCTTGGGAGCTATCATAATCGAGGCGGAAACAGTACGCCGGACAAGTTCATTTTTACAAATTTTAGTGAGTATGATGATCTTTCTCAGAGGTAACCTGTTCCACACGTAAAGTGTAATTGGTATATCATTTTGCGGATCCAAATATATACGAGTACGCATCTAGCTAGTCAGACCTCTTGCAAGAAATCAGGTGTTCCTTTTCTTTTAGGGCACTTGAACCCAAAGCTCTTAAAGAACTCCCTGGTAAACAATATGTCCTTCCGACAATAGGATTATATCATGGAATAAATCAAACATCTCATGAGCAGGCTGAAGAAAAGAAATGACCATGGTGGCTTCCGTGAGGTGAACGATTTGGAAAGTTGTGGAGCTGTCAAGCCCTGTGGATATCTCATCCATGAACAGCGTCTTAGTTGGTCCGACAATCATCTCGCCTCCTGAAATACCTCTCATCATGTCATCTCCAACTATAGTGTCCTTGCAAATGTCAAGCCCTACAATCTGTTTCATCAAACATTTAATAAATAAGTATTAGAATAGAACCGGTATACTAGAAGATTTATCTGCTATGTTGAATGATAATAAGCACCACAACATCTATCGGACACCCTGAATGCATGCTTTGTAACTTGAAAAAGATGGTGTATGTAGGTAAGATATTCTCACGTGTCATAAGCTTACACGGTTGAAAAAAGGGTTTGAGGTTGAAAGGAGCTAACTTTGAGTGTAGTCAGTGATGAGACTACTCTTGACGCCTTGAGCAGCAGAGGCCTTCATGAGCAAATCAATATCAGCTTCCCAGCGTCCGCTTCTCTAAAGCTTCCCCTCAAATTCTGAATTCTTCTCTTCCTTTTTCTTATCGTCATTTAATCTAACCATTGCTCTCACATCAACAGTATTCTGCAATCCAATAAATCCCTTTCTCTAAGCTCATTTGGTTCCTTCCTTCTCTTCAACACTTCACCGCCATAAAAAGGGTTTCTCTTTAATCTCGTTTAACCTACACTTCTGCTCCTCTCTCGTCAATCCCGTGACCCCAAAACCCATCAGTATCCTCCAACATCTGATTATTCAATTTATAGCATCCTATTTCTCTTCAAGATATCACCTTTCTTATCAAAACCCAAAAGTCCAAGCTTTATTACGACTAAGATGTACTTCTTCCTCTTGCTCTCATAAAAAAAAAGCGCCGTCGTTTCTGTCTTTCTCGATCGCCATGTTCGATTCTTGTTCTATCCTCGGTTCAGGTTGTAGATCCTCTTTCTCCGCCGGTGTCTGACACATCGGAATCTGAGACGAGGAAGAGTATCAGGGTCAAAACTGCATCTTCCCATAAGCCGGACAGCCGGAGCGGCAGCAGACATAGCGGCGCCAGCCTGCGCCGTGACCGGGAACGCCGGGATCTAATTATCACGAGATCTCCTCCGTCAGAATATCCAACCTTTTCACAGAACAAAACCGCATCTCGCCATAAGCCGGAGTGTAGGTGATTCGGCGAGTGAGAGACGCGTGTAGAGAAGGGAGAAGGATGAGATGATGAGCACGGCGGACAGAACGGCGCCAGCCTGTGACGGGAACGGGATCTCACCATCGTCAGATCTCTTCCATCGGGTGTAACACAGCAAAAGTTAGATCTTATTCTACGGGAAGAGATTGGTCTCTGTCTTTTTTTTTTTTTCCTGGTCACCAAGTGGTCTATCATAAAAGTTACACATTTCCCGATATCAACTCATTTTTTAATACAAAAAGCAACGATCTATCTCCACATATTGATATATATATAATAATATATATAATATATATATCTCTTATAAATTTTCAATCATCTATGATTTAAAGTTTAAACCAAGTAACCTATCCTTTTAATGCTTTGTTTTTCATTTTTGTAACAAGTGAGTTGTTTTATGTGGCAATGAGCCCTCTACTTGTAATCTACAATTAAGCTTAATATAATCTATGTTTGACAAAAAAAAAAAAAGAGTGAGGGGGAAAGAGACCTGAGTGAATTAGAGAGAGAGAGAGTTATTACTAATTTGCTCTTATTAATTTGCTCTTGTTGTATGCTTTTTTCTTACCAAAATTTTTTCGTAAAACATTTATTTTGTGGGTTCTGCATTTAAAATTGTATTTCAGTTTACATCGAGATGTTAAAATAGGCAAGTCCGATTCATTTAGATACATCTTGTTTAGACCTGTTTATATCTAAGCAGTATCATGTATGTATAAACATGTTTGGACTTATCTATAAATTTTAATACAAAATATAGAAAATATAACTTTTGTATTTTAAATTTAATATGAAAAATACAAAAATAAAGAAATTCATAATTTTTTATTTTTGCATAATACACCATTAGAAGGCTACAACTACATCCTCTATCAAGCTTGTTCATATGTAAATAAGAAGAGACATAAACACTTCCATGTCCTTGTGCCCTCAGTTGACTTGCAAGATGGTCACTATACTCAGTCAATTTGTTCCACAAAAAATTTAAAAGTCAAATAATAAAATCATGAAGCCATTGATGATCTAAAATTCCATTTTGTGCAAGAAAAAAAAAATGTCTAAAGGTGGTTAAAATAATATTGAATCAACTTTGTTGTTTTTCAACAGATGTTCTAGCTTAATATCTCATCATGTTGTTGACACAATCGACAAACCTACAAACGAAAATGAGATCTCTTTGCATAATACACCATTAGATGACTAAAACTTCACCCTTTATCAAGCTTATTCATATATAAATAAGAAGAGACAAAAACAATTACATGTCTATGTGCCCTCAGTTGACTTTGGGAAAAAATAACCTGACATCACCGGAAACGGTACATTGTCCATGGATTTGGTTTATTTTGCATATGGGATCTGCGAAAACCAGAAAATCCTTTGAAGTTAAGTAGAGAACATGTGGTTTACTCAAACATACATTATGCTTTAGATTCCAAAACTTACAACTTCATGGTAGGTGGCAGTCGATATATTCTTTCAACACATCAAATATCCCTTGCTGGGGTTTCTGATTCCCATAAAGACAAAACAAACCAGTCAAGCACATTTAACCAAATCCAAAATAAAAGGTGCACATACCATAACGTCCTCTCTATCTTGATGTTGGTACACAGTCAAGTACATAACTAAGCTTTTGGAACCCGGAATCCCATTCAAATATCTAAGAGGCCTGTACAAACCTGCCTAGTTATGCAATTAAAAAAAACCGTTGAAAAAACGTTGTTACTGAAATCTTCTTCGTTTTTATAAACTAATCATAGACTGACCAAATGTGCATCAGTAAGCATTCCAATGTCGAAATTGTGATCAACCATGACCCAGTGACAACCACTTTCCCACTGCTTCGAGTAGGAAGCACAAATTGGATCATCCTATGATATCCCAAAAACAAAAACAAAGACAATAAGATTTTTTCATCCGATAAATTAAAAAAAAAATAGATATTAGACTTACATACAGAAGCCTGTACAATAAGGTGAGTAGGGGTTTGACTGTATTGGCCAACATCAACACCACCACCACCACACGGAAGCTTGGACCTTAACAATAGTTAGATTATAGCAAAAATTGACACACACACACAAATTGGGTCAACGAATCAAAAATGTAGCCAGTAAATAAACTTTAATCGTTTTACTAAAGAAGGGGTGTTTCTACCAACTAACCAATCAGATAGCCTTAAAATGAAAACCCCAAGACAAAAGGTACAGGTTTCAGCGAAAGAATAGAGATAAAGAAAATATTGTGTTCGCATGGATGGGATTGAATCCAGCGACAGTGAATCGATCACCCAAAAACATCTTGGAAGAAAAGCCCCAATCCAGCATCTCTTTCTTTTCTATGTATAAAATTAGGGTTACATGGTTGATGAAACCAATGGGAAGATCGAATCTAAGCTTGAAATAAACCAAATATGCATAGAAAAAGAAAGAGCATATCCGGGAAGATTTAGTTTTAGCGGAAATGTAGGAAGTTAGGGAAAATAAAATCTCATGTACATTTTCTTTTAAATTATTGCGAATGGATGGATTAAAATTAACAAAATAATCAAATGGCAGTTTTGTAATTAAATTCAAAACTAATGGCAGATTCAATTTTGTACTTCTGTTTTAATAGTATAGATGGAGTAACACATATTTATAGTAACACATTACCGACTTATAAGGTCGGTTAGTTACAAGATATTTAACATAATAATATAATAATTAGATATTTATATAACTTAACATTCTCCCTTAAATATCTATTTTATATTACGTACTGCCTCGTTAAAAACCTTATCATAGAAAAATTCAATGGGATAAAAACTATGACAAGGAAAAGAGTACAGTGACGTAAACTCCCCCTGATAGATAGAGATGTTCTTTTCCTTACAAATCTCGCAAATGGCGCATTCCAATGCTTTGAATATGTTTCTTGAATGCTGTAGTGAGAAGTGTTATCGTAAATATATCTACGACATTTTCGCTTGAGAGGATATACTGGATGTCCACTTCTTGGTTTTTCTCGAGCTCTTGAATGTAGGAAAAAAATCTTGGGAAAATATGCTTTATTCTGTCACTCTTGATATAGCCTTCTTTGAGTTGAGCAACACATGCATAATTGTCTTTAAATATTTTCGCTGGTCCTTTGTTCATTATGATCCCGCTACTTTCTTGAATATGATGAGTCATAGATCTTAACCATATACATTTTGACATGCTTCATGGAGCGCAATTCTCTCCACATAATTTGAAGAAGTGGCGACTAGAGTTTATTTTTTAGAACGCCACGAGATCGCAGTTCCTTCCATTGTGAAAACGTATCCAGTTTGCAATCGAGCTTTTATGTGGATCAGATAAATATCTTGCATCTGCAAAACCAACAAGACCAAGCGCAGAATTTCGAGGATAATATAATCCCAAGTCAATTGTACCTTAGAGATATCGAAGGATATGTTTTATCCCGGTCCAATGTCTTTGTGCAGGAGATGGATTGTATCTTGCAAGCAGATTAGTAGCAAAAGCTATATTCGGTATGTTACAGTTTGCAAGATACATGAGTGCACTTATATCGCTCATATAAGGTATTTCTGGACCTAATATTTCCTCATTATCCTCACAAGGTCGAAATGGATCCTTGTCAGTATTATGCGATCTATTTTAATCTTGCAGGAGATGGATTGTATCTTGCAAGCAGATTAGTAGCAAAAGCTATATTCGGTCTGTTACAGTTTGCAAGATACATGAGTGCACTTATATCGCTCATATAAGGTATTTCTGGACCTAATATTTCCTCATTATCCTCACAAGGTCGAAATGGATCCTTGTCATTATTTTAATGCTTTGTTTTTCATTTTTGTAACAAGTGAGTTGTTCTATGTGGCAATGAGCCCTCTACTTGTAATCTGCAATTAAGCTTAATATAATCTATGTTTGACAAAAAAAAAAAAGAGTGAGGGGGAAAGAGACCTGAGTGAATTAGAGAGAGAGAGAGAGTTATTACTAATTTGCTCTTATTAATTTTCTCTTGTTGTATGCTTTTTTCTTACCAAAATTTTTTCGTAAAACATTTATTTTGTGGGTTCTGCATTTAAAATTGTATTTCAGTTTACATCGAGATGTTAAAATAGGCAAGTCCGATTCATTTAGATACATCTTGTTTAGACCCGTTTATATCTAAGCAGTATCATGTATGTATAAACATGTTTGGACTTATCTATAAATTTTAATACAAAATATAGAAAATATAACTTTTGTATTTTAAATTTAATATGAAAAATACAAAAATAAAGAAATTCATAATTTTTTTTTTGCATAATACACCATTAGAAGGCTACAACTACATCCTCTATCAAGCTTGTTCATATGTAAATAAGAAGAGACATAAACACTTCCATGTCCTTGTGCCCTCAGTTGACTTGCAAGATGGTCACTATACTCAGTCAATTTGTTCCACAAAAAATTTAAAAGTCAAATAATAAAATCATGAAGCCATTGATGATCTAAAATTCCATTTTGTGCAAGAAAAAAAAAATGTCTAAAGGTGGTTAAAATAATATTGAATCAACTTTGTTGTTTTTCAACAGATGTTCTAGCTTAATATCTCATCATGTTGTTGACACAATCGACAAACCTACAAACGAAAATTAGATCTCTTTGCATAATACACCATTAGATGACTAAAACTTCACCCTTTATCAAGATTATTCATATATAAATAAGAAGAGACAAAAACAATTACATGTCTATGTGCCCTCAGTTGACTTTGGGAAAAAATAACCTGACATCACCGGAAACGGTACATTGTCCATGGATTTGGTTTATTTTGCATATGGGATCTGCGAAAACCAGAAAATCCTTTGAAGTTAAGTAGAGAACATGTGGTTTACTCAAACATACATTATGCTTTAGATTCCAAAACTTACAACTTCATGGTAGGTGGCAGTCGATATATTCTTTCAACACATCAAATATCCCTTGCTGGGGTTTCTGATTCCCATAAAGACAAAACAAACCAGTCAAGCACATTTAACCAAATCCAAAATAAAAAGGTGCACATACCATAACGTCCTCTCTATCTTGATGTTGGTACCCAGTCAAGTACATAACTAAGCTTTTGGAACCCGGAATCCCATTCAAATATCTAAGAGGCCTGTACAAACCTGCATAGTTATGCAATTAAAAAAACCGTTGAAAAAACGTTGTTACTGAAATCTTCTTCGTTTTTATAAACTAATCATAGACTGACCAAATGTGCATCAGTAAGCATTCCAATGTCGAAACTGTGATCAACCATGACCCAGTGACAACCACTTTCCCACTGCTTCGAGTAGGAAGCACAAATTGGATCATCATATGATATCCCAAAAACAAAAACAAAGACAATAAGATTTTTTCATCCGATAAATTAAAAAAAAAATAGATATTAGACTTACATACAGAAGCCTGTACAATAAGGTGAGTAGGGGTTTGACTGTATTGGCCAACATCAACACCACCACCACCACACGGAAGCTTGGACCTTAACAATAGTTAGATTATAGCAAAAATTGACACACACACACAAATTGGGTCAACGAATCAAAAATGTAGCCAGTAAATAAACTTTAATCGTTTTACTAAAGAAGGGGTGTTTCTACCAACTAACCAATCAGATAGCCTTAAAATGAAAACCCCAAGACAAAAGGTACAGGTTTCAGCGAAAGAATAGAGATAAAGAAAATATTGTGTTCGCATGGATGGGATTGAATCCAGCGACAGTGAATCGAACACCCAAAAACATCTTGGAAGAAAAGCCCCAATCCAGCATCTCTTTCTTTTCTATGTATAAAATTAGGGTTATATGGTTGATGAAACCAATGGGAAGATCGAATCTAAGCTTGAAATAAAAGCCAAATATGCATAGAAAAAGAAAGAGCATATCCGGGAAGATTTAGTTTTAGCGGAAATGTAGGAAGTTAGGGAAAATAAAATCTCATGTACATTTTCTTTTAAATTATTGGGAATGGATGGATTAAAATTAACAAAATAATCAAATGGCAGTTTTGTAATTAAATTCAAAACTAATGGCAGATTCAATTTTGTACTTCTGTTTTAATAGTATAGATGGAGTAACACATATTTATAGTAACACATTACCGACTTATAAGGTCGGTTAGTTACAAGATATTTAACATAATAATATAATAATTAGATATTTATATAACTTAACACTCTCCCTTAAATATCTATTTTATATTACGTACTGCCTCGTTAAAAACCTTATCATAGAAAAATTCAATGGGATAAAAACTATGACAAGGAAAAGAGTACAGTGACGTAAACTCCCCCTGATAGATAGAGATGTTCTTTTCCTTACAAATCTCGCAAATGGCGCATTCCAATGCTTTGAATATGTTTCTTGAATGCTGTAGTGGGAAGTGTTATCGTAAATATATCTACGGCATTTTCGCTTGAGAGGATATACTGGATGTCCACTTCTTGATTTTTCTCGAGCTCTTGAATGTAGGAAAAAAATCTTGGGAAAATATGCTTTATTCTGTCACTCTTGATATAGCCTTCTTTGAGTTGAGCAACACATGCAGAATTGTCTTTAAATATTTTCGCTGGTCCTTTGTTCATTATGATCCCGCTACTTTCTTGAATATGATGAGTCATAGATCTTAACCATATACATTTTGACATGCTTCATGGAGCGCAATTCTCTCCACATAATTTGAAGAAGTGGCGACTAGAGTTTGTTTTTTAGAACGCCACGAGATCGCAGTTCCTTCCATTGTGAAAACGTATCCAGTTTGCAATCGAGCTTTTATGTGGATCAGATAAATATCTTGCATCTGCAAAACCAACAAGACCAAGCGCAGAATTTCAAGGATAATATAATCCCAAGTCAATTGTACCTTAGAGATATCGAAGGATATGTTTTATCCCGGTCCAATGTCTTTGTGAAGGAGATGGATTGTATCTTGCAAGCAGATTAGTAGCAAAAGCTATATTCGGTCTGTTACAGTTTGCAAGATACATGAGTGCACTTATATCGCTCATATAAGGTATTTCTGGACCTAATATTTCCTCATTATCCTCACAAGGTCGAAATGGATCCTTGTCAGTATTATGCGATCTATTTTAATCTTGCAGGAGATGGATTGTATCTTGCAAGCAGATTAGTAGCAAAAGCTATATTCGGTCTGTTACAGTTTGCAAGATACATGAGTGCACTTATATCGCTCATATAAGGTATTTCTGGACCTAATATTTCCTCATTATCCTCACAAGGTCGAAATGGATCCTTGTCATTATTTTAATGCTTTGTTTTTCATTTTTGTAACAAGTGAGTTGTTCTATGTGGCAATGAGCCCTCTACTTGTAATCTGCAATTAAGCTTAATATAATCTATGTTTGACAAAAAAAAAAAAGAGTGAGGGGGAAAGAGACCTGAGTGAATTAGAGAGAGAGAGAGTTATTACTAATTTGCTCTTATTAATTTGCTCTTATTAATTTGCTCTTGTTGTATGCTTTTTTCTTACCAAAATTTTTTCGTAAAACATTTATTTTGTGGGTTCTGCATTTAAAATTGTATTTCAGTTTACATCGAGATGTTAAAATAGGCAAGTCCGATTCATTTAAATCCATCTTGTTTAGACCCGTTTATATCTAAGCAGTATCATGTATGTATAAACATGTTTGGACTTATCTATAAATTTTAATACAAAATATAGAAAATATAACTTTTGTATTTTAAATTTAATATGAAAAATACAAAAATAAAGAAATTCATAATTTTTTTTTTTGCATAATACACCATTAGAAGGCTACAACTACATCCTCTATCAAGCTTGTTCATATGTAAATAAGAAGAGACATAAACACTTCCATGTCCTTGTGCCCTCAGTTGACTTGCAAGATGGTCACTATACTCAGTCAATTTGTTCCACAAAAAATTTAAAAGTCAAATAATAAAATCATGAAGCCATTGATGATCTAAAATTCCATTTTGTGCAAGAAAAAAAAATGTCTAAAGGTGGTTAAAATAATATTGAATCAAATTTGTTGTTTTTCAACAGATGTTCTAGCTTAATATCTCATCATGTTGTTGACACAATCGACAAACCTACAAACGAAAATGAGATCTCTTTGCATAATACACCATTAGATGACTAAAACTTCACCCTTTATCAAGCTTATTCATATATAAATAAGAAGAGACAAAAACAATTACATGTCTATGTGCCCTCAGTTGACTTTGGGAAAAAATAACCTGACATCACCGGAAACGGTACATTGTCCATGGATTTGGTTTATTTTGCATATGGGATCTGCGAAAACCAGAAAATCCTTTGAAGTTAAGTAGAGAACATGTGGTTTACTCAAACATACATTATGCTTTAGATTCCAAAACTTACAACTTCATGGTAGGTGGCAGTCGATATATTCTTTCAACACATCAAATATCCCTTGCTGGGGTTTCTGATTCCCATAAAGACAAAACAAACCAGTCAAGCACATTTAACCAAATCCAAAATAAAAAGGTGCACATACCATAACGTCCTCTCTATCTTGATGTTGGTACCCAGTCAAGTACATAACTAAGCTTTTGGAACCCGGAATCCCATTCAAATATCTAAGAGGCCTGTACAAACCTGCCTAGTTATGCAATTAAAAAAAACCGTTGAAAAAACGTTGTTACTGAAATCTTCTTCGTTTTTATAAACTAATCATAGACTGACCAAATGTGCATCAGTAAGCATTCCAATGTCGAAACTGTGATCAACCATGACCCAGTGACAACCACTTTCCCACTGCTTCGAGTAGGAAGCACAAATTGGATCATCCTATGATATCCCAAAAACAAAAACAAAGACAATAAGATTTTTTCATCCGATAAATTAAAAAAAAAAATAGATATTAGACTTACATACAGAAGCCTGTACAATAAGGTGAGTAGGGGTTTGACTGTATTGGCCAACATCAACACCACCACCACACGGAAGCTTGGACCTTAACAATAGTTAGATTATAGCAAAAATTGACACACACACACAAATTGGGTCAACGAATCAAAAATGTAGCCAGTAAATAAACTTTAATCGTTTTACTAAAGAAGGGGTGTTTCTACCAACTAACCAATCAGATAGCCTTAAAATTAAAACCCCAAGACAAAAGGTACAGGTTTCAGCGAAAGAATAGAGATAAAGAAAATATTGTGTTCCCATGGATGGGATTGAATCCAGCGACAGTGAATCGAACACCCAAAAACATCTTGGAAGAAAAGCCCCAATCCAGCATCTCTTTCTTTTCTATGTATAAAATTAGGGTTACATGGTTGATGAAACCAATGGGAAGATCGAATCTAAGCTTGAAATAAAAGCCAAATATGCATAGAAAAAGAAAGAGCATATCCGGGAAGATTTAGTTTTAGCGGAAATGTAGGAAGTTAGGGAAAATAAAATCTCATGTACATTTTCTTTTAAATTATTGCGAATGGATGGATTAAAATTAACAAAATAATCAAATGGCAGTTTTGTAATTAAATTCAAAACTAATGGCAGATTCAATTTTGTACTTCTGTTTTAATAGTATAGATGGAGTAACACATATTTATAGTAACACATTACCGACTTATAAGGTCGGTTAGTTACAAGATATTTAGCATAATAATATAATAATTAGATATTTATATAACTTAACACTCTCCCTTAAATATCTATTTTATATTACGTACTGCCTCGTTAAAAACCTTATCATAGAAAAATTCAATGGGATAAAAACTATGACAAGGAAAAGAGTACAGTGACGTAAACTCCCCCTGATAGATAGAGATGTTCTTTTCCTTACAAATCTCGCAAATGGCGCATTCCAATGCTTTGAATATGTTTCTTGAATGCTGTAGTGGGAAGTGTTATCGTAAATATATCTACGGCATTTTCGCTTGAGAGGATATACTGGATGTCCACTTCTTGATTTTTCTCGAGCTCTTGAATGTAGGAAAAAAATCTTGGGAAAATATGCTTTATTCTGTCACTCTTGATGTAGCCTTCTTTGAGTTGAGCAACACATGCACAATTGTCTTTAAATATTTTCGCTGGTCCTTTGTTCATTATGATCCCGCTACTTTCTTGAATATGATGAGTCATAGATCTTAACCATATACATTTTGACATGCTTCATGGAGCGCAATTCTCTCCACATAATTTGAAGAAGTGGCGACTAGAGTTTGTTTTTTAGAACGCCACGAGATCGCAGTTCCTTCCATTGTGAAAACGTATCCAGTTTGCAATCGAGTTTTTATGTGGATCAGATAAATATCTTGCATCTGCAAAACCAACAAGACCAAGCGCAGAATTTCGAGGATAATATAATCCCAAGTCAATTGTACCTTAGAGATATCGAAGGATATGTTTTATCCCGGTCCAATGTCTTTGTGCAGGAGATGGATTGTATCTTGCAAGCAGATTAGTAGCAAAAGCTATATTCGGTCTGTTACAGTTTGCAAGATACATGAGTGCACTTATATCGCTCATATAAGGTATTTCTGGACCTAATATTTCCTCATTATCCTCACAAGGTCGAAATGGATCCTTGTCAGTATTATGCGATCTATTGACCATTGGAGTACTCAAAGGATTTATTTTGTCCATATTAATGCGTTTTAACACCCTTGTGGTGTAATTTGATTGATGCACAAATTTACCATCTTGGAAATGCTATTTGGAGCCCAAGACAAAACTTTGTCTTTCCAAGATCTTTCATTTAAAACTCTTCTTTCATATGAGTTCCAATGATGTTCAGGTCATCAACATAAATAGCAATGATCACAAATCCAGATGTGGATTTTCTTATAAATACGCAAGGGCATATCGCATTGTTGATAAATCCTTTCGTCAACAAAAATTCGCTTAAGCGATTATACCACATGCGTCCGGATTGTTTTAATCCGTAAAGTGATCGTTGTAATTTGAACGAACAAATCTTCTCAGATTCTTCTGGAATCTTTGATCCTTCTAGGATCTTAAATCCTTTTGGGATTTTCATATATATGTCACTATCTAATGATCCATATAGATATGCAGTCACAACATTCATAACGTACATATCTAAAATTTTTGATGACGTTAGGCTCATTAAGTACATGAATGTGATTGCATCCATTACCGGGGAATATGTCTCATCATAATCAATTCACGGTCTTTGAGAAAACCCTTGTACCACAAGTCATGCTTCATATCTTGTGACTTCGTTTTGTCATTTCTTTTTCGCACAAAGACCCATTTACACTGACATGCATTACATCATTAGGTGTAATAACCACAGGTCCAAACACATTTCTTTTATTGAGGGAGAGTAATTCATTCTTGATTCGCCATTTCTCCCAATCGGGCCTTTTATGGCACTCTGATACAGACCTTGGTTCTGGATCATTTTTATTTTCAAGTTCTTTGGGTACAGAAAAAGGAGAACATTCCATCATTATCTTTTATTTCATTTCTAGCCCATAAATTTTCACGTTGGGCGAAGTTAATGGAATTCTCATACTTTTTCTGCATTATATTCCTCTTCTAGACGAATTCCTTTTAGTTAAAATAACCCACCTTTCACAAGGTTTATAACTTGTGATGTTTGAGGACAATCTTGTCTCTCTAAAGCTTTTTCTCCCCTAGTTATCTTTACTAACTTGCGACAACTTTTCATAAGTTTCGCACTAATAGAGTTTCCGGAAACATATATCATTTGGCCAATATTTTTGTTTTATCTCTGCACTCATCTTCGGAGCGGAGATTCATAATATTCATTGTCTCTCTACACTCATATTCAGAGTGGAGACTCGTGATCCTTATTTTCGCTCTACGCTTAACTGCATAGCGGAGATTCATGCGCGCTATATCATTCATTTTGTCGAAAATCATTTTTGTCTTTGGTCCATATCTTCCCCGTAATGACATGCTTAATCGAGATCTCTTTATCAATATCATTGATTTCATTCAGGTACCTGATCTTATTATTAACCATGACAACGGTCTCGTTACTCCTCTTCGGAAGTTTAATCCTCTTTTCAGTAGTCTTTGCTCCTTTTTTATGAGGATTTACTTTAACTTTGGAACCAAAGGGGTTATCACGTTCTTCACGTGCTATAGACACACTATTATTATAAGAGTATTCTCAGCTGGAATATGAGATTTCTTTGAACTTTAAGTTCATTATTCATTTATGCAATGATCACAATGAAATCTCATCCATCAGCATTCGTATTAGATTTGCAATATATCTGAATAATGATCCTTTGAAACTTTGAACCTCAAGTTCACATTAATTTGTTCAAGGATTCTAACTATTCACGATTCTCTTTATAATGATGGGAGAAAATTCTCACCATAATGATAATATGCAAATCTTACAACGAGCACATCACCGAGTGATAGCTCAACATTATTAGAGCGAGATTCATCTCCAACTCTTACGTTTCATCCTATGTGGATGTTACTTATATGCGGTGTGGAAAGCATATATCTTACACCCATGCTAAAACATGGAGATTAAATTTCACTATAATTGGTCATTGCAATTTCTTGGATTTGCTTATAAATAAGCTCATTTTGAGTGTGAACATAATCATCTGTATGCATAAGTTTATCTCATCGACAATAAGTGACAAATTGCATAACATGAACTCACCAGAGTGATCAAATCTAGGATTTTATTTTACCAAAATTATCAACTTATTGTCGATGTGGGATTCTTTAATTCTCCCCCTCGAGATGATAACTCTTCTAGAATATCCATCTCGAATGAATCCCATTATGGAATCAACAACATTGGTCATGAATTACTTACTTGGATTCTTTTTGAACTTCCACTTCGCGCGATTAGTAGGAGGATCAAGATAAGCAAAAGAGTGTATACACTAGGTGTTATTATTTGGTGATTCTCTCATTCCTCCCCCTAACGCGGGGAATTCACTTTCATCAAACCATCATACTCAATGAGCTATTTTAACCAAAATAGTGTTTTGGTTAGAAACCATATGATTCAGTCATATTTATAATTCGGAGGACATCATTGGCACTCTTCCAATGTATGTTTTCTCTCCGATGTAATGCAAATATTTTCAATGTCATTTTATCTCTCTTTCGATATATCTCCGGAACTTAAAAAAAGTCCGCGAGATTTTAGGAGAATATAACATTTGGTACCCCTCAGCATTGAAAACCAGCTCATCCATGCCTTTCATAATCTTTGCATTACCAATATGATACTCACGCTTTTGGCAAAGTCTTTTATTTTTGAAACAGGAGAAATATCGTCGATAATGCGTGTTGTAGCATTATCTGCCAGATAGATATCTCCATCATGAATTCATATTCATGACCTCATATCATTAACTTATGAGATTTGATTTTTTCTTTTTTCTTTTTTCACGTCTATATCCACCACCTTATTTATAAGTGCGACCACGGACTCTACCCTGTCTGCATTCTCGTCATAAAAATTGTTACAATTACATGTTGCTACGACATTCACTTTTGATAATGAAATTTTTGTGAATGGAGCAAATCCAGTTAGACGAGCATGATGGTTCATTATCTTTCAAACCATCATTTAAGTGGTGACGTAAAAATATCATTTCATTCGATGTCGTTTTAGAGGAGGCATAGCCTACAACTCGATTTAGGAGGAGGCATAACCTTCCACTCCAGAAATAATTTAATGTAAATCGAACATAAAAGCATAATTTAAAAAAAAATCATCTCAGGACGAGGACATCCATGTGATTTTTTTTCCAAGAAATATAATAAATTTAAATGCATAAATTTAAATGCATAAATTTAAACGCATAAATATAAATGCAGAATTTAAATGCATAAATATAAATGCAGAATTTAAAGGTATAAATATAAAAGCATAATTTAAAGACATAAATATAAATGAAGAATTTAAGTGCATAAATATAAATGCGGAATTTAAATGGATAATTTAAAAGTAAAATTAAAATAATTGAGGAGGCATGGCCTACCATAAATTCAAGGAGGAGGCATCATTTCTCACTCCATAAATATGATCTGAGCAGACATAGTCTACCATAAGATCATGATCGTGGAGGCATAGCCTACCATACGATAATTTTGATTAAGGAGGAGGCTAAACCTACCACTCCATAAATATGATATGAGGAGACATAGTTTACCATGTGATCAGATCGTGGAGGCATAGCCTACCATAATAATCGGTTCGGAGAAGGCAGTGTCTATCTTTCCGAAATAATATATAAACCGAAATATAAAAGATATAACATTTTTTGTAAAATAAATTGGTCATAGTTAAACCTCACATTTTTGGTATATGACCGGATTGAGAGACGGTCGTGCTGATAACGTGCTGAAAATTTATAAGTGAAATATATATATATATATATATGTGGAGATAGATGGTTGCTTTTTGTATTAAAAAATGAGTTGAGAGTGAGGGGGAAAGAGACGTGAGTGAATGAGAGAGAGAGAGTTATTATTAATTTACTCTTGTTGTATGCTCTTACAATGATACCATGGAGTAACACATATTTATAGTAACACATGACCGACTTATAAGGTTGGTTAGTTACAAGATATTTAACATAATAATATAATGATTAGATATTTATATAACTTTTTTTAACGCTCATCAAACTTCATTGCAGAAAGACCCAATGTGCCAATGTTATAAATGGGTACAAGATAAAATAGAGACATTTTAAACTAAGAAACTAATGGCCCAACCTTATTTAGGAAGAAAAACGTGGCAACAATTGCCCTCTTCCAAGCTTATCAGCACCACGTGTCCTTCAGGTGGAAGTCCCGACATGCAAACCAGCCGGACGTTGAGGAATCCGCCGCAAGTCCCTTCTCTGTGTTATATCTCTATAGCCCATCTGTCGATCGTAACTCTGATGAAATTAGATCGCCGAGAACAATCGCTTCAATATTACCTGCTTCAAACTTCATCTGAGATCTTCTTCGCCGTGGAAGCTCTGCCGCCGACGTAGCCCAATCTATTGACTAGTCTTTGCCCATCGAATTCTCATTCTCCATGAGCAGATGGAAGCTGCAAAGATTTTATTCCAGCATGAGCAAGTAGATCCCAAGAAGAGTTGAAGGAAATCGATTCCTCCTGCGAAAATAGAGCAAATCAGAGTAAGATCTAGAGTCTCAGGAGAGCGCCGGAGAAAACCCGATATTAATCGGGAAAAAACTCCGAGGAAAAACAAAATCGGAAGATTCCGAAATATATTTATATAACTTAACAAAGGTATTTTATGTTCTTTTCTTATTTGTGTCCGAAATTTCCTGAAAATAATTCAACACATTTGGTAAATTTGTGGGCCAGACGTAAGCAAAAAATGAAAAAACAAGAAATGGGCTCGGGTTTTATATATCCAAAAGTCTACGAGTTGTAGTCTCCCGAGAATTTTCTTGGTGAATAATCATTTGTTGTCATTTAGGGATTTGAAATTCTATAAGTAGATACACGAAACAAAGATCCAAAGATAGTTTTCTTATTGATCGATGTTTAGAAAAATGTTTACAAATGTTTGAATAAGAGCAAATGAGTCTTAACTGTTTCTGTCAGGTCGAAGTTGTGTCTAAGAGCATCTCCAATGTTCAATTGCATTTTTCATTCCAAAATGGAAAAAATGCAAAATGCAATTGGGATTCTCTCCAATGTATTATTCTATATTCCATTTGAAATTGAATATTTTAATTATATTTTTCTTTTTTTATTTTATTATTAATTATAAAGTATACACATTTTTTTAAACTTACAAATTGATCCATTTATTTTTCAAAACTTTCATAAATTATTATATTATTTAAATTTAACTATTATAATATAAAAAAAATACATTACATTTTAAAAAAAAACAAATTCCATTTAAAAAAACACATTAAATTTAACTATTATAACTAAATGTTTAATCGTTGTTGTACTAAATTTAATTTCCAATGTTTTTATTTTTATTTTTAATATTTTAAATATTTTAAATTTGATATGTTTTGTTATATTTTCTATTTAAATAAAATGTTATCTGCATTTTTATTTTAGAGATAAGAGTGTTTTAGTAACTATAATTATCAATAAAAAGAAATTATCATCAAAATAATTATTTATGTCTTAAAGTAAAAATATTTAAAATTTGAAAGACTGTTTTATAAATAAAAAGTTCAATTGCAAAATGCAATTAAAAATTAGATGATTATATATTTGGAATCAAAAATAGCATTATGCCATTTTACAATTAAAAATGAGATAGGATTGGAGTAGATTTTATTCTAAAATATAATTTGGCATCCAATTTGGCACAAGGTTGGAGATGCTCTAAGAACGAATAAGTCTCTTTTTATAGTCATATCTTTTCGGTTTGGAAAGAATCTTTTTCGAAACTCTCGAAGATTTAGTTGTATCTCAATTTTTCTGCTTGAATTTATCTTCTCTTCTTTCATTTTTCCTTTTCGGTTCGATTTGATCTTATCTTACGAATCAAATCCATGTGATTACATCATCTATGCTTCAACCAACTTTAAGTCTTGCCTAACCCCGAATACTGTTTGTCACTAAATCGGCTCGTTTTTCTTTAGAACTTCAATAACTAGCTTGACAATTTTCGTTGGTGTTAAATGATACCATTTGAACAAACCATTCCATGTATTGACTTTTATAAATCTGTAAATATATATAATAATTAAAATATTAAAAATATAAATAAATTACATATATATTGTTGCATAAAAATATTTTAAATAACATAATGCATATTAAATTTATCATATAAATTTTATATCGACTATTTTATTAAAAATAAAATTTTTATCAAAGGATTTTCATTAATAATAATAAAACTTACAAAGGAAATAAATACAACTAGAGTCAAAAAGAAAAAGAAGAAAAAGGGCACAATTGGATATTTATAGAAGCCTAACAACTTGCTAAGGGGGTTAACCAAAAGGATGAGAGGTCAGGACCAAAAACAGAGCCTTGAAGAAGTAAACCAGAGCATTTGAGCTGGATGTTTGAGATGATATGATTGTAGACCTTTGAAGGAGATTGAGTAAGACCTTGATGAAATCTTGAAGTTTCTCTCACACCAAATATGGTAAATTGTAGCCTGCCAACCTTGCCATAAAGCCAGCCTTAAAAACAGGGTAGTTTGAACCTGATGCAGCCAGTGAATCGTATCTTCCCATGTGTTTGGATCAGAAGAGAGTCTGAGCTTGGATAGAATACGAGCCCAGATTGTGTTGGAGTAAGAACAGGCGTAGAAGAGATGGTTTTGCTCTCATCATGTTCACCACAAAGCAAGCAAATTGTTAATTTGGGCTTAATTATGGGCTTCCAACTCAAAACCAATTGACAATGAGTGGATTGGCCCTAACCCTTTATATATTAGTGTTGGTCCCTTCATACTTTCGATGTGGGATCCTAACACGCCCCCTCGAGATGATGGCTCTTATTAGCCCATCTCGAACCGAATCCCACTTTAGGACCGATAATAAACCCTTTTTGGGCCACCCTACTCGGGTTAAACGAGGCTCTGATACCATGTTAATTTGGGCTTAATTATGGGCTTCCAACTCAAAACCAATTGGCAATGAGTGGATTGGCCCTAACCCTTTATATATTAGTGTTGGTCCCTTCATACTTTCGATGTGGGATCCTAACACAAAGAGAACCAACATTACATCCCCAAGCTCTCAACCTGTCCATTGTTGGGTTCCTATTGAGAAGAAAGAGCCAAGATGTAGTTGCTTATCTCGGGATAGCGGCCTTATTCCAGACCATACTTGCCCAATATTTAGGTTCCCTTTGCTCCTGAATTGAATTCCACACTGTTTTAGAGAAATGATTTCTGCAGCTTATCATTAACCGTCCATGTCGGGAAATCACTTTCCTGTGACAGTGATAAAGTAGAAATAAAGCATAGCAGTTCTACTTGTTTTTCCGATCTTGCAGTTGGGAGTAACCATCCACTCTCTTTCCTTATGTCCGCTACTGTGCTGAATAACAGAATTCCCATTTACGATGGACCATCTTCTCCAATGTAATGATATAACAGCCCAAATGGGTCCAAGATCTAGCCAAAAGAACGTCGAGTCGCCGTTTCTAATCACAATCCTCAGAAAACGAAGAGATTTGCTTCTCAACTTTAGAACTCTTCAAAACAACCATGAATAAGAATAGTTATCCTCATTCAAGAACCAGAAGGAAGAAGAAGATAGGTTACAACGTGTGTTGGAATTTATAAAAATATTATAAAAATATTTTCAAAAATGATATTACGTTACAACTTGAGTTGGAATTTATAATGTGCAATCATTATTGAAATCTCTTTATTTCCGACTAGGAGAGAACCCGCGCCAATGCGCGGATTTGTTTTAATTTGCGAATATTTGATTTATTTTAGATTTAAAATTAATACTTTCTTATATTTTTAATATAAAATTGTCTTTTTATTATCTTAATAATTTGCATGAGATAAAATGCCCTAATATGCATATTTTATTTTAATTTATATTTTAAATAATATGATTTTGTATTTTGTATTTTGTATTTATTATCAATCATTTTTTGCATTTTTATAAATTTTATTTTGTATAATTTGTGTGTGGATCATCCTTCTAATATTTTCTACACATCATTTTATAAATATTTACTTGTATTACCATAACTTTTTATGCTTATCATTTTGTTAATTTTTACATATATTTCAATAATTTACTTTATTTTATATTTTCAAATTTGTATATTTATTTGATTTTCATCTTCTTTTTCTCTATTTTTTATCATATTTTCTCTTTGATAATTATCATCTCAATTATTTATTGAATATATTTTGTACTTAATAGTTTTTTAATTATAAGTTCATTTTTTGAATTGTTCTAAACTTTTAAATATAATATTATAATTTTGATATCATAATTTATTCTTTTCACTTATATTTAAATTTAGTTATTTTTGTTATTTGGGAGATGATTAAGTCATAGAAAACAAATATGAAATAATTAATTTAAATCTTATATCATATGAAATTTATATGTTTAAAATATTTGAAAATTAAATTTTGAGTTTATTTATTTTGTTTTTATATCTTAGTCATTTTTAGTAATTGAATTGAAATTAAATAGTTTTAAATTAAATAATTAATGATGATGATGTGGATTTTTTTTATTTAAAATGAACCAATCAATGGGGGGGCTGATGTGGCAGCTGGAGAGAGCCCCCCTTCTCTCATTATATATAGGATATATACCTCCTCCCAAATCTTACATAATTCTTTTCTAAAAACTTAAGTTATTCACACATGCGTTACATGGTCTGAATGGTACTCAAATTCGGGTGCGTTGTGATGATTCTTATCATGGTTCACCACAAAATGGCATTCTGATTTGACAATGGTGTAATTCATCAACTTTTTACAAAGTGATTAGCTTTTTTTTTATATAAATTTTGCATAACTCAAATTACACCAAAACGTTGATTCATAACCCGCCGTGATGTAATTATTTTTCCACTGAAAAACACAAATCTTCCTTTCTCATCAAAACTAAAAATCATATTTTAGCGAGGAATTTTTTTGTGTGTTTTTAGCGGGAGAAAACAGACTTTGTAGTTTTTATTTTTTTTTTTAAAAAAGAAGAAATTTTTTTCATGTTTTGGGAGAAAACAAGATTTTGCATTTCGGTAGGAAAACATGATTTCGGAGGAAAAGCAAGATTTACAGCTTTTGGCGAGAAAACATGATTTTCACATTTTGATATAAAAAATGCTGGTTTAGCAAAAAACGAAATTTGCAGTTTTTGGTAGGAAATTTTTTTTTTCGTTTTTGGCGAGAAAACAAGAGTTACAGTTTTAGGCGGGAAAACATGATTTGTATTTTTGGCGGAAAAACGGATTTGCAGTTTCTGGTGGGAAAATAAAATTTTGTGGTTTTTGACAGGAAAACAAGAATTACAGTATTTGGCGGGAAATCGGGAAAAGGGTATGTATTAGAAAGGTGACCAAAACTCCCTTCTCGTTTGCATCATATATATATAAATGCCATATAATCAAATCTTATAATTAAGAGAAATCATGATGAATTCACACTTTGGCATGATCGCCTTGGTCATCAAGGCACCACGAAGACGCGAAAAATCGTTGAGAACTTCCATGGATATTCACTGAATATTCAAAAAATTGCCAGGAGAATATAATGACATGTGTTGCATGTTCTATAGGAAAATTAATTTTAAGGCCATCGCTAACCAAAATAGATTAAAATTACCAAAGTTCCTTGAACGAATTTAAGGTGATATTTGTGAACCGATACATCCACTTTGTGGACCATTCTACTATTTCATGTTAATGATTGACGCGTCCAGTAGAGGGACATTTGTCTATTATCATCTCGAAATGTGGCCTTTGTGAGATTTCTCTCTCAGATAATCAAACTAAGAGCTCATTTTCTTGATTATCAAATAATAGAATAAACAAAGTGAATTCACATCCCAAAAATTCAATGATTATTATATGGTAACATTAGAGATGGAATTTGATTCAAAACATGCAGGTCCCACCCCACTAGATCCGACGCGGGGCGGGTGCATGTCAAATTTTTTTCTTTTCAAATTTGCGGGATGGGTGCGGTTCGGTACTTTTTTAGTGGGCGAATGCGGATTGAGATATTTTGAACTGAGGATTCGCGGGTACCACAATTATTTCATTTTTCTTTGAAATTTTTATTTTTCATATTATTTTATCAATTTTAGTAGTTAATTTAAGAATAAAATAAAATATTTATTTATTTAAAATAATTGTTTTTCATATAAAATGATAAATTTACGTTTTTAATATAAAATTTCATTATTTTAATATTTGCTGATTATCTGCAGGTATCCGCAAATTTAAGCGAGAAGGGTGTGGGTTAACCATTTTTGTTTGCGGGTTTGCCGGGTCAGGTTTAAGTGGTTTGGAAATTAGTGCAATCCGCGGCGGGCGGATCACGGGTCATGGGTTTGACCCACAATCGAGCTCTAGGTAACATGTATCAAAGTTGAACATCATGTCGCCCATTTTGATACACAAAATAGTTTAGCTGAATAGTTAATTAAACGTCTGCAATTGATTACAAGACCATTGTCATGAGATCAAAACTCTTGACCTTTGTATGGTGACATGGTATTTTGCATGCAGAATAACTTATTCGGGTGAGACCAAGTGTGTATCATAAATAATCTTCAATACAGTTAGCTTTCTTATCTAATAATTTTTAGTTATGATGTATATGTGCCAATTGCACCTCATGAACGTACAAAGATGGGACCACTAAGAATTTTACGAATATATGTTGATTGTTATTCTCCATCAATTATATGATACCAATAACCGCAAGTACGTGACGTTTTTAAGGCACGTTTTGCTGACTGTCATTTTGATGAATAAGTGTTCCCGACTTTAGGGGAGAAATAAACAAGTAGAAAAGGATATCAAATGGTGTGTACCATATCTATTACTTATTGATCCTCGTACAAAACAATCAAACTTAGAAGTTCACCGAAATATGCATTTGCAGAGTATCGCAAATCAGCTAACTGGTGCATTTGCAGATACCAAAAAGGTAATAATATCGCATATACCAGCCGCAAATTCCCACGCTCGTATTGAAATACAACAGGAACGTGGGAAAGAAGATGATACACGAGAGTCTAAAACACGTTAGAAGTGTGGTAGACCTATTAGTTCTAAGGATAAAATCCTAGAAAACGAAAGGAGTTTGAAAAACAAAGTCTCTCCAATATAACACAAATTTCGGAAGAAACAAATCATGGAGATGATAATATTGAACATTCTTAATCCGAATAAAATCATGAGATTTTATCAACTACATTCATAACAGAACAATGTGGAATCGGAAAAAAATGAATGATGCCGATGATATGTTCTCATACTTCTTGTCAAAAAGAAATAAATGAAAAAGCAAAGATCCAGAACTGAAATCTATTTATGAATGTCAAAGGAGAGATGACTTGATAAAATGGAAAGATGACATAAAAGTCGAACTTGATTTTCTTAACAAACTTTAGGTATTTGTACCTATAACAGTCACACCTGAAGCTGTAAAACATGCGGATACAAATGGTATTCGTTCGAAAACAAAATGAGAATGAAAAAAAAGATTATGAGATACAAGGCTCTCTCGTGGCTCAATGTTTTTGTCAAAAACCAGGTATTGATTATGAAGAAACATACTCTCATGTTTTGGATGCAATCACTTTTAGATTTTAGAGTCTAGGAGAAATAAAAATCTAGAGATGCGTCTAATGGACGTTGTTACAATATATTTATATGGATCATTAGACACAAATATATATGTGTGCGTGTGAAAATCCCTGACAGATTTTAGATGCTAGAAGCATTAAGTTCCAAACCAAATATTTATGTGCAATAAAATTGCAAAGATTATTATACAAGTTAAAGAAATCTAGACACATGTGGTATTATCGCCTCAGTGAATATTTGATTAAAGAAGGATATGTAAACAATCATATATATCCATGTGTTTTCATCAAGAAAACACTATCCATATTTGTTATTATTGTTGTATATCTTAATGATCTAAACATTATAGGAACTCATGAAAAAATACAGAAAGCAACAAGTTATATGAAGGGAAAATTTGAAATGAAAGATCTCGACAAACAAAGTAGTATCTGGGTTTACAAATTCAGCATTCTGAAAACGGTATATTTGTACATCAATCCACATATACTAAAAGAGTTTTAAAGAGTTTCAACATGGATAAAGCAACTCTTCTCATTGCTCCTATTATTGTATATTACTTAATGTTGAAAATGAACATTTTTGACCACATGAAGAAAATGAAAAGATAGTTTGTCCTGAAATACCATACCTAAGTGCATTAGGAGAACGTGTGTATCATTCAAATTGTACTCGACCTGATATATCATTTGCCGTTAATATTTTGACGAGGTTTAGTTCGTCTCCTACCCAAAGATATTGGAATAGATTCAAACATATTTTTCGTTACCTTCAAGGATGGTTGGTTTAGGATTATTTTATCCTAAAACTCAAACAGACAAATGGTTGGTTTTGAAGATGCATGGTATTTATCTGATCCTCATATGACTAGATCACAAACATAATACATTTTCATATTGGAGGTCGCTATATCATGGCGCTCTAAAAAACACTTAATCACTTCCTCAAACAATGTTGAAATAATCGTTCTCCATGAAGCAAGTAGATAATATGTATGACTTAGGTCAATAAGTTAACATATTAAATCAAGTTGTGGGATCCACGTATGTACATAACCAACAATATTATATGAACATAATGTTGCATGTGTTACTCGGACAAAATAAGGATATATCAAAAGCGATAGAACCAAACATATTCCACCAAAAATTTTCTCATGCACTTAGAAACTTGAAAAGAATAAAGAGATTGAAGTAAAATATGTTCGGTCATCGGATAATTCTGCAGACCTGTTCACAAAGTCGCTACCTACTTCAATGTTCTGAAAATATGTACACAATATTGGAATGCATCATGAACAAGACATACTCTAATCATTCGAAGGAAAGTTGCATAGTTGTATTTTTATACCTTACTATGATTTTTCCTTTCGAGGGGAGCTGAATAGTTGTATTCGTTTTATCTTACTATGGTTTTTCCCACAAATTTGATTAAAAAAGTTTTTAACGAGACAATTGAAAATTACCATACAAATATGAATAACAATGGACTCCAAGAGAAAGTGTTGCAAAAGTCAAAATTTAAACATAAAATACTGAATATGAAGCCCATAATCATAATAATTTAAACATAAAATAATGAATATGAAGCCCATAATCTATGGCTGTAGTTTGAAACCGTGCTTCTTTTATAACTTATCGGAATCAAATATTGAGCTCGTTTGACTGCTTGTTGTGGTGGGATTTTCTGCTTGAGGTTCGGTTTGGTTCGGGTGAAGTTTAAGACAGGATTTGTCAGGTTCCTGGTGGTTCTGTGTTCCTCCCTTGGGCTGCTTGTGCTTTTGTTCTTTTGCTTCTAGTGATGGAAAATTTGAGTGTGGAGAGTGTGCTTATTCATCCTTTGTTTGTGACGGTATGGTTCCTGCAGCTTCTCTGTTTCTTGGTTTGGGTTCTCCGGTTTAATCGTCAGGATTTGGAGCTTCGTCTCTTCTCGCTTCTAGTCGTCGGTCGTCGTGTGGTAAGAGATTTGGTCCCTCGACTCCTCGGTCTGTCTGCATAGGTGTCTCGTGGTTTCAACAGGGTTGGAGCAGTATATTGAGTCCCGGTGGATGAGTCCTAATAAACTTCGACTATGGTTGCTTCGTTTTTATTCTCTCTCGACTCTTGATGGATCTTCGTGCTATAGTGTCTCGGTATATGTACAATTCGATTTCTGATAGTTATAGTTGTTGTGTCGGTTTTTTCGCTATTAGCCATGTTTTATCTTGGCTCCAGGGATTATCGTTTATCCGCTGGCTTTTGACTCTGGTATCAGTTTGTGATAGCCGGCTTTCGTCTCTTGTGTTTGTATTCCACCCATGTATCCGTCTTTGGTAATGAATGAAAATCTTTACAATGAAAAAAAAGAAAAGCAACTTTGCTCGTTGTAAAATGGCACACAATAATATATCATTCATTCTCTCTATCTCATTTGGTGTATCATTATTTTTCTTATTTCTTTTCATTAAAATATTTATTTTTAGTTTAATAATTTATAAGTTGTTACGAAAGTCATAAAGCAAAAGGGAGAAAGGCACAAAGGTAAAAGAAGGGAGGAAGAAAAATGGAGAAGACGTGCCGTAATTTTATGTGTGGAGCCCACTGTCACTATGCACGCACAGTAAAATCAACTTTTCATTTTCTATATAAACGATCGATCGTTCTTTTGTAAAATCATAACTTCATAACTTCAATAACTTCAATAACTTCAATACAACGATCCTCTCTTATATCACTCTCTCTATTTCTTTATTCTCAGTATTAATCTCTGCAGCGGGTAAAGTATTTTTGTCGTTATTTATATATGTCGATATGGTAAATCATAATATTATTATAACACGTTATCACCACGATCACTCTATGATACGGCTATATTTATATGTATAATATTTACCCTGCTATAATGGCCGGTATACCGCCTTTATTATAATTTATTATTTTGTAGTGGTTGTTTAAATACACCACTTCTACTAAATATTAATGTGGGCGGTTTGTCGTCTCGTTAATAATTTACTGTCTTATATCATGGTTGCTAAATGCACCATACTTATTTACATACTTTCAATAGTTTAATGGACGGCTAAAGCCGCTGAATAATTTATATATTATCATAACGTGGATGATCATATCACCATAATATTATTGATAAAATTATGTTTATATTATGGTTATTATATAAGGAGGTTCAGCCACCTGTATAAAAAGTTTTTGTCTGAAATTAACTAGAATCAATTGATTGCATATTAAATTGTTTCAGATTGATTGTTAGACACTTTCACCAACGGTCACAAAGAAATTATATATATAAAGGAAAGATGTCTCTCTAGGAGCATGACACCTCAGGATAAAGAAAGATTCTGGAGGCGACACCTGTATTAATGAGAAAATTATTGCACCAATCAGAACATAACGTTCTTCCATGTCATATCCACCTATTCTAAAAATTTAATTAGTCAATTAATCAACAAAAAAAAATCATTCGCTTTCTCTTTCATTTCGATTTGCTTCTCTCTCATTCTCAGGCGATTTGTCTACGATTTTGTGGCCGTCTCTTCTCCAATCGACCTCCTATGATTTACCTCTGACAATCTCAGCCGCCGAGGGTTTCCAAACTTCGATCAAGATTCCCCCATCTGCTGAGCTTAGGTCCTTCGATTTTCGTAACTTCCGACGACGATTCACCTCTGCTTTCACTGCCGAGCTTATCCACCGAGTACCTAGAAACCTTCGACCAGAGACCACCAAATAGTTTTGCATATCGCATAACGTCCGGCTCTTTGCCGGTGTCGTGGAGAGGACCTCCCTTGTTCTTTTCATTTCTTATGATTTGATCTTCATGACAGTGGCCACAGCGAAGGAAAATCAGAAGAATCTGGCTCTTTCTCTGACGGTGGTGGTGTGGTTAATCGGTGGAAGCGACACTGCGGAGGCTGGGGAGGCTCGGAGATGGGGTCGTGTGGGTTGTGCCGAGTCTCGTCTGGTCGAGGATGACAGAGTGGTTTGTGCGCAGATATCGAGGCAGCTATTGATGAGTTTCGAGAAGTGCCTCTTTTGCGTCGATTCATTGGTTTGCCGTGGTGTCTAGAGTGGCTTCGTATGCTCGTCTTCTTGGACCCGGTGAGGAAGGCGGTTCTTTGCGCCAGTGGTTCTTTTAGTCGGCGACGGTATGATCTTTGGATTGATAGTGTTTAAGTTTTGGCGGTCGAGTTTGGTGAAGGCTTGAAGGCGGATCTGATTTGGGTTTGAGATATGAGTTGTCTAATCTCTCCTAATTAGTTGGCGGTGTGGCCGTCGGGTTGTATCTGCGCTTTCAGTCTCGCCTCCGGAAGATGGGGTGTTCAGATCCTCGCTTGCAAAGGCTTGGGTCGAAGACGGACACTTCGGTTTGATGCTGGAGCGGCGGTGAGGAAGTTCTTCATCTCTATGTCCGCCTGTGTGGGAGGCTGTAGCTCGACAACGACCCAGCTCTGGCCTTATATACTTTGATGTCGGAGTTGTTATCAAACAGTATACCACGTTTTTATTTGTGACACCGAAGGATTGCGGTCCTGTTGAGAATGAGACTGAGTTTCGTGGGGATAATAAGGTATGGATTTAATTTCCCAAATTTGTTTAGATGAGTATGACTTTGTTTAGTACTAAGCTGAATCTTCATCATGAGTTCCAAAAAAAACTAAGAATTACGAATTACCAAAACCTTATTGTGCTTTGGTTAAGTTTTGGCACCAAGTTTCTGAAGTTCAGTAGCTCTGTATAGTGCTAAGACTAGAGTGCTATGTTGAGTTATGTGATATATCCTCTGCCAATTTTCTATTCCTCACTGGTTTTAATTATTTCTTGCGGCATACATCATCAATTAGTGATGCTGGGATCAATCATGACAGCCAATTGTCTAACTCAATCTTGGGGTTACCTCTGGAATTTGGTAAATATGAATCTTGTGGTGCGACAGAGCCAGATAAATGTGAAGGTAAAACCAGTTGCTATGTTTTGTGTTCTTACATTACTTGCCACAATTTCATATATCGATGTTTGTTTCTACATATGATCGTCTCCTTTCACCTGAAAAGCAAGTTGATAGATGTTTCTTATGGGTACTCATATATCGATGTTTGTTTCTACATATGATCGTCTCCTTACACCTGAAAAACAAGTCGATAGATGTTTCTTATGGGTACTTTTACTTGAAGCCACCGCATATGATTGACACGCTCTACAAGGACAACACAAAAGGATAAGATCTTTATTTTCCAGGTTGGTGCCACAAACTCATTACTTCTAAGGATAAAATCTTTATTTTCCAGGTTGGTGCCACAAACTCAGTTACCTCTTCTATTTCTGTCATTTGATATACTACATAATTTATGCTTTTCGTTCGTCAGAACCACAGAATGTTCTAAAGATCTTAAAATAGCACCCTGACGTTAAAAAGTCGAGAGATATTCAGGGACTTCTTTCTCATCTTTTTTTTACAGATCTCATGGGGCCAACATTCATCAGCAACAAGTTGACCATGAAGAGTTTGTGTTGTAGAGGTTTTGGAGTAAAGCAAAGAAGTGGAAAAGCACCTGACGTGGCTTTAAGCGTAGATATTGTAAAAAAAAAAAAACAAGACCTCTTCGTGTTGTATTTGAAAGCCAAGTCAGTAAATCCCACAAATTCCATTAATTAAAATGCATATATATTCAAGCCCAAAACCAATCATCTCTGGAAAAAAATTTCATTAGTGGGAAGTGGATATAATCAAACCAAAATCTTCTTTTGGTGTTTTGAATGAGGCATATGATGAGTAAACTCTTCATTCTTTCCCTTATTGGTTTGTTAATGTTAATTGCTTATGGAGCCAGCAGCCATAAGATGGTAGTAATTGCTTAATGGTGTACGCCGATTTCGACATCCTTGACTCATCAGTGGGGCCATACTGCCATTGCAATATGAGTGAAGACTTCATCAATGGTGTCATGGCTATATAAATAAAGATATCAAAAACAGTTTTTTTTTTATAGTTCATCTTTATCAATTGGTAATTATCATTACTATAATAGTTGAAGTGTCTCTCCTAGAGATGACACCTCAGCCTCTACAGATTATGAGAGCATGACAACTCATTTAATGAATAAAACTTGTAAACCAATAAAATTATAACCTTTCACCACGTTGGATCCACCTGTAAAGTTCATATCAAGAGTTTCTTCTTGTTAAAACTAATCGTATTCTCTTTCCTTTTTTTTGTCAAAATCTTATTCTCTTCTTATGTTGCTTAAATATACAGAAAGCTCGGTTTCAATCTGATCGAAACTGCACTCTCAAAATCAGGTCAATCTATCAAAATGAAAAATCCCAACTTCTTCAAATAAAAAATTGATCGAATTTCGTAGCTGCCCGTAAACCTAAGAACCCGATCCAAACGAGAAGCTGAATCAAATCAGAAAAAGCGAGATTGAAGGGTACGACAACACTGGACTCCTGAAGCAAGAATTCAACGTGTATCTAGAATCTCAATCGTCTTCATCATGATTTCAACTTCCTCTCTCGATTGGAATCGAATCGTATATTCTTATGTGAGACCTCTTTAAAAAAAACCAGATTGATGCTTCGTGATCGAACTATCCGATTCTCATCAATCAATATCCGATCGTCTTCTCTCAAATAAACCCTAAGTCTTTGTGAATTCCATTTGTGCAGATTAGTGTGACAAGAATATCGGATCGGCTTAAGCAGTTCCGATTGCTCACCAATGGCTTATGCGTCATGTATCATCAATTATTCCAAGAAGGTAATTATTTCTCGATTCCATTTTCTCCTATCATTTTATCTTCTTCAGCGATCGTATGCACATTCGTTCGCCGTTATGTGTTTCTGCTTTCGAGATTCAATTGAATTGTGGTTTCATCTGATTTTTTAAGGATCTGGAATCATTTCTATTTATATGGGTCGGTTTGCTTCTAAGAGATGATTGAGATCTGTAACCCACTTGGTGTTTTTGTATTTTTGACTGTTGAAGGATGTTTCCAATTTATTGCGGTGTGAGAACGCTGCAACAAACCACTGCTTTTCGAGCTCTAATCGGGCTCCTATAAACAGAGAAGGTAATGTCATCCTCTTCTGTTAGAAATTTGTCCAATCGTTAGTATCTGTGAGACTCTCTGCTTGGCGCTTCAGCTTGTTTTTCTATGGCCTTCAGATACTATTAATGCCATCTTTGTTACTCCCCAGTGGAGAGGATTTTCAAATGTAGCATCAGCACTGTAAGTATCTATTAATGTTCTTTGTATATGTGTTTCTTCTCACTGAGCCGTGTTAACCAACCATAAACCTTTGGAGTTATATAGGTGCATGTGTCTATTAGTTTTTCAACTACGTAAACAACACTAAGCAGTACAATGGGAAGGACAAGACATGGGATTTTTTTGCATGGTTCGGACTCTTAACTCTTACTTTTACTCTTATATTTCATATGTGCATTAACTCTTACTCTTACTCTTATCTGGATTTCACAATAATTAGGCATTACAAGTTGAAGGGGTACATGTCTACCTTATATTCTCTCTTGCTAAGACTTTTATACTGTGAAAAATCAAGGTTGCCTGGTTATTTTTCTGTTTTATACATATTACTCTTTAGTTGTACTATTTTGTCTCATATTGTCTCTAACATTTGTGTTTTGCAGGTGATAACTTCTTTGAACTCTTATGATTGCTTCCTTCTACAATCTGGTACATCCATGTTCCTATGGCATGGAAACAAAAGTCGCATGAGCAGCAAGAACTGGCTGCTAAATTTACTGAATTCTTGAAGTCACATTGTACTTGTCTTTCATTTTAGTTTAGCTGAGCTTGTCCCAAGTATATGCTGTACAACTTTATATGAAGCTTAGAAAACAATATACTAAACGACATCTTAGGATATTTGGACTAATGCAAATGTTCTTTTGCCTTATGAAAGAATAATCAATCTTGACAAGAAGAGCATTAAACGAATAGAAAATGAGATATATTCTCTTATACTTTTTCGTAAAACACATACCATATAAATGAATTATAACTAAGGAAGAGTTTTTAGATTTATTCTCCATCAGAAAGAGTTGTGAGAGTAAAATGTCAAAGAAAGGAAAAAAATCAGATTCAAGACTTGAATCCAAAAGGCCAAAGAAGCATGAATCAATGTTAATATTGTTTCATTTTCTCTAAGATGATGTGTGGTTGAATTAAATCAAACTTAGATCTTGGGATTGATTTTGAAACCATAAAAAATAATTTATACAACCAGAAATCTTCAATCCGCTTAAAAATTACAAAACTCTAATAACGATGTGATGAACAACACATCTAATATTCATCACATCTAAAATTTTATACACCATGAAAAGTTAAAAAGAGAATGCCCAGTGGAAATGTGCGGATTCTTTGATATAAGTACTGATGATCCATGATTGTATTACATACTCCTTTTTAAGTTTGGAACTCTACTTGGCATTTTCTTATTTAGGCAACCAACACCAAAAGTATCTCAAACCATGTAGTAATATACAAATTTTCAGTTTTATATATTTTGTCAATATTTTCATCATTTTGGTACTACATTACAACATTTGTATAAATTTATAAAAAAACCCATAAAAATATATTTAAAGAAAAGCTCTGCTGCGTAGCGCGGGCACATTCCTAGTTTTTTTTAAATCTTAATCTTTTTCAAACGGCTATGAACAGTGTTTTCAATCTATAAATACACTCATCTACACTCATTTATTTCATCTTCTCTCAAATACTTTCAAAAGAATTCTTCATTTCAGATTTTATTTCACAAGAAAGATGTTTCGTTTGTTGTTAATTTTATGTGCGATTGTAATTTTTGCTTGTGTTTGTGGTATCTTCGTTCACTACAGGAAAATCGGGTATTCATAGCGTCGCCTTATAGCGTTTATATATGTTGTGCTATGTTTAAGTTTTTAATAGCGTTTCATTTTTTGTAAACGCTACGAAAAGGTCGTCTTTTTTTTTTTTTAAAAGGTGACGTGTAGAATACATAGCACTACATTATTTAAAACGCTGTCGAAATTGGTAGCGGGAAAAAAAAATTGTCCCGGTAAAAGACTTAATTAAATTTTCAGACTCGTCTTCACTCTCCCTCTCATCTCACAAACAGAAAACCTTGTGCTCTATTACCGTTGAGTTTCTGCTTCCCATTTCGATCGATCTTCGATATCTGAAGGTTTGTATTTGGCTCTGGCTGTTCAATTTCATGTAGATTTAGGGTTTACAAACTATAATTCGAGGTTTAGGGATGTGATTTTCGTGAAAAGAGTTTGCGAATTTTATAGGTTTTTGTTTCAGTCTGGGGCTAATTTATTATTATTACTGTTTTATTTAGGTGTTTCGATGTCCTTTCATGATTTGGTTTAATTTTTATCAAATAGGATATAATTTCTGATAGTTTACAACAGTTTCAGGTGAAACATGAAAAAGCAGACAACTAACGTAGATTTACGTCGAAGTAAGCGCAAACAAGGTGCAGATGCGAGTGTCGAGTCATTGAAGACTCAGCCAAGACGCAAGAGGCTTAAAATTGATGAAGATAATGATCAAACAGTTGAAGAAACAACAACTATTATGCAGACTGCTACTCAGAAATCTGCAGTGGTAGATGAGCCTCTTGAACAAAATTCAGATAAAGAAGAAGAATCACCAGGAGAAGGAGAATTATCAGGAGAAGGAGAATCACCAGAGAATGAAGGATAATCAGCAGAATCTCCAGAAAAAGAAGGAGAAGCAGCAGAAAAAGAAGACGAAATACAAGAAGATGAAGCAATGGTGGAGAAGGCTAACAATACAAAAGATATGCAGCACCAAAATGAACCAGGTCAAGGTGAGCAGTCAGAGACCAAGACAAAGAGACGAAGAGGGCTCACTAGGATGAGTAAAGTGGCTAAAAACCTACAAGACAAGGTTGAAGTTGAATTTATATCTCTCGGTGAACATGTAGGGGAAGGATCGGTAACACTTTCCTCATTTCTTGGGCCTCTTGTGGGAGAGCATGTACCAGTCCTTCTTGGAGATTGGAGACAACTTGACAAACAGACCAAGGAGACAATGTGGGAGGAAATTCAGGTATTCTTTCAAACCTGAAATATGTAAATTAACTTATACCGTCATGTTAAGTTCTGAAAACTTTTGTAGGCGAGGTTCAAATTGACAGAACAGTGGCAAAAAAGAAAGTGTGTTAAAGCAGATGGGGTGTATATGGAGGTCTTCAAAGTCAAGGCTTGTTAGTCTAGTGCGATCTATAGGGAATAAGGAACAACTTCTTAACTTAAAACCAAGCAATATTCAATCTGTGTCAGCGTGGATGAACTGGGTGAAGTTGAAGAAAGGCAAAGATTTTAAGGTTGTTTAGGTTGAACCGTATTCTAAAAAGATGTTTGCATATGTAGAATTCTAATCAAACTGTTTGGTTTTATTTGAAGGTCCAAAGTGACAAATAAAGGGAATAGAGGAGAACTCAGATTCCACACACCACTAGTCGCAAGGGAATGGTTCGATTGGCTCATGAAATGGTAGGTTTCTATTAATTCTATTATTCTCTATAAGTCAGAGAATTTAATAAAGGTTTCAGGTACTTGTGATAATAATAATATCGTTTTGTCTATTGTAGAAGAAAAACTGTCCAGACCCCACAAAAGTGACTAGGAGTAAGGTATGGATAGCAGGGCATACACATTCAGATGGGAGACCTGTGAGGCCTGAACATGAAGAGACTATTGTAAACATTCTACATCTTTTATTGTATTGTTTTTCTTTTTTTACTGTCTTATGATATTACTCTCTTAATACTTGAAATCAGGAACAAATCATGATGATTGACAGTGAAATGGACTCCACTGAGAGTATTAGTGTTAAGGACGATGCTGTGAGTCAGATCCTAGGAAAAGATAAACCAGGTAGAATTAGAGGAATGAGCAGAGGGATAACTGCTACGAAGATAGCAATCATGCAGGCCAGAGATACATATGTAATGAAGCTTGAAGCTAAACAAGTAGAATTGCAAGATGCAGTTCGTGATTTGCAGGATGTAGTTCGTGGATTAACTGTTTCAAAAAGCGTAAGTTAACACCAATTTTCTTACTATGAAGTTATGAGTTTGAATTTTGAATCATCTATGATTAAATTTTCCTTTTCTATTACTCTCAGAATCAACCTCAAGGTGTCTCCAATTCTGAGGCCAGTGATCTTAGCAAAGGAATTAGGTGTCAGATTTTAGACTGGTATTCAGTGGATGATGTTGTGATCGGCGAAGGTGAATTATGTTCAGCTGAACCAACATACAAAATTGGACGTATTCCACTTGGTATGCATGCCGCTGCTATAATAGTAACGTCTGTTATAAATGAAAACGCACCTGCCTGGAGACCTACAACATCTGTTACCACACTTGGCCAAGCCATTGGAGTGAAAATTGCATGGCATCTTGATAAGCTCATTATAGATGAAGTAGAATCCTCAGCAAATAATAAGACTGCAGATTCAATGGTAAGTTTTCATAATCTCATTGTAGATGAATTGTAATCCTAATCAAGTGTTTGTTCTGTGTTTTTTTTAAAATGCCTTTGTAGGCTTCAGATGCAACAGGCGATAAAATCTTAATCTTTGATTGGTCAAAGGAGAGTGAAATTATTGTTGAGGGTCGGCTCGAGTCAACTGACCCAAAAAAACTGGTAAACAACATTCCTTTGGGTCATGCTGCTGCTATTGTCAAAGTGGATATGGTACCTAATGAAGATGGTTCTCTATGGAGACCGAATGCGGAAATGTTGACGATTGGTGATGCACTCGGTAAGCGTATCACATGGCCTTTCCATAAGATTGGTATGACTAATGTAGAAGCAAGTAGAGACGAACTGATGCAGAAAATTGGAACACATCCAGTAATACTCTAAACATTATCTCTTGAATATGATATGCTAGATTCTCTTTATGTGGACAAATGATTTGTTGTATGGACTTTTCTTTGTAGAGTGCAAGTAACAGCTCTAACACCAGCAAGAATGAGAGAAAGAAATGCACCCTGTTAGATTGCAAAGGATATGGGCAAAAGGTTGCAGAAGGTCGAGTTTGTTCAAGCAATCCAGATGATGTAGTTCATTTTGTCCGGTTGGGCCCTAACGCAAGCAAGGTATGGGTTGATCTTCCTCTGATTGAAGATGCACAACTTTGGAGAGCAAATTTAGAACTTCAAATCATTGCTGATACTCAAGGAAGTATAATAGCTTGGCCAAATGACAAACTCCTTTACATATGAATGCTGAAGAAATACTGTTAATGTTTATCTTATGTATGTGTTTGTATCTTTTAAAACTTACATTATTTAGTGATAATGTCTGTTAATTCTACATATGTACACTGTTAAATTTCTAGTTAAATCAGATATGTATCAAATTGTAACTCTATTTTGGAGGGAAACAAAACCAACGCAATCAGGTTGACCCGCTGGAAATCGGATAAGGACGCGGATCTTAATTAATCTGGACCATTCATCTATTTTTTGCCCCAGTTTTAAAATATTTTTAAACCAAATATACGTCTTAGGGTTCGGACTGTTCATCTTTAGTCACAAGAAGAAGACCAAAGGTCAAATCACTAAACAAATGGATTCGTCCAGAAGATTTCTTCGTGGAGGTTCATCCAGGGCAAGATCCGATCGGCGTGCAAGGAGATTTAATCGTCGAGACGGTGGTGTAATTGATCTTCCGACTGAGATTTTCCAATCAATCATGTTGCATGTCTCTCGATCGTTCCGTGACCTTGTGGTTGCTAGAGCTTCCATTCGGACCTTACGGAGGGAGACTAATGATGAAGCTTTCCTAAGAGAGGTCGATCTCTTCACCATGCAGTTCCCTAATCGGCTCGAAGACGGTATTAGGGATTTTAGAATCGTATGTCACCATCGTGGTAATCTTTCAGCCCTTTTCTTAGAAGGTTGTTCTGAGTTTTTCCGCCATGGTAACTTAGAAATCGGAATTGCCATCATTCATGAGGCGGCTGTTAGTGGGTATGATCTTGCAATTTATGCCTATAGCAATCTAAGGCGCATTATGTCTCCTGATATCGAAGTTGATTTAGAATTGATTAATCCTAATCGCGATTTAGTTCGACGGATGAGGTCTCAAGTTGATGCCTCAAACGTTCGCTATTGGGGATCTAATGAAGCTTTACCAGATTTGTTCGTGCAACGAGTAGGTGCTTTTGATTATGGAGTTATTAGAAGGTGTAGATGCACAAGCATGAATGGGTGGTATCATTACTGGGAGGAAGCTGTTAAAGATCCTTCTACGTGTGATTTGTGTTTCTACACAATCCATACATTTGGTTTTGCTAGAATTTTCCCGGAAAGAGTTCTTGAATGGTCTGTGATGGATTATAATTAGTTAATCTATTTTAATATATCTGTCTTTGTTGTTTACGGTATGAAGAAACTTTGATGTGTATTCCTTTTATTATGAAGTATTTTGGTATTGTAAGGACAAAACAAAGTGTTTAATATATATTTTGGTGTTCTGGATTATTGCATATGAAGATTAGAATGTTGTTTCCATACTCGATAACAAACTGATTTCTATAACTATAATACATCCTATAGAGTTTTGAATACATTCTAAACCCTAAACCATAAATTACAACCCAATAGTTAAGACAATACATTCTATAGAGTTTTGAATACATTTTATACATTCTAAACCCTAAATTACAACCCAATAGTTAAGACAATACATTCTATATAGTTTTGAATACATAGACCCTAAACCCTTAATCTTTGTGTTGGAGCTCATTAAAGTAAATTTTAAGAGTCTTATGAGTATAGATGATTTTTTGAGAGTTGAGTCCTATGAGTAAAAATATGAAGAAATTCATATTTCAATAACATTAGAATTTAAATAGATTTACAAACTCAATAATATCCAAAATTTTTAAATAACATAAGATTTTGAATGGAATTTTAAAATTCTTAAACCAATAACAATGGATTTTACTAAGATTTTTAAAATCCATTAACCAATAACAACCATGGAATTTTAAAAATTTATGAATTCTTTAGAATTCCTCTATGAATAACCTCTCCTTATTCTTAAAGTAACAAAAAGTTTAACCTTAACAACCAATTAGAAGAGCTCGCTAAGATCGCCATCTCGGACCGTTCGATCAGTTTCGTCATCTCCATCAAACCGTCCATTTTTTACTCGATACGCTTATATCTCTATTAGGAAAACGATTCGGCTCTATGTACCCTAACCCTCTCCGCCGTCTGTAACTATTTCTTGTGATCTCTTTTAATCTCTCTAATATCTCTATTAATCTCTTTTGGGATTTAACCACTTGAATCGATTTGGATGAAGGAACTATTTGTCGGAGCCGCAAGAAGCAGTGATTGATTAGAGGTACTACTGATCATATGAATTGTTTTAAACCTTTTCTAATCTTCTTTGATACAATTCCTTTCCATTTCTATCTGGTTTCTTTTTGTTTGTTTTTTTCGATTATTCGAAAGTTTCTAACTTTTAAATCGTCCTTCTCTTTGGCATTGTAGGAACTGCTTATTACAATGAAACGTCCTAAACAAGAACAAGGACAATGCTCCAAAGGAAAGGCTCCTAGACTAAAGGAATGGTTGTAAATCTCAGTTGCTTGTTTAACTTTGTTATATGGTTATGTATTGGCTTTGTTAATCTTCTCAAACTTTTGTATGATTGGAACAAGTAAAGAGCAATCTTTTGCTGAGGGTTTTTATTCCCATTTCGATTTTTCTTATTATTAATTTACAATTTACATTAAAATCAATAAATAATCAAATTAAATTCAATTTTCTCGACAGAAAAAATCAACAAATACAAAAAAACTATTGCAGAAATAAAACGCTATTTTTTATCCTGTAAATTATTATTGCAGATATAAAACGCTATTCTAGAGTAAACTATAGCGAATAAATAAACGATGTATTAAAAAAAAACATATAGCATTTTTAAAAACGCTATAAAAAATTGGGTAAAGTACAAACTATAACATATAAATAAACGATGTATTTAAAAAACAAACCATTAACGTTTTTAAAAACGCTATCTAAAATATTATGTAATCTGGTATACGTAGCAACTATAGCGTTAAATAACAAAATAATAACATAAAGAAAGCGCTATTGTATAATATACAATTGCATTTAAGGAAACACAATTGTATACGTAACTATCGTAGCAATTGCATTTGGTTCAAGAAGAGTTTACCATAAATGTTGCATTACTTGTCTATGCAATATTATTTCTTATAATTGCTTTCATCATTAATGTAAACGACTAATTCAAATATAAAGTATTATCATCTAATAAATTTTATGATTTTTTTATAGAAAAAATCAATGGCAAATGTTGAAAAGCTAAAGTTCCCGGCTCTCAAGATTACCGGAGCGAATTATATCGCATGGAAAACGGATGTCGAATTATATTTTAAGATGGAAAAATATCCGACACCATCAAAGAGGAAATCGAATCGCCTGACCATGAAGTGGCAAAAGCGATAATTTTTATCATGAAACATGTCGATGAAAATGTGACGCATGACTACACGGACATAACAAACCCAGCAGAGCTGTGGAAAGCTCTAAAAGAGCGGTTTGATAACCAAAGAGAGATAAATCTCCCTCATGCACTCGAAAAGTGGAAAAACCTGAGATTTCAGGATTTCGAGAAAGTGGAGGATTATAACTCTGCTATTTTGAGAATTGTGTCACAATTGAAATATTGTGGTCAACCTATCTCTGATGCTGAAATGCTTAATAAGACTTACTTAACATTTCACAAAGAGCATCGTATCCTGCAGGAACTATACAGGAAAAGCGGATACACGAGATTCTCTGAGTTGATCGTGGCACTCATATTAGCAGAGAAGAATAATGAGCTCCTCATAAGGAACCACAACTCTCGACCCACAGGAACAAAAGCGTTTCCTGAAGTAAATGCGTCGGAGGTGAATAATCCAGAAAAGAAATATCAAACCTTTCGAGGTCGTGGTCGTGGTCGTGGTCGTCGATTTAATCGAAGACGTGGAAGGAATTATAACCCACAAGAAAGAAAGTCGTACAAGTGGGTCCGACCTGGAAATTTTCCTAAAGGGAAAGAAATCCATGGGAATTCCACCCAGAAACAAGAAAGTACTTGTTACAGGTGCGGATCCCCAAAGCATTGGACAAACATATGCCGTACTCCCCCATATCTTTGTAAGTTATACCAAGAGTCTATAAAAGGCAAGGGGAAAGAGGTGAACCTTACGGAACACTTTGAGGGTACGACATACCTCGAATTTTCCGATTTCGGAAATGACTTCGACAAGACCACCACGGGAAATTAAGATGCTTGTAATGAGACCATTATGAAGTCTCAAATAAAGCCATATATAATTACTATGCATTTCAATTTCTTCTCAATAATAATGTTGTTTATACAACAGTGTACTGAATACTTATTGTGTGTTTCTTTTCTTATTATATGAATGAATTTATTTTCTTTTCTAATGTTTAAGTTGATTACAGAAATGGACTACAACACGAAAAGGATAATCCAAGGATATGGGTAGAGAAACTTGTATACCAGATAGTGGTACAACACACACTATTCTGAAGGACAAGAAATATTTCTCTAACTTAAAACCGACAAACGTAATTGTCAATACAATATCAGGTCCTACAGACCTGATAGAAGGAACTGGTAAAGCCAGCTTTATGTTGCCAAATGGAACAAAATTTTCCATAAACAATGCATTGTATTCTCCAAATTCGAAAAGGAATTTGTTGAGTTTTAATGACATATACCTTCAAGTATATGATACCCAGTCAGCGACTGAGGATGGAAAGAAGTATATGTATATAACTTCTGATAAATCTGGAAAAAGGCAAATATTGGAAAAGTTTCCAAAACTTCCTTCCGGATTTCATCATACTTATATAGATGCAATCGAATAAAATCTCGTGATCAAAAGAGATCCAGAGAATATCACATTATGGCATGATCGCCTTGGTCACCCAGGCACCACAATGATGAGAAAGATCATTGAGTCCTCTCACGGACATTCATTAAAGGTCTAAGAAATATGTGAGAAAAATAAATTGACATGCGCTGCATGCTCTCTTGGAAAATTGATCATAAGGCCATCGCCAACCAAAATTGATAAAGAATCATCAAAGTTCCTTGAACGAATTCAAGGAGATATTTGTGGACCAATACATCCACCATGTGGACCATTCCACTATTTTATGGTATTGATTGACGCATCTAGCAGATGGTCACATGTTTGTCTATTATCATCTCGAAATATGACATTTGCGAGATTCTTAACTCATATAATCAAATTGAAAGCTCAATTTTCTGATTATCCCATTAAAAGAGTTAGATTAGACAACGCTGGTGAATTCACATCCCAAGCATTCAATGATTATTGTATGGTAACAGGGATTGAAGTTGAACATTATGTTGCTCATGTTCATACTCAAAATGGTTTGGCTGAATCATTAATAAAGCGTCTGCAACTGATTGCAAGACCATTGATCATGAGATCTAAACTCTCAAATTCTGTATGTGACATGCTATATTACATGTATAAGCACTTATTCGGATAAGACCAAGTGCATATCATAATTATTTCCCATTACAGTTAGCATTTGGTCGAGAACCAAACGTTTCTCATTTAAGGATCTTTGGTTGTGTGGTATATGTGCCTATAGCACCACCACAACGTACAAAGATGGGACCACAAAGAAGGTTGGGAATATATGTTGGTTGTGATTCTCCATCAATAATACGATACCTAGAACCACAAACTGGTGACATATTTACAGCACGCTTTGCTGATTGTCAATTCGATGAGAAAGTATTCCCATTTCTAGGGGAGAAAATAAACAGTTAGGAAAGGATATCAAATGGCATGTACCAACTTTGTTACACCTTGATCCTCCTACAAAACAGTCAGAACTAGAAGTTCGACGAATTATGCATTTGCAAAGTATTGCAAATCAGCTACCTGATGCATTTGCAGATACCAAAACGGTAACTAAATCACATATACCAGCTGCAAATACTCCTGCTCGTATTGAATTACCACAAGAACGTGGAAGATCAGATGATACACGTGGGTCTCAAACACGCTTGAAGTGTGGTAGGCCCGTAGGTTCTAAAGATAAGAATCCTAGAAAACGAAAGGAAGCTGAAAAGCATAATGATCCCAAAGCTACAGAAAGGTTTTTGGAAGAAAAAAATCATGACATTAATGATAATTGTTGGTACTGGATTTCCCTCTAGGAAATCCGGCCCATTAACAAACAAGACAAAGGCCCGTATCCACGAGCCCGTTCCAGGATCAAAGGCGAAGAGACGAGCCGATCCGATCGTTGGGCCCAAACGAATGACGCTTTGACAAGGCTCAAGCGATGCCGAAGTAAGAGGCGATCGAGCTCGAGCTCGGCAGGAGACGACGCGGAGATAGAGCGACTCGGTCTTTTCCAGTTCAACTGATCCGCGAGAATCACGGGGATCGTTACGAAGGAGAGGCCGAAATATCGGAACGGAGAGGTCAGAGTCGAGACTATTTAAAAGAAGAAGTGGCGATCTATTGAAGGCATTCCAACCCTAGCTTAGAACACTTCGACTAGATTGCTCGATCACTACAATTTGTACTCTCTTCTCGACTGTGTTTGTTCTATCTCGACGTTCAATCTCAATAAATTCTTTGATTCATAGGAAACTATACCATTTTCTATATCCTAAAGTCCAAATCCACGAATACAAATTCTTAGTGTGAATCCCCGATCTCACATTTGGCGCCGACTGTGGGGTCTATCTATAGTTTTCCTGTCTTAAGAATCAGATCTTAGATCTGATAGATCGAGATGAATCCCGACCAATCTGGCTCTCCCAGCACCACACCACCGGTTGACCACCCTCAAACGGTCGACAACGTTCCTCAGAACACCGCCGGGGTAAGGATCATGGGTCAGACCGATGGGGTGTTGACGAGTTTTGTCTCAGTCTCCACGACCTCGGCACCAGCCGGCTCAGTCGCTCAAACAATCGCGACGAGCCAGACTCCGACAAATGTTTTGTCATGAAGTAACGATCCGAGCAGAAACTGGGTGTGGATGAGAAATGATTCGATTCCCACCCCTGGAGGCGAATCTGGAACAACCAGACCCAATTCGCCACTGCCTTCTGCTCCACAGAGACAAGGGCCAAATGATCTTGCCGAAATCCGTTCGATGTTAAGCCTATTGGTAGATCGAACGAGAAATAATGAGGCAAGCGCAAGGACCCAAGAGATCGCAAATCACTCTCTGGCCGCGCAACTCGACGAACAGGAAAGGCGCATTAACGCCCGTCTTGAAGAGCTCGCCAGCCAAAACCAGGGGGGAGATCAACACACGATCCACGAACACCCATAAGTCCCCCACCGTGCACACGCTTGGACTTCTCCCAGGTAGTAACTCCACCGGGAACGTCGGGGAATTTTGCCAGTACGTCAAATAGCGGTTTTTGCCCTATAATGACGCCCATCGCGACTGCGACCCCATTCGGTTCGAACTCGGCGATCACAGATCCAACCGGATCAGGTAGTCGACCATTACCCGGGCCACCACCTTTCCCGAGTAGTTCAAATATCCGGCCGAGGCAATTTGGAGGCTCCGCCTTCGCCTCGAGCTCAGGACCCGCTAACGGGTCAAATACGGCACAGTTCCGAACGCCGCATATCGGCCAGATGGGATCGTTTCCAACAATCGATCTCCTCGACCCCACTTTCCCTGGATAAATGTCCAATCAAACACAAGCCCAGTTCGCACCTACGACGGGCGACGACCACGATATGCTTAGACAGTATATTGAACAAGCTAAGGCTCAGTTCGTCAGTCTGAGATCGAAGAAACGCGACAAACGCCGTTCACAGACCGGTTCGCCTTTGCGAGAATCCGAGAAATCAAGAAAACTAAATTTCCAGAATTCTCCGGGAAGTCGGACCCCAAAGCCCATATCAGGGCATTCCAATTAGCGATGGCAAGGGTATACCTTACCGAGGAGGAGAGAGAGCCGGCTTTCTGCAGGCTCTTCGCCGAAAACCTATCGGGCTCCGCCCTAGAATGGTTTGCCGGACTGGAAGAAAGGTCCATCGACAATTTCACCCAGTTCATGACGGCTTTCCTCAAACAATACTCCGTCTTTATCGAGGAAAAGACTACCGAGGCAGCTCTATTTGGCGTCTCCCAAAAACCGGACGAATCACTTCGCTCGTACATCGACCGATTTAAGGAAATAAAATCCAAAATCGCAAACCCACGAGACGAAGTAGCCAAAGAAGCGCTGCGACGTGGACTATGGTATTCAACCAGATTCTGCGAGGAAATAACAGTCCACGAACCACAAACACTCGATGACGCCTTTCATCGCGCATCGGCCTTTGCTCGCCTCGAGGACGAAACCACGACCCTCAGAGAAAAGCACCAAAAAGAAAAGAACCCTTCGGGCTCGCAGAACTCAAACTCGAAAAAGGATTCCCGTAAATCAGGGAACGTCAATGCGGTCGAGAGCTCGAAGAAATTCGAGTTCGACAAGGAAAAATTCTGTGAGTTTCACAACAAAAGGGGACACTCGACCGAAGATTGCTATACTCGAGCTAAAGCCGAGGCTCAAAAGCGAGAGTCCGAAAGCAAACAAGATTCCGAAGTCGAGGAGGAAACTCCGTCCGACAAAAAGGAAAGTAAACAGACCAAAGAGTCAAACACCAAGAGGCCTTCTCAGAATAAATGAGAACGGACAAAGGAGCCGGAATCTCCCGAAACACTTCCTCAAGGGTCACAGAAGCGAGTTGAGTTTATTCTCGGCGAGCTCAGCCTGAGCGGCACCCCGAAAGGGTCGGCGTTATCCCCACCTCCGGCTCCCTTTAAGAGTTTACGCTCACGAATCAATCTCCCTCGTCTCTGCGGGGGGGGGGGGGGGGGGGGGGGGGGGGGTGTACGGGCTATACCCCCTAAACGAATCGACTTCATCTTCGGTGGCTCTAAGCTTTGCCGAGACTCGGTCAATTCGATCAAAGCCCTTCAAAGAAGAGTTGAGACTGACAGAGGGGGGAAAACCCCAATGTTGGGTCCAGACCACGAAATCATTTTCTACGAAAGCGAGACAAGTAATCTCGACAAACCACACGACGACGCCCTCCTCGTTTGTCTAGTAGTGGGAGATGTCGAACTCTCAAGGATAATGATTGACACAGGAAGTTCGGTAGATGTCCTCTTTTACGACGCGTTCAAAAAGATGGACTTCAACGACTCCGAGATCGTGGAAGAAAAGACACCACTAGTAGGGTTCGTTGGCGAAACGACGTACTCGATGGCTCTGTCTTCGCCCCAGTAGTCATAGTAGATCGGCCAGCTCCCTATAACGCGATTCTAGGTCGACCGTGGATATACGACATGAAAGCCGTACCATCGACCTACCATCAATGCGTAAAGTTTCTAACTCCCAAAGGGGTCAAAACCATTTACGGAAGTCAAAAGATTTCTCGTCATTGCTACATGAATGGATACAAGCAGATCGAAAAATCCCCTGCGTAGCAATTACAGAAAGAGGAGGAGCTCGCCGCCATGCAGACCAAAAGGTCGAACGACCCAAGTCAAATAGGACCCCCAAAGGACCTCACGACTCAGGTCTGCATAGACGATGCTCACCCCGAAAGACTTGTTGGCATCGGAATCGACCTATCGGAGCCAGTTAAAAATGAACTGGTCTCTTTTCTTAAACAGAACGTCGACTCTTTCGCCTGGTCTTCAGCAGACATGAAAGGGATCAATATCGATGTAACCAGCCACGAGCTGAATGTCGATCCAACCTACAAACCGGTAAGACAAAAGCGTCGAAAACTAGGCTCTGAGCGGGCCAAAGCCGTCAATTATGAGGTCGACCGGTTATTAAAAATTGGATCGATCAGAGAGGTCAAGTACCCTGACTGGCTTGCCAATCCCGTAGTGGTTAAGAAAAAGAACGGAAAGTGGAGAGTCTGTGTAGATTTCACGGATCTCAACAAAGCATGTCCAAAGGACAGCTTCCCACTCCCGCACATCGACCGACTGGTCGAGGCTACCGCTGGACACCAGCTACTATCTTTTATGGACGCGTTCTCGGGGTACAATCAAATATTGATGAACCCTGAGGACCAAGGAAAGACTTCGTTCATAACTGATCGAGGCACGTACTGCCATAAAGTCATGCCCTTCGGACTAAAAAACACAGGGGCAACTTACCAACGCCTCATCAACAAGATGTTTTCAGGACTCCTAGGCAAGACCATGGAAGTCTACATCGACGATATGCTGGTAAAATCTTCCAGGTATGAGGATCACATCCCCCAACTAAAAGAATGTTTTACCATTCTCAATAAATACGGGATGAAACTCAACCCAGCAAAGTGTACCTTCGGGGTTCCCTCAGGAGAATTCCTTGGTTACCTAGTAACCGAAAGAGGGATCGAAGCGAAACCCAAACAGATCGCAACGTTCATAGAGATGAAATCTCCCAGAACAACGCGAGAAGTCCAGCGCCTGACCGGCAAAATAGCTGCTCTAAATCGCTTCATCTCAAGGTCGACTGATAAATGTCCACCCTTCTATCACTTGCTCAAAGCAAACAAAAAGTTCCTCTGGGACAAAAAGTGCGAAGGAGCGTTCACTCAGCTCAAAGCTTACTTAAGCGAACTACCCATACTGGCGAAACCAGTAGAAGGGGAACCTCTCTACCTCTACCTAGCTGTCTCGACGGCAGCAGTAAGTGGAGTCCTGGTACGCGAGGAACAAAACGAGCAACGGCCGGTGTATTACATCAGTAAGACCTTGATCGATGCTGAAACCAGATACCCCGCCATGGAAAAACTCGCCTTAGCACTAGTGACATCGGCTCGGAAACTCCGACCATACTTTCAATCGCACTCGATCATAGTGATGACCTCTCAGCCGCTGAGAACCATCCTTCACAGTCCAAGCCAGTCAGGTCGATTGGTAAAATGGGCTATCGAACTTAGCGAGTACGACATAGAATACAAAGCCCGAACGTGCCTAAAACCACAAGTACTGGCAGATTTCGTAATCGAGCTCCCTCCGACTATAGAACTCGACTTGACCTCGGCCCAAAAATGGAAACTCTACGTCGATGGTTCTTCCTCGAGGCAAGGATCCGGAGTTGGAGTAAAACTAGTCTCCCCAACGAGCGAAGTACTAGAACAATCGTTCAGACTGGGCTTCGCCGCATCAAATAACGAAGCAGAATACGAAGCGTTAATAGCCGGGCTCAGACTAGTGATAGCAATAGGAGCCCGGGAAGTAAACGCCTTCAGCGATTCCCAATTGGTCACGAGCCAATATCATGGCGACTACGAGGCCAAAGACGAACGGAGGGAAGCATACCTACGGGTAGTCAATACACTGGCCGAACAATCGAATTCTTTGATCTAACGCGAATCCCACGAGGGGAAAACACTGTAGCCGATGCCCTAGCCGCATTAGCATCGACATCAGATCCTAACCTCAAAAGGATCATACCAGTCGAGGGGATCGAAAAACCAAGCATCGACATAGCCCTCAAAGCTCTGTCCTTAAAAGAAGACGAACCAGCCATGAAGGATGATGTCAAGCACAAAGAATGTTCCGAGGACGCCAGTAGCGACATCGTCGAGATAGATGATGAACTCGATCCCAGACTCGCCGTGTACGTCGTGAACGTCCCCGACGGACCAATCCAAGCCGCATCCACTAGTCAGGGACTCGAGCCTAACAATGACGAAGATTGGAGAACTCCGATCATTCGATACATTACAAAAGACGAAGTTCCCGACGACAAATAGGAGGCACGGAAACTCAAAACACAGAGCGCAAGGTACTGCGTCACGCAAGGAGAGCTATTTAAAAGGAGTCTCTCCGGACCTTACCTTAAATGCCTCGACAAAAAGCAAGCCACAGCCGTGATTACACAAACACACGGCGGATCCTGCGGAAGCCATTCCGGAGGATGAGCATTGGCCTTGCGAATCAAAAGGCAATGTTACTATTGGCCGACAATGGCCACCGAATGCGAGTCCTTCTCCAACAAGTGCGATAAATGCCAAAAGCATGCCCCGATTATCCACCAAGCCTCGGAGAAGCTCTCCTCTATCTCATCGCCATACCCATTCATGAGATGGGGAATGGACATCGTGGGACCGCTAGTCACATCCGGCAAAAAGAAAGCTACACACCTATTGGTAATGACGGACTACTTCACCAAGTGGATTGAAGCAGGGTCGTACTAAAAAGTTAAGGACGTCCACGTTAAAGAGTTCGTCTGGCGAAACATCGTTTGCCGACATGGACTACCCCACGAGATCGTCACCGATAACAAATCTCAGTTCATATCAAACACGTTCAAAGAATTCTGCAGAACTTGGAACATAAAACTGACTTACTCAATGTCACGCTATCCCCAAGGGAACGGCCTGGCAGAAGCAGCTAACAAAGCGATTATGAACGGTCTCAAGAAAAGGCTCAATGAGTGCAAAATAAGCTGGAGTGACGAGCTCCCAGCCGTACTCTGGGCCTACCGGACTACCCCCCGCAAATCCACCGGCGAGACTCCCTTCTCGCTGGCTTACGGGATCGAGGCGGTAGTACCAGCCGAAATCCTCATATCAAGCATCCGCAAAGAGGAATGCCCACGACAAGAGGAACTCAATAACAAGATGATAACTGACGAGCTCGATCTCGTCGACGAAAGGAGGAACCTCGCACTAGCTCGAATCCAGAACTACCAACAAGCCGCAGCTCGTAACTACGATTCCAAGATCAAAACTCGAAGGTTTCAAGTAGGAGAGCTCATCTTACGGAAAGTGTTCGACCATAAAAAGGAAGAACACGCTGGAAAGTTAGGAGCAAAGTGGGAAGGTCCTTACCAGGTCACCGACGTTGTAAAGGACGGGGTCTACCGACTCAAGTCGGTGGAAACCCAGAAACCCGAACTACGACCTTGGAACATCATCAACCTCAAAAAGTACTTCCACTAGGAGTACGACAACATAATCGAACTACGAAATGGCTTGATCCCCTTAAAAGGGTAGGTAGGCAGCTCGACTTCGAGCACATCCACCCCCTAAACACAAAGCTCTTACCGAGCTCAACAACTTCTGACGAAGTCATACTAGCTTATCTTTGTGAAATCAAAATAAGTCTCTTAATCCAATGCTTCTTTCTGTCGTAAAGGTTAGAGTCATTGCGAAGTACCTCACCAATACATTCCCAAAAAGTGATATGAAATTATCTCTTCAAAAGCCAAAGTGATATGAAATTATCTCTTCTAAAACCAGCGATATGAAATTATCCCTTCCGAGCGACCTTAAATAGCCTCTCCCAAAATCAAGCGATATGAAATTATCCCTTCCGAGCGACCTGAAATGGCCTCTCCCAAAGTCAAAGTGATATGAAATTATCCCCTCAAACAAGCGACCCGAAATGGTCCTCCCAAATCGAACGAGCTGAAATGATCGTCCCAAAAAAAGTGACCCGAAATGGTCCTCCCAAATCGAACAAGCTGAAATGATCGTCACAAAATAAGCGACCCAAAACGGTCCCTCCAAATCGAACGAGCTGAAATGATCGTCCCAAAGAAAGAGATCCAGAGTGATCCTTCCAAAACCAATAATTCTTCTAAACCTTATACGGATTAAAAGAATTGGGGGACTACCCCCTCCCTCCAAGAAAAGGACAACGAAGTCAAGACAGTCATTCAAACAAACAACCTTTGTAAGTCTACTTCGATTCATTCCTATATACTTAGTATGCTTTATATTCAGCAATTTCGAAAGCACCCAGCAATAAGCTCGAATCCTACACTTCAAAAGATTGGAACCTCGTATGCAATCGACCCGAAAGTTCGCAAAGAACTCCCTAAGGCAATTCGAGACGAGTTATTTGTCGACCCCTCCGAGGAGGTTCAAGTCGCCATAATAGCCAAACTTTATGCTAAAGCGCTAAAAACAGTAAAATCTATGCTAAGGCATGAATCGAATAAAAAAAAGAGGACATGACGTCCTCGAGTTCGAACAGAAAGCCCCCTTGGGCAACCAAAGTTTGAAAAAGAAATTAAAAACCCTCTCGGGCAACAACAACGACAGTTTTTAAAACGCAGCATAGGAGGAGTCGCCGACCTGGCCCTCCGCCCCATCGCTCGCCTCTCTTCTCGGCTGGGAGTCGACCTCGGCAGTCATCCTCGGGTCGGTCTCAACCAGGAGAGCAGGCGGAGAACCCGCCATGGCCACGGAGTCCTCCGACATTGCCGGCAAGGCAAGCTTGCCAACGCTAAAATCGGAGACTGCCGCGGTCTCCATCTCTGCTAGAGCAACCCGTTTTTGCTCAGCCAACTTAAGCACCTCTCGGGTCATGTCCACCTCTCCAGCTGGGATCTCGGCGATGAGCTCGATGTTGGCCAAAGTCTCTTGGAGACGGACCTCGGCGCTAGTCTGGATCTTCCTCTTCTCGGCTCTCTCTTTGACCCCGGCCAGAATCATCAGATACTGGCCATGGAGTTCTTTTCGAGCCTTACGAAGCTCGATCCGGCTCGATTCTTCCGCAGTCCGAATTCGAGCCTCGGCGGCGCTAAGCTGACAAGACAGCTCCTCCTCCCTCCTCTCGAGATGCGAAATCCTGGCCTCCGCGGCGGCATGATCCGCGACCCTTTTCTTCAAACACTCCTCCCTAGCCAAGGCTTCCTGGAGCTCGGCATTCATTTGGGTAGCAGCCTCTCGAGCAGACTCGAGCTCATAGGTCTGAGCATCCAACACCTCGTTCTCAGACCGGACCGCGTACGCATTCACGGCCTCTACAGCCTGCACAAAAAGGCGTCGGTTTTTTTCAAAAAGGGGGATAAGAGGCAAAAGAAGACCAAAGCAAAAACGTCTCACCTTCCCGATAACCGCCATCATCTCGGAATACGCACTACCGAGAACCGTTTCCCCAGAAACCGGGAGCTCAGAACCGACGGGCCTAACACGCCTCAGCAGACGAACCACACCTTCCGGATCGTCCACAACCGAGCAATCCTCTCGATCCGACCCCTCTGGACTCCTCCCCGCGTCTACTTTACGATGCTTTGGCGAAGGGGGAAGAGAACCTCCTCGACTCCGACGATCTTCCCCCCGGATAGATCCGGTCGAGAGTCGCAGAGAGCAGCACCTCTAGACTGAGGCAAAACCGCCTCTTGTTCGGCCAGGGGGAGAGTCGCGTCGACAACCCCCACAATCGTTCCCTCCGGGCCCGTCACCGGAAGGAGCGAGGTCTGAGCAGGAGGAGGAGGAAAAGCCGGAGGCGGAGGAGGAGCCCGATCGAGGGCAAAGAGAATAGCGTTACTAAGTTTGCCCGTCTCCATCTTGTCGACCAGGTCGACCGGATCTTTCCCATTCCGGCGACTGCTCACTCTGCGAGATAGCGTCTCGCGAGGAGGGAAATTAGCAGCTGAGCTGCCGCCCGGAAGAGGTCGAGCTATAAATAAAATAAAAAGAGTCAGACAAGTCAAAACGACAACGATAAACAAAAACGTTGCGAACGAAACGACTCACTCTCTCCGACTCGCTCGGCAATACGAAGTGGAGGCTGAGTAGCTTGAGCCGGGAGAGTCCGAGAAGGTTCGGAAGGAAGCAATGGGTTCCGAGGAACCTGAGCGCGGTCCCGCGGAGCTCGCTCAGGGCTGACCCGCAGAACGGCCTGCACACGCTCGGTCGTGAAACTACCCCAATTAACAGCGCCCCCTCGCAGACGGGCTAGAAAAGCCTCTGTGATCGGGTTGGTAGCGAGCGACTCCGGAGCCTCTGTGATAAGAACCGGACCAGATAAGGGACGGCCTAAAAAAAAAGGGAAACAACAAAACATTAAAACCAAGGCCTTACCGACGATGGACGACCATCGAGACGGGATGACCGAGTAGTCGAAGTCCCCAACCGAATGATGGTTTATCCTGAAAAAGAAGTATCGGTCCCTCCATACATCTTTCGTCGGAAAATCCTCGAGGACCCGCCCAAAACGAGGCGAGAGATAGTAAGTCCCTTGGAACTTAGCGTTGTGCTTCACCGAGCAAACACACATAAGTTCCTCAGGCCCGAACTCGATTCCTTCTTCTGCGGCCCTGACTCCGAGTCCGATGACATACCAGACAAAGTTCGGCGTCATCTGATGAAACGCCAGTTGAAGCTGGGCCAGCACCAAAGATATTAAGCGGGGAATAGGGAAGAAAAACCCGCATTTCTCGAAGTAGGCGTATGAGGCGCAACAATAACCCTCCACCGCGGTTTCCGGCGACACCGCCGGCGACGGAATCACAATTTCCACCTCCGGTGGAATCCTGCAAACCCTCCGCAACCGTTCGATTTGTTCTACGGATAGGGAAGACGGTGGATGTGGGCCAAACGAGCCCGCCGCCGTGCTAGCACTAGCCCCTGTCGCATCTCTGAGAGCCATGGAAAACGGTGTATCGGAACAAAGAAAGCGAAGAGTTTTGGAAGGAAATTTTTCTGATAGGAAGAGAATTAAAAACCAGAGCAAAAGTAAGAGAAGAAGTGAAAGTGGGAAGAGAAGAAATCACCCTCGGTAAAATACAAGAAAATTATAGTGGGAATCGTGCAAAATCTTAACCGCATGATTCCGAACTCGTAATAATTATGAGAAAATCGAGGTGATTTAGACTCTTCGCTCTCCCCTTAATCTAACCGTAGATATGAAATCGACGGCTGCGAGCGCGCGGTAATTAGGTCACATCATCAAAAGAACGAGCCTGAAAAGACTCTTCGTAACCTTTGAATCTTAGCCGTCGACGATCGACCAGATCCACGGTGGGAGATGAAATTCTCAAGCAAATACACGCTATAACTGCTGATGCGCTAAAAAGCAGATCAACTCGTCCCACGCGCCCGTCCTTGACCGTTGGATCGCAATAAGATCTACGGATGGGGCGAGAATAATCATTAGATTTTTCGACGCCCGAGACACGCGCGCGTCTTCCCAAAAACGTCCACCGCCCATTAACCTCGACTTCTCGAAATCAATGGGCTGGGGTGCTATTGTTGGTAATGGATTTCCCTCTAGGAAATCCGGCCCATTAACAAACAAGACAAAGGCCCGTATCCACGAGCCCGTTCCAGGATCAAAGGCGAAGAGACGAGCCGATCCGATCGTTGGGCCCAAACGAATGACGCTTTGACAAGGCCCAAGCGATGCCAAAGTAAGAGGCGATCGAGCTCGAGCTCGGCAGGAGACGACGCGGAGATAGAGCGACTCGGTCTTTTCCAGTTCAACTGATCCGCGAGAATAACGGGGATCGTTACAAAGGAGAGGCCGAAATATCGGAACGGAGAGGTCAGAGTCGAGACTATTTAAAAGAAGAAGTGTCGATCCATCGAAGGCGTTCCAACCCTAGCTTAGAACACTTCAACTAGATAGCTCGATCACTACACTTTGTACTCTCTTCTCGACTGTGTTTGTTCTATCTCGACGTTCAATCTCAATAAAGTCTTTGATTCGTAGGAAACTATACCATTTTCTATATCCTAAAGTCCAAATCCACGAATACAAATTCTTAGTGTGAATCCCCGATCTCACAATAATGTAGAGCATCCTGAATCATAAGGAAATCATGAGATTTCTATAAACTACATTCATAATGGAAAGATATGGGATCGAAATGAAATGAATTTCGATGATGACGTTTTCTCATACCTTGTGTCAAAGGAAATAGATGAGGAAAACGAAGATCCAGAACCAAGATCTGTATATGAATGTCAAAAGAGACATGACTGGATACAATGGAAAGAGGCAATAAAAGTCGAACTAGATTCGCTTAATAAACGAAATGTATTCGGGCCTATTGTACTCACACCCGAAGATGTGAAACCAGTTGGATACAAATGGGTTTTCGTTCGAAAACGAAATGAGAAAAATGAGATTATAAGATACAAAGCTCGTCTTGTAGCTCAAGGTTTTTCTCAAAGACCCGAGATTGATTATGATGAGACATATTCCCCTGTTATGGATGCAATCATATTTAGATTCTTGATGAGTCTAGCATCAGGTGAAAACCTAGAGATGTGTCTAATGGATGTTGTTACAGCATACTTATATGGCTCATTAGACAGTGATATCTATATGAAAATACCCGATGGGTTTAAGATGCCAGAACCATTGAGTTCTAAACCAAAAGAGTTATGTGCAATAAAATTGCAGAGATCATTATATGGTTTAAAACAGTCTGGACGTATGTGGTATAATCGTCTCAGTGAGCATTCAACTAAAGAAGGATATGTAAATGATCCAATATGCCCATGTGTTTTTATCAAGAAAACACAATCTGGATTTGTGATAATCGCAGTATATGTTGATGATCTAAACATGATCGGAACTCATGATGAGATTCAAAAAGCATCAAATTATTTAAAGGGAGAATTTGAGATGAAAGATCCCGGACAAACAAATTATTGTCTTGGCATACAAATTGAGCATTCTCAAGAAGGCATATTTGTACATCAATCCACATACACTAAAAGAGTGTTAAAACGATTCAACATGGATAAGGCAACTCCTCTTAGTACTCCCATGGTGGTTAGATCACTGAATGTTGAAAGTGATCCATTTCGACCACATGGAAAAAATGAGGAAATACTTGGTCCTGAAGTACCATATCTAAGTGCAATTGGAGCACTTATGTATCTTGCAAATTTTACTCGACCTGATATATCTTTTGCCGTTAATCTATTGGCAAGGTTTAGTTCATCCCCTACGAAAAGATGCAGGATATTTATCAGACCCATACAAAGCTCGATCACAAACAGGGTATGTTTTTACAATTGGAGGCACTGCTATCTCATGGCGTTCTCGGAAGCAAACACTCGTTGCCACTTCATCGAACCATGCAGAAATCATAGCACTCCATGAAGCGAGCAGAGAATGTGTGTGGCTAAGATCACTTCTGATTGGTCTGATCAGCTCCATAGAAATCAACAGCGTAATCTTGGCCAGGACAGTCACTTCTGATTGGTCTGATCGTCGGAGCCATTGATTTTTCTCTCTGATTTGAAGAAGAGAAAATGGCTGTAAATGGAGAACTTGTGTTTTGGAAAAGACTTTCAACATGTACAAGGTATTTATACAAGAGTATAGTAAACCGCCGTAATAGATTTGGTAACATCTGTAAGATAATTGGAAGTTATCTTAAAAGATTTCAGTGAGAGAAAAAAATAAATAATAATCTTAAAAGATTAAAAAGAAATCCTATGTACAACAAGAACTCGTCATGTCCTTAATAATTACCTATTTATAGTCGGAGTGTATTTAATTCCGACCATGTAATGGGTGCTTTTTTATCTTTTAATTTAAACCGCTGATCTTTTTTTTTTAGATAGGTGCAGTTAAATTTGAACCGTCAGTTTGTATGTAGGCAGGTCTGTTGTACGATCCTTGTGTGAATTAATTTAATCTCCCCCCCCCCCCCCCCCCCCCCCCCCCTGGCAGGTCTGTTGTACGATCCTTGTGTGAATTAATTTAATCTCCCCCCCCCCCCCCCAAGTACTTATCTGAATTCACTTTCAACGGTCAGTTGCATTGTGAAACAATTTTTTAGAATTTTTTTTTTTTATCTGATGGGATTATATTCATAGACTGAAAAACGAGAGTCAATTACAAGATCTTACGCATAGGAAAGTAAACTCCAACCAACAGGCAACCAAAACCCAAACAAACGTGCAACCAAAGTCCAAAAAACAGACAACCAAAGCCCAAAGAACAGGCAACTAAAACCCATAAAGGGTTGCTGAAACCTACAACTAAATGAAACATAAAACGGTAAATCCAATAGTTAACCGTAGCAGCTCAGGCTTGGAAAAAGTGGTAACCGCAAAAGAGGAAAGAGCGAGATAAGTTGACGTAGCCCCCGGCTCACCGATCGGCAACATCAACAACATGGAGATTCTCAGAGAGACACTCTCTCACCAACCCAGAACCAAGAAACAAGACTTCAGAATCCGACAAGAAAGAACCTAAGAAAGTTCTCCTAAACTCTAGCTGAAGCGGAAAAGACGCACTCATAAACGTCTATAATAACCCTAGCTAGAAGCCCAAGACAACCCAAATCTCCAACGATGTCAAGACAATCCAAATAAACGATGAAGAACATAAAACCCGATTGAAAAGCACTCTTAACGAAACCAAAGTTAGCCACAAATTCAAGCAGAGAAACTAGATCCAGAACCAGATTACTAATTTACCCTAAAAGCAGAGGTGACCAAAATAAAATTAAACCGATTAAAACACTAAAAACCCTAACCAAAAGCACTCCACAAAGACCAATCACTAAGCATCTCACAAACTAGATCCGACGAAACAGGAAAGTGAGTCAACCTGAGTCGTACCGAGCCGCATACGAGACCATGGACGCCGAACGAGACTTGCAAAGCATAACCGGCGAACTAGATCCAGCAACCGTAGATGACCGGAGAGGTAATCTTACTAGAGGAGATTACTGACAGCTTCGAACGCGACGGCAAGGACGACGGCATGCCACAGCAGACGGTGAGGAGCAGGTGGCGCTATCGGAAACAGAGGAGGAGCAGAGCGGGTCACGGCAGAGAGAGAGGGTCACGGGCAAGACACGAGACAACGATTAAGCGAACGGACCTCCTCCGGCGGTAACGGCAGCGGTCGGCGACCGCCGGAGAAGTGACGGAAAACGCACCGGCGGTGTGCTTCGGGAGGAGTGCCTGAGAAGGTTTTCGAAGAAAGAGAAAATGATCTCTTGAATTTTTTTAAAAAATTTTATTTTATGTTAATTGGGTAATTATGTTAATTCAGTTTTCCATATAAATGTAAGTATTGTAACTACTATGAGTTTTCTTGTCACCTTGTAACTACTATGATTATGATTATGAGAGTGAATATACAATTTTTCTAAACAAATCTCTCATCACGTTAAATTTAGATCATACGGTTAAACTCTTTGTTTTTATTTTTCTTGCCTAAACCAAAATTTTCCATTATTCAATTCTATCATGGATCTCTTCATTAATTTAAAGATAAGTTATGGACTTGTATTAAATATTGTACTCTACCAGTTGATAGGTTGATTCACACTATTAACAGATCAAATTACCATTTTTAATTTTTGATGATTAGGTTTTTTTCTTCTATTTTGTTAACAATGATTAGGTGTTTAATGCGGAAATGCATAGAATAATTGTTTTGTCTGAAAATATTTTAATTTTAATAAAGTAGTCATTATAAAGTTATGTGATAAAAGTTTAATATGTATTTATTTTAAAATATTTATTTCTTATAGAATATCATAGCTTATATATGGCATATATATATATGTGTGTGTGTGTGTGTGTGTGTGGTGTGTTTTTTTTTTTTTATCGTCTGAGTTTGTACATGAGAAAAGTTTGTACATGAGAGCTAACCACTAATGATATGGAAAATGCAGACAAATAAAGCATCCAAATCCTAAAGTAAAGGACTGTTAGGTGCTTCTCATTTCCTCTCTTTGAAGTCTTGAATGTAGCCATGAGGGACCTCCCAAAGCTAAGTAGGATTGAAATTTTCCATATCTGTTCACACTCTTTGCAATGTCTCTTGTGATGGAGTTGCATGCTACAGCTTCTTCTTCGAAAATACAGCTTTGGAAACCTTCCCGTATACGCATGATTGACTCAATCAGGTTCCTGTATCTTGGCCACATGGACGGCATCGTTAAAGCCTCAATCCCCATGTGATAATCCGAGGCAATTACCACATTGTTGAGTCTGAGATCGCGCAAACTCTGCATCGCCCACGCAATACATCTCAGTTCCGCCACCATTCTGCCAGGCGAGCGCGTAAAAGCATCTCTCGCATGGAAGATGACCGAACCTGCATGGTCCCGAGCTAACCAAGCTCCACCACTATGTAACGAAGCACTTCGCCAGTTCGAATGAACATTACATTTGACTACGCCAGGAGAGGGAGGTAGCCATCTCGTTGGCAACCGTGCATTTAACCTAACTTGCTCAATGTCTTCAGCCCTGACTTTATTCGCTTCATGCCAAGCTTTTGATTCATCCATGATCCTTTGGGAAATCACTCTTGCATTTTCCTGAGTATTAGCCAGAATAATTGCATTTCGGCATTTCCAAATGTTCCAAAGGCTCCAGGGAATTGCCAAACGGATGTCGACAGGTACGTTCATATCCTCTGTTCTGTCTATCAAGAACGCCATGTTCGCTTCCAAAGAATTAGTAGAGGCAGTCATCGGACAGGGAATATTAGCACTCGTGAGAATGTCTTGAGCGAGAGAGCATTTAAACAACACATGATCAACAGTTTCCACCGATTGACGACAGATCTTGCAAGAGTTATCGACAATAATACCTCGTGAGCGTAAGCGATCAGAAACTGCTAGGGCCCCAGAGATAGCTCTCCACCAAAAGGTACGTATCTTAGGAGATGTGTTCAGTTTCCAAATTTTTCTCTTTAACTCTAGACGTTGCTGCTCTGCTCCGGTTGTCACTGGTAAAGTCAAACCTGGAGACTGAGAAAGTAACCAGTAACCGCTTTTTACGGTGTATGAACCATGATTCGTGTACATCCATATGCTTCTGTCCTCCGAGCTTCCAGGATGCATCATCATAATTCTCCTGACATCATCTGGGGGGAATAAATGGTTGAGTTTTGCAACATCCCATGCTCTGTTATCGTCCAGGAGGTCTGCAACTGTCAAATCAATATTATACAGACTTTGCTTATTCATTGGCCGCCGAGGGTGCTTGTCAACGATCCATTTTTCTGTCCAAACATAGGTCGATTCTCCATTCCCAATGGATTTGCACAAACCCTTGAGCAAAAGTTCTTTACCGAAGGATATGCTACGCCATGCATACGAGGGTCTATACCCTTGCCCACTATCTAGGAAATCCATGTTGGCATAGTACCTACCTTTGAAAATTTTAGCAAGCAGAGAGTTCGGTTCATTCAGGAGGTGCCAAGCCTGCTTGGCTAACAACGCTTGATTGAAACCTTCGATCTCTCTAAACCCCATACCACCATTTTCTTTTGATTTGCACAGATTCTGCCAAGAAATCCAGTGGATCTTCCTTTTCTTTTCACAAGCATTCCACCAGAAACTTGACATCGCACTATTGATTTTGTGGCACTGGTGCTTCGTTAAGCGAAAGCACGACATGGCATATACAGGCAGAGCCATAGCTATAGACTTAATCAGTACCTCTTTGCCCCCAAGTGATAGCATCTTAGAAAACCAGCCATTGAGTCTCTTGTTCAGTTTCTCTGTAATGAAAGCAAGTAATTGACGCTTCGAACCACTGAAGCACTCCGGTAAGCCGAGATACGAGCCTGCTCCACCCTCATTGTCTATGTTCAAGAGCTCTGCTAGTAATCGTTTCATGAAAGGGTCAATGTCTTTACCGAAAGTCACTGATGACTTCTGAAAATTAATTTCTTGGCCTGATGCATTGCCATATAGGTGCAGACAACGTAGAAATGCAGAGCACTCCTGCAGCGTTGCGCGACATACGAACAGACTGTCGTCCGCGAAGAGCAAGTGTTGAATCGATGGACAATGCCTTGATAATTTCATCCCTGTTATCTGGCCTTCTAACTCTGCTTGATTCATAATGTGTACTAATGCTTCCGTACATAGTATGAAGAGGAACGGAGAGAGTGGATCCCCTTGGCGTAAACCTCTCTCCGGAATGATGTGACCATGCGTTTCTCCATTCAACAACACTGTGTAAGACACATAACGGATGCATAACATTACCCAATCTATCCATTTCCTGTGAAATCCCATCCGTGTAAGCAATTCCTCCAAAAAGGACCATTCCATCTTATCATAAGCCTTCGACATATCAGTTTTAATAGCAATGTAGTCATGTTTACATGCCGGATTCGTCTTTAGTCCATGAATCATTTCATGAGCGATCAGTAGGTTATCAGATATGAGCCGACCTGCGACAAACGCTCCTTGTGTCTCAGAAACTAACTGTGGTAGTATCTTCTTAAGCCTGGAGCATAATACTCGGGAGACAATTTTATAAGAGACTGAGCATAAGCTGATCGGTCGGAGATCTGTCATTTGGTTGGGGTTCGGTTTCTTCGGCAGAAGACAGATCTGTGTGTAGTTCCAGTCGTGTGGCAGACGCTGAGCCTCAAAGAAAAGCTTCACTTCAGCTGTTACTTGCTCCCCTGTTATATCCCAGAAGCGTTGAAAGAAGTGACCCGTCATGCCGTCTGCGCCAGGTGAGCTGTCACTCTTAATTTCTTTAACTGCCCGATGTATTTCCCCATTCGAGACTGCTCTTGTAAGATCTCTGTTCATCGAGTCCGTTACCCTTGAGTGAAACCCATGTAATAGCTCAGAGACAGAATGAGGATTCGAAGATTGAAACAATTTTTTGAAATATTCAACTGCAATTTCCCCCTTGCTTTCTTCTGAGAACTGTTCCATACCATTCGAGTCCAGTAGGGATGAGATTTTGTTCTTCATGCGTCTTGTACGAGCCCAAGCATGGAAGACTTTGGAATTCCTATCTCCCTCTTTCAACCACCGGACTCCACACTTTTGCTTCCAATAAATTTCTTCCTCTTTCCATGCTTTGGCTATCTCGGTCTGTAGAAAAGCTAATTGATGTAAGTTGGGTCTCGCCTTAGAAGATTCCAGATCATGCTCCTTTCTCAGCATTCGTAGCCGGGCCTTTGAGTTGTAGCATGAACGTTGTTTCTACTTAGCAAGTGCTTTTCTGCATTCTGTTATTCTATCGGAAACAGTTATCCTTGCATCATGATGATTCAGCAGCCATACGCTTTGAATAATGCTTCTAACTTCTGGAAGTGAACACCATCTCTTATCAAATACGAAACGACCAGTGCGACCCTGAGATGATGATGCCAGACGAGTTAGAATTGGCCTATGATCAGATCCCAGTCGCTCCAAATATTCAGTAGTAGCTCGAGGGAACAGCCGGAACCATTCAGCATTACCAAAAGCTCGGTCCAGTCTACATTGAATCCATACGTTTTCTTTTACTCCGTTCACCAGAATCTCCCGCATCCCTGCCCATGATAACTGATTTCCCAGACTTGGAACCTCTTTAATTCTGCAATCTCTGACAAATGATCTAAACTGATAAAATGATGCCTCTAGTCGTACATGACCACCTAGCTTCTCGGAGTTGTTCATCATCTCATTGAAATCGCCGGTTAGAAACCAAGCTCCGTTTCGGTTCAAGCCTATCTGAGTAATTGTATCCCATACCAGCCGTCTCTTGTACTGTATCGGGTCCCCATAGACAAAAGTCATGAAGAAGGATGTGGAACCAATCTGAACTTTCGTATCTATCATTCGGTTGTTAGACATCAAAATATCCACCTTATAAGCATCTCTCCAAAACAGTGCCAAGCCTCCACTTAAACCCACTGGATTAACCACAAAGTGATGATCATAACCCAACGATTCTTGAAAGTTTGATACGTAATCACTAGAATTTTTCGTCTCTAGGAGGAATAGAAAATCTGGAAAATGTGCACGACACATTTCCGTTAGGCGACGACAGGTCAAGTCACCCCGTAAACCCTGACAATTCCAACTGAGAGTCGTCATTCGAAAATGAATGGAGGCTGGTGAAGCAACAAGCTCCCAAAAGGGTCAAAAACCAACAGTCCAAGCTGTTATAACTGAACTAAGCACCAGACTAAGCTCCCAAAAGGGTAAAAACCAACTTCTCACAAGTGAAGAACATTACCAGGAATCAAAAAACAAAGCTTTCACTGTTCTTAGTTAACACGAGAAGCAATCTGATTATCACAACAGATTAATCAAACACGTCGAACAACCAGCTTAATCAAACAAGAGAAGCAATCTGATTATCACCAGGAATCTGATTATCACAACAGATTAATCAACCTGAGATTATCGCTCGCAGAAGATTGGAGAGAAGCTTGTTCTTGGGGTATAAAGCTGAATCCGGATCCCGAAGAGAAAAACCAGCTTGGAGGAGCAACGAATCGACGGCTGCCGGGATCGATTCAGTTCAGGGAACTCCGGCGAGAAACTACAGGGATTCCAAACCCTAGACCTCCAATAGCTAGCTCAGCGTTGAGGAACAAAAGAACGAGAGCTCAAGTGACAAGCCTAGATAACCAAGATCTAACGCAAGGTTAGAAGATGTTGATTCTTCCACTACCGAAACTGATCTTGTCGAGAAGGTCTCTGTAGAAGAAAGAGAAAAATCGCCTTGGAGACGAACTCTTATTCCAAAGTGACCACGATCTATCTTCTATTTAATCGTGTGTGTTGTGTTTTAATATTTTAATAATTAAACTTAAAATTTTATAAAAATATAATTAAAAGTCTTAACATGATAATTCATTCATTTAAAATGTTTATTAGTTTAAGTTTTTATTGGTTTAAGTGTTTTTATTATTTCTAAATTAAAATTAGTTAATTCATATTTTAACTTGGCTTCCAATTAAAAAAGATTTTAAATATTTTCAGAATCGAAACAGATTAATCTTTTTCACAAATCTTATAGTAATCTAAATATTTTAAAATTTTGATAAAGCATCCTTCAAAAACTGCGATCATAAAAAAATCAATCGTAATTTAACCATCATATATCTGAATAATATAAGTATTGAATAATTTTAATATTTTTTACCAAACTAAAAATATATCAATGGAAATTGCTTAATCCATATTTTTAACTCATTTTCTAGTGGCAAAGTTTGTTTTAATATTTTTTATAATTGAAATTGGTTATCTACTTTTAACCCGTCTTGTAGTGATCTAAATGTAAAGGTTTTAATATTTTTATACAAGAAAATGTAAATATAATTATTTTATAATATAATTTAATGATATATTCTAATTTAATAATTATTTTCTTAAGACATAGAAAATAAAATATTAAAATATTTTTTATAATATAAAACATATATTTCTATATAAAACAAAATATATTAAAAGGTATTATGAATATATTTAAATAGAATAATAAATTAGAGAATATTTAGCATGACACACACATTATTCTAAGATACAAATATATCGTTTGTAAATAATTAAAATATCAAACAAAAGTAATATAACACATGGTTAGAAGTTAATTTCAGTTTCGGTCTTCTATTTTAATAGTATACTAGATTTTGATCCGCGCTAAATAAGCGCGGGTTTATATTTTTATTTTTAAAATATATATTTTTATCTTAAATTTATATTTTATAAATTAAGTTCGTTAGCTATTCCATCTAATCTATATTAAGTTAAAATATTGTGATATGGTGCTCAATGTGAGAAGAAATTTAATGAATTTTGTTTTTGTTTTGATATTGTCAACTTATATTTTAATAGTTGTAGTTTATTGTTATTTTATTTTATGATTAGTTGTTGACAAAAAAGTATATGATTAGTTTATCCTATTGATGTAAAACTGCAAGTATATGTTATTTGATATTTTTTATTTAAGTTTTTATAACTTAGACATGTTTGAAATTGAATAATCTGTTTTTCAACATGTAGGCTAATGATATATAATTTGAAAATTTGATTGAACAACCCGTTAAAAACTTTACTTAAACATAAAACATAATTTGACGCATCATATATTTGAATAACATAAATATTGAATAGTTTTAATATTTTATTAAATTAAAAATATATCAATTGAAATTATTTTAACTCGTGCAAAGTTTATATTTATAAATGAAATTGGTTAATTTATTTTTCAACCCGTTTTTATAATAATTTAAATGTTTTTAATTTAATGGAATAACCCGCTAAAAAGTAAAATCGTAAGAAAATATTGTTCTTATGAATTAAATAAATTTAAACAATTTCATTAGAGTTTGTTATAATATAAAAATAAATATTTATATTTGAAACAAAAAATAAAGAAGACATTAAAATATATTATATAATATATCATAATTAAAGAATATGAGCTTATATATACAAAAGTAATTGATGTTTAAATTATTTAGTTATATTTATCAATTGATTTAATAGTTTTATGAATATAAATATATGGTTAAATTTATTTTAGTTAATTAGGAAAGTGGATCCCATTATATTTAGTTTGTTTGGATACATGTTTAGTAATTGTCTTCTTTGGAAACATGAATAACAGAGAAATGTTGTATTCCCTAATTACCCTTCATGAATATTAAAACACTTTTAAATGTTCAATGGCATTCTTTGTAAATAACACATCAACTAAAGGTTAGACTAAAAAACACTCTATTTTTTTAATAGAATAGATATTTTTCTAAAAAATATTTAGGCACTCCACTACAAGAAAACTATCGGATAGCCACATATATTTTCGTGATTATGAATCATATTTTATGGGTATTTGACCGATAGACACAGATAACCACAAAACAAAATTCATAGATTTGAACTCGTGGATATCGTTCAAACTTGGCTATTCGCAGCCTTATTATATTTGTGACTATACCTGTGTGCTACAAATCAAGATACTGCAAGGAGTCCAATTTTGATATATGTCCTGGAAGTCTATTGATGCTGTGATTACATGATAGATCAAAAACAACTAGCAGGTTGGATGAATTTACCTGAGAGATACTTCAAACCATTATCTTGGAGGAGCAAAGTTTTAAGATAAATTGGAAGCTATCTTAAAAGATTAAATATAAATCCTAGTACAATAGGAAGTCGTCATGTGCTGTTCTTTTGTGCGTTGAGAAACTACATCTCGCTGCAAAAACAAGATGTTGTTCTCTTAGTGGTACTTAAAAAGTGCGTATAGATGCAAAAATCATATATTGCATCCAAAATAATTGGAAATTCTCGATGCATTTGAAAGTAGAGTTGAGACGCACTAAATAGCATTTTTTTGCCAAAATCACAAAATAGCATTTTTCGCCAAAACCGCAAAATAACGGGTTCCCGATAAAACCGCAAAATAACGATTTTTGCCAAAACAAAAAAAAAACGTGTTTTCTCGCAAAACCGCAAAAAAGTGTTTTTCCGCCAAAATCGCAAAATCGCGTTTTCCCGCCAAAACCACAAAATCGCGTTTTCCTGCCAAAACCGCAAAATCGCGTTTCCCGCCAAAACCGCAAAATCGCATTTTCGCCAAAACCGCAAAAATCGTGTTTTCCCGCCAAAACCATAAAATCGTGTTTTCGCCAAAAAAAAAAAACTGTGTTTCTAGCCAAACCGCAAAAATCGTGTTTTCCTGCCAAAATCGCAAAATCATGTTTTCCCACCAAAACGCAAAATCGCGTTTTCCCGCCAAAACCGCAAAATCACATTTTCTCACCAAAACTGCAAAATCGCGTTTTCTCGCCAAAACCGCAAATCATGTTTTTCCGCCAAAACCGCAAAATCATGTTTTTCCGGCAAAACCGCAAAATCATGATTTTTCGCAAAATCACGATTTTCCGTAAAATCGCATTTTCCCGTCAAAACTGCAAAATTATGTGTTCTGCTAAAACCGTAAAATTGCTTTTCCCCGTTAAAACCGTAATAAGAATGTTTCCCGCAAAACCACAAAATTTAAACCCTAAAAATAATTCATCCAACTAATATATACAAACACACAAAGAAACATAACTGCATATAGACGCAGTTTCGAGACGCAGTTTTTAAATGCATAAAAAAACTACATTTAGATGCAACGTTTGGAAACTGTGTCTGGATGCAGTTTCTAGATGCAATTTCCAGATGAGGATAAGAATAGGGATTTATATATTTATAGTCTGAGTGTATTTAATTCGGACCATGTAATGGGTTATGTTTAGACCGTTGATCTTTCTTTTTTTAGGGGTACAATTAAATTTGAACGGTCAGTTGCATGTAGGCAGGTCTATTGTACGATCCTTGTGTGACGTCTAGTAATATCTGGATTAATTTAATCTACCCCAACCACGGATCTTAATCTCTGATGGCCCTTCTGTTCTTAAAAAATTCTAAAAAATACCTTTTAATTTTGATTTATTTATTTTAAGTAAAAAATGAGGTATTTTCTATTTTAACCTTAACATTTTTAGTTATTTACAACCCAAACCATCTATATCCAAACCCAATCGGATAAAACCCGACCCAAACCCAATATAAGTCCTAAATCTATTTGGAACCCTAAATTGGTTCATCTCCTTCCCGTAACATCCAATTTTTGTCGCCATTTTCTCTGTCTCGCGAAATCGATCAACTATTCAAGGTATTGTACTTCTCCAATGAAATAACGATTTGAGCATCAAGGGACAAAAAATGTTGTGAATGCTCCTCAAGGGATGTTTTCAGCAGTTAGGATTTTGATAATTTGTGTTGCTACAATCTAAAGATTCTCTCCACCTCTACTAATTTGTCTCGAGTCTCGGTTATAGCTCTTTGTAGTAACTGAGATTTTACTCATTTATGTTCTCTGTTACAGTGATAATTTGTGGTTTTTACAGAATTTGATTTTACTGAATTTCCAGTGAGTTTTGTGGATCCGATTTTTGTTGCTTCGTTAAACTTGGTTTCTAATTACTGAAATGAGTTTAAGAGATAAAGATTAGATGAGTGACGTAGCTGAAAAACGGTCTGCGAGAAGTTTATCCTTGAAGCTAATTTTTTTATATTTAATAGTTACTTCTACTTGTAAAGTATTGTGTTAATGGATCGTAGGTGAAAGCTTATCATTGGAGTATTGGTAATTGGGGTCCGCTAGTTTTAGCTTATAGTATAGTTTTTGTTTTGCTTTGAATCTAACCATTGAGAATGTTAACCTTATCCTGACTCATCTTTTTTTCTTGCAGTCTTTCCATTGGTGGAGATGAAAGGCTTACCTCCTCAATTTCGTAAGTATAATCCTTTCCTATTTATTTATAAGATTTTTTTCAATGTCAAGCAGTAGAAAGTTTCACTTGTCTACTTTTTTTTGTCATCACTTGTGTACTTTGATATCTAACCAGTTTTGTGTGTTTTCTTTGAAAATTGCAGGACAGACATCTTCAACATCTCAATGGAACCTGTTACTCGCAAGACAAGAGATAAGAAAGAAAAACCACCTAAGCGAAAAGTTAAGCCTTTAGGTTGTCACAAAAAGAACAAGAAGGTGAAACACAATCTGAATGCTCCGTCTTTATTGCTTACGGATACACCACAAGTGCCTGAGAATACGCCTGCTCCTCCACCGCCATCGTATCGTTCACCATCACAGATTATCTTGTTAATTTGTTGAATTTGGGATGAAAATTGAATAGTATAACTAGTAAAACTAGTATGATTAGTTCGACTAGTACGACTAGTAGCACTAGTACGACTAGTAGCACTAGTACGACTAGTAAAACTAGTCCGACTACTAATATTTTTTCTTTTGTTTTCAGGTTGATGGGGACGTTGTAGAGCATGGAATTTGTGAAAGCGTATTTTGGAAATAAAAAGATTTCATCTGAAGAAGTGGGAGCAAAGCTTGAGCAAATGGAGTATAAACGTGGCAGCCAAGATCGGCTGAAGATGGCGGTGTTGTACTTCCTATCTAGTGTTCTCAAGGGAAAGTCAAAGGTCCGAGCTCCCATAGAAGACTTTATTCTCAGGGTGGTTGATGATCTTGATGCATGTGAAACGTTCCCATGGGGACGTTTTACCTTTGAGCACTGCATCGAAGAGATCTTCCATATGGGTAAGCATTTCAGAGGATCAGTGCCAGAGAAATCCAGCTGGACATTTCCCGGGTTCATCAACCCTTTAGAGGTAACATGTAAACCACTCTTTCAAACAAATATGAATGATATGATAATATTACTGGTATAACTAGTTTAAAATGTATGTGCAGATCCTGGCGTTTGAATGTATCCCAGCCTTGAAGACTGCGTTTAGAGAGAAGGTACCAGATGCAGAAATCGATTGTCCAAGAATGTGCAAATGGCAGTTCAAGAATACTGGTACAACTGGGTATTTATTGCATGAAATCTATGATAAGCTTGGAGATACAAAGGTTAGAATTCAGTCTAGGTTTAGGTTGATTTTAGGTACCAAACGTATATAGATTGATTGTTTTTAGTTTTGACCCGTTTTGTAGGTGATGTTGACAGAGAAGGTGGATCCAAGACATCTACAATCAAGAAAGGCAAAAATTGCCAAAAAGTCAACAAATCATCCAACAAGTCCAAACAAGCAAAGAAAGTCCAAGATCGAGCTCGAACTCCTAGGCCTAGGAGGAAACTCAATCCTGCTAAATCGTGCACTCATCCTTATGTTCGTATGTGATGTGTTGGTTTTATGTATTTCGTTTTGATGTAAGTGGTTCATGTTTGGGTTAGACTTATGTATTTGGTTCAGACTTATGTATTTATCATCACTATCTTAGGTACAACTAGCATAACTAGAACAATTCCTTGAAATTTTTTTATCTTAAGTACAACTAGCACAACTAGTACAACTCTTTATCAAAAAAATAATTTGGTACAATTAGCACAACTAGAACAACTCTTTGAATTTTTTTTATCTTAAGTACAACTAGCACAACTGGTACAACTCTTTATCAGGAAAATAATTTGGTAAAAGTAGCACAAGAACTACTATTTGACGGGAATAAATGTGCAAAACGTGCAAAACAACGTGGAAAATGTGCGCCGTCATAAAAGTTTTTTTTACAAAGAGTTATACCAGTTGTCCAGTTGTACCAAATTAATTTTTGTTATCAAAGAGTTGTACTTTTATAACTTTGATTTGTAATTAGTAATACCATGATTTATATTAATTTTTTTAGTTGTACTTATTAAATTAAGTAAATAAACTAGATTTATGATACTCTCATATCATAACATATCGAAAACACTATGTTAATTATTTTTCAGTTTATTAATCTAAGGATTCCAATACTAACCTTAAAAGTATAAGGTATATTATCCACAAATGTGATGTTCATGCAATAAAATAACAATTTTTCTTACATTTCTTGATTACTACAGATGTGTAAATATATTTACTAATGTTTTAGTGACACTTTTAAACTAACACCATGATTGTATTTACTTATAAATATTTTTTATGTTTTTGTTTTAACATAGAGTTGTACTAGTTGTACCAAACGTATAAGAAGTGAAAAATCATATCAAACTCCATGCATTCATACAAAGTCTTATACAAATACAAACAAAAAAACACAGCACAAATCAACTTTGAGTGCTTTCATCAGAAAAAAATCTCTCAAATGGCAACAAATTCTTTTTCTTTCTTCGAGGTTCTCCAACAGATGGGATTCTAATCACTTTGTTTCTCCCTTTCTTTTCCTTAATGTGCGGAGGTAAGACACATTGGGTTAGTATCTTGTCAGGAACTTCCCAAATAGAATGATGAGGTACCGGATAAATTGTCCTCGAATACCCCAATGCCCATTGCTCCATCCAATAATATTTTGAGCAAAAATCTTCGATTTTAGCCTCTTTCCCCGATAATTCGGTATGCCTTATGATAGCAGCTACTCCATGCACAGATGGATATTTGTCAATATCAAAATACCTACAGCTGCAAGTTTTCCTCTTCAAATCAACCAAATAACCCTTGCCATCACTACCAATCACATTGCACTCAAGGAGAAAGTTGTTTAGCTCATACACTGTTAATAACATTGCTTGTGGAATATATATGTGAATTTCTCCATGCACACGCGGCATCAATATCTGTATCATAGGTACCTCAGCAGAAATCTTCCGATATTTGTTAAACCACTCCACGATCTTTGCCAAAATCATATCAATCATTGGTAATAATGACAACATCCTTGCTTCTACAAAAACACCATTAATAGATTCAACACAATTGGTGGTGTCTATGTTGTACCTCTCTCCCGGAAAATAACATCTTGCCCATTTGCTCTCGTCAAGACTCCCATCTAGATATGTACCAGCACTAGGATACCTTTTCCTGAAATCAGCATAGAGGATCTTGAACTCAGTCTGTGAATATACTTGAGCGCATTCTCTGAATTTCTTTGCACATTCACCTTTCTTAACGCCAAAAAATTGCCCTTTCACATTTTAAGACAAATGATATATGCAATATCCATGCTTAGCTTTTGGATAGACCTCACCTACTGTCTTGATGACGCTTTGATTTCTATCAGAAACAAATACAAGTCTCTCATCATCCGGTATTTGTGTTTGTAACATATTTAGAAACCAACTCCAACTATCATTTTTTTCACCATCAACTACACCGAAATCAAGGGGATAATGGTGACGATCTGGGTCTTGAGCAGCAGCAACAATAAGCACTCCTTTGTGTTTAGTCTTCAGGTGAGTTCCATCCACAACAATCACTAGTCTCATGGCTCTAAAACCTTCAATGCAAGCTCCCAATGCAAAGAATAGATACTTAAACTTGTTTTTTCCATCTACTTTAACTCGTGTCACTGTACCATGATTCATCCTTTCTAACATGTACAAGTAGGAAGGAAGTCTATTAAAACTTTCCTCTGGATTACCCCGAACATCACTAGCTGCTTGCATTCTCCCTCGCCAAGCAGTGGAATATGAGACCTTAACACCAATTCTTCTTTGAACCAGATCCATGAGAGTTTTTGGGTTAGGGGTATTGAATTGACCTGGATAATCCTCTTGCACCACAGATGCAACCAAGCTAGGTGTGCCTTTCTGTTTATTCTTCATTGTAGCTGTATTTAGTCGAGAGAATGTATGCATCTTTCGGTAAACTCTAACCTCCAAAAAACTTGAGTTCTTAAGCTTTGAAACTCGCAAGTATCATTTGCACTCAATTGCACGGCATTTTACCGCATACACATCAGGTTTTGACTTCGCTACAAGAACCTCAAAACACTCTTTATGCACAGCTCTCGCCACTAGTTCTTGCACTTCACTCTTACTTCTGAATTGTTGACCTAAAATAAGTTTCATGCCATCATCCCATTCAACAAGTACAACCTCATTTGTTGGTGCATCAGATGTGACATCAACATAGCCAAAATAAGAGTCATCCCTCTTATCCAAATCATCACAAGGATCATGATCATTCTCCCCATTTGAAAACCGAGGAACAACCGCCAACTCTTCAACTGCATTGACACCATCATCATCATTAACTTTTACATCCTCCTGAAGCTCCTCAGTCCTAGAAAATTGCTCTTCACTATGGTTTTCTAAGTCAATATCAGTGAGCTCCACATGCAAAAGACTCATACACTGATCTTTGTTAACTTCCATTAGATATCCTAAAACATCTTCATCACCCAAGATATATGATGGCCTTTTAGGACCCAATATCAATGGATTGTAACTCAGCAGAAGCTTCGTTTCAGCTTCATCTACCATAATCTTCCTGCGAATTCTATCAACCAACCGAGAATAAGTGACATCCTCCAAAGTTTCTCTCATCACAAAACTTGAAATATGACGGTCTTTCCGATTCCATCGCACTTCATCTCCCTCTTCTGAGTAGTACCCCCATAATCAAAATGTATGACTATGCCACGGATATCATCCATTGTCCTATGAAAAAAGGAACAACAAACAAAATTAGAACACATAAGTCGTACCAGTAGTACTAGTCATACCAGTCATACCAGTTGTACTAGTTATACTAGTTGTACCAGTTATACCTCCAATGTTATACAAGATTAACATATAAAATCTACAGATTTCACTATTACAGTTCGAAAACAAGTTTATTATGTCTATATATTCTTGGGTTATTCAAGAATTCAACAAAAACCTTTTAAAAATCACAAAATCAAATAAGATTTCTAATCATAAATTAAAACATATGTTTTAAAAGAAACCAAGAGAGAAAGAGAAGGGAGAAGAAACCTCTAAAGCTTGAGTTGTGGTGAATCTTCTTTGATTTGTGTTTGGGAAAAGAGAGACAATTAGAATGTTGTTGAAGAAGGGAACAAATGACAAAAAGGACAACAAATGGGGGAGAAAGAGAGGAGAGAAGCTCCATTCGATGGAAAATTGATGGTGGAGATGGTATGCCTCTGGTGGGACCGATGGAAGGTAATAATGGGTGAGTTTATGTTAAATGCATGCATTCTTTTTTTTTCTATTTAAAATAAATGATTTTCATTAAGGTTACTTTAGGTATTTCATGTGTTTGAGGGCCATATGAGATTAAAAAGGCTACATGAGATTTTTTTATGTCCTTGAAGGCCATGAGAGACTAAGATCCCCCCAACCACCCCCAAGTACTAAATGATATGAATTCACTTTGAACGGTCATTTGCATTGTGAAATAATTCTTGAGAAATTTATTTTATGTTAATTAGAATATTATGTTAATTCTCAGTGACAAAAAGTAATTATGTTAATTCAGTTTTCCATATAAATGTAAGTATTGTAATTGCTATGATTTTTTTTCACCTTGTAACTACTATGATTATGAGAGTTAATATACAATTTTTATAAACAAATTTCTCATCACGTTAAATTTAGATCAGACGATCAAACTCTTTGTTTTCATTTTTCTTGCCTAAACCAAAAATTTCCATTATTCAATTCTATTATATATGGATCTCTTCATTAAAACCGTAATGATTTAAAGATCAGTTTTGGATTTGTATTAGTTTTTGATAAGTCAAACTTTAATCCCTAATTCTCAACTGCAAGTGTACAGTAATATTGTCGTAATATTTAGGTTATCGAACAAAGAACCTCAAATTATCAATATACTATTCATTTTCAATCGAAACTATCAAAACTAACCAGAGCAAATGGTGGAAAACAATAAACAATGCAAGTAAAATAAAGTGTAGATTCGATGGATTAAAACGTCATATTTAGAGAATTTCTCAGGAAATAATACTAGCAAGGCACTGGTCAATTAGAATCCAGATCTAAGCACAATTCAAGAACTCAAAACATAATTGTTAACTATGCCTAGCAACTTAGAAATCGAAATCTCTTTGCGATTCTAAATTTCTAAACATGCAATAAGTTCAAGTTCATTCGTTCACAATTTTCCTAAACAAATCTCTTTGTGATTAGTTAAATTGTTCACAATAAACAATGCAAGTAAAATAAAGTGTGGATTCGATGGATTAAAGCGTCATATTTAGAGAATTTCTTAGGAAATCATACTAGCAAGGCACTGGTCAATTATAATTTAGATCTAAGCACAATTCAAGAACTCAAAACATAAATGTTAACTATGCCTAGCAACTTAGAAATCGAAATCTCTTTGCGATTCTAAATTTCTAATCACAATTTTCCTAAACAAAATCTCTTTGTGATTAGTTAAATTATTCACTCTAAACTCTTTTCAGATTAGTAACCATACTCTCATGTCAGATTAATCTAAGATCTAAGTTCTAAGTGATCAACCCATAATTTGCTTTAAGAACAACTTAAGTGATGAACTAAATAGCTTCTGAATCCTAACAAACTATATAACCTAACACAATATGAAATTCCTAATTGTGAGTTCAAGGATTCACACCAAAATTTATATATAATGTGGTTTTGAGGCTTTAGGGAAAATGAGTAAATAGATTTTCTATGAATCAAATATGTTATTAAAGATTGAATGTCGAAATGGAATTTAAACAAATATGTTACAAATGAGATCGAACTATTTTAGTCAAAGTGATTGTTGAATGGTTTTCAGAATGTCCTCTTCGGATGACTTCCTTGCTTTTTATATCTTCAATCTCTCCTTTTTTGTTGCGATCTTCTCGCTCGCATTATCCTCAATGTTCCGAGATCCGTGGAGATTGTTACAACGATCTACGACTTGTTCTCCTTCGTACTTGAACTCTAGATGGATAAGGTTGATAAACTATATCTCCTCTTGGGCTTGGGATTCAGCGCTTTGTCATCTTAATTGGGCCATGTCGAGTTCAGCATATTTTTTGGGCTTCTTTTCTGGGTGGGCTTTGTATTCTCCAAATGGACCAAATTTCAACGTGTAAAATCCAGCGCTAACAATTACCCTTCAACTCATTGGTGAGGTTCAAATTAATAGGCGGCAACATTGGGAATATGCGTGCCGTCCTCGATCTCCGTACGTTCAGGTCACGATCAAATGCGTCATTAATTGAATTAGAACGAACGATCGAGATTAAGTGAAAATATGGCGACCTCGATTCCCGGAATTTGCTCTAGATTCCCCTTGGATTGTAATCATTTTGTTGCGATCCAACAGCCGAGATGAAGAGATGTGAGAGGTCGTCACATCAAATATAGTTAGTAGGATTCAAATCTATTGATCCTCATCCTTTTTGAGGTTTATGATATTCCAAGGTCATAGTTCGGGTTTTTGGGTTTCCACCGACTTACGTCGATACACCCCTTCTCGGACGATGCCAGCGACCTGGTAGGGTCCCTCCCACTCTGTCCCTAACTTTGATGTTCTTCCTTTTATGGTCAAACACTTTTTGCATGATGAGTTCACCTACTTGAAGCCTTCGGGTTTTAATCCGGGAATCAAAATAGCGGGTTGTGGCCTGTTGGTAATTCTGGATTTGAGCTAGCGCAAGGTTCCTACATTCATTGACGAGATTGAGCTCGTCAGTTATCATTTGGTTATTCAGTTCGTCGTTTTCTGGGCATTATGTTTTGCAAATACTCGAAACGAGAATTTCAGCGGGAACTACAACCTTGATGCCGTAGGCCAAGGAAAAGGGAATTTCAAGGTGTGGTTCTGTAGGACCAAAGTACAACTGGGAGCTCGTCAATCATGTTTGTTTTGCACTCGTTGAGCCTTTTCTTTAGGTTATTCATGATCAAATTGAGGGTTGCCTCGGCCAGTCCATTCCCTTGGGAGTAACGAGGCGTCGAGTATGTCAGCTTAATGTTCCAAGTATTACAAAATGTTTGGAGTATGTTTGATATGAACTGGGATCCGTTATCAATGATGATTTGATGAGGAAGTCCGTGATGACATATTATGTTCCGCCAGACGAACTACTTTACATGGACAACCTTAATTTTTTGTAAGATTCGGCTTCGATCCATTTGGTGAAATAGTCGGTCATCATAAGTAGGTGCATCGCTTTTTTATCCCGATGCAACGAGGGGTCCCACTATATCCATCTCCCACTGCATAAAAAGGTATGGCAAGGAGATCGAAGAGAGATTCTCTGATGGTTGATGGATTATCAGGGAATGCCTTTGACACTTGTCGCACTTCATGGAAAATATTTTGCACTCAACATACATAATCGGCCAGAAGAAAGCCATGCATTTGATTCGTATGGCCAGGGCTCGTCCTCCGGAATAATTTCCGCAAGATCCTTCATGAGCTTGGGTCATTACTTGTCGTGTCTCTTCACCGCTAAGGCATTTAAGGTGAAGTCCGTAAAGACTTGTTTTAAAGATTTTTCCATCTATTACGCAGTACCTCGCGCTCTGTGCTTTAAGTTTCCTAACAGCCCACCTGTCTGAGGGGGTTGTACCGTTTACGATGTATTGAATGATGGAATTTCTCCAATCGTTCTTGGTATTGTTTTGCGAGGTCTGGTTTGTGGAGGTCGCTTTTATGGGACCCTCCAGAACGTTATCTACGCAGATGGATTTCCTAGGGTCGATGTCGTCGTCGATGTCGATGATATAAGGATCGTTCCCATTTCAGTTGTTACTCCCTTATGTATCAGTTTGACATCGATCGATTGGTTATAAATTTTTTCTTTGAGAGAAAGAGCTTATAACGCAATATCTATGCTAGGTTTTTATCCCATAAACTATTCTTATCGGAGGTCGAGGGTAATTCCGCTAAGGCATCGACCGCCGTATTATCGCCTCAAGGAATCCGTGTTAGGTCGAAGAAATCATTCTGGTCATCAAGGCCATGAACGACGCAAAGATACACCTTCATTTGTTCGTCTTTAGCTTCATAGTCATGATAAAACTGGCTTGTGACTCGTTGGGAGTCGCTGAAGGCTTCTACTTCATGTCTCTGATTGCTATCGTGAGTCTGAGTCCGACTATCAGCACTTCTAATCCGCTTCGTTATTTAACGCAGCGAAGCCGAGCCTGAAGGACTACTCTAGTACTTCCCCTGTAGGAGACTAGTTTGACTCCAACCCCAGGTCCTTGTTTTGAGGATGCACAGTTAACAGGGAGAGTCCATCTTTTGGACGAAGATGGCTCGCGTTCTACGGCCGGGGGGGGGGGGGGGGGGGGGGGAGGGGAGTTTAATTATGAAGTCAGCCAATACTTGAACTTTTAAACTTGTTCTTGTTCCGAAATTTACGTCGTATTCACTCAGTTCGATGGCATACTTCACCAGTCGACCTAATTGACTAGAGATGTGCAAGATTTTCCCAAAGGGCTGCAAAGTCATTACCACAATCGAATGATACTGGAAGTATGGTCGTAGAGCCAAAGTTACCAGCGCTAATGCAAGTTTTTCCATTGCACGATATCTTATCTCGGCATCGATCAGAGTTTTACTGAAGTAATAGATTGGTTTCTGCTTGTTTTGATCTTTGCGAATTAAAACCACACTTACTGCTGCCAAAAAGAAATCTAGGTAAAGGTATATAGGTTCTCCCTCCATTGGTTTCGCCAGTATTGGGGGTTCACTAAGATAGGCGTTGAGCTGGGTGAACGCTTCTTCGCACCTCTCGTTCCAAAGAAATGTTTTGTTTGCTTTAAGTAGTTGGTAGAAAGGAAGAAATTTGTCAGTCGACTTTGATTTGAAGCAGTTTAGTGCTGCTATTTTCCATTCAGTCTTTGGAATTTGTTTTCGGAGATGACATCTCCAAAAATGTGCCGATCTATTTGGGATTGGCTTCGATTCCCCTTTTGGTTACTAAGTAACCCACGATTCACCTGATGGAACACCAAAGGTGCTCTTTGTGGGGTTTAGTTTCATTTTGTACTTGTTGACAATGATGAAGCTTTATTTAGCTGAGCGATGTGGTCTTTACATTTTTAAGACTTGACCAACATATCGTCGATGTAAATCTCCACTGTTTTACTCAACAACCGGACAAACATCTATTTGAGGAGACGTTGATAAGTGGCTCTTGCGTTCTTGAGGGAAAAAGGCATCACTTTGAGCAGTAGGTGCGTATTTTCTTAGTCCTCAAGGTTCATCAGTATTTGATTGTATCATGAGAAACCATTCATGAAGGATAGGAGTTATTGTCCTGATGTTCTTTATACCAGTCAGTCGTTATGTGGGAGTGGGAAGCTGTCTTTTGGACATGCTTTATTGAGATCTGTGAAGTCGACACATACTCTCCACTTCCCGTTCTTTTTCTTAACTACAATTGGGTTCGCAAGCCAATCGAGATTTTTCACTTCCCTAATCAACCATATTTTAAGTAACCGATCGACTTCGTCGTGAACGGCTTGCGTTTGCTCGGGGCCAAGTTTACAATGTTACTGTCTGGCCGGTTTGTAAGTCGGGTCGACATTTAGCTTGTGGTTTGTTACGTTGATGTCGATTATTTTCATATTGGCCGAAGACCATGCGAACGATTCTACGTTCAGCTTAAGGAATGATATCAATTCGTCTCTTACAGAGTTTGAGAGGTCGACTCCAATACTGACGCATATTTCAGGATGGGTATCGTCTATGAACACTTGGATTGAGAGGTCCTTTGGGGGACCTCGCTAACTAGGGTTATTTTTACTTTTAGTTCGCATTCCGGAGATATCCTCATGTTTCTGTAATTGCTATGCGAGAGATTTTTTATTTGTTTATACCCGCTCATGTAGCAATTTTCGGAAGATTTTTAACTTCTGTATACATATTTAGTTCCGTTAGGAATTGGGAATTTGATGCACTGATACATTGAAGATACGTTTTTCATATCGTCAATCAATGACTGGCCTAAGATGGCGTTGTACGGAGCTGGACACGACGAGCTCTATCATTCTTCGAACTCCACCATATTTTACTGGCGTGAAAACATATCCCAAATAGTACGTCATCTCTCTAACAAACCCTACGAGTGGTATTCGCCCTTTGACTATCTCAGAAACGTAGAACTTCATATTTTTGAATGTGTCGTAAAATAGGACAACATCGGAGATTCCCGTTTCGGTCATTATACTAGAGAGGTCAACATCTACAACGATTAGTTCGAGTGTCTCGCTCTCGCGGAATATGATTTTGTGATCGGGTCCTTGTATGGGATTTTTCTCTCTTCTGTCGGTCTCCACTCTACTTTGGAGGCCGTTAATTGAATTGACCAAATCTCTGCATAGCTTGGAGCGTCTAAATATGAATTTGATTCGCTTAGGGGGTATAGCCCGTCCACTACCCCCACAAAAACGGGGAAGATTGGCGCACAAGCTTAGAGTTTTTCTACGAGCAGGGGGTGGCAAAATTTTCGATCACTCTACCACGCCACACATGCGAAGTTAGCCAAAGATTACCTCGACTCTTTCCAATAACCCTGAGGTGGGGCCTCGGAAGTTCCATCCTTTTTGGATCGCTCTCTTTTGTTTTTAGATGGCTTTTTGGAATTCGACTCTTGTTGGAATGTTCGGTTGATCCTGATTCAATTCTCATATTGATATCAACCTAAACATGCATTAGATCTAGGTGTTCTTATTTAGAAACATAATGATCTCACCTTTTACCTGTTTGTTGCAGCGGAAAGAAGAACAGGTCAATGATCAGGGAGATACACCGAGAGATGGATCCTCCAAAGGCTCACACACGCTTCACAAGGAAATCGGCTGGGTCTTAGGGTTAGGAGAAAGAGATTTGGCTTTTAGCTTATAAAAGCCTTCTCTTTCCCTTTTGGGCTTTTGGGCCCAAAACACCAATCTGATTAAATCCCATGGATTTAATCAGACCCGTTAGTCTCTCTTAGTACGACAAATGCCTGGCACTTTTACCGTACTTCTGCTAAGCCGTTCCAACATTATTTCCTGCTAGCTTAAGCGTGTGACCCATATGGGATCATACAATAAAGGCAATAAGTCCAAGACTTATAGATCATGAGCGGACTCTAGCAAGCCATCATGACCCCCAGCATTGTATGACTTATGTCTGATCACTGACATACTCTTACTTTCTAGAGACAGTACAGAGATTGCTGGACACAATTCCAACAATCTCCCACTTGAACTGGAATCTCTGTATTCATAATCCTTTTGTCTCAATATCTCGATTAGTCATAAGGCAAGATTAGTGTCATCCTTATAAAGCCTAATCTTGTTCATCGGACTCTGATTTGATACTGACAATCCAAACGACTCGGGACAGTCCGTTTGAGCATGGCCATGCATTTTCCAGTATTCAAATCTCCGATTGGCCTAGAGATATTCACTCCATTTATATTGGAGGGACAAATCCCATCTTGTTCCATCACTGTAAACTACTCATTTCATAATGCACCCAAACAAGGTCCTTATAGCTATCCCAGAACGATAGCGTTAGACAATGATCAAAGTACATCAGTCCATGTGCAGTCACATGCATGTGAACTCAGGTCTAAGGACTATACTCTATAGTCGTAGTAAGAATCTCTTATGACACAGATATAAATATCCTGAAGAGTTCTTATAAGCGGGTCTTGTCCGGTCGTATGTTCCCCAACATACACCTATGTACTGACTTTGATGCCGCGCATCTATGACACACTAAGACTTTGTCATAAGTCACGTACCAATCCAGTCTCACACGGTTGTTGGTGTTCCAATTTCAACAACCTTCGACTAGGGACAGGATGATATAAACCATCTATCAAATATAGGGTCTTATGACCAAGCTAAATGACTTTGATGACTCAAGATCAAGTCATTTACTTCGATGACCTATAAAATGGTTCATATCATTTTGGAACGATTATTTCATCACAGTTAAAATAATCTTGAAATAATAATTTCATTATTAAACATCTCAAATGTTTTACAAGAACATATCAATAACTAAATAAAGCCCTTTAATAACTCCCACTGAAATTAAGACTACATCTTAATTTCACTTATCCTACAGCAATAGTCCGCGACTCGTGCTTAGGCCTAAGGAGTGGCTTCGTTAATAGATTAGCAACGTTCTCATTCGTTGAAACTTGCTGATCTACTTAACATCTCTGTCATTTATCTTAAGGTGTTTGGACCTCTGATGTGCAGCTAGTCTCATCTATGCTGGGAATCACATCAAGTTCATTGACGAACTCTTCTTTCCAAACAACCTCTTTCGCCGCTTTCCAAGCTGCGAAATGTTCAGTTTAAGTCATGGAGTCAGCAACAGTGCCTTGCACCGCCAAACAGACACAAGATATAACCGGACTGTGACCGGAAATCATCTTTGTCTGTTGGAAACTTGCCTTTCAGACTCTGCTGACTTGTAGCACATCACTTTCTCCATAAATCAAGAACTTATCCTTAGTATTCCTCAAATACTTTAGGACATACTTTAGAAAACTTGATTCTTTGCTGGATTTGACTGGTCTTTACTTGTCTTGCTTAACATTAAAGCAACATCAAACAAGTACGTTTCATGGCATACATGATAGATCCAATTACCGAAGCATATGGAATCCTATTCATGCATTTAAGCTCAGCAGTTATCATAGGATACTGTATCTTGCTTAACGTAATGCCATGTGACATTGGTATAAAACCCTTCTTGGATTGCTGAAAAACGTGTAGGACTTTGTCAATTTAAGAATCCTGACATTGTCCTACCAGCTCTTTTGGATCTCTATCTTTAAATCCAAAATCCAAGACTTTCATGGCTATACCCATGTCATTCACAAAACCAACTCCCAAGCCAGTCCTTTACTGACTGCAGCATTGGGACGTTATATCCGAGAATCAGTATGTCATCGACATACACTATGAGAAATGCAATATCGCTCCCACTTATCTATTAGTAAACACACAGTTCCGCTTCGTTCCTGTTCAAGTCAAAACCTTGACTACTTCAACAGAACGAAGATTCCAACTCCGATATGTTTGCTTCCATCCATGAATGGATCGATGAAGCTAACTTACATAAAATGTAATTTTTCGGAGTCCGGGCTCACTTTCGCTTCTTTGAATTTCGCAGATTCATCGCTTTCAATGATCATCAGATCATGCGAACTTTCAATGATTATCAGTTTCAACTAATGACGAGAAATCACTCTCGGATTAGTAACTGATTCATATCTGCGAACTTCAGGCTCCACAGGTGTAGATTCTACAGAAATCTGTAAATCCTTCCGCTGCACTCCCTCAATAGGTTAAGCAGCCTCCTGTATTTTTCGAATTTCTTCGAGTTGTACTTTTACTCCCACTGTTCTTCTTTGGAAAGTAACTTCCCTTCTTAGAAAACAGAATGGTCGTAAAAGTACCGAGCCTTGGTTTCCTTAAGAAAACTTTGAGTTATGCTTTTACTCCCACTGTTCTTCTTGGAAAATAACTTCCCTTCTTAAAACAGATTGGACGTAAAAGTAACAAGCCTTAGTTTCTCTAGGACAACCAGCGAAGTAGCACAACTACAAATACTCAGTAAAGACAAATTTGGATCGATTCCAATCCACATTAACGTGGTGTCTTTCAACCGATATTTGTGGAACTATTTTAGCGTAAACTTAGATATTTTAGAGCGTTATTGTTAAATAATATCATGGAAGATTCGTGTGACTCATCTTTAATCATTTCTAATAAGATCTGATTCTTTCTCACAGAAACACCTTCAGGTTTTCAGGAGAAATGAGCTGTGAAACGATTTCACACTCATTAAGATGATCACACAATCAATGACTTAAGTATTCTCACTCGTGATTTAATCCAGAGTCTTAATACTTTTGTCATTCAGATCCTATACTTCATTCTGGAACTCTTTTGACCATGTCAAAGAATTCCGACTTGTGTCTCATCAAATGAACACAGTCACACTCACTGAAGTAATCAGTAGAGACAATGAAGTACAGGAGATTTTCTCTGGCATTACTGCTCATTGGGCCACATACATGAGTATATTCCAGGTCCAATAAGCCTTTGGGCTTTTCTCTAGCTCGGCTAAGATAGGCCCTTTACCTTTTGGTCTAGTAAACAGAATTCAAGTCTCATAAGATATTTTATCAAATGAGCCCAAACGTCCATGAATATGGGATTTCTGAATCCGACTTACTCTATGTGACCAAGACTTTATGCCAAGAAAAATCAGGTTTAATTCATCAGATTTAAACCAATTCGGTATTTATGTTACATTTAGGCACTATTTGGTTTAAGATATAAAACCCATTCCATGAATAGGGTGCTACAATTAATATTTCATTAAGATCAAAAGAACAAAACTTGTCTTTTATCAAAATGAAAAACATTCAAATTCTTACAAGAAAATGAAAGACAACTCTGCTTAAAGCAGGTACATTGTAGCAATTACTTAATACAAAACCAAGCCTCAAAGGGATCTATAAGTGAAAAACCCTACGACTGAGGCAGCATCCCAAGCTCCTTCCAGACATGTAGTTTCACTTGCCCTTCCTTCAATGTTCTACTGTTGCTTAAGCTCTGCATATTATCACAAATATCAGTGCCACAACCAGTATCCAATACCTTTAAGGTAGAACTTGAAGTAATAACATGAATACCTGAGGAAGTAGTCGCATACATCGACTTTAACTCCTCATCATCTTCCATGAATTTAATGCAATCTCTCTTCCAATGCCCTGTCTCCTTACAGTAGCAGCACTTACCAACGTAAGAGGTATCTGACTCGGGCTCAGAAGACACACGCTTGCCATGATTCAAAATCTGGACAACTTTGTCTTCACCCTTGTCAGCATTAGGTTTAGTAAACCTACCCTTCTCATTCATGAGATTGTACAGGGTACTCTTCACGTTTGGCTCAACTGTCTTGAGCATATCATGCAGTTCAGTCAGCGTCTTCGTTAAGCCTTTCTTGATATAGTTCTTTCTGAACTTATCATAGCTTGACGACAGTGACTGCAGAATGATTTCAGTTGCCATCTCTTGGCTAATTGGATAATCCAGTTTCCTCAGGTTATCAATGTAACCCATCATTTTACTGACATGAGGACTTACTGGATGATCATCTGGTAGCTTGCAGCTAGTGAGAGATTTAACCAACTGGTATCTCTCCACTCTTATCTGCTCCTGAAATTTTAATTTCAGGCTGCTGATCATCTCTATTGGCGACTCCATGTTCTCATATTGCTTCCGCAAGTCTGAGTCCATGGTAGCCAATATCAGACCACGCACATCTACCGCATCATTATAATGCTTATTCCAAGCATCATATACTGCATGAGAAGCATTGGACCCGATTCTCACGGGGAGAGCTCTCTCAAGAACATAGTCCTTTCTCTCCTGTCTGAGGACTAGCCTCAGGTTCCGCGACCAAGTCAAGAAATTTGATCCGTTCAGCTTGTCCATCCCAAGGATAGACCGGATCGAGAAAGTGTTTTGATTGTTTGTGCTAGTCATAACTGAAATTTAAGATAAAAGGATTTTAGTTAATATGTTCAATATGATTAATCTCGTATTAAAATTAATATGATTAATCACGCATTATATTCAATAACATCAGTTACCCTCAATAGAATATAATGATTCCAAGATCCACATATAACTAAGATTAAAGTGGGCCACTGGCCGTCACCCAACCTTAGCTTATATCGGTAAGCCCTATATCGGCTAATTATATCCGTGATATAACTCTTGGTTGTGAATCTGGGCCCGAGGCCCAATCCACTCTGATGTCTCAAGGCCCGGGACTCCCGATGGCCTAGTCAAGAAAACCGGACTATACAGTCATGTAATCATTAATGTCTGGGACTCCCAATGACATTTATGAATCACAAACCGTCTTACCCACGCAAAAACAGACATCCTCACACTGTAAGGCCATGAATGCAATTGAATGGGCTTTGACAGCTGACATAGCCTGGACAAGACATCCAACGCTTGATATTATTTGAGGTTCGTAGGTTTATTAAAATCATTCCCAAAATAGAAGATTACTATTTCGGGAAACTTTCTATTTATGGAAACCTACTATTTTTAGAAACTTTCTAAAATTGGAAACTTTCTAAAACCGGAAACTTTCTAACTTTAGAAACTTCTTGAAATCCAAAACCCGCAAATTCAGAAACTTCTATTTTAAGAAACTTTCTAATTATAAAATTTCGGAAACTTTAATTTAAAACGACTTTATAATTTTATAAAATAGTTTTTAAATTAATCTGAAGAAAGACTCAATTAATGGCCCAATTGTTTTAACTTCTTGGCCCGAGGCCCAAGAATTGGTCCATGTCCAAGACATGACCCAATTGTCCAATTAATTGACATAACCGGTCTGGTTCATTAAAACTGGTCTAACCAAGTTTCAATTACTACGATGACCACAATTGTCAACCGGTTATTTACTAAACCGGAATTTCTCAATTTATTTGGTCCAACCAAATCAAATTAGAAATTCCTAGTTTAGGCACTAAATCCAATATTTCTTTCGACATTGGATTTCTTATCCCGGTTTAACCAGATTTAATAAACTTATTAAAATCTGTTTATTAAACCAGAACGATTAGATTTTAATTAAATTTTAAACCGAACCGAACCGATTTGATCACGTGAACCGATCACGACCTAGAGAAACTAAGATCAACCGAACATTCCAACAACTCTTTGGTCGGTTTGAGTTCCTTGTCGTTGGTGGGTGTTACCTCCTCGACTTCAGACTCTTTTTCCTTCTCAGACTCTCGCTTTTTTTTTGCTTCGATTTTAGCTCGAGTGTATCACTCGGCAGTTGAATGACCTCTTTTAATATGATGTTCACAATACTTATTTTTGTCGTATTCAAATTTGTGTGATCCCTTCAGGATTTCTAATGCGTTAACAGTTCCAGATTTTTAGGAATCCTTTCGACCATTAGCATTTTGCGAACTTGGTTGGTTCTTCTCTTTTCAATTCTTTCCCACTATGATCGCAATTTCTTTTTCGAAGATGGTAAATGACGAAAAGCAATGTAAAGCATCGTCAAGGGAGACTGGTTCGCAAACTGTGAGCTCTTTGTGGAACTCAAATGTGTACCATAATTCGCATCTCAATGCCTATAAGGCGACTTTGTCATTTGGGTTCGCAATTTTGGATTAACCTCCTTGAAGCGGTCAATATACAAACGAAGTGACTCATCAGGTCTCTAAGATACGTTAAACATGGCTGCCTCAGTGGTTTTGACTTTGATAAAAACATAGTACTATTTTAGGAAGGCCACCATGAACTGGTTGAAGTTGTCAATAGACTTTTCTTCCAATCTGGCAAAAAGTTCAAAAGTTGGGCCTGATAGATTTTCTGCAAAGAGTCTGCAAAAAATAGGATCTCTTTCTTTGTCGGTTAGATATAAACGATACATCGCTAGTCTAAATGCTCTTATGTGAGCCTTCGGGTCCGACTTCCCTGAGAAATATGGGAATTTTTTTTCATGTTTCACGAAACCTAGCGAAAGCAATTCGATCTATAAACGATGTTTGACGCATTTCCTCAATTACTCGATCGAAGTCAGGTGCCGTGTTGGTTGCCTTATGAGCTCGTGAACTCAAACTCATGAAATGGGCGTTAGCTTGTTAAATGTATTTCTTGAGTAAATTGTGTTCGTTAGTTGCCAATGAGCGAAATGTGTCAGCGGCTGAGCCGATGACTGGTGTCTGAGGTGTATCTAATCATTCTGATCGATAATTAGTTTCCATCATGGAAAATCATGACTCATAATTTGGAACTATGTCACAAGAGGTCTTGCGCTCGAGGCGAGGGTGAATCGCCAAGCCACATGGGCCTGATTTCACTATTCTACGATAGAGGTGGCGGACCAGGAGGTGTTTGCTCCATAAATCCTATCAAGTCCGCAGTTAGCAAACTCGAGCTGAAAGAGATTAGGGTCTCCGTCGAGGTCAAAGTGGGAGAAAACCCATTTTTCGACGCTCCAACGACATATCTTGAGATCCCTGGTGGTTAAGCGACCTGAGAAAAATCCAGGCGAGTTTTAGGTGGAGGACTCAAAGGAGGCGTCTGGTCGCCTATGGATTGATCATTAGGGTTCAGGTTAGCGAGCTCCTTGAAATGAGCGTAACACGTCGTTCATGTTAAGAAAAATGTGTAGTGAATGTGCAACTAGTGATCTCTCGTGTAAGCCTCGTTGTTACGCTTTTGGCTAGTTGAGCATCGAACGTTTTCGGTGAGATCGTTCGTACTTTGCCTCGAGACATTAGGAGTCTGAGCGTTCCAAATCCGATTCCAGATGTTGGAACGTTCTAAGATCTGATCTAGACCAAGTTCATAGTTTGATCGTTGATCCCTGAAGAAGTACTCGTCGAGATCAGACTCGTCGTCCTCATTTTAGTGACGGAGCCTGTTGGAGCTGACCTCGTAAGGATTAAAATTGGGTTTGTCCTTACGCTGTTAGTCTGACCCATGGTACTGTTCACTCCGGTGGTGTTCTACAGAACAAATTCGATCACATGTTCGCGGTCGACTGGAGGTGGAGGAGTGACTGTGGTTTCGGACAGAGTTGGATTCATTTTGATTTATTGAACCTTGTATCCGATTCTTTTGACAGAAAGATCTATGGTTGTCCCCACAAACGGCACCAAATGTGAGTTCAAGGATTCACACCGAAATTTATATGTAATGGGATTTGGGAGTTTAGGAAAAATGATTATAGATTTCTATAAATTAAAGATGTTATTAAGGATAGAATGTCGAAATGGAACTTATACAAAGAACATGTCAAATGTATACAAATGAGATTGAACTATTATAGTCAAAGTGATTGTTGAATTGTTTTGAGAATGTCCTCTTTGGATGACTTCCTAACTTTTTATATCTTTGATCTCTCCTTCTCTGTTGCGATCTTCTCGCTCGCATTATCCTCAATGTTTCGAGATTCACAGATATTGTTGCAACGATATACAACTTGTTCTTCATCGAACTCGAAATCTGGACGGATAAGGTTGATAAATGATATCTCCTCTTGGGCTTGGGCTTCTGCGCTTCGTCATCTTTACTGGGCCTGGTCGAGTTCGACATATTCTTTGGGCTTCTTTTTTAGGCGGGATTTGTATTCTCCAAATGGGCCGGATTTTAATGTGTGAAATCCATTATCAACACAAATGAGAATCTCTAAATCTAACAAGTTACCTACTAAAACATATCAAGAGAATAACAAGACATATTGAATAGTAAACAAAGATGATTGAATAGATAGATAAAGGGGTTCAAAATCTTTTCTCAAAGACATATTTAAAAGATCTTTTAAACTCGCGGAGAAGTCTTGGTTCGGGGTCGATGTCATCTTGCGGCTCCAACTTTGACTTCCTGTAACTTTCTCCACAATAGCTCCAAAACTCCCAACTAAGTTTCAATCACGTGCTAACCGGTAATGGACTCAATAGTCTCGAAAAACAAGGTAAAAGACTATATGTACAAACATATATCACCGTAAAAAAACCGGAAAAACCATTATCTTGTACTCTACCAATTGATAGGTTGGTTTCGCACTATGACCGGATCAAACTACCATTTTTAGTGCTTTAATTTGGGTATTACAATGTACCCCTTAAAAATTATGTCTAAAATATTTAAAGTAAACTAGAAGGCTAGGGTTCGAATGGAGATAAGCTTACATGAGGTCTTCTGCGTAGTGCAAATGCAACCGTCAATCATGGATCTTCATAAGGTGATTCAGTGTGAGGAAGACAATGAACATATAGAAGACATATTTAAAATATTAATTTTATAGAATACCATAAGCTTAAATATGGAATTTATTTATATTTTAAATATTTTAATAATTAAATTTAATATTTTATACAAATATAATTAAAAGTCTAACCATGATATCCGTTCATTTCAATTTTTGTATTGGTTTAAATTTATTTTAATGCTTATATAATTAAAATTGGTTCATTCATATTTTTAACTTGGCTTTCAATGAACACAATGTTTTAAAAATATTTTATAATCGAAACAAATTAATTTATGTCGCCTATATTATAGTAATCTAAATATTTGAGAATTTCATAAAAACACCCGTCAAAAAGTGCGATCATAAAACATCAACTTTAATCTAACCATCAGATATCCGAATAATATAAGTATAAAATAATTTTAATATTTTATCAAATTAAGAATATATCAATGTAAGTCGGTTAATCCATATTATTAAACCGTCTTTCAGTGGGCAGAGTTTGTTTTTAATATTTTTATAATTGAAATTGGTTAATTTATTTAAACTTGTTTTGTAATGATCTAAATGTAAAAAAAAAATTATATTTGTTTTTTTAAATCAAAATGTAATTAAAACTATTTATAATAAATTTTAACAAAATATTATAATTAATTCTTAAGAAATCGGGAAAAATAAAATTATTTTATAATATTTTATTATAATATAAAACATATATTTCTATTTAAAACCAAAAATATTAAAATATGTTATGAATAGATTTTTCATAAAATAATAAATTAGAGAATATTTAGCATAACCCACATATTACTCTAATTTAATGAGACGATATCGTTTGTGAATAATTAAAATATCAGATAAATGTAATGACATAAAATGTATTATAACAAATGGCTAAAAGTTAATTTCAGTTATGGTATTCTATTTTAATAATATAGATTTTTTTTTAAACTTATTCCACTACAAGAAAAATATCATATAGCCTAAGATATTTTCGTGGCTACAAACTATATTTCATGACTACTTGACCGATAGCCACAAATATTTTGTAGCTATACTGTAACGCCCCGTCCGCCCTTACCGGTGAGTCACCCATTCCTCTCCCGGGCTCGTGGGCCCCACCCCTGTCCGACGGTCGGTTCGTTATTTTTGGTAGGCCCGACCGACTAATTTACTGACCTTATAATCACCCCATGACCTTTTCCCATGTGTTTTGTCCTCACACACATGCTACCACGAGTCACTTCCCGGAAGGTCACCCATCCTGGGACTACTCCAGCCCAAGCACGCTTAACTCTGGAGTTCTTTCAGGCAAGTGACCGGAAAAGGTAAGTGCACTTGGTGACATATGTAGCCAAATTAATTCATTTAAGACTTTCTCAAATGGGTCGGGCCAGGGCCATTACAATTCTCCCCCACTTAACGGGAATTCGTCCCCGAATTCTGCAGCAATCATAACTCTCAAACCCCAGGATTGTCTCCCGAGACAAAATCGGTTTGACTTCCCTGAGCTCTGATACCACTTGTAACGCCCCTTCCGCCCCTACCGGTTAGTCACCCATCCCTCTCCCGGGCTCGTGGGCCCCACCCCTGTCCGACGGTCGGTTCGTTATTTTTGGTAGGCCCGACCGACTAATTTACTGACCTTTATAATCACCCCATGACCTTTTCCCATGTGTTTTGTCCTCACACACATGCTACCACGAGTCACTTCCCGGAAGGTCACCCATCCTGGGACTACTCCAGCCCAAGCACGCTTAACTCTGGAGTTCTTTCAGGCAAGTGACCGGAAAAGGTAAGTGCACTTGGTGACATATGAAGCCAAATTAATTTATTTAAGACTTTCTCAAATGGGTCGGGCCAGGGCCATTACATATACGACATATTTTGTGGCTGTTTGATCGATATGCATATATAGCTACAAAACAAAAAATTTAGATTTGAATTGTGGATATCGCTCAACGTGGTTATTCGTGGCTGACTATTCGTGGCCATATTTCCATTATATTTGTGACCATACTTTTGTGCGACAAACAACGCCGGCCTTTAGCATAAGGGATTGAAGTGGTTTATTAAGGCACTTGTATTATATAGAAAAATTTCCATTATATATGTTTTTGTTTGTTACTTTTTCCCATATGAACCCATACATTTTTCTTTATTTTGGCTTAGTGCTATAAAAATTGTTGGCAATGTTTGGGCCGGCACTGACAACAAATCAAGATACTGCAAGGATTCCAACTTTGATATCTGTCCTGGAAGTCTATTGATATTGCGAGTACTTGATAGATCAAAAACAGCTAGCAGATTGGATGAATTTACCTGAGAGATACTTCAAACCATTATCTTGGAGGAGCAAAGTTATAGATAATTGGAAGTTATCTTTGAACCCAAAAAAAAAAAAAATGGAAATTATCTTAAAAGATTAAATACACATCCTAGGTACAACAGGAAGTCGTCATGTCCTTAATAGTTATCTTTTTATAATTTAGAGTGTTTAGACCGTTGATCTTTTTTTTAGATTGATACAGTTAAATTTGAACGGTCAGTTGCATGTAGGCAGGTCTGTTGTAAGATCCTTGTGTGACGTCTTGCAATATCTGAATTAATTTAATCTACCCCAACCACCCCCAAGTACTAACTGATCTTAATTCACTTCTTGATTCTCTTGGAAATTATTGTATGAAGATGTCGAAAACTAAATTTTGAAAAGTAGTACTCTCTGTCTATTCAAAAGATTGTTTTTTCAGTAAATGATTATATTTTTATATGAAGAAAAAAATCTAAATCATAACAATGGATAAAACCGTAGCCGGTAAGATAATAAGAAAACCTCTGGAACCTAAGTCAAATAGGAGCCTAAAACCGACAAATACTAAAAGATCCATGGAACCATAAGCCGGAAAATTAAAAGAAGATTCATGGAACCAAAAGCTAGCGGATATAAGAAAATTATCGTACCAAGCTTATTCAAAAGATTGATGTTAATGAAAATCTGAATAAAAACAAAGATTAAAACTAGCAAAAATCAATTGTTAATACAAATCTGAAAAAACAGAGATTAAGCCCGGATGATTCCCGGAAAATAAAGTCGGCAAAAAGAAACAATATTTCCGAAGACTAAACCCCCCCCCCCCCCCCAAAAAAAAGAATAAAGAAGCTTGTAGATACTATAGCAGCAAAATCACAACCAGAAAAATACCGTTGATCTTTTTTTTTTACATGGGTGCAATTAAACTTGAACGGTTTGTTGCATGTAAGCAGGCCTGTTGCACGATCCTTGTGTAACGTCTTGCAAGATCTGAATTCATTTGATCTACCTCGTTTAAACTAAGGAAGTTTATATCAATGACATGTTGGTCACGTCTTCACGGGAAGGCGGTCACGTAGCTCAGCTAAAATAATGCTTCCTCATCTTGAATAAAAATGGGATTAAACTAAACTCAGCTAAATGCTCCTTCGGAACATTCACTAGCAAATTCCTTGGTTATTTATTGACTAAAAGAGGAATCAAAACCAATCCAAAACAGATCGTAACGTTCATCAAGATGTCTTTTCTAATTGGTGCAACGACTAACCGGGAGAATAACAGCTCTGAGTCGATTTTCTCTCGGTCTACTGACAAATTCTCCCGTTTATCAGCTCCTCAAAGAAAAAAAAAGTTCATATGGGAAGAGAAGTGCGAAGATGCATTCTGATATGCCTAGATTTTAATCTCAATAGTTACACTGCAAGTGCATAGAAAGTGACTGTAGTATATATGGGTTGAATCCACAGAGACTCTAGATTCTTGCGGTGGATTATAAAGTGTCGAATTAAGCTAAGCAGATCAGAGAATAAGCAGTAACAAAGCAGAAAGTAAAGCACATGGTTTGTAAATCAATCAAGCGAAGCGTCAGGTCAAGGGAGTTCTCAGAAAATCAGGAATACATGCAAATCAATCAAATCATTCAGTCGAGATCAAATTAAGAAAGGTTCTAGAACTAGAATCACATAAGTATAATAGACCAACTTTCGTTGCAAAGCTTAATTATGTCCAGCAACCTAGCAAACCAACTTTTGTTGCGAGTTCTAGAAATCCTAAACATGCATTAATCTCAGGTTCTTTCGTTCAAAATTTCCCTAAGCCAAATTTCTTTGCGAATAGACAAATTGCTCATCTAGGTTTTTTCTAGCTAATTAACCAACCGTCATTGTGAGATTCAACCTAATCAATAATCTGGGTAGCTAATTCAGATTAAGCATTAAGTTCAACCTATATGAAGAAGTTATGAATCCCTATAGATCAATTGACCTAATATTCCATGAAATCCCTAATGAGAATCCCTAAACCTAACTAGTAAACTACTCAGATATGATCAATGAAACAAAAATCATATATGAAGTAGAAACCATAAAGAGATCAATAGAAAATAATGGGGTTTGAAATCTTCTCTCTATCGAGTATCTGATCAGCGCCAAAAATCTCCCAATCTCTCTCTCTAAAACTCTCTGAATGTAGAATAAAAATTCGCTTAAACAATGACTTAAAAACCCTACTTTCTGAGCATCTTTGTAATTATGTGATACTTTTAGGCAAAGCTGCAGTTCTCCAAAGTCTTCATTAATCGGCAAGAAACTCTTAAACCCGATCTGCGTCGACTGACACAGAAGGTGTGTCGATCGACAAAAACCTCATATGTCGCCAATGATTTCTTCTTTCTAACATTAACTCTCCAAATAGCTCACAATTGCGCCATAATGTCCAAATGTGCACCAAACGTACATAAACCTGTAAAACACCTGAAAAGACTCCAAACACACAATAAAAGACTCGATAATAAAGACATATATCATGGTCAAAAACCCTAAAACCCATGATATATCACATTCAAACAGCTCAAACAAATCTAAGTGAACCTCCTATTCTTGCCAAACCGGTGGAAAGGGAACCACTCTACCTCTACATCGCAATATCATCTCGTGCAGTGAGTGGGGTACTAGTTCGTGAAGAGCAGAACGAGCAACAACCAATTATTTACGTAATAAAAACGCTAATAGATGCAGGGACCATATATCCAACAATAGAAAATTTGGCCCTACCTCTGGTCACGTCAGCTCAAAAGCTCATACCATAATTTCAATCACACTCAGTCATAGTGATGACCTCACAACACATTTAAAACATACTTTATAGTCCAAGCTAATATGGCTGACTAACCAAATGGGCCATAGAGCTCAGCGAAGATGACATTGAATACATAACTAGGACATGTGCCAAAGTTTAAGTTTTGGCAGACTTTTTCATCGAGCTAGCACAGCAGCCCACAAAAGAAGACCTTCCTGGTTAAAATTGGATAATCCATGTCGACATAGAATCCTCCAATCCTTCATACTTGGCTTCGTAGCATCCAACAACGAAGCAGAGTACGAAACTCTCATTGTTAGTCTCGAGCTTGACAACTATTGACCTTCAAATATTCTCTGCTCGTCATAAGCAAATTCTACGACAAGTACGAAGCTAAGGAATACCGAATGGAGGCCTTTCTGAAAGTCGTATGCAGACTGACAGATTAGCTCGATTCCTTCTAGCTGACTAGAAGATGCTCTAGCAGAAACCTCTGACCCTCTAGTCAAAAGAAACATTCCTCTCGAAGGAATGAAAAAACTCGGTATTGACATAGTGCTAAAAGCAATAACCGGCAGTGAAATCGATCCAAACCTTCGATGCAAGAACATGGTCAAACCGAAACCCGATCAAGCAACCCAAATTCACTAAATCTCATTTAATCAGACAAGGAAGAATCTTTATAATGTAAAGACTTCGACCTGATAAAACAATTTGTATTAAACCTAGTAATACAGTATATTATCTCTTTAAGCTCATCGATCATCGACCCGAGCTATGAGATTCTTCAGTTCGTTGATTCTTGCATCCAAACTGCTTAGCTCTTTCAGCTTGTAGATCCTCGATATAAGCTATGAGCTCCTTCATCTCGTCAATCCTTAATTCGAGCTATGAGCTCATTTAGTTCATCGATTCTTACATTTGAACTCTCAGCTCATTCGGTACATTGACTTCTACACCCAAACATTTAGCTCATCCAGTTCGTCAACTCCTACGTCTAAAATTTCAGCTCATCCAGTTTGTCGACTTTTACATATTAATTTTCAGCTTATCCAGTTCGTTGACTTCTACATCCAAACTTGCAGCTCATTCAACTCGTCAACTTTTGTGTCGAAACTGAAATCTTAATTAGTTATTTGACTTCTACGTCCGAACTCAGAGCAATGCTCATCAAGCTTACGCTCCAAGCCTCGCCTATTTGTTCTACGATCGTTATACCCATCGAGCTACGTTCTTCACTTTCGTCGAGCTTATGCTCTTCACGCTTATCGAGCTACGCTCGTTGCAATTACCAAGATTACGCTTGTCATGTTTACCGAGCTATTATCATCGTTCTCATTGAGCTATGCTCGTTGTTCTCACCATGTTATTCTCATCATACACACCGTGCTACGCTCATCTGACTAAGGTTCACTTCACCTAATAGCCGCAAACGGCTCAAACTCATGTCGAGTTTCACTTTTCATCCTTAAACGTCTCAAAATTTCTTTGAGTTTCACTTAGGAGCCTCAAACGGCTCAAACTCCTGTCGAGTTCCACTTTGCAGCCTCAAACGGCTCAAATTCTCATGGAGTTTCACTTAACAGCCTCAAACGGTTCAAAATCTTGTCGAGTTTCACTTCGCAGCCTTAGATATCTCTAACTCGCATTAAGTTTCACCTAGCAGCCTCAAATGGCTCAAAATTTTGTCGACTTTCACTTTGTACCCTCAAACGGCTTTAACTCTCATTGAGTTTCACCTAGCATCCTCAAACGCCTCACACACCTATCAAATTTCACCATGAAGTTTCAACGGCTCGAACTCTCATTGAGTTACACCTTTCAGCCTCAAACGGCTTAAAATCTCATTGACTTTCCCTTTTCAGTCTCAAACGGCTCTTACTCTCATTGAGTTTCATCTAGCAGCATTGAAGAGCTCAAACTCTTATCGACTTTCAATTTTCATCCTCAAAAGGTCAATGTTGTCAATGCTCATTCAGTTTGTTGACTTCTATGTCCACACTCGCAACTCTTTTAGTTCGTAAACTTTTACGACCAAACTCTAAGCTCATTCAGTTCGTTGATTTCTATGTCTGAACTCAAAGCTCATTCGTTTGTTGACCTTTATGGCTAATTCAAGTTCAGACTTCGAACTAAAACTTGATTTCACTTTCAAAACCAACTAGGTAATTTGGCTAAACGAAAGCCTTAATTTAGCTCCAATTCATTCGATTCATGCTAATTCCTTGATTTTGTCTACAAAGTCGACATAAGGTACTTTCCCCTAGAAAATCCTTGCTCAATTAGAGTCAATTCTTGTCGAATTTCAATCCAATTTTATCATCAAAATCGACTTAAGGCACTTTCACCAAGTAAAACCTCGCTCGATTCAAGCTACAAACAATTTTTTCTTTAAATACTGATCAAATTTATTGAAACGAACCATCCATTAAGTTCAATCATCGTCACCTAATTGGCTGGGGGAAACTGTTCGTGCTAAAATCCACCCCGGATTCAGCCCATGAAATCCCACTAACTTTAACACAATTGGACCTAAATTAAGGCCTACACTCCTCCAACCCGAGTTTGGCCAAACTGGTTTAATATCTCAAATGGGTTAAAACAGCTCCACTTCGACCAAAGGAGCTTACATGCGGATGCCGATGCACGAGCTCAACAAGTTCTACAAGATATGAGACATGAGCTATAAGCTGCGAGCTACAAGCTGCGAGCTACAAGCTGCGAGCTATGAGCTATGAACTGTGATCTCTACGAGCTAACTAAGTCAAATATTCGGTTCATATCAGTTCAATATTAGCTTAAATGTCCGAATATCACTGAGATCGTTCAAGCGAGAGGAGCACGTACTGTCCAAGATATGCAGAACTGTTGAGTTTAATGAGAAGCTATAAAAAGAGCAAGAGGCTTTTGTTTGAGGATATTTTTGTACACACTTTTATATATGAAACAGCTCTACAAGCTCATCGTAAAAATCTCATTCGAGATCTCTTTATAATATTCTTTCATTCAATACAAAATAATTATGAAACTCAATTCTTTTATCTAATTCTTTAAAGAATCATGTAACTTTTGAGGAAGTAGCTCATTGATTTTTTCTCTGTCCAAAATTGCGAATTTTTAATGTGAATTTTCGGATCACAATTCTCCATGGTAATTAGAAAATAGAGAATTTTTAGTAATATTTTAAAATAACAACTTTGTGCTAATAAGACGCAGGACTAAAAGACATTCTAATTTCAAACCACTCAGTTTTCCATATGAAAATGTCATAAAACTAAAAATTGACATATCTCGACACGTACGGTATTGAAAACGGTTTAAAGATTTTTCTATGATGAAGATCATGTTGAGGCTGGTTCACTTAGTTTAAACGGAACCGGTTTGATTATAAATGATGTAAATTATTCAATTAGAAGTTAAGGAGATTGTCTTATAGTTTCTTGAGTTTTTGACCCCCTCCCCCCCCCCTCCCCCCCCCAAAAAAAGGAAGAAAACTATGAAATGTGAAATTAGAAACCTTTTGATTAAAAACAAGAAAATGTCATAAAAATAGAGAGCTATATAAAAGAAGCAACGTTCATATCTATGTAGAAAATCAAACTTTTGACTGGCTAATCTAAGGAATATATATATATGTATCTATAGACATTTTGAAAATGAGTGTAAAAGGGATTTCAAAAAAAAAAGGGATTTCTCCTTTTTGAGACAGAAAAAGTATTCCACATTTCCACTAATCCACTTTCACTGCTGCTGAGTGATGACCTACTTGACGATCCCAAATATGATGATTTTTTTATATTAATAATAGTTTAGTGATAATTTTTAAAATGATACCGTTTAAAAAGAAATATATATTTGAATTTAGTCGTTAAATCGACAAGTACTTAATTCCTTGTCTGGCCCCGATCGGAATATAACCTTCACCTTGTGTTAAATAATCTATTTTGTAAGAAATATATAATAATTCCTTGTTTGCTACCTGTTCTTCTCATGCATCTACTCCAACCAGATATGAAAAGGCGCCAACCTCTAAGATGCTCTCTCGGGACTACTCAAGCGACTGGGATCAGATTATGCATTTGCCAGCCAGTTAGTTCCAGATATGATAATTAAGGTGAAGCTCTTTTTATTCAAATACAGATTTCAGTTAGTATTATACCATATTTGGCGTGAGAAGAACAACTACAGGCATGAAGAGACACCACTTTCAGCTGCAACAATGATCAAAATCATCGACAACAACATTCAGAATCGACTTATGTCAATGAGTGCAATAGGAGTTGAAGCTTACCAATGAGGGTTAGAGAAATGGTTTGAGCTTACTTCTCTATAGCAAGCAAAAATTAAAGACAATCTTGATTCAAAAGATCAACAATATTTTCTGTTCACAATTGCAATACTTGTGAAAACGTTTTTGAATTTGAATACAAATTTACATTCGATTCAACAAATGTAACAAGCAAACAAAAGAGAAAAACACATTTTGATTTATGATCTTAAATTTTACTAACATCATTCAGCACAATTTTCTAATCAGCAAAAAAATATAACAAGTGAACAAAAGAGAAAACACATTTTGATTTATGATCTTAAATTTTACTAACATCATTCAGCACTATTTTATAATCAGCCAAAAAAAAAAATATAACACACATGAATTACAGAGGTAAGGTAAGTAGGTTGACGAATTACAATCCAGCTTAAGTTGGAAAAAGAAACTAATTCCCCGAAATATTATTTTCGTCAGAGAAATATGAAACACTCTAACGAAACAAGCGGGTTCTCTAACAACTCTTCAGTAGTATAACTCTGCTGATATTGTTGCTGATCCGAGCCGTATTTCTTCGGATCTAGCCTAACCCGACCCGGAGACTGATTGTTCTTCCGAGTCCGCGCCCCACCCACCCGATTCTGATTCGAATCCATCACGGATCTATTCTTCGCCGGCGATCTAGACCTTCTACCGGATCTCTCAGCCGGGTCTCTCATACCCGACCCGACTCTTGCTCCAGTGTTACACGCTCCTGTGTTTCTCTTACGAGGAGATTGATCGGTTCTTCGGGTTGGATGATTGTTACCTGTTACTTGGGTCCGAGTTTTAGCCGGAGATCTCTGAGATTTCCTCTGCTTCAGTTCCCCCTCACCATACCCATTCATCACAGCCGTCGAAGAAACACTCTCGCTCAAGCTCAAGCTACATATCTCCGAAACCTCCGATCCTTCCTCCGGGTTAATCGAATCGGGTCGGTTTATACCCGAGTCCGGAGCAATTTTGAGTTTTTCCTCCTCTGTTCTCCGAATCTTCGTTTTCACCAGATCACCCATCGCTGAGTTTTGGACATTAGAGTTAGCAGTGAGAAATGTTGTCTCCGACAAAACTTCTTTGACGACCGTCTCTTCTTCGACAATGGTCTTGTTCTTGTCGGACACGTTCTCGCTGGTCCGATCGGCGGTGCCGGAGCTGACGCAGCAACCCATGTGAGAGAGAGAGGGAGAGAGAAGACGACGTCGTTTGATCGGAGATCGAGAATAGTACTACTCTTTTGGTTGTGAGATGACAGCAAATGATGATTGTGAAGTGAGGGACTTGAAAGAGTATTTATTGTTAACATTTTGGGACAGTTGATAATTTGATATATAAATAAATAATACCAACTATACTACAGTATCTTTAATTTATGATGATTCAATAGTAATGGTGAATCAGCCCCATGCAAATTTCAATTTCGTGAATCTTTATATAATTAAGTTAATAAAGTTAGGTTAACTTTTAGATCAAACAAAAAAAAATCTTCACACAATAGTTGGATCAGAAAAACAAAATGAATTTTAGATGAGATCCGTTTAATACATTATTTTTTTCTACTCACATGCAAAAAATGATTTCAGATCTAGACAACCCCAAACATAGTTCATCTCTCTTTTTAATATTATTTGAACTTAACTTTTTTGTCAGCATTCTTCTCCTACCAAACAATAAATTTATGGGAGATTTTAGTTTGTAACAAGGGATAATGTAAAAATTAGATGAATTGTAAAGTTAATAAATACTTAGTTATTTAGGAAAGAAAAAGTCTAGTTAAGACCCAAAATAAACTTATCATTTAAATTATTTACATTCAATGCCATTGATTTGAAAATTATTTCCGGTTAACTGTTTTAGAGCTACTGTTCAACAATGTATGTCACAGTTTTTCAGAAAACATAATTTATTTTAATTGTTAACTAGATTTTGACCCGCGCTAAAGAAGCGCGGGTTTATGTTTTCATTCTTAGAATATATACTTTTATCTTAAATTTATATTTTTATAAATTAATTTCGTTACCTATTTCGACTAATCTATATCAAATGAAAATAAGATGATATAGTGCTAAATGTGAACCGGAATTTAATAAATTTTGTTTTTGTTTTGATATTATTAACTTGTATATTATATATTAGTAGTTGTATTTTATTGTTATTTTTAGTATATGATTAGTCATGCTTGAACTTGGTTAATCTATTTTTCAACACGTGTTGTAATGATATATAATTTGAAAATTTGATGGAACAACCCGTTAAAAATTGCATTCAAACATGAACTATAATTTGACGCATCATATATTTGAATAATATAAATATTAAATAATTTAAATATTTATATTAAATTTAAAATATATCAATTGGAATTAGTTACTCGTGCAAATTTTATTTTTAGAAATCGAATTGGTTAATTTATTTTTAGCCCATTTTATTATAATTTAAATATTTTAAAATTTGATGAAACAACCCGTTAAGAAGTACAATCGTAAAAAACGTTTCTTACAAAATAAATAATTTATACCCGCATGCTAGTACAATATTATATACTACTTTCTTATTTTAATAATAATTTATTAATTTTAATGATTATATAATTTATAAAATAATTATGTATTAAATTATATAATTATATGTACCAATTGATTTAGTAACTTAATTATGCTTGATTTTATTTCTTTAAGTTAAATTTTAGTTAAGAATAATTTATAATATTTATTTTAATATTAATTTCGAAATTAATTATTATTTTTATTAAATTTTTGAAAAAAAATTTCGTTAGATATGATTATGATAGAAAAAAAAAAACAAAAGATATTATAAGATATTATGAATAAATCAAATATAAATTGTTTTACAGTTTTACCCTTAATGAAGGTTACAAATCCTAATAATATCAAGGGTAAATTCCGGAAACAACATTTATGTACCATGGCAAACCTTCCTGTTTTAATAGATTAGATTGTTCATTGACAGAAATATTGTGCTAATAATTTTATTTTGTTAACTAAGTTAAGTTATGTTATTTGTTTAACATACAACTAGATTTTGACCCGCGCTAAAAAAGCGCGGGTTTATATTTTCATTGTTAGAATATATATTTTATTTTAAATTTTTATTTTTATAAATTAATTTCGTTAACTATTTCGTCTAATCTATATCAAATGAAAATAAGATGATATATTGCTAAATGTGAGAAGAAATTTAATAAATTTTGTTTTTGTTTTGATATTTTTAATTTGTATATTATATATTAGTAGTTGTATTTTATTGTTATTTTTAGTATATGATTAGTCATGTTTGAACTTGGTTATCCAACACGTGTTGTAATGATATATAATTTGAAAATTTGATGGAACAACCCGTTAAAAACTACATTCAAACATGAACTATAATTTGACGCATCATATATTTGAATAATATAAATATTAAATATTTAAATATTTATATTAAATTTAAAATATATCAATTGGAATTAGTTAAACTCGTGCAAATTTTATTTTTAGAAATCGAAATTGGTTAATTTATTTTTAGCCCATTTTATTATAATTTAAAAATTTTACAATTTGATGAAACAACCCGTTAAAAAATACAATCGTAAAAAAAGTTTCTTACAAAATAAATAATTTAAAATATTATATATGATCTTGTTAATATAAAAATAAATATTTATATTTAAAACAAATAATAAAGAAGACATTAAAATATATTGTGATAATCATAACTAAAGAATATTATTTTATATATATATATATAAATAGTTGATGTTTAAATTATGTAGTTATATTTATCAATTGATTTAATAGTTTTATGAGTATATATATATATATATTATTTTAATTAATTAAAAAAGTATAACACATTATATTTACTCTGTTTGGATACATGTTTAGTAATTATCTTGTTTGGAAACATAGATAGTAGAGAAAATGTTATATTCTCTAATTACCCTTAATGAATATTAAATTTTTTCTTATATCTCTAGTGGCATAACTTGTAAATAACACATGGCACAAAGGTTAGTTTCCTATATACTCTAATTTTTTAATAGTATTGATTAGTTACTTGAATTAATTATGTTTATTTAGCTAAACCTTAAACCCTAAAGCCTAAACCCTAAACTTAAAGTATAAACCCTAAACACTAAATCTTAAACCCAAAATAGTAAACCCTAAACTCTAAACCTAAACCCTAAACCCTAAATCTTAAACACTAAACCCTAAACATTAAATCCTTAACCCTAACACTAAACCTTAAAACAAAAAACCATAAACACTAAACTTTAAAACAAAAAAACCTAAACATTAAAGTCAAAATCCCAAATCAAATAATAAACATTTGAAAATATCAAGTTAATCCACTTATCATATTAAAATTATTGATATAACTGTGTTTAACATACAATAAGATTATCGTGTAAACTCAATGTAAGAGAAAAAAATGTAAATATATATACATTATCATGTTAACCAAATTATCATATATTTAAAAAGTGTGTTGTTGTGTAAGCAACTTTGTTATCGTAGTTGATTTTGCAAAATTATATGAATTTATAAATTAACTCTGCTATACGCTATCATAGTAGTGTGAACATTGAGTTGGTGCGGACTGTTCATATATATATATTTAAATGTGTTATTGCGTAAAAAACTTTGTTATCGTAGTTGATTTTTCAAAATTATACGAATTTATAAACTAATTTAGTTATATGCTATCATACATGTGTGAAAACTGAGTTAGTACAAAATGCTCTTCTTCTTCTTCTTCTTAATAAACATTTATTGTTCATCGGTGCGGACTGTTCATCTTCTTCTTCATAAACATTTATTGTTCATCCCGTAAAAAACTTCAAGATAGAAAAATTGTAATTGTTGAGGAAAAGTAGAGGTAGAATGATTGTTTGTGAGTGAATAGTATGTGTGAATAGTGATAGGTGAGAGATGTAATTTTTATATTATTGATTGTTATAGATTCATATTTATCTAAGTTTATTAGTTATAGATGATATGTATGCTTTAGGGATCCAAACCCTGCTGAAAAACTTGATCTCGATCCAATTCAATTCTAGAAAAATATCTAACATAAAATTTAAGTCTAAGTTTTAGTCGTTTCGTTTATCGGTTCTTGTAAGGTTAACTTCTTGTGTAGACTTGTGGGGAGTGTAGAGTCCTCGATTTAGACTTGTTAGGATTTAAATTAGGTGTGGAGGAGTTAGGCTCTCGTTTCGTGTTTATTTCTTCTCTAATCGTTGTATTTGGGTTTAGATTGCGCGTTTCGCCCTTGCTTTGGTTCTTTCTGCTTTTTGCGGTTCCCTTTTGGCTACGACTAGGAAGTGTTTGTGGTTACGCGTCCGCTTCTCTCTCCGCTTCCTGTTATCTATGTAGTTTGTGCCTTTGATTTCTTGTTAAAGGGTTCGCTTCCGGAGGAGTCTATCCTGCCGGCTTTGGCTTCCCTCAAAACATTACGGCTTTGGTTTCCAGGTTCTTTCGGGCTTAGTGTTTCTCCTTCTTACTGGTATCGTGTTGATAGCCGGTCTTTGTTTTTTCATTTTAGAATCCGATTTATTCCGGCTTTGGTTTATGTTTTGTAACAAACGATGGTTTAACATATTGATTCTTCCGACGAAAATTTTATTTTTCTTTTAAGTCTAAGTACTTTAGATATTGGGTAACATTTGATCCGATATTTCTCAAAATATCTGAATTTAATTAAAGTATTAACCAAATTTTATATAACTTCAAGTGTTTTAGATGATTCAAGTATTTTTAGGAAGGTTAGATAGTTGTTATACCGGGGTTTTTGGTTGATTTATATACTTTTAAGTATTTTTAGATATTTTGGTAATCAACATATTTTTATTATTTTTTGGAATAATTCAAATATTTTTGAATATTTACTATGGTTTTGTGATAGCACATAAACTTTTAAATACTTTGTGATATTTGTAAGTAGCTCCTTAGATTTTTTTTAATGTGATTTTGGATATCAAATAAATTAGATCTGAACCCAAATGAAAACGAACCGAACCCGATTCAAATGTTAAAAATTTCTTGATGTGACATATCATCATGATACTGAAAACTCAAAAATCCAAAAAACCTAATCCTGATTTGAGTGGGTACCTAAACTTCCAGTCTTAGTAAGCTCTAAAAACATTTGGGCAAAAGAATAAAGCTCTATAAAAATCACGACAAAAAAAGGGTCTGTAAAAGTAGATGATAGTTTATAGTTTAGAGCAAGAACAATGTTGTTACCCATGTTGGGTTTTTTAGGAATATTTTATTAATTTTTTGGTTAGTTAGGAATAGTTAAGAACTTTTGCTACTTTAACACCTCTATTGGTGTTACCCAAATTGGGGTTTTTAAAATAAAAAATATATATTATCAAACACCAAACACTTGACCTGCGCTACGTTGCAAAAACAACCTGAAACTATGTCCGAGTTGTTGATCTCTATTTGTATAAGAGACTGCAACACCATCATTTAAACACCATAAAGCTTCGTATGAAATTTAAATATTGTAACACCATAAAGCTTCGTATAAGACTGCAATGAGTTTCCTTATAACACCATAGAAATTCAGTACAATCATAAACTGAGCTTAATTAAAACAGCACAACACATAAAACTTCAAAACAAAAATCTTGGTTTCTGGAGGCTCGACAACTAGACAACAGCTATGTCCTCTTCCTCTAAATTCTCCTCTGTTCATTATCTTCTTCAACATTCTCCTCTGGTCCAGCAATTTCCCTAAAGCAACACAAATATTTCGAATTACATTGCACAATATCAATCTCGTATAACTGCTTGAAAGACAATCACACATGTAGGATATTATACATCTTACTTAGTGTACCGTATAAATGATTGTAACCGTATAAACAATGATTTAGAAGATTTAGAAGATCCACAAGTAAGACAATCACATAACCGTATAAACAACCAAAGTAAATGATTGTAAATGTATAGATGATTGTAACCGTATACACATGTAAGACAATCACACATTTAAAAGATCCAAAAAATGATTGTAACCGTATAAACAACATACACAACCTTAAGATGAGCCTATGAACAAAGATTGGAACCAATCGAAAGCTATCAAAAATCCTTTACTTAGTGTACCGCAAAGGAAAGCCAATTTTCAATCGAAATTGTTGAAGTTAATGTAATTGAGAAAAACTAATACAAAATCAGACCAATTTAACGAAAACAAGAAAGTAACATCATTTAAAAAAACAAAACAGAGATTGCTTAAATCGCTCAAGAACCCTAATCACTAGTTGAACGAAACAAGAACCCTAAATCGAAGTCAAGCAAAGAGAATCACACATGAATTTAACAGAATCGAACCACAAACCAAACAAACCCTAAGTCTCTCAAGAACCCTAAATCGTACAAGACCCGAAACCCTAACCAATAACCCACAAACGATTCCTAAATCGATGAAAGAGGAGAAACAGAAACCCCTAATGGCTAATACTCCAATGAAACACAGAAATCAAACCTGATATGCGAAGAACAAAGTTATCTCGACGAAATCGCCTACAAATCGCCCCTAAATCGCCTTAGACGACTGTCTATCTTTCACGGAATTGCGAGAAAAAAAAAAGTGAAATGAAAAATGGGTCGAGAACTCGGACCCCATCAGAGTCTTTGGTCCGGAAAAAAGGCCAATCGTAACCTGCCACGTGGCTAAGACACAGTCTCTTAAAATCCTTGCGTAAGGATCGATCCTAAAGAATAACCCATTTGTTCATTTATTTTTAATAGATTGGTCCTAAGAATCTGAGCCCAAAATCACTTAAGAAACACCATTGGACCTGGTCTTAGTTAATACAATTCACGAAATCCAAATAGCTGACACACCAGTTTGGAGTATTTAGAGGATCTGATTTTAATAACAGAATGTTAGAAACAATGAAGGTGAGAGATTATGACACAGATCTAAGATCGTATTATTAACTTAAGACTCAAACGACTAGATACAAATTTTTTTTTATTTTAGAAATTTTACAAAAAGCATAACTGAAGATTGTAAATCAACAAAACTCAAACTCAATTTTACGATTTTAGAGTAAATTATTGGTAACATTTTTTAAGCAAGTATGAATTAGGCTCATAATTTAATTTTGCAACATGGAAACACATGTCACCACAGCTATATACTTTAAACAATTTAATGCTTATTGGGTTCGGGCTTAAAGATTAAGCAGGCCGACAATAACATATTCCTGCCCACTTAAGTTCACACCGACAGTGAAACACATTCTTCCTGCATTTAATGTTCTTGAAATAAGCATATGAAAATCTTTAACAAAAATAAAATCTGGCAAATCTTGAATACATGCTTTTTAGTTTGGTTCTTCTAAATATATTTACGTAGAGATATTCATAACAGTCTCCACAAATCTAAGCAATGAAGCTGCCATAATCTCAGATGAGCAAAATATAGAATAATACAAAACTTGAATTGTTAACATTCTTGAACGGAGTTTGAGCTAGAACTTCGAGTGTTGGAATCTGTGTGTGCAGGGGAAGGTGCGGGTACTGGGTGAGCGATGAATGTAGGTATATTGTCTCCTGGCATTAACACCGAGACCCCTTTTGAGTACACACCTATCTGCAAATCGATATAATCGCTCACTAGATTAGTCTCCAAATCTCCAACCCCCCCCCAAATGACTATTCCTAACAAAAAGTAAATGAATTTTAAAGACATCTCTAATCGATAATCAAGACAGAAGGATAAATATTTCATCCAAATAAACCCAACAATACCCATTGTCTTTTGAGTGAGATTTGACATCCCAAGAATCAAATCCTCTCTTAAGCAAGTCGATTCAAATTCATTAATATTAAAACTTGAAGAGATGAGAGACAGAGGGAATCTGTAATCTCTATGGTACTATTCTAATCCCAAGAAACATGTAAAAGAAGAGTACACTCTCTGAACGCCAGTGGGGCCATTTTGTGTTCCAAGGAAATGTAAAGTCAAAATGGTAGAGACCACATCTTTTATCTCCATGCCCATTTAATCCGCTTTTCCTTTCACACTCATAAATACTTAGAAACCAATCAATGCCGATACAAAACTAAATTCCTATTTTACATTTTTCCACTATTCTTTCGTCACTATGGGAAAAAAAGCAGAGATGATGACGAATGATTTCAATGAATGATTTCACCAAAAGTATCCGTGTGTGACAGAACTTATGAGACAGTTTTAATGGTGATGATGCAAAAGCATGTGTGTGGGTCAGTTTATACCAATGAGTACACAACCCCTATGATGTTTTCTTGTTCTGCTTTTGGGACAAAAAAGAGAGTGTTCAAATCAATTAAAGAACTATCTGGATCACATCCTTATCACATAAAAATCTAATAAAGAAGAGAGAATTTGTTTTGATCTTTTTGGTTAACTCATCACAAAGTTTAAAGCTTTTGATACTAAGCATCATCCAGCGCAAAGAATCAAACTTTCAAGAAAACAACTCCAATTTTATCAAAATTTGTCAAAACACTCTTTGCGAGAACCAAAGAACTGAGAAAGAAAAAAACCTTACCTTGGGAGATCCGTAACCAAGCTTAGAAGAAGCAGGGCCGCCATTGAGCCCGACTTGAGACTCCAGGCCCGAAAGGACACGACCCGGAGAAGAATCTGAGTTAGTGGTGGTGGTTCGAATCAGCCTCTCTAAGATGGCCATGACGAGGAACATTGATATGAGAATGGCGGTAGCAACAAAACCAAAGGAAACAGCGTTGACAGAGTCGTCAAACTGCGATCTCCATGGCTCCTCTTGCCGGAGATTCGTTGGAGCTCCCACCGGTGGCCATTGATGGTTCTGATACAATGATGTCGTTTTAAAGCTCTTTAGCTCTCTCATACCGTTTTCTTTCTTGTGGTTGTTTTCACTGTGTTTCGTTATTGGCTCAGCTATCATGGCTAATGAAGGGAGAGAGAGGAAGTAACTAAAACAGAAAGAGGGAGCAATGTGGGCCTAAGGTGAGAGAATGTGAAAGCTTTGGGGTTTGAACATATTTTTTAAAAATAAACTCTAGTAGTTTTTTGGAAAAAATGTTATTAAAATCCTGAATTTTCAAAATCTGGCGATTAAAACCCTCAACTTTGTAAGAGGCCATTAAAACCTGAAGTTTTCGTTGACATTCATTTCGACCCTGAGCTTTGGGTTGATTTTTCCAATTAAACCACACCGTTAACACGACAGACGGACCAATTAACGATCCGTTAAAGGCATTTAACGGAGTGGGTGAAACAGCAAAGTCAACCTAAAGTTCAGGGTCGAAATGATAGTCAACTAAAACTTTGGGTTTTAATGGCCGAATTGAAAGTTCTGGGTTTAAATCACCATAATTTAAAAGTTTAGGGTTTTAGTAACATTTTGTATTTAAACTTTTCAGTTTTGTCAATGCTAATAATTCTATAGTTTTCATTTTTCTGATGCCAAAGTCGGTCTTTTAAAATTTAAAAATTGCATCAGTCGTTTAAATCCTTACTTTTGGTTTTCATTTTTAATTCTTCGTTCAATAATATTCGTGTCATTTGAGATGGTTTAAGAAAATGTTTCTAGATGTTTGAGTGGATTAAGTCATTGCGAAGAGATCATCGGTCAGCCATCATCTATACTATTAAAACATTTGACTATTTTAAACATTAACCTTGGTTTTACATTTGAGATATTATGGATTGTGTCACTGCATTTATTTGAAATTTTTGGGTTTTATTAAGGATAATTCGGATCATTACCATCATAAAACGGTTGAAAAATAAATTAACTGGTTCAATTATCTATACTATTAAAAACAATTTTTGACTACTGGAAAACGGATTAAAAATATGTATTAGCTAATTTTATTTGATATATTCTTAATCAGATAAAATATTAAAATTATTCAATATTTATATTATTGAAATATATGATGAGTTTGATTACGATTGATGTTTTTACGATGACATTTTTAAATATTTTTTTATCAAATTTTCAAAATACTTACACTATTATAAGATAAGTTGAAATATAGATGAATTTGTTTTGATTATAAAAATATTTAAAAATATTTATGTTCATCGAAAGACAAATATAAATATAAAAATGTATTTTTATCAACCTAAAAAATAAGAGTATTGTAAAGTAGCTTTGTGAATTGTATTAGCATATTTTATCTAAGTCAATTTATTTTATACATAGTCAAATATAAAGTATAAAGAATGTATTTTTAATAATATGATTATTAACTTATTTAGGCTATTTAGTCGTTTGCGATTAAAACCCTAAACTTTTAAATTATGGCGATTTAAACCCACAATTTTCAATATCGGCCATTAAACCCCAAAGTTTCAGTTGACTATCATTTCGACCCTGAATTTTGGGTTGATTTTGCCGTTTCACCCACTCCGTTAAACGCCTTTAACGGATCGTTAATTGGTCCGTCTGTCGTGTTAACGGTGTGGTTTAATTGGGAAAGTCAACCTAAAGATCAGGGTCGAAATGAATGTCAACGAAAACTTCAGGTTTTAATGGCCTTTTGCGAAGTTGAGAGTTTTAATCGCCAAATTTTGAAAGTTCAGGATTTTAATAATATTTTTCCTGTAGTTTTTTGGGGATACACATGTTTTGGCTTTATTGCACAGCTTTTCTTGAAAATATTTTCAAATAAATAAGTGGACAATTGTACTTTCAAAAATTGAAAGATTGAAAAAAAACTTTAGCAAACAAAAAAAATTTGAAAATAACATACACTAAAACGAGAAATGGATTCAATCAACTTTCTATCTTCGAAAACATCCACTATCTCCTTTCTTCATTGAAGAACTTTCAGATTCCATTAACAACTCGACCAAGTTTCCCTTGGATTTTGGGTTCTGTGGAACCTCTGGAAAAAGAAAAATTCTCTGATTTTTATAACAAAAGGTCGATTGCAATGTCAAGCATAAAGAAGATTCAGAATGAGGTGAACAATTGGTCATGCTCTCAAGCATTAGATGACAATGAGGTGATGCACGATTCAAGAGACAACACCATCTCTCAGCCTTGGAGACCTCCACCTGACAAGTCGTTGAAGTGCAATGTGGGATTCTCTTGGTCATGCTGATAAAAGACGGCATAAGCTTCTTGTCTACTTAGAGATGCGAGAGGTACTTGTCTCTCCCATAGTCGCCGGTCCTTTTTTAACATTAGTTCGGTTGTTGAGGCTAGGAGTAGTAGTTTTATGTGGGCGGTAGAAAACATGGTAAGCCTAAGAAATAAGAATTTTAAATGTTATTTTTGCGAATGATGCAAAAGATATTGTGGGTGCTATAACTAGACCACATGTTTGGTCTGCACTTAGATGGTAGTATAAGGTCTTTTGGGATATTAAGGAGGATTTTTTTTTTAGTTCAACCGAGCAGCTAATATAATTTCTTGGAGTGTGACATTAGAAAATCGTTAACAATCATATGTAGCAACAAACTCTCCCCTTTGGTTAAACAATCTGTGTAAGATACCCAAACCCAAGCCCAAAATTTTTTGGAATAAAAGCCCAAAAAGCTAGCCCAAATCCACCTTCCTTTCCTGTTTTTTTCCTTATTCGGGCGTTTCCTTTTCTGAGTATGGCCAAGCCCATTAACTAAGCCCAAAAGCCTGTTTTCCTTTTCTAAAACCCTAAGGTTTCCAGCAGAGCCTCCCCTATAAATACTGCCTCCTTTTCCCCAGAAACTTATTTTCTCTTTCTTCCGGCGAAGCCCTGTCGGGATCAGAGGACGTTCGAGCATCCAAGAGCACTATTCACGTTTTTCCTTCTTCCCAATCTCACCAGAACCGATGTTCGTTCGGGTCAATAGGGTTGCTAATTCACGATTTTGCCCTCTTCTTTGGCTAAGGTGAGGACCGTTGGTGATCTCCCCTTACTTCGTTCAATTCCGGGCGATAGTCCCTTGTTAATGTCGTCTTTCCTAGGTAGTGTAGGGATAGTTAGACGTCTGATGTGATTGCTTGAGAACGTAGAATGCTAGGTTATCGCTGAGCCTGAAAATGTTGATTGTGCGTGATGGATATGAATGTATAGAACTGTGATAGGTCCCCCGAAAGGGTGTTTCTTGGCGGCTCGCGTATAACGAGTTTTGGTACGCGACCCTTGTATCGTCGGGAGGTCTTGGCGAGCCTCCCCAGTGAAATGGCCGTGGGCCCAGTGATACCGGGTGTGCCGGTTGTGTGTGCCTTCGGGCCAGTGTAGGGGTTCATGAGCGCGGAAGCGCAAGTGGATGTAGTTTGCGTGGTGAAAGCCTTCGGGCCTGTTTGCAAGGTGATATTAGCTTAGGACTTGTGATGCGTAGTTGTGTGGTGTAAGCGGGATAGCGGACTCCCTAAGTCCGTCCTCACTGGGTGATTGTGTTTGAAACAATTACTCAGACCTCTTCCCCCTTTCCTGTCCCCGTTTTCTTGCAGGTCCGGATGCGGGATCGATACAGTCGAGTGACGTCGTTGGTGGTTTTCAATAAGAAGGAAGCGCCGGGTCCTGGGACAAGTTGAGAAGGCGTCCCGGTTGGACCGAATCCGGTTCAACGGGCGCCCTAATGTCGCGTCTCCGGTTATGCCGGGAGACGGGTGTTACAATTTGGTATCAGAGCCTAGGTTAAAGGTCTCCCAGTCCTGCCCTGGGAGATCAGCTTTCGTTGTTTACCCCAAAAACCCATTTTTCAATCTTTTTTTAAAACCGTTTGCGAAATTTTTATAAAACAGATACATTGCGAAATCTTTCAAACACCAATATATCACTGATTATCTCCTGTTGTGACCTCTCTTAGTTTCGTTTTATGCAGGATGTCCACCGATTCACACTCTGATTCCGGGTCTGATTGGGCACCAAACTCTACCAGTGTTCTGCGCACACGTGTTGCACCCCGCAGGAACACACCGAGGAGACAGAGGAGACGACTTACGATTGGGGCATCAGTTGAGATTCCCGGCGCCACCTAGTCTTCCGCCCGGCATTCAGTGGATAGACCAGTGTCTGCATCAGTTCCGGTTGAGACAGTTGGGAGACCAGTGAGGGGTAGAGGCCGACCCCGGAAGACGCCAGTAGTGGCCCCACCGGCGCCAGTGGATGCACCCCGAGTCCAGAGGTCGGGGAAGGAGCATGTAGTGGCAGATGATCATTCCGATCCACCGAGTCGTGTGTGCTTCATGACAGTGAGACCGTCAGGCGGGATACCAGGGGCGTCGACATCGAGGAGGGCGCAGGAGGTTCCCCGGCCCTTCCAGGTGGCAGGCATGAGTGTGCAGGAGTACATGGATGCGTTCATGTTCCGAGCTGGATGTACCCACCCTAGATCCCCGATCCATTTGATGACCCTGTTTATGGATGGGCTAGCACCGGAGATCCGAGAGGGGATGACGGATGGGAGTGAGTACGGAGAGTACAGTCTGGTTGCGATGGCTGCTAAGTACGCAGAGGCTGTGGATAGGAACCAGAGGGATCCCGTATTTTGGCAGCAGATGAGAGAGAGGCGTCGTAGCGACGAGGACACCAGGCGCCAAGTCATGGCCGAGCAGCAAGCCATTTGGGATGAGGATTTGCGACTGAAGCGGGAGCAGGAGATTGCGGACCGGGCTAGGTTGGCGGAGCAGAGGGCTGACTTGGAGCGTAGGCAAGCGAGGTATGAGCAGCAGAGGGCAGAGCAGGCCCGGCAGCAGGTGTGCGCGGGCCGCGAGCGGGAGCAGTGGGAGCAGGGGATGCGGCAGGTACGGGAGGACCGAGAGTATGTCTGGTTGGATAAGCATATGGACATCCCTGAGGAGGGACCGGAGGGGTTTGATCAGCAGTGGGAGCGAGGGACGCCGCGGGTACGGGTGGAGCGAGAGTATGTCTGGTTGGATAGGGAGGGGAACAGATTGGAGGAGGGACCGGATGGGCAGTGGGATACACCGAGTCAGGAGCCGGCAGCCGCACCTCCAGTGATCGTCATCTCAGATTCAGAGCCGGAGCCGGATTCAGACCCCGAGGAGTACGACAGCGAGGAAGGCATGGTGTACCGAGGAGACTTGGACCTTGAGTTGCGGACCCCGGGATCAGCGAGTGGCTAGAGTCGGGGGGCGTGGGGGTTGATGGGGGTAGGGCGTAGTTATTTGTGTTAGAGTTTTGGGATTTTGTTTTCGTTGGTTTTCTTTCCGCGGTTTTCGCGTAGCTGGTTTTCTTCTTTCGATTCGAACCTCGTGTAGCCCTATTCCTTATTCTATTGATTCTTTATTTACATCGTGCCTTCCCGAACGGATTTCCTAGTGTGTTAGTTCGACGCCCCGAATAGAGCGAATCCCTTGAGTTCAGAGGTGAGCAGGAAACCGCACACCACCGAATTCGGGGACGAATTCTTTTTCAAGGGGGGGAGAATTGTAACATACCCAAACCCAAGCCCAAATTTTTTTGGAATAAAAGCCCAAAAAGCCAGCCCAAATCCACCTTTCTTTCCTGTTTCTTTCCTTATTCGGGCGTTTCCTTTTCTGAGTATGGGGCCAAGCCCATTAACTAAGCCCAAAAGCCTACTTTCCTTTTCTAAAACCCTAGGGTTTCCAGCAGAGCCTCCCCTATAAATACTGCCTCTTTTTCCCCAGAAACTTATTTTCTCTTTCTTTCGGCGAAGCCCTGTCGGGATCAGAGGACGTTCGAGCATCCAAGAGCACTATTCACGTTTTTGCTTCTTCCCAATCTCACTAGAACCGATGTCCGTTCGGGTCAATAGGGTTGCTAATTCACGATTTTGCCCTCTTCTTTGGCTAAGGTGAGGACCGTTGGTGATCTCCCCTTACTTCGTTCAATTCCGGGCGATAGTCCCTTGTTAATGTCGTCTTTCCTAGGTAGTGTAGGGATAGTTAGACGTCTGATGTGATTGCTTGAGAACGTAGAATGCTAGGTTATCGCTGAGCCTGAAAATGTTGATTGTGCGTGATGGATATGAATGTATAGAACTGTGATAGGTCCCCCGAAAGGGTGTTTCTTGGCGGCTCGCGTATAACGAGTTTTGGTACGCGACCCTTGTATCGTCGGGAGGTCTTGGCGAGCCTCCCCAGTGAAATGGCCGTGGGCCCAGTGATACCGGGTGTGCCGGTTGTGTGTGCCTTCGGGCCAGTGTAGGGGTTTATGAGCGCGGAAGCGCGAGTGGATGTAGTTTGCGTGGTGAAAGCCTTCGGGCCTGTTTGCAAGGTGATATTAGCTTAGGACTTGTGATGCGTAGTTGTGTGGTGTAAGCGGGATAGCGGACTCCCTAAGTCCGTCCTCACTGGGTGATTGTGTTTGAAACAATTACTCAGGCCTCTTCCCCCTTTCCTGTCCCCGTTTTCTTGCAGGTCCGGATGCGGGATCGATACAGTCGAGTGACGTCGTTGGTGGTTTTTAATAAGAAGGAAGCGCCGGGTCCTGGGACAAGTTAAGAAGGCGTTCCGATTGGACCGAATCCGGTTCAACGGGCGCCTTAATGCCGCGTCTCCGGTTATGCCGGGAGACGGGTGTTACAATCTGTTCGTGAAAGAGCATCAAGTTATTTGAGGGTTGCTTTCTTGCCATATCATTTTGGTATTGTGATTGCTTTGGATCCCTATTCGGGTATGTAATGGTTTGTAAAACTCCCAGATGTGGGTTGTAAACTCTTAAACTAATGTGGCCTTTTAGCTAGTAATGCAAGTATTATTCTAAAAACGTGGCATTTAACATTCGTTTACTTTTTTTTTTTGAAAGATACATTAACGGAAGAAGAGAATTACAAACAGAGGCAGTAAAAACCAGAGATGCTGCTATTTCACTCATTAGTTTTATAAGGCACATTACTGCAGAAGTAACTTGTTCTAATATAAGGCCAATTACATGACTATTAACGTTAATAAGTCAAGGATTTTTTTTTTTTTTGGTGTTATTGCATTTGGGCATCCCCTTTAGTCCCTTTTTTCAGTCTCTCCTGACCAGACCTAAACGTAACTGATATATAACATCGTCTGTTTTTCTTTCTTGTAAACAAAATGACTACTACCGTACAGACTTGCAAAGTTATGAGTAGCAGTTTGTCCAGTATTGGCCGTCTCAAACGCTAAGCTAAAGGGGAACACAAATTAAATTTGGGTCAGAAGCTTTATCATGGCTCATGTCTTGCATTGCTGGAAGGTTCTTGTGTGATCCAGATCTATGTTCTCGTGACAAACTGAAGCACGTATGATCCTCCAACTCTTACAAGCAGTGAGCTGAGAAGCTCAGTCACTCATGTATTAAGCATCTCGTTCTTGCTTGCAGGTAAATTAATCTTGAGTAATAACAAATTAATTTTATCATAGACAATAATTGATTTAATATATGCATGAACATGATTGCATATTAGCTCAGTTGGTTAGAGCGTCATGCTAATAATTGGAAGGTCACAGGTTCAAAACCTATATAGGCTTTTTTGTTTTGTTCATTTTTAAACAGTTTCTTAAGACTTGGAAAAAAAAAGCTAGAAAATTGAATGGAGAATAATACCAACATCGTAAAAAGCAATGATCTAGAAAATAAGGATCCGATCAAATTCTACGTATCTAAAATGATAAGCCAATCTGTTGTGAAAATCCGAGTTAATCCTAAAAGAAAAAACGTATCGCAGAATATTTAGAAGGAAAACAATATTGAGGCAAAATATCTTTTAGTTTAGGATTTCTATATTTTGTGAATAAAACTATTTACAAATCTTTGGACTCTTTTATATATAGGCTTTTTTGTTTTGTTCATTTTTAAACAGTTTCTTAAGACTTGGAAAAAAAAAGCTAGAAAATTGAATGGAGAATAATACCAACATCGTAAAAAGCAATGATCTAGAAAATAAGGATCCGATCAAATTCTACGTATCTAAAATGATAAGCCAATCTGTTGTGAAAATCCGAGTTAATCCTAAAAGAAAAAACGTATCGCAGAATATTTAGAAGGAAAACAATATTGAGGCAAAATATCTTTTAGTTTAGGATTTCTATATTTTGTGAATAAAACTATTTACAAATCTTTGGACTCTTTTATATACTGCCCCAAAATCCGATATAATAGACAAATTGAAACCGTAACAAGATCTTTCATTCTCTCGATACAAGGAGAAACTCAACCGCCTTCGGCCCGTGACATTTTTTTGCTCACTCAAGAAAGGCCTCTTTGCAATACCTTGAGATTTAAGTCACCTTAGAATAACAAACTCCCCCTTGACGAAAATTTTCACAATGTTACCTTATGACTCTTCTAACATCTAAGGGGTCACCATCTTTCTCTAGCAACAGAAGATCTAGTGTAGTTTAAGACAATGTCTGAACTTCCCCGTAGGAACTAGATTGGTCAACATGTCAGCTGCATTCTCCAACGTAGACACCTTCTGTAATAAGATTTCTCAAGAAACTGCTAACTCCCTGATTTTGTGGAACCATATACCAATGTGCTTCGTCCTTGCATGATACACTTGATTCTTTGCTAGATATAGCACACTCTAGCTATCACAGTGTAGCTGAACTCCACTTTGCTCAACACCCAGCTCCGCCACAAGTCCTTGCACCCAAAGTGCCTCTTTAGCTGCCTCACCCGTTGCCATATACTCAGCTTCCATGGTTGACATGGCTACAACAGACTGTAACATAGATCTCGAGCGAACAAGTCCTCCTGATAGTATAAACACATACCCCATATTGGACCTTCTATTGTTTAGATCACCACCATAATATGAATCAACGAACCCCACAACTGATGCACTTCCCTGACCGCCAAACATAATCCCACATTTAGCAGTACCCTTCAAATACCTGAGTATCCACTTCACTACATCCCAATGATCTCTTCCAGGATTCGACATTTACTTACTAACTTGATTGACTGCTTGTGCCAAATAAGGCCTAGTGAAAACCATAGCATACATTAGACAACCAACCGCACTTGCATAAGGAACTTGTGCCATATCTTTGATGTCATGCATAAGGAACTTGTGCCATATATTTGATGTCCTTAACAAACTTAGGACACTTCTTCGCTGAGAGATTGAAGTGATTCGCTAAAGGTGTAGAAACTATCCTTACTGTTGACATGTCAAAGCGTTCTACCACCTTTTCTATATAGCTCTTTTGAGAAAGCCATAACCTCTTAGAGCTCCTTTCTCTGCCAATCTCATCCCAAGGATCTTCTTCGCAGCACCAAGATCTTTCATTTCAAACTTCTTTCCCAGTAGTCCTTTCCACTCAGCAATATCATTCATATTGCTCGCAACAATGAGCATATCATCAACGTATAGCAAAAGGAATATGGGAAAATGGTTATCAAGGTACCTTGTGTAAACGCAGCAATCATACTCACATATTTGATAGCCAATTTCCAGCATATAAGAGTCAAAATATTTGTACCATTGTCTTGGAGCTTGCTTCAATCCGTATAAGGACTTCTTCAGCTTACACACAAGCTTCTCCTCACCTGGATTTACAAACCCTTCAGGCTGCTCCATATAAATTTCTTCTTCCTTATTTCCATGAAGAAACACAGTCTTCACATCCATCTGTTCATGATGAAAATCCCACTCCGCTACCAATGCTAACATAACTCGTATGAAAGTGTGTCTAATCACAGGTGAAAAAATCTCATCATAATCCACCCCTTTCTTCTGTTTATACCTTTTTGCCACCAACCTTGCCTTGAACCTTAACACTTCTTTATTAGAGTTCCCTGGGTTTACCTTGAAAACCCATAAACATGTGCGCGTCTATAGTCTCCCTCTGAAACCAGATTTCTTGCATTCTTCCACTTGGACGATCAACTTGAGTAAATATATCAGGAAGATTGACATGATATACGGGGATTTCACCTTCAGTGAATCAGGTTAACCTGACCAAATTAATTGGTTTAGAAAATTTTATAATTAATTAATATACTACCATGTGTGTGTCTTCAAATAGCAAAGTAAACATGTGATAACGCATTAACCTTGATTTTATTTTTATATTCGCAGAAAAGTAATGCTCAGAAAAATAAGCTATCTTCTCATTGATATACGATTCAACAATCGACCATGCCGCATATCTTTTGTTCTTTGCTTTCCCTTTCAACTTTTTGAAAAACCTTTCAAAAGGGTACATCCACCTATATTGCACCAGACCTCCTAATTCAGCTTCGTAGGAGAGATGTATAGGTAAATGCTCAATCACGTCGAACAATGATGGTGGAAATATCTTTTCCAAGTTGCATATGATTAAAACTATGTTTTCTTTGAGAATTTAGAGACGGCTTTTTTCTAAAGTTCTCGAGTATAAGTCATGGAAAAAACTTCCAACCCCTACAATATATTATTTTGAAACTGTTGGTAAATATAAAATACTATACTCATATTTAGTTATCAAATATTAAGTAAAATAATATAGAAAAACCTGCTAACGCAAGGTGGACGTTCCGGTCTAAGAGTTCGGCAAAGATAAATGGAAGTAGCCGCTCCATAAAAAAGTGGCAGTCATGACTCGTCATTCCTGAAAACTTATCGTTATCCATATCAGCACAAGTAGCTAAGTCGGCCACATAGCCATCTGGGAATTTTACTGCATGTTTCACACATTCTAGTAATTTTTCTAGCATCGTTTGTCAATTTGTACGTGGGGCAGGATCTTTACCCTCACCATCAATATGTAGGTTTGGCTGAGAACAGAATCGTTCTATATCAATTCTTGACATGATGGTGTCTTTGCATTAACCCTTCACACTCAAAAGAGTATTCATGACGTTTTCAAAAAAATTATTCTCTACATGCATCAAATCAAGAGTATGTCGGAGAGTGAGGTTCCTCCAGTACGGAAGCTCCCAGAATATGCTTTCCTTGTGCCAGTTATGGAACTTCCCATAGCCAGGCTCCTTATTTTTCGTGACCGTTTCCACCGACGTCCTTTTGTTTTCGGTGGATTTACACCTTGCAATCGCTCTCTATAAACTTGCTCACCACACAATACCTCAGGTGGACGCTCTTTCGAGGCGTCTTTCCAGTCTTTTTATTCTTCCTCAATAGATGACCAAATGGAAGAAATCTTCTGTGACAATCAAACCAACACGTCTTCCTTCCATTAGGCAGATAAAAAGATTTTGTATCTTTCACGCAAATAGGACAAGACAATCCACCATGGGTCGTCCATCCTGATAACATCACATATGCCGGGAAGTCGCTTATCGTCCACAGCAGCACTGCTTTTAGTTTAAAGTTTTCATTCAATGACACATCGTATGCATCGACTCAAAAAGACTACAATTCTTTTAACTCCTCAATAAGAGGTTGGAGGAAGATATCGAGACTAGCGCGCGGATGATTTTCCCCAGAATTCAGTTTTTTTTGAAAAAAGTATTATGTATTCATGCACATATCATGGGGTAATTTATATGGAGTCAAGATCACGGGCCATAACGAATGATTACGAGACATGCCAAATGGATTGAAGCCATTTGTACATAATCCAAGATAAACGTTACGGGGTTCTTGGGTAAACAGAGGATATTGAGCTTGAAATTATTTCCACTACACCGCATCAGAAGGATGACACATTTCTCCATCCTTCGTTTGGTGCTCCGCATGTCATCTCATTGTCGCCGCAATCTTCTCGCTTTGATACATTCTCTTCAGTTTGTCACCAACTGGTAGATACCACATACAACTGTAGGATACTTTGGTTCTACTTTGTCTCTCTTTCGGCTTCCATCTTGGTTTAGCACAAAACCGACACTTTTCTTCCTTTTTGTCTTCTTTTCAGAAGATCATACAATTGTTCATGCAAACATCAATTGTACGATAGGGGAGGCCTAAACTGCGCTTCAGTTTCTTTGTTTCGTAGTGTGAACATGTTGCCTGGTTTCCTTCTAGTAAATACCATGTCATCATTTCACATATCGAATCCACTAACATTTCACTCATATTATGTTCTGCCTTGTTCAGCAAGACCCGAGCAACCAAGGATAACTGGGATTGACCTTCACGACAACCATCATATAAAGGATTGTTGGCTCCTTCAAACAGGTCATAAAACTTTTTTGAATGATTACGTATAGGTTCTTCACTATTAGTCGGGTAACCACAGAAAGCATCATTCACCATATCCACATACCTATCTTCTACATTATTATGACCATTCGGATCAACATAACTCGTTCCTATATCCAAACCGATTTCTTCTCCATGCTTATACCAAACACAATAATCAGGCATAAATCCGTAACTAAACAGATGACTTCAAATTCCTGGTTCTGTGGTTTCCGGTTTTTCGTTCTAGCAGAAATGACAAGGGCAGAGAAACTTACCACCCTTGCCCTGAGCTAAAGGCTTGTTTTTGGCATGTTCTATAAATTGTGTCACCCCTTTTGTGAAGGCTGTTGTGAAATTGTTTGTGGCATCATCGAACCTATTATACATCCACTCATGATGGTTGCTATAATTATTGTAGCCTCCCGCCATGTAACTAGATTTCCAAATTCTGTGTTTCTACAAATGAAACCGGAGAAAGGGCTGAATTTCGACTATGTAGACATGATTGGTCACTCTAATTAATTATCATAAATGCATGCGCATGAAACCAATACACGTTCCACAAACATGTGAAATATATCCAAACTCTCATATTATTATTACTAAATCCAAAAATACTATATTAAACAAAAAAAAGTATGTATATATGGGTCATTCTCATTTAATAATGATTTACAATATATATATATATATATATATATATATATATATATACCAAATTTGATAATCAGTTAAGACTATTAGCACATATAAACAAACTATCTCATATTATTATTACTAAATCCAAAAATATTGTATGATACGACTCATACCCGACTACTTTGCGACACGAATAGTGAGTTGAATATTAGTCGTATCAATAGCGACAAATAAACGACTTGGCTACTGCTATACCTAAAGTAGCGAATTAGTCGCCCATGTATTGACCAATTCGCGATTGTTCTACGACTCTTAACATCAGACGCAAAAATAGTCGCCATATCACCGACTAGCATGCAACTATTGTTTACAGTCTCGACAATGGTCGTTAATCAGTCGTAAATCGATGACTAAATTGGCGAAAATCATTTTGGTCGTATATAAGCGACTAATACACGTCTATATATCCGTTGTCGCAAAATAGTACCAATATTGTCCCCTAACAGTGGTCAAATGTTATGATTACAACTATAGTCGCAAGGTCCAGTCGCAAAAACGATGTCTTCTTGTAGTGGGAGTATCACACGCCTCAATTTGATCAACAATCTGTTTGTATTTTTCGGGAAGGCCTCGAAGAACATATTCAATTTGGTCTTCAAGATCAATCGGTTTACCAGGATGAGCCAGTTGATCAAAACGTGTTGTGAATCCTTGGCATTATTCATCAATCGTTTTTGAACCCTTGATCGAATGCTTAAGCTGGAGCTTCAGTTTCTGGTAATGTCACTGACTAGGCTTAACGTACGTTGAGGCTAGCGTAATCCAGATCTGTGCAGCAATAGTAGCAGAGGAGAAGAGAGGTTGAGTGTTGTTGGAGATCGCTCCAAAAAGAGCACTAAAAATTAGCTTGTCATGTCTCTTCAAAAATTAATAAGCACTGTTCGAAGTGGTAACACCATCAAAGATTACGGTGGCAGATGGCCAACAATGGATCCATCGACAAAGCCAGTGAAATCGTAACCGTCAAATAAAGCGTAGATTTGACAACTCCACATAAGATAATTGGAGTTGAGTTTGGTAGCATTGCTCATATTCACATTTAGAGGAGTTTTAGCATCATAGACAACAATGATACACAGAGAGAATGGTGAAGAATAGATATGGTGAAAGATTAAGAAATTTGAAGAAGAAGAAAATAGCGACCGAAATTTTTAGGTTTAAAAATCGTTAGGCTCTGAAACCATATAAACAAATGCTTAAAGATTTATTAGAGAGAGTAATTATAATATATATAGAGGATACATCATACATGCAATATTAGGGTGAGACTAATTACAACTATACCCTTAATAATATCAATCCACAACAATATATTGTAGAAGATGATTCTTAATAATTAACAAGAGGACAATGTACATGTATTTATACAGTAGACGTCTAGGTATACTAGGTATTTATTAATTACATATCTATCCTTTACACCCTCCCTAAAGATGGAGGTACTGGTGTAACTCCAATCTTGGAACATGCTCGAAGAAATGGTGTCCGCGGTAGAGGCTTCGTCAATGTATCTGCCAGTTGATCTTGAGCTGGGACATAGGCAACTCGAAGTGAGCCGGATTGAACCTGCCCGCGTACAAAATGATAGTCCAAGGCTATGTGCTTCATCCTTGAATGGAAGACCGGGTTTGCGCTTAGGTAAGTAGCCCCGACATTGTCACTGTAGATGACTGGAACCCGAGGCAGGTTGATGTGAAGCTCCGACAGTAAATTGCAGATCCAGCGAACTTCTGCAGCTGCGTTGGCTATTGCTCGGTATTCAGCCTCGGTGGAGGACCTTGATACTCCCGTTTGTTTCCGCGATGACCAAGAAACTGCATGACTGCCCAGATATATGACATATGCATTTGTGGAGACATAATCATCTGGATCACCTGCCCAATCTGCATCAGAGAAAGCGTGAAGCAACGGTTTGTTGGATGACTTGAGATATATGCCATGAGTCATAGTGCCGGCTAGATACCGAAGAACACGCTTTGCGGCTTGCCAATGCTCAAGAGTGGGACGATGCATAAACTGCGACAAGCAATTAACCGCATAGCCGATATCTGGTCGAGTGAAGGAAAGATATTGAAGGCTGCCAATTACCATCCTGTATTCAGTCGCATTCTCAAGAGTTGGAGATTCCAACAAGAGTGAAAGTTTTGGCGTTTACTGCATTGGAGTCGCAACTGTCTTGGCGCCTAGCATATTTGTTTTTGTAAGAAGATCTGATATACCGTGGATTTTATGGATTTTAACCATGGTATATGTGTTATTTATCGAGTCTTTTACTATGCTTTAGAGTCTTTTCAGGTGTTTATTAGGTACAAGCACATTTGGAGCATATTTGGTGATTTTGGCACTTTCTGGAGCTAATTGGAGTATTTGGCCGAGAGATAGAGTTCACTGTTGATATTTCCGAGCTGCAACGATCGTCACACTTATGGCGTCGATCGATGCACCAGCGAGATGGGCCAAACGACGGTTTAATGAAGAATGATGAAATAGCAATTTTGCCCAGAAGTTCCTGATATTTACAAAGAAGCCCCAAAACGTGTTTTAGGTTATAAATAGAGTTTTTAAGCCAATGTTGAGGTTACGCTTTTTACAAGCTTTTCTTACGTTAAGTTTTACTCAGAGAGAGTTGAGGGGCTGATCCTGATCTCGAAAGAGACTTGATTTTGAACCCCAGTTCTTATTTGATTATATGATATTTGGTTTTCTACTTATGATATCTTCTGTCTCGACGAATATGTCTGAGTAGATCACCTGTTAGGTTGAAGGATTCTCATTAGGGATTTCAGAGAATTATAGTTTAATTAATCTGTAGAGATTCATATCTGCTAGTTCTTTATCTAAGTTGTTCTCAATGCTAAATCTGAAGTAGCTAATCAGAGTTATGATGTTAGGTTGATTAATTCAGCGGAAGTTGGTTAATTTAACTAGAAAGAACCTAGATAAGCAATTAAACTTTGCGCAAACGAAAGTTTGGTTTAGGATAATTGTGAACATATCAAACTTGGAATTAATGCTGGTTTAATCTGTTAGTTCTCGCAAACGAAAGTTTGGTTTGCTGCACTTGGACTTAGAGAATTATCGCAAAGGAATTTGGTTAATTCTATATCAGTGTTTGAGTTCTAGAACAGTTATTGATTAGATCTAGATAGATTGATTGCTTGCGTTCCTGATTTCCTGAGAACTCCTGAAACCTAACGCTTCGCCTTCTTGCTTACAAACTCACTTGATTTACTTTGCTATTTCGTTTACTGTTTTCACATCTGCTTCGCTTAATCTAATCTGAACCACTAATAATCTATTGTGTGACTGAGAGTCCTTGTGGGATTCGATACCTTATATACTACGATTGCATTAACTGTGCACTTGCAGTAGAATAGGGATAAAACTATACACCTATCAAGTTTTTGGCGCCGTTGCCGGGGACTCTTTGAGTTCACCGATAGATTTAGTATTAGGATTTAGACTAGGCATTCTTTTTAATTTTCTTGTTTACTCACGCTTTTGATTTTTGGGATTGCAGGGATTCGCACTGCATCGATCGTTGCCACCCTGCATCGATCGACACTAGGCGAGAACAGCAATGCTGAGTTCTGAGACGTTCAATAGGTTCCGCGCCATGGAGCCTGTGATTTTGATTCGCGGTGAAAACGGCGTTTTACGAGACCAAGAGGGTCACATATGCAACGCAAAAGGTCAGAAAATAGATGGGGAAGGAAACCCCATCTTACCAGATTACCATGTATTGGTTGGGCAAGTAGCTGAGATGCAGAATAAGATAGATGACATCCACGACATCTTACTTAGGGAGAGACAGTTCCGAGCAGAGGCAAAAACTGATAAATTTGCAGAGGTACACTATATGGCTAGAGCCGACTCTTATGGACATACATTGGTACATCAGCAGAGACAAGGTTCTAGGCATGCTCAAGGATCAAGAGACCATAATTATACTTCCTATCTGGCACCTCCTACACAAAGGAGCAAACTAGAGATGATGATAGAACAATCAATTGAAAAGCAACAGCAGAACACAGCTTCTTTCAGCTCGAAGCTAGAGAACCTGTACACTAATTTGAACGAGAAATTTGAATCCTTGAACACTCGTATGAAGCAGCTGGACACACAGATGGATCAAGTTTCAAGTTCTACCCCAAGGAAGGGTTCTCAAGAAGCTCATGCCAGCAACATTCCCATTCAGGATGACACACAAATGGATGATGGATCATGTCTAGCAGTTAAGGCTGTGGAATTTGTGGAAGACAGAGGGGGATTTGATGTTGAATTACCTGAGTTTGAAAGCTTCGATGCACCTGACTCAACAGAGATTGACATGGATCTCTTGACTTGGATAGTTCAGATTGAAGCGGGACCAAGCCAAGGAGAGAAACTTGAATCTGAGATGGCTGGAATGGACCGAGAAGCGGGTAAACCCGAGACTGTAGTTGAAACCCGAGCTGAGACGACAGCATCAATCGTTGCATCACAAGCACCGATCGTTGCACCCCGAAAGGAACCAGTTTCGCTCATATCTCAAGGACCTGCTAAGGAAAGAACCTACAAACCTCCATTACCATTCCCGAAAGCTCCCGTTAAGTCTAAAGATGTGGTTCAGTGTGAAGGATTCGTTTAGTGTTAATCCTGATTCAATTCTTCAGATTAAACTCCTAAACATGCCAGATCTAGGTTCTCTTGCTAGAAACATAAAGGATCTCACCTGTTACCTTGTTTATGCAGCGGAATGGAGGTACGGGTCAGAGATCAGCAGAACCACCAAGAGGTTGTTCCTCCAAAGGCTCACACACGCACACTTCGGGAAGAGAGGCTGCTAGACCAAAGAGAGGAGGCGCAGAAGCTTGAGAAAAAAATAAGAGCTAGGGCAAGTTTTATTTAATAAAACCCTTGTCCAGTTCTTATGGGCTTTTGGGCCCAATTCTCAGTTCTGATTAAATCCTTTAGATTTAATCAGGCCCTTTAGTCTCTCTAAGTACAGTAAATGCCTAGCACTTTTACCGTACTTCTGCTAAACCGTTCCTACACATTTTCCTGTTAGCTTAGGCGTGTGACCCATATGGGATCATATAATAAAGGCAATAAGTCCAAGACTTATAGATCATGAGCGGACTCTAGCAAGCCATCATGACCCCCAGTATTATATGACTTATGTCTGATCATCGACATACTCTTACTTTCTAGAGACAGTACAGAGATTACTGGACATAATTCCAACAATCTCCCACTTGAACTGGAATCTCTGTATTCATAATCCTTTTGTCTCAATATCTCGATTAGTCATAAGGCAAGATGAGTGTCATCCTTATAAAGCCTAATCTTGTTCATCGGACTCTGATTTGATACTGACAATCCAAACGACTCGGGAAAGTCCGTTTGAGCATGGCCATGCATTTTCCAGTATACAAATCTCCGATTGGCCTAGAGATATTCACTCTATTTATATTGGAGGGACAAATCCCGTCTTGTTCCATCACTGTAAACTACTCATTTCATAATACACCCAATCAAGGTCCTTATAACTATCGCTTAACGACAGCATTAGACAATGATCAAAGCGCATTAGTTCATGTGCAGTCACATGCATGCGAACTCAGGTCTAAGGACTATACTCTATAGTCGTAGTAAGAATCTCTTATGACACAGATATAAATATCCTGAAGAGTTCTTATAAGCGGGTCTTGTCCGGTCGTATGTTCCCAAACATACACCTATGTACTGACTTTGATGCCGCGCATCTATGACACACTGAGACTTTGTCATAAGTCACGTACCAATCCAGTCTCATACGGTTGTTGGTGTTCCAATTTCAACAACCTTCGACTAGGGACAGGATGATATAAAACATTTATCAAATATAGGGTCTCATGATCAAGCTAAATGACTTCGATGACTCAAGATCAAGTCATTTACTTCGATGACCTATAAAATGGTTCATATCATTTTGGAACGATTATTTCATCACAGTTAAAATAATCTTGAAATAATAATTTCATTATCAAACATCTCAAATGTTTTACAAGAACATATCAATAACTAAATAAAGCCCTTTACTAACTCCCACTGAAATTAAGACTACATCTTAACTTCACTTATCCTACAGCTACAGTCCGTGACTCGTGCTTAGGGTTAAGGAGTGGCTTCGTTAATAGATTAGCAACGTTCTCATTTGTTGAAACTTGCTGATCTACTTAACATCTCTGTCATTTATCTCACAGAATAGGTTATACCTACTCTCAAGGTGTTTGGACCTCTGATGTGCAGCTAGTCTCATCTATGCTGGGAATCACATCAAGTTCAGTGATGAACTCTTCTTTCCAAACAACCTCTTTCGCCGCTTCCCAAGCTGCGAAATGTTCAGCTTAAGTCATGGAGTTAGCAACAGTGCCTTGCACCGCCAGATAGACACAAGATATAACCGGACTGTGACCGGAAATCATCTTTGTCCGTTGGAAACTTGCCTTTCAGACTCTATCGACTTATAGCACCTCACTTTCTCCGTAAATCAAGAATTTTTCCTTAGTATTCCTTGAATACTTTAGGATATTCTTTACGGCAATCCAGTGATTCTTTGCTGGATTTAACTGGTCTTTACTTGTCTTGCTTAACATTAAAACAACATCAAACAAGTATGTTTCATGGCATATATGATAGATCCAATTGCCGACGCATATGGAATCTCATCCATGCATTCAAGCTCAGCAGATATCGTAGGATACTGTTTCTTGCTTAACGTAATGCCATGTGACATTGGCATAAAACCCTTCTTGGATTGCTGAAAACGTGTAGGGCTTTGTCAATTTAAGAATCCTGACATTGTCCTACCAGCTCTTTTGGATCTCTATCTTAAGATCCAAAATCCAAGAACATACGTGGCTTTACCCATGTCAATCATAAAACCAACTCCCAAGCCAGTCCTTTACCGACTGCAGCATTGGGACGTTATATCCGAGAATCAGTATGTCATCGACATACAATATGAGAAATGCAACATCGCTCCCACTTATCTATTAGTAAACGCACAGTTCCATTTAGTTCCTGTTCAAGTCAAAACCTTGACTACTTCAACAGAATGTAGATTCCAACTCCGATATGTTTGCTTCCATCCATGAATGGATCGATGAAGCTAATTTACACAAGGTGTAATTTTTCGGAGTCCGGGCTCACTTTCGCTTATTTGAATTTCGCAGATTCGTTGCTTTCAATGATCATCAGATCATGCGAACTTTCAATGATCATCAGGTTCAACTAATGACGAGAAATCACTCTCGGATTAGTGACTGATTCATTCATGTCTGCGAACTTCAGGCTCTACAGGTGTAGATTCTACAGAAATCTGTAAATCCATCCGTTGCTCTCCCTCAACAGGTTGAGCAGCCACCCGTTTTTGTCGAATTTCTTCGAGTCATACTTTTACTCCCACTGTTCTTCCTGGAAAGTAACTTCCCTTCTTGAAAACAGAATGAACGTAAAAGATAACAAGCCTTGGTTTCCCTAGGACAACCAGCGAAGTAGCTCAACTACAAATACTCAGTAAAGACGAATTTGGATCGATTCCAATCCACATTTACGTGGTGTCTTTCAACTGATATTGGTGGAACTATTTCAGCGTAAACTTAGATATTTCTAGAGCGTTATTCTTCAAGAATATCATGGAAGATTCGTGTGACTCATCTTTAATCATTTCTTATAAGATCTGATTCTTTCTCACAGAAATACCTCAAGGTTTTTCAGGAGAATTGAGCTGTGAAACGACTTCACACTCATTCAGATGATCACACCATTAATGACTCAAGTATTCTCACTCGTGATTTAATTCAGAGTCTTAATACTTCTGTCACTCAGATTCTATACCTCATTCTGGAACTCTTTCGACCATGTCAAAGAATTCCGACTTGTATCTCATCAGATGAACACAGTCTTACTCACTGAATTAATCAGTAGAGACAATGAAGTACAGGAAATTTTCTCTGGCATTACTGCTCATCGGACCACATACATGAGTATGTTCAATCTCCAATAAGCGTTTGGGCCTTTCTCTAGCTCGGCTAAGATGGGCCCTTTGTCCTTTTGGTCTAGTAAGCAGAATTCAAGTCTCATAAGATATCCATTCAAATGAGCCCAAAAGTCCATAACTATGGGGTTTCTGAATCCGACTTACTCTTTGACCAAAACATTTATGCCAAGAAAAATCAGGTTTAATTCATCAGATTTAAACCAATTTGGTATTTATGTTACATTTAGGCACTCTTTGGTTTAAGATATAAAACCCATTCCTTGAATAGGGTGCTACAATTAATATTTCATTAAGATCAAAAGAACTAAACTTCTCTTTTATCGAAATGAAAAACATTCAAATTCTTACAAGAAAATGAAAGACAACTCTGCTAAAGCAGGTACATTGTAGCAATTACTTAATAAAACCAAGCCTCGAAGGCATCTACAAGTGAAAATCCTACGGTTGAGGCAGCGTCCATAGCTCCTTCCAGACATGTAGATCTACTTGTCCTTCCTTCAACATTCTACTGTTGCTTAGGCTCTGCATATTATCACAAATATCAGTGCCACAACCAGTATCCAATACCTATAAGGTAGAACTTGAAGTAATAACATGAATACCTGAGGAAGTAGTCTCATACATCAACTTCAACTCCTCATCATCTTCCATGAATTTAATGCAATCTCTCTTCCAATGCCCTGTCTCTTTACAGTAGCAGCACTTACCAACGTAAGAGGTATCTGACTTGGGCTCAGAAGACACACGCTTGCCATGATTCAAAATCTGGACAACTTTGTCTTCACCCTTGTCAGCACTAGGTTTAATAAACCCACCCTTCTCCATTATGAGATTATACTGGGTACTCTTCACGTTTGGCTCAACTGTCTTGAGCATATCATGCAGTTCAGTCAGCGTCTTCGTTAAGCCTTTCTTGATATAGTTCCTTCTGAACTTATCATAGCTTGACGGCAGTGACTGCAGAATGATCTCAGTTGCCAATTCTTGGCTAACTGGATAATCCAGTTTCCTCAGGTTATCAATGTAACCCATCATTTTACTGACATGAGGACTCACTGGATGATCATTTGGTAGCTTGCAGCTAGTGAGAGACTTAACCAACTGGTATCTCTCCACTCTTACCTGCTCCTGAAATTTCAATTTCAGGCTGCTGATCATCTCTATTGGCGACTCCATGTTCTCATATTGCTCCCGCAAGTCTGAGTCCATGGTAGCCAATATCAGACCACGCACATCTACCGCATCATTATAATGCTTATTCCAAGCATCATATACTGCATGGGAGGCATTGGACCCGATCCTTACGGGGAGAGCTCTCTCAAGAACATAGTCCTTTCTCTCCTGCCTGAGGACTAGCCTCAGGTTCCGCGACCAAGTCAAGAAATTTGATCCGTTCAGCTTGTCCATCTCAAGGACAGACCGGATCGAGAAAGTGTTTTGATTGTTTGTGCTAGTCATAACTGAAATTTAAGATAAAAGAATTTTAGTTAATATGTTCAACATAATTAATCTCGTATTATATTTAATATGATTAATCTCGCATTATATTCAATAACATCAGTTACCCTCAATAGAATATAATGATTCCAAGATCCACATATAACTAAGATCAAAGTGGGCCACTGGCCGTCACCCAACCTTAGCTTATATCGGTAAGCCCTATCTCGGCTAATTATATCCGTGATATAACTCTTGGTTGTGAATCTGGGCCCGAGGCCCAATCCACTCTGATGTCTCAAGGCCCGGGACTCCCGATGGCCTAGTCAAGAAAACCAGACTATACAGTCATGTAATCACTAATGTCTGGGACTCCCAATGACATTTATGAATCACAAACCGTCTTACCCACGCAAAAGTAGACACCCTCACACTGTAAGGCCATGAGTACAATTGAATGGGCTTCGACAGCTGACATAGACTGGACAAGACATCCAACGCTTGATATTGTTTGAGGTTTGTAGGTTTATTAAAATTTTATCCCAAAATAGAAGATTACTATTTTGGGAAACTTTCCTTTTTGGGAAACCTACTAATTTTGGAAACTTTCTAAAATTGGAAACTTCCTAAAATGGAAACTTTCTAAAATTGGAAACTTCCTAAAATTGGAAACTTTCTAAATATAGAAATTTCATAAAATCCAAAACATGCAAATCTAGAAACTTCTATTCTAAGAAACTTTCTAATTTCAGTTTTGAAAACAGATTAATTTTAAAATCAAATTTTAATAATTAAATGAATTTAAAATAATCTGAAGAATAAGACTCAAATAATTGGCCCAATTGTTTTAACTTCTTGGCCCGAGGCCCAAGAATTGGTCCATGTCCAAGACATAACCCAATTGTCCAATTAAATGACATAACCGGTCTGGTTCATTAAAATTGGTCTAACCAAAATTAATTACTACGATGACCACAATTGTCAACCGGTTATTTACTAAACCGGATTTTCTCAATTTATTTGGTCCAACCAAATCAAATTAGAAAACCACTGGTTTAGGCACTAAATCCAATTTTTCGACTTTGGATTTCTTATCCCGGTTTAACCAGAACTTAATAAATTTATTAAGTCTGTTTATTAAACCAAGACGATTTAAGTTTTAATCAAATTAAACCGAACCATCACTCAGCCAAACCGAACCGACAATTAGGTCACGGTGAACCGAACCGAGATGCAGGCTTCACGCGATCGGGAATGATCGGGACAGCCGCATGCCGCGATCGGGACGAGTTCGGTTGCGTGATCGGGACGGGAGCGTGATCGTCGAGCTCGGGTCGTGTGATCATGACTCGATCGGGACGAGAGACTCACGCGATCGGGACGCGGGAGAGGCAGGCCGTGATCCGCGATCGAAGCATGCGATCGCCTCGGCCGAGCAACTCGCGGTCCATGTAGCTGATCGGTCCGACGCATACCGATCCATGATCGGATGACGCGACGCGACTTGATCCGGACGTGTGATCCTTTGGCGATCAACACTCCGACGCAACCAATTCATATCGATTGGATCATGCGATTTCTTGTTTGTTTAGGTTTTTAATTCTTTGTTTCTTAAGTGTTTTCTCTTATCAGTAGATTGATTCAAAACACTTCTTAAACAATCCTAAACATGATTCTAAACAAGAAAAACTAATAGAACCTGGCTCTGATACCACTGAAGGATTCGTTTAGTGTTAATCCTGATTCAATTCTTCAGATTAAACTCCTAAACATGCCAGATCTAGGTTCTCTTGCTAGAAACATAAAGGATCTCACCTGTTACCTTGTTTATGCAGCGGAATGGAGGTACGGGTCAGAGATCAGCAGAACCACCAAGAGGTTGTTCCTCCAAAGGCTCACACACGCACACTTCGGGAAGAGAGGCTGCTAGACCAAAAGAGAGGAGGCGCAGAAGCTTGAGAAAAAAATAAGAGCTAGGGCAAGTTTTATTAAATAAAACCCTTGTCCAGTTCTTATGGGCTTTTGGGCCCAATTCTCAGTTCTGATTAAATCCCTTGGATTTAATCAGGCCCTTTAGTCTCTCTAAGTACAGTAAATGCCTAGCACTTTTACCGTACTTCTGCTAAACCGTTCCTTCGTATTTTCCCGTTAGCTTAGGCGTGTGACCCATATGGGATCATATAATAAAGGCAATAAGTCCAAGACTTATAGATCATGAGCGGACTCTAGCAAGCCATCATGACCCCCAGTATTATATGACTTATGTCTGATCATTGACATACTCTTACTTTCTAGAGACAGTACCGAGATTACTGGACACAATTCCAACACAGTGCACAGTGGTGGTTGACAAGAAGATGGTGGTTCCACAAGAGCCTATTCTAACAGCTTCAGGGCTTGAAACTTCTCATAAACAGAAGGCTCCGAACATCAAATCTTTGCCAAAGGTAAAGCGTAAATCCTCTAAGTTTAAACCTCCTGACTCCACTGTTTTGAATGCAGGAAAGAGCGTTAAAACACCCAAGTGTCAATCTCACCCTACATCCCTCCCGACGTTCCTTGGACGACAACATGCTGCTAATGCTTACACACCACCGTGGATGATAAGGCATTCACAGAGACACTCAAAGTCTCTGTTGAAACCTCCATGAGTCTGACCTCTTTCCAAAAGTCAAGCTAATGACTTAAAACAAGCGCTGAGTGGGAGGTAACCCACTGATAGGTTTAATTATTTTTCCTTTTTATTTTTGGTGTTTTTCTTAGGATTTCACGTTTTTATTTGTTTTTGTTAGTTTTTAGATACAGAACACAAGTCTGGAGATGTGTGACGATCGTTGCTCACATGTGCAACGGTCGTTGCAATTGGTTCAAATCGAAAATTAAGGTACGTCGAGCTAAACCGGAATCAATCTGGTTCAACCAGCATCGATCGTTGCTTCTATTCAACGATCGTTGCACCCACGACCAAGGTAAGTTACCTTAAACCCTCTTTTCTCTTCTTCTTCTCCATTTCTTTCGGTCGACACACCGAGAACCTCCGCCCAAAAACCATCATTTCTTCATCAAATTTCTTGTTTCCAAGTGCTATCTACTTATTTTTACACTCCCAATCTATTTCTCCAACCCATATCTCACGAAATCAAGGTAATGTTCTTCTATTTTCGAATTTTCGGATTGGATTTTAGGGTTTTAGGGTTGTTGATTTTTGACCTGAAAATTGATGTTGTATGCATGATTAGATCGATTTAGGGTGATGGGTTAGGATTTTGAACTGAATTGGGACAATGTGGCTTGGATTTGAACTGATTTTGATGATTTGTTTGCGGCAAAATCGCCTTGCAACGGTCGTTGCTCTCGAGCAACGGTCGTTGCTTTGCGATTTTGGGAAATGTTCGATACAACGAAATCGCCTTGCAACGATCGATGCCTTAGATGCAACGGTCGATGCTTCGCGATTTCACAGTGAAATTTTGCCGAGACTTATAAATGTTTGAACTTTGTTTTTGCAGATGGCGTCTCAAAGGCAACCCCGCAAGAAGCGAGCCACAGCTTCCACAACAACACGACACTACACCCCACCGCCTCAATGGTTTAGCAGGGAGTTAGAGCCACCCGCACCATACGCCAAATACGGGCCACCAATTTCTTTACCTTGGCCCAGAGAGGACGCCACACCGATTCAGACGACCAGACAGTGGCCGGAGGACCTTATACGCTTCTTCAAGTCCGCTGAGTTCACCGAGCGGCCATTGCTCAGTCGATGGGACGAGTATGACTCGCTTCTCTACAGTGGTTGGTGTGGAATGATCTTCAAGCCGACCAAGTTCGCTGACTACTCCACCTGCAAGATTCTGGGGATTGATGAGCAGGTACTCGCTGTATGCAGAGGCATTGGTCTAGGGACAATGTCGATGCGACATTATGATCTCTATCCTGAGCTGGTCAGGCAGTTATTGGCCACTTGCAGAGTGGTTTACTCGGATCCCGACCACAGGAGCGCTACAGTGGGTGCATTCACCTTCATGAGCTGGGGAGTCAGGTATCGGATTCCTCTACTTGATCTCTGCAGGATCTACGGGTTCAGTACTGAGCCGAGGCGCATCGCCATGCCACTCGAGTGGGATCCGGTTGAGGCTCGCACATTCTGGGAGAGTATTGGCAGCGGTCGATACAACTCCAGGACCACACCAGTAGTACAAATGAGACATCCGGTGCTGCGATAGGTCTCGCGTATCTTGTGCTGGAGCTTGCTTTGCAAGTTTGAGGCCAACAAGATACGCAAATATGAGATGGAGCTGCTGTTTATGGGGCTGAGAGATCAGTTTAGAGGTTCTGGCGTGAGAGATCCTACTGCGGGTCTCAACTTGGGAGCTATTTTCGCACAGCATTTAGTTGATCTGCAGCTGAAGCCGTTTGATGGAGCTGGTACTGAGACGGCAGGGAGTTTACTTACTCCCATTTTTGAGTATTGTGGGATTCCTCTTCATGGCACAGAGCGTGATACAGCTCGGGAGTTCCTGGATCTCAGCCATTTGCAGAGCGCTACCTGGCTCAAGGAGGGGCGCATTTGGGTTTACACTGATCCGACCACTGGGAGGACTGGTATAGAGCTTCCTGCTGCCAGATGGACACAAATTGACACATTAGAGGCACTGAGATTTCAGCCTCCTGAGTCTGCGCAGCGTGGGATTCCGACTATGGCTCATCCACTGGGAGAGCCTTCCTCACGAGCTTCGACTTCTGCTGCCCCTACTCCTGCGCCAGCGCCTGCTCCAGTCGACGTTGTGGGTCCCTTTCCAGAGCCTGCAATGGCTTACGGTGCATACTCTGAGGCAGAGTGGAGAGAGAGATCAGATGGTATGTTTCGAGTTCTTTGGAACTTCGTGCGTACTTGCAGCTGCAGGAGGCCACCACAGATCCATCAGCCCGTGCCTGACCGACGTCGTCGACAGCGATCTCCAGAGGATGCCACTGATCCCGTAGCTGAGGCAGCCGATGACGATGCACTGTATGGTGGGATAGATGATGTGAGCGAGTGAGCGTGGTCTCCATATTTAGACTTTCAGTTCTGTATTCTGACTTTTTCTTTTCCTTTGCACTTTTCTCCTTTTGATTTTTAGGACTCTACTATGTTTGGATGATTTGTACTTTATTTGGTACATCTTTTGCTTCGATTTTACTATGTTTCTAGTGTTTTCAGCCTGCAGGTTTTTAAAAATTGACATAAACCGACGGACTAACCTGCTAACTGGCTGTCTGATCCGATATGCGCATTGCAACGATCGTTGCTGCTTTGAGCAACGATCGACACTCAACGAAAATCGCCAAGTAACGGTCGATGCACTTAGTGCAACGATCGATGCTTGAGCGACAGAAGTAAAATATGATAGAACTCAAACATCCATTAACACTTTTTAGTTATTTTTACCAATCCTTCGCTTGACACTACTGGGGACAGTGTGTCTTAAGTGTGGGGGAGGTGCTACTGACTTTTGTTTTCTGTTTTCTTAAGAGTCAGTCCGGTTTTTTTTCAAAATTTTTTTGTTTTATTGAGTCAAAATTGTTTAAGTAAGAAACTATGATTTTCTGAGAAGATTTACAAGACTTGCAGGAACTTAAGTAACCATTGGGATGAAGTTGCAGGATCTATCTCTGACTATTAGAAAACCCCATCACAGATCAACCTACTGGGAACACCCACATCACTTCAGGTATCAGAGGATCCTTTTACTGACTTCAATTTAATACTGACTTAGATTTCTCACCTAAGGGCTTGGTATACTTTGTGTCGGATTCCCTTGTTAGTTCTGACACAGCCTGTCAACATATCCTATTTAGTTCCCTTCTCCCCTTCTATAAAGTAAAAAAAAAAAAAAGATAATAAACTGAGGATGAGTTAGTAACTCCGAAGTGGTCATGGGAATGGTAGCAAACACTATTTTCTCTCATGTGATCCATGGAATGTGTCCAAAGTACACCCCATAACGGGAAGAACACTGATAAAAAAAAAAAAATGATACCCAATGGGGAAAAATCAGTTGTTAAAGAAGGGAAAGAGAAGAAAGGGACTAGAGAAAGATAGTATGGTGGTCTAGAGCTGATAAGGTAAGAATCCATGTGCCCTTTGATCGATACTCCTTAGGTGAGACCGCACTTAAATACTTGCAGAAGTCAGTAGGGAGAATTTGAATGCTTGAATGTGATTGTGGAGTTTACCTAGGACAATTGCTAAGTGTGGGGGAAGTACATGTTGGTCTTGATATTCTGTGATTGATTCTTGCAGTGGTTTACTAAGGGGAATCTGAGTATTGTAGCTTCTAGGATGAAAAGAGTTTCTGAAAAGTTTTCAAACCTCTTATCTACATTTAGTTCTTTGTCTTGCTTGAGGACAAGCAAGAGCTAAGTGTGGGGGAGTTGATATACCGTGGATTTTATGGATTTTAACCATGGTATATGTGTTATTTATCGAGTCTTTTACTATGCTTTAGAGTCTTTTCAGGTGTTTATTAGGTACAAGCACATTTGGAGCATATTTGGTGATTTTGGCACTTTCTGGAGCTAATTGGAGTATTTGGCCGAGAGATAGAGTTCACTGTTGATATTTCCGAGCTGCAACGATCGTCACACTTATGGCGTCGATCGATGCACCAGCGAGATGGGCCAAACGACGGTTTAATGAAGAATGATGAAATAGCAATTTTGCCCAGAAGTTCTTGATATTTACAAAGAAGCCCCAAAACGTGTTTTAGGTTATAAATAGAGTTTTTAAGCCAATGTTGAGGTTACGCTTTTTACAAGCTTTTCTTACGTTAAGTTTTACTCAGAGAGAGTTGAGGGGCTGATCCTGATCTCGAAAGAGACTTGATTTTGAACCCCAGTTCTTATTTGATTATATGATATTTGGTTTTCTACTTATGATATCTTCTGTCTCGACGAATATGTCTGAGTAGATCACCTGTTAGGTAGAAGGATTCTCATTAGGGATTTCAGAGAATTATAGTTTAATTAATCTGTAGAGATTCATATCTGCTAGTTCTTTATCTAAGTTGTTCTCAATGCTAAATCTGAAGTAGCTAATCAGAGTTATGATGTTAGGTTGATTAATTCAGCGGAAGTTGGTTAATTTAACTAGAAAGAACCTAGATAAGCAATTAAACTTTGCGCAAACGAAAGTTTGGTTTATGATAATTGTGAACATATCAAACTTGGAATTAATGCTGGTTTAATCTGTTAGTTCTCGCAAACGAAAGTTTGGTTTGCTGCACTTGGACTTAGAGAATTATCGCAAAGGAATTTGGTTAATTCTATATCAGTGTTTGAGTTCTAGAACAGTTATTGATTAGATCTAGATAGATTGATTGCTTGTGTTCCTGATTTCCTGAGAACTCCTGAAACCTAACGCTTCGCCTTCTTGCTTACAAACTCACTTGATTTACTTTGCTATTTCGTTTACTGTTTTCACATCTGCTTCGCTTAATCTAATCTGAACCATTAATAATCTATTGTGTGACTGAGAGTCCTTGTGGGATTCAATACCTTATATACTACGATTGCATTAACTGTGCACTTGCAGTAGAATAGGGATAAAACTATACACCTATCAAGATCCAAAATGTACTTTCTCTGCATCAGATGCAGTCCGTGACTTGTGCGTGTGACTTCGATACCGAGAAAATAGCTGATGTCACCTTGGTCTTTAAGAGAGAATCGAGCTGCTAGGGCCGAGATGACTTTGGAGACAGCTTCTTTGGTATTTCCCGTGACGATAATATCGTCAACGTAGATCAGCATATAGATAGTGATTGAACCATTGGCGTAGACGAACAGAGACGCATCAGCAAGACTGTTGCGAAAACCGAGATGAACCAAAAAGGTCTTGAGTTCAATGTACCACGCTCTTGGTGCTTGTTTCAAGCCGTATATTGCCTTCTTGAGACGACAAACATGGTCTTGACGATCCTTAGCAACGAAGCCAGGTGGCTTGGCCATATAAACCTCTTCCTGTAGTGTACCTTGAAGGAATGCTTGATTCACATCCAACTGTCGTATCGGCCAAGAATTACTTTCAGCATGGCCGAGAACAAGCCTTATTGTAACAGCCTTTATTACCGGACTGAATGTTTCCTTGTAGTCTAGCCCATACTCTTGCTTGTAACCCTTTGCAACCAACCATGCTTTATACTTGTCTAGATCACCACTTGGAAGTAACTTAGTTTTGAACACCCAGCGACATCCAATAACGTTCTGACTTGGAGCTGACGGAACCAAATCCCATGTGCCTTTTTCCAATTGACCAGTGATCTCCTCGGCCATAGCATTACGCCAATGGGGGTCTTTGAGTTCCTGTTGATAAGTGGTTGGTTCCTGCGAAAAATGATGAAGAAGAGCAACAGCAAGGCTATACTTTTTGTTTGGTTTTTGGATGTTATTTTTGATACGGGTGGTCATTTTGTGTGTGTTTCTGGGCGGTGGTTTCGGTTTTGGGGGCGGTGGTGGTGGTTTCGGGATTGAAGCACTTGACGGTATGACCGTAGGTGCAAGATCGTCTGTGGAAGCAATGGGTGTTGAGCCAGTGGGCCTTTGGGGGTGACTTGTCGCGTATCAGGGATGGCTCGACCAGTGGGCCTTTGTACGGTGGCTGTAACTGTTTGGTTTTGGGTTGTGATAGATGAGGGATGTGTTGCGCCAGTGGGCAATTGAGTGGAGGAGGGAGAAGAAGAAAGAGATGGTGTGGGAAGAGAAGGTAATACCTGAGTAGATGTCGACAGTGGAGCTGTGGCCATGGTTGGAGGTGCAGGCAGTGGCAGTGGTTGGTGAAGGATCAACGGTGGTTCCTCTTGAGGTCGAACAAGCGTATGCGTCTGTGGAGTCGTAGTACTGACCGGAATGCATTCTACCTCCTGTGCACACGCCGAACTGAGTTCAGAGACTCTGCTGCATGTACTCTTTAGCGTGAACGGAAAGGTACTCTCATTAAACTGAACGTGTCTTGAGACAAACAGTCTATTCTCAGTAACATCTAAGCAGAGATACGCGCTCTGCGTATTCGAATACCCGACGAAGACACAACGTTTAGAACGGTCATCCAGCTTGTGCTTCGCATATGGCCTCAACCAAGGAAAAGCTAAGCAGCCAAAGATCCGTAATTTGTGATAGTTAGGATGTTCGCTAAATAACTTGCGATACGGAGAAAGATTCCCAATAACCGGTGTCGGAAGCCTGATGATCAGATAAACAGCCGTATGAAAAGCATAGGACCAGTACTCTTTCGGCATAGATGCGGTGGTCAGAAGCGAGAGACCTGTTTCGACAATGTGTCGATGTTTCCGTTCTGAAATTCCATTATGCTCAGGTGTGTGAGGTGGACTTGTGAGATGTGCAATGCCATGGGTCGCGAGAAATCCTCTGAGAGCTACGTATTCCCCGCCATTATCAGTGTATAATGTTGCGATTTTGGTTGAGAAATGGTTTTCAACCAATGCTTTGAAGGCGACAAACACGTCTTTGACTTGGGACTTTTGCTTGAGTGTGTAAAACCAAGTGTAACGAGTATAATGGTCTACAAAAATGACATAGTATTTGTGATTGTCAACCGAGATGAGAGGAGAATCCAGACATCGGAGAAGAGATATTGAAGAGGTCTGGTGGAAGAGATAGTAGTGTGTGTGAAAGAAAGTTTATGAGTTTTATTGAGATGACAATCAGAACAAAACATAGGCTGAGAAAAGGAAGAGTTTGCTAAAACAGGTAATGAAAAAGCTGAAACAACTGATTTTAAAATAGGTGGAGAGGGATGCCCAAGACGTGAGTGCCAAGATGCCAAAGTAGTCCTCGGTGCAGGTGTTGAGATCAAAGCCATGGGAGCAGACGATGACTGTGGCCACTCGTAGAGATCATGCTTGGTTCGACCTTGCAGAAGAGGAACCCCCGTGTGTAGATCCTTCACCTGAAAGTGAGCAGGAAAGAATTCAACCGAGACCTCATTAGTATTACATAACCGATAAACTGATATTAAGTTCTTGCTAATGTTGGGAACATAAAGAACTTTATTAAGTTGAAGAGCACGAGTTTGAGAGGGGAGAAGAGCGGAACCAGTGTGAGAAATGGACAGAGGTGAACCATCACCAATGAGTACTTCATCACCTCCCTGATATGGCTGATGCAGCGAGAGGTTGTTGAGATCGTTGGTGATGTGGTGGGTTGCACCACTGTCAACGAGCCATTGATCGGAAGTGTAGTTCGGACCAGTGGCTAGATTAGCTCTCGGCTGCCAGGGTGAGAAGGGAGACTGCTGAGGTCGTGTAGCATTCGACGTCAAGCTCTGGAATTGAGGGCATCTGCGTGCGCTGTGCCCTTGGGTGCTGCAAATCTGGCATCGACCCAGATAGGGTCGGGATTGACGCGTTTCAGACTTGCCTTGAGTTGTCTGCCACGAGTTGTTGTTGCTGTTGTTTCGGCTGGTGAAGCGATTTTGAGACTTGTTATGGTTGTTGTTAAAGCGATGCTGAGCCACATTCGCCGAGACTTGAATCGTCGAGGACGAAGCAAGCGTCTGTAGCTTGTTTTCATGGTTGAGTAGCTTCTCATGAAGCTCCGTGATCGAAGGTGGGGTGTCACGGATCTCAATTTGCTCAACTAACTTCTTGTAATCATCCGGCAGTCCCTGTAATATCGTCTCAATCTGATCCTCTAGATCATACGGCTTCCCTAAGATCGCAAGCTGATCCATACGAGTAGTGATCCCTTGTAAGTACTCATCTATTGTTTTGGTACCTTTCGTCCAGCCTTTGAGTTGGAGTTTCAATTGCTGGATGTGACCGCGACTCGGTTTCGCATAGGTTGAAGATAGAATTCTCCAGATCTCCGCTGTGGTTTGGCACCGAGAGAGGAGAGGCTGAATGGTGATGGTGATAGCGCCCAGCAATGCACTGAAGATAAGACGGTCCTGTTGTTTCCAGATTGTGTAGTCGGGATTAACTCCGACAACTCCATTGGTTGTGACGGTGGGCAGAGGAGCCGGTGTCGAACCGTCAAGATGGCCGAGGAGGCCATATCCATCAAGCAGGGAACTCACTTGTAAGCTCCACATAAGGTAGTTGAAGGAAGTGAGTTTGGTCACATTGGCTGTGTTGATGTTGAAGATCGTTTGATTGTGGATCTGAAAGTGGTCGTTGATTTGTTGATGAGCTGCCATTGATACGGCTGGAAGGAAAAATTAGAGGCGGGTTTTTGTGTTTTGAAAGAAAAATTAAGGTATCGACGGCTCTGATACCATGTAGAAGATGATTCTTAATAATTAACAAGAGGACAATGTACATGTATTTATACAGTAGACGTCTAGGTATACTAGGTATTTATTAATTACATATCTATCCTTTACATATATAACTAACGTTTAGACGATAAGCAACTAGCATTATTTGATATCGATAGCTTTTTTACTTAACAATCTGTAGAGAAAATATGAAGACGAAAAAAATCAATTTCGTTTCGGGATTAAGGATAATCTCCACATTCACAACAAATGTAGAACTGTAAACTTTATCCTTCGTTTCCATAAGATTCAAAGCTGTCTGTAAAAGTTGTGCACACTTGGTAAATAGCAATCTCAGGGTTAATTCTCACTTGTTAGGTAGGGGAAGACATGTGAAAGATCAATGATGGAACATTGAAGAACAGTGCAGAACATCGAAGAGCAATGAACAGGTAAGAGGGACCAACCTTTTGGTTTTCTTAAGTCAAACACCCAATATAGTTCAAGACCTCAAGTAGCTTTCTATGTAAGTAGGAAGCTTACCAAGTTCATTGACTGATTCATATATACATGTGCAGAGACAAGCCATCTCTCTTGTTTACAGTTTTAAATTGGATGGAACACAAGTTCGATAACTTCATTCAAATCAAATGGCACATGCAATGAGTCATGGAATATGTTGATAACCATAACATTTGACTAGAGTAATCCATTGCCTACAACAGCTTTATGTTCCCCTCCACATATCCTTAACATATCCGGGTACAACAAATCCCGATGCAGAAGAAAAAGGGAAAGCAGAAAGCATTCGCTAAAACATATGAATCTTAAAGTTATTGAGACTGAAGAGGAGAGAAGAGCACCATTGATTGTTCCCTTTTTGCAGATATTTTTTTCTTCCAAATGCTGAAAGAAGTAGGGAATTATTCTGAAGGGTCTTCGAGCTGGCCAGTTGACAAATCATTGATGTGTGGATACACTGCTTTCTCATCCAGTTGATTTTGAGCCCAAATCAGCATCTTCAACAAGCTTGGAAGTTTGGGATCTGCTTGTTCACAAACATTAAGTGGGTACATCAACCAATGACTAGAAAGAATTTGAAAGCTTAAGACTTTGTGGCTACTAAAACAGAAGCAGTATAACATCAACAAATACCTTTTTCATGACTCTGGCTTGTAAGAATTGCTGCATTTACTTCACTTGCTGTCTTAAGGCGATGGGAAATGTCAAGAAGATCTTTAACAGGGCAGTTAGAGGCATCTTCAAAAACAAGTAGGGCTACAGTTTTTTCCAGTTCTTGCAGAAACGCTTGCTGCAGAAAGAATCAACAAATTGTATGAATGGTGTGTCAGGCTTTCGGCATCAACAAGAAGAGTTAAAAAAACAGGTAGTTTTGTGCAGTCAACGAGCAATATATATAGATGCTTCACCTGTAAAAGCCATGTTCAAAGACAATCAATGAGCAATATACACAGACTTACATTTTCTTCACCACGTGGTGCAAGTTCCTCCTGAGCAAACTCCAAGGCTTCTTCTGTCTTACCTTGTCGAATTAATTCTATCAACCTTTGCTGTTGGAGATGAAAAAACAGCTCCGGATTTGTGTCTAGTATCTGCAAGCATGGTTCAAAAAAGGATCAGACTTTGTTTCTTAATATCTAGGAAAAGTTCACATAAGAAGAGAGAAGAAAATGGATATTCAGAAGCATCGTTGTACCTCAGGATTCAAGTCATTCACTTTTTCAATAGCATCCTCGACATTTCCGTTTTGAACAGCCTTTTTAACAGCCATTCGATCTGTGATGGTCGCAAGATCTATCTCTGCTGTTTCTCAATAAGGAAAAGAACAAAAACTAACATCTAAAAGCACCAGTTTAACAAAGGAACTAAGAAAACTTAGCTCAATAAAGGATACGTTTGGTTCCAGACTCCCTTTGGAATTTCTCAGCAGCTTCTACATAACCCTCAGTGACAAGAAAATTCATGACCAGAGTGTTCATGTCTTCTTTCCTAAGATTTACAGCATTTAGTTTCTTCTCCCATTCTTCACGTGTTATCACTTTCTTCGAGGTAGCCTTATGAGCAGAAAGAGATTCAATTGTTCCAAACAAAACACATCATCAACTCAAGTTGGAGCAGAGAACAGACTCATAAGCAAAACAATAGGTGAAGAAGAAGGGATCTATTTACCATTTCTTCGTCGTCTTCTTCTTCAAGATGATTAATGAAAATCCGAAACAGTGACATTAGAACACCAGTGTGCCTCTCATATTGAATATAATCCACTCGATACAAATTATTACCTGAAAAAAGACCGCCTTTCCAAGTGAAAAGACTCTCCGATCAGAGTTATCTAAAACCAAATTGACTTCAGAAAATTTTCCTGGAGAATCGGATAGAATTAACCAGGAAAGAGTACCTGGAGAAGAGAAAAATCTGGGTAGGATTATCTGCGGAAGATTCTGGCACGGAGATTTGGGGATCTCGATTGTTTCTAGCTTCCCTAATAATTCTACAATCTCATAAAGAAGAAAACAAAAACACAAAAGAGGAGGTTTCGTTGATGAACCGATCCGGTTTATGCTATTAAAGGATTCGGTTTCTTGGCTTGGTTATTTTTAAACCGAAAACATTATTTCAACCAGCTCTAGGACACTCGGATATTCGGTTCGGTTCCGAGTAAGAACCACTCGATTCCGGATATTTTTGTTTAGAGATTTATGATTTATTGGGTACTTATAAATTTTCGGTTCGGTTCAGATTCGATTCTTGTCGGTTCCGAGTGGGTTCGGATATAAAATTTTAGGAATCGTAAAATATCCGAAATTTTTTTGGTTCTAAACGAGTCCGGATATCCGGACCAAAATAGTAAAAAATATACCCAAAATTAAAAAATATCCGAGATAACACTAAAAATACCTGAAAACCAAACTTACAATATCAATAAATTACCGGAAATACAAATAAAATACCCAAAATGATCAAAAATACAAGGAACTGATACCTGAAATATCAATAAATTATCCGAAATGCAAATAAAATACCCGAAACCGATACCCAAAATATCAATAAATTACTTAAATTACCAATAAAATACCTATAATGCCAATAACTACTCGCAGTGTCGATAACACTAATACTATATAAGTAAATGTATATTATATTCGGATATTCGATTCCTTATTTTGGTTTCCGAGTAAGAACCGGAACCGAACCAATACTTGCGGTTTCCCACACTCAAGACCATCGAGTATTTTAGCCAGAACCGGAACTGGAACCGAACCAAATTTTTGACGGTTCCGGTTTGGTTTTTCGATTCCGATTTTTTTTCCAGGCCTAATTCCAACTTGTATATATAATACCTTGTAAATTCTACTAAATTAATATTCAATAAATTATATAATAAATTATTAAAATTCGATTTTAAATTGAATTGGTTAAAAATATGAGGCAATTTAATAAAATAATATATTCTTTTTAGAAAAACGTATACAAATATATGCTTATTAATGAAAGCTTTATAATTAATCAATGTATAAAATTGTGAAAGCAAATATTTTTCTTTATTTTTCTATAAAAATATTTTAAAAATATGAAATAATAAACATATGTTTAAACTAATAATTTATAAATTAAAATATTATAATCTTAACATTTTTTATTTTAAATTGATTATTGAAAACAGAAAACAGAGCATGATTACTTTGACAATTTGGGTTGGAACAAAAGTGTGCCTTCCTAAGAATAAATTTTTGGCCCAATTTTTTATTTTTCAAACTTAATCTTAGTCTCTAATCTAGCCTAACCATCCTAAGTAGCCCTGTCAATTTGAATCATTATCCGTGGGACCCGCGGGCTTTTATCCGCCGTGGGACGGGTGTGGGTCGAATTTTTTTTCCCCAAATTTCTGGGACGGATGCGGATCCGATTATATTTTAGTGGGGTGGATGCGGATTAGAATATTTATAATTGCGGGTTTGCGGGTATCCGCAAAATTTATCATTTAAAAAAAAAATTATTATTAATTTAAAAATTTTGTGAGTAAATTGAAAAATAAAATAAAAATAAATATTTTTTTCAAAAAGAAATTTTTTTAAAATAAAAATTATTATTTTACGTTTTTTTAATTTTAAATTTTATTAATAAATATTATTTCAATTAAAATTATTTATATTTTAAAATTTTAAATAATTTTTAAATATTTAGGGATTACCCGCGGGTACCCGTAAATTTAAGCGGGGTGGAAGCGGGTCGACTGTTTTTGCTTTGCGGGTTTAGCGGGGCGGGTTGATGCGGATCGAAAATTAGTTTAACCCGCCGCGGGGCGGATCGCGGGTTTGACCCGCTGACAGGGCTAATCCTAAGAATAAGGAGTTGTGACCAGTGATGTTGCATGACGATCAGCGGGTTTGACCCGCTGACAGGGCTAATCCTAAGAATAAGGAGTTGTGACCAGTGATGTTGCATGACGATTTACCAGAGAACCGAGATGAATCAGACGCCGATTTTGGTACCATTAGAAAAGTATTTCTCTCAGCTTTCCAGAACATCTGAAATCGTTTAATTAGGAGATATATTTTGAGAGTTATAGCTATTTCTTTCAGAAAAGTCGAATCTGTACAATCTGAAAAATCTGTATTTTAGATCTATTTTCAGTTTCGTAGAAGGGTTTTGTGAGTTGATTTCCCAAAGACTCAAAAATCGATAGATCGCGAACAAGGTGTCTTTGGACAGATTTCATTGCAAAAAATCCACAAGAATTTACGGTTCATCATTCTGAAGTAAACTCCATATGTTATCCGTTCTACAAGTTGAGGAAATCATTGGTTTCTACTAAATCTAGAAATCTGTCTCAGATCTGATTTTTCCCAGTTTCCCAGAGACCTTTTGGAAAGCATGTTACGAACGAACCGAAAAGACTTAAGAAACGAATTCAATACAGTTTCGTAGATCTCGCAACCAGATTTCCAGAACAACTTCTAGATCTTGATTCTCAGGAATGATCCAAAAGTTAAAGGCTAGTCTTCTTAAGCAAGAAACTTTCCAAATCTGGGAATCTGAAAACCGCAAGTATGAAATTCCTTGGTCTACAAGTAAAACTCAAGAAAATCCAAAATCCAATATACTAGAAACTCCATAAGTCGGAAACCTATATTATTTTGGATATTTTTCGCAATAGAAAAGATACATCTTCGAAAAATTCCATTTTGGAAAAGTTCTATTTTGGGAAAGTTTCCATTTCAAGAAAGTTTTCATTTTGGGATACTTTTTATCTAAGAAAGTTATAGTCACATGAACTTAATTTAAATTGTTAATTTTCAACCTTCAACAGCAGTGATTGTTCATTGTTGAACAATTTCCAGCCGCTTTGATCGTCATTCTTCAACCGCTATTATCTAGGTTCATTAAACTAAGGTGGGATGTGTTAGAGAATTCATTATATTATATCGAGTTTATTAATATGTGTGAGTGACTAGTATGGATTAGTGATGTTAGATATTATTTGTTGTGATTTTTACTTGTTTAGTGTCGCATATGCATAATTCGTACATGAGAAAGTAGATAAGAATATATATTGTTCAAAAAAAAATTGAAATGATAATAATTGTATGATTTATGTTTACATGATTGTTAATTTGGAAGTAAGCAATGAATGTTTACATGAAGTAGATGTTTGTTAGGGGTGTTACCACGATTGTTTGTTATCAGCGTTCATGGGTGTTGAGTCATGACGTGGTATTGCTTGTTAGGCCGCAATAAGAATGTGTTACGGTTGTGAGACCATGTTCTCACGAAGGATTCAATCAGTGAGTGGACCAAACAGCTGACGAGCTGAGAATGAATATGTAAGGAAACGATAGAGGAGAATGAGTACCATGGGTTGCGACCCATGATAATGTGAAGAGTCATTATATGTTTTTTATGTCTTGAATGCATATTTGTTAGCATCAATTATTATTTATATATTGCTAATACATTTATTGGCTATTACGGTGTATTTATTAATGGATTAAATATGATACTGTGAATCTACTGGACATTCATACTCACTCCCACTGGGTAACATTGTTGCTCACCTCTTTTATTTTTTCAGGTAAGATTTAAGTGGTGTTTTTGTGTGTTCAGCAGGGTTTCACCGGGATAGGGTGTCTCAAAAACAATCTCTAGAACTGATATGTGCTCTCCCCAAAAACAAGATGAGGTAAAGAGGGGATGCTTCACCATCAGGAGGAAGTCGAATATACTCATTGTCTTGATTGGTGAACATTGATTGGAGGCGCTGAAGAACGATTCAATCCATGTTGAGAACAAGCTGAAGGGGAAAGTGGAGAGGTTTGTGGTGTCTCCTCCTATTCCTCTATCTCCACATGGAGTAGAAAATAGCTTTAAGCTTCAGCTTCAGAAACATAGCGTACGGTTTGTCTAGCGGTTACATGTCCAAGATCGTAATGTTATCCCCCAATCATGAATAAGTCGTGTACCCTGAAGCCCTGAACCAAGACATCCATATATCATGAATGAATAAAGACGTGCTAAGTACAACTGATCCCGCATTTCATTTCTCTCCGCAGAATAATCACAGTTGAATCAATCCTCATTTACAAATTTTCCCCTTCTTGCTACCTTTTCTTAGGCAGCTAACCAAAAGAGAAAGCGTGTCGCGAATAATTTAGCAAACCAAACGAACTTATTCCACCACACCACATGACTCAATACTTTGATTTGATTCCATGTTTTTTAGAATAGAAATATTTTTTGAAGTCGTTTGGACCATGTCTCCATAATACTTAGTATGATCCTGATGAAGTGGAAAGAACTAGTAGTGCACGAATCTGATGAAATATTTCATGTAACTTAGGGCCACGACAACGATAGAGAGCCCATACATTGTCCTTTACAACATCAGCCACATTGGAATAACAATATCATAACGGAAGACACCAAAACTGCGAGAACCAAAATCAACATAACGTCAAAGAAATTGTGGAATGATGACTATTTTGCTCTCAAATCAACTACATAAATTAGAGTAACGAAACTAGTGACGTCACATAAATGAAGCAGTTAGAGCTTTGATGATTATTTGTTTTAAGTTTCTTGTAAATCTAAGCTATAATTGAGTGTTAAGTAAGGTTAGTGTGAGTGATTAATTAAGGTTAGTGAGTGATTACAGCTTTATTTCATTTTATTGCACAGTTGAAATAGTTGTTTCATTTTGATTATTTATTTGGAGTTACGTGAGTTGTAAGTTATGGTTGTGGTACATTGTTTCGAATGAGGAGAAGACTGGTGTTACATTGTCGTTTACATATTAAGGTATTCCAACATAAGATAAGATTATTAACAATAGATGTATTATATTCAGAATTTAACAGTCGAACATGTGTAATGTGGTAGTTGGATTATAGTCTTTAAATAATGTGGATTGTTTGATTTTGAAAATTGAAGAGGGGGGAAAAGTTAACCACATGGACAAATTAAGGAAAAAAGTGTGCAACACACATTTATCCAACCAGCTGAGGGTGAGGATAAATAATTGTAACTATTCTTTTTTTTTCGGCCAAATTTCATTACATTTATATCGAAATTACAACGTTGAAGTCATACAAGACTACATAATGTAAATTATTGCACAAACAATTATGTGCGCCATATGCTGAAAACGGTATAAAGAAATAAGATTCACGACGCGTTCTGGTCAAAAACGCCTTACTCGCTAACGAATACACATATTCGTAGTATTTCTTCGGATACCCTCTTACTCCAACACGATTCTTCTGCCTTTCTTTATCTTGTGGCTGTTTCTTAATCGTATTAGTAAAACCCATTACACCTGGTACTAGTCTTGATAATACGTTCATCTGATACCAATTATTCCGTATCAGTGCTCTTGTAAATACAATAGACCTTAACCTAATTCCGATATAATATCATAGCACTATCTTCCCAAAAGAACCATCATTGCCCGTTCTCCTTCCCAAATTTGTGGTAACAATGTGGTCATCAATTTTCATCAGCCCATACCGGAATGGGATGAAATGCAAACATGCCGTCTGAATAAAATTATGGGACGCCTCCGTCGTATCCTCTTGCCACGGTGGCTTTGCTTTTTTTTTTGTCTAAAAACTTGTTAATTTATCCGGGAAGAGGAACCCACCATATCTTAAAAGGAACGGAAAAAAGACTTGAAAAAACAATGTTTTAAAGCCAGAACATAACACTCTGGTAAGGAGAGACAGACAACACCAATTAATGGAGATGAAATCCTTGTATTCTTACTAATTAAGACTGCGATTATCCACAAAGAAAGAACACCCAATATCAACATCACCACCAAACAGTGATTATGATGGGAAGACACTCCCCACTGATTTGATGAGAAAAACCAGTATTGATTTGTCTCATCCCCTTTGGTAAAATGAGATTTGACTGAAAATTGGTAATCGACAAAATAATAGAAAGACAAGTAAACATACATATATGTAAGAAAACAAGATTGAAGAATGAAAATCAAAACCTCCATAGATTTGAGTGTTGATGGATCTCTAAACAATCACCAAAATTGCAGAGAAAAGGCTTTGAATGTGTAGTAGATAATCTAAAACTGCAAAGAAAATTATGAAAGAGTCCGGTCCGACGTCGGCCCGGCCGGCGGAGATTAAAGAAAAAAGCAGTTACAGAAATTGCCTGGAAATCACTCGCAGAGAAGAGACGCGAACTCTTATGTTTGTTATTCTAAAGAGATGAATGTAAAATAATTGTAACTATTCATGTGTCTTTCTAGTTTGCTATTTTGATTTTTCAAAAAAAAAATTCTCTCATCTTAAATCTTTAAGATCAATTATTTCATAGTAGTTATTTTTATTTTGAAAATAAAGTTGTATCAAATTTATTATTTATTGTATTATATATATAAACTTGTTTCATTTAATTTGTATACATAAAACATCTTTTCTTTAATTTTCTTGTATTGTTTTTTTTTATCTTTTTCGTAATTTTATCTTATTTAGTAATGACTGCCTCAATTTACCGTTTTATAATTACAAAAAATAACTAAACTAAGAATATAAAATAATAAAGAAAATATAAAATAATAAAATATTTAACTGAATTTTTTTAATTTCATTTCAGTAGATAATTGTTATCAATATGTAATCACAAAATATAAATAAAAGAAAATAAAAAAATAAGAAACTAAAAATGTTGGAGTAGGGTATTGAATTTTATTGAACAAAACTACATACAAATATAGAAAACTTAATGAGTATTGAGTTATTCGGTGAAACAAATGAAAGATAATATGAAGTGTTAAAAATAAAAATTGAATATTAAAAACTAAACAATTGTATATAGTCTAATAAACTTGTATTTTAGAGAAAATTTCAGTAAATAAAAATAAATAACTTTTTCAGACAAATCAAAACATCTAATAAATTAATTTTTCACCATATATTATCTTAAATTATGGCCATACAACAATTAAAAGTAAATCACCATAACTAGAACAATGTTCAGTTTTATTCTTTATTCTCTTTTTGACATCAAACTTCAAAGTTCTTCTTCTAATTTGTTGCACCTAAAAATCAATTCACTCGTCCGCAATTGATGATCGGCCCACTCGATTCTCTCTTCCTCTGACTCGAATTTGCTCTCAACTCACTCAGCTCAAGAACTCGTTTCGAAGTAGAAGATAAAGGCACAAAAGAACAAGACTGGCACAAGAGAATTTAGTGACCAGTGTTCGCCCACAATGTGTGGAACTACTCACTGGGGCTGAGCTTCAGCTCAACAAATCCACTATAACGAAGATCGAGCTCTGCAAAATCAGAGAGACTCGACTTGGGGAAGTCGATGACCGGATTTCTTCAGTCAACAGACTAGTCAACTCTCCTAACAAACTTTGCATACACCACTTTATATATAGAGATTTACAAAACCAGTTTAAACCGAAACACATTGAACCAACTGAATTGCCTCTAAAGCGAGAAACACAATTAGCTGATCCAATGGCTCACATTCAACCTACAAAGCTAATGATCTATCCGGATTTTCCCGCTGAGCTGAGTTAAGACCATATTCGGATTAACAAACTCCACCTTGGTCTCAACTCAGATTCTTACAGACTTCAAAGATCAATCCCTTGACCTAGACAAACTATTCTTCCCAAACAACCATCTTCGAACTCTCCTGTGGATTCACGATTCTGAGCTTACACCGCTTATCTGGTCTTCGCCTTTTCAGGCTTTGATAACTTTGATTAAGTCCAATGCTGATCTGAACTTACTCACAGGAACCACCTTCGTCAATATATCAGCAGGGTTCCTGCTTGTGTGTATCTTCAGTACATCCACTTCACCGCTTCTAGGATGTCACGAATGAAGTAGTACTTCACGGAAATATGTTTTGTCCTCTCGTGGAACTTGTTGTTCTTAGAGAGATAGATTGCACTCTGTGAGTCGCAATACACCTTAACAACCTCATGTCCAGAACCGAAATCACTCAGAAGACCCTTGAGCCAAATCGCTTCCTTGACAGCCTCTGGTAAAGAGATAAACTCTGCTTCTATTGTCGACAGTGCCACCACCGGTTGTAGGCTAGACTTCCAGCTGATAACATTGTCACAAAATGTAAACACATACCCTGAAATAGATCGTCGTTTATCTAAGTCACATCATGATCATGGTTACAAAACCCTTGATATAATCTAACTGAAGGTCTTGAGTAGCCTTGATATATTTGAGTAACCATTTGACAGCTTCCCAATGTATCTGACCCGGCTTACTCATAAATCGACTGACCAAGCCAATTCCATATGCTAAATCTAGTCTTGAACCCACCATATCATACATGATACAGCCAACAACTGAACAATAAGGAGTTTCTTCCGTATCTATACACTCATCCTGATCTTTAACAACTGACAACTTGAAATATGCGAGAACTCTTTGCTTCAGACATCCTGAAATTGTCAACAACCTGCTTTAAGTATTCAGACTCAGACAACCTGAGTATACCTTTTTATCTGTCCATGAAGATATCCATGCAAAGTATTCTTCGAGCTGCTCTAATGTCCTTCATCTCAAAGGCTGAGCTTAATTGAACTTTAAGATCCTTGATATATGGCATGTTCTTAGCAGCCAAGACCATGTTATCCACATATAACAATTGATATACATAACACTCAAATGATATTTCTTTTGTGTAAAAACACATGTCATGTTCACTTCTGTTAAAACCTTGATCCTCATATTCCACTGTCGTGGAGACTGTTTCAAACCATACAACGACTTATTAAGAAAACAAACCTGATCCTTGCGATTTGAATCTTCATAAACCTCAGGTTGATACATGTACAAATCCTTATCCAAGCTTCCATGGATGAATGTCATTTTGACATCCATTTGCCCAAGTTCCAAGTATAAACTCGTAACCAATGATAAAAGCATTCTGATAGAAACATGCTTTACAATTGGTAAGAAAAACTTCTGGGTAATCAATACCTTCCTTTTGTGAGAAGCCCCTAGCCACAAGTCTGGCTTTATACATGTCTGGTTATACTCCTTTGATGTCTGTCTTGATCTTAAAGATCCATCTGCAACTGATTATCTTTATGTTCTCTGGTTTATCAATCATGATCCAAGTCTTATTATTTTTCAATGACTCAATTTATTCAGAAATAGCAATGTTCCACTTACTCTAGTCTTGACTAGCTCTAGCTTCTGTGAAATCCCTGGGTTCTTCAACATTCATAGATTCAGAGACGAATCGAGAAAATGTCATTTCCTCGTTTGTAAAATCATAATCATTGAACCTTATAGGAGGTACAATGGTTATTCTGGGACGATTCCTAGCGACATGATGGCTGGGTGCTCTTGTATTGGTGCTTACCCTTGCTACAGACTGTGTTGACTCTCCATTACATCTTCATATGTCTCTTCAGGTTGATCCTGGAAATCTCCACCTTGATCATGGGAGTCTCCACTTTCATCCACAACCACAGACTATGTATCTTTAAACTTAATAGCAACTGAATAGATCTTATCCTTTACTTCAGAACCAACCATATCCTCATTATCAGACTCTCCTTTCACAACATCTTTGTACAACTGGTGCTCTTGAAATCTGACATTTCTACTGACTACACACTTCTCACCTTCTAGTAACCATACCTTGTAACCTTTACTTTCGGTAGGGTATCCAATGAAAACACCCTTAAATGCTCTCGGTTTAAGCTTACCTTGATCTATGTAGACATAAGCTATATATCCAAACTTTCACATATGTTTGTAACCAGGTTGCTCTCCCAACCAGACTGATTCTGGAGACTTAAATCCAATAACAAAGGACAGAGACCTATTGATGATGTAGGCTGAAATAGTAGCTGCCTCAGCCACTCGAAAAAAGGATAGGATATTATCCTCTTCCCAAAACCTTTCCTGCAGACAAGACTCTCTGAGAAGACACCTTACCTTTCCCATGATAGACATGTTCATCCTTTTAGCAACCCCATTTTGTTGTGGAGTGTAAGTACAAGTCCTATGTCTTGCAATTCCTTGCTTTTTGCAGAACTCATCAAACGCTTACAAAACTCTAAACCGTTGTCAATGCGCAAACACTTAATATTTTTGTCAACTTGGTTTTCAACCATCCTCTTCCATTCACAAAACTTAGAGAAGGTTTCATCCTTAGTCTTGAGAAAACAAAGTCATACCTTACGAGAATGGTCATCTATGATAGACAGGAAGTATTGGCTTCCTGATATAGATGGTTGAATATTGGGAGAGCCCCATAGATCAGCATGAAAATAGCCCAAAACTCCCTTGGTGCATGCTTCCCAGATTCAAAGTTGACTCGCCTTGACTTTCCTAAAACACAGTGCTCACATAAGGTTTCTTTATCTATATCCTTTCTCTTAAGAATTCCATCTCTTACTAGCACTTGCATATTCTTGTAGCTCATATGCCCGAGACGACTATGCCAGACTGGAAATGAACATTGAATTTTTCCACTCTCTGCTTGACAAGTCTCTTGTGTGTCTGTTCCTTCATCAAATATGTATAAGCCATTCTTTAAAGTACCTTGTAGATCAAGCTTGATGTTCTTATGGAACTTGATCTTCCCATCTCCACCTGAATGAGCAAATCCTAGCTTATCCATAATGCTTGTTGAGATAAGATTCCTTCTCAATGTTGGAACATATATGACATTCTTAAGAAACTTAATAGTACCACCAAGAGCTTTAATCCTTACTGTTCCAATCCTTGAGTTTCAATGTAATGATAGCCACCAAGAAGGATCTTACTAGTTTCCTTTTCTTTGAAGTCCACAAACCAATCCTTTCTTGATGTCATATGATGAGTACACCTGGAGTCTATAACCCAAATCTCCTTGGATTCATCCACAACTGCATTCAGAACATTACATGTTTTAGTTTGACTGATAACAACTGCAGCCTCTCCATCACTCTCATTTTCCATTTGTCTTTTCCTGGAAAAGCAATCCTTCTTTATTTTTACAATACCAACAAGTGACCTTCCTAGTCTTTGACCTGATCTTGTGCCTTCTATGACCACGAGATTCCCTAGAGTCAGATAATTCTCTTTTGTTGTTTCATCCTTTGTCATTTATGTAGAACATACTTGACGATCCCTTTTCAAGCTTGCTACTCTCCTGGATCTCCCTTTGCTTAGACCTTGCTGCAGAACACACTTCCTCCAGCGTCAAAGAGTCTTTACCATACTTTAGTGTGTGCTTGAATTGATCGTAACTCGTCGGTAGAGAGATAAAGAAAACTATAGCTTGAATCTCATCCGTCACACTAACGCTCAGACTACTCATCTCAGCTACGATCTTGAGAAATTCATCCACGTTAACCTCTTTGGTCTTATAGCCATCACACTTGAATGTATAGAATTGGGATTGTACAAAGATCCTATTCGGCAACGATTTTGACATGTACAATCTCTCAAGCAAAGTCCACATAGAAGCATCTGTTGTACAATGCTTGATTTTCCTTAGTACCTGATTACTGATGTTCAAGATTATCACATCTTTGGCTCTTTCATTCTTCTCCAACTTCACAGGCTCAAGAACCATCTTCGATTCAGTAGAAGGTTTCTCCGATTCTTCTTCATCGGTTTTCTTTTCTTTGTCTTTGGTTGTAGAAGACTCGATTTCAAAATCGTCACTGAGAACTACCTCTTTCAAACCCGATACACCGAAATGAGCCATCATCCGGATAGTCCACAACGAGAAGTCGCCGGATCCATCGAACAACTCCACCTCCGCTTGGAGTTTCGTCTTCGTCGACATTGGAACACGGACCGGAAACAATTAACCTCCGGCTCTGATACCACTTGTTGCACCTAGATTAATTCACTCGTCTGCAATCGATGATCGACCCACTAGATTCTCTCTTCCTCTAACTCGAATTCGCTCTCAATTCACTCAACTCAAGAACTCGATTCGAAGTAGAAGATAAAGGTAAAAAATAACAAGACTGACACAAGAGAATTTGGTGACCCAGTGTTCGTCCACGATATGTGGAACTACTCATTGGGGCTAAGCTCCAACTCAGCAAATCCACTAGAACGAAGATCGAGCTCTGCAAAATCAGAGAGACTCGATTTGAGAAAGACGATGACCTGATTTCTTCAGTCAATAGACTAGTCAACTCTCCTAACAAACTTTGCATACACCTCTTTATATATAGAGATTTACAAAACCAGTTTAAACCGAAACACATTGAATCAACTTAATTACCTCTAAACTGAGTAATACAATTAGCTGATCCAACGACTTAGATTTAAACCTGCAAAGCTAACGATCTATCCCATGAAACTATTAAATCAATTGATAAATATAACTAAATAATTTAAACATTATCTATTTTGTATATATAAGATAATATTCTTTAATTATGATTATATTCAAAATTTAAATATAATATATTTTAATATCTTCTTTATTTTTTATTTCAAATATAAATATTTATTTTTATATTATAATAAAATTTTAAAATTATATTAAATTAATTTATTCGGATTTTCCGGCCAAGCTGAGTTAGGACCATATTCAGATTAACATAATTAAAGCACCTTTTGTTTCATTTTGTTTAATTGTGATTTGCTTTAACAATAAACCTCGTGTTCACAGGGGAAGAAAAAAAAAAAGCTTAAGAAACCAAAAAGATGACGGCGCATATAATATTAAGTTAATATTATTAACCATGCAATATGCATTATTAAAAAAATAGAAAATAAAAGATTTGTTCGACCGTTCCTTATATAAGTCTGAACAAGTCTCTTACCTTCTTTACCTTTTCCAATTCGGAGAAAGCCAAATAAGAAAGGAACCACCGTCGCAAGCAAGAAAAGTCGCGTTTTTTTATCGACCCAACTGCTCTCTACCTTTCCTGGAAAATTCTCGTGCCCTTCAAAACCCAAATTCACAAGCCTTCTTCGTCATTGAATCACCCCGAAAATTCGCAAAGCTCTGGATCTACGCTCTCCGTGTTTTCTGCGATTGATTGGTTTTCCAGGAGGAGAATTGGGCGTGACTGTTGATTTCTCGTTCTGGAGTTTTCCGATTTAGGGTTTGTTTTTTTTCTCCCTTTCGGGTTACGTTTTTTTTTTTGTTTGGGATGGGTGAGGAGGGTTCAGTGTTTGCCCTGGGCGATGGATTTCCTCCTGATGATTGTGATGGTGGTTTTGAGTTTGAAGACGACGGCGATGATCTTACTATCGACATCGATACGATTTACCGGATTCTAGACGAAAAGCCGGACTCTGCCGAGGTATTCAAGATGAGAGCTTAAGAATTTCGATCACACGGTTTTCCAATTTGATTCAGAATCGTAGACTTCAATTGCTTTACAATTTATTTGGATGACCATCTTTTTTTTATTAGATTCGTTGTAAATATGTTCTTGAGTAACATAGACTTTTGTATATTGATTTGAATGTGCCCCAATGCTGATATAGAATTTTGAATTGTAGATGGTGTAGTGACTAATTTTGTGGGTTAGAGGATTTTTTTTAATATATCTTTTTGATTGAAACTAAACTTTTTGAGTTTAGGGTAGCCAGGAAAATTCATCTCCAGCTGGTTCTTCTGCTGACGAGCTCAAGAATTCACAGTTGCAAAATGGTTAGTAGTTGTAAATCATATCAACTCAATCGTATTTTGCTACTTATATGTTTAGTGGTATAGTTTTTGAGCTGTACGAGTTACTTCGTTTTGAATTTTTGTTGGTTATGTATATTTCTTCATTAGGATCTCAGATGGTTGGCTGGTTTCCTTCTGGGGATTCATATAGCCTAAGAGCTTCGCATCCTGGGACAGGGGTGTCCAGTTCATTTGATGACCATATTAAAGTGGACCCTTGGCTGAGTCCTTCACCTGCTCGTACTTGCTCTGCAAGTCTTAAAGACTGGTGTTCATCGAGCCAGGAAGAGCACCCTCTTGAAACATGTGGAGTAGCTCAGTCTGAGATGACTAGTTGCAGTGTATCTTCTGGCTCGGTCGACAGATACAATACTTGTTTTTCTCATCATGGAGGCAACGCGGCCTTCAATCATGTGAATTGTGACGTTGACATTGTATCCAGGCAGGATGACAAGATACTCGATTCAAAATGTATGCACCTTATCTACTAAAATTTCAGGTTACTTTTAGTTTTTACACTACTCATCTATCTATAGTTAATTACCACATTCCTCATTGATGTTACATTCGTATCGCAGTTACATCGTGCAGCCCAACAACGTATTTTGACGAAGTTCCTGGATATGGAGCGGAACTGGGAGTTGCTCATAATTCCTCCGCCATGTCTGGTTTTTGTCATAATTCCAATACTCTCAGTGACAGTGCCGATAATTGTATCTCTTCTGCCCAATATTGCTACAATAGTAACAACACAAGTGGTGCATCCTTATCAGAGCATACCCCCAATTTTGTTCAGAATTCTGCATATCAGTTCTTTCCCAACAAAGAAGATGTAAATGATGTTGACAGTGGAGTAAGCGAGTGTCAGTTGGACGGTGCTAGCCGGATGATTTTTGATAGACATGGGAGAGTAGATAACGGATCCTTAGACAGGAAAACTTTGATTGATTTCTCCAGTGCAAGAGGGATCAGTTTCAAGTGTGAAAGTTATCCTTCAGTTTCTCCTGCATGTGTCAAACCGTACAATAGTTTTCACAGTCATTTAACTGATAGTGACATTGACCGGCTTGATAATTGTTCAAGCAGTTTTCAGGGTAATAAAGCTGCCCGTGTGAAGGTTAAGCCAGAGACTGAGTCAGAGAAAGTGGGTTACAGTTCAGTTCTAGAGGAAGATAGTGTTAGGGACGATGTTAATGCACCTGGGGAAACCAATCGATGGTGGACTGGTGCACCTGGCTGTTCTGTTTCCTATCAAACCGATATTGAAAAAGGATTCACATTTATGGCACAGCAAACTGCTTTCCCTATCCAAGACAGTGGCAACTCTAATAAATTTTATGATTCAAATGCATGTTTGCAATACGTTGAAGCAGATCCAGGCCCAGCGACACAAATCAATGGGTATATAGACTCTCTGACACAACAAGGAAACCAAGAACATATTCAACCAAGAAGCATTGATTCTAATGTCTCAAACGCCAGCTTTGAATCAGTTCAAAGTCTTTCTTCAGGATGTATATCTGATAGTGATGATGGTTCCGAAGTCTACATAATAGAAAATAATGGTCAAACTGCAAAACCATATCGACCTCTAGCTATGAAAAGCCCGGTGGTTTCTTCACAATATCCTTCAATTGGTCATACTTTTAATCAACCTGGTGGGCTGAGGCTTCAGTCAAACAAAGAAAATATGATTTTTCAAGCTGCATTGCAGGTTAGCTGCTGTTACTTGATTATGTTAGACTCTCTCACAGGCACCAACCATATATGTATTTTATCGAAAAATCTGCTCTGCAACTCTGCACATGATTTACTTGAGAATGTTGTATGGGGCTATTATGTAACTAAGGTTCCTGATGGTCTCCTCTTATTTGGATGTTTTACGAGTGATATAATGCGAGACTGCAATTAATGATGTAATGACATTTTCTGACATGACAGGATCTCTCTCCGCCTAATGCCGAAGCAAATCTTCCTGATGGTATCTTGGCAGTCCCGCTTATGAGACATCAGGTATGTATGAAATTATCAAAGTAAAAACACTCCATTTACTTTATGAACGTACTGTATGCTTAACGCACTCTGTAGATGTCCATAACGCACTCTGTAGAAGTTAAACGCCTCATGTACTTGTGAACGTACTGAATGCTTAACTAAGACCAATTGCCCCAAATTGAGAAACGAAATACTATTTAGTTGATATGATTTTCCAACTTGATGGTTGTTTGTTTTTGTTAATGTTAATAGATATTTTTGCTTGATTGTTTCTTACTCGTGGACAGCGAATTGCATTGTCATGGATGGCCCAGAAGGAGACAAGTGGCTTCCCATGTTCGGGAGGAATTCTTGCTGATGATCAGGTCAGTAGTTAATATACATTCAGTTAAGTTCTGTTTAAATTTCTTAAATGTTTTTTTCCTTTAAATTTCCTGGTATAATTATTTTTTGCAGGGACTTGGGAAGACAATTTCCACTATAGCACTTATACTGAAGGAACGGTCTACACCTTCCCGAGCAAGTGAAGAGAGTATCAAGAGAGAAGTTTTTGACTTAGAAAGCGAGGGTGGAGAATGCGCGTCCTTAAATCCCAACGAAGGGACCGAGCAAGTTGATGGAAATAGTGTGGGTAAGGTGAGGGGAAGGCCAGCTGCTGGAACTCTCGTTGTCTGTCCCACTAGTGTTATGCGACAGTGGGCTGATGAGTTACGCAAGAAGGTGACTAGTGAAGCGAATCTCTCTGTACTTGTATACCATGGGTCCAGCAGAGCAAAGGATCCTCAAGAGTTGGCTAAATATGATGTTGTTGTTACTACATATTCTATTGTGAGCATGGAAGTACCAAAGCAGCCTCTTGTTGATGATGAGGATGAAGAGAAAGTTGATGTACATGATGGTGAAGCGGCATCTGCTGGCCTTTGCTCAAACAAGAAAAGGAAATATCCTCATGATTCTCAGAAGAAGAGCTCAAAGCAGAAGAAGAAACATCTTGATCGCGCATCGGTTGAGGCTCAGTCAGGCCCTCTTGCGAAAGTTTCCTGGTTCAGAGTTGTTCTAGATGAGGCACAGAGCATTAAGAATTACAAAACTCAAGTTGCAAGAGCATGCTGGGGCCTTCGTGCTAAACGAAGGTGGTGTTTGTCCGGTACTCCAATACAGAATTCCATCGAGGACCTCTACAGCTACTTCCGATTCCTCAAATATGATCCTTATTCTTCCTACGTTTTGTTCTGTGGCACAATTAAGAATCCTATTGCTAAGAACCCAATGAAAGGATATCAGAAGCTGCAGGCCATCCTTAAAACAGTGATGCTTCGCCGAACTAAAGGTCAGTCTACTGATATTGAAGCCAAATGGCTTTGTTTCATGTATGGTTTCTTTTTTATGATTTTAACTGGTTAACACATTAGGTTCACTTATTGACGGGAAACCCATAATCTCTTTACCTCCGAAGTCCATTGAGATGCGAAAAGTGGATTTCACTGAGGAGGAACGTGATTTCTATTCCAACTTAGAGAAGGAATCTCGTGATCAATTCAAGGTATGGCTGTTGACTCTATATATCCTTATGTTGACTATGTTTTGTGTGTTTATGCCCAATACACCATGAATAACTGTGTGTAGGTATTGACTTGACAATGTAATTTATGCATAATGTTGTTTAAAGTTTTCTATTATTTTTGTCAGGAGTATAAAGAAGCCGGAACAGTGAAGCAAAATTATGTAAATATTTTGTTGATGCTCTTGCGCCTTCGCCAAGCTTGTGATCACCCTCTTCTTGTTAAAGGTGAATACAGTTTTACCTGGGAATCCTCGCTCGGAATAGCTAAGAAGCAGAATTTTTCAGAAGCTTCATTGGCAATTTGTGGTAGCTGCAATGTAAGATTCTTATGCCTCTTAAATGGTCAGACGACGTTTTCTCTTTTGTATTACCTTATGAATGTGAAAGTTAAGTCCTGAAGCATTATCGGAGAAAATATTTGGAATCAAAAGCATGAGTGAATGTTAAAAATTATAATACAGATCCTTGAGTGGTTATCATATCTCTTGTAACTTTTTGTTGCCAAACCATGTTATAGTTTTCTTGACTAGTAATTCTGAATCTATCTATCTACTTTACTCGCAGGATTCACCTGAAGATGCTGTTGTGTCAGCCTGTGGTCACGTTTTCTGTAAGCAGTGCTTTTATGAATGCCTTATGGGAGATAATAATCGGTGCCCCATTGTAAACTGCAATGTCAGACTCTCTGCTGTGCCTTCCATGCATGATAGTTCCACTTCAGCTCATGTTGAGACTGTTGACTCTTGTTCTGAAGGTCTTCCATATGAGTCATCTAAAATCAAGGCTGCTCTAGAGATCTTACAATCACTTCCTAGACCGCAGGATATGACAGATATGAAACAAATCTCTCAAAAGGGAGAGGGCTGCAATCTTCCTGTACCTCCAGTTAAGGTTGCTGGAGAAAAAGCCATTGTTTTTTCTCAATGGACAAAGATGCTGGACCTGCTTGAAGCTTCTCTTATAAGTTCGGGTGTTCAGTATAGAAGGCTCGATGGAACAATGTCAGTTGCTGCTCGAGATAAAGCAGTGCAGGATTTTAACAATCTCCCCGAGGTACATAGCCATTACTGGAATCTTGAAGCTTGAGTTGGCTCGCTGTTTATGAGATATGCCAAGGCATGATGATAGATTATTTATTGACATTTTTGGGTTACTTTTTTAGGTTTCTGTAATGATAATGTCACTCAAGGCTGCTAGTCTCGGACTAAACATGGTGGCAGCTTGTCATGTTTTAATGCTGGACTTGTGGTGGAACCCAACAACGGAGGATCAGGCTATTGATAGAGCACATCGCATAGGACAGACACGACCAGTAACAGTGGTTCGATTCACAGTAAAAGATACTGTCGAAGATCGCATATTAGAGCTTCAGGTATGTGGAATTGGTTGACTAGATTCACTTTCATTTCTCGATAAGATTTAAAAGCCATTTATCACATTGTGATCTCTGTACACGTGCAGCTAAAGAAGAGAATGATGGTAGCCTCTGCATTTGGTGAAGATGAAAAGGGAAGCCGACAGTCTCACCTCACCGTGGAGGACTTGAGCTATCTGTTTATGGCAGATTAAAATGGGAGCTCTTTTTTGACCAGTGCGTGCGCATGCGGGTGGGGTACATATGATATGATTTACTTTGGTTTGTGCAGTTTATTGAGGAAGAAACTCTTGGTTTAACTGACTACAGACAGGGTTTGGGAATATGAAATTAGGAAGCTGATCCGATTGATTACTACTATTCTATTTGAACTCGTAGGTATTCATTTAGATAATAGGAGCCTTTTTTTTTTTTTTTTGAACTAGTCATTGTAAGAATACTATTTGATGGGTCCTTCAGGTTATTATAGCTTTTACATGTTCAACATCTTCTCTTTCCGCGTATCTTAGGTGTTACAACAGAGAACTTTAGTTTCGATTGAGTTTGGTCAAAATACGGTTAAGCATTTATAACTGGAAATATTGTAGTTGTGCCAATCGATATTAGTTTACAATTTCCAAATACGTTATTGAATTGACTAATAAAACAATTACACGTTTGAGGGGACTTGCATGAACCACCAACATGATGGTAGTAGACTGAACAAGAGATCTTTTGGATATCTACCATGATGTTTGGTCTGCTGTTACTTGTGGCGAGAGATCTGTCTTGATCTTGTTCTTTCGATGGTATGTTATGTGTCTCTTTGCTTGTCTTATTTTTGTGAGAGCATTTTGCAGAGGTTTCAGCTTCTGGGTTTAATGACCACCTCTACTTTCATGCAAAATAATCACCTCTGTTTTCTATACTTGGAATCAGAATATTCACTCTTAAGTCTTAACAATTCCTTCAATTTGAAATGTCTCATAAAAAATATTCTATCGTCTTCGAGTCTCTCAACTCTCATTTGGATGCTTTCACGGTTTTTGTTTTTTGCAGACATAGCGACATATCACATGTGAAGACTATACTACATAGAACATATGAATAACTATGTCAGATATAGAATCTGAGTTGTGTCACATCTATGACTATAAAAATTAAAAAGCAAAACCGAATAATTTTCTAGAGTGGTGGTCTAGTCGATGGATGAGAACTAAACCTTCATATAACATTTTTGATATTCACCATTACAATATTCTCATATAATCTTTTCCGAGTAATATCACAAAAAGGTCAAAGAATTGATGCTTTCCTTTCTTTGACTCCGCATTATCTAAAACCAAACAGATCCATGTGGACAGAACCACATTGGTTACTGGTTTCACACACTGCAATATTGGATCAACCTCTAACGAGATTGCATTTTTTGACATCAATGAAGCATCCTGTGCACTGGATGCTACTTGTGGGACAGTCTCTGATACAGGAAAGTATCAGCGGTAGGGGAGATAATACCAATGGCAATAACAGAAGCAAATGCCTTTGAGCAGAGTGAGACTTCAGTATAGCTATTGTGCCAATGAATGCGCAGTCAGTAGTAATAGCAGAACCTGATCACTCAGTTTCTGAGATCCTAACTGTATGTAAAAAAACATGACACGCAGAAATTACTGTTTCCAGACCAGTAGCATCAACAGGACAAGGAACATGTGCACGAAGTTGAATTCTTCATGAGTGTTTATTTACTAGTCGCGGAGTAGTATAAGAAGAGGTGATAGAAATAGTATAAGATACAAAATGTGAAGATGTGCGATTGCTAATATATATAACAAATGGTAATAAAATTTGGTCGAAGAGATGATTTTTGAGAAGGATGAAGATATTATAGAGGATATAGCAGTTTTAGAGTGTCATATTCTTATGAGAAGATATAGAAAAATAGAATATTTCCAAAATGATTTGGAAATATAACAAAAAGGAATTATGTTGTTTGTGCAGCTGGAGAGCCTTAGATTGCAATATTCAATCTGTTATATAAGAGAGGCATGGACTTATGAGAAAGTTGTTATTGTGACCAATGAATCTGCAATTGTCACAAAAGACCTTGTTGTTGGTGCAACGGTGGTAAGCATACGTATTTGATACCGTTTCCTTTATTCACGTTAGTGCGTTGGTGTTGATGTACATGTTAGAGTGATTTGGTGTAGTGTTGGGTGCAACAATATTCTGGAGACTCTGGAGAATCGAAGTCTACTCAAAAGGCTCATAGTTGGTTTATCATAATAAAGTATAGATTTAGGAGGATTTTAGCTCATGGTTAGTGATTATCATGGATAATTTATGTTATTGAACATATTGGAAATTTAAGAGGGTTTGTTTTACGCGTTTACGAATAGTAATATTTGCTTTCTTGTTCTAGTGAATTCGAAATCTAGACTAAGTTTCAGAGATGTACGAAACAAACCTCATTAACAATTTATGTGTTTTTACTTTTTTTACACTTGATTTCTTGTCTCACCTGCATTTTCAGTGTAGAGGTTGAAGCTGCATCATTTGTAGAGGTTGTTTATAAGGCTGTACTGTTGGGAATGTCCTGAAATCTACTGTACTATCTCTAGAAAGTATGATAAATGTCGAGATCAGACATAAGTCATAAATACTGGGTGATCATGATGGCTTGCTAGAGTCCGCTCTTGATCTATAAGTTTAGGACTTATTACCAGTATTGTATGATCCCAAAGGGTCACACACCATAGCTAACGGGAAAGTTAAGATGGAATTAATACGGTAAGATGCTAAGGCATTTACTGTATTTGTACAGAGAGTTGGGCAGACAACAAATGGGCTTTTGTCTGATTTGTGTCTTGGGCCCAAAAGTCTAATGGACCATTAGTTTAATTAATTAAACTTGGGCCCATTAGTGAGTTAATAAATTGCAACATGGGTTATGAAACCCTAAGGCTAGTTGGCGATTTTGAGAGGGGCAGCCGTGGCCTCCCTCTCTCTCTAATCTCTCTCACTCTCTGTTGATCCATCCGGTCTAGCAGCCATCCCCTGCTTGTAAGAGTGTGGATACCTGAGGAGGAGCCGGTTCTCATCTGTTCTAATCTGATCTCGTCATTACCACCAATCATTCCGCTGCAAAGGTAAAGATCATGTTTGTTTTATGATTCGATTACAAGAACCTAGATCTGTTTAAGATTATGTGTTAGGTTGCAATTTGGGAATTGAACCATGAAAAACGAATAATCCTTCAGTGGTTTCAGAGCCAGGTTCGGTAGATTCTTGTAATTTGGATAATCATGAAATCGATGTTCAAATGTTGATTTTTTGGAATCGATTGTTGACTTTGTTGATCGTTTGTCAATGTGTATGTCGTGTAACAATGATTGTTTGAATTATAATAACATGATCGTAAATTAATTATCAAGCGAATTTGGTAAAGTCATTGAGTTGATTGAATCGATAATTAATTGATCAAAGTCGGTTTTGTCTTGTTGTGAAGGTCATGAATCGAATTGGATTATTGAATGAGATAAGGACAAAATCGTGTGATGTTGGTTCAATTAATTATCAATCACGAGTGAATTACATGAAACGATTTTGTCATTTAGTGTTTGATTGTTATCGTTAACAAATAAAAGTCGATTGTTGACTTTGCTTTGTTTAAGAATTATAAGCGAATTGATTGGTTAAGTGAATGACATGATCTTTTGTCCATATGTGATGGTGATGATACGATTTAGATTTGTCAAATTCAATTATTGAAAAATCAAAAGGATTCGATTTGTTAAATCAGTTAAGGTCACAATCGTTTACATTATTGTTTCAATTATTTAATTGAAACAAAATTGTTTCAATTATTTAATTAATGTATGGTTCAAGCGGTTAACCCAAATCGCGGTTTGCTGGAAATTATTTAATATATGGTATTATTTAATTTCTGGTTAAACCGGATTGAAATTCATAAAATTGAATTTTAACCTAAACCGAAGACTGGTCTAAGTTTGATTTGGTTGGACCAAATAATTTAGAGCTGGTCTGGTTTAGTAAATAACCGATGGTTTTGATAGTTAATTTGGTCTTGGACCAGAATTAATAAACCGAATCGGTTATGTCAAATTATTGGGCCAACTGGAATTCTATGGTCTTGGGCCAAGAATTGGGCCTATAATTTGTGACCCAACCCGAAAATATTTATAAAATATTAAATTAGAAATTTCTATTTTTAGTATGTTTCTAAATTTAGAAAGTTTCTAAAATAAGTAAGTTTCCCAAAATAGTAATCTTCTATTTTTGGAAATAAAACCTAAAATCCTCAAAACCAATATCAAGCTTGGATGTCTTGCCCAATCTTGTCAGCTACTTAATGCTTATTCAATTACAGATATGGCTTACAGTGTGAGGTGTCTGTTTTTGCGTAAGTAAAGTAGTATATAGTCACTAATTTCATTGGGAGTCCCAGACTTTAGTGATTATTTGGCTGTAAGAGATTGGTTTCCTTGACTGGGCCATCGGGAGTCCCGGGCCTTGAGACATCTGGTGTTTTGGGCCTTGGGCCCAATTCACAACCGAGAGTTATTGGATATAACTAGCTGTGTGTATGCTTACCAAGTAAAGCTACTTCCGGGTGACGGCCAGTGGCCCACTTTGGATTTAGCTGAACATGGGTCTCGGAATCATTGCATTCTTATGAGGTTAAACAAAGAAATTTTGAATGCAATGCGAGTTTTCTTATAAGTTGTTAAGATTACTCTTTTATGAACTAAATAACTAAAACTCTATTTATCTCTAAATGTCAGCTATGACGAGCACAAACAATCAAAACACTTTCTCGATCCGGTCTGTCCTTGAGATGGACAAACTGAACGGATCAAATTTCTTGACTTGGTCGCGGAACCTGAGGCTAGTCCTCAGGCAGGAGAGAAAGGACTATGTCCTTGAGAGAGCTCTCCCCGTGAGGATCGGGTCCAATGCCTCTCATGCAGTATATAATGCTTGGAATAAGCATTATAATGATGCGGTAGATGTGCGTGGTCTGATATTGGCTACCATGGACTCAGATTTGCTGAAGCAATATGAGAACATGGAGTCGCCAATAGAGATGATCAGCAGCCTGAAATTGAAATTTCAGGAGCAGGTAAGAGTGGAGAGATACCAGTTGGTTAAGTCTCTCACTAGCTGCAAGCTACCAAATGATCATCCAGTAAGTCCTCATGTCAGTAAAATGATGGGTTACATTGATAACCTGAGGAAACTGGATTATCCAGTTAGCCAGGAATTGGCAACTGAGATCATTCTGCAGTCACTGCCGTCAAGCTATGATAAGTTCGTAAGGAACTATATCAAGAAAGGCTTAACGAAGACGTTGACTGAACTGCATGATATGCTCAAGACAGTTGAGCCAAACGTGAAGAGTACCCTGTACAATCTCATGAATGAGAAGGGTAGGTTTACTAAACCTAATGCTGACAAGGGTGAAGACAAAGTTGTCCAGATTTTGAATCATGGCAAGCGTGTGTCTTCTGAGCCCGAGTCAGATACCTCTTACGTTGGTAAGTGCTGCTACTGTAATGAGACTGGGCATTGGAAGAGAAATTGCATTAAATTCATGGAAGATTATGAGGAGTTGAAGTTGATGTATGAGACTACTTCCTCAGGTATTCATGTTATTACTTCAAGTTATACCTTATAGGTATTGGATACTGGTTGTGGCACTGATATTTGTTATAATATGCAGAGCCTGAGCAACAGTAGAACGTTGAAGGAAGGGCAAGTGGAACTGCGTGTCTGGAAGGAGCTATGGATGCTGCCTCAGCCGTAGGGTTTTCACTTGTAGATGCCATTGAGGCTTGGTTTTGTATTAATAATTGCTACAATGTACCTGCTTTAAGCAGAGTTGTTTTTCATTTTCTTGTAAAGAATTTGAATGTTTTTCATTTTGATAAAGACAAGTTTTGTTCTTTTGATCTTAATGAAATGTTAATTGTAGCACCCTATTCAAGGAATGGGTTTTATATATTAAACCAAAGAGTGCCTAAATGTAACATAAATACCGAATTGGTTTAAATCTGATGAATTAAACCTGATTTTTCTTGGCATAAATGTTTTGGTCAAAGAGTAAGTCGGATTCAGAAACCCCATAGTTATGGACTTTTGGGCTCATTTGAATGGATATCTTATGAGACTTGAATTCTGCTTACTAGACCAAAAGACAAAGGGCCCATCTTAGCCGAGCTAGAGAAAGGCCCAAAGGCTTATTGGAGATTGAACATACTCATGTATGTGGTCCGATGAGCAGTAATGCCAGAGAAAATTTCCTGTACTTCATTGTCTCTACTGATTACTTCAGTGAGTAAGACTGTGTTCATTTGATGAGACACAAGTCGGAATTATTTGACATGGTCGAAAGAGTTCCAGAATGAGGTATAGAATCTGAGTGACAGAAGTATTAAGACTCTGGATTAGATCACGAGTGAGAATACTTGAGTCATTGATGGTGTGATCATCTGAATGAGTGTGAAGTCGTTTCACAGCTCAATTTGATTAAAGATGAGTCACACGAATCTTCCATGATATTCTTTAAGAATAACGCTCTAGAAATATCTAAGTTTACGCTGAAATAGTTCCACCAATATCAGTTGAAAGACACCACGTAAATGTGGACTGGAATCGATCCAAATTCGTCTTTACTGAGTATTTGTAGTTGTGCTACTTCGCTGGTTGTCCTAAGGAAACCAAGGCTTGTTACTTTTACGTCCATTCTGTTTTCTAAGAAGGGAAGTTACTTTCCAAGAAGAACAGTGGGAGTAAAAGTATAATTCGAAGAAATTCGAGAAATACAGGAGGCTGCTCAACCTGTTGAGGGAGAGCAACGGATGGATTTACAGATTTCTGTAGAATCTACACCTGTAGAGCCTGAAGTTTGCAGATATGAATGAATCAGTCACTAATCCGAGAGTGATTTCTCGTCATTAGTTGAACCTGATGATCATTGAAAGTTCGCATGATCTGATGATCATTGAAAGCGACGAATCTGCGAAATTCAAAGAAGCGAAAGTGAGCCCGGACTCCGAAAAATTACATTTTGTGTAAGTTGGCTTCATCGATCCATTCATGGATGGAAGCAAACATATCGGAGTTGGAATCTTCGTTCTGTTGAAGTAGTCAAGGTTTTGACTTGAACATGAACGAAATGGAACTGTGCCTTTACTAATAGATAAGTGGGAGCGATGTTGCATTTCTCAGATTGTATGTCGATGACATACTGATTCTCGTAAATAACGTCCCAATGCTGCAGTCGGTAAAAGACTGGCTTGGGAGTTGGTTTTATGATTGACATGGGTAAAGCCACGTAGTTCTTGGATTTTGGATCTAAAGATAGAGATCCAAAAGAGCTGGTAGGACAAAGTCAGGATTCTTAAATTGACAAAGTCCTACACGTTTTCAGCATTCCAAGAAGGGTTTTATGCCAATGTCACATGGCAATATGTTAAGCAAGAAACAGTATCCTACGATATCTGCTGAGCTTGAATGCATGGATGAGATTCCATATGCGTCGGCAATTGGATCTATCATGTATGCCATGACACGTACTTGTTTTGATGTTGCTTTAATGTTAAGCAAGACAAGTAAAGACCAGTCAAATCCAGCAAAGAATCACTGGATTGCCATAAAGAATATCCTAAAGTATTTGAGGAATACTAAGGATAAATTCTTGATTTACGGAGAAAGTGAGGTGCTACAAGTCGATAGAGTCGCAAGTTTCCAATAGACAAAGATAATTCCCGGTCACAGTCCGGCTATATCTTGTGTCTGTATGGCGGTGCAAGGCACTGTTGCTGACTCCATGACTTAAGCTGAACATTTCGCAGCTTGAGAAGCGGCGAAAGAGGTTGTTTGGATAGAAGAGTTCATCACTGAACTTGATGTGATTCACAGCATAGATGAGACTAGCTGCACATCAGAGATCCAAACACCTTCAGGATAGGTATAACCTATTCCGTGAGATAAATGACAGAGATGTTAAGTAGATAAGCAAGTTTCATCGAATGAGAACGTTGCTAATCTATTAACGAAGCCACTCCTTAGGCCTAAGCACGAGTCGCGGACTGTAGCTGTAGGATGAGTGAAATTAAGATGTAGTCTTAATTTCAGTGGGAGTTTGTAAAAGGCTTTACTTAGTTGTTTTGAAAGGTTCATGTAAACATAATATTTTATGTTTATGAAATCTATGATTTTTGGATTATTTTAACTGTGATATAAATAATCGTTCCAAAATGATTCATGTCATTATATATGGGCCATCGAAGTACATGAGTTGACTTGATCCTGAAACCCCATATTTAACGAAATGACATAAATCATAGTGTCCATAGTCGAAGGTTGTTGAAATTGGAACACCAACAACCGCTTGAGACTAGATTGTGTTGAGACTTATGACCAGGTTTCGAGGGGTCATAGATGCGCGGCATCAAAGTCGACACATAGGTATATGTAGGGGAGCATATGACCGGACATGGCCCGCTGATGAGAACTCTACAAGATATTAATATATGTGTCATAAGAGGTTCTCATATACGACTATAGAGTATAGTCCTTAGACCTGAGTTCGCATGCATGTGGCTGCACATGGATTGATGCACTTTGATCATTGTCTAACGCTGTTTCGTAACTGGGAGCTATACGGACCTTGGTTGGGTGTATTATGAATTGTGTAGTTCATAGTGATGGAACAAGATGGGATTTCACTACAAGAAAACAGCGATTTAGCGACTGCAAAAAGAGTCGCTATTTAGCGACTAAAGTAGTTAGTCGCTAATCTCTGGTCGCTAAAAGTATTAGTCGCTATATTAGTCGCTATTTTGCGACTATTTAGCGACTAATGTTATTTTATTAATATTAGTCGCGCATTAGTCGCTAATATTTAGCGACTCAAGTGCGACTAAGTAGCTACTAATATAGCGACTAATAAACAGTCGCTATATAGTCGCTAAATGTGTAGTCGCTATATAGTCGCTATATTAGCAACCGTTTAGTGACTATCTTGCGACTATTTTAGCGACCGTTTAGAGACTGTTTAGCGACTATTTTAGCGACTGTTTAGAGACTGTTTAGCGACTAAATTAGCGACTGGTTAGAGACTGTTTAGCGACTAATTTAGGTTTTGGATCATATTTTTTTGGCCATATTGCGACGAATTAGCGACTGTTTTGTGACTCTATATTCGCAATATGGCCAAATTTTTTTTTGTAATTCAATTTTAATTTGGTTTTGGTTTTGGTTTCTATTTTTAGATTCCTGTTTTTTTATTGTTTTATTTTTTTAGGACTCTAAAACTCTTACACATAACAAAGAACATACATTAAAGTTGATTACATTGTCTTAACCAAAACAAACATAATATTCAAACACTTATAAACATAAACAAGTTTATACATCATACAGATCAGTCTTGTGAAGTAGGAGAAGACTGAGGTGCTGGTGCATCAGTCTGACTTTTGCAAAAGTCTAGGTATGATGGGTCTGTTTCCTGAAGATACCTTTGCACCATGCTCAACTCCTTATGCTCCTTAGCTTGTCTAGCTAGCTCAGCAGCTTGTGTCTCAAGTTGGCGTTGGGCTTCTTGTAGCTGATCTTGTAGTGAGTTGTAAGTCGAATAGGTACCCGGGTACTTGCGCTTTTGAGAGGCGTGATACTCTCCTAGACTTCCAATACCATAAGCATGGCCTCTATCATCGACAATTGTTGACTAGGAAACATGAAAGTTATATACACTGTTAGAAAATTGGTTTGGGAATGACAAATGACTTAAATAACAGAAACACTAACACATTTGAGCAATAAACAAATCATCAACACAACTATCTCAATACCAATAACTCAAGAGATTCATAGCAGTAACAGATTCTCATATGTACTCTCATAAACATTAAAACATAGATGGTTAGGATTTCACAGAAGCTTAGTTACCTGAAGGAACAGTTCATCGATTTCGTCAGTTGTCAGCTGCCTTGGTCGCGAAGTCCCATCAGATGTTTCTGCCTCAAGCTCAGCCTTCCTTGCCTCGACCTTCTCCTTATACTTCTCTCCCACCTGTTGCGCCTTCAAGTCTATGTAGGTTCCATCTGATTTGGTGTGGGTCTTCAGGAAGACTTCACCAAAACTTACTTCTCTGCCCAGGTCTTGTTCCTGAAAATGCAACAAAAGATAAATTGGTTAAATAAAAGTAAATATACTAAGAGAAGAAATATATAGAGGAAGTCTGAGTCTTACCATTTCTTGTTTAACTTGCAGAAAAGACTTCTGCCCGCTGTAGTTCCTGTGAGGACCGAGACCGCCACGATCAGAATTCCGAGATGCAGAAGCGGTCCCACTCCTCTGTTTACCCTCATCAGAGTTCCAATAGGCCACCATTGGCGTCCAGAATTCACCTGGGATCCACGAAGGTCGCACACCTGAAACATGAGCTTTGCTGACCATATCCTTCATCCTTCTCTGACAAATCGCCTCAAAATGTGCTTGCACGGTCCCTGTTATTAGGAAATCCCAGTGGTGCTCTTTCTACAAGAAGCAGCAGATGGAAGTTAGTAAGATATTGATGACAAGTAAAACAAAAGACTAGACTAATGTACTACACTGACCGCAAACTCAAGGAAGTATCTCTCTGCTCGCGGCCGTGGCACATGGCTCCAGCTGTAGAATGGTCCATCAAACTTGTTTTGGTATATCTTAGTAATCTTCCTGACCAAACTAGACTTGTCACGTCCAAACCTACAAAGGGAGCAAAAATCAGTACATATCATGACTTAATTAAACAGAGCAAAACACAATCTAACTGGAGAGAGAGAGAGAGAGAGATGGTTATACCAAGTAGTGTTTGGCGGCTGAGGAAGTATTGGAGAGAGCACGGTCGTCCACTGCTCACAGCCTGGCATGGACAGAAGCCTCTGAAGATAGCGGAGACGGCTTTCCTCGAGATTTGGTTGATTATCAGCATTGTCATCAACTCCGTCGATGTCATCTTCACTCATTTGGTTGGACTGCTGAGTTTCAGGCGCATGAGTGCTGTTAGCTTCGGAGTTCTGATTCTGAGAAGCCCTCGGTTGTTGAGACACTTGAACTGAACGAGCAGGAGAAGGTTGTGGACGAGTCATCTGACCTGAAATAGTGGCCAACGCATCATATACTCTTATAAAGCAACATGAGCTAGTAGCACTAATATACCAAAACAGAGAGTTAATACCAACAACGTGTCATATAAACAGAGAGATAATACAAACAACGCATCATACAATCTCAAGTAAGCACAAGCATTAAGAGGTATGAGCTAATACCTTATGATACTAAAAACCAAAGCAACATGAGCTAATAATACCAAGTCCTAATAAATTCTAAAGCAAGCACAAGTCATTTAACTCACAGATAGTCTTATAAGACCAACATTCAAGCAACCAACATGAGCTAATACCAAAATATAGAGTTAAGGTCAACAACGCATCATATAATCTTATAAAGCAACATGAGCTAATACCTTATGATACCAAAACAGAGAGTTAATACCAACAACGCATCATATAAACAGAGAGTTAATACCAACAACGCATCATATAAAGGCGAGAGTTAATACCAGCAACGCATCATACAATCTCAAGTAAGCACAAGCATTAAGAGGTATGAGCTAATACCAAAATATAAAGCAACATGAGCTAATACCTTATGATACCAAAACAGAGAGTTAATACCAACAACGCATCATATAGAGTCCTACACTAAATCACACACACAGTCCTACACTAAATCGCATCATACAATCTCAAGTAAGCACAAGCATTAAGCAAGATGAGCTAATAATACCAAAACTCAAGCAAGAACAAACAAGCATAAGTCCTACACTAAATCGCACACACAGACAGAGAGCGAAGTTACTTGACCTTGACTGTTCTGCCTCGGAGTTACATGCAAAGGGTCTCTTCTCTGAGACTCGGGATTCGGAGAGTGGCCTTGAGACGCCTGTCTCGGACTGGTCGAGTTGTTCTGAAAAAGAACCTGCGGCGGTGGATAGTTACGAACATGCAGCTGAGTTTGCGTCAGAGATGGGCGCGGTGTGGGAGAACCCTCGTTCGCCGGAGTGAAAGCATATTGTTGAGGTAGATTCGCTGGCCGACTTTGCGTGGAAGAGGAAGGCTGAGCGTCGACGGCGACTGGACCTCTTCCTCTCCCTCGACCTTTTCCTCTCCCTCGACCTCTTCCTCTACCTTTTGCTGGAGCCATCGGAGTTTAAACGGAGAGGAGATATCAGACAAAGACAAAGATCGAGAGAAGACAAAGAAAGAGAGATCGACTTAAAGCGACTTAGGGTTTCTGGAAAATAAAAGGTTGACCACAGAGAGAGAGATCTAAGAGAGGAAGATTAAGAGAGGAGAGGGACAAAGAGATGGATCGAAAACTAGTTATCGATCGAGAACCAGAGAAGAGAGGAGGAAGAACACTCGAGAGAACGAGAGAGAGAACGAGAGTCGGCGCAAGAAAGGAGAGAAATGAAATTAGGTTTGAGAAAGGGTTCGACCCCTTAGATTCGGTGAAAAAAAAATTAGAGGGAAATGTTCCCGGTTCAACCAAAATTTGGTGGGAAATGTTCCCGGTTTAGTGAAATCGGGCTTAAAAATTTTGGGCCGAAAACATTGTTTTGCGCGGTATAAGGGCTAATGGGCTGAAAATTTTTGGAGGGGCTATATATTTTTGGCGCCAAAATTCTGAAACCCCTTTTAGTCACTAGTTAGTCGCTAAACAGTCGCTAATTTTAATTATAATTTTTGGATTTTAAACGTTAACAATCCTTATTAAATCTAATTTATACAAATTAAACATTACAAATTGATAATAAACCATAATCCTTATCAATTTTTCACAAATAGTATCCATTCATCTTATAACTAAAACAAGAGTAAGATGCATAAACATTAAAGGTAAACACTAAGCATATGAAATCACTAATCATGTCCAATTGAAAGTATTTGAAATCTGAAATACATTAAGCATATGAAAACACTAAAGATAGACAAAAAGCATATCAAATCACTCGTCCTCTTCTGCATCATTGTCTTCCGCTTCTTCATCTTCGTCGTCGTCATCATCATCAGGAGAAAATAGAAATTCGTCTTCTGGTTCTTCATCTCCTACTTCGTAGTCAAGATTGATTGGGTTTTCATTCTGCACAAAATTCTCGGGAACGAGATCTTCGACCGTAGTCATCATTACCGGATCATCATTTTCCTGTTGGAGAAGAGTAATTTCTGTGTTGACATATTCCCCCGAAATATTCCCTCTAGGGTTGACTTTGACAACATTGAGCCACAATTGCTTCGGTCTCTTCGTGTACGGATACGGGATATAACAAACTTGCTCCGCTTGAGAGGCTGTGTAAATTAAAGATTGAAATTAAACTTAGAGTATTTATGATATCCATACAATAGTTACGAAGATAGAGATAGATATATATATATTACGTACCTAGTATAAATGGTTCGTATTTATTGTACTTTCTTGATGCACGAACATCTACCACGCCAGCATTGCTCCTTCGAGTGCCTCTACCGAGAACAGGGTCATACCAGCTACACTTAAAGAGTGTTATCCTCAAATTAACAATCCCCTCGTACTGAAGTTGTATTATGTCAGTTAAGATCCCGTTGAAATCAGCTGCATCAGACGCATCACTATAATTCTCTCCTTTAACACATACACCGTAGTTACATGTCTTTCGTCCCTCGCCATGGCTTTTTGTATGAAACAGATATCCTCTTGTATAGAAGATAGGCCAAGTTTTAGCCTTGTTGACGGGTCCATGCACAATATCTTGAACCCAAGGAGGAAATTTATAGGTTTCGTTCCAGTAAATGACCTGAATATTGTTAAACACACAATGTCAAATATGTAGATAAAACCACAATACATATATAATGTGTTCATAAGAAATATTTCACGAACATACATAATCTCGCACCCATGTGTCATATTCCTCGGCCCTTTTCACAGAGAGTTGATTCTCGGAGAGATCTGGATATTTACCAGAAATATAGTCTTCGAACATACTGTTTATAAGATCAACATGTATATATATGAGACCAACACAATATATAAATTAACTTAAGTTGTGTTATACCTCTCAAATGGTCGAAAGTAAGCGCAATTTCGCAAAACATAAGCATGTGCAATTTTATAATCTTCTGGTGAAAGCCATACTTCATGCATTTCGCCACTTGGACGACCAACCTGAGTAAATATATCAGGAACGTCGTCATCATATTCGGGGACACCGCCTTCGTTGTATCTTGTTAACCTGACAAAAAGAGTTAATAAATATAACTTTAGAATAGATAGCATACATGTCTCCATATACTAGATATAAATTTACCTTGAATTCGTGACTATATTCGAGGCGAAGTAATGCTCTGTGAAATAAGCAATCTCTTCATTAAGATATGATTGAACAATAGATCCAGCTGCATATCTTTTGTTCTTCGCTTTCCCTTTCAGCTTTTTGAAAAATCTTTCAAAAGGGTACATCCACCGGTATTGAACAGGGCCTCCTAATTCAGCTTCGTAGGGGAGATGTATAGGAAGGTGCTCCATCACGTCGAAAAATGATGGTGGAAAGATCTTCTCCAAATTGCAAAGAATCATAACTATGTTTTGCTTTAGAATTTGGACGCGACTCTTCTGCAAAGTTCTTGAACACAAGTCACGGAAAAATCCTCCAATCCCTACAACATATATAAAGAGATTTAAACAGCAAATGGTTAATACAATAAACAAACCCGAAACTACATATCCAAATACTATAACCGGTACCTGCTAAGGCAAGGTGGACATTCTTGTCTAGGAGTTCTGCAAAGATAAATGGAAGTAGTCGCTGCATAAAGACATGGCAATCATGACTCTTCATCCCAGAAAACTGTGCATTACCCAAATCAGCACAACTTGCTAAGTCTGAAGCATAACCATCTGGGAATTTGACCTCATGCTTCACACATTCCAGTAACTTTTTCCTGGCTTCGTTTGTCAAAGCGTAAACTGGGAATGGAGCTCTACCAGCACTATCAACATGCAAGTGTGGCCGAGAACAGAAGTTAACTAAATCCAATCTCGATGGGATGTTGTCTTTGGATTTACCCTTCACACGCATAAGAGTTTTTATAATGTTGTCAAAAACATTCTTCTCTATATGCATCAAATCGAGATTATGTCGAAGATTAAGGTCCCTCCAGTATGGTAACTCCCAAAATATGCTTTCTTTGTGCCAGTTATGCTTCTTGCCATAGCCGGGCATCTTATCTTCATGACCATTTCCACCAACATCCTTAGTTTTTGGTGGATTTACACGACGCAAATGGTAGGAATAAACTTGCTCACCGGTTAAAGAATCAGGAGGATACTCATTCCTAGCATCCTTTCCCTTCAAGAAGTCTTTCTTATTTTTCCTCATGGGATGATCTTGAGGAAGAAATCTTCTGTGACAATCGAACCAACACGTCTTTCTTCCATTCGGCAGATAAAAAGACTTTGTATCATCCATGCACCATGGACAAGATAATTTGCCATGGGTAGTCCATCCCGATAGCATGCTATACGCCGGAAAGTCACTTATCATCCACAGGAGAACTGCTTTTAGATTGAAATTTTGATTCAAGGACACATCGTATGCATCGAATCCATTACACCACAGGTCTTTCAACTCCTCAACAAGAGGCTGGAGGAATATATCGAGACTACCTCGTGGATGCTTTGGCCCAGAATTCATTACTGTAAGAAACAAGTACTCCGTACTCATGCACATATGAGGGGGTAAATTATATGGAGTCAAGATCACAGGCCACAAGGAATGATTATTAGACATGCCAAATGGATTGAACCCATCTGTACATAGTCCAAGATAAACATTGCGGGGTTCTTGTGCAAACAGGGGATACTTATCTTGAAAGTATTTCCACTCTGCCGCATCAGACGGATGACACATTTCTCCCTCTTTGGCCTGGTGCTCGGCATGCCATCTCATTGCTGCTGCAGTCTTCTCGCTCTGATACATTCTCTTTAATCTGTCAGCAATAGGCATATACCACATACGGCTGTATGGTATATTGGTCCTACGGTGTTGCTCGTTAGGCTTCCATCTAGGTGAGTTACAAAACCGACATGTATCTAACCTTTCGTCATCTTTCCAATATATCATACAGTTGTTGTAGCAAACATCAAACGATTGACATGGGAGGCCTAAATTGCGCATCAATTTCTCTGTCGCGTAATGTGAACCGGTTGCCTGATTTCCTTCTGGTAGAAACTCCGTAAACATTTCGCATATCGAATCCACTGCCCTTTCACTCATGTTATGCTCTGCCTTCCTTTGCATGACTCGAGCAGCTAAGGATAACTGCGATTGACCTTCACGACAACCACTGTACAATGGATTTTGCGCTCCTTCTAACAAGTCGTAGAATTTTTTCGAATGATTATGTACAGGTTCCTCCGCATTCTGATAACTACCATGTTCCTCCACATTCTGATAACTACCATATTGATGATAGTTATCAAATTGTACGTTATCACGAAATGCATCATTCACCATATCCACATATCTATCTTCTACTACATTACCCATTCCTTCACTCCCACTAACCCAAGTCGTATCAGCATAACTCGTTCCTAAACCCATATCGACTTCTTCGCCATGTTTATACCAAACATAATAATCAGGCATAAATCCATTCTTATACAAATGCTTTTGTATTAATCTCCCCGACATAACAGGTTTATCATTCATGCAAGTACCACAAGGACAGAGAAACCTACCGGCGTTGCTCTGCGCAAAGGGCTGGTTATTTGCAAACGGGATGAAATGATTATCGACCCCCGCCATGAATTCCGCCGTGAAATTTCCCGTTGATGGATCGATCCGGTTATACATCCATTCCCGACCATTAGTGTAGTTATAATCTCCCGACATTTTTTGACTCAAAAAACGATTTCCTCCGTTTTTCTCTGAATTTTTTCTTAGAAATCGTTTATCTTCTTGTTGTGTGGCTGAGGAGAAGCCAACTACAAGTTTGTATATATATAAATTTTAGCGACTATATAGCGACTATTTAGCGACTGTATAAAAAATTAGTTACAAAATTAGGTACTACACGCGTGGGCACAATATAAACGTGATATATACCGACTTTTTGCGACTGATTAAGAAACCGTTTAGCGACCCGCCGAATTTAGTCGCTAAATAGTCGCTAAATAGCGACTATTTAGCGACTAATAACTTGTGGTCGCAATTTAGCGACTATTTAGCGACTAAAACCTACTAGTCGCATAGTTAGTCGCAACCCAGTCGCTAAGTAGTCGCTAAATTTAGCGACTATAAATGCAGTCGCTAATTACAGTAGCTAAATCCCTGTTTTCTTGTAGTGTTTGTCCCTGCCGTTTAACGGAGGTAATATCTCTAGGCCAATCGGAGACTTGATAGCTGGTAAGAGAGTGGCCACTCCCAAACGGACTTGCCCAAGTCGTTTGCATTGTCAGTATCAAATCTGGTCCGATTAAAATGGTCTGGCTATATAAGGATGACACGCATCTTGCCTTATGCCAGATCGAGATATTGAGACAAAAGGATTAGGGAATGTAGGATTCCAGTACAAGTGGGAGATTGTTGGGAATGTCCTGAAATCTACTGTACTATCTCTAGAAAGTATGATAAATGTCGAGATCAGACATAAGTCATAAATACTGGGTGATCATGATGGCTTGCTAGAGTCCGCTCTTGATCTATAAGTTTAGGACTTATTACCAGTATTGTATGATCCCAAAGGGTCACACACCATAGCTAACGGGAAAGTTAAGATGGAATTAATACGGTAAGATGCTAAGGCATTTACTGTATTTGTACAGAGAGTTGGGCAGACAACAAATGGGCTTTTGTCTGATTTGTGTCTTGGGCCCAAAAGTCTAATGGACCATTAGTTTAATTAATTAAACTTGGGCCCATTAGTGAGTTAATAAATTGCAACATGGGTTATGAAACCCTAAGGCTAGTTGGCGATTTTGAGAGGGGCAGCCGTGGCCTCCCTCTCTCTCTAATCTCTCTCACTCTCTGTTGATCCATCCGGTCTAGCAGCCATCCCCTGCTTGTAAGAGTGTGGATACTTGAGGAGGAGCCGGTTCTCATCTGTTCTAATCTGATCTCGTCATTACCACCAATCATTCCGCTGCAAAGGTAAAGATCATGTTTGTTTTATGATTCGATTACAAGAACCTAGATCTGTTTAAGATTATGTGTTAGGTTGCAATTTGGGAATTGAACCATGAAAAACGAATAATCCTTCATGTACATCTATAAACGTAAGTGAGACAATAAATAAAATGTAGAAAATAAATACAAATAATTTTTTTAACGAGATTCGTTTACTAATCCTTGGGACTACTCGAGATTTCAAATTCACAAATCATAAAAAAATTACACCAATCGTAAATGCATAGACTAAACCCTCTTGAAATATCGCTATATTGTATAATATGAACTCCATAGGATAATTTAACCTTGAGTTAAACCCCAGAGCCTAGACTTCAATGATCAACACACAATATCATCAAAACAAAAAGTTTATTGATTTTTTATTCTCCCAGCTCCTACTATGGCCACACCCTTACATGTATTTTAGACTAAACGTGTCCTTCAAGTTTATCTAAATATACATATAATGTAATTCTTTTCTTTTAGAATATTATCAAATCCTTTCACATGTATTCCATTTCTATATATCTTTTTCTAAGAATAAGAAAACACTCAAAAGGTGCAATTTTACTATCAAAATTAATTCAAGAACCTCCCCTCCAAATTGAGGATGAAATTCAGTTGCACCATCTTAGAAATTATTAAATTTGCTAGTCCAAATCGTCGTGAGCCTTGTACATCCATGATTAGCCCCTTGAACAAACCTGAAACAATTACATTGAACATGTCATTGAACTCCACAATTATCATATGTTGGATTACGAAATCTTACATTATAAGCTTACTCCATTCAATTATTCTCCCTCAATAACCTGAACCATTTTAGTTTACTATACCCAACAACGCCACAATAATGACAAAATGTCGAAAATACGCCGATGTGCATTCTTCACTGCTGGGGTTTTTCTTATTGCAGTCGTTGTAACAATTCTTGTACTAGTTGTCGCATTGATAGCAGTCTATGCAACTGTTACAGCGTCTGTAGCAATTTTGGACGTCGTCTCTATACAAGATGTCATTGTAGCACAATCAACTTTTAAAGATTCTCTTTTAAATCCAAGACTATATCAACCACTTTTTCCAATGTTGATAAGATGATCCAACCGATCTGTGAAATTATTCATCATCCTCAGTTTAGAGTTTCTAAGTTGAAATCTAGCTTTTTGTGATTCTTATTTTTTATATGTTGCATACTACTTCAACAACTTAAGCTTGTAACTTGAATTTCTCCTTAGTCAACATTGAGTTCTCCTAAACCAATTTATATTAATTCTCAGACAACACTTTGTAGTTCTAAACTATATCTTTATTATTGATAATTTCACCTTCATCATCACTTTGATTGTTGTCACTTACAATTGCAAACCCTGTTACATACGCTGATGCCAATAATGATGCAGATGCTGATCCAATCCTATTGCAGATTTTGTAGAAAATTTTGATTTCAGAGTTGTAAACGCCACAAAATTCTTTAGCATTTCACCATCATTTTAATCACTTCTAGAACCATTCTTGGTTATTTTCTTCTTCTTTTGATGCTGCAATTTCGCACATTCAGAGAAAACACCTCCAAAGCCTTCACACTTAAAACATCATATTTATGATGATGAATTATCCAACTCCTCTATTTTCCCTTTGTCCTTCTTGTTTTGCTTATGCTCCAAATACTTAGCAAACTATCTTGACAACATCACCATAGGATCTTCAGAAGACGAAAACTTAAAAGCAACTCTAACCTCAACATCATTCATCTCACTTGTCCTCATACGATTTATTCAACTCAAAAGCTTGAAGTATCCCAACAAACTCATCAAATGTCATCTCATCCAGATTATGAGCTTCTTCAAGTGTTTTTGACTCAAATTTTTATGGAAGCGTTTTCTTTAGTTTCTTCACAAGCGTTTTATCCTTGTATTGCTTCCCAAGAGAAAATGACTCATTAGATATGTCACAAACCTTAAAACTGAATTAGGCCATGATTTCCCCTTCATGCATTCTTATCAAACTTAGATGCTAACATATCCAACTTAGTTCTCATGACGCTTGTGGTACCTTCAAACATGTTCTCCTATGTCTTTCATGCTTTTTGAGCTGATGGACAATAAGAAATCAACTAGAAGTAACTTGCATCAATTGCATTATAAATTGCAGATTTTGCCTTAGAATTGCAACGATGCCCTCTTCTTTGTAGCATTTCATTGATCTCTTGGTTTAAAATTTTCAGTTCCCTTATCATTAGTCATTATACGCGGATCACAACCCGCGTCCATGTGGTCTATCCACAGCGGTTTTACCATTTCTGTCAGACCGCGCGGGCTGACCCGCTGCGGGTTGCGGACACGAAACCTATGTCCAACCCACGAGGTTGTTGTCCGGCAGATTTGCGGGTTAGCCCGCGGGTTGAGTTCAGTTTTGACTTGTTTTCTTGTTATATGCATTCCCTAATCTCATTGACTTATCAATGCAGTCCCGGCAAAACTGGTGCAGACATTCCATCATTGTCCTTGTTTTCCTTATATTCTTGGAAAAAGGCAAACAAGAAACTCCTATAATAGTGGAGCTTAAACTAGTAGTAAGATTATGAGAAAGTTGGCAGTGTAAAAATATCAGCAATTCAATCATAAAGATGAGGAATAAGATTTGGAGAGACTTGAGAATTCCATGCTAGTTGAAGAAAACAACAACAATGAAGCTATAGGATAAGTTTCATTCTCAACAAGGATTCTGTAAGTGATCGACTCAAATTAGAAATATTCAGGAAGAAATTAAGTACCTAAACATATCGGAAACGGGACACTTGACGTTTTTACGGATTTTCCCAAGATGAATGTCCATAAATCTGCATGAAAACTCCAGACATAATTAAACAACAAAGATCATGAATCTGTCTCAAGATAAATTAAAGCTAATTTTAGCTGGAACTTCTAAATGCTACGCTGACAGAAAATCAGAAGAGTTATAAGACACTTTTGTACAAGAAAAGTTAAGTTGAATGGTTATCAAGATCAACCTCCACAATGAATGCTATAACAATGGTTTTTGACATATATGAAACTCACAGAAGTGCACATTATATGAGCATCAATATTCACATAATTATCTGAGTTCTCGTGCTGCCCCTCGACCCATTCCTCATCACCCACATGGTCACAATAACATAATCGTCATAATCATAATTGTATTATTCATCACTTAAGTCATCACTATCTATTCGCTTGGCACACTTTGCAAATAATTTCATTAAGACTAGTTCTCTTTATTTACTTGTAAGAATCAAGCTTTTGAATTGATTCACATGAGAGGGACAAATGTGAACGAGAAATAGGACAAAAAACAACATAACTAATACTGAAATTATTCTAACTGAAACTGAAATTCAAATATTTGAATCCAAGAAGTAACAAAAACCAAGTCTAAACTAAAAACAGAATGTTTAAGTAAAGCAAAGCAAAATGACTGAGCTTAAGTAATTCAATTTCTTCTTTTTAGCTTAACGAAAAAAATGGATGTAAGGATAATACAAATGGATCATCTGGTGGATGGGACCATTTTCTGAAAACGATAAATGGTCTTGATAGAACCCAAAAGTATGTAAATCACATTACCATTAATCAAACTTAATAACTAGAGAAGTCAACATGGGCCAACACGCGTTCATGTGGTACGTCCATTGCGGTTTCACCATTTTTTTCAGACCGTGTGGGCTGACCCACCGCGGGTTGCGGACACTAAACCTGTGTCCAAGCCTGCCCCATTGCAGATCTACTTGGACAGAACCCGTGGGTTGTGGCCCGTATTGACACCTCTACAACTAACTTTAATCCAATTCCAACAATATCTATGAAGACCATAATGAAAGCTTGCATATAAACCTTCCAGTATCCTTAATTTTAGGAATTAAGCCGTGGTGGTCTTATCATACATGTTCCTTCTTGATGAGACTCCATCAAGCTCCATTTCGAACTTTGTGCTGCCCAAAACAAGACTAGATATATGTCAAGAACTGATAAGCAATAAATCAGTTCCTCTTCACTCACTTCAGTTGCAAGTTTACAACCTAGTCATTGTAGTTTTGAGGTGTCAATCCACTTGGGTGATTAAACACACTAAGAATACAAGTGTTTTCTTAATCTAAGTGCAACCAACTTTGTTTGTGGGTTTTATATCTAACAACTAACAAAATAACCAAAGTCCAATATGATTACTGAATAAAAATACAATTCACAAGTACATAAAACATAGTAAAAACAGAGCAAGATGGTTGTTAAAACAATTGATTAAAACTAAGTTCCTTGGGTTGAGTTTCCGGTTTGGGTGATCAATTACAAGTTCAGAAACATTTAACAAACATGGGATGATTTCTTAGGCTAAGAACAACAATTCAAGTTACTCCACTCTCATGATAATAACCCTATATCTATCAAGCATTAACATCAACTCTCATTGGCAATTTCAAGATAGACATGCTTTAAGAACAAGTTCTTATAACCACTAAACACCTTAAACATCAATTCTCATTGGAAAAGTATGTAAAGCACTTGATTAGAGATTCAAACATTAACTTTACTAGCAACATTCAAGCTCAAGGAATTGATTAGCTACTTCAATCCTAGCATTAAGAACTTCTAACAAGTAAGAAATCAATATTCCCAAGTTCAAAACTACCTAAACCATTTCTAGTTCACCCTCACCTTTACTCAAACCCAGAAACTTATAGAGAACTACTCACTAGCCATAGCAACAATAAAGCAAAACATGATTCAAATGAATAAGAATGAAAGAAATAAGAAGAACAAGAAGATGAACTCAAGAACAAACTAAAATTGCATAAAAAGATCAAGACAACTAAATTGTTTGTAGTGAATTGTCTCTAAACACACCAAGAGCTCTTAAATAGAAGATAAAAGAGTGTAATGGTTGACAACAATCATGTGGAGGGGCTACAATCCGAAAGCAAAAAGAAAAAGAGCATGTGGGAAAAAGTTAGTCGCACAGCTACGTCAGGACCCAGCTCTGGGACGTCGCTGTGGAGATTTCTGATCCACAGCGACGTCAGGACCCAGCTGTGGGACGTCGCTGTGGAGATTCTTGATCCACAGCGACGTCAGGACCCAGCTGTGGGACGTCGTTGTGGCTCCCGCATATTAAGTCACATTTGTACAGCGACGTCCAGACCCAACTTTATGATGTCGCTGTGCATCTCCTGCATTTACAGCTACGTTGGCACCCCGCTGTAGCACCCAGCTGTAGCTTCCTGGTCCGATCCTTAGCTGTTTTTCCACTTTGTTTGAGTGTTCTTTTGGTCACTTTCTCCTCCTTTGTCCCTTGGTGCATCATCATGTCATCCACCACCTACAAAAGAGAAAAACAATGCATATGCACTCCTAATAATGCCTAAATGCTTTTCCTAAAGCTAAAACACACTCTAAAACATGATTAAATCCACTCAAATTTACAACACATCAACTCCCCCAAACTTGTTTCTTTGCTTGTCCTCAAGCAATTGATATATCATGGTTTTTACTAGTTTTAGGACATGATATAAGTATGTTTTAGAGTCTTTCGTAGTGTTTTCGAGTCTCTTTTAGGTGTTTATTAGGTACATGCACGTTTGGACGACTTTGGAAGATATTGGAGCTAATTGGGCATGTTTTGGAGACTTAGCCGAGAGAAGAAGAAATAACTATCTCGGAGTGCAACTTGTGTCGATCGATGCATCTTTAGCATCGATCGATGCAAGCCCGTGTACGAGACTTATGAAGATTTATAAAATTTGCACTTTGGTCCAAGAAGTTTCAGTATTTACAAAGAAGGCCCAAGACGTGATTAGCATTATAATTAGGTTTTACAGCCACTTGTTAGGCTAAGCTTTTCTTGAAGAGAGATTATGAGATTTTGGGGCTGGTCTTAGACTCGAGAGAGACTTGATTTCGAACCCCTGTTCTTATTCTTTGATTATTCTATGATATCTATTTTGACTAAGTTTTCTGTTATGATTGCTATGTCTGAGTAGATCTCTTGTTAGGTTAGGGATTCTCATTAGGGATTTGAAGGAATGTTAAATTAACTAATTGATTTAGATTCATCATCTAGTTCTTCATCTAAATCGTTCTTAACGCTTAATATGAACTGGCCACTTAGATTATTGATATTAGGTTGATTTACACAACGACAGTTGGTTAATTAACTAGAAAGGATTTAGGTGAGCAACTTATCTATTCGCAAATAAATTTGGTTTAGAGAAGTTGTGAACAAACGAACTTGGAATTAATGCATGTCTAGAACTCTAGGATTCGCAACGAAAGTTGGTCAGCTAGGTTGTTAGATATAGATAACTATCGCAGCGAAAGTTGGTTAGTTATACTTTTGTGATTCTAGTTCAAGAACGCTATAGATTGAATCTTGATTGCTATTAATCTGATTTCCTGATATCCTGAGAACTTCCCAAAACCTGACGCCTTCGTTAATTTCTTAATCACCTTCACCTCATTTGTCTACTTGCTGTTTTGTTTACTGCTTTACTCACTGCTTCGTTTAGTTTAATTCGAACTACTCATAATCTATCGTGTGACTGAGAGTCTCTGTGGGATTCGATACCTTTTATACTATAATTGCATTAACTGTGCACTTGCAGTAGAATAGGGATAATTCTTGACCTATCAAGTTTTTGGCGCCGTTGCCGGGGACTATTTGAGTTCGCCGATAGATTCAGTATTAGGATTTAAACTAAGCATTTTCTTATTTTTCTCGTTTTCTTACGTTTTTGTTACTTTGTCATTGCAGGAATCGCATTGTGTCGATCGACACCATCTGTGCATCGATCGACACAGTTTTTGCATTGCATCGATCGACGCTTCTTTTGCATCGATCGACACATAGCGAAACCCGAGATTCTGAGAGCGTGAGCATATAGCAGGTTTTTCTCTATGGAGCCTTTGATTCTGATTCACGGCGAGGACGGCATTTTACGAGACCTAGAGGGTCACATACGCAACGCGAAAGGTCAGAAACTGGATGGGGAAGGAAACCCCATCATACCAAAGGTTGCCGTGGGCGCGGAACCTACACAACAAGAGGCTGGTCAGAAGAAGACACTTGCTGACTATAACAGACCAAATGAATTCTATGCTAATCGGTCTGCGATTTGGCCACCTCCATTCACCAGAGCTGAGTTTAGGCTGGAACCAGAGTACTACGCATTGGTTGGACAGTATCAGTTCCATGGTCTTTCTAGTGAGCATCCTATGGATCATATAGACACATTTGAGGAATTGGCTAGCAGTATCAAGGTTGAAGGAGTATCTACTGATTATCTTTTCTGTAAGCTCTTCCCATTCTCTCTTAAAGGAGAATTGCTGGTTGAAACAGCTACCGCCAGGATCTTTGACCACTTGGGATGCAGTCAAGAAGGAGTTCCTTAGACACTTTTATGATGATGCTAGATCCGAACAGCTTAGACATGACCTCTTGACATTCAAGCAGGAACCTACAGAGTCTTTTAAGGCAGCTTGGATGAGATTCAATAGGTATCAAAGAGATTGTCCACACCATGGTTTCTCTGAGGTGCAACTTTTATGTGCCTTCTTCAGAAGTTTGGATTTTTGGTATCAGAAAGCTATGGACGCAGCAAGTGATGGGAACTTATATAACAAGACTTCAGAGGAAGCTAAAGAGCTTATTGAGAACTTGAAAACTAGCAATAGTGTCAAGAATGCTGACAAGGAGAGGCAGAGATTTAGTGGCAGAGATGATAGCTTGCATATAGCTGATTTAAGGGACAAGGTGGATTCTGTCCACAACATGGTAGTTAGGAAGAGGCAAATCAGATCTGATGCAATAGCTAAAAGGTTTGCAGAGGTGAATTATATAGATGGAGATGATTACCATGGACATACATGCAGGAATCAACAGAGACAAGCTCTGAGATCGAATGATTATAGTTATTCACCCACCCAAGTTCCTCCCACCAATGAGCAGACAAAGATGGAGTCCATGCTTGAGCAGCTACTTCTGGGACATAATAAGATGACACAAGATCTGAATGGAAAGATGGATTTCATGTATCAAGATCTAAGGGGAAAATTGGAGACTTTAACAAGCAGAGTTGATAATCTGGATGCTAGGATTATGCAAGTGGAAGCCGGTATACGAATAGAACATATGGAGACAGTTTTGGCAGAAGATGGAGCTGAGCAGAATCATGATACCAAGGCTCTGGAGCTGAAAAATCCGAGAAATTTCCGAGGTGACGATACTGCATCGATCGACACAGATGTGTGTCGGTCGACACACTCTAATTGGGTTAGCATCGATCGATACCACTTCAGTGTCGATCGACACCATGGGCGTGAGCAGCCATTTTGTCCAGAGAAGCCGAATGCAGCTGAAGAAAGAGCCTACAAACCAAAGATTCCTTTCCCTAGGAAGTCCAAGCAAGAAATTCAGTTGGAAAAATACATGAAGATGATGACAGATAAGCTAACTGAAGCCCAATTGATTGATGCTGTTAAGAACATTCCTATGGTAAGGAGATGTGTTACAGACATAGTTTCTAGTAACATGACTGCAGAAGAAGGTGTCTTGATGGTCTTTGAAGTGTGCGATGCTGTTCTTCATGGTAGGATTCCTGAGAAACTTAAGGATCCAAGAGGTTTTATGTTAGATTGCTCTATCTACAAAGGCAGATTCAAGAGATCAATGTGTGATCTTGGCTCAAAGGTGAATCTCATGCCATACTCTGTGGCTGCGAGATTGGGACTGATGGATCTCCAGCCTACTAGGATCATTCTTATCCTAGCCGATCGGTCAAAGAGATATCCAGAAGGAGTTCTTGAGAACATCCCTCTCAGAGTTGGAAATTACTTTATTCCAACAGACTTTGTGGTGCTGAAGTATGAGATTGAGCCAGATGATCCCATTCTACTTGGAAGATCATTCTTAGCTACTGCTGGAGCTGTAATTGATGTGAGACAGAGTTTGATTGATCTCCATCTGGGAGATAAGCCATTGCAGTTCAAGATGGACAGGAAGCAGAGAGCCACCATTGATGGACAGAGCTTCAATATTGAGGTGGAATCAAAGATTCGTATTGGAGAGGAGAAGATGGTGGTTCATTCTAAACTTGCTCCAACATCTTCAGAGCCTGCAACTGCTATTAAGCAGAAAGCTCCAGACATCTCACTTCCACCAAAGCAAAGGTATAAAGCTTCTAAACTAAAATCTACTAATCCATCTGCTGTGACTACTGGAAAACGCAGAAAACCACCTAAGCTTCGCTCCCACCCTGATCCTTATCGCTCTTTCCTTGGGAGATCTCATGATCCGAATGCTTATACGCCACCTTGGATGAAGAGACATTCACAGAGACACTCCAAGTCTCTGTTGAATCCCCCATAAGTCTGATCTCCTCACCATAGTCAAGCTATTGACTTTAAACAAGCGCTGAGTGGGAGGCAACCCACTGTTAGGTTCATTTTTGTTTTTGTTTTTCATTTTGATTTGGTGTTTTTAATTTTTTCTGTTTTTGTGTGTTCAAAGGCGTGAGAAATAGGCAGAATCGCACTGTGTCGATCGACACATATTGTGCATCGGTCGACACAGTTGCGATATATGGTTTTACGGTCGACGCAATCGCCTTGCATCGATCGACACCCTTGTGGCATCGATCGACACAGGGCGGCGAGAGGTAATTGTCTTGACTCTTTTTCGGTTTGTTAACATTCCGATTTCTTTTCTCGCCAATCCTGAGCTTGATTACACTGGGGACAGTGTAGTTTAAGTGTGGGGGAGGAAGCTACTGACGCACGCTTTTGTTTTCTTAGAGTCAGTCTTTAGTTTTTCAAAATTGTTTTATTGAGTCGAAATTTGTATGAAACTATGATTTTTCGAGGAAATGTTTTCGCTTGAACAAGAACTAAGTGACCATTGGACAGACTTGCAGAGCCTCTATGAATGTTAGAAAACCCCAAACAGATCAACCTACCAAGGACACCCATATCTAACCAGGTATTCAGAGGATCCATCACTAGTCTCACTTTAATCTTGACTTTAATTTCTCACCTAGGGGCTTGATAATCTTTGGGTCGGATTCCTTTGATGTGTTTGGCACAACCTATGATCCTGTTCTAAAGTATGGTTTCTGATTTTCCCCTCCTTTGAAAGTTAAAAAAAGAAGAGATTAATAAACTAAGGATGAGCTAGTAGCTCCGAAGTGGTCATGGGAGTGGTAGCTACCACTATCACCTCCTGTGCATCCATGGAATGTGTCCAAAGTACACCCCAATAAAAAGGGAAGAGCACTGATTAAAAAAAAAAATTATACCCAATGGGGAAAAATCAGTTGCTAAGGGAGAAAGGGAAAAGAAAGAAACCAGAAACAGACAGTTTGGTGGTCAGATACTGAATAGGTTGAGTCCATGTGTCCTTTGATTCGATACTCCCTCTGAGAGACCGCACCTAATTGTATACATAGGCTAGTGTGGTGAACTTGAATGTTCTAACTTGATTGTGGAGTTTACTTGGGACAATTGCTAAGTGTGGGGGAAGTATATTGTGGTCTTGAGTTATGTAGGAAAGTTTTCAGTGGTTTACTAAGTAAATGTGAATGCGAAAGTTCCTAAAACGAAATGAGTTTCTGTGTTTTCAAACCTCTTCTCTTATATTTTGGTTCTTTACTTATTTGAGGGCAAGCAAGAGCTAAGTGTGGGGGAGTTGATATATCATGGTTTTTACTAGTTTTAGGCCATGATATAAGTATGTTTTAGAGTCTTTCGTAGTGTTTTCGAGTCTCTTTCAGGTGTTTATTAGGTACATGCACGTTTGGACGACTTTGGAAGATATTGGAGCTAATTGGGCATGTTTTGGAGACTTAGCCGAGAGAAGAAGAAATAACTATCTCGGAGTGCAACTTGTGTCGATGAGATGCATCTTTAGCATCGATCGATGCAAGCCCGTGTACGAGACTTATGAAGATTTATAAGATTTGCACTTTGGTCCAAGAAGTTTCAGTATTTACAAAGAAGGCCCAAGACGTGATTAGCATTATAATTAGGTTTTACAGCCACTTGTTAGGCTAAACTTTTCTTGAAGAGAGATTAGGAGATTTTTGGGCTGGTCTTAGACTCGAGAGAGACTTGATTTCGAACCCCTGTTCTTATTCCTTGATTATTCTATGATATCTATTTTGACTATGTTTTCTGTTATGATTGCTGTCTGAGTAGATCTCTTGTTAGGTTAGGGATTCTCATTAGAGATTTGAAGGAATGTTAGATTAACTAATTGATTTAGATTCATCATCTAGTTCTTCATCTAAATCGTTCTTAACGCTTAATCTGAACTGGCCACTTAGATTATTGATATTAGGTTGATTTACACAACGACAGTTGGTTAATTAACTAGAAAGGATTTAGGTGAGCAACTTATCTATTCGCAAAGAAATTTGGTTTAGAGAAGTTGTGAACAAACGAACTTGGAATTAATGCATGTCTAGAACTCTAGGATTCGCAACGAAAGTTGGTCTGCTAGGTTGTTAGATATAGATAATTATCGCAGCGAAAGTTGGTTAGTTATACTTTTGTGATTCTAGTTCAAGAACGCTATAGATTGAATCTTGATTGCTATTAATCTGATTTTTTGATATCCTGAGAACTTCCCAAAACCTGACGCCTTCGTTAATTGCTTAATCACCTTCACCTCATTTGTCTACTTGCTGTTTTGTTTACTGCTTTACTCACTGCTTCGTTTAATTTAATTCGAACTACTCATAATCTATCGTGTGACTGAGAGTCTTTGTGGGATTCGATACCTTTTATACTATAATTGCATTAACTGTGCACTTGCAGTAGAATATGGATAATTCTTGACCTATCAGCAATCAACAATGAGAACAAAGGGGAGAGGTTTGAAGTTGGAGACTCATAACCAAAGAAATTTAGCAAGCCCTCAACATGATGTCCTTATAAAATGATAGTATGTTGCATGAACAAACAATCTAATCCACTCTAATTTCTCTAGGCTTATCAACACGCCAAATCTTATTCTCTTAAGCACATTGTCAAGAATCAACTAACTCAACATTTAATCAACTCTTAAATTCATTTATTCATCAAAGTGCAGTCTCACAAATGGGGATTTGATCTCAATCAATTGGCTTGGTATAAAAAGATTCAAATGGTGTTTAGAGGAGGGTCTTGTTTTCTTTTTTGGTGGCTAACTCTCAAGGAAGAGGAATGCTAGACATATTGCAAAATGTAGCAAGACAAGAACAATTTATGCATACAACTTTTAACTCTCATTGCCTTACCCAATTGTGTTTCCAAGTCCCATCCCAAGTTTAACCAATCTCTCTTCTTTCCTAAACTTAACCATTTGACTTTTTTCATTTTTGGTTCTTGAGAAGTTGTTCTTTATATTTTCTAAGACTCTTTTCTTTTTGTTTCATTTTCATTACAACTTAGAACTTTTCTTTTAATCATATCATATCTCCAAGTGTTTTCCTCACACAAGCCTTTGGTTCTTTCTTTCTTTCTCTCCCCATTTCACTCTTTTTTTTTCTCTTTTTTTTCCACTCACATTCCCAATCCTATTTTCAAGTGCTTTTACCTCTAATGCTAATCCAATAGTGAACTCCTAGACTAGCCTATGAGAGCTAATCATTGTCGTTCTTATAATTTTAAGATTTTGCACATGTTAACATTATCAAAAAGAGGCCTCACTCAATCAATCAAATGAAGGCTTAAAAGGAAAGGGAATGGTTCTATGGTGTGGAAACCATTCTAAGAGTGAGAATGGCCACTTGGATTAACAAAGGGTGGTAAAAATGTGGTAAAAGATAATCCAAGTGTGTATGTGGTGACCATGATCAAGCATCAAAAACCCATAAGTGAGAAATTTAAGTTCATTTAAGTCCAAATAATTGAGTTAGTTTCGAAGTTGAGGGTATCAAACTTAACAAATAGATTCGAGTGGTGTGATCAAAGCTTGAAATATACAAGTGTTTCAAGAGTTGTTTAAGCAACATATTATGATTTTCAAGAGCATCATGTTGAGTTCTAAAGTCTAGATTTCTTACAAAGCAATTAAATCATTGTCTCCTATGCAAATGAAATCTAAAATGCTACTAGACTCAATCCTAAAAAGAAACAAATATGAAACTATAAGCTTTTTTATGACTTTCAAATTTTTCGTTTTTTTGGTTTTTTCAAAATCATAACTATTCACAATGCAATGACTCAATCATAAGAATAAAACATCAAAAGTGGTTAATGATCACTCCCCCAAACTTACTTCGCACCGTCTCGGTGTGAGAGAAAATAAAGGAGGATTGAAGATGGTAAAATAAAAATAAAAATAACTAAAATCACTGTTGAAGGTGGTGGTAATGTTACCTTAAGCGGAAGGTAAGAGTATAACCCCCCAAACTTAGCTCTTGTTAGCTCATGTTTTCTCTTCGGTGGAATCCCCCAAACTTAGCTCTTTCTCTCTTGTCCACATGCGAAAACACACACACAAAACTAAAACAAACATAAAACTCAAACACAATTTAAGCAAATCAAACATAGAAAATCAAAGTATATTTACAAAGGATACCATGGGACTTCCTCTCAAGTGAGCTTGTTTAAAGTCTCTAGCTTGACTTTCTTCTCACTTGCTAGTGATGATTGGATTGTGGCATGCCTTCCATAGTGATGGTCAGGACTTGAGATAGCAGCTCTTGAAGCTTCACTGGATCTCCTTGATACTGAAGGCTCATGATAGCTTTCACAATTGAGAATGGTGACTTTCCGCTGCACCTAACCTTGTATTCGATGCTTCCATCTTTAAGCCTTAATGGGTGTAAGTTCAGAATGTTGGGAGGTTGAGTTAAGTTGGGAGGGTGTGGTGCCTTCATCTTCTTCTTCTCTTCATCATGAGCTCTCTTAGCTCCACTCAACCCCTCTTCTTTGGCAGTTTTGACATGCTCTTCAAACAAACTTTGTAAAATTTCAGAATCCAAGATTTCCTCCTTACCTTCTCCAAGCTTTGTAGACTTGCATTTCATGTTCCTCACGGGTTTCTCCTTTTCAGCTTGGTCCTCTTTGATATTTAGCTCTCTATTGTTGATTGTTCCACAATAATAAGGTGTAGAGGCTTGTATGGGGTAGGAAACCTTTTTGTTGACATGTTGGAGAGTCACCTTCTTGTTTGGGAAGTCAATTGTTGCTCAAACTGTGTTGAGGAAAGGTCTTCCGAGGATCAAGGGAACTTTCTTGTTATCAACCATATCCATAACAGTGAGGTCTATTGGAATTGTGCATTCTCCAATTTTGATAGGATAGTTTTCAATGACACCATGTGGATACTTTGAAGAAGCATCCCCAAACATGAGAGAAGAAGGATGAGCTTTCATGTCGTGGACCCCCATACTCTTCACCATCTCTAAGGAGATAACATTCACACTTGCACCAGAAACAACAAGAGCATCATCAAGTTTTAAATCACCAAGAGAACAAGGTATAGTAAACATCCCTTGATCTTCAAGCTTGGATAGTGATGTTGGTGTGATATAGGGCTCATTTGGTGATGTAGAGAGTCCCATCAGCTCTTCTACCTTCTCCTTGTTGGCTAGAATGTCCCTAATGAGCATCATTTGGAGATGAGCCTCATGCATAGTCCCCATATTAGGCAGCTGAACACTAATTTCTTTCATATTATTCTTGATCTTGGAGATTGCTTTCTTTTGAGCCTTGGTGAGGAATCTACCTGGAAATGGGAGGTCAGGCTCATAAGGATGATCTTCGATTTCAAAGTTTGTTTCCTTTTCGACATTGTTGGAGCATTCCTCATTCTCCTTTATCACTCTCATTTCTTCATTGTTCTTTTTCTTCATAACAACCTCTGAGCTTTCATCAAAGAAGATGGCATTACAGTACTCCTTTGGGTTTGTTTCTGGTTTTCCAGGGAGGAAACCTGGTGGTCTATTTGATGATGATCCTGCTTGCTGGGATTGTTTTAGGCTTGCCAACTCAGATGCTAGGCTGTCATATTTTGCATTCATGTCGCTCATCATCTTCTTGGTGGTCTCCATTAGTTGTTTCATCATTTGCTGTGTTGAGTCTTCTTGTCTATGTTGGTTGGATGAGCTTCCTCGTCCTTGGTACTGTTGATTCCCTTGATAGAGCCCTTGGCTATTGTTGTACTGTTGGCGTGGTTGGAAGTTTCCTTGGTTGTTGTTGTAAGTTTGCCTTTGCAGGAAGTTTCCATTATTGTTGAATGCTGGTTTTGTTGGGAAGTTTCCTTGAAGAGTGGTCTGTCCTTGAGGTTTGAATGGTGGATATGTCTGGTCTTGGGGATTCTCCACATTGTTGTTCCTATAGGAAAAATTGGGATGATTCCTATAGTTTTGGTTGAAACCTTGTTGAATCCTTGACCTCCAATGTAGTTCATTTCAGCATGTCCATCAAAGCTCATTTCAGCATCATCTTCCATGTACCCTTGGTGCTGATCAAATTCTCCAACAAAGTTGACATTCCTCTGGTTTGGTTTGAGCAATATGTCCAGCATCTCATTAAGTGCTTTGATCTCTCTCCTTGGATCATCTATGTCTCCTCCTTCTCTGTACGTGCGGTCATAGTCTTCCCCATAGTTTGTGTCACTGACCTCCAGTTCTCCACCAGCTGCATGGCTTCTCTTTCATCTTTTTGTAGGAAGTTGCAATTGCTAGCAGTGTCTAGCATCATCCTGTATTTTGGCAGTATGCCACGATATAGTGTGCTGAGAAGACTCTCCTTAGTGAAACCATGGTGTGGGCATTGGTTGGTGTAGCCTTTGAATCTCTCCCAAGCTTCCCCAAAGTTTTCTGTGGCTTTTTGTTTGAAACTGAAAATCTCAGTCCTCAATCTTGCAGTTCTTGATTTGGAGAAGAACTTGGATAAGAAGGCTCTTTTGCATTCATCCCAGGAGGTGATTGAGTTGGGTGGAAGGTTCTTCTCCCAAAGGTGGGCTTTATCTCCAAGAGAGAATGGAAATAATATCATCTTCATGGCATCTTCAGAAATCCCATTGATGCGGACTGTGCGACATAGTTTGTCGAAGTTGTCAAGGTGGTCTAGTGGATCTTCCATTGGCAGTCCATGGAACTTGCTTCCTCGCACCATATTGATGATGCTTGCCTTGATTTCGTAGTTGTTGTTTTAAACTGCAGGTGCAATGATCCCAGAATGATAGTCGTTGATGCTTGGTTCGTCATATGCTCCTATGGCTCCGTGAGGCCTTGGTTGATGGTTTGGTCTGTGTACTTCACCACCGTCGTGTTGTTGTTGCTGTTCGTCGGCCATATTGATTTCTACTCTTGGTATCCTTTGTTGCTGTCTTCTTTTCCTTGAAATTTCTCTCTCGTGAGGTTTTATGTCTTCAACTCTTGGTACAAGGTTTGTTGGTCCCCTGCTCCTCAAGTTCATTCACCTGCAAAACAAAGGGAAAGAAGGTAGAGAAGATTAGTATCTTTGTAACCGAAAAGAATTAGTCTCAAGCAAACATCAAATCCTAATGGTTCAATGAACACCCTGAAGGAATGTTTAGATCAATCCTGATTCAATTCTCTGATTCAGATTATCCTAAACATGCGGATCTATGTTCTCTTGATTAGAAACAATTGTTGATCTCACCTTATACCTGTTTATGCAGCGGAAAGGGATGGTATGGTCAGAGATCAGAGAGCCACCGAGGGATAACTCCTCCAGAGGTTCACACACGCACACTAAGCAGGAAGAGAGGCTGCTAGACCGAGCTGAGGAGGCGTCGCAGGAGAGAGAGAGTTGGCGGCTGGGTTAGGGTTGAAGAGGAAAACAGACTCGAGTTTTATTTATAAAACTCGTCCGATTCCTCTTGGGCCATTTGGCCGTTCGCGCACTGTGTCGATCGACACATCATGTGCATCGATCGACACACAGTGGCTAAACCCTTTTATTCTCTCTAAGTACAGTAAATGCCTGGCACTTTTACCGTACTTCTGCTAAGCCGTTCCTACACATTTTCCTGTTAGCTTAGGCGTGTGACCCATATGGGATCATATAACAGAGGCAATAAGTCCAAGACTTATAGATCATGAGCGGACTCTAGCAAGCCATCATGACCCCCAGTATTATATGACTTATGTCTGATCATTGACATACTCTTACTTTCTAGAGACAGTACCGAGATTACTGGACACAATTCCAACAATCTCCCACTTGTACTGGAATCTCTGTATTCATAATCCTTTTGTCACAATATCTCGATTAGTCATAAGGCAAGATTGGTGTCATCCTTATAAAGCCTAATCTTGTTCATCGGACTCTGATTCGATACTGACAATCCAAACGACTCGGGACAGTCCGTTTGAGCATGGCCATGCATTTTCCAGTATTCAAATCTCCGATTGGCCTAGAGACATTCACTCCATTTATATTGGAGGGACAAATTCCGTCTTATTCCATCACTGTAAACTACTCATTTCATAATGTACCCAAACAAGGTCCTTATAACTATCGCAGAACGATAGCGTTAGACAATGATCAAAGTGCATCAGTCCATGTGCAGTCACATGCATGCGAACTCAGGTCTAAGGACTATACTCTATAGTCGTAGTAAGAATCTCTTATGACACAGATATAAATATCCTGAAGAGTTCTTATAAGCGGGTCTTGTCCGGTCGCATGTTCCCAACATACACCTATGTACTGACTTTGATGCCGCGCATCTATGACACACTGAGACTTTGTCATAAGTCACATACCAATCCAGTCTCTCACGGTTGTTGGTGTTCCAATTTCAACAACCTTCGACTAGGGACATGATGATTTAATCCATCTATCAAATATAGGGTCTGATGATCAAGCTAAATGACTTCGATGACTCAAGATCAAGTCACTTACTTCGATGACCTATAAAATGGTTTATATCACTTTGGAACGATTATTTCATCACAGTTAAAATAATCTTGAAATAATAATTTCATTAAACATAAGAATGTTTTACAAGAACATATCAAATAACTAAATAAAAGCCCTCAAACTCCCACTCAAATTTAGATTACATTTCAATGTCTCTAATGCCTACAGCTTCAGTCAGAAAATCGAGCTTAGGCCTTGGGAGTGGCTTTGTCAACGGATCAGCGACGTTATCATCTGTCTGAACTCTGCTGATCTTGACTTCCTTTCTATTAATGATGTCACGTATCAAGTGAAATCTTCTTAGAACATGCTTGGATTTCTGGTGTGATCTTGGTTCCTTTGCCTGAGCTATAGCACCATTGTTGTCACAAAACAGTGCCAGAGGCTCAGCCGCATCTGGTATCACACCTAGTTCAATAATGAACTTTCGTATCCAAACAGCTTCCTTCGCAGCTTCTGAGGCGGCGATATATTCAGCTTCTGTAGTGGAATCAGCAACGGTGTCTTGCTTGGAGCTTCTCCAACTGATTGCACCGCCATTCAGACAAAAGATATAACCGGACTGTGACCGGAAATCATCTTGGTCTGTCTGGAAACTTGCGTCCGTGAATCCACTGACTTTAAGCACATCACTTCCACCGTACACTAAGAACTTATCCTTAGTATGTCTTAGATACTTCAAGATATTCTTTACGGCAATCCAATGGTTTTCACCTGGATTTGACTGGTATCTACTCGTCATGCTCAATGCATAAGCAACATCAGGACGAGTACAGATCATGGCATACATGATAGATCCTATTGCAGATGCATAAGGAATATTCTTCATGCGCTCAAGCTCAGCAGCCGTCGTAGGGCTCTGCTTCTTGCTTAGCGTTGTGCCATGTACCATTGGCGTGAAGCCCTTCTTGGAATCCTTCATGCTGAATCTTTGCAGGACTTTGTCAATGTATGAATCTTGACACAAGCCTATCAGCCTTCTAGATCTATCCCGGTAGATCCTGATTCCAAGAACGTATGCGGCTTCACCCATGTCTTTCATGGAAAAACAACTTCCAAGCCAGTCCTTTACGGACTTCAGCATTGGAATGTCGTTTCCGAGAAGCAGTATGTCATCGACATACAGAATAAGAAATACTATCTTGCTCCCACTAATTTTCTTATACACGCATTGTTCTTCTTCGTTTCTGATGAAGTCAAATTGCTTGATCGCTTCATCAAAACGAAGATTCCAGCTCCTCGATGCTTGCTTCAATCCATAAATGGATTTATGAAGCTTGCATACTTTCCCAGCATTCTTTGGATCTATGTAACCGTCAGGTTGTGTCATATACACATCCTCTTCCAGAATACCATTCAGGAAGGCGGTTTTCACGTCCATCTGCCAAATTTCATAATCATGAAAAGCTGCAGTTGCTAGTAGAATCCGAATAGATTTCATCATAGCCACTGGTGAATAGGTTTCATCGTAATCCACACCGTGAACTTGTCTGAAACCTTTTGCCACCAACCTGGCTTTATAAATCTGGACATTTCCATCCACGTCAATCTTCTTCTTGAAGATCCATTTGCACTCGATGGCTTTTACACCAGCGGGTAAGTCAACCAACGAAAACACTTGGTTGACCGACATGGAGTCCATTTCGGAATCAGTGGCCTTGCGCCACTTTGAGGAATCTGGGCCCATCATGGCTTGATTGAAGTTCGATGGTTCATCACCATCAATGATCAGAAGATCATGACAGTCAGTCACGAGGAATCCTTGATATCTCTCGGGTTCGTGACGGATCCTCCCGGATCTTCGAACTTCAGGTACTACAGGTTCAGGCTCTACAATTTCTTGTAGGTCCTCCTGCTGCTCTTCCACATTAGGTTGAGCAGTATCCTGTTCATCTTGAATTTCTTCAAGCAGTACCTTACTCCCACTGTCTTTCTTAGAGAGAAACTCCCTCTCAAGAAAGTTACAATCCCGGGCAACAAAAATCTTGTTCTCGGAACGTAGATAGAAGTAATAAGCCTTGGTTTCCCGTGGATAACCAATGAAGTAGCATTTGTCAGATTTTGGTGTAAGCTTGTCTGAGATCAATCTCTTGACATAGGCTTCACAACCCCAAATTCTGAGATAAGACAGCACTGGAGCTTCTCCAGTCCATAATTCATATGGTGTCTTTGCTACTGCTTTCGATGGCGCTCTATTTAGAGTGAACACTGCTGTTAGCAGAGCATATCCCCAAAGGGATATTGGAAGGTCTGTGTGACTCATCATAGATCGAACCATATCCAATAAGGTCCGATTTCTCCTCTCAGACACACCATTCCATTGAGGTGTTCCGGGAGGAGTGAGTTGGGATACGATCCCACACTCCCTTAGATGATCACTGAATTCTTGGCTTAAGTATTCTCCTCCTCGGTCGGACCGAAGAGCCTTAATGCTTTTGCCAAGTTGGTTCTGTACTTCATTTTGGAATTCTCTGAACTTCTCAAAAGATTCAGACTTATGTTTCATTAAATAAACATATCCATACCTACTGAAATCATCAGTGAAGGTAATGAAGTACTGATAGTTTCCTCTTGCATTTGTGGACATTGGGCCACACACGTCAGTGTGTATCAGGCCCAATAAGTCACTGGCCCTCTCGTTAGGTTTATTAAAGGGGGCCCGCGTCATTTTGCCCATTATGCAGGATTCGCATTTCTCACATGACTCAAAGTAAAATGAGCCAAGAAGTCCATTCGAATGGAGCCTCTTGATGTGTTTCTCGCTGATGTGCCCTAAACGACAATGCCATAGAAACGTTCGGTTCTCCTCATTAGGTTTGAACCGTTTGGTATTAATGTTATAAACTGGCGCGGATTGATCGAGTATGTAAAGCCCATTCGTAAGAGGGGCAGAACCATAGAACAAATTGTTGCGATTGAAGGAACATAATTTATTCTTAACTGAAAAATCATAACCTTCCAAATCCAACAAAGAAATTGAAATAATATTCCTGCTTATAGCAGGTACAAAATAACAATTATTGAGTTCTAAAATCAATCCCGAAGGTAAAGACAACAAGTATGTGCCTACAGCTAGTGCTGGAACTTTCGCTCCATTCCCAACTCGTAGCTCCACTTGTCCTTGCTTCAGCCTTCTACTGTTGCTGAGTGCCTGCATATTAGTACAAATATGAGCCCCACAACCAGTATCCATAACCCATGAGGTATTATCAGAAGTAGTTGTATTAACTTCTATAACAAAAATACCTGTCGAAGAAGTCTCGAGAGTCTTCTTCTTCAATTCCTTTAGACCTTCTTGGAATTTCTTACATTCTCTCCTCCAATGCCCTGGTTCTTTACAGAACCTGCATATGTCAGTTGGCCCAGCCTGGGACTTGTGCTTGGGCTTTGGCGTGTCCTTGTCCGCGACTTGGACAGCCTTGGCCTTTCCCTTATCCTTAGCAGAGGATTTCTTAAACCCCTTGCCCTTTTGCACCATAAGCACATTGGGGTCCTTGGCGGTTTTCCTCAAGTTGGGCTCTGCAGTCTTGAGCATTCCGTGAAGCTCAGGCAATGTCTTACTCAAGCCATGCATGTTAAAGTTCAGAATGAACTGATCATAGCTTGCAGGTAATGACTGCAGAATGATGTCGCAGGCAAGTTCTTGGCTGATAGGACAATCGAGTTTCTGAAGATGATCGAGATAACCCATCATCTTCAAGACATGAGGACTCACTGCCGCATTCGCAGCCAACTTACAGTCTAAGAGGTTCTTAACAGTCTGAAACCTCTCAGTCCTTGCTTGCTCCTGAAAAAGCGATTTCAGGCTTGCCATTATCTCAATTGGTGACAACACACTCTCGAACTGCATTTGCAGCTCACCAGTCATTGTCGCCAACATAAGGCAATACACATCATTTTCATCTGATGAATGCTTTTCCCAAGCATTATGCAGAGTCCTGGCGGCATTGTTAGCAGGCCTCTCGGGGAGAGGATCACGAAGGACATAATCCTTCTTCTCCTGCTTGAGGACCAGCCTCAAGTTCCTTGACCACGTCAGGAAGTTCGTTCCAGTCAGCTTCTCCTTCTCGAGAACAGACCGGATTGAGAATGTGTTTTGTGTGCTTGTAGTAGTCATAGCTGAAATATATAAGATAAAAAGGTTATTAGTTATTATGTTCAATATGATTAATCTCGTATTATATTTAATATGATTAATCACACATTATATTCAATAACATAAGTTACCCTCAATAGAATATAATGATTCCAAGATCCACATATAACTAAGATTAAAGTGGGCCACTGGCCGTCACCAAACCTCAGCTTATATCGGTAAGCCCTATGTCGGCTAATTATATCCGTGATATAATTCTTGGTTGTGAATCTGGGCCCGAGGCCCAATTCACTCTGATGTCTCAAGGCCCGGGACTCCCGATGGCCTAGTCAAGAAAACCAGACTATACAGTCATGTAATCATTAATGTCTGGGACTCCCAATGACATTTATGAATCACAAACCGTCTTATCCACGCAAAAGTAGACACCCTCACACTGTAAGGCCATGAATACAATTGAATGGGCTTCGACAGCTGACATAGCCTGGACAAGACATCCAACGCTTGATATTATTTGAGGTTCGTAGGTTTATTTTAAAATTTCATTCCCAAAATAGAAGATTACTATTTCGGGAAACTTTCCATTTTGGGAAACCTACTATTTTTGGAAACTTTCTAAAATTGGAAACTTTCTAAAAACGGAAACTTTCTAACTTTAGAAATTTCTTAAAATCCAAAACCCGCAAATCTAGAAACTTCTATTCTAAGAAACTTTCTAATTTCAAAATTTCGGAAACTTTAATTTAAAATCGACTTTATAATTTTATAAAATAAATTTTAAATTAATCTGAAGAAAGACTCAAATAATTGGCCCAATTGTTTTAACTTCTTGGCCCGAGGCCCAAGAATTGGTCCATGTCCAAGACATGACCCAATTGTCCAATTAAATGACATAACCGGTCTGGTTCATTAAAATTGGTCTAACCAAATTTTAATTACTACGATGACCACAATTGTCAACCGGTTATTTACTAAACCGGATTTTCTCAATTTATTTGGTCCAACCAAATCAAATTAGAAAATCCTGGTTTAGGCACAAAATCCAATTTTCGACTTTGGATTTCTTATCCCGGTTTAACCAGAACTTAATAAATTTATTAAGTCTGTTTATTAAACCGTGACGTTTTTAAGTTTTAATTAAACTAAACCGAGCCAAAACCCTAACCGCATCGATCGACGCTCTCAGCATCGATCCTGCATCGATCGTGCATCGATCCTGCATCGATCGATGCTCTCACGCGTGCACGAACGGTTAAACGATTTGGCCGAGAGATTCTCGCGAGATCCATGCGATCGTTTGATCGATCCATGCGATCGTGGTCAATCTCTCGCGGTTGCAACGATCGATCCATGCATTGCATCGATCGATGCAATGCGATCTCAGTCGATGCAAAAATCAGTTTAGGTCGCATACCAAATCAATATAGCTTGGTCATGCGATTTTTCAACTGTTTGTTTAGGATTCAATTCTTGTTTCTTAAGTGTTTTAATCTTATCAATAGATTGATTCAAAAACACCTCTTTAAACAATCCTAAACATGAATCTAAACAAGAAAAAACCAGAACCAATGGCTCTGATACCACTGAAGGAATGTTTAGATCAATCCTGATTCAATTCTCTGATTCAGATTATCCTAAACATGCGGATCTAGGTTCTCTTGATTAGAAACAATTGTTGATCTCACCTTATACATGTTTATGCAGCGGAAAGGGATGGTATGGTCAGAGATCAGAGAGCCACCGAGGGATAACTCCTCCAGAGGTTCACACACGCACACTAAGCAGGAAGAGAGGCTGCTAGACCGAGCTGAGGAGGCGTCGCAGGAGAGAGAGAGTTGGCGGCTGGGTTAGGGTTGAAGAGGAAAACAGACTCGAGTTTTATTTATAAAACTCGTCCTATTCCTCTTGGGCCATTTGGCCGTTCGCGCACTGTGTCGATCGACACATCATGTGCATCGATCGACACACAGTGGCTAAACCCTTTTTGTTCTCTCTAAGTACAGTAAATGCCTGGCACTTTTACCGTACTTCTGCTAAGCCGTTCCTACACATTTTCCTGTTAGCTTAGGCGTGTGACCCATATGGGATCATATAACAGAGGCAATAAGTCCAAGACTTATAGATCATGAGCGGACTCTAGCAAGCCATCATGACCCCCAGTATTATATGACTTATGTCTGATCATTGACATACTCTTACTTTCTAGAGACAGTACCGAGATTACTGGACACAATTCCAACACACCCAAGATGGCAACGGCGCCAAACTTGATAAGCAATAAATCAGTTCCTCTTCACTCACTTCAGTTGCAAGTTTACAACCTAGTCATTGTAGTTTTGAGGTGTCAATCCACTTGGGTGATTAAATACACTAAGAATACAAGTGTTTCCTTAATCTAAGTGCAACCAAATTAGTTTGAGGGTTTTGTTGCTAATAACTAACAATGAAACCAAATTCCAAGCATGATTAAACAAGTAAGTAAACAATAGTAAGCTTAAAACAGAACAAGAACAGAGCATAAACAGAGCAATAACAAGGTTGAAGACAATTGATTTAAAACTAAGTTCCTTGGATTGAGTTTCCGGTTTGGGTGACCAACTACAAGTTCAGAAACATTTAACAAACATGGGATGATTTCTTAGGCTAAGAACAACAATTCAAGTTACTCCACTCTCATGACAATAACCCTATATCTATCAAGCATTAACATCAACTCTCATTGGCAATTTCAAGATAAAAATGCTTTAAGAACAATTTCTTATTACCACTAAACACCTTAAACATCAATTCTCATTGGTTAAATATGTAAAGCACTTGATTAGAGATTCAAACATTAACTATACTTCTCAGTACTAGCAACATTCAAGTTCAAGGAATTGATTAGCTACTTCAATCCTAACATTAAGAACTTCTAACAAGTAAGAAACCAAAATTCCCAAGTTCTAAACAACCTAAACCATTTCTAGATCACCCTCACCTTTACTCAAACCCAGAAACTTATAGAGAACTACTCACAAGCCATGGCAACAATAAAACAAAACATGATTTAGATGAACAGAAATGAAAGAAGTAAAAAGAACTCAAAGAAGAACTCAAGAACACAAATCAAATTGCATAAAAGATCAAGAAAACTAAATTGTTTGAAGTAATTGTTTACAAGAAGTGATATGGCTCTTCTAACAAACCAAGAGCCCTTAAATAGATCATAAAAATGTGCAATGGTCGACCACAATCACATGGGAGGGTCTACAAGCCTAAAGTGAAAAGAAAAAGAGCATGTGGGAAAAAGTTGATCGCACAGCGATGTCGGAACCTCGATGTACGACGTCGCTGTGCATGTCTGCGTTCCACAGCGACTTGTGGACGTCGCTGTGGGATGTCGCTGTATAGGTTCGTAATCCACAACGACTTCGGGATGTCGTTGTGGCATGTCGCTGGAGCTTGGGTTGAGTTTCCTTGGGTTGTTAAAATAATAAAACTCAAGAAATGAAAGAAGTAAAAAGAACTCAAAGAAGAACTCAAGAACACAAATCAAATTGCATGAAAAGATCAAGACAACTAAATTGTTTGTAGTGAATTGTTACAAGAGGTGATATGGCTCTCTAAACACACCAAGAGCTCTTAAATAGAAGATAAAAGAGTGTAATGGTCGACAACAATCATGTGGAGGGGCTACAAGCCGAAAGAAAAAATAAAAAGAGCATGTGGGAAAATGTTGGTCGCACAGATACGTCAGGACCCAGCTGTGGGACATCGCTGTGGAGATTCTTGATCCACATCGACGTCAGGACCCAGCTGTGGGACGTCGTTGTGGCTCCCGCATATTAAGTCACATTTGTACAACGACGTCCAGACCCAGCTGTATGATGTCGTTGTGCATATCCTGCGTTCACAGCTACGTTGGCACCCCGCTGTAGCACCCAGATGTAGCTTCCTGGTCCGATCCTTAGCTGTTTTTCTACTTTGTTTGAGTGTTCTTTTGGTCACTTTCTCCTCCTTTGTCCCTTGGTGCATCATCATGTCATCCACCACCTACAAAAGAGAAAAACAATGCATATGCACTCCTAGTAATGCCTAAATGCTTTTCCTATAGCTAAAACACACTCTAAAACATGATTAAATCCACTCAAATTTACAACACATCAAGAACCCGCTTTGATACCACTTTTAAATATAAATGAGGCAGTAAATAAAGTGCAAAAAATAAATATATACATTTTTAACAATATTAGTTTCCTACTCCCCATGACAACATCCAGATTTTGAATTCACTAGAATCAGAAATCAATTACACAAATTGCAAACGCTTAAATACTTTATTATATAGCATGAACTCTTCAATATAACATAACCATGAGCTAAACCCCCAAGTCTAGACTTCAATGATCAACACACGATCCTACCAAAACAAAAACCCTCTTGATTTTTGTTTTATTCTCTCAGCTCCTACTTCATCACAAGCCACACCCTTATCTATGTTTTAGACTAAACTTCCCCTTCAAGTTTATCTAAATACACATATAGCATATTTCCTTTATTTTTTGATTTTTCCAAATCCTTTTAAAATTCATATATCTTCTCATCATAAGAAGAAGGAAACACTTCAAAGCTACAATATCTTCTCCAATATCCTTATCTAGCTCATAAACCAACTTTTGGACCGAGTTTTATCACTTAGATTCATTCATATTTCAGCAAACACATATATCATCATCATGTATCACTTCTAGTGCTACAGTTGTGGTACTTTTTGACTGATACAACAATACTTCAAGCAAATACATCATCATCATCAACATTAAAAATCAACATGACAAGAAATATGTGCATAGAATAAAACTGCATCATAAGCACCAAGATAATGCGATGATTTTTGGCCTAGTTAGCCACAACAACCACATATGAGATTATGAATACAACACATTTACCTGAGCCACTTTTGTCTTTCTGGGCAACCCTTTGAAGAAAGGGCTTGGTCGCTTTCATCTCTACCAAAAGATTAGTTTTTTTAGCAAACATTTGTTGCATTTATATTAAAGTGGAAAGAGATACAAACTACCTAATTGTAAACTATATAAGCCCAAAACCCCCCCATGTAGTGAGAATCTAACTAAACCAGAGTAATAAATTGCTTTCCCAGCTAATGGATTAGAAGTTCATACTGGTCAAACTATTTGGATAAGAAGACTAGTAGAACCCCACCAGCCCCAAGATTGAAAGTTGATTCCCAAGAAAAGTAGAAGGGGCATTCAAGAGAGGAAGACGATGAAGATCATAACTTGTCACTGCAAGGAGAACCAAAGTTGCATGGCGGTAGAATATAAGGCCTCATTATTTTCTTTTAATGAAGAGATCCGTTTACCCATTGTGGATTCCACTAGCATGAGAATCTTTCCAAAAGGGCTGTAAATCTGCCTATGAAGTCACTTGTTGTGTTATTTCCACACCTCAAAGATCATGCTTTGTCATGCTAGATAGGTGATGAATTTGCGATGTCTGTTCCTTGTAATGTCAATCATCGTCTGCAACGATTCTTCCCAAGATCGACCCGACATATTGAGGTCGATTTTCGGGGAAAGACTTTGCCAAATATGCCAATTATAGGGACATACGAAGTAAATGTGGTCTCTCGATTCTAGTGAGGCGTTACATAGCAAGCAAGAGGGTGCTACAGAGAGACCCCAAGAGATGAGCATGTCTCTTGTAGGGATCCAGTTTAGCAGCATATCCAAATAAGTAATGTCTGCTTTGTAATTCCTTTTCTAAACCAAACCACTTTACTCCAATTCACCAAATGTTTAACATCTCTCATACTATTGTAGACCTCTCATGAAACGAAATTATTCGTAGTAGTAGAGTTGTGAGAATTGATGAGTGAACAAGAGAAGGTGCCAGTGTCGTCATTAAGAGAGATCTATGTTCTAAAACGTGGCCATAGAGATTGTTTATGCCCCGGAAAAGCGATCGTCGGTAAAATACCACCGCGATTTCATAAAAATCGGCTCAAAACTCAAAAAACTGAAAAAGCTTGTATTTTTGTTCATTATATGATTAAATCAAGTGTAATATATTCGATCTATAATATGAGAGACTAAAATATCAAAAGAAATGAAAGAAGATGCTATAGAAATTGAAAAATGGCTGAGTGCTGGTTAGGGTTGCAGAAAGACGCACAAATTTTGTGAAGATGATACCAACAAAATGTCTATATTACTCTTTATTTAAGTTTAAATGAAAAAAATGTCACTAATGCTATTTGAACCTATTATCTTTAAGAAGGTAAACATACCCTAAACAACTACACCACACAATTTGTTTTTTTACATTCACTGAAGATAAATATATATTTTTAAATGTAGATATAATAGTTCACAAAACTAATCCCTGAGTAATCTGCGAATAATTGATTCGATGCTAGGCTCGATTCAGCTGTACACGTTACGTTTAGCTCTCAAACAAAGAAAGATAGTAGTTAGGAAGATCAAAGTTGCATTACTCTGTCTGATATTGCATGTCTTATGCACCAAATAGAACCATTCTAAACCCACACAAGAGTAGCAGCCATACAGACTTATAAGGATCATGGACAAGCCGATCCTAAGAAGGATGTTAACTGCCCGAAAGTTGTCCAAGGAAACGACCAAAAGATACAAGAAGCACCAGTACCCAACAAGATTCACAGCCATTGAGATGCTTCTTTGGGGAGTTTTAGAATGGACTTGAAAATCCATATATGAGTTTGCTGTGGCTTTAAGTCCCTGATTTGAGTAGGGTCTTATCCAGACTTACTGTACTTCAATGGACTTGAAGATCCATGTATTAGTTTCTCTCATTTGGGTGGGGTCTCGTCCTAACTTACCGATTAACATCGGTTCTTTACCATAATACAACTGTTAGGCTTTACATGCCTTAGCATGTTTTTTTTTCTTAACTTCTCGTAAAAACTAGCCTTGATTATTATTATTTTTTGGTGTAAATCATATATATAATGACACACTTTTTTACTCTCCTTACAGCGCGCCACGTCATCAAGAGTAAATATCTACGTGGCTCCGTTTCTTTTTTTTTTAGGTTTTTGTCGAGTTTCCTTAACTGGGCCTTTCATGTAAGGAATTTAAGTCCAGAATTTTATTAATAATGTGCAGGAATACTCTTCTCGCCAAATAAAAAAAATAGGCCCAAAACAAGCCCAACAAACTCCACGCTTCTCCACTGGATTCATTTCACACCACACATTTGACATATCGTTCTCGATTCCTCATTAACAAACCCTAACGTTCTTCATTATCGATTTGGAAGATGCATGAACAGCTGTTACCATTCTCTTCCATCATTCCCCCACGATCAACCTCCATGAAATCAATACCCTCTGTTGATATGCATTCAAATCTGAAACGCCATTCCCAAAATCGGTTCGTCACTTCAACCGTCTCACTAATCGACATCTATAAATACGGCCCAAGCACGAACAGGTAATCGCCTCCGCTTCTTTGCACATCAGAATCTGACTTTGCTTATTGTTATCTCTCCCTAACAATCCCATCTCTAAAGAATTCACAAATTTATGTCGTCTCAATTCTTGCTTCTTTAGACCACTCAACTTTGGGTGATCTCCAGCTTGGATGCTCCCAACAACAGGTCGTCGGCCGAATCCTCAGGTTCTGGGATGCGAAAAACATCAAGAAATAAGGTGGAATCTGGGCATAATCATCCTCCTCGATGAAAAGGTTATCGCTCTTGCTCTCTCCCTGTTTTACTCATACTGCCACATTAACCTGTTTTTAGAAAGTGTACACTGCTTAAGTAGCTGGTCGTATCTCATATGTTTACTAACACCTTTCTTTCTATAGGACGATGTCATCCAATGCTTCATACCTGCTAGCCTAGCTTGCCAATACCGTCAAACGCTTCTTCAATCTTCATTTTAGCCTCATTTGAAGTATCACGATCACCAACTATGTACAGACTCACAGATAACCCATTGCTCATTCGGTTTCTCCTTACAACCACGCTGCTCCTAGCACAGAATCTGGTAGCTACTATCGGGGGTGAGAAATTCATATTTCGGGAGGTCAAAACAACATCAATCACTCGCTAACACTAACCTGCAGTGACCAGGTACACCTCGCGATATCATACAAACAGCCTCTTGACATCCCACTATTTAAAAACTAACACCAACTATCTTTACAACCTTATACCCTACAGATGTTGTGGGGCAAATTAGATTTGTCGAGGGTGACAATGTAACCGATCCAACATCATCCCAACGTGTCGTCGTCCACCTCCTAATGGACGCGTCAATACTTCTGCTTCTCGCCACATGTTACCTTTCATCTATCACAATAAATTGTACTCATAGCTTTCTGTTATCACATGCTCTCTGTTTTACACGTATGAGCATTCATACACTCATACTTAGCATTTACGAATCATTAACAACCATAACAATATCGTCGCAAATTGCATTCACGGCTCTGTTCTTTCACATGTGTGAATTCATACACTCATATTTAGCATCTACGAATCATCAACAGTCATACCAATTGCAATTTGCTCACTGTTTAAACTTAACGCCGATACCCTCTGTCATAGTCTGTTCCCCTCTTACCGCTTTTTCCAATCGACACATTTTATACATTTCTATTTATCATTCACACGCCTTTCTCGATTGTGTTTACTAATTGTAAACTATAACATGGGTTTGGTTTGGTTTTGATCATTAACACTAGCATTTCTGTTAATTTTAAAAGTTGATGTCCTACCCCTTTCTCATATCATGTTTCCCTATTACCACCGCTTCCAACCAACAAAATAACAGGGCTGCAGGGAACGGAGACGCAGCTGCCTCCATGTCTGAGAGCTATTTCAAGAAGGCAGTTTATATTTCAGCTAAGATGGGATTTACTGTTTCTGAGATGACTCCACTGCCCATGGAAGATGGGATTGATGAGGTAAATAGTATAGTTTGTTTATAACAAATCACACACTCATACAATTTCAACTATTTTGTGAACTAAACATATCTCATCATTCTAAACATTCAACGTACGTGGAAGGCGACTTACCACCACTGGAGGACCCACATTCGGGTCCACGCAAAGGCGACACATCAAACTCAGCACAAGTAATGAAGGACAAGTCAAAAGATATGCCAAACAATGATGTAGTGAAGAATGGTAAACATGGTCGTGAGTATCACACAGTTTGAAGATATCGTCCTCCCTAAGTTTTATGTTATTTTCCAACTCTTCATCTATGTAACGGTTTCATTTCCCTAATTTTTGTTTGCGTTGCTATTTCTGTATTATGGTGGGCTCCCAAGATAACCACTCTTTGGATCATTAGTCTATATGGGAGTAAAGGACGAAATGTTTACTATTGGGGTCATCGTCTCCATTGGTCTATATCATTGCAAACTTGTAAAATAACAGGGGAGTTGAATACTGCAGAGAACACTATTGCAACTAATAGATCCACTGACTCTGAGATTAACTGATCAAAACGTGGTTAAGACAAACTTACAAAAAACAAAAGAATGTCCTTAAAAGGAAAACCAGAAATGAGGAGACGTATATTCGCGTGAAGTTGTAACTCATATAAATCGATTACTAGCCTGTGGTTTTTCTACACATAATTTGAATCTACTTTAGATTATTAATAACTACAACACTTGATTAATGTACCAACAAATACACCAAGCCATATTATTTACATTTAAATAAATATGTAAGCCACACCACAAATTGTGATACACATCATATAAACAGATATAGTTTTTTTTTTAATCTATATAAACGGATATAGCTGGCCCAGACAAATCAAGAAGACATGAAATAAACATAGAATAGACTACGGTCTCTTCAAACTAACCATTGATATTTCTATTATCCATGGTCCTCTTTTTTCTAGACAAACAAAAAATTACAAAATGGTTCAAACAAAAATGTTTTCCCCAAAAATACAACCAAGTCCATATAACAAAACCAATATTTACTTAAGCTACATAAAATAGAAATGTAAAGTATGAATATACCAAAAAAAATCAAAATATTTATTTATTATATAAGAATTTATAAAAAAAAACTAAATAAATTAGTTCTGAGTTTTTTGACAAAAGGGTGAAAACAAAAATAAAAGAAACAATATTATATTATTGAAGAAAAATACATACAATCTTAATAAAAACAATACTCAGAAATACAAAACAACAACATAAAAATTACTCAAGCTATATTCCAAAGAAATATTATGTACGAATGTGTCACAAAACAACATTAAATGTGTAATTATTTTTATAAGGAAAAATTAAAATAGATAAAAATAACATAGTCAAAAATTACTCGGCTAAAATATGAAAAAGTAAAAAAAAAATTATATTATTCAATAAAAACACACAAAGAATATAGTTATAAATGAAATAACGATAAACACAAAATAAAAAACTCTTAAATGCAAAATAAAAAATAAAAACCAATAGACTAAAAAGTATAAAATATTTAAATTGTATATAAAAATTATAAATAACTATAAATAAAACAGTTAATAATTTTTTTGGGAAAAGGTTAAAAAATATATTATATTACTAAATATAAATACACAAAGATTATAGTTTCAAATGAAGTAATAAGAAGATTTAGAAATATCAAACAATTTAAAATATAAATACGTTCACAACAATTATACAAACAAAACACACAAAAATCATATATCTACACACAAAAAAATATACCACATTTACTTTTAAAATACTTAGTTTAGAATAAAATTAGTGAACCATAAACTAAACTACTTATATATAATTAAAAGTTAATTAAATCCTCATACAACAAGACTACAAAAAAAATTGGTCATACCAAACAATTTCAAAAAAAATATTGGAAAAGTAATTAAAAATATTATAATAACAATAAATTCGAATATAAAATATGTGCATTACCCATCATAAATATACAATACGCCAGTTACCCATCATGTATATACAATCTGCGCATTACTGCTTTTTTGTGCTTTAGGCGATGACACGTAGGCAATAAAAAACCCACCATAGAGTAGCCAATCAGAACATTTACAAACCCTGCAGTTAAAAACAAGGAATAGCTCATGTAAATGATCTCTTAAACGCAACAGTTGAAACTAATGCAATCCATAATCAAGTCAAACGTACCCATTAAGCTCCTCAAATTAAAATATTAGGGCATCCTAATAGAGGAGGTAAAATATAATTTCTTGATTGCCGTCCCCAAGAACTTCTTCTCCAGCCCGTCCATCCGACTTCTTCACCCGCGCAACCGTTTCTAATCTCTCACCACTACTCCTGCAGATGAATTGATATTCTTACCCTTAACCGAAAAGCTGTTTCAACCTACACTTAGATTACTCCATAATTTCTCAACCCATGCAACTGTCTCCAGCCCTATATGCACATGACCCCAAATGTAAGATATGGCTATCAACAGTTACACCTCAGTCGCACCATGCAGCAGATCCTTCACCGACATCGAATCAGGGTTGAACAAGGAAGCTTTGGTGTTTAGGATTGTATACTTATGAGAGGCACGTAACCCCAAACAAATTTACCTCTTCATGGGCCTCGAACTCCTCCTCAGTGACACCCATGTATCCTTCTCTCTTACATATCATGATAATTTGATTTACAAAGCACATATTATTAACAACATTTCACACCACCTCATGCTATTGTTATTCAAGTTTACATTTCTCCAAACCGCATCAGCCGCCACAAGTTTTATGTGGTAAATATAAGCATTAATATGTAATTATTGAACATTATATGATAAAATATTTTCCACGTATGCATGTGGTTCTTTCCCCTGAACGAACTTATTTTTGAATTATAATATTTACGTAATAGTTTAGCAAAATTCAAAATATCTACACGACATACAAAAAATGAAGAAATTCAAAAAAACATCACCTCTGCGCGTGCGCGGGGTCCAATTCCTAGTGTTAAAAACTAGCTATGATTATTTTTCAACTTTTTGAACCAGAGGCACACCTTTTTCATAATAATCTAGACAATGAAAATGTTTGAGCCAGTCTTCATAATATATCTTATAAAATAAAGTAAGTTTGTTTTTTTGTTTGATCAAAAAAAAGAGTAAGGTTTCTTAAAACCTTAAGCATTGAGAGGATAATATGTGTCTTTTATGAATTTACACTTGACTTTATTTTTTTCTTTCCATTTTATTGGTTTTTATTTATTTAAAAAATATTTGTTAAATATGAATGTATAATCTAAAATAATCAAATAAAAGTAATTTTAATTTTCAGTAACAAATTTTATCATTAATATTAAATAAAATAGCTACATTACAACACAACTAATCTTTATAACAAAAAGGTGATGTGATACATTAAACAATTTCCAATGTATAAAAATATGTTTATTTGATGAAAAAAAATTGTTTCTAAATTTTTAGTGTTTAAAAAGAGAGGTCTTTTCTCAATAAAATTTAAATTAATTTAAAAAGTAAAAGTAAATTAATGAAAACATATTTTAAATATGAAATTAATAATACCATATTAATGATAAAGATAAAGTGAACATTTTTAATTAAGAGTAAAATGATATATTTACAAAAATAAGAAAATAAATTTAATTAAATAAAAATAAACTTTCAAGAAAGACTAAAAAAATTAAATTTACAATCTTATATAATAAATTAAGGTTTCTCAAAACATGTGGAAAATTAATGTGGAAACATGGAGAGAGAGAAAAAGAAAGAGAGAGAAACAAATGCTTTAAACTCTCGCGAATGCTTTTCACCGAAAGTTTATGACAAAGGCAAAAGCAAAGAGAATATTGAGCTAATCTTGTCGCTACCTTTGTCGATGACCAACCGAAAAGTTCTGAAATGAACTTGACAACATTCACGACCCCAGCAATTCCGGCAACGAAACAGCCTGAGGTACATGAAGGATCTTCTTTCCCAAACAACGACAAGAACTCGTGGTCAAAATCGTTAATCGAAGACAAATATCCAGTCCAAACAAAACATGCTCCTATCGCCATTGTTGATGGGGTTGCTGAAGCTTCAATTCCGCCTGAAATTCTGGAAAAGTACATGCCACTTTGGTCGAGCTTCATTGTTGGTCACTTCATCGGCGATGCTCCACATATTGGGAAAGTCCATGCAACCGTAAACCGTCTATGGAATCTGCCCGACAAGTCACTGATGATCGATGCTCAGTTTCTTAACCCAAAAGTTGTTCTGTTCAGAATCGAAAATGGAAAGTGAGATCCCGAGTTCTAAGACGTCAGTTCTGGCATATCTCAGATATACCAATGATTGTCAACGAATGGAACCCAAAGAATGCAAGCATGAAGCCAGATCTATCATCGTTGCCACTTTGGGTCGATTACGACAACGTACCGGACCGCCTATTCTCTCACAAATGTCTGATGTTTTTGGGTGATCTAATAGAAGATGCAAAGAAACTCCATCCAACCACAGAAAAATGTTTACGACTAGATGTGGCTCGTGTCTTGGTGGTGGTTAACTTGGAGGGTCATTTTCCCAACACCATAAAGCTAAATGGAGATCAAGGTAATCTGATCCAACGTGCAAGACCAGAGGTCACATATCTAGGGAATGCAGTCATATGGGTATGGGTTCAATAGTTCGGAAGTGTGCAGAAGAGACAATAGCTCCGATCACAGAGAAAACAAAGGAAGAGGAAATTGGCTATAAGGACAAAACAATGATGTCTGAAGGAATCTCGTTGACTCTATTCACAAACTCTGAACAGAGTAGCACCGGAGTTCTGGAAAAGCCAGCGACTAAGGAAGACGAGAGCTGATATATCATGGTTTTTACTAGTTTTAGACCATGATATAAGTGTGTTTTTAGTGTCTTTTGTGTCCTTTTAGAGTCTTTTACAGGTATAATCAGGTTGGGAGCTGAATTGGAGATAATGGAGCATTTTGGAGATTTTTGGAGTGTTTGGCCGAGAGATAGAGTTCACTGTCCGAAACAGAGGAAGGTGTCGATCGTTGCACTCTAGCATCGATCGATGCACCAACGAGATGGGCCAAAAACTCGGCGGTTTAGAAGAGTGAAGAATTTGCACTTTGATCCAGAAGTTCCTGATATTTACAAAGAAGCCCTTGGCCGAGATTATGCCTATATAATAGAGTTTTTAGTGTTTTTATTAGAGACGCTTTATACTTTTTACCATACACTTTGATAATTAAGAGCAGAGGATTTTAGAGCTTTTTGGGGCTGATCTGAACCTGTTACATCATCTGTATTTGGAGAAGATTTCGAACCCCTTTTACTCTTATTCTTTTATGCAATTTATTCATTCTATGATTATGTTTTCATTATCTATGTCTGAGTAGATTCCTAGTTAGGTTTAGGGTTTCTCACATAGGATTTCATGACTTGCTAGACTTGTTCAAATTCAGTTAAGGATTCATAACTATATCTGTTCTTCAATTTAATTGTGCTTAAAGCTAGTTCTAACCTGATCAATTAGAATCTAGATCTTAGGTTGCTAAATACGTCACGGAAGTGGGGTTTAGGAATCTGAACTAATTAAATTGGGCAATTAAACTTTGCGCAAACGGAAGTTTGGTTTAGGATAATTGTGAACATATCAAACTTGGACTTATTGCTAGTTTAATCTGTTAGTTCTCGCAAACGAAAGTTTGGTTTGCTGCACTTAGACTTAGAGAATTATCGCAAAGGAATTTGGTTAATTCTATATCTGTGTTTTGAGTTCTAGAACTGTGCTTAATTAGATCCTTGCTGAATGAACTGTCTGCTTGTCTGATTTCCTGAGAATACCCTAGGCTTGACGCTTTTAATTACTTGTTTCACAACCGTTAATCTCTGCTACTGATTTACTTTCTCGCACCGCAATTTATTTCATTCACTACTTGCTTATTTCTAGTATTTATTCCTACAGTTTGATTCTCTTGAGACCGAGTGTCCCTGTGGATTCGATAACCCTATATACTACTTTGACATTGCTGTTCACTTGCAGTTTAGTATAGGGAAAACTTAGAACCTATCAAGTTTTTGGCGCCGTTGCCGGGGACTCTTTGAGTCTTCGATAGGACCGAACTTAGGGTTTTTGCTAGAATTTTTTCTTTTTGTTTTTGTTCTTTTTCGTTTTTATTTTTGATTTTGCTGATTTTCTTTTTCTCGGTTTCTTTCTGTCGCAGGTACGAATTTCGCCTTGCGTCGATCGTTGCATACCTTGCGTCGATCGTCACTAGGCGATTCTGAGAATTGAATCGATCGTTGCACTGATAGCATCGATCGTTGCTGGACGATTACAGACAGTTTATGCCAACGCAGAAAACTCGAAGTAATCCGAACTCGAGCTTGCTTAATCTCGGACTAGAGGAACTTGGACGTCTAGAAAGGACTAACAGAAGAGAAAAGAGAGAGAGAGAATGGTACGAGAACGTTTGATCTTGATACCAGATGCTGAAGGTACCCTGAGGGACCAAGATGACAACCCGTACAATGCTGCTGGGCATCGGGTTGATGCTGAAGGGAATGTCATCCCTGATCCTCCTGAGCAACAGGAGCTGAACCAAAACCAGGGTCAAGGACAGGCCCAAGGTAGAGAGATGGTGGTTCATGAGAGGACACTAGCTGATTACAACAGACCTGATGAGTTTCATGCAAACCGAGCAGCTCTAGTGCTTCCTGCTTTTGAGAGGAATGATTTTGAGGTAAAAACCATCTACTACCAGCTGATGAGACAGATTGCTTTCCATGGTCTTCAAACAGAGCAGCCTATGGATCACATTGACAAGTTTGAGGACATAGTCACTGGCATGAAGTATGAAGGAGTATGCCCGGACTATCTGTTCCTTAAGCTATTTCCGCACAGTCTTGCTGGAGACGCTAGTGCATGGATGAGACAACTGGCACCTGGTCATTATACTACTTGGACAGCCTTAAAGAGTGAGTTCCTGCGTCACTTTTATGATGATGCACGCTCGGATCAGTCCAGACAGGACATACTCACCTTTTCCCAAGGAGCCGTGGAGCCCTTGAAGACTGCCTGGATGAGATTTAAGCAGTATCAGCGTGACTGTCCACACCATGGATTCACAGAAGTACAGCTGATTGGTATTTTCTTCAGAGGCATAGATCTCCCTTATCAGACTGCGCTGGATAATTCCAGTAATGCTAACTTCAACACCAGGACTCCTACACAAGCTGTACAGTTGATTGGGAACCTTATTAACAGCTACAGTTGCAAATCTATGGATGAAAAGAGGAAGAAATCCGGTGGAAGTATAGAGGATTCTAACATGACTGAGATTAGATCTAGACTAGACACAGTCTACAATCTCCTGACAAGTAAGAAAGCTGTCCACTTTGCCCAAGATGTAGAGGTGATTCAGACTGAGGAGGACACTCAGGAAGAAGAAGTGAATTACATGGGGAGTTCTAGTTTCCAAAGCAATAGATTTAGAAATCAACAGGGAAACAGATTCTCAAATGGAGTTCAGCAAAGTGGTTTTAAGAAAGCCAATGAGTCTGATAGTAAAGTGGAGATGATGCTAAGACAGATGATGGAGAATCAGACTAAGTATGCAGCAGATGCTGATGCAAAGATGGATACAATTTACATGGAGCTGAATGGGAAGTTTGAAAGTTTGAACACGCACATGAAAGAGCTTGATGCTAAGGTTGCAAAAACTGCTGGACATGCTCAAAGGGAAGAGGGATATCTCCCGGGAAGGACTGATGCCAATCCTAAGTACCAATGCAATGCCGTGACATTGAGAAGTGGTAAGGAGCTGTCATCTGGCGAGAAAAAGCAGTTAAGCGTTGAGGAACTCGTGGAAATTGAGGAATTGGAGGATGAGATACGCTATATTCGCCGAGCATCGATCGATGCATCTCAGCAGCGATCGTTGCCAAGCGAAATCAAGGAACCGGAGGTCGTAACAAAGTCGCCTAGTATCGATCGGTGCAATAAAGGCAACGATCGACACAAGGTGACTGCAGAAAGTTCGAGTGCTGAAAACCCAAAACAGTCGGCTGAAAGAGTATACAAGCCTAAGATACCTTATCCCAAGAACCCCAGAAAAGCTAAGAATGATAGGCAATATGCAAAATGGAAGGAGTTCATAAAAAAGGTAAAGGTTGAAGTACCTTTGTTGGATTCCATTGAAACTTCTCCCATGATGAAGAGATGCCTCAAGGATGCAATTTCTGGTAAATGGTCTGATGAAGAAAGTATAATGATGCTCAATGAAGTATGTAGTGCAGTGGTTCAAGGTAGAATTCCAGAGAAATTGAAAGATCCGGGCAGCTTCGTGTTGGATTGTGCTATCTATAAGGAGAGGTTCGAAAGGTCCATATGTGATCTTGGCTCCAGTGTAAATCTAATGCCCCTTTCTGTTGCTAAAAGACTGGGGATGACAGATTTTATACCAACTAGGATATCACTGGTTCTGGCAGACAGATCAGTCAGGATTCCAGAAGGAGTAATAGAGGATGTGCCTATAACAGTTGGAAAGTGCGTAATCCCAACTGATTTTGTGGTTCTACAATATGGACAAGAGCCAAAAGACCCATTAATTCTAGGCAGGTCTTTCTTAGCAACAGCTGGTGCGATGATTGACTGTCAAGGAGGTAAGATAATCCTGAATGTTGAAGATGAGTTTTGACATGAACAAACTGGTGAAGAGACCGACCATCAACGGGCAGACCTTTTATGTGGACACATTAGGTGATTTGGCTGCAGAGTACTTCCATCAAGCACATGCTGAGGACCCACTAGAAAGGGCTTTACTGAGTTCTATTTTGGAGTTGGAATACCTGCAGGACGAGCCTGCGATGTGCTATACAAGATTGATGGATTTTGTCGAGGTTTCAATGCAAGTAGAAGTGTCTGACGCGGGACTGCAACGATCGATACCAACTAAGCAACGATCGTTGCAAGTCGACAGAGACTGGGCAGAGGAAAAAGCTCCGAAAATAGATCTGAAACAACTTCCATCCGGGCTAAGGTACGCATTTCTTGGACCGAATTCAACTTATCCAGTGATTGTCAACGCTAGTTTGAACAACGCAGAGCTCACTTTACTGCTAAGCAAGCTGCGCAAGCATCGCAAAGCTCTTGGCTATTCCCTTAATGATATTTCAGGTATCTCACCGGAGCTGTGCATGCACCGGATACATCTCGAGGATGAGTCCAAAACATCAATCGAACATCAGAGGAGACTTAATCCTAATCTGCAGGAAGTAGTCAAAAAGGAGATTATGAAACTCCTTGACGCTGGAATTATATATCCTATCTCTGATAGTGATTGGGTAAGTCCAGTCCATGTAGTACCAAAGAAAGGCGGTGTTACAGTCGTGAAGAATGAGAAGAACGAGCTGATACCTACTAGGACTGTGACTGGACACAGGATGTGTATAGACTACAGGAAGCTTAATGCTGCTACTAGGAAGGATCATTTTCCTTTGCCTTTTATTGATCAGATGCTCGAAAGGTTAGCAAATCATCCTTACTACTGCTTCCTAGATGGCTACTCAGGTTTCTTTCAGATTCCCATCCATCCGGAGGATCAGGGAAAGACCACTTTTACTTGTCCATATGGGACTTTTGCTTACCGTAGGATGCCTTTTGGACTCTGCAATGCACCAGCCACTTTCCAGAGATGCATGATGTCCATATTCACAGATATGATTGAGGACTTTATGGAAGTATTCATGGATGATTTCTCAGTACATGGCTCATCCTATAATGAATGCTTAGATAATCTGTGTAAGGTTCTGAAAAGATGTGAAGAGAAGCACTTAGTTCTTAACTGGGAGAAGTGTCATTTCATGGTCAGAGATGGCATTGTGCTTGGACATAAAGTGTCCGAAGCAGGAATAGAGGTGGACCGCGCCAAAATCGAGGTAATGACGAACCTGCAGGCACCTGATTCTGTTAAGTCTATTAGAAGCTTTCTTGGACATGCTGGTTTCTATAGACGGTTCATTAAGGATTTTAGTAGGATTGCTAGGCCACTAACTGCTTTGCTGTGTAAAGACACCAAATTTGAGTTCACTGCAGATTGTCAAACTGCATTTGAGCAGATCAAGCAGGCATTAGTGAGTGCTCCCATAGTTCAGCCACCGGATTGGGATTTGCCTTTCGAAGTAATGTGCGATGCAAGTGATTATGATGTGGGAGCTGTTCTTGGACAAAAGAAAGATAGAAAGCTTCATGCTATCTATTATGCCAGTAGGACACTGGATGATGCACAAAGAAACTATGCAACTACAGAGAAGGAGTTGCTGGCAGTTGTCTTTGCATTTGAGAAATTTCGCTCTTATCTTGTTGGCTCTAAGGTGATTGTACACACTGATCATTCAGCACTGAAGTATCTGATGCAGAAAAAGGATGCTAAGCCAAGACTGTTGAGATGGATCTTGTTGCTTCAGGAATTTGATATTGAAGTGAGAGACAAAAAAGGGGTTGAGAATTGAGTTGCTGATCATCTTTCGAGGATGCTAGTAGAGGAGGACGTGCCAATTAATGACTACTTGCCTGAAGAAAACGTCAATATGGTTGGGACAATCTGTGAGACAGATTTGGACAGAAATCTGCAGAACTGTCGGATTAATCGCATTGCGTCGATCGATGCTACATCAGCGTCGATCGATGCATCTATCGGGGCAGTAACGATCGATACACCTGACTGTGACGATCGTTGCAGTGCGGATACAGACCCAGAAACTTTTATGGTGCGGATTGGAAAGCATGAGTTCGAGATTTACGCTGTCGCAACAAATGATCGACCATGGTATGCAGACATAGCCAATTATCTAGCTGCAGAGACTGAACCAGATAATCTGAAAGGATATGAAAAGAAAAGGTTCTTCAGAGAACTTAGGAGGTACTATTGGGATGAACCTTACCTCTATAAGCATTGTTCGGATGGCCTTTATAGAAGGTGTGTTGCTGAGTCAGAGGTTCCAGATATCCTTTTCCACTGTCACGGTTCAGATTATGCAGGACATTTTGCTACATTTAAGACTGTGTCTAAGGTTTTACAAGCAGGTTTCTGGTGGCCTACAATGTTCGCTGATACTCATTCCTTTATTTCTCATTGTGATGCCTGCCAGAGAAGAGGGAAAATTAGCAGGAAGCATGAGATGCCTCAGAATTTCATTCTTGAGGTTGAGGTTTTTGATTGCTGGGGCATAGACTTTATGGGTCCCTTTCCCTCATCTTATGGGAATAAATTCATATTAGTTGCTGTGGATTATGTTTCTAAGTGGGTAGAAGCAATAGCCAGTCCAACCAATGACTCTTCAGTAGTCATTAAGCTGTTTAAATCTATCATATTCCCTAGATTTGGAGTACCCCGGATAGTAATTAGTGATGGAGGATCTCACTTTATTAATAAGGTTTTTGAGAAGCTCCTGAAGAAGCATGGAGTGCATCACCGAGTTGCTACTCCTTATCACCCACAGACTAGTGGACAGGTAGAGGTTTCTAACAGACAAATCAAGGAGATCTTGGAGAAGACAGTTGGGAAGACAAGGAAAGATTGGGCAGCTAAGCTTGATGATGCTTTATGGGCCTACAGGACTGCATTTAAAACACCATTAGGGACTACTCCATTCCATTTGCTGTATGGGAAAGCATGTCATCTGCCAGTAGAACTTGAGCACAAGGCAGCATGGGCTGTAAAACAGATGAACTTTGACCTCAAACCAGCTGCAGAGAGGAGATTGATACAGCTCAATGAGTTGGATGAGATTAGACATCTTGCCTATGAAAACTCAAAGCTGTACAAGGAGAGGACTAAGGCTTATCATGATAAAAAGATTGTTTCTAGACGGTTTGAGCCTAATGACCAGGTACTTCTGTACAATTCTCGTCTGCATTTGTTTCCAGGGAAGCTGAAATCAAGATGGTCCGGTCCCTACACAATAAAGGAAGTGCGTCCATATGGAGCTGTCATTTTAATTGGCAAGGAAGGTAATGAGTTTGCTGTTAATGGGCAGAGGGTAAAACACTATTGGGCTAAGGCCGAGATTCCAAGAGGTCAGATTTTGCCTCTGGATGCTGCACCCTCTACTTGAAAGATCTCATCAGTCCGGTCAAGCTATTGACCTTAAACAAGCGCTGGGTGGGAGGCAACCCACCATTAGGTACTAGTGTTTTTCTTTTTCATTTTTGGTGTTTTTGTTAGGATTTTACGTTTGTTTTTGTTTCTGGTGAGTTTATGTTTGCAGGTCTCGGTTAAATCGCAGTGCAGCGATCGATGCACTTCTGTATCGATCGTCACAACACGAAAGGAATCGCATTGCAGCGATCGTTGCGGTCCTGAGCAACGATCGACTATGCACGAAAATCGCCAAGTAACGGTCGATGCACTTAGTGCAACGGTCGATGCTGAGCGACAAAGGTAACCCGACAGACATAATTTCACCTTTTCAATTTTTATTTTCTTTTTACCGATCCTTCGCTGGACACTACTGGGGACAGTGTGTCTTAAGTGTGGGGGAGGTGCTACTGACTTTTGTTTTCTGTTTTCTTAAGAGTCAGTCCGTTTTTCAAAAAAATTTTGTTTTATTGAGTCAAAATTGTTTAAGTAAGAAACTATGATTTTCTGAGAAGATTTACAAGACTTGCAGGAACTTAAGTAACCATTGGGATGAAGTTGCAGGATCTATCTATGACTATTAGAAAACTCCATCACAGATCAACCTACTGGGAACACCCACATCACTTCAGGTATCAGAGGATCCTTTACTGACTTCAACCTTAATACTGACTTAGATTTCTCACCTAAGGGCTTGGCATGCTTTATGTCGGATTCCCTGTTAGTTCTGACACAGCCTGTAAACCTGTCCTATTTAGTCCCCTTCTCCCCTTCTATAAAGTAAAAAAAAAAAAAAAAAACTGAGGATGAGTTAGTAACTCCGAAGTGGTCATGAGAATAGTAGCAAACACTATTATCTCTCATGTGATCCATGGAATGTGTCCAAAGTATACCCCATAACGGGAAGAACACTGATAAAAAAAAATAAAATGATACCCAGTGGGGAAAAATCAGTTGTTAAAGAAGGGAAAGAGAAGAAAGGGACTAGAGAAAGATAGTATGGTGGTCTAGAGCTGATAAGGTAAGAATCCATGTGCCTTTAGATCGATACTCCTTAGGTGAGACCGCACTTAAATACTTGCAGAAGTCAGTAGGGAGAATTTGAATGCTTGAATGTGATTGTGGAGTTTTACCTAGGACAGTTGCTAAGTGTGGGGGAAGTACATTGTGGTCTTGATATCCTGTGATTGATTCTTGCAGTGGTTTACTAAGGGGAATCTGAGTATTGTAGCTTCTAGGATGAAATGAGTTTCTGAAGAGTTTTCAAACCTCTTCACCATGTTTTAGTTCTCTGTTTTTCTTGAGGGCAAGCAAAGGCTAAGTGTGGGGGAGTTGATATATCATGGTTTTTACTAGTTTTAGACCATGATATAAGTGTGTTTTTAGTGTCTTTTGTGTCCTTTTAGAGTCTTTTACAGGTATAATCAGGTTGGGAGCTGAATTGGAGATAATGGAGCATTTTGGAGATTTTTGGAGTGTTTGGCCGAGAGATAGAGTTCACTGTCCGAAACAGAGGAAGGTGTCGATCGTTGCACTCTAGCATCGATCGATGCACCAGCGAGATGGGCCAAAAACTCGGCGGTTTAGAAGAGTGAAGAATTTGCACTTTGATCCAGAAGTTCCTGATATTTACAAAGAAGCCATTGGCCGAGATTATGCCTATATAATAGAGTTTTTAGTGTTTTTATTAGAGACGCTTTATACTTTTTACCATACACTTTGATAATTAAGAGCAGAGGATTTTAGAGCTTTTTGGGGCTGATCTGAACCTGTTACATCATCTGTATTTGGAGAAGATTTCGAACCCCTTTTACTCTTATTCTTTTATGCAATTTATTCATTCTATGATTATGTTTTCATTATCTATGTCTGAGTAGATTCCTAGTTAGGTTTAGGGTTTCTCACATAGGATTTCATGACTTGCTAGACTTGTTCAAATTCAGTTAAGGATTCATAACTATATCTGTTCTTCAATTTAATTGTGCTTAAAGCTAGTTCTAACCTGATCAATTAGAATCTAGATCTTAGGTTGCTAAATACGTCACGGAAGTGGGGTTTAGGAATCTGAACTAATTAAATTGGGCAATTAAACTTTGCGCAAACGGAAGTTTGGTTTAGGATAATTGTGAACATATCAAACTTGGACTTATTGCTAGTTTAATCTGTTAGTTCTCGCAAACGAAAGTTTGGTTTGCTGCACTTAGACTTAGAGAATTATCGCAAAGGAATTTGGTTAATTCTATATCTGTGTTTTGAGTTCTAGAACTGTGCTTAATTAGATCCTTGCTGAATGAACTGTCTGCTTGTCTGATTTCCTGAGAATACCCTAGGCTTGACGCTTTTAATTACTTGTTTCACAACCGTTAATCTCTGCTACTGATTTACTTTCTCGCACCGCAATTTATTTCATTCACTACTTGCTTATTTCTAGTATTTATTCCTACAGTTTGATTCTCTTGAGACCGAGTGTCCCTGTGGATTCGATAACCCTATATACTACTTTGACATTGCTGTTCACTTGCAGTTTAGTATAGGGAAAACTTAGAACCTATCAAGAGCCAAGTACATGAAAAAGATAAGCCCTGGATAGAGGTCGTTAAAGGTGGAAACAAATCTCCATCTAAACAAGACCGACAACAATCTCCAACAAAAAATAATATAGAGAGTCCTTCTCGTTACCAGGCTCTAGCAACGGTCAACGAGGAATAAGAGGAAGATGACGTGGAGGAGGGTGAAATCAACCAGGATGAGAATAGGGATGAACGGTCTGAGGAATAAGAAATTACGATTACTATTGCGGCTAAAACAGATTGTCCCAAAACAGGGAATAGAGGTAGCAAGAACAGAAAAAATACAAAGAAGAGTGCATCGAAGAAGGAACATAAATTTGTCAACCAACACAAACAAACCAAAGCTTCCGGCTCACAGAAGCACTAATGATATGGCGTCATTCTTTGCGTGGAACATCCGAGGATTCAACAAAATGCGGAAACAAAATAACGTCCGCTCTTGGATTAACTCCTTTAAACCGCTGTTCGGCTGTCTTCTTGAAACAAGAGTACAAGAAGATAACTACTCAAAGTTTTCTACCGGATTGGGAAGCAATAAACAACTATGACCACCACAGATTAGGTCGCATCTGGTTTGTTTGGTCGAAACGAATCACTGTCATCCCTCTTTACAAGAGTCCACAGAACATCACTCTCAAGGTGACAGTGAATTCGAGTAGAGAGTTCATATATACATGTATATATGCTTCTAATTGCAAGCGGGATCGTCTGGTTCTATGGGAAGAATTGAGGGTCATCAAAAATGATTTCACTAGTGATAACACACCTTGGATCGTTTTTGGCGACTTCAATGTGACATTATCGTCCGATGAACACTCACGGGTACAAGAGTCACTCGGAGATAAAATGGGTATGAGAGACTTTCAGGGAGTTGTATCCGATTGCGATCTCTTCGTTGAGTTATGTGGGGCTAAAAATTACTTGGTGGAATAGTAGAGAGTTGGACCGGATTGGCAAGAAATTAGACAGAACCTTGGTCAACATTGCATGGTTTCCCGCTACCCAAAGTCTTACGCGACCTTTGAAGCAAATGGTATTTCGGATCATGCCAGGTGTATTGTTCGGCTGGATAGCCAAATGGAGAAGAAACAACGACACTTCCAATTTTTCAACTACCTGGTGGAGCTGCCTAAAAGTTTATGGAAAATAGTCTCTCAAGTTTCGGCTGAGACGGAACCACTGTACCACTCTCGACAAGCACTATTTCGGTTCCATAAAAAGCTGAAGCTACTGAAACCGCTATTGAGGGATCTGAACAAGGAGCGATACGGGATATTACAAAAAGAAGCTTTTGAAGACCTTTGTAACAAGCAAAATCGGGTCTTGCAAAACCCGACAACTGAAAATGTCACAGCTGCGACTGAAGCATCTCAAAAGTAAAATCATTACATGGGTATTGGGGAGCGCTTCTTTCATCAAAAGTCGAGAACCAGTTGGATGTCGTATGGTAATCAAAACACAACTTTCTATCAAAGAACAGTTCAAACAAGAAGGATAAAAGTGCAATTCGACGTCTAATGAGCGAGGAGGGGGTGGAGATCACAGACATTAAAGATATTAAGAAGGAGGCTGTGGAATATTATTCTAAGTTCCTTAACCCGGAAACTCAGTCTGATGTGGGGAGTTCGCTAAGCTTCTTTGGCGATCTGATTACATATCGATGCACGTCAGGACAGACGAAGAGAATGGTGAGACCGGTACTTGAAGCAGAAATTAAAGAGGTCCTACAATCAATGCCGTTGAACAAAACTCCAGGATCTGACGGATTCACAAAGGAATTTTATTTAGCGGCATGGCCTATTTTGGATAATAATTTTGTGAAATCCGTTTAATCATTTTTCATAACGAGTTTATGCCTCATGGTGTGAATGCGATAACTCTTGTATTATCAGCAAAAAAGATTGATGCAAATGAGCTTAGGGACTAAAGAGCAATAGCTTGTATCAACATGGTTTTTCGCCAGCTCTGGTTCTTTGGTTTGATTTTGGAGATTTGTTTCTATCATGCTCTTCTCGAGGTCATTAGTGTGTACGGATGTGGTCTTCTCGGGTTCTTTGTCGCTTTTCCTGCGGCTTGGAGCATCTGTTTCTCTTGTTTCTCAGGCTTTTTGGTCATCAACCGGTTACCATGGGAGCATTGTCGAGCTTTGTTTCGGTCAGTAGTCCAGTTTTGATTGTTTGGATCCTTAGAACTTCCATATTCCGCCCGGTCTTTCTTATCTTTGCTTTTTCGTATTAATGTCCTTTTGGGTGCCTTTCTAGTGGGTTTATGATGTATTGTAAATTTGAGTGGATTTAATCATGTTTTAAAGTATGTTTTAGCTTTAGGAAAAGCATTTAGGCATCATTAGGAGTACATATGCATTGTTTTTCTCTTTTTTTTAGGTGGTGGATGACATGATGATGCACCAAGGAACAAAGGAGGAGAAAGGGGGCCATGAGGAAACTCAAACAAAGTGGAAAACAGCTAAGGATCGCGACCTGAAGGCCACAGCGGGGTGACAACGTCGCTGTGAAGGAAGAAGGCGCACAGCGGGTTCTCACAGCTGGGACTCGATGTCGCTGTGAGATTATGAAGTTTTATGCGGGAGCGCCAGCGACATGCCACAGCGACGTCCCGAAGTCGCTGTGGATTACGAACCTATACAGCGACATCCCACAGCGACGTCCACAAGTCAAATACAGACATGCACAGCGACGTCGTACAGCGAGGTCCCGATGTTGTTGTGCGATCAACTTTTTCCCACATGCTCTTTTTCTTTTCACTTTCGGCTTGTAGACCCTCCCATGTGATTGTGGTTGACCATTGCACGTTTTTATGATCTATTTAAGGGCTCTTGGTGTGTTAGAAGAGCCATATCACTTCTTGTAAACAATTACTTCAAATAATTTAGTTTTCTTGATCTTTTGTGCAATTTGATTTGTGTTCTTGAGTTCTTCTTTGAGTTCTTTTTACTTCTTTCATTTCTGTTCATCTAAATCATGTTTTGTTTTATTGTTGCCATGGCTTGTGAGTAGTTCTCTATAAGTTTATGGGTTTGAGTAAAGGTGAGGGTGATCTAGAAACGGTTTAGGTTGTTTAGAACTTGGGAATTTTTGTTTCTTACTTGTTAGAAGTTCTTAATGCTAGGATTGAAGTAGCTAATCAATTCCTTGAACTTGAATGTTGCTAGTACTGAGAAGTATAGTTAATGTTTGAATCTCTAATCATGTGCTTTACATACTTAACCAATGAGAATTGATGTTTAAGGTGTTTAGTGGTAATAAGAACTTGTTCTTAAAGCATGTCTATCTTGAAATTGCCAATGAGAGTTGATGTTAATGCTTGATAGATATAGGGTTATTGTCAAGAGAGTGGAGTAACTTGAATTGTTGTTCTTAGCCTAAGAAATCATCCCATGTTTGTTAAATATTTCTGAACTTGTAACTGATCACCGAAACCGGAAACTCAACCCAAGGAACTTAGTTTTAAATCAGTTATCTTCAACCTTGTTATTGCTCTGTTTATGCTCTGTTCTTGTTCTGTTTTAAGCTTACTATTGTTTACATACTTGTTTAATCATGTTTGGAATTTGGTTTCATTGTTAGTTATTAGCAACAAAACCCTCAAACTATTTTGGTTGCACTTAGATTAAGGAAACACTTGTATTCTTAGTGTGTTTAATCACCCAAGTGGATTGACACCTCAAAACTACAATGACTAGGTTGTAAACTTGCAACTGAAGTGAGTGAAGAGGAACTGATTTATTGCTTATCAAGTTTGGCGCCGTTGCCATCTTGGGTGTTCATTGAACCATTAGGATTTAGTGTTTGCTTGAGACTAAGTCTTTTCGGTTACAAAGATACTAATCTTCTCTACCTTCTTTCCCTTTGTTTTGCAGGTGAATGAACTTGAGGATCAGGGGACCAACAAACCTTGTACCAAGAGTTGAAGATATAAAAGCTCACGAAAGGGAAATTTCAAGGAAAAGAAGACAACAACAAAGGATACGAAGAGTAGAAATCACTATGGCCGACGAACAGCAACAACAACATGACGGTGGTGAAGTAAACAGACCAAACCATCCACCAAGGCCTCACAGAGCCATAGGAGCATATGACGAACCGAGCATCAACGACTATCATTCTGGAAGCATTGCACCTGCAGTGGAAAACAACAACTACGAAATCAAAGCAAGCATCATCAACATGGTGCAGGGTAGCAAGTTCCATGGGCTGCCAATGGAAGATCCACTGACAACTTCGACAAACTATGTTGTACAGTCCGCATCAATGGAATTTATGAAGATGCCATGAAGATGATATTATTTCCATTCTCGCTTGGAGATAAGGCTCACCTTTTGGAGAAGAACCTTCCACCCAACTCAATCTCATCATGGGATGAATGCAAAAGAGCCTTCTTATCCAAGTTCTTCTCAAAATCAAGAACAGCCAGACTGAGGACAGAAATATCCAGCTTCAAACAAAAACCAACAGAAAACTTTGGGGAAGCTTGGGAAAGATTCAAAGGTTACACAAACCAATGCCCACACCATGGTTTCACAAAGGAGAGTCTTCTCAGCACATTATATCGTGGCATACTGCCAAAATACAGGATGATGCTAGACACTGCTAGCAATTGCAACTTCCAGCAAAAAGATGAACGAGAAGCCATGAAGCTGGTAGAGAACTTAGCAGTCAGCGACACTAACTACGGGGAAGACTATGGCCGCACATACAGAGAAGGAGGAGACAGAGATGATCCAAGGAGAGAGATCAAAGAAATTAACGAGAAGCTGGACAAATTACTCAAAGCAAATCAAAGGAATGTCAGCTTTGTGGGAGACTTTGATCAACATCAAAGTTTCTTTGAAGATGATGCTGAGATGAATGTGGAGGGACATGCTGAAATGAACTGCATTGGAGGCCAGGGATTCAACAAAGGATACAACCAGAACTATATGAACCACCCCAAGTTCTCCTATAGAAACAACAATGTCGAGAATCCCCAAGACCAGTCATATCCACCTTTCAAACAACAAGGGCAGACGACACTTCAAGGCAACTTCCCAACAAAGCCTGCATTCAACAACAGTGGAGGTTATCAACAAAGGCAAGCCTACAACAACACCCAAGGCAACTTCCAGCAAAGAAAACATTACAATCAAGGAGCCTATCAAGGGAACCAACAATTACAAGGACAAGGAAGTTCAAACAACCAACAAAAGGCAGATGAACAAGGGCAATTGTTGAGGCAGTTTATGGAAACTACCAAAAAGGCTATAATCGACATAACAGCAAAATGTGACAGCCTAGCATCAGATTTGGCAACTTTCAAACAGTAGTCTAACCAAGCAGGACCTTCATCAAACCGACCACCAGGCTTCTTACCAGGAAAACCGGAGCCAAACCCAAAAGAGTATATCAATGCCATTACACTAAGAAATGGAAGAGAGCTACCTACAAAGAAGCTCATTGAGGACAATGAGAATCAAGGTGGGGGGATGAACTTTGAACCTGAGAAGGAAGCTACTGAAGATGTTGAAGAAGAGGAGACAAAAGACATCAAATGAAAAGGAAAGATGTATGAGGAAACAAAAGAAAAGACGAAAACCGGTTCAACATCTACATCCAAGGAGAAAATATTGTACCACCAGCCTATGAGCCAAAGCTACCTTTCCCTCGAAGATTCAAGAAGAAGATCTTGGAGAAGTATAGAGAACTCTTTGACAAACAAATGGAAAAAAATCAGCTAACGATGCCATTGATGGATGCATTTATGTTAGTGCCTCAATACAGCAAGTTTCTCAAAGATGCACTCAAGGAGAGAACAAAAGAGATGGAAGACATGGTTATCTTAACCCACAAATGTAGTGCCATCATTCAGCGAAAGAACACTCCAAAGAAACTAGAGGATCCAGGAAGCTTCACCCTGCAATGCGCTTTGAGACCACTCTCCTTTGAGAGATGTTTGTGTGACCCTGGAGCAAGTGTTAGCCTAAGGCCACTCTCGGTAGTAAAGAGCCTTAGTTTCACACGCTACAAAGAGTGTAGAATCTCACTTGTGTTGGCTGATAGGACAGTGAGACTTCATGTGGGCATGCTTGAAGATATTCCAGTCATGGTCAGAAACTTCGAAATACTGACAGATTTTGTGGTTCTAGAAATGGATGAAGAGCCAAAAGACCCTCTGATCTTTGGGAGACCATTCTTGGCCACTGCTGGAGCCATCATTGATGTTAAGAAGGGAAAGATTGACCTGCACTTTGGAAAGAACCATATCCTCAAGTTTGACATCAATGAAGTCATGAAGAAACCGACAATTCAAGGGCAGGCTTTTTGGATTGAGACATTGGATGCTTTAGCTGACGAATACTTGGAAGAGCTAGCTATGGAGGATTCTCTGGAGATAGTCATGACCACCAAGAAGGACGTGAGTGAGCTGGTAGACAAGGAAGGGCAGGAGTAGGTAAAGCTCCTTAACTCTCGCAAGGTGGTGGAAGAGGGCAACCAGTTCTTGGAGCTAACCCAAAAAGTCCACGACATCAAATCTATGGAGGGAGATAAAGTGACCAGCCCAGCTACGACAACTGACTCTAGCCAAGATGATGATTGGTGTGAACTGAAGGCACCCAAGGTAGAGCTCAAACAACTTCCAGACGAGCTAATGTACGCTTTCTTAGGACCTAACTCATCATACCCTGTCATAGTAAGTGAGAACCTTGATGAAAAAGAATTGAATTTGCTCCTAAATGAACTGAGAAAATATAGGAGAGCCATAGGTTACTCACTTGATGATATAAAAGGACTGTCACCTACACTTTGCACCCATCGAATCCACCTAGAAGATGAAACTATGACTTCGATTGAACACCAAATAAGATTAAACCCGAATTTGAAAGAAGTCGTTAAAAAGGAAATTCTGAAAATTTTGAATGCATGCATAATCTTTCCTACTTCAGATAGCACATTGGTATAACCTGTTCATGTAGTTCCTAAGAAGGGAGGAATAACTGTCATTAAAAATGAGAAAAACGAACTAATCCCTACAAGAACTATAACCGGGCATAGAATGTGCATCGATTATAGAAAATTGAACTCAGCCACCAGAAAAAACCATTTTCCTCTCCCATTCATTGACCAAATGCTTGAAAGACTTGCAAATCATCCATTCTATTGATTCCTTGATGGGTACAGTGGGTTCTTTCAAATACCCATTCATCCCAATGACCAAGAAAAGACGACATTTACATGTCCTTATGGCACCTTTTCATATCGAAGGATGCCATTTGGTTTGTGTAATGCTCCATCAACCTTTCAAAGGTGCATGATGTCGATCTTTTCGGACCTAATTGAAGAAATGGTAGAAGTTTTTATGGATGATTTCTCCGTATATGGTTCTTCGTTTGCTGCTTGTTTGTCCAACTTGTGCAGGGTACTTCAACGTTGTGAGGAGACAAACTTAGTACTGAATTGGGAGAAATGTCACTTTATGGTGAAGGAAGGAATAGTTCTTGGGCACAAAATCTCGGAGAAAGGAATTGAAGTGGACAAGGCCAAGATAGATGTGATGATGGGGTTGCAGCCACCAAACTCAGTCAAGGGGATCAGAAATTTCTTGGGCCACGCTGGTTTCTACCGACGGTTTATCAAAGACTTTTCAAAGATCGCAAGGCCTTTAACAAGGCTGCTTTGTAAGGAGACGGAGTTCATTTTCGATGAAGAATTCCTAGAAGCGTTCAACAAGATCAAGAATGCACTTGTGAGTGCACCGATAGTTCAAGCTCCAGACTGGGACCTCCCCTTTGAGATTATGTGTGACGCAAGTGACTATGCGGTTGGAGCAGTCTTGGGTAGAGGAAACACAAGAAGCTTCATGTAATCTATTATGCAAGCAGAACTTTGGACGATGCTCAAGTCCGATATGCAACAACAGAAAAGGAGCTCTTGGCAGTAGTATTTGCATTTGACAAGTTCAGGTCATATTTGGTGGGATCAAAGGTGGTGGTGTACACTGATCATGCAGCTTTAAGACACTTATTGGCTAAGAAGGATGCCAAGCCAAGGTTGTTACGATGTATACTTCTACTTCAGGAGTTCGACTTGGAAATCAAAGATAAGAAAGGAGTTGAAAATGGGGTAGCTGATCACTTATCAAGGATGAGGGTTGATGAAGAGATACCAATTGATGATTCCCTACCAGAAGAACAACTCCTGCTCATTCAGGGTTTAAAAGAAGGATATGAGATGAGCCTGAAGATGGAAGAAGTAAAAAGCTTAAAGGATGAGAATCTGCCTTGGTATGCAGATTTTGTCAACTACTTGGCTTGTGGAAAGGAGCCCCCAAATCTCAGCAGCTATCAAAAGAAAAAGTTCTACCGAGATGTTACTCGATACTATTGGGATGAGCCATACTTGTTCAAGAGATGTTCAGACGGACTCTATAGGAAATGCGTACCAGAAGAAGAAATTGAAGGGATCATGTATCACTGCCACGGTTCAGAGTATGGAGGACACTTTGCATTGTTCAAAACTGCTACAAAGGTGCTACACTCAGGTTTTTGGTTGTCCAGCCTGTTCAAGGATTCTCACAACTATGCTTCAAAGTGTGACGCTTTCCAAAGGAAAGGCAACATTGGGGAGAAGAAACGAAATGCCACAAAACCCCATCTTGGAGGTTGAGATATTCGACGTATGGGGGATTGACTTCATGGGACCCTTCCCATCCTCCTATGGGAACCAATATATTTTGGTAGCAGTGGACTATGTGTTTAAATGGGTAGAAGCTGTTGCAAGTCCCACAAATGATGCTAAGGTGGTCATTAAGTTATTCAAGTCAATCATATTCCCACGATTTGGCATACCAAGAGTTGTGATCAGTGATGGAGGGAGTCACTTCATCAACAAGGTGTTTGAAAGTCTTCTCAAAAAGCATGGAGTGAAACACAAGGTGGCAGCACCTTATCACCCTCAGACCAGCGGACAAGTGGAGGTCTCCAACCGGAAAATCAAGGCTATACTTGAAAAGACTGTTGGGAGCTCAAGAAAAGACTGGGCCAAGAAACTTGACGATGCTCTTTGGGCCTACCGGACAACCTTCAAGACACCTATTGGCAAAACACCATTCAACCTCTTGTATGGAAAGTCATGTCATCTACCAGTTGAGATGGAATACAAGGCAATGTGGGCAATTAAGCTTCTGAACTTCGACATAAATACTGCAGCAGAAAAGCGCCTCATCCAACTCCACGAGCTTGATGAAATCCAGCTTGATGCTTATGAAAGCTCAAAGATTTACAAAGAGAGAACTAAAGCATTCCATGACAAGAAGATTGTCAAGAAGGAGCTCAGGGCAGGAGACCGAGTTTTATTGTATAACTCTTGATTGAGGTTGTTTCCTGGGAAACATAAGTCGAGATGGTCTGGCCCATTCTCAGTCAAAGAGGTACGACCATATGGAGCCGTCATTCTACTCAACAAAGACGGAAGTGAGTTCACAGTGAACGGACAAAGGCTCAAATTCTACTCTGCGTCCAACCCCGTGGAAGAAGAGATATCGATTCTTCTCACGGACCCAACCCCGATCTAAAGCAGTAAGAGAGTCAAGCTCGTGACTTAAAACAAGCGCGCTTGGGAGGCAATCCCATGTTATCCTATGTCTAAATTGTGTGATTTCCCTTTGATTTGTTTGATGTGTTTTCGTGTGAGTTTTATGTTTGTTTTAGTCTTGTGTGAAGGTTTTCAGCATATGGGAGCAATTCTGGAAGATGTGACACCACATACCAGGCAAACGAAGTAGCTACAATCAAAAGAGACTCACAGCGAGGTGGCACAACGACATCACTACTTCGCTCCTGATAAAATTGAGCACAACGACATCATACAGCGATGTAAAGATGTCGCTGTGAGCCAAAATGCAGAATTCATGCGGGAACCTCAGCGATCAACACAGCGACGTCTATATGTCGCTGCAGAGCAAAAACGTCACAGCAACATCGTACAGCGACGTCACGATGTCGCTGTGAGCCAAAATGCATAATTCATGCGGATAGCACAGCGAGTTCCACAACGACGTCACGACACCGCTGCAGGTAAAAATACTCACAGCGACGTCGTACGGCGGGGTTCATATGTCGCTGTGAGTCAGGTTTGACCGATTTTTCTCTTTTGACCGCGTGTTAAAAAAAAAAGAGAGAGACTTACCTTTCTTCTGAAACTCGCGACCCCCATCTCTCTTTCATCTCTCAAAAACAGAAACTCCATTGCTCTCTCTCTCAAAGCTCAAAACATCTAACTCCTTCAAAACTTCATCATTTCTACCGATTTCTCTGTCCATTATTCACGATTTTCACTCATAATCTCATCTAGGATCTGTATTCATCGATTAATCACTCCAAGGTATGAATTCCAAAACCCTTGTTCTTCATGGTGACTTTTGATTTCGGGTTTTTAGGGAATTGATGGGTCAACACTTGTTCATTTGATGATTCTACACACACCCATACCATCAATTTAAAGGACTATCGGTTAAATCTTGCTGAAATTGGAGTTTCAGATTCTAGGGTTCTTGATAATATATTTTGGGGAAAAAATGATTTGATTGTTTCTATGTCTATGTTGGAGTGATTAGAACATACTTTCCAAAAGAAACAATATCAAATTCGGAACGGATTGAGATTATTTGTGAAAAAGTGAGTAAACCATGAAAAATAATGGGAAATCAGATTTCTGGAAGCAAGAAAGAGTTTGAATGCTTGATTGGAATTTATAGATGCCTAAATGAGAACGATTGAAGTTGCATTGATGAGGATTATCATTTTCAGACTTTAGGCATTTTATCGGTTCAATTTCTTGTGTTGTTAATTGAAAGATGGTTTGATTGCTTCCGCTTATGTTTGTGCAGATGACAGGAAGATCAAGAGCAAAACGATCGCAAGCTAAAGCACAAAAGCAAGAAGGACAAACTCATCCTCCGGGAAAGGAACCCACTGTTGGAATTGTGTCCAGTAATCTCGGTACTGTCTCTAGAAAGTAAGAGTATGTCGAGATCAGACATAAGTCATATAATACTGGGGATCATGATGGCTTGCTAGAGTCCGCTCATGATCTATAAGTCTTGGACTTATTGCCTTTATTATATGATCCCATATGGGTCACACGCCTAAGCTAACAGGAAAATGTGTTGGAACGGCTTAGCAGAAGTACGACAAAAGTGCTAGGCATTTGTCGTACTAAGAGAGAAAGATTAATGGGTCTGATTAAATGGGATTTAATCAGATTGGGCCCAAAAGCCCAAAAGGGAAAGAGAAGGCTTTTAATGACTAAAAGCCAAGTCTTTTCTCCCTAACCCTAATACCCAGCCGCGGCTACTCCTCTCTCTCTGCGCCTCTGTTCCTCGTGGTCTAGCAGCCATTTCCTTGTGAAGCGTGTGTGAACCTTTGGAGGATTCATCCCTCGGTGCATCTATCTGATCTCTGACCTGTTCAATACCTTCCGCTGCAACAAACAGGTAAAAGGTGAGATCATGTTATGATTCTAAATAAGAACACCTAGATCTGATGCATGTTTAGGTTGATATCAATATGAGAATTGAATCAGGATCAACCGAACTTTCCAACAGTGGTATCAGAGCCATTGGTTCTTAGGTTTCTTGTTTTAGATTCATGTTTAGGTTGTTTAATCTGTTTAGAATTGTTTTTGAATCAATTACTGATAAGATAAAACAGTTAAGAAACATAATTGAACCCTAAACACACAAGAAAAATCGCAAAACATGAGCTATATGACTCAGATTTGCGATCGGCCGAGTGAGGCATTGACCGGCATGGCCGGTTGGCAATCACGGCCGAGTGTTGGCCGGATGAATCGCGACCGATCGCGATGGATGGGCCAATCGCATGGATCGCACGAACGCGATCGCATGGATCACGTCCTGTCGCGCCTCGGCTTCGTCCAGCTCGCGTGTTGTCGTCCCGATCGCTTGGCGATCGTGGGAAGCGATCGACCCGAGCATCACGATCGCGGCTATCCCGTCCCGAGCTGCCGAGCGAACGTCCCGATCATGCAGCCCAAACCGTCCCGATCGCGGATCAAACGCGGCTGGCCTGCGGCTATCGCTTTTTGCATGAGGCTTACGGCTGGCCGGTTAGGGTTTTGGGTGTGATGGGCCGGTTCGATTTCGGTTAGCTGGTTCGGTTTAAAACTTAATTAAAATCATCGTTCTGGTTTAATAAACAGATTTTAATAATTTTATTAAATCTGGTTAAACCGGGATAAGAAATCCAATGTCGAAAGAATTATTGGATTTAGTGCCTAAACCAGGAATTTCTAATTTGATTTGGTTGGACCAAATAAATTGAGAAATTCCGGTTTAGTAAATAACCGGTTGACAATTGTGGTCATCGTAGTAATTGAAACTTGGTTAGACCAGTTTTAATGAACCAGACCGGTTATGTCAAATAATTGGACAATTGGGTCATGTCTTGGACATGGACCAATTCTTGGGCCTCGGGCCAAGAAGTTAAAACAATTGGGCCAATTATTTGAGTCTTTCTTCAGATCAATTTAAAATCTATTTTATAATATTATAAAGTCGATTTTAAATTAAAGTTTCCGAAATTTTGAAATTAGAAAGTTTCTTAAAATAGAAGTTTCTGAATTTGCGGGTTTTGGATTTTAAAGAAGTTTCTAAAGTTAGAAAGTTTCCGGTTTTAGAAAGTTTCCAATTTTAGAAAGTTTCCAAAAATAGTAGGTTTCCATAAATAGAAAGTTTCCCGAAATAGTAATCTTCTATTTTGGGAATGATTTTAATAAACCTACGAACCTCAAATAATATCAAGCGTTGGATGTCTTGTCCAGGCTATGTCAGCTGTCAAAGCCCATTCAATTGCATTCATGGCCTTACAGTGTGAGGATGTCTGCTTTTGCGTGGGTAAGACGGTTTGTGATTCATAAATGTCATTGGGAGTCCCAGACATTAATGATTACATGAGTGTATAGTCCGGTTTTCTTGACTAGGCCATCGGGAGTCCCGGGCCTTGAGACATCAGAGTGGATTGGGCCTCGGGCCCAGATTCACAACCAAGAGTTATATCACGGATATAATTAGCCGATATAGGGCTTACCGATATAAGCTAAGGTTGGGTGACGGCCAGTGGCCCACTTTAATCTTAGTTATATGTGGATCTTGGAATCATTATATTCTATTGAGGGTAACTTAGGTTATTGAATATAATGCGTGATTAATCATATTAAACCTTAATACGAGATTAGTCATTTTGAACATAATAACTAATAACCTTTTTATTTATATATTTCAGATATGACTACTACAAGCACACAAAACACATTCTCGATCCGGTCTGTTCTCGAGAAGGAGAAGCTGACTGGAACGAACTTCCTGACATGGTCAAGGAACTTGAGGCTGGTCCTCAAGCAGGAGAAGAAGGATTATGTCCTTCGAGATCCCCTCCCCGAGAGGCCTCTTGCCAATGCTGCCAGGACTCTGCACAATGCTTGGGAAAAGCATTCGTCAGATGAAAATGATGTTTATTGCCTGATGTTGGTGACAATGACTCCTGAGCTGCAAAAACAGTTCGAAAGTGTATTGTCCCCAATCGAGATCATGGCAAGCCTGAAATCGCTTTTTCAGGAGCAGGCTAGGACCGAGAGGTTCAAAACAGTTAAGCACCTCTTGGACTGTAAGTTGGCTGCGAATGCGGCAGTGAGTCCTCATGTCTTGAAGATGATGGGTTATCTCGATCATCTTCAGAAACTCGACTGCCCAATCAGCCAGGAACTTGCCTGCGACATCATTCTGCAGTCTTTACCTGCAAGCTATGATCAGTTCATTCTGAACTTTAACATGCATGGCTTGAGTAAGACACTGCCTGAGCTTCACGGAATGCTCAAGACTGCAGAGCCCAACTTGAAGAAAACCGCCAAGGACCCCAATGTGCTTATGGTACAAAAGGGCAAGGGGTTTAAGAAGTCTTCTGCTAAGGATAAGGGAAAGGCCAAGGGTGTCCAAGTCGCGGACAAGGACACGCCAAAGCCCAAGCCCAAGTCCAAGGCTGGGCCTACTGACATGTGCAGGTTCTGCAAAGAACTGGGGCATTGGAGAAGAGATTGTAAGAAATTCCAGGAAGGTCTAAAGGAATTGAAGAAGAAGACTTTCGAGACTTCTTCATCAGGTATTTTTGTTATAGAAGTTAATACAACTACTTCTGATAATACCTCATGGGTCATGGATACTGGTTGTGGGGCTCATATTTGTACTAATATGCAGGCACTCAGCAACAGTAGAAGGCTGAAGCAAGGACAAGTGGAGCTACGAGTTGGGAATGGAGCGAAAGTTTCAGCACTAGCTGTAGGAACATACTTGTTGTCTTTACCTTCGGGATTGATTTTAGAACTGAATAATTGTTATTTTGTACCTGCTATAAGCAGAAATATTATTTCAATTTCTTTGTTGGATTTGGAAGGTTATGATTTTTCAGTTAAGAATAAATTATGTTCCTTCAATCGCAACAATTTGTTCTATGGTTCTGCCCCTCTTACGAATGGGCTTTACATACTCGATCAATCCGCGCCAATTTATAACATTAATACAAAACGGTTTAAACCTAATGAGGAAAACCGAACGTTTCTATGGCATTGTCGTTTAGGGCACATCAGCGAGAAACGCATCAAGAGGCTCCATTCGAATGGACTTCTTGGCTCATTTGACTTTGAGTCATGTGAGAAATGCGAATCATGCATGATGGGCAAAATGACACGGGCCCCCTTTAATAAACCTAACGAGAGGGCCAGTGACTTATTGGGCCTGATACACACTGATGTGTGTGGCCCAATGTCCACAAATGCAAGAGGAAACTATCAGTACTTCATAACCTTCACTGATGATTTCAGTAGGTATGGATATGTTTATTTGATGAAACATAAGTCTGAATCTTTTGAAAAGTTCAGAGAATTCCAAAATGAAGTACAGAACCAACTTGGCAAAAGCATTAAGGCTCTTCGGTCCGACCGAGGAGGAGAATACTTAAGCCAGGAATTCAGTGATCATCTGAGAGAGTGTGGGATCGTATCCCAACTCACTCCTCCTGGAACACCTCAATGGAATGGTGTGTCTGAGAGGAGAAATCGGACCTTATTGGATATGGTTCGATCTATGATGAGTCACACAGACCTTCCAATATCCCTTTGGGGATATGCTCTGCTAACAGCAATGTTCACTCTAAATAGAGCGCCATCAAAAGCAGTAGCAAAGACACCATATGAATTATGGACTGGAGAAGCTCCAGTGCTGTCTTATCTAAGAATTTGGGGTTGTGAAGCCTATGTTAAGAGATTAATCTCAGATAAGCTTACACCAAAATCTGATAAATGCTACTTCATTGGTTATCCACGGGAAACCAAGGCTTATTACTTCTATCTACGTTCCGAGAACAAGATCTTTGTTGCCCGGGATTGTAACTTTCTTGAGAGAGAGTTTCTCTCTAAGAAAGACAGTGGGAGTAAGGTACTGCTTGAAGAAATTCAAGATGAACAGGATACTGCTCAACCTAATGAGGAAGAGCAGCAGGAGGATCTACAAGAAATTGTAGAGCCTGAACCTGTAGTACCTGAAGTTCGAAGATCCGGGAGGATCCGTCACGAACCCGAGAGATATCAGGGATTCCTCGTGACTGACTGTCATGATCTTTTGATCATTGATGGTGATGAACCATCGAACTTCAATCAAGCCATGATGGGCCCAGATTCCTCTAAGTGGCGCAAGGCCACTGATTCCGAAATGGACTCCATGTCGGTCAACCAAGTATTTTCGTTGGTTGACTTACCCGCTGGTGTAAAAGCCATCGAGTGCAAATGGATCTTCAAGAAGAAGATTGACGTGGATGGAAATGTCCAGATTTATAAAGCCAGGTTGGTGGCAAAAGGTTTCAGACAAGTTCACGGTGTGGACTACGATGAAACCTATTCACCGGTGGCTATGATGAAATCTATTCGGATTCTACTAGCAACTGCAGCTTTTCATGATTATGAAATTTGGCAGATGGACGTGAAAACCGCCTTCCTGAATGGTATTCTGGAGGAGGATGTGTATATGACGCAACCTGACGGTTACATAGATCCAAAGAATGCTGGGAAAGTATGCAAGCTTCATAAATCCATTTATGGATTGAAGCAAGCATCGAGGAGCTGGAATCTTCGTTTTGATGAAGCGATCAAGCAATTTGACTTCATCAGAAACGAAGAAGAACAATGCGTGTATAAGAAATCTAGTGGGAGCAAGATTGTATTTCTTATTCTGTATGTCGATGACATACTGCTTCTCGGAAACGACGTTCCAATGCTGAAGTCTGTAAAGGACTGGCTTGGAAGTTGTTTTTCCATGAAAGACATGGGTGAAGCCGCATACGTTCTTGGAATTAGGATCTATCGGGATAGACCTAAGAGGCTGATAGGCTTGTGTCAAGATTCATACATTGACAAAGTCCTACAAAGATTCAGCATGAAAGATTCCAAGAAGGGCTTCACGCCAATGGTACATGGCACAACGCTAAGCAAGAAGCAGAGCCCTACGTCGGCTGCTGAGCTTGAGCGCATGAAGAATATTCCTTATGCATCTGCAATAGGATCTGTCATGTATGCCATGATCTGTACTCGTCCTGATGTTGCTTACGCATTGAGCATGACGAGTAGATACCAGTCAAATCCAGGTGAAAACCATTGGATTGCCGTAAAGAACATCTTGAAGTATCTAAGACATACTAAGGATAAGTTCTTAGTGTACGGTGGAAGTGATGTGCTTAAAGTCAGTGGATTCACGGACGCAAGTTTCCAGACAGACACAGATGATTTCCGGTCACAGTCCGGTTATGTCTTTTGTCTGAATGGCGGTGCAGTAAGTTGGAGAAGCTCCAAGCAGGACACCGTTGCTGATTCCACTACAGAAGCTGAATATATCGCCGCCTCGGAAGCAGCGAAGGAAGCTGTTTGGATACGAAAGTTCATTATGGAACTAGGTGTGATACCAGATGCGGCTGAGCCTCTGGCACTGTTTTGTGACAACAATGGTGCTATAGCTCAGGCAAAGGAACCAAGATCACACCAGAAATCCAAGCATGTTCAAAGAAGATATCACTTGATACGTGACATCATTAATAGAAAGGAAGTCAAGATCAGCCGAGTTCCGACAGATGATAATGTCGCTGATCCGTTGACAAAGCCACTCCCAAGGCCTAAGCTCGAGTTCCTGACTGAAGCTGTAGGCATTAGAAACATTGAAATGTAATCTAAATTTGAGTGGGAGTTTTGTGAGCTTTATTTTAGTTATTTGATATGTTCTTGTAAAACATTATTTATGTTTTAATGAAATTATTATTTCAAGATTATTTTAACTGTGATGAAATAATCGTTCCAAAATGATATGAACCATTTTATAGGTCATCGAAGTAAATGATTTGATCTTGAGTCATCGAAGTCATTTAGCTTGATCATGAGATCCTATTTTTGATAAATGTTTTATATCATCATGTCCCTAGTCGAAGGTTGTTGAAACTGGAACACCAACAACCGTGTGAGACTGGATTGGTACGTGACTTATGACAAAGTCTCAGTGTGTCATAGATGCACGGCATCAAAGTCAGTACATAGGTGTATGTTGGGAACATACGACCGGACAAGACCCGCTTATAAGAACTCTTCAGGATATTTATATCTGTGTCATAAGAGATTCTTACTACGACTATAGAGTATAGTCCTTAGACCTGAGTTCGCATGCATGTGACTGCACATGGACTGATGTACTTTGATCATTGTCTAACGCTATCATTTTGTGATAGCTATAAGGACCTTGTTTGGGTACATCATGAAATGAGTAGTTTACAGTGATGGAACAAGATGGGATTTGTCCCTCCAATATAAATGGAGCGAATATCTCTAGGCCAATCGGAGATTTGAATACTGGAAAACGCATGGCCATGCTCAAACGGACTTTCCCGAGTCGTTTGGATTGTCAGTATCAAATCAGAGTCCGATGAACAAGATTAGGCTTTATAAGGATGACACCAATCTTGCCTTATGACTAATCGAGATATTGAGACAAAAGGATTATGAATACAGAGATTCCAGTACAAGTGGGAGATTGTTGGAATTGTGTCCAGTAATCTCGGTACTGTCTCTAGAAAGTAAGAGTATGTCGAGATCAGACATAAGTCATATAATACTGGGGATCATGATGGCTTGCTAGAGTCCGCTCATGATCTATAAGTCTTGGACTTATTGCCTTTATTATATGATCCCATATGGGTCACACGCCTAAGCTAACAGGAAAATGTGTTGGAACGGCTTAGCAGAAGTACGACAAAAGTGCTAGGCATTTGTCGTACTAAGAGAGAAAGATTAATGGGTCTGATTAAATGGGATTTAATCAGATTGGGCCCAAAAGCCCAAAAGGGAAAGAGAAGGCTTTTAATGACTAAAAGCCAAGTCTTTTCTCCCTAACCCTAATACCCAGCCGCGGCTACTCCTCTCTCTCTGCGCCTCTGTTCCTCGTGGTCTAGCAGCCATTTCCTTGTGAAGCGTGTGTGAACCTTTGGAAGATTCATCCCTCGGTGCATCTATCTGATCTCTGACCTGTTCAATACCTTCCGCTGCAACAAACAGGTAAAAGGTGAGATCATGTTATGATTCTAAATAAGAACACCTAGATCTGATGCATGTTTAGGTTGATATCAATATGAGAATTGAATCAGGATCAACCGAACTTTCCAACACCCACAACTGGGTATGATGAGGATGAAGACACGATTGACTTCCCGAGCAGTGAGGAAGAGATTGAGCAACCGAAAAAGAAGAGAGGAAAAAGCAAAAAGCCTGCAGAGCCGAAGCAGAAAAAGCCAAAGACAGCTACACTAAGAGAAGTGAAACTTAGGTTGAGATCATTTGATTGGAGTGGGACAAAGTATGGAGATCCGGAGATGTGCAGGAAATTGGGGATCTATGAAGATGTGATGAGCATATTAAGAGCCTTAAGCTTGGAGAGTCTGATGGGGGAGGCACATTCAGTATATGAGTCGCCGTGCTACCAGTTCATGTGTATGTTTCAGTCAAAATAGTTCATGGACCAGCCGACTGAGGAAGACGGATGTAGTTATGTGACCTTCAGCTACAATGGGGTAAGGTACAAGATGGGATACAAGCAGATATCGAAGGTGCTTGGGTTTAAAGACGCTTGGTGCAACCGGCTTCCAGCTATTGATCTCTTGCCAACAGTTATGTGGGGCACTATAGCAAGAGCGAACTATCAGACTGGAGAGATGAAGAACTCGAATATCGCCCACCCTGCGATTCGCTATGTTCACTAGATGCTAGCATACACCTTATTTGCTAGAAGGGAGAACAACATGGTGCAAGAAGAGGAACTGCGATTCATGGCTATGGGACTTCAATTGGTGATAAAACAATTTGAAGTTCCAGAAGTCAACTTTGGGAACTATGAGGTAATGGGAGTTGTTGGCTACTTCATGAGGCAGTTGAACATATTCAGGAAAAAGGCGATGACATCGACAGACAAAACGCCAGTGTTCAGATTTGGAGGACTGCTCACACCCATCTTCCAAGCACTCGGAGTCCCACTAGGCAACGGGAAGTCATCATCCCGTTTGAATGAAGCACACCTGAGGAAGGCACTCTACCTAGCTGGAAAGGTTGAGGACATATATGCATACACCTTCCGGGTTAATGGTAATCAGATGGCGAACGTCCATCTACCCAACCCCACCATCACCTCGTTTCAGAACCGAGCCAACATTGCATTCTTGCCTGATCCCCGATACTATCACAGCACAGTTATGGAGCCCTTGGAATCACTGAGGATGAAGAGAAGGGCACCTGAAGGCTCATCACAGGATGCTGGTACGAGTACAGGTACTGCTACAGAACCAAGAGCTAGCCTGGAACTTACCATGCCACCGAGTCCAGTCTATGGGACTGCCCGTTATCGTTTCCACGCTTCCGACGAAGTGATTCATGGAGCACAGCAACACAAGGCGCATAGCTATATCCGGAAGTTGGAGCGGTGGAATAAACTTCAGGACCGCACCATTGGGAAATTGGTGGAAACTGGGTGAAGAACGAAACAAATCCTGAAGAAGAAGTACAAGGAGAAGACGAAAGCGCTGACTCGTCAGGTTAAGTACTTGGCTTACATGGTATCAGGAAATAAAGGTCCGGTTGAAAAACCTCCTGGTTATGAGGAGAGTGAAGAAGAAGCAGAATCTGAGGATTTCCCGACTCGACACTCCTACCATGGAGGAGAAGCTAACAGCTCATCCAGCAGAGCACCAGGACGCGCCTCCCTTGATGAGCGACGTTGCAGAGCAAGACGCCACATCCCACCACCATCTCCCGGCTCCAGCAACGAATCCCTATCCTTGGGTGAAGACGAGGAGGACACCGCACCTCCTAACTATTGAGGTACCATCACAACTTTGTACATAGTTTTTCTTTTTCTATTTAGTTTTATTTTACCATCTTTAGCTTCCCTAAAATTGCTTCCACACCGAGACGGTGTGAAGTAAGTTTGGGGGGGGGGGTGATCATTTAACCACCTTTTATGTTTCTTTTCTCTTGAGTCTCCCCTTTTGTTGCATTGTAGATAGTTATGATTTTCAAAAACCAAAAAAATTGAAAAATTACATTAAAAAAATGCATGTAGTTTCATATTTGTTTCTTTTTTAGGATTGAGTCTACTAGCATTTGCATAGAAGACAACGATATAATTGCCTTGTAAGAAATCTAGATTTTAGAAGTCAACATGATGCCCTTGTTAATCATAGTATGTTGCTTAAACAACTCTCAAAACACTTGCACATTTCAAGCTTTGATCACACCACTCCAATCTATTTGTCAAGTATGATATCCTCAACTTTGAAACTAACTCACTTATTTGGACTTAAATGAATTTAATCTTCTCACTCATGGGCTTTTGATGCTTGATCATGGCCACTATATACACACTTGGATTATCTTTTACAACATTTTTACCACCCTTTGTTAATCCAAGTGGCCATTCTCACTCTAAGGATGGTTTCCACACCATAGAACCCTTTCCCTTTTCCTTTAAACCTTCATTTGATTGATTCTGAGGCCTCTTTTTTTGATAATGCCAACATGTGCAAAAGGTTAAAAGTATAAGAACGACAATGATTAGCTCTCATAGGCTAGTCTAGGAGTTCATATATTTGAGTAGCATTTGAGGTATAAGCACTTGAATTGGGATTGGGGATAAGAAAAGAAAGAGTGAAATGGGGAGTAAAAGAAAAAAAAAAGAGACCAAAGGCTTGTAAAAAGAAAAGGGAAACACTTGGGAAAAAAGAAATGAAATGGGAAAACTCTAAGTGAGAAATGAAAATGAAATCAAAAGAAAGAGTTTTGGAAATTAAAAGGATTCACTTCTCAAGACCCAAAAATGAAAAATCAAATGGTTGAGTTTGGGATTGAAGGGAGATTGGCTAAAAGATAGGATTGGGAAACACTTTGGGTAAGATTTTGAGAGCTAAAAATTGTATGCATGAATTGTTCTTGTCTTGCCACATTTTGCATAATGTCTAGCATTCCTTTCTTGAGAGTTAGCCACCAAATGAGAGTTAATAGCCTTCCTCTAAACACCTTTTGAAACTTTTTTTTATACCAAGCCAATTGATTGAGATCAAACCCCCATTTGTGAGACTACACTTTGATAAGAAGAATGAATGTAAGAGTTGGTGAAATGTTGAGTTGGTTGAATCTTGACAATGTGCCTAAGAGAATAAGATTTGGTGTGTTGATAAGCCTAGAGAAATTAGAGTGGATTAGAGAGTTTGTTTGTGCAACATGCTATCATTTTATAAGGACATCATGTTGAAGGCTTGCTAAATTTCTTTGGTTATGAGTCTCCAATTTCAAACCTCTCCCCTTTGCTCTCATTGTTGGTTGCTTGAGGACAAGCAAAGAAACAAGTTTGGGGGAGTTGATGTATTATAAATTTGAGTGGATTTAATCATGTTTTAAAGTATGTTTTAGCTTTAGGAAAAGCATTTAGGCATCATTAGGAGTGCATATGCATTGTTTTTCTCTTTTTTTAGGTGGTGGATGACATGATGATGCACCAAGGAACAAAAGAGGAGAAAGGGGGCCATGAGGACACTCAAACAAAGTGGAAAACAGCTAAGGATCGCGACCTGAAGGCCACAGCGAGGTGCCACAGCGGGGTGACAACGTCGCTGTGGAGTAAGAAGGCGCACAACGGGTTCTAACAGCGGGGTCTCGATGTCGCTGTGAGATTATGAAGTTTTATGCGGGAGCTCCAGCGACATGCCACAGCGACGTCCCGAAGTCGCTGTGGATTACGAACCTACACAGCGACATCCACAAGTCGCTGTGGAACGCAGACATGCACAGCGACGTCGTACAGCGAGGTCCCGACGTCGCTGTGCGATCAACTTTTTCCCACATGCTCTTTTTCTTTTCACTTTCGGCTTGTAGACCCTCCCATGTGATTGTGGTTGACCATTGCACGTTTTTATGATCTATTTAAGGGCTCTTGGTGTGTTAGAAGAGCCATATCACTTCTTGTAAACAATTACTTCAAACAATTTAGTTTTCTTGATCTTTTATGCAATTTGATTTGTGTTCTTGAGTTCTTCTTTGAGTTCTTTTTACTTCTTTCATTTTTGTTCATCTAAATCATGTTTTGTTTTATTGTTGCCATGGCTTGTGAGTAGTTCTCTATAAGTTTCTGGGTTTGAGTAAAGGTGAGGGTGATCTAGAAATCGTTTAGGTTGTTTAGAACTTGGGAATTTTGGTTTCTTACTTGTTAGAAGTTCTTAATCCTAGGATTGAAGTAGCTAATCAATTCCTTGAACTTGAATGTTGCTAGTACTGAGAAGTATAGTTAATGTTTGAATCTCTAATCAAGTGCTTTACATACTTAACCAATGAGAATTGATGTTTAAGGTGTTTAGTGGTAATAAGAACTTGTTCTTAAAGCATGTCTATCTTGAAATTGCCAATGAGAGTTGATGTTAATGCTTGATAGATATAGGGTTATTGTCATGAGAGTAGAGTAACTTGAATTGTTGTTCTTAGCCTAAGAAATCATCCCATGTTTGTTAAATATTTCTGAACTTGTAATTGATCACCGAAACCGGAAACTCAACCCAAGGAACTTAGTTTTAAATCAGTTGTCTTCAACCTTGTTATTGCTCTGTTTATGCTCTGTTCTTGTTCTGTTTTAAGCTTACTATTGTTTACATACTTGTTTAATCATGTTTGGAATTTGGTTTTATTGTTAGTTATTAGCAACAAAACCCTCAAACTAATTTGGTTGCACTTAGATTAAGGAAACACTTGTGTTCTTAGTGTGTTTAATCACCCAAGTGGATTGACACCTCAAAACTACAATGACTAGGTTGTAAACTTGCAACTGAAGTGAGTGAAGAGGAACTGATTTATTGCTTATCAGTTTATCTCTAGAAAGATTGTGTTCCTTGTTGGATTTGCTTCTCGGTATTTTTCGGATTTAGTTTCTGGTGTATCCAATTCAATTGTACTTCCATACTTTAGGTTAATATATAATTCACTAGATGAAAAAAACATTTGAAGATTAATATTCCAAAAGAATGATATTATTTTTGCAACAAATTGTTTGAACTCGTGAAAATAATACTAAAACCAAATGAATAATCAGATTTTCTGATATATATGGAAAAGTTGGAGATACAAATAAAATTCTTTAAAACTTTTAATCTTATCACATTCCACGTGAAACAACAGAAAAACGGATAAATTAACACAAAATACTAGTGTATAACCGTCGTTTTTTGTTCACGTTGATTTAAACTACTGACTTGAACAACCAAATTTATCATATAATTTTACATTACTGAAAAAGATTAATTTCACAAAAATAACGCTTTTGTAGAAAAGAGTGGAAAATTATTCACCCATCCCAAATATTGATCATATATATAGCCGATAAGTTACAATCTTGTGGCTATTCACTTAATGGTTCAACGGAAATAAATGGACTTCATAATTTAAATATCACATACGTGAAGCCAATTTTTTGTTTTCCGGGAAGGCAATTTTCTAGGGTGAATTGCACTCTTTGTATTTTTCATCTTTTTAATGCATTTTGCACTTTTTAATGTTTGTATTATTCTTGTATCTTTTGTTAAGTTATTATGTAATTGTTGGACTATTTTACCCTTCACAGATAGGTCAAACACATTTAAAAACCCCCTTTGATGGATATACGTCACAAATTTTGTTGGGAATGTCCTGAAATCTATTATACTTACTCTGAGTGTAAGTCGTATTGTCGAGATGAGACAATCATATGACACTAGGCAGTCATAATGCTTTGCTAGAAGCCACTTATGATCAATGAGTTTAGAACTCATTGCTAGTGTTATATGATCCTACAGGGTCACACACCTAAGCAAACTAGATCAATGATATAATGGATTTCATAATGTTTTATATATATGTTATATATATATATATTATATCTTATATGATATATTATATAAGATATAATATATATATATATACCTCACGTTTAAGACATGTCATATATATATTATATAAGATATAATATGTATATATATATATACTCCACGTGAAAGTGTTAGGGCTTAGCCCATTAATTTTGTTAATGTGTGGATTAATGTCGGCAGTGTTATATGTATGTGAACATATATAATACGAAGGTGTGAAACAAGTTTTGGTTAACCTAAAAAACTTGGGAAGCGAGCCGCATAAAGAAAAACGTGAGAGTTTATAAAACCCTATGACACGAATCGTTCGTGGAACAATTTTTGAGATTAGATCTCAACGGCACTAGCATCCCGATCCGATTCAGTTTGTGTGCGTGTGGATACCAGTAGAGGCGCAGCATTTGAGTCGCTTCAGATCTCGATTATCTGCAAATCTTCCGCTGCTTATCACCAGGTAAATCTGAGATCCCAATGATTCAATTACATGAACCCTAGATCCTAGGCTTAGAATTCAGACCAGGGTTGCCTAATTGGATTAGGAACTGCTAGAAATTCCTTCAGTGGTATCAGAGCTTTAGGGTTCCATTGAATTTGTAGCATGTTGATTAGATTGGTTGAATCTGGATCTCTGTATCAATGATACAAGCATGCTAAAACTCGTTTTGATCAAAGTAACCTAGTTTAGGGTTTTGTTCGAAAAACGTTTTAGGGTTTTTCGCATGGTGTCGATCGATGCCAATCCGGCATCGATCGACACAGGGCGAAAACCCGAATAAAATTTAGGGTTTTTCGCATGGTGTCGATCGATGCCAATCCGGCATCGATCGACACAGGGCGAAAACCCGAATAAAACTTAGTTTTCGCCTAGTGTCGATCGACACAAGTGTTTTGTCGGTCGACGCAAACCTCGCGAGATTGATGAATCGGTTCAATTGGATTGGACCGGTTATCGAGCTTGGTTAATGATGGTTGAACACTGTGAATGGTTTAATTGCGATTGGTTTGATTAGGTTGGTATCGACCGATGCTAATGTAGCATCGATCGACACTGACCGGCAATCAAAACCGGATCAATTGGATTGATCGGTTATCGCGGATTGCTTTTGGTTGTTCTGTATCGATCGACACTATAGTAGTGTCGGTCGACATCAGATTCGATGATTAGGTTATTGAACCTGAAATCACAGAACCAAAGCAAGATAAATCAATTAATTATAAGAATTAAAACATAATAAAACTGAACGTTTTAAATGATTCCTTTCCTCAATCAAAATATCAAGTAATCCTTGATGTCTTTCCAATCTTGTCAACTGTCAAGACTCATTTCATTGTACGATAGGCTTGCAGTGCAAGGTATCAACAGTTACATGAGTAAGGCAGGAAGTAATCGTGTTGATGGGCTTGCAGTGCAAGGCATCAACAATTACATGACTGAAGAGATTGGTTTACTTGACTGGGCCATCAAAATCGGTTTGGGCTTAGAGACATCAGGTGGATTGGACATGAGATGTCAATCCACAACCAAGAGTTATATTGGATATAACTAGCAAAGAGTTGCTTACCTAGATAGCTAAAATTTGGGTGATAGCCAGTGGCTCACTCAAGTTTAGTGAAGTAAGGGTCTTGGATCATTATATTCATCTGAGGAAACATTGTTTGAATATAATGCGAGTTTTCTTAATCGTTAAGACTTCTCATTTCTTGAACATCATAACTAAAACCTCCCTTGTTTTTCCAGCTATGACTAGCATAAACCATCGTAACAATTTCTCCCTGCGATCCATCCTTGAGAAGGACAAGTTAAATGGATCCAACTTTCTTGAATGGTATCAGAACTTGAGAATTGTTCTCAAACAGGAGAAAAAGGACTATGTCCTTGAGAAAGTTCTCCCCAAGAAGTACCGAGCCAATGCCTGGCAGTCAGATAAGGATGCTTGGGATAAGCATTCTAATGATGCGGTGGATGTGAGTTCTCTCATGTTGGCTACCATGAACTCGGAATTGCAGAAGCAATATGAGTACGTGGAGTCGCCAAAAGAGATGATCACTGGCCTGAAAAGTATGTTTCAGGAGCAGGCACGAACTCAGAGATACCAGACGGTAAGGTCTCTGATTGAGTGCAAGCTACCAAAGGGCGAACCAGTTAGTCCTCATGTCATTAAGATGATGGGTTATATTGATAACCTGGGGAAACTGGACTGTCCCATTAGCCAAGAGTTGGCTACTGACATCATTCTTCAGTCACTGCCGTCAAGCTATGATCAATTTGTTATGAACTATAACATGAACAACTTGACGAAGACGTTGACTGAATTGCATGGGATGCTTAAGACTGCTGAACCTAACATCAAGAAGGACACCTCAGATGTCCTTATGGTACAAAAGGGTAAAAAGTTTAAGAAACTTGGTAAGAACAAAGGTGATGGCAAGATGAGCTCGATTGTGAATCCAAGCGAGTCTGGCCATGCTCCTAAGGTTAAAACCAGTCCTTCTGAAGATGTTAAGTGCTGTTATTGTAATGGTTATGGGCATTTGAAAAGAAACTGCAATAAATTCTTGGAAGATTATGAGAAGCTGAAGAAGACGTACGAGACTTCTTCTCCAGGTATTATGTTATAGAAGTAAATGGTACTTCTTATAGTTCTACTTATTGGGTATTTGATACTAGCTGTGGTACTCATATTTTTTGAAAATGTGCAGGGCCTGAGCAAAAGTAGGACTATGGAGAAAGGACAAGTGGATCTATGCGTGGGAAATGGAGCAAGAGTTGTTGCATTAGCCGTAGGAGTATTTCATTTGTTTTCTTTTATGGCATGTTTTTAAACTTAAAACTGCTACTATGTACCTGCTATGAACAGAAAGATTATTTCTAATCCTTGTTTGGATATAGAAGGATATCAGTTTTCAAATTAAGAATAAGTGTTATTCATTTGATTACAGTGATATATTTTATAGTAGCAATCCATTAGAGAATGGACTTTATGTTCTAAACTCATGTGCCTAACTATAACATTAATACCAAGAGATTCAAGTCAAATGATACAAGTCAAACTTCTCTCTGGCATTGTCGTTTTGGGCTACATAAATGAGAAATAGATTCAGAAGCTCCATAGTGATGGGCTTTTGGGCTCATCTGATTGAGAATCATAATGAGTAAAGTGGATCTTGTTTATTAAGTAAAACGACAAAGGCTCCTTTCAACAGAGGTAGTGTCGATCGACACAAACGGTGCGTCGGTCGATACAGGTTGCGAACGATCAAAATGAAAGGGCCAGAAGCCTATTGGGCTTTATACATACGGATGTATATGGACTGATGAGCACTAGTGCTAGAGGAAAATTTCAGTACTTCATTACCTTTACTGATATTTTCAGAAGGTACGGTTATGCCTTATTTATAAGGCATAAGTCAGAATCTTTGAAAAGTTCAAGGAGTTCCAAAATGAAGTACATAATCAATTTGGCAAAGGTATTAAACCTCTACGATGAGATCATGGAGGTGAATATTTAGGTCAAGAATTTAGTGATCATCTGAGAGATTGTGAAAGTGTTTCACTATTCACTCCTCCTGTATCGGACTTTATTAGATATGGTTCGATCAATGATGAGTCACTTAGATCTTCCATTATCCTTCTAAGAATACGCTTTAGAAATGTCTGAGTTTACTTTAAATAGAGTTCCAACAAAGTCAGTTACAGAGATACCACATGAGATGTGGAATGTAAATGTTTCTGATTTATCCATCATGGAGATTTGGAGTTGCGAGACTTATATAAAACGTTTAATCTCTGATAAGCTCACACCAAAATCTGATAAGTGCTACTTCATTGGTTGTCCTAACAAAACCAAGGCATGTTACTTTTACAACCAGTTCGAGAACAAATTTTCCTTGCTCGGAACTATGTTTTCTTGAGAAAGACTTTCTTTCCAAGAAGAACAGTGGGAGTAAAAGTACAACTCGAAGAAATTCGAAAATCACAGGAGACTGCTCAACCTGATGAGGAAGAACAGCAGTTGGATCTACAAAGAGTTGTAGAACATGCACCTGTGGTGCCTAGAGTTTATAAGGGATTTGGTGAATGTATATTCGATATACATTTAAATGGCGAGTTTCTGAAGAAGCGTCAATCGACACAAAAGTTGCATCGATCGACACAGATCGCGAACCAAATATTGATTTTGGTTTATGACTTAATTAACTACGGTTTAAATCTTGGTTAATTAGGTCGTGGTAAAAGTATACATATGAGATATGTGTGCGCGACTTTTACAGAAAACTGAAGCTCGCAGATCCGAAAGGATCCGTCACGAACCCGAGAAATATGGATTTCTCGTAACCAATTGCCGTGATCTACTGATCATTGAAAGTGACGGGCCTGCGAATTTTGAAGAAGCAATGATGGGCCTTGACTCCGAAAATAGCTGAAAGCCGCTGAATCCGAAAATGGTTATATTCAGATATACAAAGCTAGGTTGGTGGCAAAAGGTTTCAAGTAAATTCATGGTAACTATGAAGAAACCTATTCGCAGACACCATGCTTATGATCGGATTCTCCTAGCAACTGCCACTCATAAGTTATGAGATCTGGCAGATGGATGTGGTTTTCCTTAACGGAATTCTGGAAAAGAATGTGTACATGACATAAGAAGCATTGATCCTTATGATAGGAAGATATGCAAGCTTCATCGTCCATTTATGGACTGAAGCAAGCATCTCGGAGTTGGAATCTTCGTTTTGATGAAGCAGTCAAAAGGTTTGACTTCGTCAAGAACGAAGAGGAACCGTATGTTTACAAGATGACTAGTAGGAGCGCAGTTGCATTTATGGTATTGTATGTTGATAACATACTATCTCGGAAATGAAGTTCCATCAGTCTGTTAAGACTTATTCGAAATTCGATAAAATTATGGGAGAAACCGTATACATTCTTGGAATAAGAATCTATAGAGATAGATTGGATAGCTAATTGGATTGTGTCGAGATACTTATAGTTAAGGCCTTGCACATGTCCAAAATGCAGGATTCCAAGAAGGGCTTCGTGCAAATACTCTTGGATGTCTTTTAAGGGCGAATGAGGGTCATGCTACTGCTAAAGGCATTAGATGTCTTAAGATGTGATCTTAATTTTAGTGGGAGTCATTGTTATTAATTTTAGTTATGATATGATGTTCGTATAAACATAATTTGATTATGTTATTGAAATCTGACATCTATATTATTTAATAATGGTTATTAAATAATAGTCCCAAAGTAATTTATGACATTTTATAGGTCATCAAGTATGTGACTTGATCATGAAACCCTATAGATAATAAATGACATAAACTATGATTGGTCCCTGGTCAAGGTTGTTAAAATGGGACATTAACAACCGCGTGAGACTAGTATGTGAGGTGACTGATGACTAAGTTTCATGGAGTCATTAATAAGAGTATTAAAGTCAATCACATAGATATGTGTTGGAGAACACAGGATCGGACATGACCCACTGATGAGAACTCTACGGGATAGTTATATAAGTGTCATGAGAGTTTTCATTACGACTATAGAGTATAGTCCTTAGACCTGAGTTCATCAGGTTCTCTTACATGTGAATTGGTCCGCTTTAACCTTGTCAAACGTCAGCCGTAACTGGTGACTATAAAGGCATTGATTGGGCGTATCATGAAGTGTGTGAAGAGACATGGATGGAACAAGATGGGACTTGTCCCTCCTATATAACAGGAGATAAATATCTCAGGGCCCATCGAAGATTTGATACTGAGAAATGTGTGGCCACACTCAAACGAGGTGATTGTCAGTCGTTTGTCTTGTCAGTATAAATCGGAGTTCGATGAACATGATTTTGGCTTAATAAGAATGACACCATTTCTTGCCTTATGCTAAGATCGAGATATAGAGACAAAGGGATTAAAGGAATAGATGATTCCAGTACAAGTGGGAGATTGTTGGGAATGTCCTGAAATCTATTGTACTTACTCTGAGTGTAAGTAGTATTGTCGAGATGAGACAATCATATGACACTAGGCAGTCATAATGCTTTGCTAGAAGCCACTTATGATCAATGAGTTTAGAACTCATTGCTAGTGTTATATGATCCTACAGGGTCACACACCTAAGCAAACTGGATCAATGATATAATGGGTTTCATAATGTTTTATATATATGTTATATATATTATATAAGATATAATATATATATATATATATATACACCTCATGTTTAAGACATGTCATATATATATTATATTATATAAGATATAATATGTATATATATATATATACTCCACGTGAAAGTGTTAGGGCTTAGCCCATTAATTTTGTTAATGTGTGGATTAATGTCTGCAGTGTTATATGTATGTGAACATATATAATACGAAGGCGTGAAACAAGTTTTGGTTAACCTAAAAAACTTGGGAAGCGAGCCGCATAAAGAAAAACGTGAGAGTTTATAAAACCCTATGACACGAATCGTTCGTGGAACAATTTTTGAGATTAGATCTCAACGGCACTAGCATCCTGATCCGATCCAGTTTGTGTGCGTGTGGATACCAGTAGAGGCGCAGCATTTGAGGTGCTTCAGATCTCGATTATCTGCAAATCTTCCGCTGCTTATCACCAGGCAAATCTGAGATCCCAATGATTCAATTACATGAACCCTAGATCCTAGGCTTGGAATTCAGACCAGGGTTGCCTAATTGGATTAGGAACTGCTAGAAATTCCTTCAAATTTTCCTTCTATCTGTATATTTTTATTTTTTATTTTTATTTTTTTCTTTCCCTTTATTCTCTCTTTTACTTTATATTTTTTACCCTCGTTTTTTTGACGGTGAATACGATGGCGCAAGGGTGGTTTCCGGCCATATAAACCTTCGGAATGGAGATATAATCGGACGATGTACCGGAATTCAAAAAAAAATATTTGGGCTTAATACGAAATTTTCGAAAGGACAGCTAGACTATGTGTCCACAATATCGGCAATTTGTGGACACTGCTGCGATCATATCACAAGCAAGTCGCTTACCATGGATATGAGGTGCCGAAGCAAAACAATGTTGCTTTTGGATGGATATGAATCCACACGTACTTTGGATCAAAAAATTCACAATAATGCAAACTTTTGATCACCTTATGTTCATCAAAAACGTCTAGCATGTGATATCATCGTGGTATTGCCCACGAATAATCGATACATAATAGAACTCTTGACCACATTTTGTTTATCAGAAGCGTTTAGCAAGTGATATAATCGTGGTAGTGTCTCTTGACCACCTTTTGTTCATCAGATCGTCTAGCATGTGATATAACCGTGGTAGTGTCCACGAATAGTCGATACATGGTAGAACTCTTGACCACCTTCTGTTCATCAGAAGCGTCTAGCATGTGATATAATCGTGGCAGTGTCCACGAATAGTCGATACATAGTAAAACACAGTTTTTAATATCCACATATTCACAATCATGTAAACTCTTGACCACCTTCAGTTCGTTGGAAACGTTGTTAGAGCTCTTGACCACCTTCTGTTCATCATAAGCATCTAGCATTTGATATTCGTGGTAGTGTCCAAGAATAGTCGATACATAGTAGAATTCTTGATTGTCTTTTGTTTACGAATAGTCGATACATAGTAAGTGTCTTGCATATTATATGATTATGGTAGTATCCACGAGTAGCCGATATTGTGGACACATAGTCTAACTGTCCATTTGAGATTTCTGTATTAAGCTCGATTTTTTTTTTTTGAATTCCAGTACATCGTCCGGTTATATCTCCATTCCGAATGTTTATATGAGCGGAAACCTCAACTATGTTATCGTATCCACCGTCAAAAACTTGAGGAGTGAAAAAATAAACGAAAAGGAAGAAAGAGAAAGGAGAAGAAAAAGAAAATAAAAAAATAATAATAAAAATATGGATAGACGGAATAGTGTCATATCCTTGTCTATCGTAGGCTGTTCTTACCTGTGAGAGATTAATGTGATCTTTAGCCGGTGGACCCTACAAAAAAAAAATACAAAATTGCACATAAACATAGAAAAATACAAAAATGCTATTAAGAATTTAAAAAAATATAGTGGGTGCAATATTTTCCAATTTCTATTACACAAAATGTGATCTTACCACAATATATATATACTAACTAATACGGGAATATCGAATGTCATAGAGAAGATTTAACGTGAATAATAGTCCCCTCTAAATTTAGTGAATTGAATTCCATGTCACGGCCATTCAACAAAATATGATTTTATTTTTATATTTTTGTTATATCTTTTTTTGTTAGTCTTCACCACATATTTTAATTATTTTAAATTAAGATTTAACGACTTTTATTCAAGAATCAAACGCACTATGTCCGCCACGAAGGACAGAAAGTCCATTTTTTTAGAAGGTAACATATATAATATACTATTAATTAAGGGTCACCACTAATTTAGAATATATACTTCATTTCCCTTTTGAAAAAATCAATCGTTCAAAGATATTTCAAGCCATGTCCTTTTCTTTTCTCGAATGTATGATTCACATCTTATGTTGTCAGAATATACCATATATAACTTATGACTCTTTATGACGCTAGACCTAGCTAATTGGGATAATTTAGCCAGTCTCATTTCCTTCATTATTATTATTATTATAATGTCGGGTTCTTATTATCCAAGCTCACCGTTAACGGTATACTGTGATGTTTGAAAATTGATGACTCTTTGTTTTTGTCGCAGAAAAAAGTTCGATGAGCTACGTATGTTTGAAAATGCTGATTAAGAAAAAAAGAAAAAAAATGCTGATTAACTTATGCCAATTTAGCTAATACTCTATCGAATGCTGGATAAAATGTACTGGCTGGAGGGACAGACTCCAGAAAAAACCGCGGTCATACTTGAATCAAACCATTTACTGTTCTGAAATTCCATAGCCTGGAAGAGTTTTCTTTTTACGAAGCGAGAGAAAAAGAGTCACCGGCAAAGTCTTAAGTGGTCACTGGTCAGTATACAAATAGAAGTTGTTCTAACGTTATACCGTTACAAACCCTGAGAAACACACAAAAAAAAAAAACCCCTGAGAAACACATTCATCATTCATAACCATATACGTTAAATTTGTGTAATTCAAAAAAAAATAAGTAAACCAACCAATTGGCGATAAATTTTAAGTTGTTTATATATTGCCATCATATATACCTACTCTTTCATCGTGCTTAATTTACCAAAAATCAGTTACGTTGGCTCTCATGTATTACAAATCATACAAACCCCATAATGCTTTTTTAAACCACATATGTTGTTAATTACAAACTTACAAACATTTTTGTTTTGTTTTTTTGTTAAAGGGTGTGCCGTACTACAACGATTCATTTTCCTATCTTAACAGATTTAATATGATACTAATTTTTTTTATGCAATAATGCTATTGTAGGCCAAATTAATTTTCCTATCTTAACAGATTTATTATGATATAAATTTACTTTACTGGTGGAAAAAATTGGTACTACTTTTAGCCATTTCTTGATTAAAACTCATCAGTGCTCCATCCGCTCCATGAAAGTTATAGAAAATAAACATTTCATCAAGAAAGCTAATCTACTACTTATAGAGATTCTTTCAATTTTTTTTTGGTCAAATTTTTAATTGAATGAATCTCTATAAGTATGTTATTAATTATTATATGGAGATATTATATTATAATATGGAGACAACTATGAATCTCTGATAAGTATGTTATATTTTGTGTAATAATATGGCGATATTTTTCACTTAGAAAAAATGTTACAACTTATTGAGTAATTTCTGGTCAACGTGATAACCAGTTTTTTTTTCCACATTATTAATTGTCAATTTTGAAAGTATTTCAGAAAGCTACTTGTAAATCAAAGACATTACGAGTTGCATCTAGGCCTCTCTCGGAAATAAAAAATATTTCATACCAATTTTTATTTTTTTACTTAAAATATTACACAATTAAAAATGGGATACTATGTTCTTAATCTACCTAATTTATTTATTTATTTTCATATATTATATATATAATTCCCATTGATACAATAATTGAGTCAGGATCTTTCCTTATAAGGCTTCGAATGGAGAAAGCGGATCAGGCATTGCAGATCAAGCGGTTCAAACGGATCAGACGGATCAAAAGCGGATCAAAAGCGGATCAAGCGGATCGGGCGGTACAAGTGCGGATCTAGCGGATCAGTTCAAAATATAAACTTCGAATGGAGAAAGCGGATCAAGCGTTGCGGATTAAGCGGTTCAAACGAATTATAAAGATTTAAGCGAATTTATAATTAGTAAATTCATTAAAAAAAATCATTTCTTTCTAAATTTTAAATGTTCTCTTAGTAACACAAATAAAAATTATAGTAATTAGAATATATATATATTGGTTTCATGTAACTTTATGCAATGAAATTATTTATTAAACATGATATTAGCTAATACAAATTATTATAATTACAATCTCAAGTGTAATTTGGAAAAAGGTTGGATATAGTAGTAACGGTACATGAATATAATATTTATATTTATGATTATAAATATACATTATACATAAAATAAGATAAAAGGTGGTTTATATTTATAGGGGTGGGACGGATCCGGATATCTAAGAATTTTGGGATATCCGGATCCGGATTATGATAACATTATCCGGATCTAGATCCGCAAAAAAAAAATGTTAAAAATCTAAATTTAATTATAAAATTAGTATTTTATATGATGTTTTTGAAAAGAAAATCTAATATAATATAAACCATAATTAAAATTAATTTTATACATTTTTATATAAAAAATAAAGTATATGTAAAAATATATTTTAAAAATATATTTTAATATATTTAATGGTCCGGATCCGGATATCCGGACCTCAAAGATATCCGGATCCGGTTTGGGTTGATCCTAGATTTTATTATTCAGATCTGGATCTGGACTTCCCGGATATCCAGATTTTCGAAGCGGATAAGAATGGATCCCGGATTGAATCACTGATCCCGAATAATAGTTTTACCCCTAATTTATAATATTGTATTCATATAAATAATAACAGCAAAATAATACATTTAATACAAATTTATCATTTAAAAAAAAAAACCCATCACAGCAAAATAGTATATGTATTGATTTATTTATTTATTTATTAAACTCAAATATAAATAAAAGCAGATATTCTAATTGGTTTATCAAGTGGTTCTTTTAAAAAGCAGATCTCCCACTTATTTAGCTAGATGACAAGGATAATAGAACCACAAGTGTGTCCTCCGTCATAGATAAATGGTGAATGGCAGTAAAAAGTGTTTCACCCACTTTGAGCGTCTGAACCACCAATGAACCGCCATTCCATTCACAGCCTAAATAGATAGACATCAAAGGCTTCCACATCTCATCTCATAACATCTTTCTATCTTTTTTCAACGTTTTTAATACAATGAATCATCAAACTATGAATAATGTCATTGTGTCCATTGGTTTTTGTCTTTGCATTCTTTTCGCGTTTGTTTCGTCTGATAGTCCCGAAGCAATGAGAGATCTCGTGACAAACTTCCCTGGCCAACCAAAAGTGAGCTTCAGACATTACGCCGGTTATGTCACGATCGATGAAACCAATGGCAGGGCCTTGTTTTATTGGTTCTTCGAGGCTATGGATCATCCGGAAGTGAAGCCTTTAATACTTTGGCTGAATGGAGGTAATAAAACTCACATTTTGACTTGTGATGAAACATGTTTATGCTAATTTCACATAATTTTATTATAAATATTTTTCTGGCTTACGGAGACACATTTTAACTTTGAATTGTTCACAACTATATTACATATAGGTCCTGGATGTTCTTCTCTGGGATACGGAGCAACACAAGAGATTGGTCCATTTCTTGTTGACAACAAAGGAAACAGTATTAAGTTTAATCCCTACGCATGGAACAAAAGGTATATTAATTATTTATTTCCATCATCACCATTGTCATTGTAACATACCCATACTGGCCCAATTAAAAATTTTGAGAATAGAAGAGGAAAGCCCATTAGCCCAAGCTCAAAAGCCCTCTTCCTTCCCAAAACCCTAGCATATCCCTTATAAATAGGAGCCACCTCCTTTAGAGAAACCAAGAAGAAAGAGATCTCGGCGAAGCCCTATCTCTCCACCGCCGCAGCCTCAGCCTCCAGAAGGTAGATCTGATGCTCCTCCATCGTCTAGAGTCCAAAGAGATCCGGTAAGCCCTTTTTCAGATATATTTCCCTTCAACCCGAGATCTAAAAACCCCGTAACTTTTTATCCGTGAGGAATCTGGGAAATCCGAGACCACCATCGCGTTTCTCTCGTCGAGACGAAGCCGTAGCGACCGACCTTGCCCCCGTAGCTGTCCGGACGCGCCCGCACCCGCCCAAAGAAGAACCACCGGTTTCTCCACGCGCCGCCGCACGCGTCGCCGCCGTCCGCCACGCGCCACCGCCGCTGGTCACCGGAGCCGCCGGGAGTTGCCGCAGTCCGCCGCCGTCGCCGTCGCCGAAGCTGCCGGCGACCGAGTCGACTCGGTCTGGCTGGGTCAACTCGACCGAGTCAACTCGTTGACCGGTTTGGGTCGGTCCAACCCGGTTCGGCCTGGTCCAATCCGGTTTAGTCCAATTCTTTCCAATTTCAATTGATTCCCGGTTTAGTTTGGTTAGGGTCTGGTTTGGGATCTAGGCCGGTTTTGGATCTTGGGCCTGGTTCATTTTGGGTTTGGATCTAGGTCTGGGTTGACCGGGTCAACCGGTTGACTTTGACCTGACCGTTGACTTTTAGTCAACCAACTTCGTTGGACCATAACTTGACCGTCCTAAACCCGATTCGAGCGAAACGAAATCCTATCTCACTCGATTTCTCGTCATTTATCCAGATCTGATGTCCGTTCGGGCTGAGGAAGCTTCTAAATTACCGTTTTGCCCTTTTTTGGCTAAGGTGAGGACCGGTCGTCATCTCTACCCCATTCTATCTCAATTCCAGGACATGAGTCCTTGTTTAATAGTATCTTTCCTAGGTAGTTTAGTTCTAGCGGATGATTTGTGTTGATGCGATTGACTGCACCTAGAAAATTAGGTTATCACTTAAACCGAAAATGTTGCTTGTGTTTGAAGGCTTGTCTGTATTAGTTAAACTAGGCGCCTGTGTCAGGCTTCTGTGGTGGGCACGTGTCTGATACCGAGAAGGAATTCACGTGCTCGGAAGGCTGTCGGAGGAGGGTGTGACGCGCCCTCCCAACGGAGTGATGTGAGTGTGGCCTGCGCGCCGGAGTGTTATGTGGAATGTTAGTTGTGTAGGTTGTGTGTGCCTTCGGGCGTGGGTGCAAGGTGTTATTAGCCTTGGACTTGTTTCTTGTTGTTGTGATAGCGTAGGATGAGATCGCGGATTCCTTGAGTTCGCCCTCACTGGGTAATTATGTTTTGAAACAATTACTCAGGCCTCTTCCCTTTTCCATCCTTCTTCTCTCGCAGGTCCGGATGCAGGATTGACCGATCGAGTGATGTTATTGGTGAATTTGAATACGAAGGAAGCGCGTAGGTTCCTGGGACCAGTTGAGATGGCGTCCCGGTTGGACCGTTTCCGGTTCAGCGGGCGCCCTAATGCCGCGTCTCCGGTTCGCCGGGAGACGGGTGTAACAATTTGGTATCAGAGCCTAAGTTAAGGTCTCCCAGTCCTGTCCTGGGAGATCAGCTTTCGTTGTTTTCCAAAAACTTTGTTTTCAATCTTTTTCCAAAGCGTTTGCAAAATTTTTATAAAGTGGTTACTTTGCGAAAGGCTTTTTCAAACACCAACTATATCATAGGTTGTTCTCCATGCCGGTCATATTCTAGATAGAATTTCTCCGTGCAGGTTGGAGTCAGTGTCTTCAAACCTCAGTTGTGCTACTGCCGCTAGATGTGTGCCGAGATGTATGTTGTGGTGTGTGTTGTGGTTTATGTTGTGGTGTGCATCTACAAGGCAGTCGGTACTAATGAGGTGTGTATTCGGGGTCATCGTCTGTTCGAAGCGTTGATCAACTAAGCGTGCAAGGGTTATCAAGATGTGGAACATTCACTAGAGATGATACATCGGGAGTGTAGCAGAGAGTTGCAAGAGTTACAGGAAGTGCTAGAAGAGTTGCAAGAGGCGTTTGGAAAGCTGCAAGGAGTGCTACAGAAGCTGCAAGAGGTCAATGGAAGGACCGGATTGCAAGGAGTGCTACAGGAGCTGCAAGAGGTCAATGGAAAGGCCGGATTGCAAGGAGGCCATTTGGAATTTGCGGTATTCCAACTGGATTAAGCGTCAAGAGTTTTCTGAGTTCTTTGGATCACAAGGAGCAGCAGGAGGCTATCCAAATCTGTTCCAAGTAGGGAATCTTGGAATCGGTTTGTGACATCAACTTCAATGAGTTATGGACGGATCGTTGAAGATTGATCAAGCTGGAAGCTGGAGAAGATCTTCGTGGTACGACAGGCTTGAGATTCAACGGTGGGACCGGAAAGGAAACGGTCTGCCCTGAAGTTCTTTGTGGATTACGGGAGCAGCTAATGGAGTTTCTCAAGATGAAAAGAATATCGCATGAGCGTGTTGGGAAGTGGTGCGGTGGCATTTGGAATTTCCTAGCAAGCCGGATTCCGGCAATTGCAAGCTCAAGTGGACAAAGCTGGTTATTGGAAATGGAAATCCAATGGAAGAGTGTTAGGAAAAATACTGTGGAGGATTGGCAAGAAGCTGCAAGGAACAGCAAAGGAGGGCAAGTGTAATGGGGAAGGAAACTCAAAGGATGGTGTTTGGAAAGCACTACATCTGGATCACAAGGTAGGAAACCTTGGGCTGGAGGTCATATTGGAGACCGGTCTTGGAATCAGAGTGCGCAGCGGAAGCGTGGTAGGTCATCCCCCACAAGTCAGATTGAAAGCTGGTTTAGAAATCAGAGCGCGCAGCGGAAGCGTGATGGGTCGTTCCCCATCAGTCAGGTAGTCATAATGGACATGGTTAGCCGCATCGGTTACAGAGGAATAGCAAGGATGTCTGCTTGAGAGACAACAACGCCATAGTGCACGTGAATGGAAACCGTCGGAGAGAATCCATTTGGAAGTGGATGATGCACTATGACACGGTAATGGAAACCGTTGAGGAGAATTGGGTTGGGAGCGGAGCATCGCATTCAAGACTTAGAACCACTTGAGGGATGAGTGTTGTTTCTAAACATTGGAGACCGACCCTAATGGACATGGGCGGTAGCATAAGGCGTTTGCGTTGCATCAAGGGAGCTGCTAATGGATTGGTACCAAGGAGAAGGACACTTCAGAGCGTGGCTGGAAATAAAGGGGGGAGAAGCAGTCTTCAGGATTCAAGGCCAAGTTCTTTCAAGCAAGTGAGCAATCAAGTCTGTTTCGGTTCAGTGAAGTTTGCGGAGTGTGGTTGGTAAAGAGTTGCAGTGGAGAACTCCCGCCATGTAATTCGGGACGAATTCTTTTCAAGGGGGGGGGGGAGAATTGTAACATACCCATACTGACCCAATTAAAAATTTTGAGAAAAGAAGAGGAAAGCCCATTAGCCCAAGCCCGAAAGCCCTCTTCCTTCCCAAAACCCTAGTATATCCCTTATAAATAGGAGCCACCTCCTTTGGAGAAACCAAGAAGAAAGAGATCTCAGTGAAGCCCTACCTCTCCACCGCCGCAGCCTCAGCCTCCAGAAGGTAGATCTGATGCTCCTCCATCGTCTATAGTCCAAAGAGATCCGGTAAGCCCTTTTTCAGATCTATTTCCCTTCAACCCGAGATCTAAAAACCCCGTAACTTTTTATCCGTGAGGAATATGGGAAATCCGAGACCACCATCGCGTTCCTCTCGTCGAGACGAAGCCGTAGCCACTGACCTTGCCCCCGTAGCTGTTGGGAAGCGCCCGCACTCGCCCGAAGAAGAACCACCGGTTTCTCCACGCGCCGCCGCCGTCCGCCATGCGCCACCGCCGCTGGTCACCGGAGTCGCCTCCATCCGCCGCCGTCGCCGTCGCCGGAGCCGCCGCCGGACCGCCGCCGAGTCAACTCGCCGGCGACCGAGTCGACTCGGTCCGGCTGGGTCAACTCGACCGAGTCAACTCGTTGACCGGTTTGGGTCGGTCCAACCCGGTTCGGTCTGGTCCAATCCGGTTTAGTCCAATTCTTTCCAATTTCAATTGATTCCCGGTTTAGTTTGGTTAGGGTCTGGTTTGGGATCTGGGCCGGTTATGGATCTTGGGCCTGGTTCATTCTGGGTTTGGGTCTGGGTCTGGGTTGACCGGTTGACTTTGACCTGACCGTTGACTTTTAGTCAACAAACTTCGTTGGACCATAACTTGACCGTCCTAAACCCGATTCGAGCGAAACGAAAGCCTATCTCACTCGATTTCTCGTCATTTATCCAGATCTGATGTCCGTTCGGGCTGAGGAAGCATCTAAATTACCGTTTGGCCCTTTCTTTGGCTAAGGTGAGGACCGGTCGTCATCTCTACCCCATTCTATCTCAATTCCAGGACATGAGTCCTTGTTTAATAGTATCTTTCCTAGGTAGTGTAGTTCTAGCGGATGATTTGTGTTGATGCGATTGACTGCACCTAGAAAATTAGGTTATCACTTAAACCGAAAATGTGCTTGTGTTTGAAGGCTTGTCTGTATTGGTTAAACTAGGCGCCTGTGTCAGGCTTCTGTGGTGGGCACGTGTCTGATACCGAGAAGGAATTCACGTGTTCGGAAGGCTGTCGGAGGAGGGTGTGACGCCTCCCAACGGAGTGATGTGAGTGTGGCCTGCGCGCAGGAGTGTTATGTGGAATGTTAGTTGTGTAGGTTGTGTGTGCCTTCGGGCGTGGGTGCAAGGTGTTATTAGCCTTGGACTTGTTTCTTGTTTTTGTGATAGCGTAGGATGAGATCGCGGATTCCTTGAGTTCGCCCTCACTGGGTAATTGTGTTTTGAAACAATTACTCAGGCTTCTTCCCTTTTCCATCATTCTTCTGTCGCAGGTCCGGATGCAGGATTGACCGATCGAGTGATGTTATTGGTGAATTTGAATACGAAGGAAGCGCGTAGGTTCCTGGGACCAGTTGAGATGGCGTCCCGGTTGGACCGTTTCCGGTTCAGCGGGCGCCCTAATGCCGCGTCTCCGGTTCGCCGGGAGACGGGTGTTACAGTCATCATAATCAACCACACATATATATATATATATAGTATACACGATATGAAATGGGTTAAATTCGGTTATGCAGAGGCCAACGTACTGTTTCTTGAATCTCCTGCTGGTGTTGGGTTTTCGTATATATATGTGTGTGTGTTTATGCTAATTTCTATGAAACTATATCTATGTATTTATAAACTTTATAATATTTTTACAGTCTGGTTGTTGTTGGACGTCGATTGATTGTTTTTATTTATCAACAACGAGACACATTCGCCTTCCTCGAAAAGTGGTTTGGGAGATTTCCAGCTTACAAAGAAAACAGACTCTTTATGGCAGGAGAGAGCTATGCAGGTTTTAATACATATACACATCATATATATTAAATATAATTACATCGAAAACTTGTTGAATGGACAGGAAAGTACGTACCCGAGCTTGTCACTTCACATTAATTTGGAGGGCATTTTGGTAAATTACATGTTTGGTTCTCGTAAAACAAAAAAAACATAGTACATTCTGTTAGAGTTGTTAGGTGAAAAAAGATATTTCATAATTGATCTAATGTCCTACCTTAGGTGTAAAGCATTCCTGTAATTAGAGTAATGTCCTACATTAGTTGTAAAGACAGAGCACTCATTAACACAACACTCATAGCTGTGGAAATCTCTATATTTAATGAGTGTTCTTCCTGTTAATACAATTAACATAATCTTCTTCTTTACATGGTATCAGAGCCATAGATCTGGAAAAAAAATCTATTTCTTTCTTAAACTCAAAATCTTCTATGGCGATAAACACATACGCTTCGCACAACTCACATGGATCGGCTTTCATTGTCAATCCATCTGATCCACAGAATCCAATTCTGTCCATCAAGATGAGTTCCATAACCAGACTCACGACAACAAATTATATTACTTGGAGTCTGCAAGTTTCACTGTTTCTTGATGGGCTTAACTTCAAAAAGTTCATCACAGAAGATGCAAAAATACCACCTGCAGTCATCACCACAAACGATGTTCCTGCAACAAATCCGGCGTACACGGCATGGGTTAGACAAGATAAGCTAATCTTTGCTGCACTCCTAGGTGCAATATCACTGCCGCAATAACCTCTCATCTCCACGGCGAGCAATTCTCTTGAAGCGTGGAGCATCCTTCGATCGACCTTCGGCCGTGCGTCAAGAGGTCATATCCTGCAAATCAAGGATCAACTGAAAAAGGGAACCAAAGGACAGAAAACCATTGATGAATATCTTCAGTTTATGCGAGCCAAAGCCGATCAACTCTCTTTATTGGAAAAACCCTTGGATCATGAAGACGTTGTCGAGTACATACTTGATGGTCTTGATGATGACTACAAGGGCATTGTGGAACAAATCCACGACCGAGATGTATCCCCTTCACTCGACGAGCTCCGCGACAAACTCATCAACATGGAAGCTGCTATTCTCTGTTCTGCTCCTGCTACTCAGTTTCCAGTTACAGCTAATACGGCTACCACAAAACCTAAGTCGTATTACCGCAACTTCAATCAAAACAACACAGACTTCAGGAATCAGCAGTCTTACTCAGGTTCTCGTCCATCTTCTCAACAGAGATTATCGAGACCCTACTTGGGTAAATGCCAAGCATGCGGTGTTCAAGGGCACAATGTGCAGCGTTGTCCACAATACAAGGTGGTTGCTCTAAATTCAGCTCCTCCATCGTCAACCAGTTGGCAGCCGAGAGTGCACCACACCACTGTCTCCTCGATACCGGAGACATCTTCATGGGTCCTTGATTCGGGTGCTTCCCATCACATCACATCTGATCTCAATAACCTCGCCCTGCATTCACCATATCACGGTCATGAGTCGGTCATGATCGGAGATGGCTCGGGTCATTCAATTACGCACACGGGTTCTGTTTCTCTTCCTCTTAGCTCTCGCCCTTTACTCCTGAATAATGTGTTGTATGCTCCGAGTATTGAAAAGAATTTGATGTCGGTATATCAAACCTGTACTGACAATGGTGTTTCGATTACTTTTGATCCTTGGCGATTTCAGGTACGGGATCTTACCACGGGGGCGCTTCTCAAAACAGAACGCACTAACAATGGGATGTATGAGTGGTTGGACTCTGTTTCTCCTTCTTCACAAATTCGTGTTCTTTCTGCAATAAAAACTTCGATGACCGAATGGCATTCACGCCTTGGTCATCCAGCTTTTGGTGTTTTAAAACGTGTGCTTTCTGATTGTTCTTTACCATTCTCAAATAAAATCTCATTTCCTTTATCTTGCAATGCGTGTTCAGTAAACAAAAGCCACAAATTATTTTTCGGCCAAAACACACTTCACTCTACACGTCCTTTGGAAATCATTTTCTCCGACGTCTGGACCTCTCCGGCTCTTTCTTTCATGGTTTCAAGTACTACCTTGTATTGGTTGATCACTTTACAAGGTACACATGGATTTACCCAATGAAACGAAAATCACAGGTCTTTGAAATATTTTTACGTTTTAAAGCACTTGTTGAAAATCGTTTTGGTCAACGCATCGTGACATTTTATTCTGATAATGGCGGAGAATTTACTGTTCTTACATCTACTCTTTCGAAAATGGGTATTTCTCATCGCACTTCTCCTCCTCACACTCCTGAACATAATGGAATCTCTGAGCGCAAACATAGACATATTGTTGAAACTGGGTTATCTCTTCTAACTCATGCTCATATTCCATTAGAGTTTTGGTCCTTTGCTTTTCCAACGGATGTGTATCTTATTAATCGTCTTCCGAGTTCTGTTCTTGATTTTAAAACTCCTCTTGAACAGCTCTTTCATGAGAAACCAAATTACTCAAAGTTAAAGTTTTTGGTTCTTTGTGCTATCCGTGGCTTCGGCCATATGCCACACATAAGCTTGATCAGCGTTCAGCTCCATGTGTTTTTATGGGCTATTCTTCTACTCAAAGTGCTTATCTATGTTTCCACAGGCCAACTTCTCGTATGTATGTTTCCAGACATGTCGAGTTCTATGCACAAGACTTTCCTTTTAAAAAACCGCTTCCTAAGTCATCTTCAGCTTCAGCTTACTCACCTGATATTCCTTCATCGGTGAGCTTTCTTCCTCCAGTCCTCACTGCATCTCCAGCTGTCCAACCTGTGGCTTCAGATTTTGTACCAATGACGTCTCCTGAGTCTCTTGTATCCACACCGTGGTTATGTCCAGGTATGGTTTCTCCGGTTCCCTCAATTCCTGAACAACCAAGTGCTCCATCCTCTTCTGTTTTGTTGTCGGATGATACAGATAGCTGTAATGAACTGGACATCGGTGATGCACCACCAACTTCAGCACCGACCACAACGTTAACTGATCCGCAGCGGATGACGACGCGTCTACAGAACAATATCATCAAACCCAACCCAAAATATGCATTTTCTATCACTCGTGCACTGGCTGATGATATTGAGCCTCATACTCACATTCAAGCTCTAAAAGATGAACGTTGGCGTGCCTCGATGAGTGCTGAGATGAATTCCCAGATCAGTAATCATACTTGGGATCTCGTTCCCCCGGATCCTAGCTATAATTTGGTGGGCAGTCGCTGGGTATTTCGGATCAAGAGGAAACCAGATGGCTCCGTGGATCGTTTCAAATCAAGGTTGGTTGCTAAGGGCTACAATCAAAGACCAGGTATTGACTACTTTGAAAACTTCAGCCCTGTTGTTAAACATCCCACTATCCGTCTTATTTTGGGTCAAGTTGTTTCTCGTGGCTGGGTTCTTCGGCAACTCGATGTTAACAACGCCTTTCTTCAAGGTGAGTTAACTGAAGATGTCTATATGTTCCAACCACCAGGATTTGTTGATGCTGATCGCAGTGATCATGTCTGTAAATTGCGAAAGGTTATTTATGGTCTCAAGCAAGCTCCGAGAGCTTGGTATAATGCATTGAGGGATTTTCTACTTCAAGCTGATTTCACCAACTCTGTGGCTGATGTTTCTCTATTCATTTTTCAGAACAATGGCATTTCTCTGTTTGTTCTTGTTTATGTGGATGACATTATAGTCACAGGAAACTCTTCTCCTCATGTTACGCGGTTCATTACAAGGCTGGCTGAACGGTTTTCATTGAAAGATTTAGGAGACCTTCACTATTTTCTTGGCATAGAGGTTTCTCGTACTGCAAATGGGCTCACTCTCACGCAGACAAAATATATTCATGATCTCCTCCATCGAACGAAGATGACAGCAGCTAAACTGGTTCTCACACCCATGGTTGATCACCCGCCTTTATCCTTAAAGTCTGGCTCGGTCTTACCTGACCCATCTGAGTATAGGTCTGTAATTGGAAGCTTACAGTACCTCCTCTTTACACGACCAGATATCGCCTTTGCGGTGAACAAACTTTCTCAATACATGCACATGCCGACAGAGGAGCATTGGGAAGCCACGAAAATAATTCTCAGGTACTTGTCCGGTACACGCAAGCTTGGATTGTTTTACTCAGCAGCTAGTTCCATGTCTGTTCATGCTTTTTCGGATGCGGACTGGGCTGGTGATCGTGATGATTACATGTCCACCGGTGCTTATCTCGTATATGTGGGTCGTCATCTTGTCTCGTGGTCATCTAAAAAGCAACGCACTGTGGCAAGATCTTCTACCGAAGCTGAGTACAAATCAATTTCGGATACTGCTTCAGAGGTCAAATGGGTTGTCAGCTTACTTCGTGAACTAGGTTTTTGTTCATCTTCTATTCCAGTGATTTATTGTGACAATATTGGTGCCACATATCTTGCGGCCAACCCTGTTTTTCACTCCCGTATGAAGCATGTAGCGGTTGATTATCATGTCATTCGAAATCAAGTGCAGTCAGGAGATCTTCGGGTAACACATGTTTCATCAGCTGATCAACTTGCGGATGCTCTCACCAAGCCACTGCCGCGAGCAAAGTTCATAACGTTAGCTATCAAAATTGGTCTAGCTTCACTTAGTCCATCTTGAGGGGGCGTGTTAGAGTTGTTAGGTGAAAAGAGATATTTCATAATTGATCTAATGTCCTACCTTAGGTGTAAAGCATTCCTGTAATTAGAGTAATGTCCTACATTAGTTGTAAAGACAGAGCATTCATTAACACAACACTCATAGCTGTGGAAATCTCTGTATTTAATGAGTGTTCTTTCTGTTAATACAATTAACATAATCTTCTTCTTTACACATTCTGTATATCCTTGGATTCAAAATCTCGTATTTATCGCTTAAGGGCATTTCAGTATGTTTGATTCACAAAAACACACAACAAATTTACAATTAGACATTTCAGCTTCAGAGGGCACTTCCGTTAATTCGGGTCAATTCGGCTTGTCTTTTTGGTTAATTCAGTTAGGAGAAAAAGTGTGGAAACTAACCGAATGAAATTTTGGTTCGGATAACGGCAGAAATATTATAGACCAGATGTTTGAACCATAAGGACATTTGTATATATTTGATTATCATATACCAATACAGTAGACATATAAACATCGTATATTGTTCCATTGTAGTAACATGTTTGATTCTCATAAACACTAAACAAACACAACGTACGTGCATTGTCTCATTTTGCATACTTGTTTCTTATTTATTTTATGGACGCAGCTCGGAAATCCATTTACAGCATACGCGGAAGACTGGACAGGATGGGTTGATTATGCATGGAGCCATGCAGTGATATCAGACGAGACGTATGGAGTCATAAAAAGAAGTTGCAATTTCAGTAGTAACACTACTTGGGAGGTTAAAAGTTGCAAAGACGGTGTAGATGAAATTCTCAAACAATACAAAGAGATTGATCAATTCAGCCTCTACACTCCTATCTGCATCCACCATTCACCAAAACTTGATTCCTACGCCAGTTCCAAGACGGTAAAACTAATTACATATTAAGCACATTCATTCCGTGTGTACGACGAGAACTTACCTGAAAGGCTGAAACGTACACTTGAACAGATACCGAGGCTTTTTGATGGATTTGACCCGTGTTTGGATGATTATGCAAACGTATTCTACAACAGAGCTGATGTTCAGAAGGCTCTTCACGCGACTGATGGTGTTCATCTCAAGAACTGGACCATTTGCAAGTACACTAGTTATTTTTTTCATAAATTTTTAATGCGTATACTATAAGATAGAGATTATCTAAATTAGTCTCCTTTTTTTTATTTTACCGAGAAACAGTACTGATATTCTAAATCACTGGAACTGGACTGATTCAAAGCCATCGGTTTTGCCTATATATAAGAAACTCATAGCCGGAGGATTTAGAGTTTGGACTTAGCAGGGCCAGGCGTCCCTCGGGGTTCCCCAGATTAAATCTATTCCTAATTTATGTCGAGTAGACCTTGTTTACATGTAAACTTTCCTTGACATTTTCAGCAAACAAAACTTACCAAAAACAATTGTTTAAGTTTAGTACATTTGAAACTTCAAACGCAATGAGAACATATGAGAACATATGAGCAATGGGACTAAAACATACATTCTAAATTTGGATGCTTACCACCCAAGAAAACTGTATTTTAATCTATTTTCTTCTATCTTTGTCGTGATTCAGCGGCGATACTGACAGACGAGTTCCCGTACTCTCAACAAGGTACTGGATAAATAAACTAGAATTACCAATCAAGATAACTTGGAGGCCATGGTACCACAAGAGACAGGTTACATCAATCATCACATTTTTACTAACCGATCTCATTTTATAATAAGGTTTGTTTATGAAGGTCTATGATAATAGAAATTTAAATATATATAATAATTAGGTGAGTGGATGGTTTCAAGAGTACGAAGGTCTAACGTTCGCAACGTTCAAAGGAGCAGGACATGATGTGCCTTCCTTCAAACCTAGCGAATCCCTCAGCGTTTTTTCCCGCCTTCCTCAACGGAGCTTCTCCTCCTTCATCGCTGTTATTGGGTTTGACCAATACACACAAGTTTGGGCTCAAGCTGGGCCAGACAACATTTGACAAGAAAAAAGAGAAGGCAAGATCCTGGCCCATTTATTGATTCTTATATTGTTTACAAGTGATAAGATGGAGGTGAGAGTGACAAGACGTAACACACAGTAAAAAGTGAGAGCTCTAGAAACAGGAGAGAACAAGGGTTTCTTGAGAGCTTTTTCCTTCTGATCTTGTACGATCATTGTCTTTGTCTTGAGAGTTCTTGTAAGAACCAAAGTTAACATCGCAGGCTTGTGGTGTGTGTAACCTCTTTCTCATAGTGAAGTGTTGGGAGCAAGAGATCTCCCCCAGAGGTAGCGGTCGTGGCCGTGAACTGGGTGACCAAATCTTGTGTTATTTCTTTAGCAAGCAATCGTTACCATATCGATCTAAACTCTACAAGTGGTATCAGAGATCAGACTGTGGTGTACGGTTGCACAGGAAGCTCAGATCACAGATTGCAAGAAGACATACGTGATGAGTAACACGCGGATAGAGGTGGACAGGTTCGACGGAACCGGTGACTTCTCCTTATGGAAAGTGAGGATGTTGGCTCACTTTGGTGTTCTAGGGCTGAAAGGGATCTTGAACGATGAGCAGTTGCTAAAGGATCCAAACGCCTCAGAAGAAGGAGTTGCCGCAGCTGATAAAGACTCTCAAAGGGAAGCTGTTGGAGGCTCCGAGCTGCCTCAAGGTATAGATCCTGTAAAATTTGAAAAATCAGAGAAGGCAAAGGATCTGATAGTACTAAATGTGGGAAATCAAGTACTAAGGAAGATCACACATTGTGAAACGGCAGCAGCTATGTTGTCTACATTAAACAGGTTATACATGGAGACATCTTTGCCTAATCGCATCTACTTAAAGCTTAAGTTTTATACTTACAAGGTGACTGACTCAAAAAGTATAGATGAGAACGTGGATGATTTCCTTAAGCTAGTTGCAGATTTAAACAACATAGGAGTGGATGTGACAGAGGAGGTGCAAGAAATACTGTTATTGAGTTCACTATCTGATAGATATGATCAACTCAAAGGGACCCTCAAGTATGGTAAAGATATGTTGAGACTAAACGAAGTCATTGGAGCTGCGAAGTCAAAAGAAAGAGAGCTGACAGAAAGTGGAAAACTGTCAAAATCACATGGTGAAGGCTTGTACATTGAAACCAGGGGCATGCAAGAGAAGAGGTTTGAGAGGTTTGACAAGGGGAAAGGTAAGCCATGGAAAGGAAGGTCAAAGAGTAAGGGCAGATCAAAATCAAGACCAAAGTACAATAAGAACAACAAGGGTTGTTTTATTTGTGGCAAAGAGGGACATTGGAAGAGGGAGTGTCCTGAAAAGCTTTCAAACAAACCTTCAAGCTCGGCAAACATTGCAACAGGACCGAAGCAGCCACTAGTGCTAACGGTTAGCCCACAAGACACAAAAGAAGAGTGGGTTATGGATTCTGGATGTAGTTTCCACATCACACCAGATAAGGATTCTCTTTTTGACCTACAAGAATTTGATGGTGGAAAGGTGTTAATGGGAAATCTGACTCACAGTGAAGTAAAAGGGATTGGTAAGATTAAGATCTTAAATCCAGATGATTATGTGGTCATATTAACGAATGTGAGGTACATCCCAACAATGGGGAGGAATCTGATCTCATATGGTCAACTAGAGAAGAGCGACTGCAAATATGAAGGAAGAGATTTTGTAGTCAATTTCTACAAAGATGGGCATAAGGTCATATCTGGTAGATACCAAGATGGGTTGTATTATCTACAAGGGAAGGTAGTAAAAGGGGAAGTTGCAGTGGCCAGACCTGAGGTTGATATGACTAGCATATGGCACTCTAGGCTAGGTCATATAAGCTTGAAGAACATGAATGTTCTTGTCAAGGAAGGTTACTTGCCTGAGAAAGAGATCAACAAGCTGAAGTTTTGTGAGAGTTGTGTACTTGGAAAATCTCACAAGCAAAGTTTTCCTGCTGGAAAACACACCACCAGAGATATATTGGATAACATACATTCTGATCTCTGGGGATCACCCTCCACTCCGGAAAGCCTTGGTGGATGTAAATATTTTGTAAGCTTCATCGATGATTTCTCGAAGAAAGTATGGGTATATTTCCTGAGAACTAAGGATGAAGCCTTCCACAAGTTTAGAGAGTGGAAACAAGCAGTTGAAAACCAAATGGGAAAGAAGATTAAGTATTTAAGGACCGATAATGGTCTTGAGTTCTGTAATACACAGTTTGATAACCTGTGTAAGGAAGCTGGAATAACAAGACATAGAACATGCACCTATACACCACAACAAAATGGTGTATCAGAGAGGATGAATCGGACCATTATGGACAAGGTCAGGAGTATGCTCGCTGAGACTGGTTTGGGTCAGGAGTTTTGGGCTGAAGCTACTTCTACCGCAGTTTACTTAATCAACAGGACACCTAATTTTTCCATTGGTTTCAAGCTGCCTGAGGAAATGTGGACTGGTTCGAAACCAGACTTGAGTCATCTAAGGAGATTTGGATGCTCAGCCTTTGTTCATGTAACTCAAGATAAGACAAGCCCGAGGGCTGTCAAAGGGGTTTTCATGGGATATCCTTTTGGTATGAAAGGGTATAGAGTTTGGTTACCTGAAGAAAGGAAATGCACTACAAGCAGAAATGTGGTGTTCAATGAGAATGAGCTGTATAAGGATACTTTGAAAGAGTCAGAAGAGAGGAAAACAGAAACTGATAAGGAGCACAGGAAATCTAAAAAGGCAGGAAAGAAAGTGTCTTTCAGCCATGATGTTATCAGAGGTCCTTCTTCAAGGTATTCTGAGTTGAGAGCAGCGTCTTCTCAAGGTGGAGAAACGTCTGCATCAGAAAGTTTAGACAGTTCCGAAAGTTTAGAAAGCTCAGGAGAATCTGAACCAGATGAGGAAGTTGGTGGATCAGAATTTGAACAATCTCTGGATGATTATGTGTTGGCTAGGGACAGAAGAAGAAGGACTAATGTTCGTCCCCCATCCAGATTTGAAGATGCAGATTTTGTAGCTTATGCATTGTCAACCGCAGAAGACTTGGAAACCGAAGAACCTAAGTATTATGAAGAAGCTATGAGAAGCAGTAAAAGAAAGGAATGGAAAAATGCAGTAAAGGAGGAGATGGACTCTCATAGAAGGAGTCATACTTGGAATCTAATTCAGAAACCAGAAAAACAGAAACTGGTGGGGGTGTAAATGGATCTTCAAGTTGAAGCCGGGTATACCAGGCGTGGAGAAACAGAGATATAAGTCCAGGTTAGTGGCTAAGGGTTTCTCGCAGCAGGAAGGTATATACCACAACGAGGTGTTCTCTCCTGTGGTAAAACATGTCTCCATCAGGATAATGTTGTCCCTTGTTGTTAACATAGACTATGAGTTGGAGCAAATGGATGTTAAAACCATTTTTCTGCATGGAGATCTAGAAGAGAAGATCCTAATGAGTCAACCTGAAGGTTTCATTGAAAAAGGAGATGAGGATAAAGTCTGCTTGTTAAGGAAGTCGTTGTACGGCTTAAAACAGTCTCCAAGGTGTTGGAATCAGAGGTTTGACAAATTTATAAAGGATCAAAATTTTGAAAGGAATAGTCGTGACCCTTGTGTCTACATGAAAAACACTCAGACTGATCAAGCTATCTACCTACTGTTATATGTTGACGATATGTTGATAGCTTCGGGGAACACGACAGAAATTCAAAAACTCAAAGACAAGTTGAATCGTGAGTTTGAAATGAAAGATTTGGAAAAAGCTTCAAGAATTCTGGGTATGGATATTACAAGTGATAGAAGAAAGGGAGAACTGATTTTGTCTCAGGGAAAGTACTTAGAAAAGGTTCTGAAAACCTTTGGAATGTTTGAAGCAAAACCAGTGATTACTCCAACTGCTTCACACTTCAAACTCAGAAGCTTGTCAGAAAAAGAAAAGAAGATCGAAGCTGCTTACATGGAAAGCATTCCATATGCAAGCGTTGTTGGGAGTTTAATGTATGCTATGGTTGGGTCAAGGCCAGATTTGGTTTTTGCGGTTGGACTTATCAGCAGGTTTATGTCTGATCCAGGAAGAGAGCACTGGTCGGCTGTGAAATGGGTGTTGAGGTACTTGAAAGGATCATATAATCAAAATCTAACCTTCAAGAAGGACTCTAAATTCAGCATCGAAGGATTTTCAGACTCGGATTATGGAACAGACTTGGATAGGAGAAGGTCTGTTACAGGGTTTGCATTCAAAGTTGGTGGGAACACGGTTTCTTGTAAATCATGCCTTCAGTCAGTTGTGGCTCTATCAACTACCGAGGCGGAATATATGGCTCTTACCGAAGCAGTGAAAGAAGCCATTTGGTTAAAGGGATTTTGTTCAGAATTGGGATTCAAGCAAGACAGTGTCAAAGTTCATTGCGACTCACAAAGTGCTCTGGCCCTAGCAAAGAATTCAGTTCACCATGAAAGAATAAAACACATTGACACTAAATTCCATTTCATCAGAGATTTGGTTGCACAAGGTGATGTTTTCCTACACAAAATCCACACTACTGCAAACCCAGCTGATTTCTTAACAAAAACCGTACCTGGCCAGAAGTTCCAGCTCTGCTGTGAGCTTCTCAACCTCCACTGAAGTGGAGCAGCGGCTACAGATAACTCCAATAGTCTCGCAGAACATGAAAATTTTAAGATGAGTTAGCTCTGTGAGAATTACACAGGTGTCAGGGGTGTGTAACGCGTTTAATTGGAGTTGGAGTTACCTGTTAATTGGTGAAACTGTGTGAGAGTCACAAGTTCCAGGTGGAGTATCGGAGGAAGCAATTCAAGGCAGATAATTGCTTGAAAGGTTACGCAGATGGAGTCACTGTGTAACAACGAGATGAAAGTTTGGTCATCTCTTGGTTAGAAGAACTGCTCCTAAATAAAAATTGATCTCAGAGAAAGAGTTACAGGGATCAAGTGGTTACCAGAGGATAGTTCTTTCTGAGCAGAGAATTGCAGTCGTTGATTACAGGGGATTCATATGTTAACATAGCAGATGGGGTTATCTCTCAGTTAAAAACTGAATCTCAGAAGTTTCGACTAAGACAAGAGATTTCAGAAAGTCAAGGAAGGCTACCTGAGATTTGCTTGAGGTGGCTGATCGGGTGTTCATCAAAGGAGCTGGGGAACACGCATGGTGATGACGAAGAGGTGGAGTTCATCATCTGAAATCAATTTCGAATCTGGAATTGAATTTCAAATTGTCTCTCTGAAGATTGGTAAATCTCAATCTCTGTTTGAAGTATTCAAGAGAAAAGAGAGGATTGAAGGTACCTGAGTTACACAGGGTAATCGGTTGTCAGATTCACTGGAGGAGACGAAGAAGAAGATTCAGAATCCTCGGAGAAGAGTGAAGAACACCAGTTGTGACTAGCGACAAACACCAAGAGCTATGAGAGGTTTTGCAAACACCAAGAGCTATGAGAGGTTTTGGCACAGGAAATCGTCGCATGAGATCACCAAAGAAGATAAAGTTCTAGTGGGTGATTTGTAGCTTTACAAAGAGAGAAAAGAGATGAGGTTAGGTGACGGAGTCATCAATGTTGTCGTGGAAGTGGTTTGTGTTTGGTCAAAAGGTGGAGATTGTTATTGGGTTTGACCAATACACACAAGTTTGGGCTCAAGCTGGGCCAGACAACATTTGACAAGAAAAAAGAGAAGGCAAGATCCTGGCCCATTTATTGATTCTTATATTGTTTACAAGTGATAAGATCAAGTGGGAGATGGGAGTGACAAGACGTAACACACAGTAAAAAGAGAGAGCTCTAGAAACAGGAGAGAACAAGGGTTTCTTGAGAGTTTTTTCCTTCTGATCTTGTACGATCATTGTCTTTGTCTTGAGAGTTCTTGTAAGAACCAAAGTTAACATCATAGGCTTGTGGTGTGTGTACCTCTTTCTCATAGTGAACTGTTGGGAGCAAGAGATCTCCCCCCAGAGGTAGCGGTTGTGGCCGTGAACTAGGTGACCAAATCTTGTGTTATTTTTTTTAGCAAGCAATCGTTACCATATCGATCTAAACTCTACAATCGCGACAGAGCTCGAAGCAATTTTAAATCATTAACGAATTTATGATAGAAAAATATTTACTCAGAAAATGATCATATCTATATAGACACTCTTTATGTTTATGTGTTACCTTTTCGTTCACGGTCGGGTAAATTTTAAACTAATGTAATGTCACAACACTTCTATCTACAAAAACTCATTTCAACCACGTTCATGATTGTTAATAACCTAATATCTCTTGAAATATATTTTAGCGCACACACACATATATATATATATATGTATATATTGAAAATATATATATTGAGCAAGAAAGAAATAATCAAGTAAATAAGATTAGCAACTGATGGAGGGCATGAATCATGAATATGACAACTGGATATAATATATTACTAACTGAAACAAGGTGCAAAAACAATCATTTTCAAGACATTGATCACACAAATTAGACTAACCCGTTTTCGTGATTATATATATAAGATTGGTCAAGTTTTTGGTCCAAATATCCGAGTAGAAAAAAAGAGTTGAAGGAATTTATTTTCTAAGGTGGTGTTATTCAATATGTGATTTAAAATCAATTCTATAGGTTTTGTAATCCATTGTTATTCAATTAATGATTTTAAATCATGCTTTAAAATCTGGTGTTATTGAATCTCTTATTTGTAAATCATACCTAAAAGATTTTAAAATTTGGTGTTATTCAATTAAGATTTCAAATACTTTTTTAAAATCCACTGTTATTCAAAATTAAATGATTTTAAAAATCTTTGTACATAGAGTCATTTGAAATCAATTATAATAGATTTTTATGACTAAATGAATAGAAACAAAATCTAAGCTATATTGTAGAGATTTTAGAATCTACACACATGAATTCTTAAAACTAATATCAGAAAATTTAAATCTTCAAGATTTAAATTTTTTATAGAATTGAGTTTAAATATATGATTGAATAACACCTTCTAAGTTTGAGATCAAATATTCTCTATATTATAGATTTTGGCTTAAAATGAACATGATAAAAAGAAGGTCATCGATTTGACGAGCTTCTTATAAAGGTCTATGCTTGTCGCCTGTCGCTATTAAGTGATAGTTCGAGGTACACAAGTCTTAAAGAATATCGATTAATGAACAATAAATATGTTATTTATAGTAAAAATGATCAGATTTTTGGTATTAGTCGTTAGCTTCTTAATGGGCTTTTATAGTGGCTGACAAGACTAAATGGACTGAGTAGATTTTATCTAGACTTAGGGATGACTTCTAAACCCATATCCAACAATAAGTCCCGGTTTGTTGATCTTCAATGTTTAACTGATGTCAGCGAATATTTCGAGTATTAAGTCAAATGAGTGATTTGCCTCTTTTCACGATAACCCGCTCATTGTCTTCTATAAAAACCATTTTCTAATTTTCATTTTTATTTAGGTATTACTCTATTTCTCTCTTGTGTAGCATCATTTCTTTTCTGCCAAACATTATCTATTTCCTAGGAACTTTTAGTCTTCAGCGATGAGAATATATTCTAGCTGCTCGTCATCCTTTGATGATGACTGTAACACCCACGGTTCAAGCCATAATCAGGTGACCTAAAGATGCCATAATTTGTAAAATACCGCCAATGGTCCAGCCGTCCCCATAGTCTGGCCGATATCCATTGTCGATATCTGATCCTCTCGTCAAGAGCCTATGGCTTGCTAACACGTACTCCATGTAAGAGTTGTGTTAGCTTGGACTAGCTAATATCAAGGAGGGATACAAGGGTTTACACACACAAATGCCTTTTGATTATATATATGTAAAACCTTACAAAGTCGCTTTATCTAAAATATTACAAATGGATTTTATTACCAGTCAACCCATACATACCCAAAATCATACATAAGATTTTACAAAAAGTAAAGCGTTTACAAAAAGCATACCGAAAAGCTACTTCTGGAACTTCACATCCGTCACGTCCTACTTCACTCTTACTAGGGTTACCTATAAATTAGGTAAAGAATGATTAATCTTATATTACCCAGACAAAATCATCACAAACGAACACATCTCTACTAAAGAACAACCTGCCTATTTGATTCCATGCCCCTCTATACAACATATTATTTTCCCATCCAAAACCCCCCAAAGATAAAAATGCATGAATACATCACTTATCAGTCAATCAAAATATAGCATGCGGAAAAATAAGAAATGATATCATGATATCCACACGGGCCTCGCATGCCGCTCCACACATAAACTCAGGCCTCGCACCCTGGGCCTTGCACACCTCCGTGCATCGCACTCGCAGCGCATTCGATATTCCTTTCTCGTAAACACCTAAGTCATAGCCACAAAGGCACAAGAGCCTCACTACAAGAAAACATGGTTTTACCCACTACGTTTTGCGACTAAATATTCAGTCGCAACACGTACCGACTAACTTGCGACTCTTTTATGACTGATCAGCGTCTACAATCATTTAGTCGGCATTTAGTCGTTGATGTCCAACCAAAAAGTGTAGTCGCAATTTGGTCATATTTTTACGATTGATTTGCGACACTTAAGAAGTTGGAAACAATTCAGTCGCCAAAATCGGTCGGTAAAATATGTTGTTTACCCACGTGTAACTCATATGTTGGTAGGTGTAACTAATTGTTGCTACTAACTCTATGGAGGCGCAAGGCAGTCGTAAAGGAGTAGCAAATCAGTCCTAAAAATATCTATATATTTAGACATCGAACATCTCATTCTCAAACACTCAACATCTAGAGTCTGAAAAACCAAAAAAATCGAAACAAAGACGAATTTTTCTTTACATACAACGAAATGTCGGGAAATTACTATAGTAATTCTCGGGAGTGGATGTATAGGAGGATCGATGAAGCTACGGGAAATTTTCCGCAAGAGTTCGAAATGGGGATGGAACAATTCATGGCATTTGCAAACAACCAGCCTCTAGCACAAAGTAATGCCGGTAAGTTTCACTGCCCTTGTAATGTTTGCAAGAGCGAAAAACCGATAGCCTCTGGAAAAAGAATTTGGAGTCATCTGTATAGTAAAGGATTTATTCATGATTATTATTTTTGGTATAAGAATGGAGAAGAAATCGATATGGATTTAGGAACGAGTTATGTTGATAGGACGCATATAAGTGGGAGTGAAGATGTTGGTAATTATGTAGTAGACGAAGATAGATATGTGGATTTGGTAAATGATGCCTTTCATGATAAAGAGATTTTAGATAGCTATTATCAGAATTTTAGTTATCAAAATATGGATCCGTAATCATTAAATTTTTTTTTACGACCTGTTAGAAGGAGCGAAAAATCCATTATAAGATGGTTGTCGTGAAGGTCACTCGCAGTTATCCTTAGCTGCTCGAGTCTTGCAAAGAAAGGTAGAACATAATATGAGCGAAAGGGCAGTGGATTCGGTATGTGAAATGTTTACCGAGTTTTTACCAGAAGAAAACCAGACACCTGGTTCATATTACGAGACAGAAAAACTGATGCGCATTCTAAGTCTCCCCTATTATACAATTGATGTTTGCATCAATAATTTTATGATCTTCTGGAAAAAGACGAAAAGGAAGATAAGTGTCTGTTTTGCCAAGCACCAAGATGGAAGCCTAATGAGAGACAGCGGAGAACCAATATACCATATAGTCGTATGTTGTATATGCCAATTGCTGACAGGCTGAAAAGAATGTACCAAAGCGAGAAAACTGTCGCGGCAATGAGGTGGCATGCCGAGCACCAAGCAAGTGAGGGAGAAATATGTCATCCGTCTGATGCAGCGGAGTGGAAGTGTTTTCAAGAGCAACATCCCCGATTTTCCCAAGAACCCTGTAACGTTTATGCTGGATTACGTACAGATGGGTTCAATCCATTTGGCATGTCTAATAATCATTCGTTGTGGCCAATCATATTGACTCCATATAACTTACCCCCTGGTATGTGCATGAATACATAATACTTGTTTTTGAAAATTTTGAATTATGGGCCAAATCATCCACGAGCTAGTCAAGATATCTTCCTCCAACCTCTTATTTAGGAGTTGAAAGAAATATGGTCTTCTGGAGTCGATGTGTACGATGTATCCTTGAATCAAAGTTTTAATCTAAAATCAGTGTGGCTCTGGACGACAAGTGAATTTTCGGCGTATGGAATGTTATCAGGATGGACGACGCATGGTACACTGTCTTGTCCAATTTGTATGGAAGATACAAAAAATTTTTATCTGCCAAATGGAAGAAAGATGTGTTGGTTTGATTGTCACCGGAGATTTCTTCCTCATGGTCATCCACTAAAGAAAAATAAAAAGGAAATTTTGAAGGGAAAGGATGCTTCAAAAGAGAGTCCTCCTTAGTATTTGTCCGATTAGCAAGTTTATTGCGAGCAGTTGCAAGGTGTAAATCCACCGAAAACAAAAAGAATGCGGTGGAAACGGTCACGAAAAAAGAAGCATGGTTATGTGAAGTGGCATAATTGGCACAAGGAGAGCATATTCTGGGAGCTGCCGTACTGGAGAGACCACAATCTTCGGCATAATCTTGATTTGATGCATGTTGAGAAGAATGTTTTTGACAATATCATGAACACTCTTATGATTGTGAAGGGTAAATCCAAAGACACCATCATGTCAAGATTGGATATTTTATGATTCTGTTCTCGGCCACACTTACACATTGACGATGAGGGTAAAGCTCCTTTCCCCGCCTACAGATTGACATAAAACGCCAAAAAGGTTTATTAGAATGTGTGAAATATGCGGTCAAATTTCCAGATGGGTATGCCTCCGACTTAGAAAGTTGTGCATATTTGACTGACGGAAAGTTCTCGGGGATGAAGAGTCATGACTGTCATGTTCTTATGGAATGACTACTTTCATTTATCTTTGCAGAACTCCTAGACCGGAACATCCATATTGCATTATCAGGTATAATAACTTATAGTACTTTTTGTATACTTGATACGGAAAAATGGTTAAGTTAATTTAAATTTACCATGACATGTCTCTCCAATGGTTATTATTGTAGGGATTGGAGAATTTTTTCGGGACTTATGTTGGAGAACTTTGCAGAAAAGTCACGTCGAATTTCTAAAATAAAACATAATTTTAATCAAATGCAATTTGGAGAAGATCTTCCCTCCATCATTTTTCGACGTGATGGAGCACCTGCCTATTCATCTTCCCTACGAAGCACAATTAGGAGGCCCTGTGCAATATAGATGTATGTACCCTTTTGAAAGGTTTTTCCAAAAGTTAAAAGGGAAAGCAAAGAACAAAAGATATGCTTCATGATCGATTGTTGAATCGTATATCAATGAGGAAATAGCTTATTTCTCAGAGCATTACTTTGCTGCGAGTATAAAAACAAAATCAAGGTAATCATTTAAATTATTCTCATAGCATGAGGAGATAATTTACTCAAAATTACTTTTTTGGTCAGTTTAACAAGATTTGATGAAGGCGAAGTCCCCGAGTATCATGTTGAATTATTTGATATATTTACTCATGTTGGTCGTCCAAGTGGGGAAATTCATGAAATTTGGCTTTCCGAGAAGGACTATCGATGCACACATGCATATGTTTTTTGGATTTGTGATTACTTTCAACCATTTGAAAGGTATAATCTGACATGTATGTTAACTTTAATTTACACATAATCTATATTTACTCATGTTTGTCTCGTGTTTGTGTTGGTTTCAAACAGTATGTTCGAGGATTATATTTCTGCAAAATATCCAGATCTTTCCGAGAAAGAACTATCCACACACAGAGCTAACGGATATCATACTTGGGTGGAAAAATATGTAAGTCTATATGATATTTTAAACAGTATGTTCAAGTATTATATTTATATTGTTTTCTATATGGAGGTAGAGTACTGGAAAGCCACACATCCTTTTCCTCGGGTTCTAGATAAAGTGCATGGACCCGTGAATAAGGTGAAAACTTAGCCTATTTATTTTACACGAGGGTATTTGTTTCATACGCAGAGTCACAGCGAAGGAAGAAAGACATGCAGTTATGGAGTTTGTGTAGAGGAGAGAGTTACTTATGAAACTGCTTTCCACGGGATCTTAACTGATATCATACAACTGGAGTATGAAGGGATGATTAATTTGAGAATCACATTTTTTAAGTGTAAGTGGTCCGACCCTGTTATCGGTAGAGGCACTCAGAGGAGCAATGATGGCATTGTAGACGTTCTTTCATCGAGAAAATACAACAAATACGAACCATTTATCTTAGGTACGTTTGTATTTCCATATATAGTATCATATATACATATATGTTTATATAACTACTAAATATTGATTTTGTACAGCTTCCCAAGTGGACCAGGTTTGTTATATCCCATATATTTACACGAAGAAACCGAAACACTTGTGGCTAAATGTTGTGGAAGTCAATCCGAGGGGAAATATTTCAGGAGAGTATGAAGACGTGGAACCTACTCTTTTGCAACAAGATAATGACAATTCGGTTATGCGACCTATAATTGAAGATATTGTAGTCTAGAATTTGGTGCAGACAGTGAACCCTAATAATTCTCGATTACGATGTCCATGATGCGGAACCAGAAGATAAATTCCGGTGTAATTTATTGTCTTCTGATGATAAAAACGACGAAGAAACGTAATAATCAATATGTAATATTATGACGTTTGTTCTCGAAAATAATTTATTTTCTACTCTATTCGAAATACTATCTCGTTTCATGCCGAATTTACACTTATTAGAAAATTAAAAAAAGCCATAAACAAAAAAAAAATCAAAAACCAAACCACCAATTTTCAATCAAAACCCACCCCAATTTCCCAATTATTTTCATTAACCCCGCCCAAATAATTTGACTAAACCACCAAATTATTCTCTAAACCGCTCCAAATTTCATTTACCCGCCTAAATTTCATTAACCCGCGTTAGTGAAACCTAAATCCCACAAAGCCCCAAATTTCGGAATCCCTATTTTTTTCTCTCTCGAAACCCTACTCGTTCTCTCTTCGTCTTCTCCATCGAGCATCACCATCTCTTCTTCACCATCTCTGTTCTCCTCTTCTCTTTTTCTAATCGTCTTCTCAGGCCACCATAATCCTAAAATCCTTACAAATCGACGACCTAAGATGGCCGGTGGTAGAAAGAAGCCAAATCAAAGAGGTGGACCTCGGAAGCAGCCAACCAAAGCAAAGACACCGTCACCCCCTTCAAAATAGATACACCTTCACGCCGGCGACAGATACGCCTCCCCGCCACAAATCCCTAACTGAAATCCTACTCTGTTTGTAATGGATTATCCACCCCCAGCGTCTCTTCCAAAGATCGCTGTCTCATCCAGCGCTGACCCATGCAACGCCGACTCAAGCAACGCCGACGCAAGCAACGCCGACTCCACGCCAATCGTGTCCGGAATCTTGACCTAGAACAACGGCGGTGTCTGAACAATGAACAGAACTGAATAGTCCTTGAATCAACCAACCTCCAGTGACTCAACCTTGCTCTTCTCAGCACTCTCAATCTCCGAACTCTCCTGTTGACAATGGAGAAGAAGTGGAAGGCGAAGGATTCCCTCAGGCGAGTCTTGCTGAAGACCAGATGGCTCTTCTCACTGCTCTCCTCATGAAGCCAGGGCACGAAGAATACACCACAATATTGTCTCCCATCGATCAACCAAATACAACTTGGTAACATTTCTCAAACCCTTCTTTTATATGTGTTTTTAGTTGTTCGTTAATGAATTATGTATTTGTTGTGGTGTTCTGAGTTAGGGCTTCTAAATATGTCTGTTGTACTTGTGATTCTTGTATGGCGCATGCAACACAGAGAAGTATGGATGTTGTGATACCAGCTTTTGTTTAAATTTCTTGTGCTTTCATCATTCAGTTAACAAACGTGATGTTTGACCAGAATTAAGGTCTGAAAACGTGATGATTAATTGGTTTTATTTTGTTGCTACAAAGCTGTATTCTTATTCCATGTTTCATGTAATGAATGATATCATATTTTGGTAACATCATTGCTTATTCAGTTTCTGTTGTTTATGTATAACCAGCGTATAACATATGAGGATGTCTGATTTGATTCTAATGTCTGTCTTCTTTGCTTGAGTCTAATATATCTAATATTATTGTATGTGAGTCTAAGAACTTGTGATTCTTGGTCTGAAAACGTGATGATTAATTGGTTTGAGTCTGATATGTTTGTGATTATTGTGTCTATGGCTATTGTTTGTTTTCTTGATATGTCTGTGATTCTTATATGTTTGTGAATCTAGGATTTTGTGAGTCTTATGTGTGTGTTTGTGAGTCCAATAAGTATGTAATGTCTAATGTATGTGAGTCTAATGCGTCTTAGTCTAAAATGCCTGTGATGGATATTGAGTCTAATTTCGGTGAGTCTTATGTCTGTAATGTCTAATGTCTGTGATGGATATTGAGCCTAATTTCTGACTTGATGATTTGTTTCTATCTTTGTAGGTTTGGTCGTGACAAGTCGTCATTGACACGGAAGACCACTAGAATCTTCACTAACAAGTTTGATGGCCCATATTACAGCTGGACTTGGGTACCACAGGAGAGACAAGAGCGCTACTTCGTTGAATTCGCGGTTAGTTAATAATCTCTTATTTGTTTGAATTTACAGACTTCTGACTTGATGGTCACTAACACTTTATATTTTGTATTGTTCTTGTAGAAAACCCACACATGGGATCTTTTAATTACAAGTGTGGTTCAGCAACACTTTGAAAATATATGCCAAAAGCGAATGAAGGATATGGTCAGCATCGCAAGGACCTCGGGAGTGCAGCCAAAGTGGATTACATACATTATTTGGGCAGAGATGACTGCTTACTGGGACACTGCTGCAGCAAAAGAGAAGAGTACCACCTCCTCTGATGCTCGGATGTCTGACCGTGGAGGTCTTGGACCTCATGTCCACGTCCACTTATCCGGGCATAAGTCTTTCCTTCAAATCCAACATGAAATGGTAAGTTACTAAATAGTGTTCAATTTTTTCATTCAACAGTTTCTTTTACACTTATCATTAAATAGATCTTTCTAACAATTTAATTTTTGTGTTTAATAACAGGAAGTAGAGTTGGGAAGACCGGTGAGTCTTGGTGAAGTTTTCATCAAGACTCATACAAAAACGGATGGAACCTTTGTTGATCGAAAGGCGCAGTCAGTGGCAAAACGTTATGAGTGAACTTAAAAGCCAAGATGGCTAATCTCGAGGCTGAGAACTCAGAGACTTCGGATGGTACTTCATGGCAGCTTACAATAGACGGGGAGAACGAAATATTTTTGCGGGTTAAGTTCAATTTCTTGCTACCTTTTCAATTTATTCTTTATGTTAAGTAACTATGGCGTTTGATGTTGTTGTTTCTGTTTAGTGATTATATGATTATTGTTTTTCCCGTCAACTTTCATAAATGAAAGAGGAACTCTCTATGGAGTAGGAAGCCTAGCAAAGAGACATGTCAATGGGAAGAGGAAGTACTCGGAGGGTTCTTCCTCATTCAACAGTATGCACCAACAAGTGGAGGAAGCTAAACGGCAGATAGAAGAATAGGCGGCTGCAAACGCTGCAAATGCTGCTCGTGAGGAAGAGTTAAGACGAGTTTCAGCCACACAACAAGCCAAGATTGACCAATTATCATTGGTCGAAAGGTACTTGTCTGAAACTGATCCAAGATTTTTAGAGTATCTAGCGGAAAATTGAGCTCCAAACCAGGATGGTGCTGATCCTCAAACTTCTGCTGCTACACCAGCCGATCCTCCCATCACTAGCCCATAGGTTTTTCATGATTTGAACTAGTTAGTCAGTTTTTTGGAATTGTCTCATATGACTTGTAGCTGTCAACCCATTCTGTAAACAATGTTGAATGGTTGACATTGTAATGTTGTTTTTGAATTGACAGATGCTATGTTTGATAATGTTGATGAGCTCTTAGTATATTTACATTTGTCTGCATTATTTTCTGTTTAGAGTAAAAGGTAACCAGGATTCAAAATAACAAAATGGTAAAATGCATATCAGGATTCAAATCACAATAATGGTATAATGCATACCAAATAGTATAAACGTTGATCAGAATCGTTGTAGATCGGTCGCAATTCAGTCGTAATGTCGTAGCTAAATAGTCGGAAACACGTCGTAAACCGACTGATTGATTTAGTCGTAAATCTTTCGTATCTTATGTTTTTGCGACAGATTAGCAACTGTTGGGTGTGTCACTAAAACTCTGTTTTCTTGTAGTGCCTAGAACATCACCAACAACCGAGACTCATCCTTTTTTTTTTCATTTCCCGGCGGATGCCATCGCACAGTTACCCTTACTATCCATCGGATAGAACTCAGACCTAGGTTTCAAACCCGTCTCTCCGAGTCTTTCCACCTACACTATCCTTCAGTGTGAGGTGTCGAAAGGAAGCATCGAACCGCCATCACACCTTTCAGCTCTCCCACACCTTCCGGATCACAAAAAACACTCCGGTTATGAGGTACCTTTCAAGGTCAACCTCAACCGGTTACTACACACATCACCATTTCCTAGATGATCCCTTGATCCATTTCCGTACTTATCACATAATCGTTTCTGAGGACTTACCCATGTTATACTCTTGTTGGTTAGTATATGATGGTTACGTAGCCGTAATAAGGTACTATGAAGCCTTAATAAGGACTTCTCATAGCCGTTAATAAAGTCTTACACAAATCCGTTTCTGGTCTTACACGGTCGTTTATGGTCCTACATAACATTCATACATTAAGCAGCACCACAAGATCCTCGTACTTCTCACATAATCGTTTCCGTGATGAAGTCAATCCAATATTGTACTTATCAATACCAAAACCACAAATATGCATTATAATAAAAGAGATGCAATGATAAACACTTCATGTGTTTCAATCCTTGATCACAACTTGCAAGTAAACCGTTAGCACATATGCTACTGGGAACTCACTTTTCACTACTCGGGCTAGGTCCGTCTTAGTGTCCTCTTGCACGATATTCACTGAGATACTAAGGACATAACCATGTTTAGTCTAGGCCATAACAAAAATTTAGCTTTGAAGGAAACTCCAAAAATTAGGCTTACCGACTTTTCTCGCTTATCGGGTACTTGCCCATATTACCGGCCTACACTCTCTCTCTTCTTTATTTTTCTTACTCTTTATTTTCCTAGTTTTTACTGTGAATATAGGATTGGTGGATGAGTAAAAATGAGGCCAGGGTCATGGTATTTATAGGCAAAACTAGCTAGCCTCTATCATATGTCATCCGTATGCATGTTTCCATCTGATTCATCTAAATGAGAGGTTCACCAGTACTAGTACTCTAGACCTGCTTCCTAGGTTTGTTCAGAATCCTTATCTTATCCCTTTAGATCATTGGTGTTGGTGGTTTCTTTTGATTGGTCCAGAAGCTTTGTCGATATCTTCTAGGTTCGAGCAGATAGGGTAAGCATGAGATGTCACCGTGCCTTTTGGGATTTGGTGGAGCTTATCCCTCACCTTATCCTCTGAAATCTAGACTCTATGCCTGCAGTTTAGGTCGTGGATCAAATGGACTGATTATTTTTGGTGACTGATCTTATCCGTTCGTTGCGGGTCGCTGCGCGATTCGCCGTAATGAAAGGTAATGAAGACGAAACCAGTCCTTAAGTCAGGAGGTCTACTGAGTCTTCTTGAGTATCTTCTTATCATCTCATGTGTCAAATGAGGTCGTGGCAGCAGCACCGTAGCCAATTGGAATAATTTTATTTCGGTTAATCGGTAACCATACCGTTTTGTCCGTTGCACTGTCAAATGTTATGTTCCGGTAATTATCCCATCCAAGGACATTTTTCTAGACTAGTCTTGGCTTGTTATTGCATTTATAAAATCCTTCATTCTTGTGTCCTTACTTGTGTATTATTCCGAGCGTACCAAACTGTGTCGATAATTCTGTTCCAACCATATATTCATCCTTTCACTTCCAACAAATGGGAGTTCGAAATTTCCTCACCAAAACAGGGTTCTTGGTAAGCTTAGCCAATAGTAATGAGATACTCTCCTACATCTTAGATTCATGGTTTTCTTGGTCCAATAGGAAGATACCATTTTTCTTCACTTAAACCGATAAATAATCCGACTAATGAGAATTAAGTACTTCATCCAAGGTCTGGCCAGGTGGTTCGTTGTCCAACGAGAGCTGAAAATTTATCCATATCTGGGAGGTTTGACCGATCAAAAGTGGGAATTCATATGCTGGTCAGATCAGTATAAGTTTTGTCCAGAGCGAGACATTTCTTCAGCTGCTTGGTTTTTGTAAAAAATTACTGGTTTTTGGAGGAAAATAACTAAAAATTCCTCCTGATTCAGACATGTTAGAAAGTGAGATGGTCCTCTTCCCAAGATAATTATATTCACATGGCTGATCTGATGGAGAATCATTTCGTACATCGATCCATACTGATTCCTGTAATTTGGCCGTACATACCTTTTAAGGCCGTTTTGGTCTATCGACATTCCTCCTCGGGCCAACTGAATATTCTTGCGACCTAATACCATTATATGGTCTCTCTTGAGTCTTGTAATAGTCGTGGGACTTTTAGGATTTTTTTACTTCCTCGGCCATCCACATTGGTCTTCTCGGAGGTAATTGTGAACCATCTTTAAAAATGCACGTCCGTTCTGATTTTTGTCTCGACCAAAATTCTTTCTATTATTCTCAATGTCGTCTACCATCATTTTTCCCGGGCTTCCTCGATGTTTTAATTTCTGGTCGTCCTTAGATTTTGGTAGTGTTATTACATTCTCCCCATCTTCTAAGAACTAGTCCCCGAATTCCACCGTAGATTCAATCATTGGTTTCTCCCCATCTTCTAAGAATATTGTCCCGCAACCTTGTCTTCGAATCTCACTCCTCTTAGAAGTGTCATAAACCTGTGTACCGCGTCGGCCATGAGGTGTATGTGGCTTGATCACTGACATACTCATTTTATTAGGCTAGCATCCCTCTTCTCAATGATAGATATAGATCTCCAACCATCACGTTGTTGTATTCATAAGGACTTGCCTCCAGAGATGAGTCCAAGTCGGTGATAGAAAACCAGTTTCTGGATTCATCGGAGTTTCCTGACTAGCTCGATCCACTGTCCTCATCATCGTACAACCTTGTATCCGGCCCATTCTCAATCAACCAGTCCCGTATTGTACTTCCCATCGGTCGTGTATGCGTAACCATATCACACTTGTTATACCAAATAACCCTCAACAGGTATTCCTATTCCCTCTCATGACTATGTAACTCACATTCCAGATTCCTAAGTATGCTTTTCTGACTCCTTTTGAATTGACAAAACCGAAAAAAAATCCTTGCCTGGTTAGCATGATCAGGAACCATGCTTTGATACCACCATCTCTAACACCCCAGCTTCAATCCATAACAATGCGAACCAAAGATGTCATAGTTTTCCAAATACCCCCATGGTCCAGTGGTGCCCATAGTCTGGCCGATCCATAGTTGATATCCGACCCACTCACCATGAGCTTAAGGCTTGCCAACCCGTACTCTAGGCAAGAGTTGTGTTAGCTTGGACTAGCTAATATCAGAGAGGGATACAAAGATTTTACACACACAAACGCCTTTTTATTATATATATGTAAAACCTTATAAAGTCGCATTATCTAAAATATTACAAGTGGATTTTCTAACGAGTCAACACATACATACCCAAAACCATACATAAGATTTTTCAAAAAGCTACTTATGGAACTTCACGTCCGTCGTGTCCTACTTCACTCTTACTAGGTTTACTTGTAAAATAAGGAAAAGAATGAGTAATCTAATATTACCCAATGATTCCAGGCCACTCTATACACCAAATATTTTTCCACCGAACACCCCAAAGATAAAAATACATGAATTCATCACCCATCAGTCAATCAAAATATAGCATGCAGGAAAATAAGAGATGATATCATAATATCCACACGGGCCTTGCATGCCCCTCTGATATATCATGGTTTTTACCCATTTTAGACCATGATATAGATGTGTTTTTAGTGTCTTTTGTCTTTGTTTAGAGTCTTTTACAGGTTTAATCAGGTTTGGAGCTAATTGGAGATATTTGGAGCATTTTGGGACTTTTGGGACGTTTTGGCCGAGAGCTTAACTCACTGTCCGATTTATTGATCATGCATCGACCGACACACCTTGTGCATTGGTCGACACACTAGCGAGATGGGCCGTACGCGTCGGTTTAATGAAGTTATGAAGATTTGCAAAGAAGCCCAAGATAGTTCCAGTATTTACACAGAAGCCCCAGCCGAGATTAGGCATATATATAGAGGATTTTGGTGTTTATTTTACTTACGCTTTCATACTTAGAGCTAAGAGATTTTTAGAGCTTTTGGGGCTGATCTATTTCCTGTATTCACTTATTTTGGAGAAGATTTCGAACCCCTTTATCTATTTAATTTCTTATATGCAATCTATTATTTCTATGATTATGTTTTCATCAATCATGTCTGGGTAGATCCATAGTTAGGCTTAGGGTTTCTCATTAGGGTTTGATGACTTGCTAGACTTGTTTGATTCAGTTAAGGATTCATATGATTAGAATGTTCTTCAAACTAGATTGTGCTTAAAGCTAGTTCTAACCTGATCAATTAGAATCTAGATCTTAGGTTGCTAAATTCGACACGAGAGTGTGTTTTAGAATCTGAACTATTTAGGTTGAGCAATTAAATTATTCGCAAAGAGATTTGGTTTAGTTTAATTGTGAACATATCGAACTTGAACTTAATGCTAGTTTAATCTGTTAGTAATTGCAAAGAGATTTGGGTTACTGCACTTAGACTTAGAGAGTTTTCGCAAAGAGATTTGGTTAATTCTATTTCCGTGATTTGAGTTCTAGAACTGAGTTTAATTAGATCCTGACTGATTAGCTTGTCTGCTTGTCTGATTTCCTGAGAATACCCTAGGCTTGACGCTTTTAGTTTATTGCTTTCACAACCAACTTGCTACTGTTTACTTTCTTGCTTCGCAATTTATTTACTTCACCATCTGCTTATTTCTAGTATTAGTCTCTACTGTTCTGATCTATCGAGACCTAGTGTCCCTGTGGATTCGATAACCCTATATACTACTTTGACATTGCTGTTCACTTGCAGTTTAGAATAGGGTAAAACTTAGAACCTATCAAGTTTTTGGCGCCGTTGCCGGGGACTCTTAGAGTCTTCGATAGGACCGAACTTAGGGTTTTTACTAGAAATTTTTCTTTTTGTTTTTGCTTTTTCGTTTTGTTTTCATATTTTGCTAACTTTTTCTCTGTTTCTTTCTGTCGCAGGTACGACTTTCGCCTTGCGTCGATCGTTGCATCCCTTGCGTCGATCGTCACTAGGCGATTCTGAGATTGAATCGATCGTTGCACTGATAGCATCGATCGTTGCTGGACGATTACAGACAGTTTATGCCAACGCAGAAAACTCGAAGTAATCCGAACTCGAGCTTAGTTAATCTCGGACTAGAGGAACTTGGACGTCTAGAAAGGACTATCAGAAGAGAAAAGAGAGAGAGAATGGTACGAGAACGTCTGATCTTGATACGAGATGCTGAAGGTGTCCTGAGGGATCCGGAAAACAATCCTTACAATGCTGCTGGGCAGAGGATTGATGCTGATGGACGAGTGATCCCTGACCCTCCTGAGCAACAGCAACAGGAGAAGAACCAAAACCAGGGTCAGGAACGGGCCCAAGGTAGAGAGATGGTGGTTCATGAGAGGACACTAGCTGACTACAACAGACCTGATGAGTTTCATGCAAACCGAGCAGCTCTAGTGCTTCCTGCTTTTGAGAGGAATGATTTTGAGGTCAAGACCATCTACTACCAGCTGATGAGGCAGATTGCTTTTCATGGTCTTCAAGCAGAGCAGCCTATGGATCACATTGACAAGTTTGAGGACATAGTCACTGGCATGAAGTATGAAGGAGTATGCCCGGACTATCTGTTCCTTAAGCTATTTCCGCACAGTCTTGCTGGAGACGCTAGTGCATGGCTGAGACAACTGGCACCTGGTCAGTATACTACTTGGGCAGCCTTAAAGAGTGAGTTCCTGCGTCACTTCTATGATGATGCGCGTTCAGACCAGTCCAGACAGGACATACTCACTTTCTCCCAAGGAGCTGTGGAGCCCTTAAAGACTGCCTGGATGAGATTTAAGCAGTATCAGCGTGACTGCCCACACCATGGATTCACTGAGGTTCAGCTGATTGGTATCTTCTTCAGAGGCATAGATCTTCCATATCAGTCTGCGCTGGATAATTCCAGTAATGCCAACTTCAACACCAGGACTCCTACACAGGCTAAACAGTTGATTGAGAATCTGATTGGCAGCAACAGCTGCAAGACTATGGATGAGAGGAGGAAGAAACCTGGTGGAAGTATTGATAACTCAGAGATGGCTGAATTGAGATCCAGGATGGACAAAATCTGCACTCTTCTAGGCGAAAAGAAAGCTGTCCACTTTGCTCAAGAAGTAGAAGTAATTCAGACCGAGGAGGACACTCAGGAAGAAGATGTGAATTACATCGGGGGATCTGGTTTCCAAGGAAACAGATTTGGATATCAATCTGGGAACAGATTTTCCGGTGGAGGACAAAGGAATACCTTCACAGAAAATCAAGTGACCTATGGATCTCCATCTTATCAGTCACCTCCTGCAGCCACTGCTCATAAGAGTAAGATAGAGATAATGCTGGAACAGGTGTTGGAGAATCAGGTTAAGAGTGCTGCAGACTTCGACAAAAAGGTAGATAATGTCTATGAGAAGCTAAATGGGAAGTTTGAAATCCTGAGCACCCACGTGAAAGAGCTTGATGCTAAGGTTGCAAGAATCGCTGGACATGCTCAGAGGAAAGATGGATATCTCCCAGGACGAACTGACGCTAATCCCAAATACCAATGCAATGCAGTGACTTTGAGAAGTGGTAAGGAACTATTACCTAAACAAAACAGGCAGCTGAGCGTTGAGGAACTCGTGGAGATTGAAGAATTGGAAGATGAGATTCGTGACATTCGCGATGCATCGGTCGATGCACCCAAGCAACGGTCGACGCCAAGCGATAACGTAGAAACTGTCGTCGCAAAGTCGCCCAGCAACGATCGACACAATTCCAGTGACGGTCGATGCAAGGCGACTGCTGAGGATCCAAAACCAGAGAAATCAGAACAGTCGACCGAAAGAGTTTATAAGCCTAAAATACCCTATCCCAAGAATCCCAGGAAGGGTAGGAACGAGAGGCAGTATGCCAAATGCAAAGAGTTCATAAAGAAGGTGAAAGTTGAAGTACCTTTGCTTGATTCCATGGATACCTCGCCTATGATGAGGAGATGCCTTAAAGATATGATTGCTGGAAAATGGACTGATGAAGAGAGTGTGATGATGATCAGTGAGGTATGCAGTGCGGTAATTCAGGGCAGAACTCCTGAGAAGTTAAAAGATCCTGGGAGCTTTGTATTGGATTGTACCATCTACGGGGAGAGATTCGAAAGATCCCTATGTGATCTTGGGTCCAGTGTGAATCTCATGCCTCTCTCAGTTGCTAAGAGGCTCGGTATGACTGATTTTAGACCCACTAGGATATCACTGGTTCTAGCAGACAGAACGATCAGGATTCCCGAAGGAGTACTGGAGGATGTGCCTATAATGATTGGCCAATGTGCGATTCCTACTGACTTTGTGGTTCTGCAATATGGACAGGAACCAAAGGATCCATTAATTTTGGGCAGGTCTTTCTTAGCTACAGCTGGTGCAATGATTGACTGTCAGAGAGGGAAAATAGTTCTGAATGTGGGTGATCTGAAGATGAGTTTTGATATGAACAAGTTAGTGAAAAGACCAACCATCGACGGACAGACTTTCTATGTGGACACACTTGGTGAACTAGCTGCGGAGTACTTTCACCAGTCACATGCTAAAGATCCACTAGAAAGAGCTTTACTGAGCTCTATAATGGAGTTGGAGTACTTACAGGACGAGCCGGCAATGTGCTATACAAGGCTGATGGATTCTGTTGAAGTTGCAATGCAGGTGGAAGTATCTGACGCGACGATGCAACGATCGACACTCACCACGCATCGGTCGTTGCAGGGCGACGCAGACTGGGCAGAGGAAAAAGCTCCGAAAATAGAATTGAAACAACTTCCATCAGGGCTAAGGTACGCGTTTCTTGGACCGAATTCAACTTATCCGGTGATTGTTAACGCTAGTTTGAACAACGCAGAGCTCACTTTACTGCTAAGCAAGCTGCGCAAGCATCGTTAACGCTAGTTTGAACAACGCAGAGCTCACTTTACTGCTAAGCAAGCTGCGCAAGCATCGCAAAGCTCTTGGCTATTCCCTTGGTGACATTTCAGGTATCTCACCAGAGCTGTGCATGCATCGGATACATCTTGAGGATGAGTCTAAGACATCCATTGAGCATCAGAGGAGGCTTAATCCTAATCTGCAGGAAGTGGTTAAGAAGGAGATTATGAAACTCCTGGATGCTGGAATCATCTATCCTATTTCAGACAGTGATTGGGTGAGCCCAGTCCATGTAGTGCCTAAGAAAGGTGGAGTTACAGTTGTGAAAAATGAGAAGAATGAGCTGATACCTACTAGGACTGTAACGGGACACAGGATGTGCATAGATTACAGGAAGCTGAATGCTGCAACTAGAAAGGATCACTTTCCATTACCTTTCATTGATCAGATGCTAGAAAGGTTAGCCAATCATCCTTACTACTGCTTCCTCGATGGATACTCAGGTTTCTTTCAGATTCCTATCCACCCAGAAGATCGGGGAAAGACCACTTTCACTTGTCCATATGGCACATTTGCTTACCGTAGGATGCCTTTTGGACTCTGTAATGCTCCTGCCACTTTCCAGAGATGCATGATGTCCATATTCACTGATATGATTGAAGACTTCATGGAGGTATTCATGGATGATTTTTCAGTCTATGGATCATCTTATAATGAATGTTTAGACAATCTATGTAAGGTGCTGACTAGATGCGAAGAGAAACACTTGGTCCTTAACTGGGAAAAATGCCACTTCATGGTTAAAGATGGTATTGTTCTTGGACATAAAGTATCTGAAGCAGGGATCGAAGTGGATCGCGCTAAGATTGAGGTAATGACCAACCTTCAGGCGCCTGATTCTGTTAAGGCTATAAGAAGCTTTCTTGGACATGCTGGATTCTATAGACGGTTCATCAAAGACTTCAGTAAGATTGCTAGACCCCTAACTGCTTTGCTGTGTAAGGATACCAAATTTGAGTTCAATGCAGACTGTAAAACTGCATTTGAACAGATCAAGCAAGCTTTAGTGAGTGCTCCAGTGGTTCAACCACCAGATTGGGATTTACCTTTTGAGGTTATGTGTGATGCGAGCGATTTTGCTGTAGGAGCTGTCCTAGGACAGAAGAAGGACAGAAAGCTTCATGCTATCTATTACGCTAGTAGGACACTAGACGATGCGCAGAAGAACTATGCAACCACGGAGAAAGAGCTATTAGCTGTTGTCTTCGCTTTCGAGAAATTCCGTCCCTATCTCGTTGGCTCCAAGGTGATTGTTCATACTGATCATTCAGCTCTGAAGTATCTGATGCAGAAGAAGGATGCTAAGCCAAGATTGTTAAGATGGATTCTGTTGCTTCAGGAGTTTGATATTGAAGTGAGGGACAAAAAGGGAGTTGAGAATGGAGTTGCAGATCATCTTTCAAGGATGTTAGTTGAGGAAGACGTGCCCATAAATGATTATTTGCCCGAGGAAAACGTCAACATGATTGGAGCAGTTTTTCATATGGATTTAGGAGGTGAGTTGCAGAACTGTCGGGAAAATCGCCTTGTGTCGATCGATGCCACACTGGCAACGGTCGATACAAGTATCGGGGAAGCAACGATCGACACATGCGCAAGCAACGGTCGATGCATACCTGATACGAGCCGAGAGTCTTTCAAGATCAGAATTGGGAATTATGATTTCGAAATCTCTGCTGTAGCAACATCTGATCGACCATGGTATGCTGATATAGCTAACTACCTTGCTGCTGAGACTGAACCAGATGATCTGAAGGGTTATGAAAAGAAAAGGTTCTTTAGAGAGCTTAGAAGGTACTACTGGGATGAGCCTTATCTCTACAAGCACTGCTCAGATGGCCTGTACAGGAGATGCATTGCTGAATCAGAAGTTCCAGACATCCTTTTCCACTGTCATGGATCAGATTATGCTGGACATTTTTCTACATTCAAGACTGTGTCTAAAGTTCTGCAAGCAGGTTTCTGGTGGCCTACAATGTTCAGAGACACTCATTCTTTCGTCTCTCAGTGTGATGTTTGTCAGAGGAGAGGGAAAATCAGCAAGAAGCATGAGATGCCTCAGAATTTCATTCTGGAAGTTGAGGTTTTCGATTGCTGGGGCATAGATTTCATGGGTCCTTTTCCCTCATCCTATGGGAATAAATTCATCTTGGTTGCTGTAGACTATGTGTCTAAATGGGTTGAAGCAATAGCTAGTCCAACCAATGATTCTTCGGTGGTCATTAAGCTGTTTAAGACCATCATATTCCCCAGATTTGGAGTGCCTCGTATAGTGATTAGTGATGGAGGATCTCATTTTATCAATAAGGTTTTCGAGAAGCTGCTGAAGAAGCATGGAGTTCATCACCGAGTCGCTACTCCTTATCACCCTCAAACCAGTGGACAAGTTGAGGTTTCTAACAGGCAGATCAAAGAGATCCTTGAGAAAACAGTTGGAAAGACAAGGAAAGATTGGGCAGCAAAGCTGGACGATGCATTATGGGCTTACAGGACAGCATTCAAGACACCACTTGGGACCACTCCATTCCATCTGCTATATGGAAAAGCATGTCATCTGCCAGTAGAGCTTGAACACAAAGCAGCATGGGCTGTGAAACAAATGAATTTTGATCTTAAGTCTGCTGCGGAAAGGAGATTTATACAGCTTAATGAGTTAGATGAGATTAGACACTTTGCTTACGAGAACTCAAAGCTGTACAAGGAGAGGACTAAGGCATATCATGACAAGAAGATTGTCTCCAGACAATTTGAGCCTAATGATCAGGTACTTTTATATAACTCTCGTCTGCATTTGTTCCCAGGAAAGCTGAAATCGAGGTGGTCTGGTCCTTTCACAATCAAAGAAGTGCGTCCGTATGGAGCTGTCGTTCTAACTGGTAAGGATGGTATTGAATTCACTGTGAATGGACAAAGGGTGAAACATTATTGGGCTAAAGCCGAAATTCCAGAAGGGCAGATTCTGCCTCTGGATGATGCACCCTCTACCTAAGTCAGCTGAAGCGTCAAGCTAATGACCTTAAACAAGCGCTGAGTGGGAGGCAACCCACTGTTTTCGTTTTTGCATTTTGATTTTAGTATCTTCATAGGATTTTACGCTTGTTTCTGGTTTTGGTGAGTTTTGTTTGCAGGTCTCGGATTAAAACGCAGTGCGTCGATCGACACACCATTGTGTCGATCGTCACAATACGAAAGAATCGCATTGCAGCGATCGTTGCGGTCCTGAGCAACGATCGATCCCCAACGAAAATCGCACAGCAACGGTCGGTGCACCTAGTGCAACGATCGATGCCTGACTGCGACAGAGGTAAGAACCCGAGAGAACTAACCATTCCATTAACAAATTTTTGTTTTCTTTCTTTTAACCGATCCCTTGCTTGACACTACTGGGGACAGTGTGTCTTAAGTGTGGGGGAGGTTCTACTAATTACTTTCTTTTGTTTTCTTAGAGTCAGTTAAATTTTAAAAATTTGTTTTTCGAGTCAAAATTTGTTTAAGTAGGAAACAATGATTTTTTTGAGAAGATTAGCAGCATTTGCAGGAACTTAAGTGACCATTGAGATGAAGCTGCAGATCATCTATGACTATTAGAAAACCCAGACACAGATCAGCCTACTGAGAACACCCACATCGCTTCAGGTATCAGAGGATCTTTTACTGACTTCAATTTAATCCTGACTTTAGATTTCTCACCTAAGGGCTTGGTATACTTTATGTCGGACTCCCTTGCTGGTTCTGACACAGCCTGTAAACCTGTCCTATTTGGTTCCCTTCTCCCCTTCCATAAAGTAAAAAAAAAAAAAGAGTAATAAACTGCGGATGAGTTAGTAACTCCGAAGTGGTCATGGGAATGGTAGCAAACACTATTTTCTCTCATGTGATCCATGGAATGTGTCCAAAGTACACCCCAAAACGGGAAGAACACTGATAAAAAAAATAAAATGATACCCAGTGGGGAAAAATCAGTTGTTAAGGGACGGAAAGAGAAGAAAGGGACTAAAGAAAGACAGTTTGGTGGTCTAGAGCTGGCAAGGTAAGAATCCATGTGCCTTTAGATCGATACCCCTTATGTGAGACCGCACTTAAATATATGCAGAAGTCAGTAGGGAGAATTTGAATGCGTGAATGTGATTGTGGAGTTTACTTAGGACAGTTGCTAAGTGTGGGGGAAGTATATGTTGGTCTTGATGTCTGCAGGTTGATTCTTTCATGTGGATTACTAAGGGGAATCTGAATGCTGCTGCTTCTACGACAAAATGAATTTCTGAAGAGTTTTCAAACCTCTTCACTACATTTTAGTTCTCTGTTTTGCTTGAGGGCAAGCAAAGGCTAAGTGTGGGGGAGTTGATATATCATGGTTTTTACCCATTTTAGACCATGATATAGATGTGTTTTTAGTGTCTTTTGTCTTTGTTTAGAGTCTTTTACAGGTTTAATCAGGTTTGGAGCTAATTGGAGATATTTGGAGCATTTTGGGACTTTTGGGACGTTTTGGCCGAGAGCTTAACTCACTGTCCGATTTATTGATCATGCATCGACCGACACACCTTGTGCATCGGTCGACACACTAGCGAGATGGGCCGTACGCGTCGGTTTAATGAAGTTATGAAGATTTGCAAAGAAGCCCAAGATAGTTCCAGTATTTACACAGAAGCCCCAGCCGAGATTAGGCATATATATAGAGGATTTTGGTGTTTATTTTACTTACGCTTTCATACTTAGAGCTAAGAGATTTTTAGAGCTTTTGGGGCTGATCTATTTCCTGTATTCACTTATTTTGGAGAAGATTTCGAACCCCTTTATCTATTTAATTTCTTATATGCAATCTATTATTTCTATGATTATGTTTTCATCAATCATGTCTGAGTAGATCCATAGTTAGGCTTAGGGTTTCTCATTAGGGTTTGATGACTTGCTAGACTTGTTTGATTCAGTTAAGGATTCATATGATTAGAATGTTCTTCAAACTAGATTGTGCTTAAAGCTAGTTCTAACCTGATCAATTAGAATCTAGATCTTAGGTTGCTAAATTCGACACGAGAGTGTGTTTTAGAATCTGAACTATTTAGGTTGAGCAATTAAATTATTCGCAAAGAGATTTGGTTTAGTTTAATTGTGAACATATCGAACTTGAACTTAATGCTAGTTTAATCTGTTAGTAATTGCAAAGAGATTTGGGTTACTGCACTTAGACTTAGAGAGTTTTCGCAAAGAGATTTGGTTAATTCTATTTCCGTGATTTGAGTTCTAGAACTGAGTTTAATTAGATCCTGACTGATTAGCTTGTCTGCTTGTCTGATTTCATGAGAATACCCTAGGCTTGACGCTTTTAGTTTATTGCTTTCACAACCAACTTGCTACTGTTTACTTTCTTGCTTCGCAATTTATTTACTTCACCATCTGCTTATTTCTAGTATTAGTCTCTACTGTTCTGATCTATCGAGACCTAGTGTCCCTGTGGATTCGATAACCCTATATACTACTTTGACATTGCTGTTCACTTGCAGTTTAGAATAGGGTAAAACTTAGAACCTATCACCCTCCACACATTCACTCAGGCCTCACACCCTAGGCTTTGTACTCCCCCGGGCCTGGCACGCCCAGCGCATTCGATCTTCCTTTCTCGTGTACACTTAAGTCATAGCCACAAAGGCACATGAGCCTAGAAAGTCACCAACAACCGAGACTCATATTTTTTTTTTTCATTTCTCGGAGGATGCCATCGCACGGTCACCCTTACTATACCTTTAGATAGAAATTAGTCCTAGGCTGCAATCCCGTCTATTCGAGTCTTCCCACCTAGTCGATCCTTTGCTAGTGTGAGGAGTCGAAAGTAAGCATCAAAATTCCATCAAATCTTCTGGCTCTCCCACACCTTCCGGCTCTCACACTACACTCCAGTTATGAGGTACCATTCAAGGTCAACCTCAACCGGTCACTATACACATCACAATTTCCGGGATAATCAACTTATCCGTTCCTGTACTTAACACATAATCATTTCCGAGGACTTACCCATGTTATACTCTTGCCGGTTAGTACATGATGATTACGCAGCCGTGAATAAGGTCTTACACGAATTTTTTTTCTGGTCCTAAACGGCCGTTTATGGTCCTACATAACATTCATACATCACACAAAACCACATGATCATCATACTTATCACAACCACAATCACATGTATGCATGATAATAAAAGTGACCCAAGGATAAACAATTCATGTGTTTCAATCCTTGATCACGACCTGCAAGTAAACCGTTAACACATATGCTAACGGGAACTCACTTTTCACTACTCGGGCTAGGGCCGTCTTAATGTCCCCTGGCACTATCTGCACTGAGATACTAAGGACATAACCTAGTTTAGTCTAGGCCATAACAAAATTAATCTTTGAAGGAAACTATAAAACTTAGGCTTACCGACTTTTCTCGCTTATCGGGTACTTGCCCCTATTACCGACCTACTTTCTTTCTCTTCTTTATTTTTCTTACTCTTTCTTTTCCTAGTGTTTACTGTGAATATAGGATGGGTGGATGAGTAAAAATGAAATCATGGTCGTGGTATTTATAGGCAAAATCAGCCAGCCTCTGTTCTATGTGAGCCGTCTGCATGTTTCTGTTTGATTCATATGAATGAGAGGTGAAACATGCCTAGTACTATAGAACTGCATACTAGCTTCCTAAGTGTGTTCAGTAGCCTTATCTTACCCCTTTAGATCATAGGTATTGGTGATTTCGTTTGATTGGTCAAGAAGCTTTGTCGTTATCTTTTAAGTTCGAGCGGATAGGGTAAGCACGAGCGGTTTCCATGTCATCATGTTCATTCAGTGTGTGGGCAAGATATTTCCTTGTCCTGGGTAGCCCTCTTGTGGAATCAGTCCTTCGTCATCGGCTTCAGTGTGGCTACCCCCTAGGTCATAATTCAAGGTCACAAATGTGGTTACGTCTCCATATCACACAAACGGATACACATAATCCTCCTCCTCGGGCTCTGTTGGTATGTAAGGGTACATTTCATATCATGGCATGAACATGTGTTGCAATGGGATCTCTGGTAATACACTCCGCAAACCATCTACCTCCCATGAGTTTGCCGTTGTTTCACCTGATGAGATTTCGATAATCTCGGTTGATGGTTCCAAGATTTCTAAATTTGTGTACTGCGTCGGCCATGCGTTGTACGTGGCTTGATCACTGACATGCTCGTTGTATTAGGCTAGCATCCCTGTTCTCAATGATAGATATAGATCTCCAACCATCATGCTGTTATTTTCATAAGGACTTGCTTCCAGAGATGAGTCCAAGTCGGTGACAGCAAACCAGTTTCTGATTCATCGGAGTTTTCTGATGAGCTCGATCCACTGCCCACATAATCATACAACCTTGCATCCGGCCCCTTCTCAATCAACCAGTCCCGTATTATTCTTTCTATCGGTCGTTTCCGCGATACCATATCACACTTGTTATACCAAACCATCCTCAATAGGTATTCCTATTTTGTCTCATGACTATGTAACAAACATTTCATATTCCTAAGTATGCTTTTGTGACTACTTTTGACTCGATAAAACCAAAGAAAATCCTTGTCCTGTTTGCTTGATCATGAACCATGTTCTGATACCACCATCTGTAACACCCTCGGTTTAATCCATAACCAAGTGAACCAAAGATGCCACAGTTTTCCAAATACCCCCAATGGTCCAGCGGTGCCCATAGTCTGGCCGATCCATTGTTGATATCCGACCCACTCACCATGAGCTTAAGGCTTGCCAACCCGTACTCTAGGCAAAAGTTGTGTTAGCTTGTACTAGCTAATATCAGGGAGAGTGATATATCATGGTTTTTACCTGTTTTAAGCCATGATATAAGTGTGTTTTAGAGTCTTTTGTCGTGTCTTTAGAGTCATTACAAGTGTTTATTAGGTACATGCACGTTTGGAGGATTTATGGAGATATTGGAGCATTTTGGGCATTATTTGGAGCTTAAGTTCAGAGAGCTAATTACACCAAGTGTGGATGACCCATGCATCGATCGATGCATCATTGGCATCGATCGACATACCTCTGCGCCAGCACATTAATGAAGACTTTGGAGATTTGCAGTTTTGCCCCAAGAAGTTCCAGTATTTGCAAAAAGACCCCAAGCGTGATTAAGACTTTATAATTAGGTTTTTGGTGTTTTGTTTTAGAGACGCATTCATACTATTAGCTTTTATCAGAGAGAGACCTAGAGGCTGATCGTTCTTGTACTCCAGAGAGAAGATTTCGAACCTCTTTAACTCTTTACTCTTTTATTTTATGCAATCTATTTATTAACTGATTCGTGTTCCATTAATCATGTTTGAGTAGATTCATTGTTAGGTTCATGACTTGCTAGATTAATTTATCCGTTAAGGATTCATATCTTACTTGTTCTTCAATCTGAATTGTGCTTAATACTAGTTTCTAATCTGATCACCTAGAATCTAGACTTTAGGTTTATAAATTGACACGAAAGTGTAACTTAGAATCTGATCCATTTAGGTTGAGCAATTTAATTATCTGCAAAGAAATTTGGTTTAATTAAATTGTGAACAAATCAAACTTGCACTGAAGGTTAGTTTAATCTGTTAGGAATTGCAAAGAAATTTGGGTTTCTGCTAATTAGACTTAGAGAATTCTCGCAACGAAAGTTGGTTAGTTCTATCTTGTGTTTGAGTTCTAGAACCAAACTTAATTTGATCCTGACTGATAATTGATCTTCTTGTCTGATTTCCTGAGAACTCCCTGGACTTGACGCTCTTAGTACTTGCTTCACAAAACTGTTCTTGCTACTGATTTACTTTCTGCCTAGTTATTTATTTTCTGATTAGTATCACCTAGCTTAACTTGACATTCTATAGTCTACCGTAAGATTTCTTGTGTCTCTGTGGATTCGACCCCTATATACTACAATTGTTCTGTGCACTTGCAGTTGAACTTAGGGAAGTAAACTCTGAGCATATCAAGTTTTTGGCGCCGTTGCCGGGGACTCTTTTGAGTCTTCGATAGATTTGAATTAATGTTTAGACTAGGTTTTTTGTTTTTTTTTTGTTTTTGTTACTAATTTCTCTGTTTTCTTTCTGTCTTCGTGTGTTTCAGGTCTGATATCGCTTAGCATCGATCGATGCACCTTTTGAATCGATCGACACAAGGAGAATACCGAGTTGAATCGATCGTTGCATACCTAGCATCGATCGTTGCAGTGCGATTACCGACGGTTTATGCAGAAGCATGAGAACAGAAGTAATCCGAACGCAAATCTCGTGAATCTCAGGCTTGAGGAACTTGCTAGACTAGAGAGAACAAACAGAAAAGGATGATGAACAATCGCTTGATTTTGAGACCTGATGCTGAGGTTGTTCCGAGAGACCAACAGAACAACCGGTACAATAATGACGGGCTAAGGATTGATGCTAAGGGACGTGTGATCCCTGATCCTGAACCGGCCCAAGGTCAAGGGAAGATGATTAATCCTCCTGCTTATGAGAGGACTCTTGCTGACTACAACCGTCCGGATGAGTTCTATGCTAACCGGTCAGCAATTGTACCTCCTGGCTTTGAGAGGAATGACTTTGAGATCAAGACTGTCTACTACTCTGTTCTGAGGCAGAATCCTTCCATGGTCTCCCATATGAGCAACCCATGGATCATATAGATGATTTTGAAGACTTCATCACTGGAATGAAGTACAATGGGGTAAACTATGACTATCTGTATCTCAAAATTTTCCCCTATTCTCTCGCTGGAGAGGTTGCAGCTTGGCTGAAACAACTTCCATATGGGAAGTTTACTACTTGGGATGCTGTGAAGAGAGAGAGTTTTTAAGGCACTTTTATGATGATGCTCGCTCTGATCAGTCGAGACAGGATATTCTCACCTTCACCCAAGGTCCTACAGAGCCTCTTAAGTCTGCTTGGATGAGGTTTAAGAAGTACCAACATGACTGTCCTCATCAAGGATTCTCTGAAGTGACGCTGCTAGGCATATTCTTCAGAGGAATTGATCTCCATTACCAGTCTGCATTGGATAATGCCAGCAATGGCAATTTAAATACAAGGACTCCTGAACAGGCTAGGACACTCATTGATAACTTGGTGAGCAGTAATAGCACCAAGACTGCTGATAGAAGAAGGAAAGAATCTGCTGGAAAGATAGATAATCTGGAGATTGCTGATATCAGGAACAAGCTAGAGACTGTTCATAGCTTGTTGACTAATAATAAGGCTGTCCACTTTGCTCAGGATGTTGAGGTATTTGCGGCTGAAGAAGACAACCAGGAAGAGGATGTGAACTACCTCAGTGGCTCTGGATTTCAAGGAAATAGGTTTGGAAATCAGAAAGGTAATAAGTTCTTTAATGGTGGACAGAAGAGTGCTTTCACAAGCAACCAAAACTCTTCTGGATATGGATAGACTGCTGGTTATCAGAAACCTTTTCAGCAAGCTAATTCTTATAAGAGGACTTATGGATCATCCTCCTATCAGACACCTCCTGCTGCTAGTGCTCATGAGAGCAAGATGGAAGCCATGATGGAGCGGTTGCTGGAGGGTCAGACTAAGTCTGTTGTAGACTTGAACAAGAAGCTGGATGCTGTGTATGAAGATCTGAATGGGAAGTTTGAATCCTTGAGAACACATGTGAAGAAGCTTGATGCTCAAGTTGTGCAGACTGCTGGGTATGCTAAAAGGTCAGATGGATCTCTTCCGGGATGAACTGATGCTAATCCTAAGTACCAGTGCAATGCAGTGACGTTGAGAAGTGGTAACGAGCTGTTTCATGCCCAGAAAAGCAGTTAAGCTTAGAAGAAATCGTGGAAATTGAAAGATGGAAGATGAGATCCGCGGATTTCGCAATGTGTCGACCGACGCACCAATGCAACGATCGACGCAAGGCAAAAATGGAGATGCTGATCCTAAGCTCGACACAGAGGTCGTGAAGAAATCGCCTAGCACCGATCGACACACATCTGATGTCGATCGACGCAAAGCGAAAGCCGAGAGTTCAAACAGAGAAAGGTTGCAAAAAGCTGACAAGAGGATCTACAAGCCTAAGGTTCCCTTTCCCAAGAACCCCAGGAAGTCTAAGAATGAGAAACAGCTAGCTAAATGCAAAGCAATGTTGCAGAAAGTGTTGATTGAAGTGCCTTTGATTGATTCTCTAAGGAATACTCCGGTGATGAGAAGGTGTCTTAAGGATCTTCTTGCTGGTAACTTGACTGATGATGAGAGTGTACTTATGATCTCAGAGGTATGTAGCGCAGTGATTCAGGGAAGAATTCCTGAGAAGTTGAAAGATCTAGGGAGCTTTGTGTTAGATTGTGGTATCTACAAGGACAGATTTGAGAGATCTCTGTGTGATCTTGGTTCTAGTGTGAACCTTTTGCCCTTCTCTGTTGCTAAGAGACTTGGGATGACTGACTTCCTACCTACTAGGATCTCATTAGTCTTAGTGGATAGAATAGTCAGAATTCCTGAAAGAATATTGGAAGATGTGCCTATAATAATTGGCCAATGCGTGATTCCTACTGATTTTGTGGTTCTGCAGTATGGAGAATAACCAAAGGATCCACTGATTTTGGGTAGGCCTTTCTTGGCTACTGCTGGTGCGATGATTGACTGCAAGAGAGGTAAGATAATTCTGAATGTGGGTGATCTAAAGATGAGCTTTGATATGGACAAACTGGCGAAGAGACCCACCATCGACGGACAGACCTTTTATGTGGATACACTCAGTGAATTGGCTGCGGATTACTTTCATAAGACACATGTTGAGGATCCGCTAGAGAGAGCTTTACTGAGCTCTATAATGGAGCTGGAGCATCTGCAAGACTAGCCCGCAATCTGCTATGCGAGGCTAATGGATTCTGCTGAGCAAGTGATGCAGGTAGATGTATCTGACGCAAAGCTGCATCGATCGACACCCCCTATGCAACGATCGTTGCATGTCGTCAGTGACTGGGAAGAGGAAAAAGCCCCGAAAATTGAGCTGAAACAACTTCCATTCGGGCTTAGGTACGCATTTCTTGAACCTAATTCGACATATCCAGTGATTGTCAATGCTAGATTGAACAACGCAGAGCTCACTTTACTGCTAAGCAAGCTGCACATGCATCGCAAGGCTCTTGGCTATTCTCTTGATGACATTTCAGGTATCTCTCCGGAGCTGTGTATGCATCGGATACATCTTGAGGACGAATCTAAGACATCTGTTGAGCATCAGAGAAGGCTGAATCCTAATCTTAAGGATGTGGTAAAGAAGGAGATCATGAAGATCCTGGATGCTGGTATCATCTATCCGATTTCAGACAGTGATTGGGTTAGTCCAGTTCATGTTGTGCCTAAGAAGGGTGGAGTTACAGTAGTGAAGAATGAGAAGAACGAGCTGATTCCTACAAGGATTGTGACTGGACACCGAATGTGCATAGTTTATAGGAAGCTCAATGCTGCGACAAGGAAGGATCATTTCCCTTTACCTTTCATTGATCAGATGCTGGAGAGGTTAGCGAATCACTCTTACTATTGCTTCCTTGATGGATATTCAGGCTTCTTCCAGATTCCCATCCATCTCGAGGATCAGGGAAAGACCACTTTTACTTGTCCCTACGACACATTTGCATACTGCAGGATCCCTTTTGGACTTTGTAATGCACGTGCCACCTTCCAGAGATGCATGATGTCCATCTTCACTGACATGATTGAGGAATTTATGGAGGTGTTTATGGATGACTTTTCAGTCTACGGGTCATCCTATCATGAGTGCTTGGATAATCTGTGAAAAGTGCTAGCTAGATGTGAGGAGAAGCACTTGGTTCTTAATTGGGAGAAGTGCCATTTCATGGTCAGAGATGGCATTGTTCTTGGACATAGAGTGTCTGAAGCAGGGATCGAAGTAGACCGTGCTAAGATTGAGGTTATGACCAGCCTTCAGGCGCCTGCTTCTGTGAAGTCTGTGAGGAGTTTTCTTGGACATGCTGGGTTCTATAGAAGATTCATCAAAGATTTCAGTAAGATAGCTAGACCACTAACTGCTTTGTTGTGTAAGGATACCAAGTTTGAGTTCACTGCAGATTGTCAGACTGCATTTGAACAGATCAAGCAAGCATTAGTGACTGCTCCTATAGTTCAGCCACCAGATTGGGATCTACCTTTTGAGGTAATGTGCGATGCGAGTGATTATGCTGTAGGAGCAGTTCTGGGGCAGAAAAAGGATAAGAAGCTTCATGCCATTTACTATGCCAGCAGGACATTAGATGACGCACAGAGAAACTATGCCACCACGGAGAAGGAGTTGTTGGAAGTTGTCTTTGGTTTTGAGAAGTTTCGGTCCTATCTTGTTGGTTCTAAAGTGATTGAACACACTGATCATTCAGCTCTGAAGTATCTGATGCAGAAGAAAGATGCTAAACCGAGATTGTTGAGATGGATTATGTTGCTTCAAGAGTATGACATTGAGGTGAAAGACAAGAAGGGAGTAGAAAACGGAGTGCTGACCATCTATCAAGGATTATAGTTGAAGAAGACGTCCCCATTAATGATTTCTTGCCTGACGAGAACGTCAATATGATTGAGACAGCGTTTATGTCGGGTTTGGACAGGAAGAAGCAGAACGGATTTATCGCAGTGCGTCGATCGATGCCACTTCGACAGCGATCGATGCAAGTATCGGGGATGCAACGATCGACGCGGACCTGTGCGTCGGTCGATGCAGATCGCCTACAAACCCAGATTCCTTTAAGGGTCAAATTGAGTACTTGAATCTCAAACTTTGTGCTGTTGCGACGACGGTTACACCCTGGTTTGCGGATATTGCCAATTACCTGGCTGCAGAGACTGAACCAGATGAGTTGAAGGGATATGCTAAGAAGAAGTTCTTTCGAGAGCTCAGACGATACTATTGGGATGAACCTTATCCCTACAAGCCCTGTTCCGATGGTCTTTACAGGAGATGCATTGCTGATTCAGAGGTTCCTGATATCTTATTCCACTGTCATGGATCAGATTATGCTGGACATCTCACTACTTTTAAGACTGTGTCTAAGGTTCTGCAAGCAGGTTTCTGGTGGCCTACGATGTTTAGAGACGCTCATTCTTTTGTCTCCCAGTGTGATGCCTGTCAGAGGAGAGGGAAAATCACTAAGAAGCATGAGATGCCTCAGAACTTCATTCTCAAGGTTGAGGTTTTCGATTGCTGGGGCATTGATTTCATGGGTCCTTTTCCCTCATCTCATGGGAATAAGTTCATTTTGGTTGCTGTGGACAAAGTGGGTGGAAGCGATAGATAGTCCAACCAATGACTCTTCGGTGGTTCTTAAGCTGTTTAAGACCATCATTTTCCCTAGATTTGGAGTACCTCGGATAGTGATTAGTGATGGAGGATCTCATTTCATTAATAAGGTCTTCGAGAAGCTGCTACAGAAGCATGGAGTTCATCACCGAGTTGCTACTCCTTATCACCCTCAGACTAGGAGATCTTAGAGAAGACAGTTGGGAAGACAAGGAAGGATTGGGCAGCAAAGCTGGATGATGCACTATGGGCTTACCGGACTGCATTCAAGACGCTACTTGGGACTACTCCATTTCATCTGTTGTATGGAAAAGCATGTCATCTGCCAGTAGAGCTTGAGCACAAAGCAGCATGGGCTGTAAAGCAGATGAATTTTGATCATAAGTCTGCTGCAGAAAGGAGATTTGTGCAGCTTAATGAGTTGGATGATATTAGGCATTTTGCTTACGAGAACTCAAAGTTGTACAAGGAAAGGACTAAAGCTTATCATGACAAGAAGATTGTCTCTAGACAATTTGAGCCTATTGATCAGGTACTTTTGTATAACTCTCGTTTGCAATTGTTTCCAGGTAAGCTAAAATCAATGTGGTCTGGTCCTTTTACGATCAAGGAGGTACGTCCTTATGGAGCTGTCGTTCTAATCAGCCAGGAAGGTAAGGAATTCACTGTAAATAGACAAAGGGTGAAGCATTATTGGGCTAAGGCCGAGATTCCGAGAGGTCAGATTCTGCCTCTGGATGATGCACCCTCTGCCTGTTTCAGCTAAAACGTCAAGCTAATGACGTTAAAAGAGCACTGAGTGGGAGGCAACCCACTATTAGGTTCGTTTTTCTTTTCATTTTTTGTTTTGATTTGGTGTTTTTGATTTTCTGTTTTGGTGTGTTCAAAAGCGTGAGAAACAGGCAGAATCGCACTGCATCGATCGACACACATAGTGCATCGGTCGACACAGTTGCAATTTACGGTTTGCCGATTCAATTGCGGTTCAGACACATGTTATCTACATAACCGCGAGCATATTCGCCTTGCATCGATCGACACCACTTGTGGCATCGATCGACGCAGGACGACGACATGTACGTATTCCGCAACCTTTCGGATTGTTCTTCAATTTGTTTTTTATTCTCACCGATCCTAAGCTTGACACTACTGGGGACAATGTGTGTTTCAAGTGTGGGGGAGGTAGCTACTGACGCACCGCTTTTTCTTTTCTTAGAGTTAGTCCAAATTGGTTTTATCGAGTCAAAACAGTTTAAGTAGGAAACTATGAATTTTTGAGAAGCCAACGACACTTGTAGGAACTTAAGTAACCATTGGGATGAGCTTGCAGGATCAATCTATGACTATTTAAAAACCCCAAACGCAGATCAGCCTACTGAGGACACCCACATCACTTCAGGTATCAGAGAATCCTTTACTGACTTTGATACTATCAGGTTTTAATCCCTATATCTAACTGCAAGTGCACAGTGATGCGAATGTAGTACTTAGGGTATCGAACCCACAGGGACTCTAGGTCACGATAGATTTAGAACAGTCAAGTTAAACTAGGAGAAAGTAGTGAGAAATTAAAAAGCAACCAGAAAAGTAAATTAAGTAGCAGGAGTGAGTTGTAAGCAATTAACTAAAAGCGCTAAGTCTAGGGAGTTCTCAGGAAATCAGACAAGCAGATAAACAAATCAGTCAAGATCAAATTAAGTCCGGTTCTAGAACTCAAACACAGATATAGAACTAACCAACTGTCGTTGTGAGAATTGTCTAAGTCTAGTAGCAGAAATCCAAATTCATTTGTAATTCCTAACAGATTAAACTAGCCTTAAGTGCAAGTTCGATATGTTCACAATTCAATTAAACCAAATTCCTTTGTGAGTAATTCAACTGCTCAACCTAAATAGATCAGATTTTAAACCACACTGTCGTGTCAATTTAATAACCTAAAGTCTAGATTCTAAGTGATCAATTCAGAAACTATTGTTAAGCATAATCCAGGTTGAAGAACAATAAAGTTATGAATCCTAAACTGATTAATTATATCTAGCAAGTCATGAAATCCTTAATGAGAATCCCTAAACCTAACTATGAATCTACTCAGACATAGATAATGAAAACATAATCAATGAATAATTAGATTGCATAAAAGAGTAAAGATTAAAGGGGTTCGAAATCTTCTCCAAAAGCAAAAAGCAGTACAGGTTCAGATCAGCCCCAAATAGCTCTAAAAACTCTCAGCTCAAAGTATGAAAGCATAATAAAAAACTGATGTAAAAACCTAATTATATTAGCCTAATCACGTCTTGGGGCTTCTTTGTAAATACTGAAACATCTGGGTAAATCTACAATTTCAGCATTCTTTATTAAACTCGCCGAGAAAGTCCCATCTCGCTCGTGTGTCGATCGATGCACATAGTGTGTCGATCGATGCATTCCTCTGTTCTGGACAGTGAACTCTATCTCTCGGGTCAAAACTCCAAAATGCTCCAAAATGCTCCATAATCTCCAAATCCACTCCAAACATGCTAATACCTGTAAAAGACTCTAAAGCAACACCAAAAGACTCTAAAACACACTTATATCATGGTCTAAAACTAGTAAAAACCATGATATATCAACTCCCCCACACTTAGCATTTGCTTGCCCTCAAGCAAAACAGAGAACTAAAACATGGTGAAGAGGTTTGAAAACTTTCAGAAACTCTTTTCGTCCTAGAAACAACAACACTCAGATTCCCCTTAGTATGCCACTGAAAGATTTCACCTGCAAGACATCAAGACAAACATATACTTCCCCCACACTTAGCAACTGTCCTGAGTAAACTCCACAATCACATTCAAGCATTCAAATTCACCCTACTGACTTCTATAAGTTATTAAGTGCGGTCTCACCTAAGGAGTATCGATCAGAGGGCACATTGATTCTTACTCTGTTAGCTCTTGACCACCATACTATCTTTTCTGGTTTCTTTCTTCTCTTTTCCCTTCTTTAGCAACTGATTTTTCCTCATTGGGTATTATTTTTTTTTATCAGTGCTCTTCCCGTTATGGGGTGTACTTTGGACACATTCCATGGATGCACAGGAGGTAATAGGGGTCTCTACCACTCCCGCGATCACTTCGGAGCTACTAGCTCATCCTCAGTTTATAATTCTCTTTTTTTTTTACTTTAGGGAAGGGGAGAAGGGAACCTTACTTGGACAGGTTTACAGGCTGTGTCAGAAGTAACAGAGGAGTCCGACTCAAGGTATACCAAGCCCTTAGGTGAGAAAATTAAGTCAAGATTAAGGGTGAAGTCAGTAAAGGATCATCTGATACCTGACGTGATATGGGTGCCCTCAGTAGGCTGATATGTGATGGGGTTTTCTAATAGTTAGAGATTGATCCTGCAACTTCATCCCAATGGTCACATAAGTTCCTTGCAAGTGCTGTTAACTTCTTAAAAATTCACTGTTTCCTACTTAAACCGTTTTGACTCAAAAAAACAAATTTTATTTTAAAAACATGACTGCCTCTAAGAAAACAAAAGCTTGCATTAGTAGCTACCTCTCCCATACTTGAAACACATTGTCCCCAGTAGTGTCAAGCTAATGATTGGCAAAAGGAAGAAAAATAATGTTAAAGGATGTGTTATGTTTTGTCTGATTTTACCTCTGTCGCTCATGCATCGATCGTTACGCATAAATGCGATGATCGTTGCAAGGCGATTGCGTATGAGGCGATCGTTGCTTAGGACCGCAACGATCGCTGCAATGCGATTTTCGTGTTGTGACGATCGACACACAGGACCGTGTCGATCGTTGCATTGCGATTTCGTCGAACAGTCAGCAGCTAGCAGGTTAGTCCGTGAGAAATTCCCAAATATCAAACCTGCAAGCTGAAAATCAATGCAAACAAGCAAAATCAAAGCAACAGATAGTCTCAAAGTAAACACATCATCCAAACATAAGTATCCTAAGAAAAATCAAAAGAAAAATTGAAAAGAAAAAGTGAAAAAGAAATATAGAACCGATGTCTGAAAATGCCACTACGCTCACTCGTCATCTATGCCATCATAGCGATCAGTACTGCTCGAATCACCGGGAGTCGGAGAGCGCTGTCGACGTCGACCGGAAGGTCCAGGCTGATGAATCTGTGGCTGTCTCCTGCAAGTGCAGTCACGCATGAAGTCCCAAATGCTCCGTAGAATACCATCCTGACGCTCTCTCTAATCACCCTCAGACATCTCTCTCACTGGGACCGATGGAGCTGGATAAGGACCAATGTCATGTGTGGCAGGCTCGGGTGCAGGCGCAGAAGAAGAAGAAGAAGGGCGTGTAGAAGGCTCTCCCAGCGGATGAGCCATAGTAGGCACACTGCGCTGATCGCGCGTAGGAGGGTGGAAACTCAAAGCAGCCAACGTATCAATCTTGGTCAGATCAGCAGCAGGAAGATCTATGCCACGCTTCGTAGTGATAGTGTCATAATAGACCCATATACGTCCCTCCTTCAGCCTTGTAGCACTCTGTAGGTGGGTAAAATCAAGGAACTCCTTACTGTCATCACACTCTGTACCCTCTAGAGGGATCCTGCAATGCCTGAAGATGAGTAAGCAGACTCCCCACTGTCTCAGTGTCCTTCCCATCGAATGGCTTCTTCTGCAATGAGCACAAGTGATGAGCAAACACAGCTCCTAAGTTAAGTCCTCTGGTGGGATCTCTCAAATCAGTATCAGCAAACTGCTCCCTCAACACAATGAAAAGCATCTCCAGCTCATTCTTACGCATCTTGTTTGCTTCAGCTTTGAACAACAGAGTATGTCCCAAGATGCGCAACACATATCTGAGAACAGGATGCCTAACCTGAATCTACTTTGTCGTCCTTGAGCAATACCGACCATTACCAATACAGTCCCAGAAAAACTGAGCTTCCGGCACATCCCACTCAAAAGCTATATCGGTACGTGTAGGCTCAACACTGAATCCATAAATACGGCAGATATCAAGAAGGGGAATCCGATACCTGACTCCTAGGCTCATGAAGGTGAAGACACCCCCTGAAGCTCTCTTGCACTCTGGGTCAGGATAAATAACTCTGCAGGTGGCCAACAACAGTCTTACCAGATCAGGATACAACTCATAGTGCTGCATAGGCATCGTCCCCATACCAATGCCCTTAACCAATGCCAGCACCTGCTCATCAATGCCTAGACCTCGACAAGTCCAATAGTCAGCAAACTTGGTTGGCTTGATTTTCATGTCACACCAACCATTGTACAGCAGAGTATCGTACACATCCCAGTGATCATGTATCAGCCTCTCAGTGAATGTGTCAGTCTTAATCAGCTTATCAGGTGCCATGCTCCATACCTTATCTGTTGGGATCTTCTCCTTATCTGCCTTGGGCCAAGGCAACTGAATAGCTTCCCGATCTCTCTGATAAGGCTCAGGCAGTGGCGAGTCTCGTAGAAACCACTCCTCAGGTGGAGTTTGATCTGCAGCTGCTCTAGTAGCTCTGCTTTTGAGAGGTTATCCACGAGGAGGCATCTGCAATCAAGAAAATAATTCATGTTAGTCACGGCAGAACTCTCTGTAAAGTCGCAATGCAACAATCGTTGCACAAGTACAGCGATCGATGCAGCGATCGTTGCAAGGCGATTTCACAGTCGCCAAATAATCCCTCATATCGTGTAAAAATTGGTTCCACAATCTCGCAAACACCTTAATTCAATCACCAATCAACCTAAATCAAGCCTCTAACAGTACGGAATCATCATCTTAAAGTTAAAAATCCCTAATTTCAAAACCCTAGAACCGAATCTGAAAATGATGAAATTGAGAGCCCTTACCTTGGAATCGCTTCGATTAGGTTATAGAAACAGATAGAGAGTGTAAAAACGAGAAGAATAAGCTTTGAATCAAAGAAAATGATGAATAAATGAGTTATTTAGGGGAGAGGTGATTTGGGTTGTACGGACGGCGAAATGGGAAATAAGAGAAGAGAGAAAAGATTAAAGGCACTTACCTGGATCGTGGATGCAACGACCGTTGCATAGAAGCAACGATCCCTACTAGTGAACCAAATTGATTCTGGTTTAGCACACGCGTACCTTTATTTTGTAATTGAACCAGATGCAACGACCGTTGCATAAACGCGTCGATCGTCACAAGGCGATTTCATCTCCTCGTCATATCTCCCTGCAACGACCGTTGCACAGGTCCGCAACGATTGTCACACATCTCCAGACGTGTTCTGTAATGAAAACTCAGCAAAAACAAAATAAAAACGTAAAGTCCTAAGAAAAACACCAAAATTAATTAAAAAAACATCAAAACCTAACAGTGGGTTGCCTCCCACTCAGCGCTTGTTTAAGGTCATTAGCTTGACCGGACTAACAAGATCAGACTCTTGGAAGTTTCAACAGAGACTGTGATTGTCTCTGTGAAAGTCTCCTCATCCAAGGCGGAGAGTAAGCAGTATCAGTGTGAGTTCGTCCATGAAAAGAAGGAATGTAATGATCTCTAGGATCTGAAACCAAAGTACCACTCGTTTGCTCTCCCAGTCCATCCTTAATCCTAAAGGTTTGCCCATCTATCTCTGCCATGCGCAGCATATCCATCTCAAAGTGCAGAGGCTCATCTCCCAGTTAGAGATCAATCACATTGTTCCTTACATCGATCCAATTGTGGCTAAGAAGGGTGATAGGTTCTAAGTTTTACCCTATTCTAAACTGCAAGTGAACAGCAATGTCAAAGTAGTATATAGGGTTATCGAATCCACAGAGACACTAGGTCTCGATAGATCAGAACAGTAGAGACTAATACTAGAAATAAGCAGATTGTGAAGTAAATAAATTGCGAAGCAAGAAAGTAAACAGTAGCAAGTTGGTTGTGAAAGCAATAAACTAAAAGCGTCAAGCCTAGGGTATTCTCAGGAAATCAGACAAGCAGACAAGCTAATCAGTCAGGATCTAATTAAACTCAGTTCTAGAACTCAAATCACGGAAATAGAATTAACCAAATCTCTTTGCGAAAACTCTCTAAGTCTAAGTGCAGTAACCCAAATCTCTTTGCAATTACTAACAGATTAAACTAGCATTAAGTTCAAGTTCGATATGTTCACAATTAAACTAAACCAAATCTCTTTGCGAATAATTTAATTGCTCAACCTAAATAGTTCAGATTCTAAAACACACTCTCGTGTCGAATTTAGCAACCTAAGATCTAGATTCTAATTGATCAGGTTAGAACTAGCTTTAAGCACAATCTAGTTTGAAGAACATTCTAATCATATGAATCCTTAACTGAATCAAACAAGTCTAGCAAGTCATCAAACCCTAATGAGAAACCCTAAGCCTAACTATGGATCTACTCAGACATGATTGATGAAAACATAATCATAGAAATAATAGATTGCATATAAGAAATTAAATAGATAAAGGGGTTCAAAATCTTCTCCAAAATAAGTGAATACAGGAAATAGATCAGCCCCAAAAGCTCTAAAAATCTCTTAGCTCTAAGTATGAAAGCGTAAGTAAAATAAACACCAAAATCCTCTATATATATGCCTAATCTCGGCTGGGGCTTCTGTGTAAATACTGGAACTATCTTGGGCTTCTTTGCAAATCTTCATAACTTCATTAAACCGACGCGTACGGCCCATCTCGCTAGTGTGTCGACCGATGCACAAGATGTGTCGGTCGATGCATGATCAATAAATCGGACAGTGAGTTAAGCTCTCGGCCAAAACGTCCCAAAAGTCCCAAAATGCTCCATATATCTCCAATTAGCTCCAAACCTGATTAAATCTGTAAAAGACTCTAAACAAAGACAAAAGACACTAAAAACACATCTATATCATGGTCTAAAATGGGTAAAAACCATGATATATCAACTCCCCCACACTTAGCCTTTGCTTGCCCTCAAGCAAAACAGAGAACTAAAATGTAGTGAAGAGGATTGAAAACTCTTCAGAAACTCATTTTGTCGTAGAAGCAGCAGCATTCAGATTCCCCTTAGTAATCCACATGAAAGAATCAACCTGCAAACATCAAGACCAACATATACTTCCCCCACACTTAGCAACTGTCCTAAGTAAACTCCACAATCACATTCACGCATTTAAATTCTCCCTACTGACTTCTGCATATATTTAAGTGCGGTCTCACCTAAGGGGTATCGATCTAAAGGCACATGGATTCTTACCTTGCCAGCTCTAGACCACCAAACTGTCTTTATTTAGTCCCTTTATTCTCTTTCCCTCCCTTAACAACTGATTTTTCCCCACTGGGTATCATTTTATTTTTTTTATCAGTGTTCTTCCCGTTTTGGGGTGTACTTTGGACACATTCCATGGATCACATGAGAGAAAATAGTGTTTGCTACCATTCCCATGACCACTTCGGAGTTACTAACTCATCCGCAGTTTATTACTTTTTTTTTTACTTTATGGAAGGGGAGAAGGGAACCAAATAGGACAGGTTTACAGGCTGTGTCAGAACCTGCAAGGGAGTCCGACATAAAGTATACCAAGCCCTTGGGTGAGAAATCTAAAGTCAGGATTAAATTGAAGTCAGTAAAAGATCCTCTGATACCTGAAGCGATGTGGGTGTTCTCAGTAGGCTGATCTGTGTCTGGATTTTCTAATAGTCATAGATGATCTGTAGCTTCATCTCAATGGTCACTTAAGTTCCTGCAAATGCTGCTAATCTTCTCAAAAAAATCATTGTTTCCTACTTAAACAAATTTTGACTCGAAAAACAAATTTTTAAAATTTAACTGACTCTAAGAAAACAAAATAAAGTAATTAGTAGAACCTCCCCCACACTTAAGACACACTGTCCCCAGTAGTGTCAAGCAAGGGATCGGTTAAAAGAAAGAAAACAAAAATTTGTTAATGGAATGGTTAGTTCTCTCGGGTTCTTACCTCTGTCGCAGTCAGGCATCGATCGTTGCACTAGGTGCACCGACCGTTGCTGTGCAATTTTCGTTGGGGATCGATCGTTGCTCAGGACCGCAACGATCGCTGCAATGCGATTCTTTCGTATTGTGACGTTCGACACAATGGTGTGTCGATCGACGCACTGCGTTTTCACGAACAGTCAGCAAGTTAGCAGGTTAGTCCGTCTGTTTTTGTCAATTTTGATCCCTGCAAGCTGAAAACAGTAGAAACAGAGTAAAACCGAAGCAACAAATGTATCTGATCAAGCATAACCATCCAAACAGAATAGAATCCTAAGGAAAATAAGAAAATGCAAAAACAAAAGTACAAGAAAAGATAAAAGTCAGAATACAGAACCGAATGTCTGAAAACGGAGATCAATCTCACTCGCTCACATCATCTATCCCAGTATACCTCTCGGGATCACTGGCATCCTCTGGAGATCGCTGTCGACGACGTCGGTCAGGTACGGGCTGATGGATCTGTGGTGGCCTCCTGCAGCTGCAAGTACGCACAAAGTTCCAAAGAACTCGAAACATACCATCTGATCTCTCTCTCCACTCTGCCTCAGAGTATGCACCATAAGCCATTGCAGGCTCTGGAAAGGGACCCACATCGTCGACTGGGGCAGGCGCTGTCGCAGGAGTAGGGGCAGCAGAAGTAGAAGCTCGTGAGGAAGGCTCTCCCAGCGGATGAGCCATAGTCGGAATCCCACACTGCGCAGACTCAGGAGGCTGAAATCTCAGTGCCTCTAATGTGTCAATCTGTGTCCATCTGGCAATAGGAAGCTCTATACCAGTCCTCCCAGTGGTCGGATCAGTGTAAACCCAAATGCGCCCCTCCTTGAGCCAGGTAGCGCTCTGCAAATGGCTGAGATCCAGGAACTCCCGAGCTGTATCACGCTCTGTGCCATGAAGAGGAATCCCACAATACTCAAAAATGGGAGTAAGTAAACTCCCTACCGTCTCAGTACCAGCTCCATCAAACGGCTTCAGCTGCAGATCAACTAAATGCTGTGCGAAAATAGCTCCCAAGTTGAGACCCGTAGTAGGATCTCTCACGCCAGAACCTCTAAACTGATCTCTCAGCCCCATAAACAGCAGCTCCATCTCATATTTGCGCATCTTGTTGGCCTCAAACTTGCAAAGCAAGCTCCAACACAAGATACGCGAGACATATCGCAGCACCGGATGTCTCATCTGCACTACTGGTGTGGTCCTGGAGTTGTATCGACCGCTGCCAATACTCTCCCAGAATGTGCGAGCCTCAACCGGATCCCACTCGAGTGGCATGGCGATGCGCCTCGGCTCAGTACTGAACCCGTAGATCCTGCAAAGATCAAGTAGAGGAATCTGATACCTGACTCCCCAACTCATGAAGGTGAATGCACCCACTGTAGCGCTCCTGTTGTCAGGATACAAGTTAACCACTCTGCAAGTGGCCAATAACTACCTGACCAGCTCAGGATAGAGATCATAATGTCGCATCGGCATTGTCCCTAGACCAATGCCTCTGCATACAGCGAGTACCTGCTCATCAATACCCAGAGTCTTGCAGGTGGAGTAGTCAGCGAACTTGGTCGGGTTGAAGATCATCCCACACCAACCACTGTAGAGAAGCGAGTCATACTCGTCCCACTGACTGAGCAACGGCCGCTCGGTGGACTCAGCGGTCTTGAAGAAACGTATAAGGTCCTCCGGCCACTATCTGTTCGTTTGAATCGGTGTGGCGTCCGCTCTGGGCCAAGGTAAAGCAATTGGGGGCACGTATCTGGCGTATGGTGCGGGTGGCTCTGACTCTCTTCTAAACCATTGAGGCGGTGGGGTGTAGTGTCGTGTTGCTGTGGAAGATGTGGCTCGCTTCTTGCGGGGTTGCCTTTGAGACGCCATCTGCAAAAACAAAGTTCAAACATTTATAAGTCTCGGCAAAATTTCACTGTGAAATCGCGAAGCATCGACCGTTGCATCTAAGGCATCGATCGTTGCAAGGCGATTTCACTTTATCGAACATTTCCCAAAATCGCAAAGCAACGACCGTTGCTCTAGAGCAACGACCGTTGCAAGGTGATTTTGCCGCAAACAAATCATCAAAATCAGTTCAAATCCAAGCCACATTGCCTCAAATCAGTTGAAAATCATCATCCATCACCCTAAATCGTTCTAATTACGCATGCATCATCAATTTTCGGTTCAAAAATCTAACACCCTAGAACCCTAAAATCCAATCCGAAAATTTGAGAAATAGAAGTTCATTACCTTGGATTCTTGAGATATGAGCTAGATACAAGGGTTTAGAGTGTGAAATAGGAAGTATTAGCAATTGAAACGAAGAAAAATGATGAGAAACGGCGATTTTTGGGTGTGGAGCTTTCGGTGTACGGTCAATCGGAAATGAGGAAGAAAAGAGAAGAGAAAGGGTTTAAGGCACTTACCTGGTCGTGGGTGCAACGATCGTTGCTTTCGGGGCAACGACCGTTGCTGGTCAAATCAAAATTGATTTACCGGTTTAGCGCATACCTAAATTTTGCAATTGAACCAATTGCAACGGCCGTTGCTTAGAAGCGACGATCGTCACAATGCGATTACCCCTCTTCGTCAAAATCTCCTTGCAAAGACCGGTGCACCAAGTGCATCGATCGTCACACATCTCCAGACTCGAGTTCTGCATCTGAAACTTAGTAAAAACAAAAACAAAAACGTGAAATCCTAAGAAAAACACCAAAAATAAGGAAGAAAAACAGCTAAACCTAACAGTGGGTTGCCTCCCACTCAGCGCTTGTTTAAGGTCATTAGCTTGACCGGACGCACAAGATCTTTCAGGAACCAAGAGATCTCGACAGAGACTTTTTCTGTCTCTGTTCAAGTCTCCTCATCCAAGGTGGCGAGTAGGCTGTTGCAGAATGCTCATGTCCAAGAAAAGATGGAGTAAAATGTGCTCCAGGATCCAGAATCACAGTGTCATCCGGCTGCTCATCATCTGCATCCATGATTGTGAATGTCTGCCCATCTATCAGTGGCTTTCGCAGCTTCTCCATCTCATAACGCAGCGGCTCATCTCCCAGGTGGAGGTCTATTAGACTCTGTCTAACATCTATCACAGCCCCCGCTGTAGCCAAGAATGGTCTTCCAAGCAGTAACGCTTCATCATGATCGCAGTCATATTTCAGCACAAGGAAGTCTGTCGGAACTAAGTAGTTTCCAACTCTCACTGGAATGTCCTTTAAGAGTCCTTCCGGAACTCGTATAGACTGATCAGCTAGGACAAGAGAGGTCCTAGTAGGAGAAAAATCCAGCATCCCCAGCTTCTCTGCCACAGAATAAGGCATCATACTTCCAGCAGCTCCTAAATCACACAGAGAGCGTCTAAAACTGTCCTCGAAGATGGAACAGTTAAGCACAAAGACTCCAGGGTCAGGCAGCTTCTTTGGGATCTTGTTCAGTAGCACCTCACTAATGTGTTGGGGAACTACAATCACCCAGTGTCTCAGCTCGTCATCTAAAGGTAACATCCTATTTAAGTACCTCTGCACACATGGATGATAAGGTGGATCATCAGAAGTTGGAATTTCTTCCAATTCTTCACCAATCTCCTCTAGCTTCTTAAGCTCTTCAATTTCCTGCCTAATCACTTCAGACACTGATGAGTGTTGTCTAACAATCTGCGCATAAATCTCCTGTTGAGTAATCTCAGAGGCTCCAGTGAATAGGCGATCAAGCTCCAAGTCAGCATCTATGCCATTATCACCCGACAGTTCTGTCTGTTCACGTCCTGCAATGACCGACACTAAGGGTGTGTCGATCGTTGCCATCTCGACTGGTGTATCGATCGGCGCAGATGTTGCATCGATCGACGCACTGCAGCAGATTTCACCCGAGAGTTTTTGACCAAAATCCGGGATTTCTCCATCTTTTACCAACTCAGCTGTACTTAGCTCAAATTTCTCACCTAGGTGAGACCCATCATTAATGTACACAGACCAGGCCTTAATGTGAGTGTCTGCAGCTCCTTTTCCCTTCATAGCACTGGAAATCTGATTCACCTGAGTGTCCAGCTGCTTCACATGAGTGCTCAGAGTCTCAAACTTCCCATTGAGGTTCTCATAAACTGCATCGAACTTCTTGTTACTGTCCACAGAAATCTTGTTCTGGCTCTCTAGTACCTGTTCCAACATTGTTTCCATCCTAGTCTCAAAAGCAGTGGCTGCAGGAGGTGACTGATAAGATGAAGATCCGTAGGTTCTCTGATTTCCTTGTCCATAAGGCTTCTGAAAGTTACTAGTCTGTCCAAAGCTTGAAGAGTTCTGGTTGCCTGCGAAGGCATTCTTCTGTCCTCCACCGGAAAATTTGTTCCCAGATTGATATCCAAATCTGTTTCCTTGGAAACCAGATCCTCCGATGTAATTCACATCTTCTTCCTGAGTGTCCTCCTCAGTCTGAATTACTTCTACTTCTTGAGCAAAGTGGACAGCTTTCTTTTCGCCTAGAAGAGTGCAGATTTTGTCCATCCTGGATCTCAATTCAGCCATCTCTGAGTTATCAATACTTCCACCAGGTTTCTTCCTCCTCTCATCCATAGTCTTGCAGCTGTTGCTGCCAATCAGATTCTCAATCAACTGTTTAGCCTGTGTAGGAGTCCTGGTGTTGAAGTTGGCATTATTGGAATTATCCAGCGCAGAGTGATATGGAAGATCTATGCCTCTGAAGAAGATACCAATCAGCTGAACCTCAGTGAATCCATGGTGTGGGCAGTCACGCTGATACTGCTTAAATCTCATCCAGGCAGTCTTTAAGGGCTCCACAGCTCCTTGGGAGAAAGTGAGTATGTCCTGTCTGGACTGGTCTGAACGCGCATCATCATAGAAGTGACGCAGGAACTCACTCTTTAAGGCTGCCCAAGTAGTATACTGACCAGGTGCCAGTTGTCTCAGCCATGCACTAGCGTCTCCAGCAAGACTGTGCGGAAATAGCTTAAGGAACAGATAGTCCGGGCATACTCCTTCATACTTCATGCCAGTGACTATGTCCTCAAACTTGTCAATGTGATCCATAGGCTGCTCTGCTTGAAGACCATGAAAAGCAATCTGCCTCATCAGCTGGTAGTAGATGGTCTTGACCTCAAAATCATTCCTCTCAAAAGCAGGAAGCACTAGAGCTGCTCGGTTTGCATGAAACTCATCAGGTCTGTTGTAGTCAGCTAGTGTCCTCTCATGAACCACCATCTCTCTACCTTGGGCCCGTTCCTGACCCTGGTTTTGGTTCTGCTCCTGTTGCTGTTGCTCAGGAGGGTCAGGGATCACTCGTCCATCAGCATCAATCCTCTGCCCAGCAGCATTGTAAGGATTGTTTTCCGGATCCCTCAGGACACCTTCAGCATCTCGTATCAATATCAGACGTTCTCGTACCATTCTCTCTCTCTTTTCTCTTCTGATAGTCCTTTCTAGACGTCCAAGTTCCTCTAGTCCGAGATTAACTAAGCTCGAGTTCGGATTACTTCGAGTTTTCTGCGTTGGCATAAACTGTCTGTAATCGTCCAGCAACGATCGATGCTATCAGTGCAACGATCGATTCAATCTCAGAATCGCCTAGTGACGATCGACGCAAGGGATGCAACGATCGACGCAAGGCGAAAGTCGTACCTGCGACAGAAAGAAACAGAGAAAAAGTTAACAAAATATGAAAACAAAACGAAAAAGCAAAAACAAAAAGAAAAATTTCTAGTAAAAACCCTAAGTTCGGTCATATCGAAGACTCTAAGAGTCCCCGGCAACGGCGCCAAAAACTTGATAGGTTCTAAGTTTTACCCTATTCTAAACTGCAAGTGAACAACAATGTCAAAGTAGTATATAGGGTTATCGAATCCACAGGGACACTAGGTCTCGATAGATCAGAACAGTAGAGACTAATACTAGAAATAAGCAGATGGTGAAGTAAATAAATTTCGAAGCAAGAAAGTAAACAGTAGCAAGTTGGTTGTGAAAGCAATAAACTAAAAGCGTCAAGCCTAGGGTATTCGCAGGAAATCAGACAAGCAGACAAGCTAATCAGTCAGGATCTAATTAAACTTAGTTCTAGAACTCAAATCACGGAAATAGAATTAACCAAATCTCTTTGCGAAAACTCTCTAAGTCTAAGTGCAGTAACCCAAATCTCTTTGCAATTACTAACAGATTAAACTAGCATTAAGTTCAAGTTCGATATGTTCACAATTAAACTAAACCAAATCTCTTTGCGAATAATTTAATTGCTCAACCTAAATAGTTCAGATTCTAAAACACACTCTCGTGTCGAATTTAGCAACCTAAGATCTAGATTCTAATTGATCAGGTTAGAACTAGCTTTAAGCACAATCTAGTTTGAAGAACATTCTAATCATATGAATCCTTAACTGAATCAAACAAGTCTAGCAAGTCATCAAACCCTAATGAGAAACCCTAAGCCTAACTATGGATCTACTCAGACATGATTGATGAAAACATAATCATAGAAATAATAGATTGCATTTAAGAAATTAAATAGATAAAGGGGTTCGAAATCTTCTCCAAAATAAGTGAATACAGGAAATAGATCAGCCCCAAAAGCTCTAAAAATCTCTTAGCTCTAAGTATGAAAGCGTAAGTAAAATAAACACCAAAATCCTCTATATATATGCCTAATCTCGGCTGGGGCTTCTGTGTAAATACTGGAACTATCTTGGGCTTCTTTGCAAATCTTCATAACTTCATTAAACCGACGCGTACGGCCCATCTCGCTAGTGTGTTGACCGATGCACAAGATGTGTCGGTCGATGCATGATCAATAAATAGGACAGTGAGTTAAGCTCTCGGCCAAAACGTCCCAAAAGTCCCAAAATGCTCCAAATATCTCCAATTAGCTCCAAACCTGATTAAACCTGTAAAAGACTCTAAACAAAGACAAAAGACACTAAAAACACATCTATATCATGGTCTAAAATGGGTAAAAACCATGATATATCAAAGGGTCTTCCCAGTATCAAAGCATCATCCTGCTCACTGTCGTACTTAAGCGCCAAGAAATCTGTCGGAACTAAGTAGTTTCCAACTCTTACTGGGACGTCCTCAAGAACTCCTTCTGGAATCCTTATTGACTGATCAGCTAGGACAAGAGAGGTCCTAGTGGGTGAAAAATCTATCATCCCCAGCTTCTCTGCCACAAAGTATGGCATGAGACTTCCAACAGCTCCTAAGTCACACAAAGAGCGCCTAAAGCTATCCTTGAAGATAGAACAACTCAGCACAAAAATACCAGGATCAGGCAGCTTCTTTGGAATCTTAGTTAGCATCATGTCACTGATCTGCTTAGGAACTACTATCACCCAGTCTTTCAGCATTTCATCCATTAGTAACATCCTCTCCAAGTATCTCTGCACACAAGGGTGATATGGTAGATCATCAGACTGTGGAATTTCTTCCAACTTCTCATCCATCTCTTCCAACTGTCTGGCTTCATCCAATTCCTTTTGAGTTATCTCAGACACCTCAGGGAATAATCTAATAAGCTCCAGATCCGTCTCTTGATCAGTGTCATGAGAATCAAGTGAAACTGTCTGTCCACAGCTTGCAACGATCGACGCAATAGGTGCATCGATCGATGCAGATGAGTTTTCACAGATTCCACCCGAAAGTTTTTCCTCAATTTCAAATTTCTCAGGTTCTTCCACCAGTTCAGCTGTATTCAACTCAAATTTTTCACCCTTGTATGATCCATCATTAATATAGACTGACCAAGCCTTGATGTGGGTGTCCATGACACTCTTTCCTTTCACAGTGCTTGAAATCTGGTTCACCTGAGTGTCCAACTGCTTGACATGAGTACTCAAAGACTCAAACTTACCATTAAGATCCTCATAAACAGCATCCAAATTCTTGTTGAAATCCACAGCAGTCTTAGTTTGTCCTTCTAGCAACGGTTCCATCATGGCTTCCATCTTAGTCTCATAAGCATTAGCAGCAGGAGGCGTCTGCTAAGAAGATGATCCACAAGTCCTCTGATTACCTTGCTGAAAAGGTTTCTGGAAACCAGCATTCTGTCCAAATCCAGAAGAGTTTTGGTTGCTTGTGAAAGCACTCTTCTGTCCACCACTGAAGAACCTATTACCTTGCTGACTACCAAACCTATTTCCTTGAAATCCAGGCCCACCAATGTAGTTCACATCCTCTTCCTGATTGTCTTCTTCAGCTCCAAATACCTCAACATCCTGAGCAAAATGGACAGCTTTCTTCCCAGCCAACATATTACAAACTGTATCCAACTTACTCCTAATATCAGCTATCTCCAGATTATCTACCTTCCCACCAGACTCTTTCCTTCTCCTATCAGCAGTCTTGCAGCTATTACTGCTTACTAAGTTATCTATCAATTGCTTAGCTTGCTCAGGAGTCCTGGTGTTGAAATTTCCATTGCTGGAATTATCCAACGCAGTCTGGTAAGGGAGATCTATACCACTAAAGAAAATGCCCAGCAATGTGACTTTAGTGAATCCATGATGCGGACTGTCTCTTTGGTACTTCTTAAACCTCATCCAAGCAGCTTTGAGAGGCTCTATAGGACCTTGGGAGAAAGTGAGAATGTCCTGTCTCGACTGGTCAGAGCGAGCATCATCATAGAAGTGTATCAGAAACTCACTCTTCATAGCATCCCAAGTAGTAAACTTCCCAGGTGGAAGTTGTTTCAGCCACGCTGCAGCATCTCTAGCGAGAGAGTAGGGGAAGAGTTTGAGAAACAGAAAGTCATAGTTCACTCCATCATACTTCATCCCAATGACTATGTCCTCAAACTCATCAATATGATCCATTGGCTGCTCAGTCGAAACCCATGGAAAGCATTCTGCTTCAGAATAGAGTAGTAGATTGTCTTGATCTCGAAGTCATTCCTCTCAAAACCAGGAGGTACAAGTGCTGACCGGTTAGCATGAAACTCATCCGGACGGTTATAGTCAGCAAGGGTCCTCTCAACATGCACAACCATCTGCCTCTGCCCTTGTCCTTGGCCTTGTCCTTGTTCTTGTCCTTGTTCATGCGCAGGTTCAGGGATCACATTCCCTTCAGCAGCAATCCGTTGCCCAGCAGCATTATACGGATTGTTTTATCGGTCCCTTAGGGTACCTTGAGCATCAGGTATCAGAATAGAGCGTTCTTGCACCATCCTTGCTCGTTGACTTTTCTTGTTAGTTCTCTCTAGTCTAGCAAGCTCTTCAAGTCTGAGGTTAACGAGGTTCAAGTTCGGATTACTTCTGGTATCACGACCCTGCATAAACCGTCTGTTCTCGGAGATGCAACGATCGATGCTAGGATGCAACGATCGATTCAAACTCTGCGTCGATCGATGCTAAGCGAATTGCAGACCTGCGATAGAGAAAAACAGATAAAATATATTAGTAACCAAAAATAAAAACAAAAATTCTAGTTTAAACCCTAAGTTCAAATCTATCGAGGACTCAAAAGAGTCCCCGGCAACGGCGCCAAAAACATGATACTATCAGGTTTTAATCCCTATATCTAACTGCAAGTGCACAGTGATGCGAATGTAGTACTTAGGGTATCGAATCCACATGGAATCTAGGTCACGATAGATTTAGAACAGTCAAGTTAAACTAGGAGAAAGTAGTGAGAAATTAAAAAGCAACCAGAAAAGTAAATCAAGTAGCAGGAGTGAGTTGTAAGCAATTAACTAAAAGCGCTAAGTTTAGGGAGTTCTCAGGAAATCAGACAAGCAGATAAACAAATCAGTCAGGATCAAATTAAGTCCGGTTCTAGAAATCAAACACAGATATAGAACTAACCAACTGTCGTTGTGAGAATTGTCTAAGTCTAGTAGCAGAAATCCAAATTCATTTGTAATTCCTAACAGATTAAACTAGCCTTAAGTGCAAGTTCGATATGTTCACAATTCAATTAAACCAAATTCCTTTGTGACTAATTCAATTTCTCAACCTAAATAGATCAGATTTTAAACCACACTGTCGTGTCAATTTAATAACCTAAAGTCTAGATTCTAAGTGATCAATTCAGAAACTAGTGTTAAGCATAATCCAGGTTGAAGAACAATAAAGTTATAAATCCTAAACTGATTAATTATATCTAGCAAGTCATGAAATCCTTAATGAGAATCTCTAAACTTAACTATGAATCTACTCAGACATAGATAATGAAAACATAATCAATGAATAATTAGATTGCATAAAAGAGTAAAGATTAAAGGGGTTCAAAATCTTCTCCAAAAGCAGAAAGCAATACAGGTTCAGATCATCCCTAAATAGCTCTAAAAACTCTCAGCTCAAAGTATGAAAGCGTAATCAAAAACTGATGTAAAAACATAATTATATTAGCCTAATCACGTCTTGGGGATTCTATGTAAATACTGAAACATCTGGGCAAATCTGCAATTTCAGCATTCTTCATTAAACTCGCCGAGAAAGGCCCATCTCGCTCGTGTGTCGATCAATGCACATAGTGTGTCGATCGATGCATTCCTCTGTTCTGGACACTGAGCTCTATCTCTCGGGTCAAAACTCCAAAATGCTCCAAAATGCTCCATAATCTCCAAATCCACTCCAAACATGCTAATACCTGTAAAAGACTCTAAAGCAACACCAAAAGACTCTAAAACACACTTATATCATGGTCTAAAACTAGTAAAAACCATGATATATCATACTTCACCCCTAATTTTGACTTACTTTTCTCACATAAGGGCTTGGTATACCTTGAGTCGGATTCCTCTGTTAGTTCTGACACAGCTTGTAAACCTGTCCAAGTAAGGTTCCCATCTCCCCTTCCTTAAAGTAAAAAAAAAAGAAAATTATAAACTGAGGATGAGCTAGTAGCTCCGAAGTGGTCGCGGGAGTGGTAGAGACCCCTATTACCTCCTGTGCATCCATGGAATGTGTCCAAAGTACACCCATAACGGGAAGAGCACTGATAAAAAAAAATGATACCCAATGGGGAAAAATCAGTTGCTAAAGAAGGGAAAAGAGAAGAAAGAAACCAGAAAAGATAGTATGGTGGTCAAGAGCTAACAGAGTAAGAATCAATGTGCCCTTTGATCGATACTCCTTAGGTGAGACCGTACTTAATAACTTATAGAAGTCAGTACGATGAATTTGAATGCTTTGGATGTGATTGTGGAGTTTACTTAGGACAGTTGCTAAGTGTGGGGGAAGTACATGTTGGTCTTGATATCCTGTAATTGATTCTTTCAGTGGTTTACTAAGGGGAATCTGAGTATTGTAGCTTCTAGGATGAAATGAGTTTCTGAAGAGTTTTCAAACCTCTTCACCAAGCTTTAGTTCTCTGTTTTGCTTGAGGGCAAGCAAAGGCTAAGTGTGGGGGAGTTGATATATCATGGTTTTTACCTGTTTTAAGACATGATATAAGTGTGTTTTAGAGTCTTTTGTCGTGTCTTTAGAGTCATTACAGGTGTTTATTAGGTACATGCACGTTTGGAGGATTAATGGAGATATTGGAGCATTTTGGGAATTATTTGGAGCTTAAGCCGAGAGAGCTAATTTCACCAAGTCTGGATGACCCATGCATCGATCGATGAATCATTGGCATCGATCGACACACCTCGGCGCCAGCACATTAATGAAGACTATGGAGATGTGCAATTTTTCCCCAAGAAGTTCCAGTATTTGCAAAAAGATCCCAAACGTGATTAACACTTTATAATTAGGTTTTTGGTGTTTTGTTTTAGAGACGCATTCATACTATTAGCTTTTATCAGAGAGAGACCTAGAGGCTGATCGTTCTTGTACTCCAGAGAGAAGATTTTGAACCTCTTTAACTCTTTACTCTTTTTTTTATGCAATCTATTTATTCACTGATTCGTGTTCCATTAATCATGTCTGAGTAGATTCATAGTTAGGTTTAGGGATTCTCGTTAGGGATTTCATTACTTGCTAGATTAATTTATCAGTTAAGGATTCATATCTTATTTGTTCTTCAATCTGAATTGTGCTTAATACTAGTTTCTAATCTGATCACCTAGAATCTAGACTTTAGGTTTATAAATTGACACGAAAGTGTAATTTAGAATTTGATCCATTTAGGTTGAGCAATTTAATTATCTGCAAAGAAATTTGGTTTAATTGAATTGTGAACAAATCAAACTTGCATTTAAGGCTAGTTTAATCTGTTAGGAATTGCAAAGAAATTTGGGTTTCTGCTAATTAGACTTAGAGAATTCTCGCAACGAAAGTTGGTTAGTTCTATCTTGTGTTTGAGTTCTAGAACCGAACTTAATTTGATCCTGCTGATAATTGATCTGCTTGTCTGATTTCCTGAGAACTCCCTGGACTTGACGCTTTTAGTACTTGCTTCACAAAACCGTTCTTCCTACTGATTTAATTTCTGCTTAGTTATTTATTTTCTGATTTGTATCACCTAGCTTAACTTGACATTCTATAGTCTACCGTAAGATTTCTTGAATCTCTGTGGATTCGACCCCTAGATACTACAATTGTTCTGTGCACTTGCAGTTGAACTTAGGGAAGTAAACTCTGAGCATATCATAGGGATACAAAGATCTTACACACACAAACGCCCTTTTATTACATATATGTAAAACCTTACAAAGTCGCTATATCAAAAATATTACAAGTGATTTTTTTTACGAGTCAACTCATACATACCCAAAACCATACATAAGATTTTACAAAAAGCTACTTCTGGAACTTCACGTCTGTTGATATATCATGGTTTTTACTAGTTTTAGACCATGGTATAAGTGTGTTTTAGTGTCTTTTTGTGTTCTTTTAGAGTCTTTTACATGTATAATCAGGTTTGGAGCTGAATTGAAGATATTGGAGTATTTTGGAGATTTTTGGAGTGTTTGGCCGAGAGATAGAGTTCACTGTCCGAAACAGAGTAATGCGTCGATCGTTGCACACCAGCATCGATCGTTGCATCAGCGAGATGGGCCGAAACTCGGCGGTTTATGAAGAGTCAAGATATTGCACTCTGATCCAGAAGTTCCTGATATTTACAAAGAAGCCCCTGGCCGAGATTAGACCTATATAATTAAGTTTTTGGTGTTTTAATTACTTACGCTTTCATAATTAAGAGCAGAGGATTTTTAGAGCTTTTGGGGCTGATCTGAACCTTTACTTCATCTGTATTTGGAGAAGATTTCGAACCCCTTTAATTCTTTATCCTTTATGCAATTTATTCTTCATATGATTATGTTTTCATTATCTATGTTTGAGTAGATTCCTTGTTAGGTTTAGGGTTTCTCACATATGATTTCATGACTTGCTAGACTTGTTTAATTTAGTTAAGGATTCATAACTATATATATTCTTCAATCTAATTGTGCTTAAAGCTAGTTCTAACCTGATCAATTAGAATCTAGATCTTAAGTTGCTAAATACGACACGGAAGTGTGGTTTAGGAATCTGAACTAATTAGGTTGAGCAATTAAACTTCTCGCAAACGAAAGTTTGGTTTAGGATAATTGTGAACATATCAAACTTGGAATTAATGCTAGTTTAATCTGTTAGTTCTCGCAAACGAAAGTTTGGTTTGCTGCACTTAGACTTAGAGAATTATCGCAAAGGAATTTGGTTAATTCTATATCTGTGTTTTGAGTTCTAGAACTGTGCTTAATTAGATCCTTGCTGAATAAATTGTCTGCTTGTCTGATTTCCCGAGAATGCCCTAGACTTAGCGCTCTTAATAACTTGCTTTCACAACCAATAATCTCTACTTTCTGTTTACTTTCTCGCATTGCTTTTAATTCAATCACATTGCTTTCTTCCTAGTTAATTTCCTGTTCTTGAGCTATTGAATACCAGAGTCTCTGTGGATTCGATACCTATATACTACAACTACTGAACTGTGCACTTGCAGTTAGATATAGGATTAAAACCTGACCCTATCAAGTTTTTGGCGCCGTTGCCGGGGACTCTTAGAGACTTCGATAGCTTCGAGCCTAGGGTTTTACTAGGATTTTTCGTTTTCTTTTCGTTTTTGTTTTTGTTTTTTTAGTTACTGATTTTGTCTGTTTTTCTCTCTGTCGCAGGTACCGATTTCGCACTGCGTCGATCGTTGCACCCTTGCATCGATCGTCACTAGGCGATTCTGAGATTTAACCGATCGTTGCACTGATAGCATCGATCGTTGCTGGACGATTACAAACAGTTTATGCAGACGCAGAAAACTAGAAGTAATCCGAACTTGAGCTTAGTTAATCTTGATCTTGAAGAACTTGGACGTTTAGAGAGAGCTAACAGAAGAGAAAGAAGAGAAAGGATGGTATGAGAGCGTTTGATTCTGATACCAGATGCTGAAGGTACCCTGAGGGATCCGGAAAACAATCCTTATAATGCTGCTGGGCAGAGGATTGATGCTGAGGGACGAGTGATCCCTGATGTTGAGGAAGCTGAGCCACCACGACAGAACCAAGCTAGACAGATGGTTGTCCATGAGAGGACTTTAGCTGACTACAACAGACCGGATGAGTATCATGCAAACCGGTCAGCTTTAGTGCTTCCTGCTTTTGAGAGGAATGATTTTGAGATCAAAACCATCTACTACTCGCTGATGAGACAGAATGCATTTCATGGTTACCCAACGGAGCAGCCTATGGATCACATTGATTCGTTTGAGGACATAGTCACTGGCATGAAGTATGATGGAGTATGCCCGGATTATCTGTTCCTTAAGCTCTTTTCGCACAGTCTTGCTGGAGACGCTAGTGCATGGCTAAAGCAGTTGGCACCTGCTCAGTATACTACTTGGGCAGCCTTGAAGAGTGAGTTCCTGCGTTACTTCTATGATGATGCGCGCTCAGACCAGTCCAGACAGGACATACTCACCTTTTCCCAAGGAGCTGTGGAGCCTTTAAAGACTGCCTGGATGAGATTTAAGCAGTATCAGCGTGACATGCCCACACCATGGATTCACTGAGGTTCAGTTGATTGGTATTTTCTTCAGAGGCATAGATCTTCCATATCAGTCTGCGCTGGATAACTCCAGTAATGCTAACTTCAACACCATGACTCCTATGCAAGCTAAGCAGTTGATTGAGAACCTAATAGGCAGCAACAGTTGCAAGACTATGGATGATAGGAGAAAGAAATCTGGTGGAAGTGTAGAGAATTCTGACATAGCTGATATTAGATCTAGGCTGGACACAGTTTGCAATCTCCTAGCAGGTAAGAAAGTTGTCCACTTTGCCCAAGATGTAGAGGTAATTCAGACTGAGGAGGACACTCAGGAAGGAGATGTGAATTACATAGGAGGTTCTGGATTCCAAGGTAATAGATTTGGTAATCAACAGGGAAACAGATTCTTCAATGAAGCACAGAAAAGTGCTTTCAACAGCAACTCATCTAATTCTGGACAGACTAGTGGTTTTCAGAAGACCTTTGGACAAGGTACTCATAGAATCTATGGATCTTCATCCTATCAAACTCCTCCTGCACCTACAGCTCATAAGAGTAGAATGGAAGCTATGATGGAACAACTAATGGAGAGTTAGACCAAGATTTCTGTGGACTGCAACAAGAAGTTGGATGCTGTCTATGAAGACCTCAATGGGAAGTTTGAGTCCCTGAACACTCACATGAAGCAGTTGGATACTCAGGTGAACCAGATTTCCAGCTCAATAAAGGGAAAAGGACTAGCAGACACTCATATTAAGGCTTGGTCTGTGTACGTTAATGATGGATCTCACCTAGGTGAAAAATTTGAGCTGAGTACAGCTGAATTGGTGAAGGAAGAAGAATTCTCGGATTTTGGTGAAAAACTCTCGGGTGGAAATTGCAGTGTTGCAACGATCGACACACACTTAGTGTCGATCGATGCACGTCGTGAACAGACAGACTCACCGAGTGATGATGGTATTGATGCAGACTTAGAGCTTGATGGCTTATTCTCTGGAGTCTCTAAGATCTCTCAACAGGAGATTTATGCGCAGATTGTTAGACAACACTCCTCAGTATCTGAAGTGATTAAGCAGGAAATTGAAGAGCTTAAAAAGCTAGAGGAGATTGGTGAAGAATTGGAAGAAATTCCATCTTCTGATGATCCACCTTATCATCCATGTGTGCAGAGATATTTGAACAAGATGCTGCCTCTAGATGAAGAGCTGAGAGACTGGGTGATTATAGTTCCTCAGCATATTAGTGATGTTCTGTTGACCAAGATCCCGAAGAAGCTGCCTGATCCTGGAGTCTTTGTGCTTAATTGTTCAATCTTTGAGGATAGTTTTAGGCGCTCTCTGTATGATTTAGGAGCTGCTGGAAGTTTGATGCCATACTATGTGGCATAGAAGCTGGGTATGCTAGATTTTACTCCTACTAGGACCTCTCTTGTCCTAGCTGATCAGTTCATACGAGTTCCTGAAGGACTCCTGATGGACATCCCGGTAAGAGTTGGAAACTATTTAGTTCCAACAGACTTCTTAGTGCTGAAATATGACTGTGATCAAGATGAAGCATTGCTACTTGGAAGACCATTTTTGGCTACAGCAGGAGCGGTAATTGATGTTAGGAACAGCCTGATAGACCTCCATATGGGAGATGAGCCGCTGCGTTATGAGATGGATAAGCTGCGTAGACCACTGATAGATGGGCAGACATTCACCATAAGGAATGCAGATGATGAGCAGCCTGATGACACTGTGATTATAGATCCTGGAGCACATTTTACTCCATCTTTTCTTGGACGTGAGCATTCTGCAACAGCCTACTCGCCACCTTGGATGAGGAGACTTGGACAGAGACAGAAAAAGTCTCTGTCAGGATCTCCTGGTGCCTGAAAAATCTTGTCCGTTCGGTCAAGCTATTGACCTTAAACAAGCGCTGGGTGGGAGGCAACCCACCATTAAAAACTGGTGTTTTTCTACTTAATTTTTAGTGTTTTTGTTAGGATTTTACGTTTGTTTTTGTTTTGGTGAGTTTATGATTGCAGGTCTCGGATAAATTCGCGGTGCGTCGATCGACGCACTACTGTGTCGATCGTCACAACACGATCGGAATCGCATTGCAGCGATCGTTGCGGTCCTGAGCAACGATCGACCATACACGAAAATCGCCTAGTAACGGTCGATGCACCTAGTGCAACGATCGATGCCTGAGCGACAGAGGTAAACCCGACAGACATAATCTCATCTTTTATCTATTATTTTCTTTTTACCGATCCTTCGCTTGACACTACTGGGGACAGTGTGTCTTAAGTGTGGGGGAGGTGCTACTGACGTTTATCTTTCTGTTTTCTTAAGAGTCAGTCCATTTTTCAAAAAAAATTTGTTTTATTGAGTCAAAATTGTTTAAGTAAGAAACTATGATTTTCTGAGAAGATTTACAAGACTTGCAGGAACTTAAGTAACCATTGGGATGAAGTTGCAAGATCTATCTCTGACCATTAAAAAACCCAGACACAGATCAACCTACTGGGAACACCCACATCACTTCAGGTATCAGAGGATCCTTTTACTGACTTCAACTTAATACTGACTTAGATTTCTCACCTAAGGGCTTGGTATACTTTGTGTCGGATTCCCTTGTTAGTTCTGACACAGCCTGTCAACCTATCCTATTTAGTTCCCTTCTCCCCTTCTATAAAGTCAAAAAAAAAGAAAGATAATAAACTGAGGATGAGTTAGTAACTCTGAAGTGGTCACAAGAGTGGTAGAGACCCCTATTATCTCATGTGCGATCCATGGAATGTGTCCAAAGTACACCCCATAACGGGAAGAACACTGATAAAAAAATAAAATGATACCCAAAGTGGAAAAAATCAGTTGTTAAGGAAGGGAAAAGAGAAGAAAGGGACTAGAGAAAGATAGTATGGTGGTCTAGAGCTGATAAGGTAAGAATCCATGTGCCCTTTGATCGATACTCCTTAGGTGAGACCGCACTTAAATACTTGCAGAAGTCAGTAGGGAGAATTTGAATGCTTGAATGTGATTGTGGAGTTTACTTAGGACAGTTGCTAAGTGTGGGGGAAGTACATGTTGGTCTTGATATCCTGTAATTGATTCTTTCAGTGGTTTACTAAGGGGAATCTGAGTATTGTAGCTTCTAGGATGAAATGAGTTTCTGAAGAGTTTTTAAACCTCTTTACCAAGCTTTAGTTCTCTGTTTTGCTTGAGGGCAAGCAAAGGCTAAGTGTGGGGGAGTTGATATATCATGGGTTTTACTAGTTTTAGACCATGATATAAGTGTGTTTTAGTGTCTTTTTATGTTCTTTTAGAGTCTTTTACACGTATAATCGGGTTTGGAGCTGAATTGAAGATATTGGAGTATTTTGGAGATTTTTGGAGTGTTTGGCCGAGAGATAGAGTTCACTGTCCGAAACAGAGTAATGCGTCGATCGTTGCACACTAGCATCGATCGTTGCATCAGCGAGATGGGCCGAAACTCGGCGGTTTATGAAGAGTCAAGATATTGCACTCTGATCCAGAAGTTCCTGATATTTACAAAGAAGCCCCTGGCCGAGATTAGACCTATATAATTAAGTTTTTGGTGTTTTAATTACTTACGCTTTCATAATTAAGAGCAGAGGATTTTTAGAGCTTTTTGGGGCTGATCTGAACCTTTACTTCATCTGTATTTGGAGAAGATTTCGAACCCCTTTAATTCTTTATCTTTTATGCAATTTATTCTTCATATGATTATGTTTTCATTATCTATGTCTGAGTAGATTCCTTGTTAGGTTTAGGGTTTCTCACATAGGATTTCATGACTTGCTAGACTTGTTTAATTCAGTTAAGGATTCATAACTATATATGTTCTTCAATCTAATTGTGCTTAAAGCTAGTTCTAACCTGATCAATTAGAATCTAGATCTTAGGTTACTAAATACGACACGGAAGTGTGGTTTAGGAATCTGAACTAATTAGGTTGAGCAATTAAACTTCTCGCAAACGAAAGTTTGGTTTAGGATAATTGTGAACATATCAAACTTGGAATTAATGCTAGTTTAATCTGTTAGTTCTCGCAAACGAAAGTTTGGTTTGCTGCACTTAGACTTAGAGAATTATCGCAAAGGAATTTGGTTAATTCTTTATCTGTGTTTTGAGTTCTAGAACTGTGCTTAATTAGATCCTTGCTGAATAAACTGCCTGCTTGTCTGATTTCCTGAGAACGCCCTAGACTTAGCGCTCTTAATAACTTGCTTTCACAACCAATAATCTCTGCTTTCTGTTTACTTTCTCGCATTGCTTTTAATTCAATCACATTGCTTTGTTCCTAGTTAATTTCCTGTTCTTGAGCTATTGAATACCAGAGTCTCTGTGGATTCGATACCTATATGCTACAACTACTGAACTGTGCACTTGCAGTTAGATATAGGATTAAAACCTGACCCTATCATCTGTCGCGTCCTACTTCACTCTTACTAGGTTTACCTGTAAAATAAGGAAAAGAACGAGTAATCTAATATTACCTAGTGATTCCAGGCCCCTTTATACACCATATATTTTCCCAACCAAACACCTCAAAGATAAAAATACATGAATGCATCACTCATCAGTCAATAAAAATATAGCCTGCGGGAAAATGAGAGATGATATCATAATATCCACATGGGCCTCGCATGCCCCTCCACACATTCACTCGGGCCTTGCACTCCCCCGGGCCTCGCACGCCCAGCGCATTCGATCTTCCTTTCTCGTATACACCAATGTCATAGCCACAAAGGCACTTGAGCCTAGAAAGTCACCAACAACCGAGACTCATATTTTTTTTTCATTTCTCGGCGGATGCAATCACACGGTCACCTTTACTATATGTTTGGATATAACTTGGCCCTAGGCTGCAATCCCATCTCTCCGAGTCTTCCCACCTAGATGGTCCTTTGCTAGTGTGAGGAGTCGAAAGGAAGCATCAAAATTCCATCACACCTCCGGTTTTCCCACACCTTCCGGCTCTCACACCACACTCCAGTTACGAGGTATCATTCAAGGTCAACCTCAACCGGTCAGTATACACATCACAATTTCTGGGACGATCCACTGATCCGTTCTCGTACTTATCACATAATCGTTTCCGAGGACTTATCCATGTTATACTCTTGCTGGTTAGTACATGATGGTTACGCAGCCATAATAAAGTCCTACACAGCCTTAATAACGACTATTCATAGACGTGAATAAGGTCTTACACGAATTTGTTTCTGGTCCTACACGGCCATTTATGGTCCTACATAACATTCACACATCACACAACACCACGTGATCCTCATACTTATCACAACCACAATCACATGTATGCATGATAATAAAAGTGACACAAGGATAAAAAATTCATGTGTTTCAATCCTTGATCACGACCTGCAAGTAAACCGTTAGCACCTATGCTAACGGGAACTCACTTTTCACTACTCAGGCTAGGGCCGTCTTAGTGTCCTCCTGCACGATCTGCACTGAGATACTAAGGACATAACCTAGTCTAGTCTAGGCCATAACAAAAATAAGGTTTGAAGGAAACTATAAAACTTAGGCTTCCGACTTTTCTCGCTTATCGGGTACTTGCCCCTATTACCGACCTACTTTCTTTCTCTTCTTTATTTTTCTTTCTCTTTCTTTTCCTATTACTGTGAATATATAGGATGGGTGGATGAGTAAAAATGAAATCAGGGTAGTGGTATTTATAGGCAAAATCAACCAGCCTCTGTCCTATGTGATCCATCTGCATGTTTCTGTTTGATTCATCTGAATGAGAGGTGAAACAGGCCTAGTACTATAGAACTGCGTACTAGCTTCATAGGTGTGTTCAGTAGCCTTATCTTACCCCTTTAGATCATAGGTATTGGTGATTTCTTTTGATTTGTCCAGAAGCTTTGTCGTTATCTTCTAGGTTCGAGCGGATAGGGTAAGCACGAGATGTCACTGTGCCATTTGGAATTTTCTGGAGCTTAACCCGATATTACGTTCTTTTACTTCCAACCAATGGGAGTTGGACATTTCTTCACCAACCTTAAGTTTTGGGTAAGCTCAGCCAATGGAAATGAGACACTCTCCTCCAGATTTGGTTCGTGGTTTTCTTGGTACAATATGAAAGCGCCATTTTCTTCACTTAAACTGATAAATAACTCGATTAATGAGAATTAAGTACTTCATTTAAGGTCTAGCCAGGTGGTTCGTTGTCCAATGAGAGCCAAACATTTATCCACCTGATCGGGGAAGTTTGGCCAATAAGAAGTGGACATTCAAATGCTGGTCAGATCATTAGAAGTTTGGTCCAAGAAGAGCGAGACATTTCTCCAGCTGCTTGGTTTTTGTAGAAAAATAACTGCTTTTTGGAGGAAAATAACTAAACATTCCTCCTGGTTTAGACTTGTCAGAAAGTGAGCTGGTCCTCTTCCCTAGATTATTAGATTCATGTGGCTGATCTGCTGAAGCATTATTCTGTACATTGATCCATATTGATTCAAGTAAATTTCCCATACAAACCATTTTAAGGTCGTTTTGGTCTATCGTTGTTCCTCCTCGGACCAATTGAATTTTCTTGCGACCAAATACCTTTATATGGTCTATTCTAAAGCTTGTATTAGTCATGGGACGTTTAGAACCGTATTCAAAAATGCATGCCTGCTCTGATTTTTGTCTTAACCAAAATTCTTTCTGTTATTCTCAAGGTCATTTTCCATCGTTCTTCCCATGCTTCCTCGATGTTTGAATTTTTGGTCGTACTTAGCTCTTGGTAGGGTTATTACAATGACAACGAAGAAAGGTATTGTTCCTCGGGAGGTCTATCCATCGATTTGTACGCAAGATTCATTGGATTTGATCTCAGAGTCGTGTGCCCGCCATCCGGGCCTTTCTCTTTGCTTGCCTCAGCCACATGAACAACCATGGACTGTACATTCCTGATGGATCTTCCTTTACGATTTCTGGTTTTTAGATTGTCATTTATGATGTCCTCTTTTGAGGCTTACGATCAGCTATTGTGAGGCGAGGAGGATAGCCATCTCTCAGATTTGCGCAAATGCTATTAATAATACTCTTGGGTCTTATACTTAGCGGCTGAGTGTAACGTCGAAATGATTGTTTGCTTTTTTGAGGAGGTGCCTTTTATTTTGAGAAACCGAGGAACGCCGGGAACTTGTTACATGAACATGAGTTCTAGGCACAATTTTAAGATGATTTTTATTGCGCTGGTTAAGACTATTAATTGGCAAGATCATACTTCTTTGCACAAGTAATTAATGAGTCAATGTTTGATACGAGCAGGCCCTTCAGATTGGAATGAAAATCATGATCATGGTAGTTTTTGATATTCTTTATAATCGTTCATTAGTACTAATTGTCGTATGTTTCTTTGCTTGTTTGGAAAATCGTTACTCACTTTTGGTATTTCTTCCTCGATACTTTTTTCTGACCTAAAGAAGTTGAATGCTCATGGCACGTTGACATGGCCTAACATTCTTGGCAAAAGGGTTAGACGGTGTTTCTCCCAGATCAATTCAGGTTTATTTCTTTCACATATTCTTGCACGTCTTTACTCGAGTAATTATTGATAGGTATTTGAGGTGCCCCTTTTGTTCATGGATTTCGAGTTTTAAAATTATAAAAACCAGAGTCTGCAAGTACACAAATGTGCAAAGTAGTACTTTGGTTATCGATCCATAGAGAAGCTATGCCTATCTGAATAGTTAAGCAATGTTAATGGAGAGCTAAGACAAAGAGAGATTGTGTGGATGTCAAGTAAGCTTGTTTTCTAATAGCAATGAATGTAAAAATGAAAATGCAATAATAAGAAGGGCATTAAGTCGTCCAAGGAGAATCTAAAGACGTTCATAATGATTCATATAAGTCTAACTTATCTTCTAAATGTTTCTAGCAAGTTCCACAAACTCGAACACGAAAATATGTCTAACCTACTCTCATAAGACTACACACCTCATCTTTTCAACTCTACCATTCAACTCTGGCAGCTGGCGCGAGGAAGATCATGCATTGATATAATGTTCATTATAACGTTCGTAGTTTCCTACAAGTCAAATCTTGCAGCTTGAAACTGATATACTTTGTTTTTAGATATTTTAACATCATATTTTTAGCATGTTTTGGTTATAGATTTTGTATTTAGATATGGGTTTATGTGTATATATTTGCATTTGTTCACTCTAAGTGTTGGAGTTGTGGGTTGGATGATTTGGACTTTTATGACTTTTTTTTTTTTGGAGCAAATAAGAATGGAGAAGAAGCATTTGATTTAAGGCCATCAACATGTATCAAGCACGTATACTCCCATGCACATTCACGTACTCCACAAGCCCACTTTCGCCATGCTGAAGCCCACCTTCCATGACCAAACCCATGTCCTTCCTCACGTAAAGTTCTCCTTATATCCAACATGCATGCAACGTCTGACGTCAAAGGGAAGGGATGAGTCACATTACTTCTATCGAGCAAAGTGGATCGCCATCGAGGAGGGTCCATTGGATTTACCAGCCCAATTCTGTTCCATCGGATGAAAGATATATGACGACCCATGCCCGATATTCCCTCTCACGCCAAAGAAGAAAAAAAAAACACGGACATGGGTGTAACACCCATCACGTCAAATCCAAGTCAACGACTCTTTGACTCCACGAGTCGTAGTCCACAAATCGCGAACCAAGCCATAAACCGGAACCATCACTTAATTAATTGAAAAGGGGTTTACTTTATTAAAATAGCAAACCGAGTCTTACAAGAAAACCGAACCAAATGAAATAGCTTAAACGTGAAACGACAGTAAACGCATAGGTCTTAGCAAAACAAAAAAACGAGAAAAGAAAAGAGAGAAATCCTGCTTCCCAAAACATTACACCACACCGTCCGTCTACCCCTGCAACACTCTAGGGTTACCTTCAAACCAATCAACAGAGGAAGCCTGAGTAATTGGTTCGACACCAATACCCAGTGAGAGCGGATTCTAGGAATACCGCTATCTCTACTTTAAACTAGCACAACATCAAGAACGAGTCTAAGGTTAATAACACCTTGCACCCAACACCCGAACGCACAAACAATCTAATGTCCAGATCGTGCTTACCAGGCCCCAAATTCCTCACACTCTGGACTCCAACAGCTCGAAGCTCAAACAACTCAGCCCCGGAGCTCGCCTTTAGCCCCGGAAGCTGAACTACTCGGTGGGGAGCTCGCCCAGACCCCCGCAAGGCGATACAAAGGATGCGTACCCAGCCTCGTTATACGCGCCCTACACCCAACACCCTTTCGGGGGACCTACACAGTTCTATCACGCATAGCCTTAACACACAATCAACGTTTTGGTTCAAATGATAACCTATTGTCTAGGTGTTGTTTTCGGTTTAAGTGACAACCTATATTCTAGGTGCTTTTCAATCACATCGACGCGATTCATCCGCTAGATCTACACTACCTAGGAAAAATATTATTAAACAGGGATTCGAGTCCCAACATTGCATTAGAATAGAGAAAGAGATCACGTCGGTCCTCACCTTAGTCTAAATCTGAAGAACAAGAATAGATCTGATGAAACCGGCAGTAGATCTGGAGATTCTACACACAGATCTAGGGTTTTAGACGACATATCTAGAGAAAGAGAACGAATCTAGGGTTTCGGGCAACAGATCTGAACAGAAAAGGAAGATACGGTTCATATCTACAACTTCTTTCCATCAGAAGCATAGATCTGAAGCAGATCTGAGCAATAGGGAGACGGAATGAGAGATACGGTTCAGATCTACAACTTCTATCCATTAGAAGCATAGATCTGAAGTAGATCTGGGGTTTAGAAGAGGAAAACGGAGTAGATATGATACCTGGAGATTCTCACCTTAAGAACGCGAAGAACGAAGGGCTCTGCACTCAAACAAATTGAGAAGACGACAACTTGGCGTTCGGGATCGGAAGCGGGAGTGAACGACGGTCTCCGGCGAGAATTCCGGCGACTTTTCCGGCGAAGTGCGGCGGCTCCGAGCGGCGGCGCGGTAACGGTTCACGGCGGCGATCGGAGCTCCGTCGGTCGGCGGCGGTGGTCGGCGGTCGTTGGCAGTCGGTGGCTGGGGCTGGTCGCTTGGCTGGCTCCGGTCACGAGCAGGGCTTCGCTGTTTCGATTTCTGTGCAGAAATAAGAGGACTAGCTCTCCTTTTATAGGGAAAATTCCTAGGGTTTCCAGAGTTAGCGGGTTGGACCTTGGCCTTCTGGCCCATTTTCTTATTTTCTTTGGGCCTAAAATTGGGGATGTTACATTGGGCATCGAGCACTACCATCAATGGAGCTTCAACAGACCAAAACCATCGGCCAAGTCTGGTCTGATGGAAACCATTTTCGATATGCATTTTAGAGGATAACCTTCTAACTTTTATTTTGATTTTAATTAAGTACTTGTTATCATTTTAATTTATTTTCTCTAGTCAGGATTTGGGAATATAGTAATAAAATCCTCAACTAAAGTTGGATCGTAAGAAAACCCCTCAATTATCTTTTTAGCACAAAAACCTCTCAACTTTAATTCTGTTAATAAATGTCACCCTCCATCTACAGTGTCGTCAAATGTCTACGGAATCCGTTGAATAAAAACGCAGAGTTTTGCTACATAAGAAAACGACACACAAATAGTTAAACAACATGAAGTGTAAACAAAAACATAAATGTGTTTAGGAGTTCGTTTTAAATCCTTAAATCGTCTTTGGTTTCCAAAATCCCCAATTTCAACTCGACGAACCCTAACTTTCACGAAAATGATACTCTCGATTTTTATGGCTATGAATGCGACTGAGTGAAATTCGGAGTGATGTCATCTGGAAATCGAGGGTTTAGACAGTGAATTGGAAGAACACGAAATTGGCGACGCTTGTTGTGAAAAATTGGTGAAGCTTTCTCTCTGTAAAGACAGAAGCTTGTAAGATGTTAAGGTTGGCAAAGCTTTCTCTCTCTCTCTCTCTCTCTCTCTCTCTCTCTCTCTCTCTCTCTCTCTCTCTCTCTCTCTCTCTCTCTCTCTCTCTCTCTCTCTCTCTATTTAATTTGTTGTGCTTAGTTATTGGATTAGTTTGAAATCAACAAAATTTAGGATTTATAAGCGAATTTACTTTGTGTACAGGACGAGTTTCTTCCGTTTACACATCGGAGGATACTGGGCTGAAGTTGGTTCATACAATGGTGGTGAAACAAGGTGTTGTAGGGTCAATTTCAAGAACCGAGTTTAAGGATGTGGGTAGAAATGGTTGTGAATGCTGGCTTTGCAGAAAATTTTAGTAAGTTTTCTCACTTTCTGTATGGAGTAGGAACTCAGACTCGTAAGGATTTGTACGCTGATAGTGATGTAGTGTATATGATTAGAGGTTCACATGATTTGGATATCATGAATTTGTATGTGGTTAGATCTGATGATCCGTATTTAGATGGTGTTCTTATCCGAGAACTTGAAGAAGAAGAAGAACATGATAATGAACCGACAAATTTCTACCGTGATGATTACGTAGAGAGTGAATCGGATGATGATGATGATGCTACGATAGATTTTTGTGTTTGGCAAGAGTTTGTTTCGTAAGAAAAGTGTAAGGAGAAGATTTAGAAGTATGGTGTGAGAGAGAAAGTGAATATAAAATTTCAGAAATCAGAGAGAAAGAAAATAGCTGCTGTATGTGCTCAAAATAGCTGAGTTTTCGAGAAGTTTTAACACTTGCTTCGAAACACAGAAAACGTATCATGCCAGGTAGACCAAAGAACAAAGACCGCATCAAAGATCCATTGGAAAAAGCCTCTTTTCAGAATTCTCAGAAAGCTAAAGTGGTAAGATGTAGACATGTTATGACTTTCAGATCTTTTAAACCATGTTTTACTTGACTATATACTTGTTAATTGTGCAAACATGTAGCAATTGTGGAGTGACATGGCATAACAAACGCAAATGTCAACAAGAACCGGTGCCTAATACACTTAAACCACCTCCTGAGTTTCCTTCTTTTCATGAAAAAGTTATGGTAAGCTATTGTTTTTGAAAGTTGATACTTGAAAGTGCTAAAATGGTAAGTGATGTTTTTCTTCTGACTTTTATATCTTTGATTGATTAATTTCATTTTTCCTGTTTTGCAGACATGTAGCAATGTAGATAAACGGAACACAACAAACGCAAGTGCAAGTTGGATCCAGTGCCTAAGGCACTGAATCTGAAGCCTGGATGACCTGAGAAGAGATAGAAGACCACTGAAAACCATTGAACACATACGTGTTTTTTTGGGAATTTCCATGTTACTCTGCTTACTCGGCTTTTAGTGATGTCTTTGGCGATTTTAAGTACCTTTCTTTTTAACGAACATTTGTTTTTAGGATGAAGAAACATGATACAAAACCAAGTCAAATGATACAAAATGCAAACAACAACAACACAAACTACTAAAACTTACGACTAAGATTCTCAATCACTCCAATTATCTCATGCATAAAATTCTTCAAATCAACAATGTCTCTCTTTATCTCTGCCAATTCTTGGACCATCATGGCTTGTTTAATTGCGAAAACATCAAATTCTTCAGGATGCGCTTCATCAAGGCACTTGAACACATGATTTGGACCATAGACAGCTCCGCATCGCTAAAATTTTCTTCCCGGATTCAGCTTTGTTGTAGAAATCAAAACAATTGTCAAAGCTCCACACTAGTACTTCCTAGGTATCCCCGGACCTAAATCCATTGTGCAATGGCTCTTCATTCTCGAATATGAACCTCGAATTTGAAGCTCTTCAGACTGCAAAACACACACTTGCCTTAGCCAAAACCAAAATACAGTCTTGAGCTACTTAATAAAATCGATTGAAGACCCATAAATTAAACGAAATTAACTCATAAAATTACGTACCTACGCTTCAGATCAAGAGATAACGAACCTAGAATGAAGAACCCTAATTTCTTATTTGGGGCTTTGTCAATTCTTTGCTTTTAACGAAGAAGCTTCGTCCTCGAAAAAAATTGACTACAAATCGTATAGTTTTCAGCTTTTTATCAAAACTCGTCGTTTCATTTAACTTGTTAAATTATGGAGTTGACGACACTATAGACGGAAGGTGACGTTTATTAACAGAATTAAAGTTGGGAGGTTTTTATTAAAAAGATAATTGAGGGGTTTTCTTACGATCCAACTTTAGTGGGGGGGGGGGGTTATTACTAAATTCCCTCATGATTTCCATTATTATCTCTATGGATCTATATGATTAGTGAGTAGTCTCTTTGGGTTTTGAGATGACGTAGACTAGGACTTGATTAAGAATGATCTAAGAGTGTTAGTGCTTAATTTATATTAATCATTTTCTATTTAGGTTGATCTATATGCTTGATTAACAAGAATTGTTGATTTAGATCTTAAACATTTTTCATGCCCACAAGGTGTTTGATGAAATGCTTGATAAATCATAATTAAAATTTTTGCATGCTTAGCCAATGAGAATTGATGTCTAAGGTGTTTTATAGTCAAATGAACTTGTTTTGCATGCTTGATTAGTTCTTAATCACAATTGAGAGATTGTTTTTAATTAAGAGTTAATTAAAGGGATTTTTTCCTGGAGATAGGATTGATCTTGACTTTGAGTTCTAAAGCTTGCTTGAATGGTTTAATGATTGAGATTGAATGCATGATATCCTGGATTTGATATTGTGAAATGGATTAATTCTTGATTAGTTTAGGGTTAGTTACATGAAAGTATGATTAGCTGCTTGTTAGATCATTGAACCTTCTTTATTTGCTTGTGTGATTGGTTGACACGTAGATAAAATCATCCCTTGATAGTTCTAGCTCCTTGATCTCATCTTAGGCCCTTTCTCTTATCTATTGGGTAATCCATTTTCTCATTTACTCACTTGTTTTCATTCATTTGTCACTTAGTTTGTTAGCTTAAAATCTTCGTTAATTGGCTTAGCTCTTTAAGTTGTATGTACTCCTTTTGGCTAGACTCACACCCATTGGCTTGATAACCTCTTATATTACAACAACATTAGTATTTTGAGGGATTTATATAGCAAGAACTAAAAATCTAGATATCAATTTTGCGCCGTTGTCAATTGGGTTTAGCTTTAGTCATTAGGATTTTACATCTTGTTGAGACTAAGTTCCTTTTTGTTACTTTACTAATCTCTCTACTTGTTTATCGTTCTTACTCTTTCAGGTGCATGAACACAAGGTCTAGAGGTCCAACAAAATTAGTGGAAAGATTTGAAGACAAAAGGGCTTTGGGATGGAAAATTGCTAGAGCAAGGAGTGTTCAAGAGAGACTAGCTCATTTAGGAAGGTTGAGACACATCATTGACAACCAACACAATGAGCAAGCTGATAATGTAGGCCATGTTGGCCAAGGTGATAGTGTTAATCACGCTGAGAACCATCAAAGGAGAGGTAACCATTGGAGAGGGTGATGATCTCGACACTAATGCCAATATACAATGCGTTCTTCCACCTCGTTTAGACAACAACGATTTTGAGATCAATGTCTGCATCATCTCCATGGTTCAAAAGCAGTTTCATGGATTGGTATTGGAGGATCCACTAAATCATCTTGATCTGTTTGACAAGATCTGGGCAACAACTAGGGTCAATGAAGTGTTTGAGGATAGCTTCAAGCTGCATTTATTCTCCTTCTCTCTTGCAGACAAAGCACATCTATGGGAGAAGAACCTACTTCAAGGTTCAATCACATCTTGGGATCAATATAAGAAGGTTTTCCTCAAGAAGTTCTTCTAAAGCTCCCGCACAGCTAGATTCAGAAACATGCTCTCGGGTTTTGCTCAACGCACCCCCTGATCCAGAATTCTGCGCACAAAAATTTATAATTTTGAAGAATTAGAGTTTTTGCCCAGAAGTTTACCATATTTACAAAAGGCCCAAATCGTGTTTAGACTATTATATTAGGGTTTAAAGCCATTGTTTAGGCTACACTTTATTTTACATTCAGAGAGATTGATAGAGCTTTAGGGGCTGATCTGAGACTCGACAAAGAGAAGATTTCGAACCCCTTTTATTTTTCTATTGATCTCTTTATTGCTTTCTATTTCAAACATGTCTTTTCTTATGATTGACATGTCTGAATAGTTTAATTGTTAGGTTTAGGGATTCTCATTAGAGATTTCATGGAATATTAGGTTAACTTTAAGGGTTAAACTCTGAGCATATCTAGTTTTTGGCGCCGTTGCCGGGGAATCTTTTGAGTCTTCGATAGATTTGAGTTTAGAATTTAGACTTGGCTTTTCGTTTTCTATTTTATTAACTTTTCTTATGTTTTGTCTCTTTTCTTGCGTTTCAAGTTTCGATGAAGAACAGGTGCATCGATCGACACCCACTTCGCATCGATCGGCGCAGCCCTGACTCAGCATTGATCAACGCTCTGCTAGCGTTGGTCGACACACATCTCGCAGATCAGATAGTTCATGCTTGATGGCGCGCTAAGGAGTAATCCGGATAAAGAGGTCGTTTTTCTTCGAAATCAGGAGCTTGAGAGAGAACATGAAAGGTCAGAACCCAGTGAAGATGTTGAAACCCAATGCTGTGATACTGATTCATGATGGACATTGTGTTCTAAGGGATCTAGAGAACAATGCCTACAATAACCAAGGCCATAGAGTTGATGCGGATGGAAATGTTATTGTCCAGCCAGTTGTTGAGCAACCACATGCCAAGGAAAGTTGGAGGTGCAGGTGGAGGAAATGGTGAAGGAAATCCAAAAGCTAATGTACCACCTAATGCACCAGGTGGGATGACTCTTGCTGATTAAAACAGACCTAATGAGTTTTATGCTAACATGTCTGCGACTGTACCTCCTCCCATTGAGAGGAATGATTTTGAGCTTAAGACTTCCTACTACACTCTTGTGGGACAACATCTCTTTCATGGACTCTCACATGAGCACCCTATGGACCATATTGAGAATTTTGAGTCTTTGGTCACAAGGATGAAACACAATGGAGTGATTTATGACTTCCTGCACTGTAAGCTTTTCGAACACTCTCTTGGAGGAGAAGCTTTGGCTGAAGCAGATTACGCCTAGGACTCTGACTACTAGGGATTCAGTTAAAAGGAAGTTCCTTAAACACTTTTATGATGATGCTAGATCTGATCAGCTGAGAGAGGATCTTGTACAGTTTAAACATGCACCTATAGAGCCTTTGAAAGCGGCGTGGGTAAGGTTTAAGATGTACCAGAGAGATTGCCCTCATCATGGTTTCTCTGAAGTTCAGCTGTTGGACATTTTCTTCAGAGGTGTTTATTTGTGGTATCAGATGGCTTTGGATGCTGCTAGCAATGGGAACTTCAATACCAAATCCCCAGAGCAATAAGGAGCTGATTGAGAACTTGATGTATAGTAATAGCACTAAGAATGCTGATTTGGAGAGAAAGAAATCAGGTGGAAAGGTTAATGGATCGCAGATGGCAGAGATGAAGAATAAGATTGATTTTGTCTTAGCATTCTAGTTGGGAAGAAGCAAGTCAAATTTGCTGCATATGTAGAGAGTTTTGGACTAGTTGATGAGTCAGAGGATGTCAATTACATAGCTGGAACTGGTTATCAAGGTCAGAGATATGCAAATCAGCAAGGACATACTTCTGGGTACACTCCAAAGCCTGCATTTCAGAGACCCTTCCAGCAAAACAACTCATTCTCCAGAGACTATGGTTCTTCTTCATATCAGACTCCTCCTCCACAAAATGAGTAGTCTGATAAGATGATGTGTCTATTGGAACAACTTTTGGAAGGTCAGCAGAAGAGTACAATGGAATTCAATGGAAAGATAGATGATTTGTACCTGGATTTGAATGGGAAGATTGAGTCTCTGAGCACTCATGTGAAGATGCTAGATGTTCAGGTTCAACAGATTGCTAGAGAAGTGAAAAGGCAAAATGGAGCTGGAAGAACTGAGCAAAAGCAATACGTCAATGATGTCATTGTAGATAATGAAGTTGATCAAATACATGAGGAAAAAGACATCATAGCTGCTTTTCTGTACGAATTATCTCTGTCTGCCGGATGCGTCGATCGACATACCATTGGTGTCGATCGACACGAACCTGACACAAAAGATGAACGTGCTTTTGAGAAGATAACAACGATCGACACTCATTGTGCATCAGTCGACGCTAATCGCAGATGGATTCAGAAACCTGCAAAAGTACCAAAACGAGTCTATAAGCCTCCTTTACCCTATCCTAAGGCTCCTAAGAGGTCCAAATAGGAATTAAATGAAGCTAAATGCATGACAGTGATGGATAAGAAGCTTGTTAAGATCTCACTAGATGATGCTCTGAAGAAACACCCTTCTCTCCAGAGATATGCAAAGAAGATGGTCTCCACAGAAGGCTATTTGAAAGAAGAGGTGTTGATGCTATCTAAGCAGGCCAGTGCAGTGTTACAGAACCAGATTCAAGAGAAGCTTCCACACCCATGAGTTTTTGTGCTAGACTTTTCCATTTTCAAGGACAGATTCAAGTTATCTCTGTGTTATTTAGGATCTTGTGTGAATCTCATGCCATACTTTATGGCTGTGAGATTGGGATTGATGGATTTCCAGCCTACTAGGATCTCTCTTATCCTAGTTGATCAATTGAAGAGCACTCCAGAAGGATTCCTAGAGGACATACCTATCAGAGTTGGAAACTACTTGATTCCAACAGACTTTGTGTGCTGAAGTATGAGATTGAACCGGATAATCCTTTGCTGCTTCGTAGATCCTTTTTAGCTACTAATTGAGCAGTGATTGATGTGAGGAATTGTCTGATTGATCTCCATATGGGAGATAAGCCTTTAAAGTTCAAGATGGATAAAATGTAGAAATCCACCATTGATGAACAAAGCTTCAGTATTGAGGTGGAGCCCGGGATTCAGATTGGTTGGTTATACTTGTTGGCGGTTTCTTTTGCCATTGAGACCTCTGCAAGATACTCTTGAAGTCTTCATCACCATGGCTTCTGAACCTCTCACTTAGAGGTGCCAAATACCATACTTTCTATGCAAATTCACATTCAAATAATTGTTGGTTGTTGTCTTAGGCTTGTTACATCCTGTGCAGTTCCCCACATGGATGATATGTCTCACTACGAAGTTCAAAACCCACAGGTAAGACTTCCTTAGCCGCTTTCCATATGATAAACTTTATTTTTGGTACTGTTTTGGCTCTCCATATTTCATTAACCCAGTTGAAATAAGTTTGTTATTTCCCATTATGCTCATCCATTTCTAGTTCTTCCACAGCCGTGTGGTAACCTGGTTTTGCTGAGTAGATTCCATCCTTAGTACCAAGCCATACAAATATGCCCCCCAGTCATGTTTTGCTTGGTTCTATACAAAGGATTTGTTGCCATATCGATAGCAACATCTGTTTTGTCTTTTATGTGTTCCAGCCCCTCGTTTCACTGTTGATCAGTTCAGAAATTTGTCAATCAATGGTCTTTATGGTAATCGGTCCTGTTATCAGGCTGTTACTTCCTGCGCACAACCATTTGTCTCTCCATAAGTTTGTTTGTTGACCATTTCCTATATCTTTTTCCAGGTTTGTTTTTAATAGGTACCTTCCTGCAATTATACTTCGCCAGCCATGTGATGCATTTGTTGGAGTTGTTTCATTTAATAGTGATTTTTCTGTAGCATATTTTCCCATTAGGACTCTTGATAGTAGGCTGTGTGGGTTTTCCAACATTCTCCAACTGATTTTAGCTAGTAGTGCTTCGTTAAAACACTAAATTTCTCTAAACCCAATGCCTCCTTTCTTCTTTGATTTTCCTAACTCAGACAAGATTATCCAACAAAGCTTTCTTTTCTCACAGTTGGAATCCCACCAAAAGTGTGTAAGTGCCGATTGGATCCATTTACAAAGGTCGGGCAGGGAGTTTAAAGCTTGACATTGTGTATGAGGGAATTGCAGCTAGAACTGATTTGAGCATTATCAGTTTTTCAGCACTAGACAAATGAGATGAAGACTAACTTGAAGCCTTTTGCTTGATCTTATCAACTAGCAATGCAAACAAGTCTCTCTTCTTCATTCTGAATAATTATGGTAATCCCAATTATTTGCCTTTAGCACCCTCTTTCATGATTACAATATGGTTTTTGACCCTTTATCATATCTTTGCACTGGTTTTGGATAAGAATGTAACCGATGATTTCTCCTTGTTGATTTTCTTACCGGAGACCTTCTCATAACCTGCTAGGAGCTTGACCAGTTGTTCACAGCTTTTATCCTCCGTCTTTATGAAGAACATTGTGTTGTCAACAAACAATAGGTGATTCAATCTTGGTTTTATTTGTGACTTTGATCCCAACTAAGCTGCCTGCTCTCTAGGCTTTCTTGCGAAGTCCACTAAGTACTTCACTGCAGATTATAAACAAGAAAGGTGAGAGTGGATTGCCCTGTCGGATCACTCTATTTGGTATAAATCTGCCTCGTGCTTCTCTGTTGATTAGAAACGAGTATGTCACTGTGGAAACACGTTTCATAATCCAGTTGATCATCCTTTCATGAAACCCAATTCTTGTCAAAACTACTTCAATTAATTTCCATTCAAGTCGGTTTTACGCTTTACTTATGTCAGTCTTGACAGTCATTGTGCATCTTTTAGTTGCCTTAGATTTCTTCAGATAGTGCAAAACCTCATGCGTGATCAGCACGTTATTTGTTGTGTTTCTCCTTGGTACAAAAGCAGTATGGTTTTCTGATATAATGGCATAGTGTTGGATGGAGTCTCTTGGTGATGATATTTGAAAAGACTTTGTAGTACACATTACACTATGCAAGGGGCATGTATTCATTGATATTCTTCAGACTCGGTAATTTTGGGATTAGCCAGATATGTATTTCGTTGAATGCTTCGGGGAGTATTCCGTTCCTGAAAAAGCTTTGTACCTCTCTTGTCATTTCATCCTTTATGAGTGCCTAGTTTGACTGATGGAAGCACGTTGAAAAAACATTGGGTCCAGGTGCTTTGTCTTTGTGTATAGAAAACAAAGCTTTCTTGATTTCTTCAGTTGTGGGTATGGATATAAGTTGTCGGTTTGTCTCGTTTGAGATGAATCCTTTGATTCCACTATCGACTACTTCTGTTGGATCAGTTTCCTCTGATGAGAACAAGTTTGAGATGTATTCTGATATTATGTTTGTTATCTGGTCATCTTCATAGTGTGTTGTTCCTTCTTCATCCTCTAGCACAGTGATTCGGTTTTGGGCTTTTCTTCCTCTTATCACAGCAAAGAAGTAACTGGTGTTTCTGTCATCTAAAGTCAGCCAATTCAGTATGCTTCTCTGTCTCCAGAAGGCTTCTTCTGCCTTATAAGCTTCACCAAGAGCTTTGTTTAAAGTCTGGACTAGTGTTTCTGGAGTCTTGGCATTTGACATTGCTGCATTCAGTTTTTCCTTGAGTTTATCAATAAATTTCATGCAGTTTTGGTGTTTCAGCTTTTTCCACTTTACTATCGCTCTCCTACACCTGGTTGTTCGATCAGTTATTGTACCTCTACCATCTCCTTTCCACGCTTTTTGTATCCGGGATACAACTTTCTTATTGTCCCTAAGGTTCATGTCATATCTGAATAGCTTCGCCTTCTTCTTTCTCCTTGGATCGAAATGTGTCAGTAAAGGTCTTTGGTCTAAGCCTGAGAATGTATTTCGCTTCTTGCGATAGGAAAATCATCCAACCATGCGTTGTTGGCCATTGCTCTGTCCAGACGATAGTATACCAAGTGCTTTTCTCTTCTTCCTCTCCACGATAGTAGGTTCCTTGAATGTTTAAGATTAAACAAGTCAAATTCAGACATAAAAGTTTTGAAGTCTGAGTAGCATTCTGGTCTGGTTGTACCACCCTGTTTTTCACTTTCATTTACAATCTCGTTAAAGTCCCCACTACAGGAAAATAAGGTATTATTAGCGTCCGTAAAACGCTATTTAATGATACCATAGCGCTATCAGGTACGTTGTATCATCGCCCGCGATAATAGATCTACCACCTAAAGAAACAATTCAAAAAATCATAATCACATTACAAAAGGGTTTGAACATATGGGGAACTAAGACCACAACAAGATTAATAAAAAAAAAGTATGTTAAATGAAAATCTGGGCAAAAAATATATATATGAACGAAAATAAGACTAAGAAAATAGAAACAAAAACCCTAATGAACTAAGGCTAACCCATCAGGAGTTTATTCGGGTATGGGAGTAGCAGGTATATGTGCAGTTACGGTTTCGGTAGAACCTACAGGTGTTGGCGCATGTGTTGGTGTAGTTGCTTCTACAGGTCTGCACGGTTTAGTATATAATGGAATCATGGCTTTTTATGATAAAAACTTAAGGAATTCGGAATAGAAAATTCTTCTTAGAACTCACATTGCTGCAGGAGCCGGAGTTTGAGGAGAAGTTAAAGGTTGGAGTAGGTATTGACTTGGGCCTAAACCAATACCAAAGTTAGTATCATTCAACAAATAACTAGAAAATATGTATTGTTAAAGAGCATGTAACACTTTCGTTTTATAAAATGCATAAGCTATAACAAAAACCAACTCACTTGGTGGATAAGCATTAGTTTTGCAGCTTGATATACATCGGAGGTAACTTGGATAGAGAAGCATCAGTTCCAAAAATGGCTCACTTTCTCTCCTATATGAACACCATAAAGCAGAGAGATAAAAATTCAGAAACACTAAACTTAATCAAGAGTTGCAGCAACAGCTAGAAGGAATTTTAAGCTCGAAGAAAGAATATAGACCTACATTTTCACCGAAAGGAATACATCCGAAAAGCGAGTGTCTCATCTCCTGCTATGGTCATTATAGTCTTCCCATCATGTGAAGTAGCCAAGTACGGTACTCTCATACTGTGCCCAGTAAGGGTTGCGACCTACACAGAATAATAATTGGTTGATACATCCATGAATGGGTACTTCCAAACCATGATTTGGTTTTGAGAATAGGTTGCTGTAAATGTTCTATACCAACAACTGCTTCTGAGGATTCCACCTTCACTTCGAGATCTAGCTTGATGAATATGATTCTCCTCCTGTGTCTACTACATGGTTACCGTTTGGAATCACTCTCTGTCCATGCTCTTTCTCTGCTACACCTCCACGTAAGTCCATTTGCCCCCTGAAACATAAAACGTTACCTAAGTTTAGTGTATCTGGAGTGTAAACGAATAATCTAACTTAAACACCATACGTAGCAACTGAACAATCCTGCTGCTGAGCAGAGATAGAGAGAGTGTAATAGGTTCTAAAAGGTTAGAAGAACAGAGAAAGTCGAAATCATAAAAGAGCATCCAATTTCGGGTCAAAAGATAAACAAAATGTTTTGAGTTTTTGACATGAAAATGTTCAAGAAACACAGTAAGATCAATCAACTAAATGTACAAGCTAGAAAGCAGGAGTTTGAAAACCATACCTCCAAATCCTTTGAATGATTTCTCCTTTTAAAATATGCTGGTCTAGCGATTCAGGTACATCATCAAGAGTTACATAGCCATACATGCATTTAAAGTAAACCTGAATATGTTGAAAAGAGCATCATCATATGCATCATAGCCATATCTACTACAACATTTTCAGTTTCTTTTTCTTTTGGTTCATATATGATTACATTACCAGCATATTTGTACTGTCCAACATGAAATCATCGCCTGAGAGATTTTCTATGATAGTCAATGAGAGCCGATCTCCTGCTTGAACCTTTCTAGGATGATAAGATCTGAGATGAGCTCATCTGATTAGTGACAGAAAGGAGGTATGAAACAGAAGAAGGGGATGAGAAACGGAAGAACGGATCAGAGGAAGAAGAAGAGAAGAAGGGAGAAGAAGGGAGAAGAAGGAAGAAGAAGAATATAGAAGGAAAATGTTTTTGATTGATATTTTTGATAACGTTTACAAAGGAGATATCGGTATACATATAGAAATTCTAATGGGCTTAAGAAGTGATAAAAACTAATAACGTGAAAGCCCACTAACCCAACTTTTGATCTTATCAATACTCCCCGGTTGAACAACAACCTTGTCCTCAAGGTTGAAGAAGTCAAGAACTAAGATCATGAACAGCAGACCAAATTCAAACAAAGCTCGAAATGATCTCTTGAAATCACTATTATCCCTGTAGCTGAGAAACACCACCATGTATTGCATAGTAGCATACTCTGTAGAATGATCCGGCGGTCTCAGGAAGTGGAACACTCCATAGATAAGGAAGCTAGCCAGAAAAATCAGAACATGAAGAGTGCTGGTACTGGCACAAATGATTCTGTTGACAGCCATTATATAGTGCTCTACCTTCATCAACTCTCTACTGAACCATCTTATCTTAAGGACTCGCTTAGGAACATCGTCACCTGATTTGCAGAGAGGACCAGGAGCCAACTCATCTTGTACACAGTGAGACAGTGCAGCACTAGTGGCAATTGTTTAGTCGCCGAAACAATAACCACTACTCCATTTATTCCATTCATCCACCTGGCACCCTCAGAGATACCCAAATAAGTTCTCCATCTCACAATCTTTCTACATGTTGCTACAGGATCAATACAGTAAAATAGGGAATAACCAATGAGCACCTCATGAATAATGGCTCTCAAACCCCACCTGTTACACTCTACACCGTAGCCCTTCTTCAGCAACACTTCAAGTGTGATATGATCAGGGGTAACAACAGTTGAGCATGCCCGTTTTCATATGTTTAGCTGCCCGTTCATATCACCTCGTTGACAGTCCCAGCCGCTCTTTCTCATGACAGTAAAGTGTTGAATTACAGCATTAATCGATGGTGTCATAGGTGGCATCACTGCCTTTTTGACAAGCCTTGTACCACCCAGCTCTGAATTCTTGTCTATCTCTAATCCAAAATCAGACCAGTCAATTATGTCTGAATATGCTTCAGCATCAAAGATAGAAAACACATGATTCCTTGTATTCCGTATCTTCACCACTCCGTCACAAATATCACTCTAATAATATTGATCCTCTTAGAATTCGCAGTTCTGACCTTGTGAAGTTGCAAACAGTATGGTCTTCTCTTAAGAGCCTCTTGAACCAAGACAGTGATTTCTTCCCTCGTCTCATTGAACCTTCGTAACTGTCCCAAACCACATGGATTCTTCACTTGACCAGTATCCCACACATACAGCTCCTAATGAAGAGATACTTCTTCTGAACAGTTCACCCACATTCTCAGGTTAACGTCGGACCATCTCAACGTTATCTCTTCCAAGAATTGCTTTTGAACTTGTGAAAACTCCACTGGTGGTAAATGTTTCTTATGTATCACCATATCAGGTTGTATTCCAATCACCTCATTGGCCGAGGAAATGTAGTGGTCAGTAAGGTAACCACCGTGTTCCCATACTTCATTTTTGTGATCCAGCAGGTTGTTGAGACCGTAAAAGGGCTTGTGATATTCTCTGCGAATGACATGAATTATCAAATTGATGGGTTTTAGCTTCCGAGGGTTGGTCTACGTGTTGCTAAGGGTGAGCTGTTTTATCAGTCTATATCCAATTCATTATATTTTATATCTGAGATTCTAGTCTCGGATGCGGACAGAGAAGGAAGGTTTTGGATCGAAGATTATCCGGAGAACATAATTGTTGCAGTAAAGGTGCAAGGGAATGAACAAGAGATGAGAAAGGTGTGCAAATTAACTACATCTAATGGCAACCGTGTGTGGAAACCTGGAGATTTACTGAGTGGAATAGACCAGTGGAAAAGATCAGCGGCCTATGTGGATTCTGGTTGGAAATGGATTATTTTCTTAAGAACTTGTGGAAAGATAATCGGGAATTTCTTATTACAAGGGAGTAGTGGAGATTTTGCAAATAAACGGGTAAGTCATGTTAGTTACTTCAGTGGTTCGAGTAGTCATGACACCGACACGGAACGTAACAAATACACTCCCATACGAGATGAAATAGAGATTGGGGATGCTAATGGCATTAATTGGTTCATTCATCCACCGAAATTCCTTCATTCGCGAGGGGACTTAGCTTTCACAATACTTGGAAAACCTGTTTCACAGGAAGGTACTGATGAGTGGCTTATCGCTTGGATTGTTTCCAATATACAAACCTCATTGCAGGATAGAGACAAGAAGAGAAAGGCCTGGTTTAAGCTTGAGCATTGCACCTTTAGGACAAGGTGGATCTTTTATGGGGGGTATTGATAAGTAACCGAAATGGGCTAGTATTGGGCCAATAGTTTTCTAGTGTTTAAGCCCTTTTACATTTGGTATTTAACTTAGAAATTGTGTAACGAGAGAACGATAAAAAAATGATCAATCAAACAAAACAATTTCTATCTTCTCTCTAATTCTTCTGCTTCACCTCTTCTATCTTCTTCTTCTGCAATTTCTTCTGCTTCGTATCCCCTTTCTGTCACTTTGGGATAGAGCTCATTTCTGAGTTCTATCATAGGATGACTGGTCCACAAACACCGCATCTCTTGTCTCGGCTAGCAGTAGTACATACGAACACAAATGTTCCAGATAACTTTTCATCTCTCCCAGATCTCCATGGCTTCCCATTCACAAGCACATCTTCAAAGAAACTTTCCACTTATGTATCCTTAATCCCCCTATAATCAAACGTATGCAGTTTCAGATCTAAATCTCAGGTTTAAGAAGCTCATATCATAAATCTGAGCGACACATAGAGAATCTTTAATCGAATTTTCAGCAATTCTATTATATAAATATATATAAACATGAATTCATGGGAAAAAAGATACATATGCATAGACGATCGAAACAAAAGCTAAATTAAACCTAAAAGTGAGGATAGAGAGACAAAGCAGATGGATAGTGAATTGAATGGATAAAAATCTGAGAAAGAAACTAACCTAAGGGAGAGGGAATTGAACAACAGTATCAGCCTTGTTTCTTAGATGGAAGAGGAGGAGGAAGAAGTGCCTTCACTGCTTTAGAGATCCCTAGAGATTCCAACCTCGTTTTGTTCTCAATAATCCTTGAGATCGATACTGCAATTCCTCACCAGAGCTCTCTCGTTCTCCACCAAATCGGAGGTGCGGATGCAGGAGACGAGAAGCGACTTGCCGTCGGTGAAAATGTGGTAAGAGAGAAGAGAACGTACGCCGGATAAGAAGGTAAGAGGTGAATCAGTCTCTTAGCGAGAGAATCTGAAAAGAGAAGAGAGAAAAGGAGAAGAATGGATTTAGGGTTTTTAGAAATTGAGATCGAACAATTTTGGGACACTTATTAAAATTTGTTTCCCACGATAATACTATAGCAGTAATGTTTAATTTACAGGCGCGAAAAAAAAGTGCTGCGTAAAAAGTTTTAATCTGATTAAATAATTGATAGCGTTTACTAATAAACAAACGCTATCTAAAAATTATGGTTTAGTCAATTATAGCATAAACATTTAAAACGCTGTCTAGTTATGCTATAAATATTTAATATTCTTGTAGTGCCCCGTCAGATACCAAACTCCTTCTGTAGGTAGCGCAATTCTGATCAGCTTTTCCTAAGGTTGTTTCCTGTTTTCTCTTTTCAGAGGTCCATAAATGAAGGTTGCTTAGAATGTATCTTTCTTGAACTTGACTTTTGTATCAATGAAGTTGCGGTTTTATTCCAAGATTTCAATTTCCACATTTTCTGTCCACCCCAAAACCAGTTCACCACTGGGGTTTTCCTGAGGATCAATCGGGCTAAATCTCTCAAACTTTAACTCTTTCAGTTTCTCAGTCACATAGTCTTGCTGCATTTTTGTCTCACTTAAGAATAAGATGTTAGGAGAATATTTTCCATATATCTATTTTCCGTTGGAACATTTATGTGGTCTTCAATCAACATTAGTTTTAGACTGCTACAACTAAAGAACGAATTTGTCTCAGGGCCGAATTTTTTTTTTATTCTCATATTCTCCCATCAAAATATAAAATTTGGTGTCAAAAATAAGAATGAACAAATTCAAATACAAGTGCTTGTGTGAACCATCACCACTGTATGCAGTAGTATATTATATATATAAAAAAAGTTACGAAAACATTGCAAATTAAAGTATAGTATATGTATACATACATATATATACACACACATATATATATATATATATTTGTATTATATTTTTTTATTTTGGAAAGTTTTTAAATTATGATAATAATACAAATGCAACTCATATATATGTTAACTTTTTGCGAGATATAAAAGTCAGTTCAGAATTTTGTTTCTTTTCCATAATTAGTCAATCTTTGACTAACATGATGGCATTAAATCAATTAACTGCCACAAAGGACTATTATCCGTATTCACCTAATATTTATTCACTTCCATATTTTCAAAACAAAAAGCAAGAAACAAATCGAATCATAATCTTTTCATATAAATAGATTAAATATCCAAGCCTTACGTTTCGACCACGGGACGTTCTTAGATCCACTCCTAGGGTGGATCTCTATATCCACCACTCTCCTCTGCACCAATCATAATTCCACGTCACAAGAATGTTAAAATTAAAAAAAAAAGTAAAAAAGTGTTAGAAAAAAAAAGAAAACGGCAACACAATAAATGCTATCTAACAATTAACTGTTTCTATTTTTTTTTAGAGATTAGGGTTTATAGTATAAGGTTTAAGCTCTTTGGGTTTAGGGTTTAGGGATTATGATTTAAGCTCTTTGGATTAGGGTTTAGGGTTTAGGGATTAGGGTTTAGTTTTTTATTTTTTAAATTTACATGTTAGGTTTAGGGATTAGGGTTTATGGTATAGGGTTTAAGCTTTTTGGGTTTAGGGTTTATGGATTAGGGTTTAAGCTCTTTGGATTAGGGTTTAGGGTTTAGGGATTAGGGATTAAGCTCCCTAAACCCAATATGTAAATCTTAAAAAATAAAAAACTAACTCCTAATCCCTAAACCCTAAACCCTAATCCAAAGAGCTTAAACCCTAATCCATAAACCCTAAACCCAAAAAGCTTAAACCCTATACCATAAACCCTAATCCCTAAACCTAACATGTAAATTTAAAAAAATAAAAAACTAAACTCTAATCCCTAAACCTTAAACCCTAATCCAAAGAACTTAAACCCTAATCCCTAAACCCTAAACCCAAAGAGCTTAAACCTTATACCATAAACCTTAATCTCTAAAAAAAATAGAAACAGTTAATTGTTAGACAGCATTTATTGTGTTGCCGTTTTCTTTTTTTCTAACACTTTTTTACTTTTTTTTTAATTTTAACATTCTTGTGACGTGGAATTATGATTGGTGCAGGAGAGAGTGGTGGATATAGAGATCCACCCTAGGAGTGGATCTAAGAACGTCTCTTTCGACCACCTCATTACTCCTTATCTCTTTTCATAACCTCATCCGTAATGAGTCATCAAACCATTCACAATGTGTCCATTGCATTGTGCCTTTGCACTCTTTTCGCCTTTGTTTCGTCTGATAGCCCAGAGGCAATGCTAGATCTCGTTAGGGATTTGCCTGGTCAATCTGGTGTTAACTTCAGACATTACGCCGGCTATGTCCCAGTTGATAAAACAAATGGAAGGGCTATGTTCTACTGGTTTTTCGAGGCTGTGAGTCTCCCAAACCAGAAGCCTTTAGTACTGTGGCTTAATGGAGGTAGTCAAACTCATTTTTAGTTTCTAATGAAACATGTTTATGTTAAACTGTCACATACATCTTTTCTTAACTGTTTTAGATTTAGTGAGACACCTGGTTTGATTTGTCTTTTTCTGATGATATTTAATATATAGGGCCTGGATGTTCTTCGGTGGGATACGGAGCAACACAAGAGATTGGTCCATTTCTTGTGGATAACAAAGGAAACAGTCTTCAATTTAATCCATACGCATGGAATCATGGTATACCATATTATAGTGTATATATATTAATAGTTCATCTTCAATCCATCATATCATTATTATATACTGTATATATTTTTGGTCAACTATCATTATTATATGCCGGACATAAACATATAATTATCTCTAGGTTCATGGTCTTTTTATTTCAAAATGGCAATGGATGAAACTTGTTATTTATATTTTACTTTAATTCCATTTCCGTTTCCATTGTGAAATTATTAATTATATATACATAAAGGTTTTTAGTCAATACGTTAAATTTGCTAATGCATGCAGAGGCCAACATGCTGTTTCTAGAATCTCCCGTTGGTGTTGGGTTTTCGTATTCAAACACAACTAGCGACTATAAAAAACTGGGCGATGATTTTACAGGTATATATGGATGGACTTATTTTTTGTTTAATCTATATGTTCATACACTTAGATTGAGGGTGACCATGTAATATATATACCCGATTTTTTTTTAAGAAATATTTTCTTATGATTGTGTGATCCATCAATACTATTAGAAAAATATAGTATATCAAAAACTAACATTTACTTCATGTGTTTATTAAAACATATGACATTACAAATTAATAATTTAATTAAATTTCATTAAGATAATTAAAAATATAACATTTTTTCTAATATTCATATTTCCAAATAAGATAATTACTAAACATATATTCAAATAAGATAAATATAATGAGTTCCCTTAATTAACTAATATATATATATACATATATATATTATCATGAAACTATTAAATCAATTGATAGATATAACAAAACAATTTAAACATCAATTATTTTTGTATATACAATATAATATTCTGTAATTATGATTATATTAAAAATATATTTATAATATATTTTGATATCTTTTTTATTTTTTATTTTAAATATAAATATTTATTTTTATATTATAACAAAATCTTATAAAATATTATAAAATTTTTATTTCATAAGAGAAATAATTATTTTCTTATGATTGTACTTTTTATCACGTTGTTTTATCAAATTGCAAAATATTTAAATTATTATAAAAACACATTGAAAAATAAATTAGTCAATTTCGATTATAAATTTTCTAAAAATGAACTTTGCACGAGTTTAATATATATATATATATATATATTAAGTTATTTCAAGTAATATATTTTGAATTTAATAAAATATTAAAATTATTCAGTATTTATATTATTCAAATATATTATTATGGCAATGGCATGTACTTCACGAACCTGACGACTATGTACGACACAACCTACAGCGAGAGACTCATACGCCTTTATCCAAAAGTGGTTAGAGAGGTTTCCAGCTTACAGAGAAAACGAGTTTTATATAGCTGGCGAGAGCTATTCAGGTTAATTTGACTTAATTATTACTAAAAAGGCATGTTTTTGATTCATGTTTTCATTTACAAAAACAAAATGCATGCAGGAAAGTACATACCGGAGCTTGCCGAGGTCATTTATGACAAGAACAATGAAAATTCGTCACTTCATATCAATCTTAAAGGCATTTTGGTATGTTTGATCTTTCTACTACATACAAAAACATGGTACCTTGCGTTTCATTGATATTTATGGACATCATACTTATACCTTGTGTTTAGCTGTAATGATATTGTTTAACATTATTCAGTTAGAAATTAGAAGTTAACGCTAATTTGATACTTTTCATTCTCATAAAACATACAAAAAATCCTACAGTGTTCGAACTCTTGTATCTATCGATATATCATATACCTGATTTCTGGAGTTTAGGATATTTTTGGTACCTCTGAATCCTGGTTTATCTATTCATTCATCTAGATATTTCTTATGTAAGATTAATTTTGGATAGGATCTATCGGACCAATTTATTTTTCGGTTATGGTAGGCCGAGTGGGCATATGGGTGTTTGATTCTACCAAACTTCCAACTTTAAAACCAATTTGTAATATTAAATGTTCTCTTAAACAGCGGGATTTTCATAAAGTTTTTGGTATTTTACTTTTGATTTCATTATGCTAAACAAATTTAATTCGATATATGATTATGTAAAGTTGATAATATTTATCTTGTCTTGGTTGTTAGCTTGGAAATCCTGAAACATCGGAAGCCGAAGATTGGCAAGGATGGGTGGATTACGCATGGAGCCATGCTGTAATATCAGACGAGACGTATGGAGTCATAAAAAGAAATTGCAATTTCAGTAGTAACACTACTTGGGATGTTAAAGAATGCAAAGACAACGTAGACGAAGTAATCAAACAATATCACAAAATTGATCAATACAGTCTATATACTCCTACCTGTAATGGAAGTTCAACGCTTGATACCTCCCTTGATTCGACGAGATTCAGGACTAATCTTGCCAATTCCAAAATGGTAACTAATTAAGACTCATCTACTTTGTAGTTTGTATAGATATATTTCACGTTGGATATTGAGACTATAACTTACTAAAACCTCAATAGATGCCGAGGATGATGGGTGGATACGACCCATGTTTGGATGACTACACGAGAGTATTCTACAACAGAGCAGATGTCCAGAAAGCTCTTCATGCAAGTGATGGTATTCATCTCAAGAATTGGAGCATTTGCAAGTACTACTACTATTCTCTTGTTTATTTATTTTATTTGCTTTGTCATAAACTATATATCTAAATTAATCTCTTTGGTTTCTCTCATACAGCGATGATATTTTTGATAATTGGACTGATTCAAAGCCCTCAGTTTTGCCGATATATAAGAAACTAATCGCTGGAGGATTTAGAATATGGGTTTACAGGTAAACTTCCACCTTCTGAGTTTCCCTTTTACAAACTGAATAGCTAACCAATAAATACATATGATGAATGAGACTGATAAGCAAATGGCTGCGGGTTAATGGTTCCCACTTGTTGAGGGTTGGCAATGGCCCTGTTGGTGTAAACTGTGAATTGATTCATTTCAATCGTGGCGTTATCTAATCATGGTCACCTGTACATGCTTTAAGTACAAAGAAAATTCGGATTATTATGGTCTGGATGGTCCCAGTTATCAAAAAGAAAAGTTAAAAAGTGGGGCTGAAACATATGTTATAAACGTTTAGTTGTCATTATTTTGGTATTTTCTATTACATGTACTATCATTTGCATATGTTTTTTTTTTTCTCCTTATCCTTCGTGTTGGCTCAGCGGCGATACAGACGGAAGAGTTCCCGTACTCGGGACAAGATACTGCATAAATAAATTGGCACTACCCATCAAGACGTCTTGGAGGCCATGGTACCACGAGAAACAGGTCAAAATGATAGCATTAAAAAAATTACTAATTGAAATCTCATAAAATAATAAGAGTTGTTTTTTGAAGCGTGATCATATTGGTTTGACCTTTATGATTATTAGGTTAGTGGATGGCTTCAAGAATATGAAGGTTTAACGTTCGCAACGTTCAAAGGAGCAGGACATGATGTGCCTTCCTTCAAACCTAGCGATTCCCTTGCGTTTTTCTCCGCTTTTCTCAAAGGAGTTCTTCCTCCTTTGTCGCGATAGAAAGAAACAAATTATATTGAAGATTATAATAAGCTAATAAATAATATATTTTGTGAGAATTTGGACACAGAATTTTATGTGATTTTCTTTTGAATAATGGACTTGCAACTTCCAACTCAAAACCGCGTGGGAATTATAGAGAAGAAGGTATATTGATGGTATTACGTTACAAGAGAGAGTACAATGAGTATATAACAGGCGAGAGATATCGAAATCTTATCAACAAGATAAGATCATACGACGACTTTATGCTAGATACACGAGATATGATACTCTGAATATCTTAACAGTATTGTAACAACTCTAACTGGCTAACACACCCCCTCAAGATGGAGTAGGAGTAACTAGACCAATCTTGACACACAATGGTTTAAACTTTGCACGAGGCAACGGCTTCGTAAGACAGTCGGCCAACTGATCAGACGAGCTGTTTGAACGAGTTCTCGAATAACATGATAATCCACCGCTACATGCTTTATACGAGAGTGAAAAATGGGATTAGCCGACAAATATGTAGCTCCAATGTTATCACAATAAATGACTGGCTTCTGTGGCAATGTAAGACCAAGTTCTCGGAGCAATGCCACCACCCATTCGACCTCAGATGCTGTTTGAGAAACTGATTTATATTCAACTTCAGTGGATGATCTTGCAATGGTTTTCTGCTTCTTAGATGACCAAGAAACAAGATTCTTCCCAACATAGACAAGATAAGCACCCGTAGAGGCATATTTATCTCGGTCCCCAGCCCAATCCGCATCAGAAAATGCATGAACATGCAGTGGATTGGAAGCAGAGAAAAAGAGACCCTGATTTTTCGAGCCACAAAGGTAACGGAGAATCCGCTTTGCAGCTATCCAATGATCTAAGTGTGGCTGATGCATATATTGGGACAGTTTATTGACGGCATAAGCTATGTCAGGACGTGTGAATAACAAATATTGTACGCCCCCAATGACAGATCTATATTCTGTCGGATCATCAAGAAGAGGACCCGAGGTTGCCGTGAGCATAGAGGAATCAGCCATTGGAGTCGCAACTGAAGTAGCAGCCACCATATTCGTCCTATGCAACATGTCATTGATATACTTGGTCTGCGTTAAGTGAAGACCTGCAGCAGAGCATGAAACTTCAAGACCAAGAAAGTAACTCAAATCTCCAAGATCCTTGAGCGAGAAACGCTTGGCTAGAACATCAATGAACTGTTGAACATGGGAGGATGAATTCCATGTTACAACAATATCATCAACATATATTAAGACAAAAATGATTACGCCATCACGATGAGCAATAAATAAGCTCGTATCAGCAACAGAGTTCTTGAAACCCAGCGTGAGAAGAAAGTCGCGGAGAGCATTGTACCAAGCCCTAGGCGCTTGCTTCAAACCATAAATTGCTTTGCGGAGTTTCCAAACAAAATCTGGCTTATCTTGATCAATAAAACCAGGCGGCTGAGCCATGTAAACATCCTCACTTAAGTCTCCTTGCAGGAAAGCATTATTGACGTCAAGTTGGCGTAAAACCCAGCCATGAGCAACAACCTGACCTATGACAATGCGTATAGTAGGATGCTTACCACCGGGCTGAACGTCTCAAAATAGTCAATACTTGGATGTTGTGTGAAGCCTTTCGCCACTAACCGAGATTTAAACTTATCAATGGAACCATCAGCCTTCCTTTTATTACGAAACACCCATCTACAACCAACCAGATTTTGAGAAGAGTCCGGAGGAACTAAAAGCCAAGTACCATTCTGCAACTGGGAGTTGATTTCATCGCACATAGAAGACCGCCAACTCTCATCCTTATGGGCCTATATATGAGTGTTGGGCTCAATATCGTTGTTAAGAATACGCTGCATAGTCATTGCATATCGTGGATTCTTCTTGACAATATGATTTTTAGCACGCATTGTCATTTGATGCTGATTAGCAGGAGCATGTGTGACAAGACGCACATCAGAGGAAGACAAATCCCCAGCAGAAGAAGCAGGAGTATCATCAGGAAATTGCAGTTCCTGAATGACATCCGGCAGCATGGACGGAAAAACGTCTGGGACAGACGCCGTTCGCCGATGTGATGTTGACGAAGCCGAAGCAGGATCAGGAGTAATAGCTCGTATTGGTGTAGGTAAGCTAGGCAAGGGATCTGGAACCACATGTTGGACGGATGACAATGTAGTAAATGACTGCAGTAGAGGAAGATCCGAGAATGAAGAATCTGAATCTGCAAGAGAAGAAGACAACGAAGGCAACTGAAAAGGAAATTGGGATTCAAAGAACTCAAAATGATCGAAGAATATAAACGAGAAGAGGTTTTATCATAGCATAAGTAAGCACTTTGAGACAAAGAATAACCCAAGAACACACATGGAGTGGATCGAGGATAAAGTTTGTGCTTTGAGTATGGGCGCAATCAAGGATAACAGAGGCACCCAAACACTCGTAGCTTCAAATAATTTGGTCTTTCATGAAATAGAACTTCATAAGGAACTTTGTTTTGAATAGAAGAGCTGGGAAAACGATTGATTAAATAAACAGCTGTTGAGAAGGCAAAAGACCAAAATTTGATAGGTATATGAGCATGAGATAAGAGCGCAAGACCTGTTTCAACAACATGTCGATGTTTGCGTTCTGAAATCCCATTATACTCGGGAGTATGTGGAGGTGAAGTTCGGAGAGAAATACCATTATTGGCCAGAAAAGATGTAATAACCTGAAATTCACCTCCATTATCGGAGTAAAACATCACTATGCGAGCATTAAACCGATTTTCAACCAGTTCTTTAAAACGTACAAATGTTTCAAAGACTTACGACTTTCGTTTTAAAGGGTAAAACCAAGTATAGCGTGAGAAGTGATCAACTATAACAAGGTAATACTTAAAACCGTCAAACAAATGCACAGGTGAAGTCCACACGTCCGAATATAACAACTCAAGTGGTCGTGTAGAAGATAGGGTGTTTGTGCCAAAAGAAATTTTATGACTTTTATTCATTGAACACGAGTTGTAAATCAAAGGAGAAGAAAGCTTATTAGTGAAAGGTAAAGAACACTTATAAAGCACATGATTTAAAACATCAAAAGCCGGATGACCCAGTCGCGAATGCCACTGGATCGGAGAAGTCTTTATTGCTGAAAGAACACTGATTTTGGTGGAATATGGAACCGACTGCAGCCACTCATACATGCCATGTTTACTTCGTCATGTCTTGAGAATCGCCCCCGTGGCTAGATCCCTCACTTGAAACGACCAAGGATCAAACACAATAGAAACATTGTTGTCAGTACATGTTTTGTGAACAGACATCAAGTTTTTATCTATGCTCGGGGAGTAAATAACATCACGCAAAGCAATAGAGCAGGAAGGTAAAGCAAAAGAAGTTGAACCCATGTGTGTGATTTGATGACCCGAGCCATCACCAATTACCACCGTATCATTTCCTTGGTAAGGAGAATGAAGAGAGAGATTACTCAGGTCAGAAGTAATGTGATGTGAAGTGCCAGAGTCCAAAATCCAAGATGAAGACTCATACGGCCCAGCAACCGAAGCATTGTAAGTGATAGGTATAGTTTTAATCCCTATACTAGCTGCAAGTGCACAATGATGTAGTTGTAGTACTTAGGGTATCGAAATCCACAGGGACTCTGGGCAACGATAGATTTAGAACTATTAAGATTAAACTAGGAGAAAGCAAATATGATTAGAAACTAAAAAGCAAGCAAGAAAGTAAATCAGGTGAGTTTGTGAGCAAGAAAACGAAGCGTTAAGTCTAGGGATTACTCAGGAAATCAGGAACATAAGCTAATCAATCAATCGGGATCTAATTAAGAGATATTCTAGAACTCAAACACAGATATAGAATTAACCAACTGTCGTTGCGAGAATTCTCTAAGTCTAAGTACAGCAATCTAAATTCCTTTGTAATTACTAACAGATTAAACCAGCTTTAATTCCAAGTTCGATATGTTCACAATCTAATTAAACCAAATTCCTTTGTGAGTAATTAAATTGCTCATCTAGGTTCTTTCTAGCTAATTAACCAACTGTCATTGCATCAATCAACCTAACATCATAAATCTGGGTAGTTAATTCAGATCAAGCAGTAAGAACAATCCTAGATGAAGAACTAACAAATATGAATCCCTATAGATTTATCAACCTATAATTCCATGAAATCTCTGTTCATCAAAACAGAAGACATCATGAATAGAAAACCAAATATTATAAAATCAAATAAAGAACTGGGGTTCAAAATCCTCTCTCTTTCGAGAACATGATCAGCCCCTAACTCTCTCTGAAAATAAAATAAGACTTAAGAAAAGCGTAGCCTAAACAATGGCTTAAAAACCCTAATATAATGGTCTAAAGTCGGCTGGGGCCTTTTTGCAAGTTGATAGGTCTAGTTTTAATCCCTATTCTAACTGCAAGTGCACAGTGATGTAGTTGTAGTACTTAGGGTATCGAATCCACAGGGACTCCGATCAATGATAGATTAAGAACGATCAGATTAAACTAGGTGAAAGTAATGAGAAACTAAAGCAAGCAGAAAAGTAAATCAGTAGCAAGCGAGTTTGTGAGCGAGAAAGCGAAGGCGTTAAGTCTAGGGAGTTCTCAGGAAATCAGGAACACAAGCAATCAATCAATTAACAGGATTCAGATATCGATATTCTAGAACTAGAATCACAATCATATAACAAACCGACTCTCGCTGCGAATGCTAACTATGTCTAACAACCTAGAAAACCAAATCTCTTTGCGAATTCTAGAGTTCTAAACATGCATTTAGTTTAGGTTCTTTCGTTCACAAATTCCCTAAGCCAAATCTCTTTGCGAATAGGTTATTTGCTCAGCTAGGTTCTTTTCTAATCTATTAACCAACTCTCGCTGCGCTAACAGATCTGATATCAATAATCTAAGTAGCTAATTCAGATTATGCATTAAGATCAACCTAGATGAAGAACTAGACGATATGAATCCCTACGGATTGATTAAACTATAATTCCATGAAATCCCTAATGAGAATTCCTACACCTAACAGGTAAACTACTCAGACATGTTCATCGAAACAGAAGATATCATAAGTAGAAAACCAAATATCATTAAACAGAATAATCAACAGGGGTTCGAAATCAAGTCTCTTTCGAGAACCAGATCAGCCCCTAAGGCTCTCTCTCTGAATAAAATAATGCGTAAGTAAAGCGTAGCCTAAACAAGTGGCTAAAAACCCTAATATATAGTCTAAAACACGTTTTGGGCTTTGTGTAAATATCTTGGCTTTTCTGCAATATCAGCATTCTTCATTAAACCGCCGATTCTGGCCCATCTCGCATATGCAACGATCGACACCAAAGGTGTGTCGATCGATGCATTCTTCAAATGTCCACAGAGAACTCTATCTCTCGGCCAAACACTCCAAAAAGCTCCAGAAAGTGCCATAATCACCAAATCTGCTCCAAATGTGCTTGTACCTAATAAATACCTGAAAAGACTCTAAAACATAATAATAGACTCGATAAATAAGATATATACCATGGTTAAAATCTCTAAAATCTATGGTATATCAACTCCCCCACACTTAGCTCTTGCTTGTCCTCAAGCAAGTAAAGAACCAAAGTATAAGAAAAGAAGTTTGAAAACACAGAAACTCATTTCGTCCTACGAACTTTCACATTCACATAGTAATCCACTGAAAACTTTCCTACAGAACTCAAGACCACAATATACTTCCCCCACACTTAGCAACTGTCCTAAGTGAACTCCACTATCACATTCATGCATTCAAATTCACCCTACTGACTTCTGCGAGTATTTAAGTGCGGTCTCACCTAAGGAGTATCGATCAAATGGCACATGGACTCTTACCTTGTCAGCTCTAGACCACCATACTATCTTTCTCTGGTCCCTTTCTTCTCTTTTCCCTTCCTTAACAACTGATTTTTTTCCATTGGGTATCATTTTATTTTTTTTTATCAGTGTTCTTCCCATTTTGGGGTGTACTTTGGACACATTCCATGGATGCACAGGAGGTAATAGTTGTAGCTACCACTCCCAGAGACCACTTCGGAGTTACTAACTCATCCTCAGTTTATTACTCTTTTTTTTTTACTTTATGGAAGGGGAGAAGGGAACCAAATAGGACAGGTTTACAGGCTGTGTCAGAACTAACAAAGGAATCCGACTCAAGGTATTCCAAACCCTTAGGTGAGAAAATTAAGTCAGTATTAAGGTGAAGTCAGTAAAAGGATCCTCTAATACCTGAAGTGATGTGGGTGTTCTCAGTAGGTTGATCCGTGTCTGGGTTTTCTAATAGTCATAGAGGCTCTGCAAGTCTGTCCAATGGTCACTTAGTTCCTGTTCAAGCGAAAAGTTTCCTCGAAAAATCATAGTTTCATACAATTTTGACTCAATAAAACAAATTTGAAAAACAAGACTAACTCATAAGAAAACAAAAGCCTGCGTCAGTAGCGACCTCCCCCACACTTAAACTACACTGTCCCCAATGTAATCAAGCTCAGGATCGGTGAGAAAGAATAATCAAATTGAAAACAGTCCGAAAAGTTGCAGAATACGTACCTGTTGTCGCCCTGTGTCGATCGATACCACAAGGGTGTCGATCGATGCAAAGCGAATATGCGCACGGTCATGTAGATAACCGGTGTCTGAACCGCAATCGAATCGGTAAACCATAAATCGCGACTGCATCGATCGATGCACAATATGTGTCGATCGATGCAGTGCAATTCTGCCTGTTTCCCACGCCGCTGAACACACTTAAACAAAAAAATCAAAACACCAAAATCAAAACGAAAAATGAAAACAAAAACGAACCTAACAGTGGGTTGCCTCCCACTCAGCGCTTGTTTAAAGTCAATAGCTTGACTATGGAATATAGATTTGATTCAAGGTGGCTTCAACAGAGACTTTGAGTGTCTCTGTGAATATCTCTTCATCCAAGGAGGTGTATAGGCTTTCAGATCATGAGGTCTCCCAAGGAAAGTGTAAACAGAATCAGGGCGGGAGCGAAGCTTGGGTGGAATACTGCGTTTTCCTGCATTCAAAGTGATGCGGTCAGGATGTTTAAGCTTAGATGATTTGTGCCTTACCTTTGGTGGAGATCTGATGTTTGGAGCTTTCTGCTTATGAGCAGTTACAGGTACTGAAGATGTTAGAGCATGTTCAAAAGGAACCGCCATCTTCTTCTCTCTACTATCAGATACTGTAGTTCCACTAATCCGAACTTCTTCTTTCAGATGACCATCAGTGGAGATCATCTTCTTTGCATATCCCAACACAGGAGGATGAACTCGCGAAGCTTCAGCTGGTGGAGTTTCATTCATCTCCTTATCCACCACTACCATGCACTTGACTACACTCTGCTCATGTTTAGACCTTATAGGAACTTTTGGGAATGGTATTGGAGGTTTGTAGATCCTTTCCTTAGCAAAAACATCAGATTTGGGCGAAATTGGGTCTGCTCGACTGTCGCGTCGACCAACGCAGAGTGGGTGTCGGTCGTTATTGAATTGATGTCGACCTTCAGTGTCGACAATGGTCAATTTATGTTCGTCGTACGAACTCGAAATTGCCGTCAGAACTGCGTGTCGACCGACACTAAGGGGGTGTCGATCGATGCATGTCTCAGACAGACAATATTCATCCATAAAATCCGAGATTATGCTCTCTTCTTCACCTAGCAACTCAATCTCATCTCTTAAGGTCACAGCTTTGATGGATTTGTACTGTTCAGCTTTCCTAGCTTCATTATGCCTTTGTATTGCTTGAGATGTCTGTTGGATTTGGACATCCAGCTTCTTCACTTGTGTGCTCAGAGATTCAAACTTCCCATTCAGATTTTTATGCATAGCATCCAACTTCCTGTCGAAGTCTACAACAGTCTTGGTCTGATCCTCTAGTAACTGCTCCATCATGGATTCCATCTTGCTCTTATAAGCATTAGCAGCAGGAGGTGTCTGATAAGATTCATAGGTTCTTTGATGAGAATTACCTTGCTGCAAAGGTTCCTGATAACCAGCATTCTGTCCATATATAGGAGGGTTCTGATTGCTTGTAAAAACACTCCTCTGTCTACCATTAAAGAACTTGTTACCTTGCTGATTATCAAACCTGTTTCCTTGGATTCCAGAGCCATTGATGTAGTTCAAATCTTCTTCCTGCTTTTCCAAGAACTGCTCCATCATGCTCATCAGCTTATTATAATGTGTATTGTGAGGAGGAACAGACTGATATGATGGAGATTCATAATCTCTGGTGAATGAATATGAACCATAGCCTCTGCAGAATGAGTTATTCTGCTGATTTTCTAACATCCGTTCTATCATTCCCATCATCTTACGCGATGTGTCGATCGATGCAGAGTAGCGTCGATCGATGCAAGCTCGAGAACGCAACGATCGACACACAGGACAGTGTCGATCGATGCAGGACGATTACAGGCGTACCTGAAACGCAAGAACAGAAAGGAAAAAAAAATTAGTAGAAAAAAATAAAAACGAAAAAACCTAGTCTAAACCCTAAGTTCAAATCTATCGAAGACTCAAAAGAGTCCCCGGCAACGGCGCCAAAAACTTGATAGGTCTAGTTTTAATCCCTATTCTAACTGCAAGTGCACAGTGATGTAGTTGTAGTACTTAGGGTATCGAATCCACAGGGACTCCGGTCAATGATAGATTAAGAACGATCAGATTAAACTAGGTGAAAGTAATGAGAAACTAAAGCAAGCAGAAAAGTAAATCAGTAGCAAGCGAGTTTGTGAGCGAGAAAGCGAAGGCGTTAAGTCTAGGGAGTTCTCAGGAAATCAGGAACACAAGCAATCAATCAATTAACAGGATTCAGATATCGATATTCTAGAACTAGAATCACAATCATATAACAAACCAACTCTCGCTGCGAATGCTAACTATGTCTAACAACCTAGAAAACCAAATCTCTTTGCGAATTCTAGAGTTCTAAACATGCATTTAGTTTAGGTTCTTTCGTTCACAAATTCCCTAAGCCAAATCTCTTTGCGAATAGGTTATTTGCTCAGCTAGGTTCTTTTCTAATCTATTAACCAACTCTCGCTGCGCTAACAGATCTGATATCAATAATCTAAGTAGCTAATTCAGATTATGCATTAAGATCAACCTATATGAAGAACTAGACGATATGAATCCCTACGAATTGATTAAACTATAATTCCATGAAATCCCTAATGAGAATTCCTACACCTAACAGGTAAACTACTCAGACATGTTCATCGAAACAGAAGATATCATAAGTAGAAAACCAAATATCATTAAACAGAATAATCAACAGGGGTTCGAAATCAAGTCTCTTTCGAGAACCAGATCAGCCCCTAAGGCTCTCTCTCTGAATAAAATAATGCGTAAGTAAAGCGTAGCCTAAACAAGTGGCTAAAAACCCTAATATATAGTCTAAAACACGTTTTGGGCTTTGTGTAAATATCTGGGCTTTTCTGCAATATCAGCATTCTTCATTAAACCGCCGAGTCTGGCCCATCTAGCATATGCAACGATCGACACCAAAGGTGTGTCGATCGATGCATTCCTCAAATGTCCACAGAGAACTCTATCTCTCGGCCAAACACTCCAAAAAGCTCCAGAAAGTGCCATAATCACCAAATCTGCTCCAAATGTGCTTGTACCTAATAAATACCTGAAAAGACTCTAAAACATAATAATAGACTCGATAAATAAGATATATACCATGGTTAAAATCCCTAAAATCCATGGTATATCACAAGTCTGAGAAGTTTCTGGGCAAAAACTGTAATTTCTGGGTTTTTGTGCGCAGGAATCACCTTGCATCGACCGATGCACATACTGTATCGACCGATGCACTGCATCGACCGATGCACTGCATCGACCGATGCACTGCATCGACCGATGCACTGCATCGACCGATGCACTGCATCGACCGATGCACTGCATCGACCGATGCACTGCATCGACCGATGCACTGCATCGACCGATGCACTGTGATTTCGCAGCCAGTGAACTCTGTGAAGTCTCTAAATAGTGCAGAATTGCTCCAAATGCTCCCAAAACGTCCAATTAGGCTCCAGATGTCCTTAAACCTGTAAAACACCTGAAAAGACTCCAAAACACATAGAAAGACTTGATAAATAAGACATATACTATGGTTAAAATCCCTAAAATCCATGGTATATCAACTCCCCCACACTTAGCTTTTGTTTGCCCTCAAGCATGTAAAGAACTAAAGTATAAGAGAAGAAGTTTGAAAACACAGAAACTCATTTCGTCCTAGGAACTTTCACATTCGTATTCACTTAGTAATCCACTGAAAACATTCCTACAGAACTCAAGACCACAATATACTTCCCCCACACTTAGCAACTGTCCCAAGTAAACTCCACAATCACATTCATGTATTCAAATTCACCCTACTGACTTCTGCAAGTATTTAAGTGCGGTCTCACCTAAGGAGTATCGATCAAAGGGCACATGGACTCTTACCTTGTCAGCTCTAGACCACCATACTATCTTTCTTTGGTCCCTTTCTTCTCTTTTCCCTTCCTTAACAACTGATTTTTCCCCACTGGGTATCTTTTTATATTTTTTATCAGTGTTCTTCCCGTTTTGGGGTGTACTTTGGACACATTCCATGGATGCACATGATATGATAGTTGTAGCTACCACTCCCAGAGACCACTTCAGAGTTACTAACTCATCCTCAGTTTGTTACTCTTTTTTTTTACTTTATGGAAGGGGAGAAGGGAACCAAATAGGACAGGTTTACAGGCTGTGTCAGAACTAACAAAGGAATCCGACTCAAGATATTCCAAGCCCTTAGGTGAGAAAATTAAGTCAATATTAAGGTGAAGTCAGTAAAAGGATCCTCTGATACCTGAAGTGATGTGGGTGTTCTTAGTAGGTTGATCCGTGTCTGGGTTTTCTAATAGTCGTAGAGATCCTGCAAGTCTGTCCAATGGTCACTTAGTTCCTGTTCAAGCGAAAAGTTTCCTCGAAAAATCATAGTTTCATATAGATTTTGACTCAATAAAACAATTTTGAAAAACTAAGAAAAAAAAAAGCTTGCGTCAGTAGCTTCCTCCCCCACACTTAAATTACACTATCCCCAGTGTAATCAAGCTCATGATCGGTGAGAAAAATAATCAAATCTAAAGAACAGTCCGAAAAGTTGCGGATTACTTACATGTCGTCGTCCTGCGCCGATCGATGCCACAAGTGTGTCGATCGATGCAAGGCGAATTGTGCCCGCGGTTATGGAATAACCGATGTCTCAACCGCAATCGAATCGGTTAACCATACATCGCAACTGCATCGACCGATGCACTATATGTGTCGATCGATGCAGTGCGATTCTGCCTGTTGCTCTCGGCTCTGAACACACTTAAACAGAAAAATCAAAATAACAAAACCAAAACGAAAAATGAAAACAAAATCGAACCTAACAGTGGGTTGCCTCCCACTCAACGCTTGTTTTTAGTCATTAGCTTGACTATGGGATAGAGATTTGACTCATGGCGGTTTTAACAGAGACTTTGAGTGTCTCTTTGAATATCTCTTCATCCAAGGTGGCGTATAGGCTGTCAGATCATGAGGTCTCCCAAGGAAAGAGTAAACAGAATCAGGGCGGAGCGAAGCATGGGTGGGATACTGCGTTTTCCTGCATTCAAAACAATGTGGTCAGGAGGTTTAAGCTTGGGTGATTTATACCTTACCTTTGGTGCAGATCTGATGTGTGGAGCTTTCTGCTTATGAGCAGTTGCAGGCTCTGAAGATGTTAGAGCAGGTTCAAGAGGAACCGCCATCTTCTTCTCTCCACTATCGGATACTGTAGTTCCACCAATCTGAACTGCTTCTTTCAAATAACCATCAGTGGAGATCATCTTCTTATCCACCACTACCATGCACTTCTCTACACTTTGCCCATGTTTAGACCTTATAGGAAATTTTGGGAATGGTATTGGAGGTTTGTAGACCTGTTCCTTAGCAAAAACATCAGATTTGGGCGAAATTGGGCCTGTCCGACTGTCGCGTCGACCGACGCAGAAGTGGTGTCGGTCGACATTGAATTGATGTCGACCTTCAGTGTCGACCATGGTCGATTTCTGTTTGTCGTAAGAACTCGAAATTACCGTCAGAACTGCGTGTCGACCGACACTAAGGGGGTGTCGATCGACACCGAAAGATTTTATCAAGAGATCAATGTCAATCTCTGTCGAGTCTGGTCCGTCGAAACTCTCAAACTCAGGGATCTCAATCTCGGATTCTTATCTGTTTTCCACAATTTCCATAGCCTTAACTTCAAGATATGATCCCTGATTCAGCCTATGGTCAACCTGAACTGAGATGTCATTGACATGAGCATTCTGAGCATTCTTCTCTTTGGCACAATTTGAGATTTGATGTACTTGTGTATCCAGCAGCCTCATATGAGTGTTCAAGGACTCGAACTTACCATTCAAATCAGTGTACAAGTTCTCAATCCTCGAGTTGAAAGACACATTGGTCTGTTGTTGTCCTTCAAGACACTGCTCCATCATGACTTCAAATCTGCTCTTATGCGTAGGTGCAGGAGGTGCTTGGTGAGATGAATAACCATAATCTCTTGATCTCGGAGCATAACTAGAACTTTGTCTCTGCTGATTTCCACATGTCTGCCCATAATAATCAGCTCTAGCTATATAATTCACCTCTGCAAACTTTTCAGCTTCTGCATCAGCTCGGATTTGTCTCTTCCAAAGTAGGATGTTGTGGATAGAACCAATCTTGTCTCTCATCTCAGCTATCTGCTCCACCAATGCGTATGGTATGATGGGGTTTCCTTCCCCATCTAGTTTATGACCCTTTGCGTTGCATATATGACCCTCTTGGTCTCGTAAAACGCCGTCTTTACCGCGAATCAGAATCACAGGCTCCATTAGACTGAAACCTGTTAAGTGCTCAAGCTCTCGGTATCTCTGATTTCGCCTTGTGTCGATCGATGCAAAGGGAGCGTCGATCGATGCAAGTTTGAAATGTGACGATCGATACACAGGACCGTGTCGATCGTTGCAGGGCGATTACAAGCGTACCTGAAACGCAAAAACAGAAAAAGAAAAAAAATTAGTAACAAAAAAGAAAAACGAAAAACCTAGTCTAAACCCTAAGTTCAAATCTATCGAAGACTCCTAAGAGTCCCCAGCAACGGCGCCAAAAACTTGATAGGTCTAGTTTTAATCCCTATACTAGCTGCAAGTGCACAGTGATGTAGTTGTAGTACTTAGGGTATCAAAATCCACAGGGACTCTGGGCAACGATAGATTTAGAACTATTAAGATTAAACTAGGAGAAAGCAAATATGATTAGAAACTAAAAAGCAAGCAAGAAAGTAAATCAGGTGAGTTTGTGAGCAAGGAAACAAAGTGTTAAGTCTAGGGAGTTCTCAGGAAATCAGGAACATAAGCTAATCAATCAATCGGGATCTAATTAAGAGATATTCTAGAACTCAAACACAGATATAGAATTAACCAACTGTCGTTGCGAGAATTCTCTAAGTCTAAGTGCAGCAATCAAAATTCCTTTGTAATTACTAACAGATTAAACCAGCTTTAATTCCAAGTTCGATATGTTCACAATCTAATTAAACCAAATTCCTTTGCGAGTAATTAAATTGCTCATCTAGGTTCTTTCTAGCTAATTAACCAACTTTCGTTGCATCAATCAACCTAACATCATAAATCTGGGTAGCTAATTCAGATCAAGCAGTAAGAACAATCCTAGATGAAGAACTAACAGATATGAATCCCTACAGATTTATCAACCTATAATTCCATGAAATCCCTAATGAGAATCCCTAAACCTAACAGGTAATCTACTCAGACATGTTCATCGAAACAGAAGACATCATGAATAGAAAACCAAATATTATAAAATCAAATAAAGAACTGGGGTTCAAAATCCTCTCTCTTTCGAGATCAGGATCAGCCCCTAACTCTCTCTGAAAATAAAATAAGACTTAAGAAAAGCGTAGCCTAAACAATGGCTTAAAAACCCTAATATAATGGTCTAAAGTCGGCTGGGGCCTTTTTGCAAGTCTGGGAAGTTTCTGGGCAAAAACTGTAATTTCTGGGTTTTTGTGCGCAGGAATCACCTTGCATCGACCGATGCACATACTGTATCGACCGATGCACTGCGATTTCGCAGCCAGTGAACTCTGTGAAGTCTGTAAATAGTGCAGAATTGCTCCAAATGCTCCCAAAACGTCCAATTAGGCTCCAGATGTCCTTAAACCTGTAAAACACCTGAAAAGACTCCAAAACACATAGAAAGACTCGATAAATAAGACATATACCATGGTTAAAATCCCTAAAATCCATGGTATATCAATAAGCTCGAGGTGCCCATTTTGCAGTCGGAGACGACGACGAAGAGGAACCTGTCGGAACAACTCGGAACTGCGTAAACCTTTGCAAGCTATGACCTTGCACCCCACAAGCCTGACATCTTCCCATATAAGGTCTCGAGAATCGTTGATTGTTTTGAGGATGATTCCCGAACCCTTGATTTTGTTGATGAGAATCAAAGAACTGCTGTTGATTCTGCTGACGATAATTGTTCTTAGGCTTGGTGACCGCAGTGTTTGCAGTAACCGGTAAAGAATAAGATCCTGATGCACAAAGAATTGATGCTTCTCTGTTAACCAGCTTGTCTCGGATTTCTTCAAGAGACGGAGGCACGTCGCGACCATTGATTTGATCGACAATGCCGCGGTAATCATCATCCAGGCCATCGAGAACGTACTCGATGACATCTTCATGATCAAGAGGCTTCCCCAACAGAGCCAATTGATCGGTTTTGGCTTTAACAGATTGAAGATATTCGTCAATCATTTTCTGCCCTTTGCTGTTCTTCTTCATCTGATCCTTGATGAGCTTCATGTGTCCACGAGAAGCTCGACCAAACGTTTTCTTGAGAGTATTCCATGCTTGCAACGATGTTGTCGCTGTTGAAACAAGCGGCTGGATCGTGACAGAGAGCGAGCCAAGCATCGTAGAGAAAATAAGTTTATCTTGACGAAGCCAGGCCGAGTGAGCTAGATTCGGCGCAACTATATCATTTGCTTGGATCGTGGCCAATGGAATTGAAGCGTCATCTGTGATGTACTGCTTCAGATTGAGTCCATCAAGAAACAAGGAGACTTGAAGACTCCATGTGATGTAGTTTGAGGCTGTGAGTCTTGTCACAGTACTCATGTTAATCGCGAGAACAAGATGCGACGGATCAATCAGGTTAACATTGGTGACTGAGTCGGAAATGGGATGAGAATCTGTCAATGATGTCGACATTGAAATGGAGAAAGATAGCGAGAGATCAAAGAAATTTTTTGTATCCCTGCTCTGATACCATATAGAGAAGAAGGTATATTGATTGTATTATGTTACAAGAGAGAGAGTACAATGAGTATATAACAGGCGAGAGATATCGAGATCTTATCAACAAGATAAGATCATACGACGAGTATATGCTAGATACACGAGATATGATACTCGGAATATCCTAACAGTATTGTAACAACTCTAACTGGCTACAAGAATAATTGATATGATTCGGAAAAGTGTTGATATCAAGTAAGGTTTCTTATTCCTACATGGAACATCGTAAATAGTTACAACATATAATATTTACCCTTATTCTATAAGATATGCTTTTATCTCAATACTCCCTCTCAAATTGGCGTGCGGTGAAAGATCTCGAATTCTCAATTTGGAGAGAAGATAAGCAAAAGTAAGAGATGGTAGCGACTTTATTAGTAAATCCGGTGCTCTTTTGTTGAAATATGCTCAATTGTGATCAGTTTTTCTTGAACTGCATCGCGAACCACATAACAGTCATACTCTTTAGACTTCGTTCGCTTTTGAAAAAACAGAATTCTTTGTGATGTGAATAAAACAAACGCATTGGGCCATCATGTGAAATTCTAAAAGAAAGAAGAAGGCGTTTGATCCTATTTAATTCTTTCAATGCATATGAGATCAAACTATATTCAGCCTAGCGGAAGACCTCATTACAATATCCTTTTTTGTTTTCCTTGAAATGGGAGAAGTACTAAGAAGAACAATGTCAGCACTTAATGATCATCTAGTGATAGGACAAGCATTCCAATCCGAGTTACAATACACTGTTATAACCAAGTCATAATAAAAAAAAGTAGAATTATGTGTCCTGGAGTACCTTTGAGATGTCAAATTACTTGTAATGTTTCCTCCCAGTAATCATGAAGTGGCTTCTTCATGAACTGATAGGGAATATGCACATTATAATAGATTTCTGGTCTTGTAAATTTTAGGTAGATTAATCGTCCAACTAGACGTCAATATGCTTCTATATAAGCAAGTGGAGCACAAGTCGCGAGTGAAAGCTTATGATTAAGCTTGATTGGGACGGATATGGGCATACATAAAATGAACCCTATTTCCGCAATAATATCGAGGGCATAGTATCGGAAAAACTGTTTAAGAGAACTCATTTGGAGGTTAACATCTCATTCAAGTTTAGAACCACTCGAATGATGAGTGGTGTCTAAAATTTTAGAGGTAGCAGCTATGACACTGGTCGGTGTTCATATTACTAAGCGTCATTGTTGACTATTCTGAAGGACATAGATGGTTTTTGTTCGATTCAAGCTGGAAATGGAAGTGGTGATGAAATTTTTCTAAGCAATGCACGATAGAAGTTTAAACCACCCCATCAAAGTGTGTAAACAACCCCAATGGATATGAGTGGTGGTAAGTAGTATTTGTGTTGCATTCTAAAGTTGTTGTTCACATGGTACCGAGGAAAAAGAAACTCCAAGGTTTGGTTTAGAACTAATTGGGGGAGAAGCAGTCCCACAAATTTGAGGACAAAATCTTTTCAACTGAGTAGGTAGTTGTTAGAGTCAAGATTAGAACTTTCCTAACGAGGCCTATTCATGAGTTTAGGCCGGCCCAGAAGGGAAAGTCGGAAATAAATCCCAAGGTGGTAAAACCTAGGTTAAACCGAACTCGGGCTAAACCGGCTTTCACTAGGGTTTGGAGGGTGTCTAATCCAAGGGCGCCGCGCAAGAAAGTCGGTATAAGAAAATATTCCGTATCAAGACGAAGCCGAGTTATTAGGAAATATTCGTAATTATCTCTTATTTTCCTTATTATGATAAACCGACTTGTAACCCTATATAAGGGAACCCCGATATTCAATAAAGGATACGCTTTCTTATTACTTTCAAGCCTGAGAGACTTTAGAGCGAATTTGACCTAAAATCTCTCCGGCGACTTTCATAGCATCTTTTACCGGCTTCCACCTCGGAAACACCGGCTTTAAAACCCTACTTTCATAAATCTCACCGTGTTCTTAAATTTTCTTTTAGAATCCCTAATTACAAACCCTAAAATCTTTGCTATCTTTGGATACACGAGATTGAGATCTTACAATTGGCGCCGACTGTGGGGATTTCTAAGAGAAATTTCTGAACAAGATGTCGGGAAACCGTAAGGAAACGATCCGGAAAACCCCAGGGTTGACCTAAGCGATAATGAAGCAAGTGATTACGACCAAAGTGATCACGAAGACGACGCGGCGAAAGGCGGCAAGCATCCGCGAGACGCCGCCAAGACTAACAAAGCTCGAGATGACGGCAAACATGCCCCGTCACTCAGCGAAACAGAGGCTCAAATTGAGCAAGACAAGGTCCTAGCCACTATAATGGCCAAGATCAAGTCACAAAACGACTTGATTAAAACATTCTCGGAGAAAATCGACCTGCTGCAGACGGAGCAGGCAAAGATCCGTTCGGGACAACAATCTAGAAAATCCAGGAGAGAGGTGCCGCCGAAGGTAAAAGACAAAGTCGCCAGACGACTGGTCTATAGTACATCTGAGGAGAGCCACCATGAACAGAGCCGTAGCAGCGAGTCCAGGAGCAACCCGCGTAAGGAAAGCAACAAGAAGGATACTCGCGAGCGGGGCTCACATCGGAAGGAAGGGTCTGAGGAACCCAAACGGAGCGAAGTCGGAGACGGGATGACTGGAGCGATGAGAGATACTCACCCGATGAGGATGGACGCACCAGTCACCATACACGGGACATGCACCACAGACGAAATTCGCGATATGAGAACAACTCGCGCCGTGATAACTATCGCCATGAGCGAAGTATGTCACACGAGAAAACTCATGGAGCGTCTATTCGCGGAGCAAGTCGCAACCATGTCGAGAAATAGCTGACTGAGCTCAGAGACACCCTAAAAGAGTTAAAAGGAGAAGTCCATGGCGTTAAGGGCTCCGCACCAGAGATCGACCGAATCATCGAGGAGACTCGGAGGACACCCTTCACCTCGCGCATCACAAACACGTACATAAGGCAGAGGGAGAAGATCAGGTTGCCGATGTACGACGGCACAAAAGACCCAGCAACCCACCTCACAACGTTCAAAATCATGGCGGCAAAGGCACGATTCTCATCAAGCGAAGAGCGTGACATCGGTTTCTGCCAACTGTTCACCGAAACCTTGGAAGGGGACGCACTAAACTGGTTCTCCCGGCTCCCTTCCAAATCAATCGACAGTTTCTCCGACCTCACATGGGCATTCGTAAGGCATCACTTTGCCTACATTCGTAAGGACACTTCGCTGAGTGCGTTGATGTCGATGACGCAAGAGAAGAAGGAAACTTTGAAAGACTTTGTGGAAAGATTCAGGACGGTGATGACGCGAGCCGAGGCACCAGATAAGTTCACCATTGCGGCCCTGACAAATGCCGTCTGGCATGAGTCCCCCTTTTACCAGGATCTAGTCGTCAACCCACCGTTAACCATCGAGGATGCACTCCACCGAGCGAATAAATTCGTGGAATTGGAAGAGAAAAAGGTCGCGTTAGCAAGAAGATTCGGTTCCGGCAAGAAAACGGATAAGAAAGAGGAAAGGGAACCTAGACAGCACTACGATGGTAAGGGCGCCAAAACAATGGTTGTCGATAACACCGATAAATCCCGGTCATCAAAGCCGTGGAATAAGAGAAAAGAGGCAAAGAAGGCGCAACAAGCAGCTTCCGCTACGGGGGATAAGTACTGTGAATACCATCAAGCTACGTCGCACGACACGGCTGAATGTCGGAATCTCAGAAACGCACTCTACTCCCGACTTTCCAATGAAGAGATCAAGGCGGCCATTGAAAGGTTAAAAAAGGAAGAGTCGGGACAACAGAAGGAAGACAAAGCCGACGAGCAGGCTCCTAAGCAGGATAAACCACCACGGCATATCAAAAGCATAGCTTTGAAACGTAACCGCGAAGAAGAAGAGGAGGAGGACGAAGAAGAAACCCCCAAGACCATCCGAAGAATCAACATGATCATGGGAGGTCTAATCTCCGTAAATGATTCGGTCCGGTCAATCAAGGTCTATGAACGCCTAGCGTTAGCCGCGCAAAAGGCGCCTCAACCAATCCTGTCAGATGATCCGCCCGTCATCTTTACTGACCAGGATCTCTATGGAACTCACTACCCTCATAACGACCCGCTAGTGGTTGAGATTCTGATCGGAAGTTGCCAAGTATCTCGAATACTGGTGGACACCGGGAGCTCGATAGATTTAATTTTCCTAGATACGCTCAAAAAGATGGATATTAAGGAGGAGGATATCAAGCAGAAGGCCAAGCCGCTCACTGGGTTCACAAGCGAGACGACATACACAATTGGAGCGATCAAGTTGCCCGTTTTCGCAGGAGGAGTTAACAGATTGGTGAGGTTTCATGTCATTGACAAGCCAACCATCTATAACGTAATCCTCGGAACTCCATGGCTGTATAGCATGAAGGCGGTATCTTCGACATACCATCAATGTCTGAAATTCCCGACACCTAAAGGAATCCAGACAGTCAAAGGATGCCAGAGCGCAAGCTGGTCGTGTTTCGCGAGAGAACATAAGATTAGAGTGCCTTCGTGCATGATCAACACGGAACATGGAAGAAAAGGACCGGAGAAAGAACTGATCCAGCAAGTCATCATCGACGAATCAGATGCAAGCAAGAAAGGGGTGCAACACGAGGACTTCCCGGGAGGTCACCCATCCTAGTACTACTCTCGCCCAAGCACGCTTAACTACGGAGTTCTGATGGGATCCGGTGCACCCATCCTAGTACTACACAGATGCAAGCAAGTGTGTAGGCATTGGAGCAAAATTGCCAGACGACATCAAAAGGGAACTGATCGCCTTCCTACAGCAAAACGTTACAACGTTTGCGTGGACAATGAAGAACATGAAGGGTATCAATCCAACCATTACAACTCACGAACTGAATGTCGATCCGACTTACAAGCCAGTCAAGCAAAAGAGGCGAAAACTCGGCCCTGAAAGGGCTAAGGCAGTCAACGATGAAGTAGAGAAGCTACTTGAAGCCGGTTCAATCCAAGAAGTCAGATACCCCGATTGGTTGGCTAATCCAGTGGTCGTGAAGAAGAAAAACGGGAAGTGGAGAGTATGTGTCGACTTCACGGATCTCAACAAAGCTTGCCCCAAGGATAGCTTCCCGCTGCCGCATATCGACCGACTTGTTGAGGCGACGGCCGGGAACGAATTGCTATCATTCATGGATGCGTTCTCAGGGTATAATCAAATTCTCATGAACCCGGACGACAGAGAAAAGACGGCCTTCATCACCGAACGCGGCACATATTGCTATAAAGTCATGCCCTTCGGCCTCAAAAATGCCGGCGCCACCTACCAGCGGCTGGTAAACCGGATGTTTGCAGGGTAACTCGGCACGACAATGGAGGTGTATATTGACGACATGCTAGTCAAATCTCTGATTGCCACTCAGCATGTCGGTCATTTAAAGGAATGTTTCAACATCCTTAACCGGTACGGGATGAAGCTCAATCCAACTAAGTGCACATTCGGAGTAACATCAGGAGAGTTCCTTGGATACGTGGTAACCCAGAGAGGAATAGAAGCTAACCCAAAACAGATCACAGCTATAATCGACTTGCCGTCTCCCAAGAACACTCGAGAAGTACAACGCCTCACTGGCCGCATCGCCGCCTTGAACAGATTTATATTCCGATCAACGGACAAATGTCTCCCTTTCTATGAACTCCTGCGGGGGAACAAACGATTCGTGTGGGACGATAAGTGTCAAGAAGCATTCATCCAACTCAAGGACTACTTGTCGAACCCGCCGATACTGTCTAAACCCGAGAATGGTGAGACATTGTTGCTTTACATCGCCGTCTCAACGACAGCAGTCAGTGGCGTACTAGTTCGGGAAGATCGAGGGGAACAGAAGCCGATCTTCTACGTCAGCAAAACGATGAACGGAACCGAAACCAGGTATCCTGCAATGGAAAAACTGGCTTTCGCAGTCGTCATCTCGGCGCGAAAGCTGCGACCATATTTTCAGTCACATCCGATTGCCGTATTAAGCAGTCAACCTCTTCGAACGATCCTTCATAGCCCGGGGCAGTCTGGCCGTCTAGCCAAGTGGGCAATAGAGTTAAGTGAGTACGACATCGAGTACAGAAACAGGACAACCGCCAAGTCGCAGGTGATAGCTGATTTCCTTGTCGAATTATCGCCTGAACTGGATGTCGGTACCGAGATAGAAGATAAGAATTGGAAATTGTTCGTTGACGGGGCTTCATCCAAAAAAGGAGCCGGGATAGGGATACGTCTCATCTAACCAACCGGCGAGATACTAGAGCAGTCATTCAAACTGGGTTTCACGGCGTCTAACAACACAGCCGAGTACGAAGCTTTGTTAGCCGGCCTCAGACTAGCCAGAGAAATCGGAGTACGGCATCTCTTGGCCCATTGTGATTCCATGCTTGTAGCCAACCAGATCAACGGAGACTACGAAGCTAAAAATGAACGAATGGAGGCTTAACGAAAGACGGCATTGAAACTCACCAGTTCCATCGAATTCTTCGACATTGTCCAAATACCAAGGAAGGAGAATGCCCCGGCAGATGCACTCGCGTCGCTGGCATCTAATCCCAATCTCTGTCGGCGGATCCCAGTAGAAACGATCCATGAACCAAGCATCCCGCCCCCCGAAAGAAATCAAGAAGAACCTGAAGAAATAATCCCGGGTGGTGAAGATGACATGTGCTGCAACATTCAAGCAAAGGGCACATACCTCATCGCTGTCCTAACCGGCGACAATAAAGACTGGCGACTTCCGATAAGAGCATACCTGACAGAAGGAAAGCTCCCAGAAGACAAATGGGAAGCACGACGACTTAAAGTCAAGAGCGCGCGATACACTATACACGACGGTATCCTCTACAAGTATTCTGCTAACAAGATCCTCCTCAGATGCATAAACGGAGACGAAATAAGTCGGTTCTCGAAGAAACGCACTCTGGAGCATGCGGAAACCACTCCGGAGGCAGGTCTCTCGCCCTCAAAATCAAGTTGAACGGTCACTATTGGCCGACTATGATAACCGATTGCGAGACCTATTCTAACAAGTGTGAAAAGTGTCAGCGACATGCGCCATTCATACATCGACCTACAGAGTTGCTCACGACATCAACCGCGGCTTATCCGTTCATGAGATGGGCAATGGATATCGTTGGACCGTTACCATTATCCAATCAAAGACGTTTCCTGCTCATCATGACCGACTACTTCACAAAGTGGGTAGAGGCCAAGGCTTACGTCGCAATCCACGATGTCCAGGTTCAAAATTTCGTCTGGAAATACATAATATGTCGTTTCGGACTACCTTATGAGATCGTCACAGATAACGGATCACAATTCATCTCGAAAGTATTCGAAGGATTCTGCAAGAAGTGGGATATACGCCTTAGCAAGTCAACACCAAGGTATCCTCAGGGGAATGGCCAAGCCGAAGCTACGAATAAAACCATCATCGCCGGCATCAAAAAGCGCCTTGAAAGCAAAAAAGGAGTTTGGGCAGACGAGTTAGACGGCGTCCTCTGGTCACATAGAACGACGCCTCGCAGCGCAACAGGAGCCACCCCATTCTCCTTAGCCTTTGGCGTATAAGCAATGGTACCGGAAGAAGCTAACATTTACACTCTCCGCCGCTCTCTCATGCCGCACCATACTGAAATCAATGAAAAATGCTAATCCAAGCTCTCGACACCTTAGAGGAAAAGCGGGATCGAGCCCTACTCAGGATTCAAAATTATCAACAGCTCGCAGCTCGGTACTACAACCAGAAAGTCAAGGAAAGACATTTTCAAGTCGGCGACTACGTCCTTCGCAAGGTTTACGAAAACACCAAAGAATGGAGAGCAGGCAAACTCGGGGCAAAATGGGAAGGACCCTACAAGGTAACTAAAGTCGTCAAACCCGGAGTGTACGAGCTCGAATCAATGAAGGGCAAGGATTTACCACGTTCCTGGAACTCAGCGAGCCTAAAGGAGTACTTCTAAGACTCCAAGGCGCCAAAAAAAAAAAAAAAAAAAAAAAAAAAAGAAAAAAAAAAGAATATGTATGAACTACGAGCGACTTGATTCTTCCTAGGAAGATACGTAGGCAGCTTTAACCGGCACAGTCGCAAAATTAATAAAATATTCATTTTACAGCTCATTTACCGCCTTAAGAGTCCCTCTAAACAGATAAGTCCTTTCATTAATATTTAAATATTTGATGACACTAACAAAGCCGAGTCCTAACTCGCAAAAGCCGAGTCCTAACTCGCAAGAGCCGAGTTCTAACTCGCAAAAGCCGAGTTCTAACTCGCAAAAGCCGAGTTCTAACTCGCAAAAGCCGAGTTCTAACTCGCAAAAACCGAGTTCTAACTCGTAAAAAGACGAGCAACGACTCGCAGAAAGACGAGCAACGACTCGCACCATTAGCATCATGCCTCCTGGCCAGGGGCGTGATCTTCCTTGCGCACGAGGTGCACATCGTGGTAAGGAAAAGCCGGGATCCGTCCCGCAAATTCTTCGCGGTAGGAGATAACAAATAAGTCGAGCGAAAAAGACTCGCGCATCCTCCCGCCCTTAGAATAAAGCCGAGCATTTATAAGCCTCGCAAACCGCCTTACGGCAAGAGTCACTAAATCGTTCAAGTTTGACAACAAGCTTAATACGAGATTAGTCCGACTACCTGAAAGGTGCTGACTCGTTCAAGTTTAATACAAGATCAGTCCGACTACCTGAAAGTCGCCGACTCGTTCAAATTTGACAATACGAGATTAGACCGCCTATTCGAAAGTCGCCAAATTGTTTAAGTTTGATGGTGAGTTTAAGTACAAAAGTTTCGAACTGGCTACGAGCACGAAACCGATTAAACTCGCTAAACCACAAGCTTAAAACAAGATTGGTCCGATCATCTAAAAATCACTACTTGGTTAAAATTATCCAGAATAATTAAGAAGCGCGACTTAATGATGAAAATCGAAGAATGATTCATCTTATTACCGCCATTTAGTTAAGTTTGAAAGGCGAAATGAAGTTACGACTTATTACAAAATTAAACAAAAAGTTTTCAGAAACAAAAGGAAATAGGGCTTCTTCAGTCAACTCCAGCCGACGACTTCTCAGCATCACCAGGACCGCTCTTCTCAATATTCTGATCTTGTACCACGGGGGCACCCTCTAAAGCCGCAACCTCTGACCGGACAGACGAGACGAGATCAGCAGGAACCGCCTCCGGAATTATCCCATGATTTGTTCCGAATTGGTCAACGTCCGACGGAACAGGGAGAGGGGAGTCGTGAGAACGGTCGAGAAGAGGATGACGTACTGGAGAGAGAACAAATGTGAGCTCCTCCTTCGTCACGACATTCATGTCATCCAGCTCCGCGTCGGCCGCAGCCTCGTCCGCAGCAACCTTGTCCAAAACGGCCTGAGGAATCGGCACACCCTGCTCGCTAAGTTTGATCAGACACTTTATGAGTCCAGAAATTTGGGCCTGCTTAACCTGAAGCGCAACAGCACCCTCCTGGTCCTTGATAAAACGCTGAATGAGGTCGAAATGAGTCTGCGCTTTTGTCCTGACAGCGGCCTCGACTCTTTCTCTTTCCTTGCCGACCAGGTCAAGACAAGATTTGTGCATCATCTTCTTCTCCGACTTAAATTTAAGGGAGTCAGCCTTCGACTTTTCTTCAGCTTGTCTAAGCTTACCCTCGAGAACCAAGTTGTTCCCTTCCAACACCTTCTTCTCCTATTTGATCTTCTTAAGGAGGTCGTCTCGTTTGGTGACCGCGTCAGCCAGTTTCTTTTGGGCCCAGGAACTCTCCAAAGCCACACGGTTAGAAGCCGCGATCATCTGAAAACAGCACACAAGTGTCATTTAGGCAAAAAATGCAAAATTTAGTACGAGGAACTTACTGTCGCTTCAGCATGCTTTAGCCTGACGATGGCATCTGAGTGAGGAAATTCCTCCAAGACCGGCCAATCTGATTCGTTCCCCCTCACGCACGTTAGCATGTCGAAACAAGCCCGGGGGTTGTTGATGAAAGGAACCTCGCTCTCATATTGGTAAGCGAAGTTATGAATTGAAGGGCGCACTTCCCCTTCCTTCACCTCGCGCCTTGGTCGCACCAGGACGAGTTCCTTGTTAGACTCAAAAGGCTTAGAACTGCTAGACGAGTCGGGAACGGTCCCCTTGAACTTGTAGAAACGCTTCCACGGGTCCTTTTGTTTAGCGGGCTCGCTGGCGGCCGCCACCTCGTTAGAAGCATCTTGGGCTGATTTGCTGGTCTTTGACACCTTTGCCGGTTTGTCTTGAACCGACTTATCATCAGCAGGCCTCTTCCTTGATGGAACCTTAGGCGGAAGGCCGGGGGAGTTTACCACTCGAGCCACTGTTTTCTCACCAATGTCCGAAATCTATCCGCCATTTGGAGCCGGAGGAGGCGCGTCCGTCCTTTTCGACGACTTGGCAGAAGAGGACGGTTGGGATGAGATCTCCTTGGAGTAATCGACGGAGCTGATTCGCTTCACCTTACCCATCTTCCCGGGTTTCACAAGTTGTTCAGGAGTGACTTTCACCGTGGTATCCCACTTCACTAGAGAGAAGAAAAGGCAATTTAGAAAAAGAAATTGAAATGACGAGGTACGCTCATCACAAAGCGGCAAACTAACCTTTGGATATTTGCGGAAGCGTCCTGGTTATGCGATCCCGAGAGAGGTCCGACCACTTGCGAAGACCGAGAGATTGGATCTTTTCAAGAATCGAGAAGTAATTGTCAGGGTACGGCTTGAACAAAGGATGATGCACTGCAACAACAAAAGAAATTTGAGTAAATCATCACATGCGAATGACGGCAAATTTAGAACGACATCTACCAAGATCTGTGTTCCAAGAAGTCCTGACGAGTTCCCTGTGCTCATCAGGGATGACTAACGAAGAAATTTCAACAAAGAAATAATATCTCTGCCAGTTATTAATTTTCTTAGGGGCATCTGTCAGTATACGATGGCCGCTTTTGAACTTCACCGCAAAGCACCCCGGGCTGGAACTCATAGCATTAATCGACGTCATTTCTTCAAAAACACTCGCAGTTATTGTGACGCCGGCTTCAGCACCCAGCATTAAGAGACCGACCATGTGGCGAACCGCAACAGCCGAAAGCTGGGAAATGGCGATCTCACGACGGAAGCAGTACGAAACTAGCAAGTCGGGCAACGGAAACCAACAACGACAACCCCCAGACTTGGTGTTCATAAAGATCGATTCATACACGGTCATATTGTTGGATCGTTTAGTGTCTCCTGATTCAATTCTCAGATTGATTCATCCTACTAAACATGCAGATCTAGGTTCTCTTGATTAGAACTATAATAGATCTCACCTGTTACCTTGTTTTGCAGCGGAATGGGAGGTAAGGGTCAGAGATCAGCAGAACCACCAAGAGATGGATCCTCCAAAGGCTCACACACGCACGCACAGGAAAGTGAGGCTGCTAGACCGAGCAAGAAGGAGGCGCAGAGAGAGAGAGTTGGCGGCGCAGAAGCATGGGAGAATTAGAGAGCTAGGTCTGATTTTATTCATTAAAATCCCTTCTAGTTCTCATGGGCTTTTGGGCCCAATTCTCAGTTCTGATTAAATCCCTTGGATTTAATCAGGCCCTTTAGTCTCTCTAAGTACAGTAAATGCCTAGCACTTTTACCGTACTTCTGCTAAACCGTTCCTTCGTATTTTCCCGTTAGCTTAGGCGTGTGACCCATATGGGATCATATAATAAAGGCAATAAGTCCAAGACTTATAGATCATGAGCGGACTCTAGCAAGCCATCATGACCCCCAGTATTATATGACTTATGTCTGATCATTGACATACTCTTACTTTCTAGAGACAGTACAGAGATTACTGGACATAATCCCAACAATCTCCCACTTGAACTGGAATCTCTGTATTCATAATCCTTTTGTCTCAATATCTCGATTAGTCATAAGGCAAGATTAGTGTCATCCTTATAAAGCCCAATATTGTTCATCGGACTCTGATTTGATACAGACAATCCAAACGACTCGGGAAAGTCCGTTTGAGCATGGCCATGCATTTTCCAGTATTAAATCTCCGATTGGCCTAGAGATATTCACTCCATTTATATTGGAGGGACAAATCCCGTCTTGTTCCATCACTGTAAACTACTCATTTCATAATACACCCAAACAAGGTCCTTATAACTATCGCTTAACGACAGCATTAGACAATGATCAAAGCGCATTAGTTCATGTGCAGTCACATGCATGCGAACTCAGGTCTAAGGACTATACTCTATAGTCGTAGTAAGAATCTCTTATGACACAGATATAAATATCCTGAAGAGTTCTTATAATCGGGTCATGTCCGGTCGTATGTACCCAACATACACCTATGTACTGACTTTGATGCCGCGCATCTATGACACACTGAGACTTTGTCATAAGTCACATACCAATCTAGTCTCACACGGTTGTTGGTGTTCCAATTTCAACAACCTTCGACTAGGGACATTATGATATAAGCCATCTATCAAATATAGGGTCTCATGATCAAGCTAAATGACTTTGATAACTCAAGATCAAGTCACTTACTTCGATGACCTATAAAATGGTTCATATCATTTTGGAACGATTATTTCATCACAGTTAAAATAATCTTGAAATAATAATTTCATTAAACATAAGAAAATGTTTTACAAGAACATATCAAATAACTAAATAAAGCCCTCAATCTCCCACTCAAATTTAGATTACATTTCTATGTCTCTAATGCCTACAGCTTCAGTTAGGAACTCGAGCTTAGGTCTTGGGAGTGGCTTTGTCAACGGATCAGCGACGTTATCATCAGTTTGAACTCGGCTGATCTTGACTTCCTTTCTATTAATGATGTCACGTATCAAGTGAAATCTTCTTAGGACATGCTTGGATTTCTGGTGTGATCTTGGTTCCTTTGCCTGAGCTATAGCACCATTGTTATCACAAAACAGTGCCAGAGGGTCAGCCGCATTTGGTATCACACCTAGTTCAATAATGAACTTTCGTATCCAAACAGCTTCCTTCGCTGCTTCTGAAGCGGCGATATATTCAGCTTTTGTAGTGGAATCAGCCACGGTGTCTTGCTTGGAGCTTCTCCAACTGATTGCACCGCCATTCAGACAAAAGATATAACCGGACTGTGACCGGAAATCATCTTGGTCTGTCTGGAAACTTGCGTCCGTGAATCCACTGACTTCAAGCACATCACTTCCACCGTATACCAAGAACTTGTCCTTAGTATGTCTTAGATACTTCAGGATGTTCTTGACGGCAATCCAATGGTTTTCACCTGGATTTGACTGGTATCTACTCGTCATGCTCAATGCATAAGCAACATCAGGACGAGTACAGATCATGGCATACATGACAGATCCTATTGCAGATGCATAAGGAATATTCTTCATGCGCTCAAGCTCAGCAGCCGTCGTAGGGCTCTGCTTCTTGCTTAGCGTTGTGCCATGTACCATTGGCGTGAAGCCCTTCTTGGAATCTTTCATGCTTAATCTTTGTAGAACTTTGTCAATGTATGAATCTTGACATAAGCCTATCAGCCTTCTAGATCTATCCCGGTAGATCCTGATTCCAAGAACGTATGCGGCTTCACCCATGTCTTTCATGGAAAAACAACTTCCAAGCCAGTCCTTTACTGACTTCAGCATTGGAACGTCGTTTCCGAGAAGCAGTATGTCATCGACATACAGAATAAGAAATACTATCTTGCTCCCACTAGTTTTCTTATACACGCATTGTTCTTCTTCGTTTCTGATGAAGTCAAATTGCTTGATTGCTTCATCAAAACGAAGATTCCAGCTCCTCGATGCTTGCTTCAATCCATAAATGGATTTATGAAGCTTGCATACTTTCCCAGCATTCTTTGGATCTATGTAACCGTCAGGTTGTGTCATATACACATCCTCTTCCAGGATTCCATTCAGGAAGGCGGTTTTCACGTCCATCTGCCAAATTTCATAATCATGAAAAGCTGCAGTTGCTAGTAGAATCTGAATAGATTTCATCATAGCCATTGGTGAATAGGTTTCATCGTAATCCACACCGTGAACTTGTCTGAAACCTTTTGCCACCAACCTGGCTTTATAAATCTGGACATTTCCATCCTCGTCAATCTTCTTCTTGAAGATCCATTTGCACTCGATGGCTTTTACACCAGCGGGTAAATCAACCAACGAAAATACTTGGTTGATCGACATGGAGTCCATTTCGGAATCTGTGGCCTTACGCCACTTAGAGGAATCTGGGCCCATCATGGCTTGATTGAAGTTCGATGGTTCATCACCATCAATGATCAGAAGATCATGACAGTTAGTCACGAGGAATCATTGATATCTCTCGGGTTCGTGACGGATCCTCCCGGATCTTCGAACTTCAGGTACCACAGGTTCAGGCTCTACAATTTCTTGTAGGTCCTCCTGCTGCTCTTCCTCATTAGGTTGAGCAGTATTCTGTTCATCTTGAATTTCTTCAAGCAGTACCTTACTCCCACTGTCTTTCTTAGAGAGAAACTCCCTCTCAAGAAAGTTACAATCCCGAGAAACAAAGATCTTGTTCTCGGAACGTAGATAGAAGTAATAAGCCTTGGTTTCCTTCGGATAACCAATGAAGTAGCATTTATCAGACTTTGGTGTAAGCTTGTCTGAGATTAATCTCTTGACATAGGCTTCACAACCCCAAATTCTTAGATAAGACAGCACTGGAGCCACTCCAGTCCATAATTCATATGGTGTCTTTGCTACTGCTTTCGATGGCGCTCTATTTAGAGTGAACACTGCTGTTAGCAGAGCATATCCCCAAAGGGATATTGGAAGGTCTGTGTGACTCATCATAGATCGAACCATATCCAATAAGGTCCGATTTCTCCTCTCAGACACACCATTCCATTGAGGTGTTCCAGGAGGAGTGAGTTGGGACACGATCCCACACTCTCTTAGATGATCACTGAATTCTTGGCTTAAGTATTCTCCTCCTCGGTCGGACCGAAGAGCCTTAATGCTTTTGCCAAGTTGGTTCTGTACTTCATTTTGGAATTCTCTGAACTTCTCAAAAGATTCAGACTTATGTTTCATTAAATAAACATATCCATACCTACTGAAATCATCAGTGAAGGTAATGAAGTACTGATAGTTTCCTCTTGCATTTGTGGACATTGGGCCACACACATCAGTGTGTATCAGGCCCAATAAGTCACTGGCCCTCTCGTTAGGTTTATTAAAGGGGGCCCGTGTCATTTTGCCCATCATGCAGGATTCGCATTTCTCACATGACTCAAAGTCAAATGAGCCAAGAAGTCCATTCGAATGGAGCCTCTTGATGCGTTTCTCGCTGATGTGCCCTAAACGACAATGCCATAGAAACGTTCGGTTCTCCTCATTAGGTTTGAACCGTTTGGTATCAATGTTATAAATTGGCGCGGATTGATCAAGTATGTAAAGCCCATTCGTAAGAGGGGCACAACCATAGAACAAATTGTTGCGATTGAAGGAACATAATTTATTCTTAACTGAAAAATCATAACCTTCCAAATCCAACAAAGAAATTGAAATAATATTTCTGCTTATCGCAGGTACAAAATAACAATTATTGAGTTCTAAAACCAATCCCGAAGGTAAAGACAACAAGTATGTGCCTACAGCTAGTGCAGGAACTTTCGCTCCATTCCCAACTCGTAGCTCCACTTGTCCTTGCTTCAGCCTCCTACTGTTGCTGAGTGTCTGCATATTAGTACAAATATGAGCCCCACAACCAGTATCCAAAACCCATGAGGTATTATCAGAAGTAGTTGTATTAACTTCTATAACAAAAATACCTGATGAAGAAGTCTCGAGAGTCTTCTTCTTCAATTCCTTTAGACCTTCTTGGAATTTCTTACATTCTCTCCTCCAATGCCCTGGTTCTTTACAGAACCTGCAGATGTCAGTAGGCCCAGCTTTGGATTTGGGCTTGGGCTTTGGCGTGTCCTTGTCCGAGACTTGGACAGCCTTAGCCTTTCCCTTGTCCTTGGCAGAGGATTTCTTAAAGCCCTTGCCCTTTTGCACCATAAGCACATTGGGGTCCTTGGCGGTTTTCCTCAAGTTGGGCTCTGCAGTCTTGAGCATTCCGTGAAGCTCAGGCAATGTCTTACTCAAGCCATGCATATTGAAGTTCAGGATGAACTGATCATAGCTTGCAGGTAAAGACTGCAGAACGATGTCGCAGGCAAGTTCCTGGCTGATAGGGCAGTCGAGTTTCTGAAGATGATCGAGATAACCCATCATCTTCAAGACATGAGGACTCACTGCCGCATTTGCAGCCAACTTACAGTCTAAGAAGTTCTTAACTGTCTGAAACCTCTCAGTCCTTGCTTGCTCCTAAAAAAGCGATTTCAGGCTTGCCATTATCTCGATTGGTGACAACACACTCTCGAACTGCATTTTCAGCTCAGCAGTCATTGTCGCCAACATCAGGCAATAGACATCATTTTCATCTGACGAATGTTTTTCCCAAGCATTATGCAGAGTCCTGGCGGCATTGTTAGGAGGCCTCTCGGGGAGGGGATCACGAAGGACATAATCCTTCTTCTCCTGCTTGAGGACTAGCCTCAAGTTCCTTGACCACGTCAGGAAGTTCGTTCCAGTCAGCTTCTCCTTCTCGAGAACAGACCGGATTGAGAATGTGTTTTGAGTGCTTGTAGTAGTCATAGCTGAAATATAAGATAAAAAGGTTATTAGTTAATATGTTCAATTTGATTAATCTTGTATTATACTTAATGTGATTAATCTCGCATTATATTCAATAACATCAGTTACCCTCAATAGAATATAATGATTCCAAGATCCACATATAACTAAGATCAAAGTGGGCCACTGGCCATCACCCAACCTTAGCTTATATCGGTAAGCCCTATGTCGGCTAATTATATCCGTGATATAACTCTTGGTTGTGAATCTGGGCCCGAGGCCCAATCCACTCTGATGTCTTAAGGCCCGGGACTCCCGATGGCCCAGTCAAGAAAACCAGACTATACAGTCATGTAATCATTAATGTCTGGGACTCCCAATGACATTTATGAATCACAAACCGTCTTACCCACGCAAAAGTAGACACCCTCACACTGTAAGGCCATGAGTACAATTGAATGGGCTTCGACAGCTGACATAGCCTGGACAAGACATCCAACGCTTGATATTATTTGAGGTTTGTAGGTTTATTAAAATTTCATCCCAAAATAGAAGATTACTATTTTGGGAACTTTCCCATTTAGGAAACCTACTAATTTTGGAAACTTTCTAAAATTGGAAACTTCCTAAATTGGAAACTTTCTAATAATGGAAATTTCCTAAAATCCAAAACATGCAAATCTAGAAACTTCTAATTTAAGAAACTTTCTAATTTCAAAATTTTGGAAACTTATTAATTTAAAATCGATTTTATAATTTTATAAAAATAAATTTTAAATTAATTTTGAAGAAAAGACTCAAATAATTGGCCCAATTGTTTTAACTTCTTGGCCTGAGGCCCAAGAATTGGTTCATGTCCAAGACATAACCCAATTGCCCAATTAAATGACATAACCGGTCTGGTTCATTAAAATTGGTCTAACCAAAATTAATTACTACGACGACCACAATTGTCAACCGGTTATTTACTAAACCGGATTTTCTCAATTTATTTGGTCCAACCAAATCAAATTAGAAAATCACTGGTTTAGGCACAAAATCCAATTTTACGACTTTGGATTTCTTATCCCGGTTTAACCAGAACTTAATAAATTTATTAAGTCTGTTTATTAAACCAAGACGATTAATTTTAATTAAAATTTTAAACCGAGCCTTAAACCGAACCGAACCAATTGATCATGTGAACCGATCACGACCTAGCCGTGAGCTTCACGCGATCACGACAGCCGCAAGCCAGCACGCGTTTGATCCACGATCGGGACGGCTGCTGGACGGGACGATCGTTCGGGATGGCTCGAGACGCGGGACGGTGCTTCACGCGATCGCCGAGCAATCGGGACAGCCGGGCCGTGCGTCGGGACGAGACGCGAGCGTGTGTTGATCCAAGCGATCGATCGATCCTTGCGATCGGTTCACCGCGTGTCACGTCTTTGATCGTGTCGTCGACACAAGCCGATCCAAGATCGGTTTGTTCATCCAACGATCCGGACGTGTGATCCGAAACTGATCAACACTCCGACGCATACCAATTCATATAGATTGGATCATGCAATTTCTTGTTTGTTTAGGTTTTAATTCTTTGTTTCTTAAGTGTTTTCTCTTATCAGTAGATTGATTCAAAAACACCTCTTTAAACAATCCTAAACATGATTCTAAACAAGAAAAACCACAGAACCAATAGCTCTGATACCACTGTTGGATCGTTTAGTGTCTCCTGATTCAATTCTCAGATTGATTCATCCTACTAAACATGCAGATCTAGGTTCTCTTGATTAGAAACATAATAGATCTCACCTGTTACCTTGTTTTGCAGCGGAATGGGAGGTAAGGGTCAGAGATCAGCAGAACCACCAAGAGATGGATCCTCCAAAGGCTCACACACGCACGCACAGGAAAGTGAGGCTGCTAGACCGAGCAAGAAGGAGGCGCAGAGAGAGAGAGTTGGCGGCGCAGAAGCATGGGAGAATTAGAGAGCTAGGTCTGATTTTATTCATTAAAATCCCTTCTAGTTCTCATGGGCTTTTGGGCCCAATTCTCAGTTCTGATTAAATCCCTTGGATTTAATCAGGCCCTTTAGTCTCTCTAAGTACAGTAAATGCCTAGCACTTTTACCGTACTTCTGCTAAACCGTTCCTTCGTATTTTCCCGTTAGCTTAGGCGTGTGACCCATATGGGATCATATAATAAAGGCAATAAGTCCAAGACTTATAGATCATGAGCGGACTCTAGCAAGCCATCATGACCCCCAGTATTATATGACTTATGTCTGATCATTGACATACTCTTACTTTCTAGAGACAGTACAGAGATTACTGGACATAATTCCAACACATATAGCCGGGCGGAGGAGTCCAAGGACGGTCGAGCGGAAAGGGAATAATAACCTTAATCGCCGGATCTGCTCCACAACCGCGAAGCGAAGATCTAACCGTCTCTGCAGTAGATCGAGTCCCGAAGACATTATCATACATCTCTCTAGGATCAGCAGGCAGTGCAGGAGAAGAGACGTTTCCATGAAAACCGTCTTGATCAGTATCAATAGCATCCTCATCTCGAAGTTGCGGGATGGTAAAAACCTCTCTTCCAGAACTCTCGGCAACAACGGTCTGGCGTGACGACTCGCAGCGATACCCAAGCTCTTCAATCTCAGATCGAGCAGGACGGCTTTCCAAGTCGGACGAAGCACTTGAAGAAGTAGAAGCGGATCGACGACTTAACGAATCATCCGCAGATGAGACTGAGACAACTTCTTTATCTTTTCCCGACGAACAGCGAATCAAAGACATATTTCTCAGAAGAACAGAAGAAGAACACAACAAAAAGTAATGTTTCGATCTAAAAATCCTAAGAGCACAAAGCGGAGCGGCGGCGGAAATATGGCCGGAAAATAAATAAGACGGAGAGAAGATTACCTCTTGAAACTTCTCCACTTGAGCGAAATGGGAAAAATGAAGTATGAAGAGATTATTTATAGCAAAATGACGGCGTAGGAACCAAGGCGCATCATTACCTAGGCGACGCTTCGTACATTTCACCTACCCAGTGATTGAACCGAGAATCAATTCCGGTTCCACCGGGTCATCAGCGGTTTTCAAACCGGTTCGTTCGATTTCGTCATTCCGGGCCACGCTAGACCAGCCCAATAATAATATGGGCCAAAACAGCGATATAACTCGCCAGATGACGGATATGGGCCAACCAAAATCATATCATAAACCATAATTTGACTCCTCGTAATGACGACTTGAGTACAAGTCGCCACACTGGGGGGGGGGCTTATTGTTAGAGTCAAGATTAGCACTTTCCTAAGGAGGCCTATTCATGAGTTTAGGCCGGCCCAGAAGGGAAAGTCGGAAATAAAGCCCAAGGCGGTAAAACCTAGGTTAAACCGAACTCGGGCTAAACCGGCTTTCACTAGGGTTTGGAGGGTGTCTAGTCCAAGGGCGCTGCGCAAGAAAGTCGGTAAAAGGAAATATTCCGTATCAAGACGAAGCCGAGTTATTAGGAAATATTCGTAATTATCTCTTATTTTCCTTATTATGATAAACCGACTTGTAACCCTATATAAGGGAACCCCGATATTCAATAAAGGATACGCTTTCTTATTACTTTCAAGCCTGAGAGACTTTAGAGCGAATTTGACCTAAAATCTCTCCGGCGACTTTCATAGCATCTTTTACCGGCTTCCACCTCAGAAACACCGGCTTTAAAACCCTAATTTCATAAATCTCACCGTGTTCTTAAATCTTCTTTTAGAATCCCTAATTACAAACCCTAAAATCTTTGCTATCTTTGGATACGCGAGATTGAGATCTTACAGTAGTCACAGTTCATTTAGCTTAGCGTAAGCATTGTAGGAGAGTTGTTGCCTTCGATTCTAAGAATGAAAAGAAACAAAGAAATTTTTTAGAAGATCTGAACCTCGTTAGCGGCTTTAGTTCTTAATAAAAGCGTTTGCTAAAAAAATTAATTCATAAAAGTCTCATCTGAATGACAATGTGAGGTAGCTTGTTTCCCACGATCAGTGTGTTATCTCCCAAAAGACTGCGTAGCATATTACCAAGAGCTTGATTTGCCACTTTTGTTTGACCGTCCGTTTGAGAATGATAATCAGTACTCATGTCTAAGATTGTTCCCAACATCTTCTATACTGGTCTCCAAAAATGACTTAGGAAATGTGTATCATTATCGGAAAAATAGACATATGCAGTCCACGAAGTGGATAAATCTCACGAAATAACAATTCGGCCACCTTAACCGCATCAGTTGTGCGCTTACATGAAATGAAATGCACCATTTTCAAAAAACGGTCCACCACCACAAATATAGAATCGTTACTATGTTGAGTACGCGGAAAACCCAAAACAAAGTCTATGCTTACATAAGTACATAGTTGAGTTGGGACAGGAAACAGTAGATAAAGACCAGCATTTGAGACGTGACCCTTAGCGAGCTGGAAAGTGCAACACCTTTCGACAGATCCACATATCTACGTATGAAAGCCAAAATAGGAAGAAGACAAAAGGTGTAAGGTTATGTCTCTCCCCACATGACTTTCAGTGTGAAGTTCCTGTATAATTCAAAGGCGAAGGAAGTAATCAGGTATGCAAATGTTATTGTTCTTGAAAAGAAACCCATCATGAAGAACAAAATTTGATTGCCCGCCAAGCTGAACATCACGCAACACAGATCCAAAGAGCGGGTCAGTAATGTAAAGTTCAGTAAACAAAGAAAACCATGGTACTGAAGTATGCATTGAGGTCACCAAACAATATAATTCCGTCTACTGAGTGTGTCGGCGACTCTATTGAGTTTTCCTGATTTGTGGCGAATCATGAAAGTGAATTGTTGCAAGAAAGCAATCTAGTTGGTATGACGTGATGAGATTTTGGCTTAACTATCCAAGTGTTTGAGGGTTTCATGATCGGTGAGTAGCATGAACTCATGATGGAAAAGGTAGTGTCTCCAATGCTTGATCGCTTGAATGATCGCATAGAAATCGATGTTGTATGTGTTGTAACGAATGTGTGCTCTTGATAATTTCTTGCTATAAAACGCCACTGGTTTAGACTGATGACTCAGACCACCTCAATACCCAACTTTGAAGCATTACAATGTAACTCAAGGTAAAGTGAAATACGGTAAAACCAAAACTGGAGCCGAAGTGAGTTTTGTTTTGATAAGCTCGGATGCATATGCTGCGAGAGGAGCCCAAAACAACTTCCCCTCCTTTATATATTCTATTATTGGAGCCATGATGGAGCTGAAATGAGACACAAATCATCGATAAAGCGAGGCCAAACAACGAGACAAGAGTTTCGAAGTAAGAGTTTTTGATTGGATTATACGACGAGTTAAACTCTCTAACGGTTACGTTCAAACCTGTGTAATTTTGTTGACACTAGAGAGTGAATTTTATCAAATGAAGAGTCATGATTGTCATGTTGTGATGTAGAGACTTCTACCATTTTCATTTGCTCATCTCCTTCCAAAATATGTTCACAAAGCAATAATAGCCGTTGATGATTTTTTCATGGATTTATGCACTAGGTCACTTACAGTTGAAGGCATCAGAAATTTAGAGGAAAACATTCATAAGATATTTTGCAATATAGAGAAGATATTTCCACTGTCTTTCTTTGATGTCGGTGGATGTATCCTTTCGAACGTTATATGTTCCACCTTAAAAAAAGGTGAAGAACCAGGCTAAAGTGGATGGTTTTGTTGTGGCTCAATATAACAACGAAGTGACCGCTATTGTTACGGAGATTGAGGCACTAGTCTCCCAGCCGGACTGAGAGATGCTGACACGACTCGATCCCCGTCTCGAGGGCCCACATCCTTTCTATTGGTAAGTTTTTTCCTTTGGTAAATTCAGTTTTCTTCTTTATTTGTATTATACACGGTTATTGTTTATTGTTTTTGCGTTTATAAGTTCGGGATGACGGACACCAAGAATACGAAGTGCATCTTGATGATGATACACAGCATGCTTGCATATGCATATCCGACGTACACCGACATGCCATTGTCGGATATACATAACTGGTGCCACTAGTTTACGGTACATATCTTCATACACTATCTTTCGAATTATGTCTTATTATTAATTATAAATAACAAACGGTTTTCTATTTGTAGGATGAGTATATGTGGGATAAGAAGTACACTAAACTTGTTGAGAAGGAGTTCCACAAGAAGGCGGCTTCACATTATTCTCACACCATCACCCAGTGGAAGCAGAAGTGGGCGGCAGAAGATGTAGCTAAGGAACCAGTGCTAGACATATGGACCGGGTTTGTCCATCATTGGTCGTAGCCAGCTACATCAGCGACTCTTTCTACGAACTCGAAGAACCATATGAGTAAGAGAGGCGATACTAGGATTGCGACCCATAATGCGGGAGCAAAGAGCACTTTGCAGCGGAAAGTTGACTTTGTAACATTATCAGTTACCTTTTTCCATATTTTAATCGTCTATTTCTAAAAAAATTTTGTCTCTTTGTAGACCCGGCCAGAGGTACGAGAGCCGGCATATGTTGAGCTGGTCGAGGGCGGCCACATTAACAAGACAACATGCGAGATTCAGGATCCGATCGCTCGTAGAGTTGTTGAAGCTTCAAAGAAGATAGTAGCGGAAGTGTTGTCCCATCAATCCGAGGAAGGGTCAACTTCAGGGACTTCACCATCTTCGGAAAAGATCAATAAAATCTTTCTCGAGGTACATGTTTATGTTAATTATTACTTTTATTATTAATTATAGATTATTTCATTTCTAACTTGTATTTTTTAATCTTTCCACATGAAACGCCGAAGAGCAAGAGCCGTTTATTCGTCTTAGGAAACGTGGCGGAGAAGCTCTCAACACCGCTTTCCTTCTTCTATCCCGACACCGACTCCTTCACTGCAGCGTTGAGGGCAAAAGACGAGGAAATCGCAACATTGAAGGCAATCCAAGTGGCAATTCTCGCCGAACAACAAGAATCCAATCAGAAGATGCACAAGATGCAACTCTGATGTTGGTCTTCATGATCTTTGGTCGTCTTCCGGCAGGAGAGGGTGCGGGACAAGGAACGGGTCAGGGCGCATGACATGGATCTGATAGGGGATCGAGATCAGGACTTCTGAATATTGATTCTTTTGTAATATTAATACTTTTTAAATGTTTTATGTATATATATTTTATAACTAAAATTTTATATTATATTTCCTGTTTTACAATTTTTTTTTATTTTAATATTAATAATTTTAATTTATAATTTACAAAATGATTTATTATATTTAAAATATATATAATAAACAACCGTTGGTAATCCATCAGTTTAAAACCGTCGGTAATCCGTCAGTTTATGACCGTCGGTAGTTAGTCGGTTAAACACCGTCGGTAAACCGTCAGTAAAGTTTCATCGGTAAACCGTAGGTAATTGTACGTCGGTTATTTTTTCGGTATTTGCTGATGGTTTACCGACAATAATATACGACTAAGTGGCCATCGGTAAATTTAATGGGTAGTCTCACGGTTTCATATCGTCGATAATATGTCGTAAACCGTCGCTTATTATCTCGTCGATATGCCATCGGTTCGCGTCGGTAAATATTCATCAATAATCTGTCGGTAATATCCGACGAAATAGAACTGACATATCCAGCCGGTTGGGAACCCCCCGGTAATGGCCATTACCGACGTACATTCCAAACTCATAAGAATAAGACTCGATCCATCCCAAACTCGCACTTCGGCCGAGCCACAAACAAGACCACATCCGCATAATTTCTAGAACTTGGCATAAGTGAATGAGATGAACTGAAGATGAGGTTGTCATCAAAGTAGACGACCACAAAACGGCCAACGTAAGGGCGTGAAGTTTAATTTATGAGTCATGAAAATACTAGGTGCATTAGACAACCCGAAAGATATGACAAGCTACTCGAACAGGCCCTCACGAGTTTTAAATGTTGTCTTCCACTTATCCCATGTCTGATGCGAATCTGATGATAACTACTTTTTGTTCTGGTCTTGTTTTCGAAACATTGAAGATAAATCCTTTTTGTTCAACTACAAACAAAAATAAGTCTAAAACATGTTTTTTCCCTTTTTCTTACAAAGTAATTAACCAATAATTTAAAATCAACATTTTTGACCAGATTTTTCAATAGATAAAATAGCTAATTAGTTCAATCTCTCCTCTGATATACTTACAAGAATATATGATTATGGGTCTGATTGGCTCTTAAATTGTAGAGACTGTAGGACATTTAACAACTTTAACATGCAAATATTTTTCAATCACACTTTTAGTTCCTATTTTTATTTCTTTCCCCACCTACTGTTAAAAATGTCCCCTGTTCGAACTTTTTATTTTTATTTTTTGCATCCAATAATTTTAAAGTAAAAGAAAATTCAAGAAATATTAATAATAATATTAACATTCTTAGCAAAAAAAACCCAATTTGCCCCTACGCGAAACCTCACTTACATGCTTCCCAATGCAGAACCGCTGATTCTCACCGGAGCCTGCTTCCGCCTTGAATTCCTCGCCTACCACCGCTGGTGCTAAGCTTAGTCGCCCTCCCCCTCTTCCGCCTGAACCACCATATCCTAGCTCCTCCCTGTCCTTAACCCAGTTTCCTCCCTTATCCCCAGCCACCCTATCCGGTCAACGACGGCGAAGCATACTGCTCCCCTGGAGCCTGCTTCTGTCTCGCCTGATGTAAACTGTTCCCAGTCTGGGCTGGGTCCTGCTTTCTCAACTTTGCCTCCTAAAACTTTGGATGTTGTTCCAAAGGGTTTCACTGTTCACAATTTTGGATCTGGAAAATCAAAAGTTCAACAGTTCAGAATAGTGTAACCAAAGCATTCTTCCTCACTTGAGACTAATAGAGCTTCAATTTCTAACCTAAAAAAACCATTATCTCAGCCTAATACCAAACTCGCTTTACCTATATCTACTAGAGAAACCCTCCATCCTCTGTTCCTCCCTCCTCTTCAACCTCACCTTCCTCGGCTGAACACCTGCGTGACTCAGCCAACACTTCTGCCTCAGACCAGGAGCAAACACAAAAGCAAAATTTTCCTCAGCCTCCCAGTTCAACTACTCAACCCTAGCCTACCTTTGTTGAGAGACTTCAAACCAGAAATGATAAAACTCTAGAGAGACTTGCGCTTGTCACGATTGCTGAAAATGGCAGACCAAGAGTAACTATTCTAGATGAAGTATTCAACCATGGCGCTGAGCTACACAGAGACTTCATCATATGTTACTTCAAAGGCAGACCGCCTCCTTTCAAGCAAATCTACAGTGTACTGAGCCACATGTGGGCTAAGGGGAAAAAGATTGAGATTCACAACAACCCTGTGTCACGCTCAATGTTAGTAAGAGTAGCAAATGATTTCATCAGAGAAAAAATATTCGAGAAAGGAGTATGGTATGTAGGAGACTCACTATTTCATGATGTCTAATGGACCTCTAATCCTCTCCCTGCTTCGGACACTCCAGATTATCTGCAACTGTGGGCTCGTCTTCGGGGTATACCGTTCGATCTCAGACACCGTGAAGATCTTAGTCTCAACGCTGGTCTAGTTGGAGACCCAAGGGAAACTGATGAGTTTACCTTGAACTTGGTAAGCCTCACTCTTGCACACGTTAAGGTGGAGGTAGAACTCACCAAAGTATTACCAAGATTTGAAGAGTATCAGAGACAGAGTGGGGAAATTGTTGAAGTTCTTGTGGACTACCCGTGGCTTCCTCCTACTTCCGAGCATTGTAAGGAGTTGGGTCATGTGTCAAGAAATTGTCTATTGCTTCCCCCTCCGCAAAAAGCTTATGTTGCTGCTGGCAATCCAGAAAAGGAAGGTCCGGCAAAAAATCAAATTCCTCCTGTTTAGAACGCTGATAGTTCTGATTCTGTGGTTTCTCATAATGGCTTGGAAAAAAGTACTTCCAATGCTACAGTGAAGGTGACAAACACCAACCTGTGTTCCGCTCCAGTGGCAACTGGTCCTTTGGAGTCCCCTAGCCCCTTTCCAATGGATATTGTGATCCAATCCAACATGTTAGCCACCTCCCATCCTTCCCAATCTTCCACCAGTTTGGCCCATAAACCTAAATGTCCTAGTGATGGTTCTCCCATTACTTGCCCAAATCCCACTGATCATTCAACCAGCTTTTCTTCTGTGCCCCTCATTCAAGCTGCTTCTGTTTTGCTTCTTTCTCCAGGAGTTAGCGGCTCAAAAACACCATCTGAAACACATAAGAGGAAATACTTAAAATGATCTCGATCAAGTCCCACTTTAAACACTAACCCGATCCAACCTCTTTTTCAGCTAATCCTAACCACTCTCCTATTGTACCTTTTGTTAACCATAACCCTCCCTTTTCTGACCCTACTTTAAACCTTTCACTCACTCTTTTTGATGGTGCTACCTTAGGGGAGTCTTCCTAATCCTTTGTGAATATTAAAACCTTTTTTGGAATGTCCGCGAACTTAACGAACCGGACAAGCATGAGCCTTTTTATAGGTGGTTGACTAGCCATCAACCTATTTTTGGATCTATTCTTGAAACCCATATTAAGGATCACAACTTGAACCCTCTTATGCAAAATCTATGTAGGAATTGGAACTATATCTCCAACCACTCCTTTGACATGGATGGTCGTATTATACTGATTTGGAAGGACCCAATGAAGATCCAAGTTCTTCATCAATCCTCTCAATCCCTGACTTGTGAAGTATCAATTCCAAACTTCCCTCTGCTTGTGTACACAGCCGTTTATGCTTCAAACCTGTACTCTTCTCGTTCTGAGCTTTGGGTTGAACTGTTAAATCTTCACAGCTTATTATCCCTTCATCTCCGGCCATGGCTTCTTGGAGCTGATTTTAACGAGATAGTGCATCCTCAAGAACATTCCCCCCCCTGAAGTTGATACTTTCAGTCCTCCAATGGTCAAGTTTCGCAATTGCTTACTGCAAATAGGCTGCTTTGATCTGAGATTCTAAGGACCATTCTACTCTTGGTCCAATTGTCGCCCCCTGGAACCGATAGCCAAAAAACTGAACAAAGCAATGGTCAACGCTGCTTGGTTAACTGCCTTCCCTACCAGCTCTCCAACCTTTTTACCACCTCTCTTTTCTGACCACACACCGAGCCTAGTTGATTTAGCCATCCCTTACCTAGAGTCGGATCCCGCCCATTCAAAAATTTTAACTACCTCACAAAGCACCCTAAGTTTGTATTTGTGGTAGAACATGCTTGGATTCAAGCCGGAAGTGTGGCAACTGACCTTAAGAGTCTGTGTTGGAAGCATAGACAAATTAAAAGAGAGTTAAAACTACTAAATAGGGAGAATTTTTCAAACATCCAAGAGAGACTGAGTGCTACTAATAGTTTGTTACAAGATGTGCAGGTGACAGCTCTTCAAAATCCTTCTCCAGCCACGTTTCAATCCGAAAGAGAGAGACTCATGAAAAGTGGACCTTTCTAAGATAAATAGAATAAAGCTATTTTAAGCAAAAATCGCGTATACAATCGCTAAGGAAGGGGACCAAAGCACCATCTTCTTATACAGGGTTGTACTTACTAGGCAGAGCTATAATGCTATAAGATCCTTCACTCTTCCTTGTGGTGAGGTGATAGTTTATGTGGTAGATATGAGTATAATTGCCATTAACCATTTCAGGTCTATTCTTTGGCCACAGTCTTACCAACGACCGTCACTGTTATCCTCTCCTCAATGGTTCAAGTCTCTGATTCCATTTCGATGTGAGCAACAATTTCACACTTCTTTGATGGCCCTACCATTTGAGGCTGAGATTATGGAATGTCTATTCAAGCTCAATCCCAACAAGGCACCTGGTCCAGACGGTCTTACTTCTGGATTTTATAAGGCAGCATGGGGAATTTTGGGCAGTGAAGTTCTAGATAGCATCTCCCATTTCTTTGTCTCCGGTTTTCTACCAGCTTCAACAAACTCGAGCATTCTTACACTGGTTCCTAAGAAACCGGATGCTTCCTTGATCTCAGACTTCCGTCCCATCGCTTGTCTCAACACCCTCTACAAAGTTGTGTCAAGACTGTTGGTTTCGCGTATCAAACCACTATTACCAGACATGTTACTACCAAATCAAACGGATTTCACCAAAGGGAGACTATTGGTGGAGAATACAGTCCTAGCAAGTGAATTGGTAAATGGCTATCATAGAAATAAAGGTCTGAAGAGAATAACCATCAAAGTGGATATAGCAAAAGCTTTTGACTCTATATCGTGGGACTTCCTTTTCAACTGCCTTCAAGGTTTGTAGATCCCTACAACCTATATTCACTGGTTAAAATCATGTGTTTGTACTCCTTCTTATACGATCGGCTACAATGGATCAATTCATGGTTACTTCAAAGGGACAAGGGGACTAATACAAGGTGATCCCTTGTCCCCCTATCTCTTTGTAATCTCCATAAATTTTCTCTCTACAATGCTAAACAAGGCTGCGGCAGAAGGAAGATTCTGGTATCACCATCAGTGCCACATCACTAAATTGACCCACTTGTGCTTTGCAAATGACCTACTTATCTTTGTTGATGGCTCTATTAATTCAGTTCAGAATGTCCTACAAGTACTTCATAATTTGAAAGGAGATCAGGCCTAGCAGTCAGTTATCAGAAAACATCCTTATTTGCAGCGGGCTTAACGGATCAAGAGCTTGACACGATCAGATTTTCTACAGGGCTGCAGGAAGGATCATTAGCTTAGGTACTTAGGGGTACCGTTGTGCACAAAGAAGCTCTCCCTCACTGATTGTGCTCCTCTGCTCCAACAGATTAAAGAGCGTATTTCCTCCTGGAGCTCTATATCACTGTTGTTTTCAGGAAGTCTCTAACTCCTTACTACAGTCATCGCGGGTATTTGCAATTTCTGGTGCTCGACCTTCATCTTACCCAAGGCTTGCATCAAAAAAAAAATTATCTATGTGGAATCTACCTGTGGAAAGGCCAAGCTGAGGGACACAAAAGCGCAAGAGTTTCCTGGGACATCATCACTAAGCCTAAAGAAGAAGGAGGCCTGGGCTTAAAGGATCTTTGCGTTTGGAACAAAGCTTGCACCTATAGACTAATCTGGCTCCTTTTTTAAAGCAGGCTCAATCTGGGTGGCATAATTCATTCAAGAGTTTCTACAAGACAATCTAAGCAACTTCTGGTGCAACAAACCGAATCCTAGATTCTCTTGGCATGCTAACAAGATTCTAAAGATGAGGAAAGACATTTATACATGGATCAAATTGAGGATTGAGAATGGCTCAAGCTGCTACTTTTGTACAGATAACTGGACACCATTTGGTCCTTTGAATGCGTTTCTTAACTGTCGAGGAAGCTCACGGCTGGGGATCTCTAGGAATGCAACTGTTGCGGACTTGTTTTGCCAAGGAACATGGTCACTTCCAGCTCCGAGAACAGACAACCAATTGCTGCTTCAAGTCATCCTTACCACTATCCAATTAACAACAAATGAGGATTACTATTAGTGGGAACCTGAAGGAAAGGTTCAAACGAGATACTCCACAAGACAAATATACAGGTTACTGATGGGAGAAGGAGAAACAGTACCATGGGCAAAAATTATCTGGTTCTCAGGAGGCATCCCGAAGCACCAATTTTTGTCTAGGTTAGTCATTCAGAACCAATGTCTGACTCGCGATAGGCTTCTGCGATGGGGACTTCAGACGCCGGGGAACTGCCTCCTCTGTAATACTGTTACGGAATCTCGAAACCATCTGTACTTTGAATGCTCTTTTAGCTGGGGATTGTGGTCTCTCATATCTCAGAGGTGTGGACTCCATGCGGCAAGAGCTTGGGATACTCAAGTAGATCAGCCGAAATCGCTAACTAGAACTAAAGAATTCAAGTGCCTTTCACTTCTGGCTTGGCAGGCTGTAATTCATGGGATTTGGTCAGAGAGAAATCATAGACTACATAGAGCAAATCTCTGATCGATTGATGCTCTAGTAGCCTTATTGGACCGAACTATCAGGAATAGGATAGCGACTTACATAGACCATAATCTGGTGTTTGCTTCTCTGATGCTGCGAATTTGGTTCTCAAATAGCAATTGATCATCTGTTTCTCTGCTCGGCGATACCATTAATGGGAAGAGGAAGATCATGTGAGTTGGTTGGTGAAAAGTTATTGGGTAACTACCAATAATTTAATTTCATAAGGCTTTGTTTTGGGTTCATTGTTGATCATTGGGTTGGGTACAAAACAAGGGCTATGCCAGTTTGTAAAGGGAACTTTCTCTTCGGACCTAGGCTAAGAACTGTAAAATTTGACAATTCTCATGCTTTTAATTTGAAAACTCTTTTTACAAAAAAAAAAAAAAAAATTCAAGAATGACTAATTGTTTGCACAAATGATTAGTTAGAAATGGATGTAAGGTAAGACCATCTCTAGGTTGCTCAATGGAATTTTCGTAATAAAATAACAATACAGTTTTTAAAAATAAAGAGAGAGAAGAATGGAATTTTCATTTGAGAATTCATGAGTTTTAGTTGCAAAAATTTCAACACACATTACACTATTTTATTGGTTGAATTCAGTTTTAAATTCAGTTTTTAACTAAATCATAAAAACATATTATGAAAATTATTATTTTATTAGTTGAGAATGTCTAAGAGATTCTAAACCTATGTAGATGCTCTGAAGGGAGAAAAGAATGACTTTTATGACAAGTAAAAATAAATAAACAATTATTCTATTATTAATATTAAAATTGTTTTTTGCTTTTATAGTTATTATAGTACGTACGATTTTATTTTTGTTTTGTTTGTTTAACCACATGAAAAGAATAATTTGGGCAAATCGCAAAAATGACATAAAAATATATACATTGTCACAAATATAGCAACAAGGAGAAAAAATCACAAATATAGCATTTATTAATAGGATAAGACAAAATTAACCCTAACCCTAAACTCTTAAATACTAAACCCTAAACCCTAAATAATAAACCCCAAACTCTAAATACGAAACCCTAACCCCTAAATAATAAACTCTAAACCATAATTTATATAATGTTATAAAAGTCTTTTTAATAAAAATAATGCTAAAAATGTCAATTATTTTCCTTGGTGCCTATATTTATGACAAGGTATGTTTTGTGCTATTTTATACCTTTTCTCTAATAATTTTATTATTAGTATTAAAATTTGTTAGAGATATTAATCTATAATAAAAAAAATCAAACCAAAATTAAGTCATCAAATACTATTTTAGAAGAACACGAAAACATTATATTATACACTGAAAATTTTATCTTAAACTTTGGGAAATTAACATGTATAATTTACATATGTTTTGGTCTTGATATCATTTTTAATTCCGAACTAGTTTATAGTTATTATTTTTATATGTGTTATATTTTATTGATTTAAAATGCTTTGTCATTTCAGAAATGGCATCATCATATTTTTTGGTAAGGTAACATATAAATGTTTATATTTTTATTAAAATTATATATTTATTATGTATACCAATATATGTATTTTTAATATTTATACAAAAATCACATGGAGGGACAGCCTAAGAGAAAGAGAATTGGGAACATATTTATTTAATAAGATAGGGAAAAGATCGATTAATTAATAAATTTTATGATGCAACATGATATATACTAGTATAGAATTTTTTTTAAAAATCATTAAGATAATCTTAAGATATGATTATTAATCAATACATGAATAATAATATAAATAAAAAGTATTTGTTACAAATATTTATATATTATTAATTAGAGTAACAATCACAATTTTTACAGTTTTTCTATTAACAGTCATATTTTAAAAATTATTATAAAAAGGTTATAGCTTTAATAGCCAAAATCTATAAAAGCCAAAAACTTACAGTCACAATCTACGGTTGTAGTTCTTACCAATCAGAGCTTTGGCTTTGAGGAAAAAAAACTAGAAATACAACTGAAACTGCAATGATCAATATTACTCTATAAGCAATACATAAGCAATACATGATAATAATCCTTGACCAAAAACTCACATATAACATAGGGATTCCGTTTTTAAGTATAATTTTCATAACATAAGATTACAAATAGTTTATTCAACTCTCAAAATTTTCCAAAACGAAATGATAAAGTTATAGACTTGAAGAAGAATGTTTAAAGATTGTCTTTATATTCATTTATCAAAGGGTTTCTACAAGGGGATATATATAATAAGACAAAGAGCATAACTAATTTCCTAAATTACAATAATATGAAGAACATATTGAAACATAAATCGTAATGCGTTTTATTTTTTACTTTTTCTAAAAATATCCTAATTCATATTAAACTAATAATAACCATCTTCGTTCTAACTTATATAAAATAAATAGTTACTATTATTGTATTTCAAAATAAAAACATACTAGAAATAAGTCTTTTTTTAACACTTTATTTCATTAAATCTGGTTTGAGAACCATTACAATGCAGAAGAAGATCAATAAATGAGATACAAAGAGAAACTAATGGTCTTCCACACTTCACAAAGAGTGGACCAAGATGTTTAATGATACATTAACGATGTCAAACAGATCTTTTCCTGAAACAAGGATTAGACGTTCTCGTACCTACAATAGCAGACGGACTTCTAATACCTTTTACGAAACATGAAAATAAATCTCATATTTTAAATGAGTCTTCTTCTTCAAATGTCTTCGTCAACTTCCTCTCGAGTTAGCTTCTTCATAAGCCACCGTTGAGAAAAAATTGCCAATCAAGATACAAACCAGAACGAAAACAAGATAATTGAACAACCTAGCAACTGAAAAAACTTCCAACAATGTCAACTAACGACGGAAAACCCCAGATCGATAAAGGACATTAAACACCAGACAATACTCCAACATGAACCACATATCCAGGAAAGATTATGAACTAGCCACACCGACGATCAAAAAGATCTAGATTTTCCGGAAACTGAATCCAAATAAATATCAATGATAGACTTCAAAAAGCCATAAGAAGCAAAGACGGCAAGATAAAGACCGGCAAGAAACTGGCTGTTGGAGAGCTAGACCACATCGACTCATAAACCGAAAAGCTGAGATGATGGTGGACAACACATCCCATCGGTGGAAACTAGAGCCTATACACCAAACGAGACAGACTATGGCCACCTCGACTCCGGACGACACCAAAAGAAAGAGAACTCCGTCGTCGTGATAGAGAGACGGGAAGGAGAGCGACCGAAAGACCCATCGATTGCTCTTGTAGCTCCAAACGAAACTCAGATCAAAACCCATCTCAGATCCAAACATGAATTAATTAGAAATACAGATAAAGAGAAGTAAAGGAGAGGCGAGGCAGACGACGCCGGCGACGACAAGGCCGCCGGACGCCGTTCCTAGAATCAGATCTGAGGTTTGTAACTATACGGCATCTGTGTTTTCTTTAGAGAGAAAATTAGGTTTTTTGCATTCAACTACGTGTTTATAACTATTTTGATCTACTAGAAATAAGTCTAAAACAGATTTTCTTCTTTACTTTCTTTAAGTCATTAACTGGATTTTTAAAATCTAATATTATTAACCAGTTTTTTTTCATAGATAAGATAAACAATCACTCATTTTCTCTTGTGATATATTAGAACGGAAATATTTTTCAATAGACAAGATGGGGAAACACTCTTTTGTGATAATACATAAAAAATGATTTTGTGAGCTTCAGCTTCGAAATTTTAGCAGATAAAATTGAAACTGGAATGGTCAATATTGTTCGATAACCAATCGGGTCAACTTCTCGTGTAGTCTTATGGCTCTAAAACAAATCCACACTACCCCCAACTAATCTCCCATACCCTTCCCACTTTAATGAAATGTGGTTTGACCCTTTTGCCCTTGGTTTACTATGAAATTGGTTGTTTAGAAATCAGAAATTGGAATGGGGAAATTGGTTATGATTGGATTGGGTTGGAATTGGGTTTAAGAGTATTGGATCCCAATTGGATGGGAATTTGGTTTCTGAAAAAAAAAATAGAATCAATCCGAATCCCGAGCTTCCCCTCCCAGCTCCGCTCAACTCGGGCCGCCCGCCTCTCTGAACTGGTTTTGCTTGTCGGCGCCGTCGCGTCGCGTCTCCGATCGCCAATCGCCGCCTCCGTCGTGCTCTGTCAACCCACCGAGGTTTGTGGCTCCCCCTCGATCTGCATTCAGCTCCATTTGAATGGGTTTGGGATCCGTTTGGGATAATTTGGATTGTTTTTTGGTAGATTCAGTTGATGAGTTGCTACATTGTTGTTTAGCCATTGATTCTTGGTTGATTTGGACTACGAATTGAGTATAAATGCATTTCAGAGGTAGAGTCGGGTGTGTATTATTGTAATTGGATGATCTTAAATCGATTCAAAATTGTGTTCATGTTGTTGTAGAACTGGGGACAACTAGTATAACCGATGTATGTTTAACTGATATAACTAGTATAGCTAGTAAAACTGGTAAAACTTGTGCAGCTCGTATAACTAGTATAACTGAGGACAACATCTATAAAACTGATAACAAACTTTGTACAACTACAAGTATATACTGAGTTTTTTGCTTATGTTTTGGCAGGATAGAACGAGTGACAGAGTGTGCATCCATTATAAATATCAGGAGCGCATGTGTAGCCTAGTATTTAAAGAGGAGATAACTTTAGAGATGGTAATAGCTAGGCTTTACAAGAAGCATGCGCTAGATGAGAATAAGGTTAGATTGGAATTGTGTTACATTCCGTTGGTGGTTGGCTGTAAAGAACATATGAGTATTTCTGATGATCAAGATCTTTGTGGTTATCTAATGACCATTGATAAAGAGAACCGTAGAAGTCTTTTGTGTGTGGAGGTCGTGACTGGACTGGAGCTGCCCACGCAACAGTCGAGAGCAGGGAAAAGCTCTGCTGGTTTGAACTATGAGCATGATGAAATCGGAGAAGTGGGACCTAATGCCTTGACATTGTTTGTTGAAAACGGAGAAATATGAGCTAATGTTGTGCCGTTGTTTGTTGAAAACGGTCAAGCAAGTCAAGAAGAGCAAGTGAGAGAGGAAGAGCAAGTGCGAGAGGAAGAGCAGGTGAGAGAGGAAGAGCAAGTGAGAGAGGAAGAGTAAGTGAGAGAGGAAGAGCAAGTGAGAGAGGAAGAGCAGGTGAGAGAGGATGATACGTCGGGTATGCGTGATGAATATCGTGAGGTACCACCTGTTGTTGAAAGTAGTCAGTTTGTCGCGCCATGGGAAGACGGTTTAGGGTTGAGTGTGCATCAAGAATTCCGAGATAAGAAGGCGGTTATAGGGTTTGTAGAGAGTTTGGCATTTAAAAACTCTTTTGAGTATGTTACGCAACATTCTGATAGAATGCGGTGGGTAGTTAAATGTTCTATTGAGAGATGTAAATGGGGTCTACGAGCAGCAAGGATCCCGAACTCGGATATGTTCTCTATTAGAACATACTCGAAGATGCACACATGCAACCGTGTCGATCAAACTGGAAGCGCTGATTGTATAAAAGGCTCATCACAGCTAGTTGCATCGTATTTGAGTGAGGAATATCCTGGGAACTTCGAAACTCCAAAGCCTAGAACCATCATTGATCTAGTCAGGCGAAAATATGGCGTAGACATATCATACTCTACGGCGTTAAGAGGGAAAATTCAAGCAGTTTGTGATTTGCGTGGTAGTCCGGAAGATAGCTACAAGATGTTGTATCGTTATCTGTACGTGTTAGAAGAGGTTAATCGTGGAACGGTAACTGCTGTGGAAGTGGATGAGGGAAACAAATTCAAGTATCTATGTTGGATCCCCTAGGATCTAGGGTTTGTTATATTGAAATTACCAACCTCGTTCTTACCTCAGATCTGGCAGCGGAATGGTGAAGGATTGTTTAGTTGATCCTGATTCAATTACTCATTGATTGAATCCTACTAAACATGCTTGGATCTAGGTTCTCTTGCTGAATCATAAAAGATCTCACCTAATACCTTGTTATGCAGCGGAATGGAGAGGTATGGGTCAGAGATCAGCAGAACCGCCAAGAGACAGCTCCTCCAAAGGTTCACACACGCACACTTCAGGAAATTGGCTGCTAGACCAAGGAGGTGGGAGGCGCAGAGAAGAGAGAGGGAGGCGCAGACTAGCTTAGGAGAAAAAGTTGGCTAGGTTAAGTTTTAATCATAAAACTTATGCCTAGTTCCTTTTGGGCTTTTGGGCCCAATTATCAGTTTGATTAAATCCCTTGGATTTAATCAGGCCTTTCTATCTCTCCAAGCACAGTAAATGCCTAGCACTTTTACCGTACATCTGCTGAACCGTTCCATCATAGTTTCCTGTTAGCTTAGGCGTGTGACCCATATGGGATCATATAATAAAGGCAATAAGTCCAAGACTTATAGATCATGAGCGGACTCTAGAAAGCCATCATGACCCCCAGTATTATATGACTTATGTCTGATCATTGACATACTCTTACTTTCTAGAGACAGTACAGAGATTACTGAACATAATGCCAACAATCTCCCACTTGTACTGGAATCTCTGTATTCATATTCCTTTTGTCTCAATATCTCGATTAGTCATAAGGCAAGATGAGTGTCATCCTTATAAAGCATAATCTTGTTCATCGGACTCTGATTTGATACTGACAATCCAAACGACTCGGGACAGTCCGTTTGAGCATGGCCATGCATTTTCCAGTATTCAAATCTCCGATTGGCCTAGAGATATTCACTCCATTTATATTGGAGGGACAAATCCCGTCTTGTTCCATCACTGTAAACTACTCATTTCATAATACACCCAAACAGGGTCCTTATAACTATCGCTTAACGACAGTGTTAGACAATGATCAAAGTGCATCAGTTCATGTGCAGTCACATGCATGCGAACTCAGGTCTAAGGACTATACTCTATAGTCGTAGTAAGAATCTCTTATGACACAGATATAAATATCCTGAAGAGTTCTTATAAGCGGGTCTTGTCCGGTCGTATGAACCCCAACATACACCTATGTACTGACTTTGATGTCGTGCATCTATGACATCCTGAGACTTTGTCATAAGTCACATACCAATCTAGTCTCACGCGGTTGTTGGTGTTCCAATTTCAACAACCTTCGACTAGGGACAGGATGATATAAGCCATCTATCAAATATAGGGTCTCATGATCAAGCTAAATGACTTTGATAACTCAAGATCAAGTCACTTACTTCGATGACCTATAAAATGGTTCATATCATTTTGGAACGATTATTTCATCACAGTTAAAATAATCATAAAATAATTTTATTAAACATCTTAAAATGTTTTACAAGAACATATCAATAACTAAATAAAGCCCTTTACTAACTCCCACTGAAATTAAGACTACATCTTAATTTCACTTATCCTACAGCAACAGTCCGCGACTCGTGCTTAGGCCTAAGGAGTGGCTTCGTTAATAGATTAGCAACGTTCTCATTCGTTGAAACTTGCTGATCTACTTAACATCTCTGTCATTTATCTCACGGAATAGGTTATACCTACCCTCAAGGTGTTTGGACCTCTGATGTGCAGCTAGTCTCATCTATGCTGGGAATCACATCAAGTTCAGTGACGAACTCTTCTTTCCAAACAACCTCTTTCGCCGCTTCCCAAGCTGCGAAATGTTCAGCTTAAGTCATGGAGTCAGCAACAGTGCCTTGCACCGCCAGATAGACACAAGATATAACCGGACTGTGACCGGAAATCATCTTTGTCCGTTGGAAACTTGCCTTTCAGACTCTACCGACTCGTAGCACCTCACTTTCTCCGTAAATCAAGAACGTATCCTAAGTATTTTCCAAATACTTGAGAATATTCATTACGTCTATCCAGTGATTCTTTGCTGGATTTGACTGGTCTTTACTTGTCTTGCTTATCAAAACAAGTACGTGTCATGGCATACATGATAGATCCAATTGCCGACGCATATGGAATCTCATCCATGCATTCAAGCTCAGCAGTTATCGTGGGACACTGTTTCCAGCTTAACGTAATGCCATGTGACATTGGCATAAAACCCTTCTTGGATTGCTGAAAACGTGTAGGACTTTGTCAATTTAAGAATCCTGACATTGTCCTACCAGCTCTTTTGGATCTCTATCTTTAGATCCAAAGTCCAAGAATATACGTGGCTTTACCCATGTCAATCATTAAAAACAACTCCCAAGCCTGTCCTTTACCGACTGCAGCTTTGGAACGTTATTTCCGAGAATCAGTATGTCATCGACATACACTATGAGAAATGCAATATCGCTCCCACTTATCTATTAGCAAACGCACAGTTCCACTTCATTCCTGTTCAAGTCAAAACCTTGACTACTTCAACAGAACGAAGATTCCAACTCCGATATGTTTGCTTCTATCCATGAATGGATCGATGAAGCTAACTTACATACAGTGTAATTTTTCGGAGTCAGGGCTTACTTTTGCTTCTGCGAATTTTGCAGGTTCGTCACTTTCAATGATCATCAGATCATGGCAATTAATCACGAGAAATCACTCTCGGATTAGTGACGGATTCAAATCTGCGAAATTCAGGCTCTACAGGTGTAGATTCTACAGAAATTTGTAAATCCATCCGCTGCTCTCCCTCAACAGGTTGAGCAGCCTCCTGCATTTCTCGAATTTCTTCGAGTTATACTTTTACTCCCACTGTTTTTCTTGGAAAGCAACTTTCCTTTTAGAAAACAGAATTCCGAACAACCTAACTTCGTTTTCGGAATGGACGTAAAAAGTAACAAGCCTTGGTTTCCCTAGGACAACCAGCAAAGTAGCACAACTACAAATACTCAGTAAAGACGAATTTGGATCATTTCCAATCCACATTTAAGTGGTGTCTTTCAACTGATATTGGTAGAACTATTTCAGCGTAAACTTAGATATTTCTAGAGCGTTATTCTTAAAAATATCATGGAAGATTCGTGTAACTCATCTTTAATCATTTCTGATAAGATCTGATTCTTTCTCACAGAAACACCTCCAGGTTTTCAGGAGAAATGAGCTGTGAAACGACTTCACACTCAATCAGATGATCACACCATCAATGACTTAAGTATTCTCACTCGTGATCTAATCCAGAGTCTCAATACTTCAGTCACTAAGATTCTATACCTCATTCTGGAATTCTTTCGACTATTTCAAAGAATTCTGACTCGTGTCTCATCAAATGAACACAGTCATACTCACTGAAATAATCAGTGGAGACAATGAAGTACAGGAAATTTTCTCTGGCATTACTGCTCATTGGGCCACATACATGAGTATGTTCAAGGTCCAATAAGCCTTTGGGCCTTTCTCTAGCTCGGCTAAGATAGACCCTTTGCCTTTTGGTCCAGTAAGCAGAATTCAAGTCTCATAAGATATCGTATCAAATGAGCCCAACAGTCCATAACTATGGGATTTCTGAATCCGACTTACTCTATGTGACCAAGACTTTTATGCCAAGAAAAATCAGGTTTAATTCATCAGATTTAAACCAATTCGGTATTTATGTTACATTTAGGCACTCTTTGGTTTAAGATATAAAACCCATTCCTTGAATAGGGTGCTACAATTAACATTTCATTAAGATCAAAAGAACAAAACCAAGCCTCGAAGGCATCTACAAGTGAAAACCCTACAGCTGAGGCAGCGTCCATAGCTCCTTCCAGACATGTAGATCCACTTGTCCTTCCTTCAACATTCTACTGTTGCTTAGGCTCTGCATATTATCACAAATATCAGTGCCACAACCAGTATCCAATACCTATAAGGTAGAACTTGAAGTAATAACATGAATACCTGAGGAAGTAGTCTCATACATCAACTTCAACTCCTCATCATCTTCCATGAATTTAATGCAATCTCTCTTCCAATGCCCTGTCTCTTTACAGTAGCAGCACTTACCAACGTAAGAGGTATCTGACTTGGGCTCAGAAGACACACGCTTGCCATGATTCAAAATCTGGACAACTTTGTCTTCACCCTTGTCAGTACTAGGTTTAATAAACCTACCCTTCTCTATTATGAGATTATACTGGGTACTCTTCACGTTTGGCTCAACTGTCTTGAGCATATCATGCAGTTCAGTCAGCGTCTTCGTTAAGCCTTTCTTGATATAGTTCCTTCTGAACTTATCATAGCTTGACGGCAGTGACTGCAGAATGATCTCAGTTGCCAATTCTTGCCTAACTGGATAATCCAGTTTCCTCAGGTTATCAATGTAACCCATCATTTTACTGACATGAGGACTCACTGGATGATCATTTGGTAGCTTGCAGCTAGTGAGAGACTTAACCAACTGGTATCTCTCCACTCTTACCTGCTCCTGAAATTTCAATTTCAGGCTGCTGATCATCTCTATTGGCGACTCCATGTTCTCATATTGCTTCCGCAAGTCTGAGTCCATGGTAGCCAATATCAGACCACGCACATCTACCGCATCATTATAATGCTTATTCCAAGCATCATATACTGCATGGGAGGCATTGGACCCGATCCTCACGGGGAGAGCTCTCTCAAGAACATAGTCCTTTCTCTCCTGCCTGAGGACTAGCCTCAGGTTCTGCGACCAAGTCAAGAAATTTGATCCGTTCAGCTTGTCCATCTCAAGGATAGACCGGATCGAGAAAGTGTTTTGATTGTTTGTGCTAGTCATAACTGAAATTTAAGATAAAAGAATTTTAGTTAATATGTTCAATATGATTAATCTCGCATTATATTCAATATGATTAATCTCGCATTATATTCAATAACATCAGTTACCCTCAATAGAATATAATGATTCCAAGATCCACATATAACTAAGATCAAAGTGGGCCACTGGCCGTCACCCAACCTTAGCTTATATCGGTAAGCCCTATTTCGGCTAATTATATCCGCGATATAACTCTTGGTTGTGAATCTGGGCCCGAGGCCCAATCCACTCTGATGTCTCAAGGCCCGGGACTCCCGATGGCCTAGTCAAGAAAACCAGACTATACAGTCATGTAATCACTAATGTCTGGGACTCCCAATGACATCAATGAATCACAAACTGTCTTACCCACGCAAAAGATAGACACCCTCACACTGTAAGGCCGTGTGTACGATTGAATAGGCTTCAACAGCTGACATAATCTGGACAAGACATCCAACGCTTGATATTATTTGAGGTTTATAGGTTTTCTTAAAATTTCATTCCCAAAATAGAAGATTACTATTTTTGGAAACTTTCCATTTTTTGGAAACCTACTATTTTTGGAAACTTTCTAAAATTGGAAACTTCCTAAAATTGGAAACTTTCTAACTATAGAAATTTCCTATAATCCAAAACATGCAAATCTAGAAACTTCTATTCTAAGAAACTTTCTAATTTCAGATTTTTGGAAACTGATTAATTTAAAATTAAATTTTAATTATTAAATAAAATTTTAAATTAAATCTGAAGAAAAGACTCAAATAATTGGCCCAATTGTTTTAACTTCTTGGCCCATGGCCCAAGAATTGGTCTATGTCCAAGACATAACCCAATTGTCCAATTAAATGACATAACCGGTCTGGTTCATTAAAATTGGTCTAACCAAAATTAATTACTACGATGACCACAATTGTCAACCGGTTATTTACTAAACCGGATTTTCTCAATTTATTTGGTCCAACCAAATCAAATCAGAAAACCACTGGTTTAGGCACTAAATCCCATTTTACGACTTTGGATTTCTTATCACGGTTTAACCAGATCTAATAAATTTTATTAAATCTGTAATTATTAAACCGTAACGATTAAGTTTTAATTATCTTAAACCGAACCAACACAAGCCAAAACCGAACCGACCATTAGGTTACGAACCGATCACGATCGGACGCAAGCTTCACGCGATCGAGCAACGATCGGGACAGCCGCAAGCCACGCGATCGGGACGGGACGGGACGCGGGACGGGTTGTGTGATCGGGACGGGAGGCATCGGGACGGGACGCGATCGGTTCGGGTCGATCCATGCGATCGTTCGATCGATCCATGCGATCCACTCGGTTGATCGGTCCACCGTGCCTCTCACGATCCGGACATGGTGATCCTTTGGCGATCATCATTCCGACGCATACCGATTCATATAGATCGGATCATGCGATTTCTAGTTTAGGTTTTAATTCTTTTGTTTCTTAAGTGTTTTCTTATCATAGATTGATTCAAACACTTCTAAACAACCTAAACATGATTCTAAACAAGAAATCCTAATAGAACCAATGGCTCTGATACCACTGAAGGATTGTTTAGTTGATCCTGATTCAATTACTCATTGATTGAATCCTACTAAACATGCTTGGATCTAGGTTCTCTTGCTGAATCATAAAAGATCTCACCTAATACCTTGTTATGCAGCGGAATGGAGAGGTATGGGTCAGAGATCAGCAGAACCGCCAAGAGACAGCTCCTCCAAAGGTTCACACACGCACACTTCAGGAAATTGGCTGCTAGACCAAGGAGGTGGGAGGCGCAGAGAAGAGAGAGGGAGGCGCAGACTAGCTTAGGAGAAAAAGTTGGCTAGGTTAAGTTTTAATCATAAAACTTATGCCTAGTTCCTTTTGGGCTTTTGGGCCCAATTCTCAGTTTGATTAAATCCCTTGGATTTAATCAGGCCTTTCTATCTCTCCAAGCACAGTAAATGCCTAGCACTTTTACCGTACATCTGCTGAACCGTTCCATCATAGTTTCCTGTTAGCTTAGGCGTGTGACCCATATGGGATCATATAATAAAGGCAATAAGTCCAAGACTTATAGATCATGAGCGGACTCTAGCAAGCCATCATGACCCCCAGTATTATATGACTTATGTCTGATCATTGACATACTCTTACTTTCTAGAGACAGTACAGAGATTACTGGACATAATTCCAACAAATGGAATGGTGAACGAGATCTAGCGAATCAAGTGCTTCGCCTCTACCAAGCACACACTCACACAACCTGGAACGCCGGGATGCTAGTGCCGGATTCAGGGAATGAGTTTTCGATGTCTCTGCTTTTCTCTCTGAGAATTCCAGTGACGGCTAGGGTCCAGGTCGACCATATAAGCCTTTATATATCGACCTGGAAATGACATGACAAAAACCGTCGGAGAAGCCCGACTCGTTTACGTCAAAACCCGATATGCATCGATCGACACACTTACTGTGTCGATCGACACACCTTCTCGAAAAGCCTGCATCGATCGACGCACTCATGTATCGATCGACACATACATCATAAAACTCTATGTCAATGTGTATCCAATACACATTAACGTGATCATTATCAAATGATCATTCCCATATCTGTTAGCTTCCAGATTGCTTAGGTGTGTGACCCTATAGGATCATATAATACTGGCAGTAAGTCTACAACTTACAGATTACAAGAGGCTTCTAGCAAAGCATTACAATCACCACACTACAAAAAAAAAGGGCATTGATAGCACTTGAGGATAGCACGGTTTTACAAACTGCTATAAAAGATTAAATTTTGATTTTGATTTCTAGTAATAGCATTTAAATAACGCTATGATAGGAAATCAGTAAGCGGGAAATGAAAATCACTTAATCCGCCAACACTTAGCCGAAAATTAGAATAAGCGGCAAAGATTTTGGATTTTCCCTCTTTTCCCTCATCCTCTCATTAAAAACCTTTGTTAAAAAAAAAAAAACTCAATTAATTCAGATCCAGGAAAAAAAAAATTCATCTCCCTGGTCTCTTAGGTTTTCCTCTCTGACGATGAACACCAAACCTCCGCCGTCAGCCTTCTCCTCCTCTGCTTCTTTTTACGACCTCACATTCACTTGAGGAGAGGTTTCTTTTCTCAATCCTCCACACTCCCTTAGATCCCCAAATCTCAAATCCCTAAATTTTTTTCTTTTACTCCACCATTGAATTCGCCATTGTTGTTGCTGGACCTAGCTCCACCGCGAGACCCTCATGTTCCTCTGGCAACTGTCTTCGACAATCTGCCTCAGCCGCTTCCGTCTCTGCCAGTCCCCAAGCTCATCTAGCTAAAGCCGCATCTCCAGCTACTGTTAAAGGTCAAGAGCAACGACACCATCGACAATGCCAAGGCCAAGATCCAAGACAAAGAAGGTACCTTCCCACTCAGTTTCAGTTCTCCTCTTTTGATATTTAACTTCTGGTTTTGTTTTTTTAGGGGATTGGCTTACAGTGGAACCACAAACAACAAAGCCATCCGCCAACTTTTACACTTTGCTGAGTCTGATGTCAGTGTCGATGTCAGGAGAACTGCAGCAGTTTCATCAAAAGGTTTGTAGATTTTCTTTGAGATTTGTTCAATTTTGGATCTTTTTGAGTTTGAGAATGAATAGCAAATTAAGAATCTCTTCATGTGTTATGCAGAAGGAATCATGGAGGTCTGTTTTACTTCTTGCTTATCAGAGTCTTGGTGTTGTATATGGAGACTTGAGTATCTCTCCGCTTTACGTTTTCAAGAGCACTTTTGCTGAAGACATTCGACATTCAGAGACCAACGAAGAAGTCTACGGTGTTCTTTCTTTCGTTTTCTGGACTCTAACTTTGCTCCCTTTGCTCAAGTATGTCTTCATTGTCCTTCGAGCTGATGATAATGGAGAAGGTGAGAAAGACTCTCTCTTAGACCACAATTTCATCGATTCCATTTACTCGTTGCTTGTGTAGTTATGTTAAAATTTGTCTCAGGTGGAACTTTTGCTTTGTATTCACTCATCTGCCGTCATGTCAAAGTTAGCCTCCTTCCAAACAGACAAGTAGCTGACGAGGCACTATCCACTTATAAACTTGAGCATCCACCGGAGAAGATCCATGGCTCTTGTGTCAAAAGATATCTAGAGAAGCACAAGTGGTTACACACTGCTTTGCTGCTTCTGGTTCTTCTTGGGACTTGTATGGTGATCGGAGATGGACTTCTCACTCCAGCTATCTCCGGTATGTTTGCTTCACTATGTGCAGATATAATGTCTAATTGGTGGGCAAAAGAGTTATCTAATCTGTTTATTTTGTTGTATGTAGTTTTCTCTGCTGTGTCCGGTCTTGAGCTGAATATAGAACATCACCAATGTAAGTACACAAAGTCTGGATTAACGTCAGTTTTTTACTCCTTGAGTTCTGATGAATGATATATGGCTTTCTCTGTTGATCAGATGCTGTGATATAACGTCTGATATAATCAGAGAAAACATTCAGCTACAAACTGCAAATGATGAAATAGACCAGTGGAAGGTCTGAGTTTCTGCCAATCAGAAGATTTACATTGTTGGGTTCCTTGAAGCTGACTTACCTGGTTATTGCATAAGATCTCAATGGAAGGTCTGAGTTTCTGCCAAGGCTTTGATCCAGACGGTAGCAGTCCATTTCCTGCAAACAGTTGCTGTGGTCCTCCTGAACCACTTGCTCCATCAATAGCTAGACTATCCAACGGACTGTCAAGGACCATCTTTTCCACAACTTAATTGGTAACCTACATAGACATGTGGAAACAAGAAGCATTGAATAACAGAAATTACAAGCGCATCTGTAGGTTTAATTTACGGGATTTGTGCACCTTGTGAACTCTTAAGATCCGAGGTGCACTGAGTTTCCCTAGTGTGACCACCTGCACATTTGAGCCTTCAAATGGATGCAGGAAGAAGCTTAATCTGAAAATTCAAAGACCTTTCAATGTTAGATATTTTTAGCAAGACGTGTGATATAAGATTTATGAAATATTTTTAACGTCAGTTTTTTACTCCTTGAGTTCTGATGAATGATATATGGCTTTCTTTGCAGTTCTAATGACCGCAGTTAACTGACTTTAAAAAGTTGCTTGACGATGAGTTCACAAAGCTTTTCTCTCTTTTTTAAGAATAGTTATCGTTGTTCAGGTAAGTTCTTAGCTTGAATTGAATAGGTCTAATATCCGATTTCCTTTTAAAAACTTGTCAATATTTATCTGCAGAAAGTTCATCATGCAGGTGAACCAATGCCTGGTGACGACGAAGAGGACATTGTGATGACCAGTACTCAGTGCCCTCTCCTAAACATCACATGCCCTTTGAGCGGGAAGCCTCTCACTGAACTAGCAGATCCAGTTCGCAGGTACAATGTTGTTTTGCTCTGATAATTTGTTTGCCCATACCCCTGTTTGGTGTCTATGACTCTATGTAGGATGATCCTTAATGCCATATATACTCAATACTGAGTTCTATAAGTAATCATAAAGCGTGAATATGATTTCATCTTTCGTGTATAGTAGAATTAATCATATTTCATGCTGGATAATTACATGAATGATAGTCAACTGTGCAGTGAACTGATACGGAGTCTTTGTGTTCCTTTCTGGCTGCAGTATGGACTGCTATATTTATGAGATTTGTTTCTGTTTGTTGGACAGGAAGAGATGGATACACATAATGTTCATACCAAGGATGGAAGAGATCAAGTGGGAAGCAAAAGTGTTTGAGAAACATTAGTTTGCTTATAGTATAATGGATGAATGCATATTCTGTAACTTTTTCACCAGATGCAAAGAAGAACAAGGAGATTTACCTGCAGGAGTTGGAAGGATGAAAGAAGAGAAAGGAAGAAGAAGCAATGAAGAAAGACTTAGATAGTTTTTAATGTTAACTTAGATAGTTTTGTTAATAATTTTTGTGTAAACAATGTTTTGGTTTATTAATAAAATTATTTTAAATATAATTTTTTATATAAATTCGATATAAAAAAATATAATAATAATTTAATACGGCTCCGGCTCAGTTCGGCTCGGCTATCAAAAGCTATTATAGATAGATTCAACTATAGCAAGAAAAATTATCGCTATCATAGATGCAAGATATTATAGCACGGAAAAAACGCTATCATATATGGTCGACCTATTATAGCTGGGGCAGACATAGCAATTTCAAAAACGCTATTATAGTGAACAATATTATAGCACAGACAAAAAAAGCTATCATATATGGCCGACCTATTATAGCTGGGGCAGAAATAGCATTATCAAAAACGCTATCATATACATACAATGGCGTTTTTCGTGTGCTAAGAATAGAGATTTTTCTTGTAGTGCCAGTATTATACAAACGATTGATCTCGATACACAACTACTATCAGGAGTGAGTACAAGTGTGATTTCAGGACACAATCCCAACAATCTCCCACTTGTACTGGAATCATCAATTCCTACAATCCTTTTGTCTCTATATCTCGATTTGACATAAGACAAGATTAGTGTCATTCTTATTAAGCCAATATCATGTTTATCGAACTCCTGATCTATACTGAACAAAATAAACAACTGAACTACAGTTCGTTTGAGTGCGGCCACACATTTTCTCAGCATAAAATCTTCGATAGGCCCTGAGATATTTATCTCCCGTTATTCAGGAGGGACAAATCCCATCTTGTTCCATCCCTGTTCCTTTACACACTTCATGATACACCTGAGCAGTGCCTTTATAGCTGCCAGTTACGGATCGACGTTTGACAAAGTCAAGGTGCACCAATTCATATGCAAGAAAGCATGATGAACTCAGGTCTAAGGACTATACTCAATAGTCGTAATGAGAACCTCTTATGACACAGATATAACTATCCTGGAGACTTCTCATTAGCGGGTCACGTCCGATCATATGTTCACCAACATATATCTATGTGACTGACTGTGATACTCATATCATTGACTCCATGAAACTTAGTCAACAGTCACCTCACAAGCTAGTCTCTCGCGGTTGTTATTGTCCCACTTTAACAACCTCGACTAGGGACACATCATAATTTATGTCATTTGTTACTTATAGGGTTTCATGATCAAGTCCTCAACTTGATGGCCTATAATATGACATAAACTTATTTTGGGACCATTATTTAATTATCCAATAGTCAAATACTGTTGATGTCAGGTTTTCATAAACATGACCATATCATATTTATCTGAACATCATAACTAAACTAACTCCCACTAGAATCAAGACCAAGTCTTCAGATGTCTAGTACCTACAGCAGCAGTGTTCAACTCGTGCTTAGGTTGTGAGAGAAGTTGCGGTGTTCTTGCTTGGAACCATTCCAACAAACCACACCGCTATTCTTTAATGAGCACTATTCTACGGTCCTCTGCTTGGAAACCTTTCCAACAGACAGTACCGTTACACATGCAAAATGACATAACCAGGTGAGAACCGGGAATCATCTTTGTCCGTCTAACTACTCATAATTGATTCGTCTATTTCTCAGTTGTACAAGAACCTATCCTTAGTGTTTCTCAAACACTTGGGGATATTCCTTTACAACTGTCCAGTGACTCTTACTGGAACAAATTGGTATCTTCTCGTCATTTTTTATGCATCAACTGCATTTAGACGAGCGCATAATATGGCATTCATGATGGATTATATCGCATAAGCAAAAGGAATCACACTCATTAGACATTAGCTCAGCCAGTGTCCAAGACACTTCATCTTGCTAAGATCATTGCCATAAGACCTTTGGTGTGAAGTCATTCTTGGAATCATGCATATTGGAACTGCCCAGTACCTTATAATCATAAGGATTCTGACACGATCCAATTAGCTCTTCTGATCCATCTCAATGGATCCATATTCCAAGAACTTACGCGACTACTCCCATGTCCATCGTTAAATTTGACTTCCGACCCAAATCTTGACAAGACTTTAGCGTCGGAACGTCGTTTATGAGATTAAGTACGTTCTTAACACACAGTTTGAGAATTGCAATTACGCTCCCACTAGTTTACTTGTAAACGCACTGTTTCTATTCGTTCCTGATCGAGTCAAAGCCTTTGACCGTTTTAACAGAACATAGATTCCAACTCCAAGATGCTTGCTTCAACCAGTGAAGCTAACATGCATAACTAGCCAATTTTCGGAGTTGGGGCTCACCTTCGCTTCTTTGAATTTCGCATGCTCGTCACTTTTCAATGATCAACAGATCACGGCAATCGGTCACGAGGAATCACCCTCGGTTCAGTGACGGATCCATTAGGATCTGTGAACTTCAGGCTCCACAGGCGTCGATCCTACAGCACTCTGTAGATCCAACCGCTTCTCTCCCTCAACAGGTTGAACAGCCTCCTGTGTTTCTCGAATTTCTTCGAGTTGTACTTTTACTCCCAATGTTCTTCTTGGAAAAACAGATTTCCGAACAACAAAACTTTGTTTTTCGGATTGGTTGCAAAAGTACTAAGCCTCGGTTTCCTTAGGACAACCAGCGAAGCAGCACTTATCAGATTTGGGTTCAAGTTTGTTTGTTGACAACTGTCTTACACAAACCTTGCAATCCCAATTAATCAGAAAAACGTATTTGGAAATCACCCAGTCCACATCCAATGTGGTGTTTTTCACTGATTCTGATAGAAAACTTATTTAGTGTAAACATGTTCATTTTAGAGCGTATTTTAAAAGAATAATGGAAGATTCATGTTACTCATCATTAATTGGAGCATATTCAATAAGATCCGATTCATTCTCTCAGAAACACCATTCAGGTTTTCTAGGAGAAAAGAGCTGTGATATGGCTTCACACTCACTTAGATGATCACTCAATTCTTGACTCAAGTATTTTCCTCCGCGATCTAATCGAGGATATCAATACTTCTGTCAAATCGGTTCTATACTTCATTCTGAAACTCCTTTGATCATTCCAAAGGATTCTGACTCGTGTCTTATCAAATGAACACAGTCATACTTATTGAAGCCATCAATAAGTCAATGAAGTATTGAAGTTTTTCCTTTGGCACTAATGCTCATCGGGCCGCATACATCAGTATGTGTTAGGCCCAACGAGCCTCTGGCCCGTTTCTTTAGCTCTGCTAAAGAAGCCTTAGTCATTTGGCCTAGCAAGCAGAATTCATGTCTCAATTGATTTACAATCAAATGAACCTGAAGCCCATAACTATGGAACTTCTGAATCCGCTGCGCTCTATTTGGTCAATTTGACTATGTTGAGGAAAAATCGAGTTCAAGTCATCAGACTTGAATCATTTGATATTTATGTTATATTTAAGCGTATGTTGGTTTAAGATATAAAACCCTTTCAAAAGGGGTGCTACTATATGATATTTCATTAAGATCAAAAGAGCAAAACTTGTCTTTTATCAGAATGAAAAACATTCAAATTCTTACAAGAAAATTAAAAACATTTCTGCATAAAGCAGGTACATAGTAGCAATTACTTAATTCAAAAACCAAGCTTGAAAGGCTCCTACAAGTGCAGAATCTCTACGGCTTATGCAGCAACCATTGCTCCATACTAGGCACGCAGTTCCACTTGCCCTTTCTTCAACGTTCTACTGTTGCTTAGGCCCTGCATATTTCCAAAATATCAGTACCACAACTAGTATCCAATACATATGTAGAACTTGAATTAATAACACAATACCTGTAGAAGAAGTACCATACATCTTCTTCATCTCTTGTGAATCTTCCAAGAATTTAATGCAATCTCTCTTCCAATGCCCATACTCATTACAGTAGAAGCACTTTCTAACACCAGATGGGTCGGACTTGGGCTTATAAGATGACACAGGCTTATCCTGATTCCAAATCTGGACGGCCCTGCCTCTACCCTTGTCAACATAAGATTTCTCAAATCTTTTACCCTTCTTGATGCTTTGCTCTGCTGTCTGGAGCATGCCATGCAGCTCAGTCAACGTCTTCGTCAAGCCTTTCTTGATATAATTCTTAATGAACTTATCATAACTTGACGGCAGTGACTGCAGAATGATGTCAGTTGCCAACTCTAAGCTGACAGGACAATCCAGTTTCCCCAGGTTATCAACGTAACCCATCATTTTAATGACATGAGGACTCACTGGAACATCCTCTGGTAGTCTGCACCCAGTGAGAGACTTCATCATCTGGAATCTCTCAACTCGTGCCAGATCCTGAAACTTCAGTTTCAGGCTGGTGATCATCTCTATTGGCGACTCCATGTTCTCGTATTGACTCTTCAAGTCCGAGTTCATGGTAGCCAACATCAGACCACGCACATCTACCACATCAATATAATGCATATTCCAAGCATTATATACTGCATTCGAGCGATTGGCCCCAAGCCTTTCTGGAAGAGCTTTCTCAAGGACATAGTCCTTGCTCTCCTGCTTGAGGATTAATCTCAAATTGCGATACCAATCTAGGAAATTTGACCCATTTAACTTGTCTTTCTCAAGGACGGGTCGTAACGAGAAGGTAGTTTTAGACATAGGCTGAAAATTTTAATCAAAGAAATTTTTTGTTATGATTTCAGGAAATGAGGAATCTTATCCAATAAGAAAACTCGCATTATATTCAAAAAATGTTTCCTCTATGAATATAATAATCCAAGATCCATACATCACTAAAATCTGAGTGGACAACTCGTCATCACCCAGATTTTTAGTAATCTAGGTAAGCAAATCATTGCTAATTGCACCCAGTACAACTCTTGGTCGCAGATAAGACAATCCATGTCCTATCTACTCTGATGTCTCTGGGCCCAGAACTTCTGATAGCCCAGTCAAGTAAACCAATCTCTTCTGTCTTGTGATCATTGACAGTCGCACTGCAAGTCTGTCAATGACCACCTGCCTTACTCATGTTGCAGTGGATACCAAGGACTCCAAGACTATCCAACAAACGACACGAGTCTTGACAATAGACAAGATTGGGCAAGACATCAAGGTCACTTGATATTTAGTTGAGGAAATGGAACTTTAAAAGATTAGTAATTCAATCTCTTAGGTCACGCAATAGTTGATGTCAAGCACTGCAAGACCATCAACACTACTACGTGCCTTACTCATGTAATTGTGGACACCAAGCTCTTGGCAAGACTATCCAACAACGAAACGAGTCTTGACAGTTGACCATATTGAATAACTAAGCTTCGATTTAACACACATCCAATGTGCATTAAACAGGTTTAGAACATTTTTAACTTTTAATTTTAATTAAGCTTTAATCGTTCTAATTTCAGTGGGTTAGGTCATTCGGTTCGGTTTCTTAATTATTTGGTTCAAAACCAAACGATTACGAATCGCATCGTCACCATATGCGTCGACAGACACACTTGGTCGACTCTTGATATGCAACCTTTCAGATCATCCGAGATAACCGGTCAAATCCAATTTAACCAGTTCATCTAATCGAACCGATTCAATCAGTTTTAACTAATCGCGATAATCGGTCCAATCCAATTGAACCGACTTATCCAATCAAACTGATCTTAACCACCTTAACCAAGCATGATGACCAGTTCAATCCAATTGAACCGATTCAACAATTCGCAAGGTTTGTGTCGATCGACATTAAACTTGTGTCGATCGACACAGCAGAGTATCAGGGATTTTGAATTAAACCGACATCACCATGCGAGATAACCAGTTCAATCCAATTGAACCGATCTATCCATTCGCATAGTCTGTGTCGACCGATGCACCCAGTGTGTCGATCGACACAGTGCGATTTCAAATCTTTCGCATTTTCGCGATGCATCGACCGACACACCCAGTGCGTCGACCGATGCTGTGCGAAAACCCTAACATCTTTTACGAGGTTTCGCGATGTATCGACCGACACAAGCTTAGTGTCGATCGACACCATGCGACAAACCCCAAAGTTATTTACGCGTTTTCGATCTGTGTCGACCGACACATGCTTTGTGTCGATCGACACTATGCGACAAACACTAAAATCTTATTCGCTGTTTCGCGGTGTGTCGACCGACACAAGCTTAGTGTCGATCGACACAGTGCGACAACAGCAGTTCGTCGTTTTCAACAGAAACTTCAATCCGAGATTAATTTCTATAAAACACGATTCAACAGGCAATTCACTAATCAAATTCATCAGTATTCGATTTAAATGCCTCAGATTCAATAAACTAAACCCAACCATGCTCTGATACCACTGTAGGAACTCACAGGATCTAGGGTTTGTTATATTGAAATTACCAACCTCGTTCTTACCTCAGATCTGGCAGCGAAATGGAATGGTGAACGAGATCTAGCGAATCAAGTGCTTCGCCTCTACCAAGCACACACTCACACAACCTGGAACGCCGGGATGCTAGTGCCGGATTCAGGGAATGAGTTTTCGATGTCTCTGCTTTTCTCTCTGAGAATTCCAGTGACGGCTAGGGTCCAGGTCGACCATATAAGCCTTTATATATCGACCTGGAAATGACATGACAAAAACCGTCGGAGAAGCCCGACTCGTTTACGTCAAAACCCGATATGCATCGATCGACACACTTACTGTGTCGATCGACACACCTTCTCGAAAAGCCTGCATCGATCGACGCACTCATGTATCGATCGACACATACATCATAAAACTCTATGTCAATGTGTATCAAATACACATTAACGTGATCATTATCAAATGATCATTCCCATATCTGTTAGCTTCCAGATTGCTTAGGTGTGTGACCCTATAGGATCATATAATACTGGCAGTAAGTCTACAACTTACAGATTACAAGAGGCTTCTAATAAAGCATTACAATCACCAGTATTATACAAACGATTGATCTCGATACACAACTACTATCAGGAGTGAGTACAAGTGTGATTTCAGGACACAATCCCAACAATCTATTCATAGCTTTGGGAGTTAGCATTGAAGGGTTTGCATGCATGAGGAAAGTGATAATTGTTGATGCAACCTTCCTCAAGACCGGATATGGTGGTGTACTTGTTTTCGCCGTGGCTCAGGATCCTAATCGTCACATTTATCCTATAGCTTTCGGTGTTCTTGATGGTGAGAATATAGCTAGTTGGACATGGTTTTTCGAGATGTTGAAAAGCGTTATAGGCGACTCGTCCGAATTGGTATTTGTGAGTGATAGAAATCAAAGCCTCATCAATGCAATAGCAAACGTGTTTCCACAAGCTCATCATGGGTACTGTTTATGACATTTGTCCCAAAATGTGAGATCACATGCTGGGAATGCAAACATAAAAGTAGTCGCTGATAGGTTTCAGGAGATGGGTTGGTCTCACACAACGGCTGAGTTCTACAGTCGTTACGAGACATTTAAGAGGAGATATCCTTCAGCCGCGAAGTATGTGGAGGAGACTACCGTCAAGGAAAAATGGGTTAGATGTTTTTTTCCAGGTAAACGATACAACTTGGATACGAGTAACTTTGCGGAATGTCTGAACAAGACTTTTCTTGATGCGAGGAGGTACTCCTTAATGCCACTGCTTGATACTATCATTCGCAAATTTTCGGATTGGTTTAACAAGCAAAGGAAAGAGGCCGTGGCTTGAGATGCTAAAGACAATCTCGTGCATTTGGTCCAGATCTTCGTGCATAAAAATTGGCCAATTGCTAAGACATTAGCTGTGAGGGAGGTAAACACTTTTGAGCTCGAGTAAGAAGTCGATGACATTGATGGAAAGGTTTATTTGGTGAACTTGGAATCGAAAACTTGCTCCTGTGGTTTCTTCAATATTCAGAAGTATACTTGTCTCCATGCCCTAGCAGCATACATAACATACAAAAGGAGCGATAGAGCTCGTGCAAGTGCTAACAAAATAAGACTCCTTGATTTGATTTCGAAATATTATTTGACGGAGATGTGGGCATTGGCTTATTATAGGTCCATCTATGCTGTCCCTGATAAGTCTGCATGGAACGTCCCGGATTACATCAAAGATATGCAAATCCTACCTCCGGTTTACACGATAACTAGGGGTCGGAAGAGAGTACATAGATATCCATCAGCTGGAGAAGGAGGGAGACGGCGAAAGACACAGAATAAAAGGGATAGACTATCAAGGCTGTTATTTTGAGATGACTCAATCTCTGATTGTGAGTGATTTTGTGTGTAAGCTTTGGTTCTGTTATGTACTTTGGTTCTGTAATGTACTTTGGTTCGGTAATGTACTTTTGTTTCACTCTATATAAGTTTGTGTTTTCTATTTGGTGAACCCCTGCATTGAATTTTGTATGTCAATAATCTGGTGAAACTGTGTAAAACTGTGAAATACTAAATGATTATCGTAATTATATGAATATCATTAGAGAAAATAATTAACATATAGCTATAAGAGATTTTAACTTGTAGGATCACTTTTATCCTAACAGTGGAAAAGGATTTATATTACGTCTTTCCAAAAATCAATCAACATAGTTTTACACAGATTGGAAATCACCAACAATGTTCATATACTTTCAAGAACATTTTTCGAACAATGGACACGTTAGGAGGATACATTTTCATAAGTTGAGGAATGTTTCATATTAATACACAGAAATACTAGATTTATATATCAATTGTGTAAAATAATATGTAAAACTATAAAATCAAATTTAAAGTTCCAGTAAAACTGAATATATTGAAAACATGCAAAGTAAAACTATTAAGAAACTTTGTACAACTACGAACTCCTGTAAAACTATGTGTATTTGTCGAGCGGGAAAATTCAAAGTTAACAAATTTTTCGGCGGCAAAATTCAGAATTGACGAATATTTTTGGCGCCCAAACCCCAAAAATATACTTTTCCTCCTTTCTCTACTCACTTTATCCCACTTCTCTCTCTCTCCTTATCGTCCTCTCTCCTTTCGAGAACTCTTTTCCTCTCTCATTTCATTTTCAACTCTCTCAATTCAACTTCTTCCCTCTTCTCTTGGACATGGACAAATTCGAAGCCGGTCCTTACTACAGTGACATGAAGCAGAAGAAGAAGGAGTACGACAGGATGTGCTTCATCGCAGATGGTGACAATGGCATACTGACAAGATGCCCGTGCGGTGGTCGAATCATTGTGGAGCCTGAACCTGACGTGGGAAAGAGACACTTTGTTTGTAATGCGTTTAGGGTAAGATATGTTGATTTGGTGATTCGTTGGTTCGGTGTTTAAGGAGATTTTTTATGTGCAGGATAATGGGCTACACATTCGGAAACTTTGGGTTAGCGGCGTCGAGGAAGAAGCCACTAGCTTAAGGAATATTGTGGACTCCCAGGCCGTGAAGATTGAAAGCCACGAATGTCGAATTGAGCAGTTGGGATTGGCGCTCAAGAAAAGAGGTGAAGAGGTTATGAAAAATTAGTTATACATAGTTTTACTTAGTTATACATAGTTATACATAGTTATACCTAGTTTTACTTAGTTATGAAAAATTAGTTATACATAGTTTTACTTAGTTATACATAGTTATACATACTTATACATAGTTATACATAGTTTTACTTAGTTATACATATTTACCAGTTCTACCAGACTAGTTATACATAGTTATACTAGTTTTACTAAAAAACATTTCCTAACAAAGATTCTAAACCAAAACATCCAGTTTAACAACAGTGTAGTTACACCCAAAAAAGGTTCAAAAAAGCATCTTCAAACCAACATAGTACTATAAAACAACCACAAACCAAACAACTACAAAACAACCAAGTCCTAATCCATCCTCGACCTTGTGTTGCGCTTCTCAGTTGCAGTAGATGTATCCTCCACCTTTCGTTTACAAAGGGCCTTCTCTTCCGCTTTCTTCTCTGCCTTAGTCTTCTCTATCGTTTCTCGGACCTGCAATCGTATGATACAATTAGAATACCCGGTTCTCCAAGTATTTTCATAAATATTTGGAACTATTTTTACCATTCTGAACTCTCTGACGAACCCCTCTCTGACTCATCGTCATCGGATTTACCCTCGTCATTATCTTCTACTTCACTCTCATATCCTTCGCTCTGCTTCTCGAGATCAACTTCTCCTTCTTCGTAAGCTACCATCGCAAGAGCATTAACGACCGGAGGGGGGTTACCCGGAGGAGCATTATCGACCGGATTCGTGGTCGTACCAACATAATTATCCGGGATAGCATTCGTGGTAGTGGTAAGGCTTTCTACACCACTCGCCGTTGCCGGAGGAGGAGCATTCTTAGGCTTAGTAGGGCTTGCTACACCACTCGCCGTCGCCGGAGGAGGAGGAGCATTCTTAGGCTTGGTAGGGCTCGCCGGAGGAGGATTATCCTTCAGGACATCGATTTTGGATACCCCATCGATTTTCTTGGTGGCTAGACGAGTCTTGGGCGGCATCTTTTACTGTTTCGCATGAAGGAACGGAACTCGAAAGGAGAAGAGGAGAATGAGAGTATAGGAAGTGGAAAGTGGAAGTCAAGTCCCAAGTCGAAGAAGGAGAAGAGGAGAATGAGAGTATAGGTTATCCGACCCTGATAAATCGGGTCGGCCCGCGAATATTCACAAAATCGGGTTCAATTAGGTTCGGTATGGGACAACTTTAAGGTTTTGGTTTTCTCGTGTTAACCGTCTGGTTTTCCATGTAATTATCAGAAAATTTTAAGGGTTTTCGGTCATTTTCTATGTTTTCTATTTATAAATCATTGTAAATAATATTCTAATAAATAGAGGGGTAAACGAGATTTTATCTGAGTACGGAGGGTCTCTGGAGACAATAATCCATAACCAATCTAGGCTAAAAACACTGACATTTTAATATTCACAAAACCACTATAAATATATAAAACATTAAACATATTTCGGAAATTCCAAATCATACTTCATTTGAACTGATAAATTAGCCAATAATTTGATCCATATACAAAAATAGTCAATTATTAATGGACTCCCAAGAATTTTATTAGACGTCGGCATGAGTTTATTTTCTACATATAGTCATAGGCACATTACAACAAGCATTCTAAACAATATGCACTCCAAAGTCCCAACTTGTAAGTGATTTTCCTACGCCTAGAGAGAGAGAGAGAGAGAGAGAGAGAGAGAGAGAGAGAGAGAGAGAGAGAGAGAGAGAGAGAGAGAGAGAGAGAGAGAGAGAGAGAGAGAGAGAGAGAGAGAGAGAGAGAGAGAGAGAGAGAGAGATTTACCACACATGTTCTTCCCCATCTCCTTTCAAGAACTCTTTTCCTCTCTCATTTCATTTTCTACTCTCTCAATTCAACTTCTTCCCTCTTCTCTTGGACATAGACAAATTCGAAGCCGATCCTTACTACATTGACATGAAGCAGAAGAAGAAGTACGACAGGATGTGCTTCATCGCAGATGATGACAATGGCATACCGACAAGATGCCCGTGCGGTGGTCGAATCATTGTGGAGCCTAAAGTAACCTTTATCACCCAAAGTGCTCCCCATGAGTTCTTTATAAGCCAATATGGAACACTGTCTTCAATTCCATAACCAATAACCAAACCCGCGTGGTTCACGTTCTAATGCCACATTAAAAATATGAATTGGAACAATATCTTATAAGCTCAAATGATTCTACTTGCAACAGAGTGATATATTTATCTAGCAGTTTGAAGAAGAAAGTCTCACCATTGTAGTATTTCCACATTGACTATCAGTGTAAAATCCGCTCTTGTAAAGCAATAATGAGGATCTAGCCTCGAATGCTACGGATACTGGTCTAACTATTGCAACCGCATCCTTTAGTTCATCTTCAGCACCCTGTTGTTGATGTTTGAATCCCCATTAGAGATTACAGAATGTATATTTTTAAGGCAGGTGAACTTCAGAATCTGTAAAAAGATGCTTACCAGAGAAATGCTGAATGAATAGAGGACTGTTATAAATGGTGGTCGCTTATTGCAGTTTCCAACAAAACCAGTATAAGGATAATCTATATCTATGGTGATACCACCACTTGCTTTGATGTATTCAAAGGCTTCAGAAGGAAGGCCACCATTGCAGCCATGGTTTGTGGAACAATCCACAAGCTGTTGCTCAGAGAAATATAATGCTCTATCAAATGTTCGAAAATACGCTGACTCAATAGCTCCAGTCGCGCTGTAGTGAGAAATCCATGATATGACTTTTAAATTTATATCTAGAGATCCCCAAAATTTCATAAGATACAAGTTATTATATATCTGTCTCATAGGTTTTACCTGAAAGCCCAAGAAGAACCACATGCTCCCTGGTATTTGACTGGGCTAACAATACCAGCTTCTCTCCAGTCCTTCTGCACTAGCACAATTACAAGACTCAAGAGCCAATTTTTTTTTTTAAACGGTTGGGAGCTAAATATGTTTTCTTAAAGCTGAAGAACAGGAACTGAATAGTTCAGTGCAGAAAGATAAAGTACTGTACTTACGGTTTCTGGAAGAGCTGCTTCTGTGAGTTTGTGGCTGTCCTTTGAACCTCTTTCCAGGTCAAATCAGCAAACTCTGTATGGATTCAATAGACAGTTAGCAAGATTTAGATGGGTCTATCCTTATCCTCAAACCACTAGTTATGCCTGACATAGGACAAACAAGCGTCCTAACCGGACGAAGAAAAAGAAGAATGTCTGGAGAAGAAGAGATATAAACTTACGATTGACACCGAGTTTGTAAGACAATCCTTTCTTATTGGTGGATCTGATTAACTCCAAATTATCTTTGAAAATCGAGAATCGGAGCTTTATCTCCTCCGCATTCTGATATCTTTTCCCATACCTTCATCGCCAAAACGAACAACCGAAAGTTTATCTTCAAAAAAAGTCAACGGCCAAGGGGTGGTAGTAGAGGATGGGACTTACTGTTGAGTAAAACGAGCGAATGAAAGAACGTCACGGGATTGGCCTAAAATTTTGAAAATGGATGCTCAACCTCCGGGAGACCGTCGGAGGCCATACGGATCGGATTAGACTCATCAATTCCGATATCCTCAGCCGCTGATACGGAGATAAGAATCAGCAGAATCACCATGGCTGATAGGATTGTCCTCAAACACATGGCTTTCTTATCTCTACCTTACTTTGTGGTTTCTTAACGAACGTTCTGCTTCAGTGTTTTGAGAAGAGTTGGAAGAGAGAGATATATAGGCGGATCGACCGGGGAAGGAGACATGGTGAGATCGTGGGGGTTGAAATACCGGCGACAGTGGCCGATTGATCGGTGAAGGAGGCATGGTGAGATCGTGGGGGGTTGAAACATCGGCGACAGTGGCGGATTGATCGGGGAAGGAGGCATGGTGAGATCGTAAGGTTGAAGTAGCAGCGATAGTGGCAGATTGATCGGGGAAGGAGGCATGGTGACATCGTAGTAGGGCTTATTGGTTTATGCATTTTAATGGATTCTTAAATCCAAGCGAAATCAAGTGTTATTCGATCATTGATTTTAAAATCTTTTTCAAAATCATGTGTTATTGGTTTTATGATTTTAGAATCATAATTAAAATCCTATATTATTGGTTCTATGATTTCAAAATCCAAATTAAAATCAAGTGTTATTAAATAGTAAAGATGTATATAAAGATTTGATTTTATTATGGATTTGAATGGATTTTAAAGTTAAAAATATAAAGACTCAAATCCGAGTAAAAACCTACGGATTTCACAAATATTAGTAAAATCTATCTATTAAATTTTAAAATCAAAGGATTTCTAAATACACCAAAATAGACAAACCAATAACAGTAGGCTTATATCTTATTAATTTGAACATACTCGTCTAATGTTTTACTTGTCTGATTATAAATTTATAACTCAGATACCTTTGTATTTGAGAAAGATGATGGCATACACATATCAACATATGTAAGATGAATGACATATACATATGTATTTTTTTTTTTTTGGCAGCAACTAAAGTTTACAAGAACAAAACTGAAGGATAAGAAAATTACAAACACAACTAATGGACCTAAGTCCGAAAACAATCGGCCCAAGTTTGAAGTCGAGATGATTCGACAGGACACAAGTCACCATCGCGTCCACGTGTCTAGAAGCCGTGGATTGGCGACATGCAGATCTCCGGCAGAACTCCGGTCACCGATTTCATCGCTGGAACCGCTTCAATTTCGTTTCTTGTCGATCCGATTCCACCAAATAAAGCCATAAGGAGCCGCATCTGGATCTAACCTCAACAAGCTTCCGCCTCGATCCACCGTAACAAAGCGCTGTAGATCGGTATAGTCCCAAACGGGAGAAAACCACCAACATAGATAAAGCCCTCGCCGGATCCGTTCAACTCGAGCGGATAACACACCCTTACGGCATGACAAGCGCACGAAAATTTGGGAAAGACATGGAGGAATCAACGGATTTATGGCAAGATGCACTGTGGAATCGACCGTGAAGATCCGGGACTACCCGGAAAAAAGTTCTGAAAAAGATCGGAATACAAAACCGGACACTTAGATCCAGAGTTTATTCAACAAAACAAAAGCCTCACTTATCATACACAAAAGTGGTGAGGGAAAAGCCCGTTACAAAAGTAACCCTACCGTCGGTGGCGACCGTTAACCAAACCGACGATCCGAGACGAGATGATCGAAGAAATTTCTGGGTCGCAAGTAGAAAGAGAAAAGAGAAAGCGGAATCTTATTTTATACATATGTATTTTAATAAGTCGTCTGCTGAAAAACCAAATAATATATTTGTTTTTAATCAGAAATCTTTTTTATCTCTTTGTAATCCACCATGTAACTTTTCACTCTCACCATTTTCAATTATTAATACATTATAAAATATGAAAACTGGAAAACACTATAAGTTGAATTTTCTAAAGGTAAAATATACGAATATGATTCTAAAAATCTTTTAAGTTATTACGATAAATTTGTAGATTTATAATTTTAGAAGTATTTTCTTAATTTAATTTCAGTACTATTGTAATTATATTGTCCATTTATGTATTTTATGTGTTATCAAATTGCAAATCTGTAATCTAAAATTTCATTTTCTTAATTTCTTTCAGGTTACAAGATGAAGCTTCCTTTCACACATATTGATCAATTAAGGCCCATTTCTGAAAATGACGTCTCAAAAATTAAGGCTCGAGTTGTCCATATCCTCATTTATATAAAACATAAGCCAGTTAACAATTCTGTGAATCACAAAGTGTATTTTACAATTTGTTAAATGAAACTTTTTTAAAAGTCCATTTATTTATATTTATTTTTGACGTGTGAAACTCATATAACTTCGTTTGTTGGAATACTCTTTTTAGTAAGATGAACACGTATATGTGTATTTTAATAATAAATCATATGCTAGAAAACGAATAATATACTTGTTTTAACCAGAATTTTTTTTTAACTCTTCCTAGCTACGATTTGTAAATTTCCACTCTCACCATTTTCATACACCGATTGATAAGGACTATGACTGTTGATTGTAACTGTAAGCTTTTGACCGTAAAGATTTTAGCTGTAAAAATTGTGACTATCATTTTAAAAAAATTTGAAAGCATGATTGTTAATAAAAAACTGTAAAACTATGACTATTATTTTAACTATTAAAAATTTTAACCAGAAAATAAATGATGCTAAAATAACTAAAATCATAAAAGTTAATTTATTAGTTTATTAAATTTTTTATCTTATCTTAAAATTTTATCGTAAAACATTATTTTATTAGTTATTAAAATAATTAAAATTTTATTAAAGTGATAATTTATTAAATAAAAGATAAGATAAGATAAAATATGAGTAAGATATAAAATATTTATATTAAACCGTACATATATAACTTATGATTACAAAAAAAACTCATCAGGCAAGTTTTTGTTGTATATTTTAATAAATATTTGTTTATTCAAAAAGTTAAGAATGTTAATTTTAGGGAAAATAAAAACTTACGACAAAAAGTTTTTTTTTTATACAGCCCTTTAAAAGTCTGGGTGAACTAGCTTTAGGAAAATGAAAGAATTTTAAGAGTAAAATAAAAAAGTAGGCTGTTAAGGCTGGTAATCTTTTGAGTTATTACGATAAGTTTGTAGATCTGCAATTTTAGAATTCTTTTCTTAATTTAATGCAATACTACTATAATTATATATTGTCGATTTATGTATTTTCTAAGTTATCAAATTGCAAATTTGTAATCTAAAATTTCCTTTTCTTAATTTTGTTTTAAGTTACAACATGAAGCTTCCTTTCACACATATTGCTCAATTAAGGTCCGTTTATGAAAACGACATCTGGAAAATTAATGCTCGAGTTTTCTGTATCTTATTAATTATTTTTTATAAAAAATAAGTCAATTGACAATTATGTGAATGACACATGTATTTTACAATTTATTAAATAAAACTTATTTAAAAGTCCATTTATTTATATTTTTTTGACGTATGAAACTTAGATAACTTCGTTTCTTGGCCTCTTTTTAGTAAGATGAATGATATATACATATATTTTAATAATAAAGTCATCTGCTAAAAAAATAAATAATTTTTTTGTAAGCAAAAAGTTTTTTTTATCTCTTTCCCACGATCTGTAATTTCCTACTCTCACCATATTCAATCACTAATATATTATGAAGATATGAAAACTGGAGAAAGCTATATGTTGAGTTTCTAAAGGTAAAATATACATGTAGAATTCTGAAAATCTTTTGAGTTATTACGATAAGTTTGTAGATATATCATTTTAGAATTCTTTTCTTAATTTAGTTTCAGAAATTTATGTGTAATATTGCCGATTTATGTATTTTATGGGTTATCAAATTACAAATATGTAATCTAAATTTTCATTTTCTTAATACCGTGGCAGGTTACAAGATGAAACTTCCTTTCACACCTATTGCTCAATTAAGGCCCGATTCTGAAAACGGCATTTGGAAAATTAAGGCTCGAGTTGTCCGTATATGGATATTTCAATACAACGATAAACTTAGTGTTGCAGGTAGAGTTGATTTAATACTTTGGATGACAAGGTACATATAAATTTTTGAATCTTTTATGTTTATATGCTTTATATTAATGTTCTATCATCTATATACTTCCATATTTTTCTTTTTTTTGATGACAAGGAGATCATATACAAGACAAGGAGATCGTATGCAAGCATGCACAAGAGGAAAACTAATATCGAAGTTCCAAAATGATTTTGAAGAAGGATAATATTGTATTCTTATGAATTTTAAGTTGTCTCTTAATCTTGGGAGTTTTAGAGGAACTGCACATCCTTTCAAAATATTTCTCTCTTGGTCAACACATGCGAAGCATTGCGAGCAGATTCCAAACCACTCACTTCGTTTCAATTTCATTCATTTTTATGACGAAAATGTTTTTGTAGGTATGTGACATCACTACCGTTGTATCTTTGATTAAAAATTAAAAATTTGCTTATGTTTTTATGAATTTTAGTTTTAATGTCCTTATGAATTTTCTTCCTTTTTACATACGTTATTGGTGAAATCGTTGGAATGAATCTCAAAGAAATTATTTTTCGCAATCTACCCTGCAAATTATTGAATCTTCAACTCAAGAATATTTATTTAGCTTTCTTGCACTTTAAAATATGATTTTTTGTCAATATTATGTATCTTTTAAAAAAAAAAAATTCATTTTGTAGTGATTGATTGTGTATTTTGGGGAAACATGCTGAAGACATACATACATATGTTTAATCCTTTTCTGGTGGACATGTTGCTATGCTTTGTATTCTCATGAGGATTAATGTTTATAATGGTATATTTGATCAGATCACTATAAATAAGCAATATCAAATATTAACTTTGAAATATTAATGTTTTTATCAATATTTTTGTAGGAAAATTTACAATCCAGAGGCATGTTTAGCTAAAATTATCATACACCCTAAAGACCCATGTCAGTAAAACATATACAACTATTTGTATTTTGTGTATATGTCAAAGTAGTTGACTATAATATTCATACAATTGACTACATGATAGCTCTAAATATATCTCAAAGTAGTTGTCTAGCGAGTATGTCCTTCAAATCTTCAAGAGAAGTTGACGCCATGAAAACCTTGCAGTGAGAAACAAGACAACTATTAAAACAGAGAAAAAATTGTCCATTTAGTAGACGACTATTATCTTTTTATTTTTTAAAAAATTAGTCAACTATTTAGCGAGGAAAATCCACATTTAAGAGTTTCTCAGATTCAACAAACTGATGGCAACTTCATTGTTTAGTTCAATCAAATTCAATTTTCGAGATTTTGTGAGGGTTGAAAACTGAAAGTAGAAGCATAAGTAGAGAATATATGGTAAAAAAAAATTATGCATATGGCTGAGAATCGAAAAAGAGAGTTATAGATCTAAAAGTTGAACTAAGTAAAATTTATTATTTGTGTAAGAATTAAAACTAACTATAGAAAGCAATGAACTAACCTTGGAATAAAGGGTAGCGAAACACTAAGGATATTTCGTTATCTGAAGAAAAGCTGAAAATGAGTTCTACAATGAAGATAAAAGATGAGAGAGGAGAGGAAGATAAATTAGAAAAGTTAGAGTGGTGTGGACTTATAGCTTCTGCAATAAACAGATTAAAAAGCTGCATTGTCAATGCCAAAAAAGTGAAGGGTGTTATAAGGAGAAAGCAATGGTGGATAATATGGGTATTTCTACAAGGGAGAAAAACTGCCTTAATTTGTGTTCCCAAAGCTGTTACTCTAGCAAATTTTTCATTATAAATCTACAAACTTAACGTAAAACTCAAAAGATTTTCAGAATTCTGCACGTATATTTTACATTTAGAAAACTCAACATATAGCTTTCTCCAGTTTTCATATCTTTTATAATATATTAGTGATTAAAAATGGTGAGAGTGGAAAGTTACAAATCGTGGGTTACGAAAACATATAAAAATGATTAAAAACAAATATATTATTCGGTTTTTTAGCAGATGACTTTATTATTTAAATACATGTGTATGCCATTCATCTTACTAAAAAGAGTACGCCAACAAACGAAGGTATCTGAATTTCACACGTCGAAAACAAATATAAATAAATCGGCTATTAAAAAAGTTTCATATAACAATTTTTTTTTTAAAAATACTCTTTATTTTATCTGACTTAACTAAACCGATCCCTATGTGAAGCATTGCGAGCAGATTCCGAGCTCGGTGAGAATATCTTTGGAATCATTGTTACCGGTTTCCTTGTGAGGCAATAAAGCATTTATGAGCATGAAAACGTCTTCTCAAGCACATATATGTTTTCACCGCCTTATATTCGTATTTCGTCTTAAAGTCAAGAATCTTTGGTGGTAGGTTCAAGAGCAAAGAAAGCATTAGAAACTCATCACCATGTCCCATAAGTGGCATAAGCCTGATTTCTGAGAGTTTGTTTACATTCAGGGGATAGTAGATAGCCTCTTAATGTCTTGAATCATCTCTTTGTCGGAATCATAACAGTTATTCTTGTTGAAAAATGTCTCAAAGACTTGGCAACAAGACATGTGAATCTCTTTCCACTGTTTGGGTAAATCACTTAGGCCATCCATTAGTACACGCTTCAAAAACTCTTTCCTGTTTGAATCGATTATCTTTTCAATATGAGCGGTCGAGTCCTCAATCCCGAGACCTAGATTATCTCTCATGTGAAGTAGCACAGAGTTTATCTTCCCTTGTTCTTGTTCCTTCTGTAAGTTTACGTTACATGAACATATTTAATCGAATAAGTACAAAAAAATTACTCCCCATTTTATTTGACTTAACTAAACTGATACTAATGTGAAGCGTTGCGAGCATATTCCAAATCACGCACTTCGTTTCAATTTTCATTCCTTTTTATGAACTGCTTTCTCAAAAAACATGACAAAAATGTTTTTGTAGGTATGTGACTTCACTACCATTGTATCTTTGATTCAAAATGAAACATTTGCTTATGTTTTTATGAATTTTAGTTTGAATGTCCTTATAAATTTTCCTCTTTTAACAGATGTTATTGGTGAAATCGTTGGAATGAATCTCAAAAAATTATTGTTGGAAATCTTACCTGCAAATTATTGAATATTCAACTCAAGAATATTGGGTTAGCTTCCTTGCACTTTGAATTATGTTTTTTTTTTTGGTATTATGTATCTTTTAAAAAAAAAAACTCTTTTTCATTTTGTAGTGATTCAATTATTGGTTGTGTATTTTTGGAAAAACATGTTGAATACATACATACGGATGTTCAGTCCTTTTATGGTGAACCTGTTGTTATGCTTTGTAGCCTTATAAGGATTAATATTTATAATGATATATCTAATCAAATTACTATATATAAGCAATATCAAATATTAACTTTAAAATATTATGTTTATCATTATTTTTGTAGGAAAATTTAAAATCCAAAGCGCAAAATCCTCCACAAAGTTGTTCATTAACTCTGACATTGCAGGGAAACAAATTCAAAAAGGTAACCCATTATCCTTGAATTTTGTTGTTTCATATTTTTCGCCAAAAACGTAAAATCATATTTTCCATGATAACATAAAACCCTCGTTTCCCGCAAAAATGGATTTTTTTTACAAACTTGTAAAATGAGATTATAGGTAAAACCAAAATCGTTATTTTATTTGATTAACCATTAATTCATTTAAATATTAAAATACAAAAAATAAAATTTAATAATTATTAAATTACAAAAATTTATTAAATGGGTTAACCATTAAAACCATTAACTCATTAAAATAAATGGGTTATAAGTTGACTCAATATATTTATTAAATGGATTGGGTCAATCCATAACTTATACCCATTTTGACACCCATAGTCATATATAAAGCTAGCACATATCAATTTGAAAACAACATATATAGTTTCTAAATCTTCCACACTATATATAGCACACCTAAAACTTATTAACAATTCACAAAAGGGAAAACATATATACTTTACATGTAAGACATGTAAAGATTATTCAACATTCTATATATTACATGGAGACATAATAAATTAATCAGTAGAAGCACGGTGAGAATATCTTTGGCATCATTGGTACCGGTTTCCTCTGCGATGCAATGATCTTGAGAGGATTTGAGGCAATAACGCGTTTATGAGTATGAAAACTTCTACTCAAGCACATGTATGTTTTCACCACCCCATATTCTTCTTTCCTGTTAAATTCGAGGATCTTTGGTGATAGGTTCAAGAGCAAAGGAAGCATTAGAAACTCATCACCATGTCCCATAAGTTGTATAGGCTTGATATCTGAGAGTTTGTTTACATTCACGGGATAGTAGAGAGCCTTCTTAATGTCTTGAAGCATCTCTATGTCAGAATCATAACGGTTCTTCTTGTTGAAAAACATCCCAAAGACTTGGCAACAAGACATGTAAATCTCTTTCCACGACTTGGGTAAATAACTTAGTCCATCCATTAGCACATGCTTCAAAAACTCTTTCCTGTTTGAATCGATTATCTTTTTGATATGGGCGACCGAGTCCTCAATCTCGAGACCTGGATTATCCCTCATGTGAAGTAGCACAGAGTTCATCTTCCCTTGTTCTTGTTCTTTCTGTGAATTTACGTTGCATGACCATATTTAATCGAATAAGTACAAAAAAAATTACTCCTTCTTTTATCTGACTTAACTGATCCCTATTTTAATTGTCGATCTTGATCACTACGAAAATGACCCCTAAAACCCTATAAAAATCGTTATCTAACAATTCTTATATTTTTTTATAAATAGTAAATTAATCTATTTTTGAATCTCTAAATACGTAAAATATTGAAAAACAAATCTAAAACTAGAATCACCTGATATCTCTGTAGATCATTTAAAAGTCGAGGTATGATCATGAGCAATGTGGTTAACGTATCATATTTGACAGAGTTGAGTTTGTTCTTCGGGAAACAAGGTTCCATGAGACACGAAATGGAAAGAGCGATGGTGTGTGCTGCGATTGAGATCATTCCACTACGAATTTATTCTTCCATCGATGGTACATGTCCCTTCTTACTCCATACAGCTTCACGTAGCCATGACTCAAAGGTTTCACCCCACTGCATATTATGAAAATGGTGCATAATAACTTATAAAATATTTTCCAAAAATATATGTTTTAACTTCTTTTTTATTTTTTTTTTTAAAATTCCCCAAAAGTAGTTTTATTGAAAATAGTTGACTATAAGGCAACCATAAGAAAATCTATGAAAGAAAAATATAAGTTGACGGTATAGAAAAAAAGAAAAAAAGAAAAACGATGTGGATAAGTGATCCTTAATTGTTTCAAAATATGCCAAGGTTTTCAATAGGTCATTTATTATGGACAATATGGAGTAGAAAGACATACGATGCTGCGAAGCTGCTCTGTTATGTCGGTTCCGTGTTGCTTACGGCAAGCCTCTGTAGTCTCTTTTACTATGTCATCAAGTGCCCTAAATATGATCTCGCCGTAACCTTTAAGCTCTTCTCCATTCCACCTATCATATATATGAAACAAATCATTCAAAGTAAGAATCAACAGAATTATAAGATTATAATACAAATCTATATGATTATATCCGTATGTAATTAATTATGTTACTAGAAAACATTATCTAATTAGACCAGCATAATCGACATTTATAAATGTACCTTACAACGGCTTTAGTAAGAGATGTCAAATCATCCAAAGAACCTTCTTCATCAAAAAAATCATCGGCAACAGTGATGAGGATGCCAGTCTTCGCTGCAAGCTTTCCAACATTAATGGCAAATTCAAAGGGCAGTGATGTCGCAGTTGCAAAGTAACAATATGCTGTCTTTTCTCTACCAAAACCAATATCACTAAGTCCCCATTTCTTTACCCACCTGTCATAGATCGCTATTGTTAGACTATATATGTCCATACAATCTTGCTATAGCGACATGTTTTTGTTTCTACAATTACCATGGTAGTGTAAGCTAGGATATTGTACTTACATTGACAATTCCTCCAGCTCGCGTCTATACATGGCTTGTCGAAACATGAATTTTCCTGCTGCCAGATGAGTTAGCTTGTTGATGGATGAACTATGTAGTCTGATTCATAATTAAATCACAAAAAACAACATTTGAATTAGCTGGTTACTAAATTATCTAAAATTAGATAAGATGAACTGCATATATAGTCTATACCTTAAAAAGGAGGATTTTCCGACTGAGATAACATTTGAGTTATTGTCCTCAATCCACACTCTATGATCAAGGTGTTTGAGTCGAGTTATCCATGGAGTACTTAATTCATGGTTAATCTAGAAACGAATCATTATTTATTTGAATCATTAGTCATGCATTTGTAACCACTTAAACACACAAAAACTTGTTGACAAAATCTTGATACCATTCTTTCGTCGATGGACCGACTTTTCTCAAGTAAATTCCGAGTGTACTCTCTTGCTTCTTCAAGCTCATGATCTCCTGGAAACATGAGATCTGTGGCTCTGTAAACACTAAGGATGACAAGGAAGAAAGAGTCTGTGTTCCTTTCGAAATGATTTCGAGTTTCTTGATCATTTAAGAACCAACAAAAGCTACCTGAAAAGTAATTATACAAAGACATTTAAACTCGGTAAGGAAAAGAACAAAGGATTCCATTTGATTCAGTCCCATGACAAATTTTTAAAGGGATAAATATATAAGTGTGTGTCAAGTCTCCATTTTGAGATATATTTTTGGGTGTGAGTTACTAATATGGTATTAGAAAGATTTCAGTTTTCTCGATTGTGGTGCATCCGTGTATCTCCAGTCCCATAAGATTTGGTTCTTACTTGGGGAAACGGTGTGACCTCGCATTCTTAACATCCGAAATGCAAGAGAGTCTTTGTGCAATTTATCTGATAGGTAACTGATGGGCATTCTCTCGACATCTTCTTCCTCGTAACTCCTTAATTATACACGGAAAATAACAAGTTATGCTTATTTTTTATTAATTTGAAAGAGATATAAAAATGGTGATACAGAATTTATTTTTACCTGTAAACTTGTTCTAGAACGTGTTCAATCTCTCTACCAAAGAACTCACTTAAACCAATGTTCTCGATTACATTAGCCATGGAGAGTTTTATGAGTTCTTCATTGAGAGGAAACTTTTGTGGTACTGAGACAAGAATTTATACATATCTTGTTAGTAAATATTAAATTTCAGTTAAATACTAATCATATTCAAATCATCCATAGCTTTGGGATAACTAGAAGGTTAACTTTAACCTCCATTAGGACATCTTTGTACGATATTTTGAAGATAAGCAAGACACTTTTCACTGCGGGTGAGCATAAATGCTGATGCAGTTGCTGAAGGCGACTGAAATAAAGAGCCATCGATATTGTCGAGGCTTTTAACTATGATGTCTTCATCATGGTTTTCGACATGTAGTACTGTTGATGGCAAGACCTCTAAATATGCTAGTATAGGTTTATGGTTATGATCATCCACCAAACTTTCTCTGGAAAACAAAGAAAGATAACTATGTTTTATTTATTAAAATGAAGAAAATATTTTGAACATGATTTATTATCATGTAACGTTACCTTTTGAGAATTTCTTGGCGTTGATAAAACACCTCTTTGATCATTTCAATACAGCGACTAGAGAAGACAAAGTGTAAGCCAAGTTGTTGAGCAAGCTCGAGTATTCCAGTGAATGTGATAACAAACCAACGAGGATAAGATCCCTCTTCGTTATTGTATTTCCTAATTATTATCTCCGTTCTTCTTTCGATATATCTCTTCCCTAGTTGAAATTAATTTTAAAATATTCAATTTTAATCACAAAAAACATTTCGCTTGATAATAATTACATCTCATGCGCGCCATTATAATTTTTTTGCAAACCCGATTCTTTGTCTAAATTAACACACACACATGCATAATCTATTGCAAGTTCGGCCTAAAACGGATGTACACATGTGTAATGGCCGATAGACCTGTATATCTTAAAAATGCATTAAAAGCTAGGGGCTCAAATTGTTGGAAAAGGTCCTTGTTCAAGGAAAACTAAAAATTTTAAATATAAAATCACAAACCAAAATTTTTTGTGTTAATATAAAAAATTTATCCCGGAAAAGCTTTATTTATGTTAGGCCGGGCCTCTCGTTATGGCATAATAAACCCAATATCTTAACTATTAACCGTAAAGAGAATTGTTAGTTGAAATTTGGTGTTTCCAGTTTAAATTTGGTGTTTGCAAAAAACATGTTTTAAGTTCGTTTCCGAGTTCAGCAATACTTTAGGATTAAAACTATTTTAAAGTAGTTTTGCCTGTTCATTATGATCAAATTAGCAAAGACATGCCAAAAAGTCTATTAAAAAGTGTGATAAACCGTAAATATATGCTTTCGATAGAACAAAACACAAATGGATGTTATATGAACAGTATACCCACGTGAATAACGCATTTGGCCATGCATGTAATGCGTACGTAATGAGTTTTATTACTTTTACGCACACGTTTCTCAAACGTCAGCTCAGTCAACGCACCTTTGTCTTTTTTTTTTCTTTTTTTTTTTTGAACATTGGCATTCAACGCACCTTTGTCGAGATGAAGACACCCAATGTTCCATTTTCGAAGTGCGACAACGCAAGCAAGAGTGGAAGTTAGAGTGTACATGTCGTCTTTGTCTTCGTCTCCAGCGTCAGCCACCTGAGCATAACCGCCTGAGTTTCCCCAGAAACCTTCTCCTGCATTTTGATTGCACATAATCCAATCTAGACAATCCTGGAACATAGGTTTAAGCTCATCATCACCTACGTTGTGATCTTCTTCGATCATAGCTAACCAAGCCGTATCGTATGCAGAAGGAGAGACAAATGAGTAAGGATCAAAACTAATGTTGGAAAACTGAATGTCACTCTTGATCTGACTGACCAAAGCGTGGAGATCATCGGAAGAAGAACCGTAAGGGGACTTCATTGTTTTATCTTTTCTTCTTTCTTAATATGGTCTTTAGAATATGTGTGTTAATGTATGGATCACTTATTTGGGTTGGTTTATATAGAGGAAGAGACTATGAATCATTTTTTCTTTAATTTTGGGGTATCTCGAATCTAAAAAAGAGAAGAGTATAAATTAATTTCTAAAGAGGGGTGCAGCCTACAGATAAACACTCTTTTCGGATATGCAAATAAACCGAAAATATGAAATTATATTCGTATGGGTGTCTAATACAATGTGTTATATAGTTTCTTATTGTAGATCTAATCAGAAAAAAATAACATTGAGATACGATATCTCCCCATATCTGTCGTAGCTTGCCAGTTGCCAGAGCATCTTTACTGGGAAGACTTTTAACATTAAAACAATACAAAAAAAGTATAGGAGAAATTGTGAGAATCGATTCTTATTTAAAAACTCTTAAATTTTTTTTTCTTTCTAAAACTCTTAAAACTTAAACCATCCTTAATATAAATATTTAACGGGATTTTTTTTACATTCTAAAAAAACTAATATTAAATAGATATTTTAAAATTGAGAAATCCACCTAAATTTTGAAATACTTCAAAGGATTTATGAGTGGATTTCTCAACTTTTTGAGATCCCAACTAATAGTATGATTTTTCTTTTTGTGTGTTTTAAAATGTGAGAAACTACCATGAGATACCCTCTATTCAAAATACTTATAAAATCAAAGTCAGCTAATAAACAATTATTTTATGGATATTATAGATTAAATGCTGGAAATATCTAATAAAAACCTATTTTAAAGTGACGTGTTAAAAATCATACAAGTAAAATACGATGAGGGATTTAAAGTGAAACATGTTAATCCGCTCATCTATATTAAATAAAAGATTATTGTATTAATAATATTTAGTCATGTGTTACATTACATAAAATATCATTGAATATTAATAATTTAATTAAACTTTATTAATGATAATTACGAAATATAACCTTATACCTACTAAATATATATCCAAAATCTAAAAATAATGAATCACACTTTCCTAATTAATTAAAAATACAAACATATATATATATATATAATCGTGAAATTATTAAATCAGATATAATGATAGATATAACTAATTAAATTAATACATCAATTATTTTTATAAATCATAAAATAAAATTTGGTAAACATACACATACACTAACATAAATAAATATATTTTTAGCATATTTTAAAAAACATAAAACAAAAACATGAAAAATTCAAAAATAAGATTAATAAGTTCCAATTTATAAAATGTAAGTTTTAAATTTGAAAAAACTAAATATTAAAAATTAGGTCTATATATTTTTAACTTGGTAAAATTAAAATATTAAAATAAATATATATATATATATATATTATTCAATCATATATTGAACCAATTTGATGTTTTTACAGTTAAGGCTTTTTACAATTTTCTCCATCAAAATATGTAAAATGTTTTGACAATTATAAACGAGTTAAAAAGACTAATTAACTTGTTTTGATTACAAAATCTAATACAATAAAATTTAAATAGACAGATTATTATATTTTAACTTTTATAAATATCTAATAATAATTATATAAAATTTTAAATTTATTTACAAAATATTAAAAGAAAAATAAATATAATAAATTAATAGAATATATTATATAGTACTATTTTCTACTTAAAAATAAAACTATTAACACATCTTAAATAATAACTTACATAGATATATTTTTAATATAAATTTTAAAATTTAGAAACCAAATTCAATTAAAAATATTATAATCAGAACATATGCTAAAACAAGGCTAAATACACCTAAAATACCAAGTCATCAATTCCCTCAAACTTATCATTTGCTTGTCCACAAGTAAACTCAAAGATTCAAAGGAAAGCTAGGGAGACAGGTTTAAAAGTGGGGACTCAAAACCACAAAGTTCACAGTTCAAGATTCAATGCAAAATCCTTCAAACTAGTTACAAGTTGCTCCAATTATATATTCTAATCATGTATTTCCACAAATTGCTCATAATTTTTTCCTCACTTACACTCACCCCAAATGAACTTTTGTTTCCTTTTTATTGTCAACTAGGGAATCTTAATTGATTTTTACTTTTTTTTTAGCTCTTTTTACTTCTTTCAACCCCTTTTCCTACTTGATTTTTCTTTTGGTAAATATTTCTAGGGGAATCACTTATTCTTTTTAACTTTTTACACACTTTGCTTCTAATCCCCTAGTGACTTTTTTCCTTTGAACAACCTTTTCTTTCTTTCTTTGATCTTTGGCCCCCAAAACTTCTTTCAACACTCCCCAGGATTAGTTCCCAACCTAAGTGCTAGACTCATGTGGTACTAGAGCTAGCCATAATGAGAATCACTCTTTGTCGTTCCCGATACTCTCAAGATTTTGCACATGTCAGATGCTATCAAGAAAAGGCCTCACTCATCAAATCACTTAGGTTTTAAAGGAATAGTTAGGGATAAGGGTAAGGGAACCATGATCAATTGATCAATGGCTCCCCGAGTTAACAAAAGAGTAGTAAAATGGATAAGAGAACCAGAGCATTAACCATGAGAATGCATTTCAAGCCCATACGCGATATAATTAAGTCAATATTAAGTCTAACATCATAGATTTGAATTGGAGATCATGCAACACAAAGATAGGGAATTTCATAAATGAAGGATCCAACAATGGGTTTTCCTTTTTTTTCGAAGTCAACCAAAGCAACAAGCAACTAATTCAAAGGGTTTTGATCCTAATTTTTTTTGGGTCAACATGATCTCAATAATAAGTGTGAACTTCTAAAAGGCAATATCATGCAACATACATGATATCTAGACTCTATCCTAATATGCTAATGCAACTACATGCTCTTTTTTGATTTTTTTTTGGTTTTTTGAATGTAAATAGATGAATGTATGAGACTCAAAATAAAAATAGAAAATAAGAACATAATAAACAAGGTTAACAACTGGCCCTTCCCCTAAACTTATGTCACACAGTCCCTTGTGTGACAGAAGTTGAAAGAAGGAACGGGAAAACAAAGAAAAATGCATGCAAAAGAGAGAGAAAAAAATATGTACAAGGAGTGTTACTTACCTAATTTGGAATTGGTAGGAGCAGGAAGAGGAGTCTCCCATAGAGCAGGATGGGTTGGAGGATATTTAGACCAGAGTCTTCATCTGTCTGCGCTTGTTGCGCTTCGTATGGTTGGTAGAATGTCGAGGAGGATCATAGTAGGGGACCTCGGGACGCGGTACTGTCTTGTGCCCATCCATTGAGTAGCGAGCAGACAATTGCTCTTCTTCCATCTGTTGTGGCTGACTCGAAGAACCGCCCTTTTCTGCTGAGCTTGTCAAGTCCTTGATGGCTATCTTCAACTTTTTCATTCCCGCGGCCATCTTCCTAATGGTCTTTTCGTGCCACTTCACAAACCGGAAAGCAACTTGCTCCAGTTGTTAACCCTCCTGAAGGTATTGGTCGAGATGGGCTCATCACATGGCTCGAAGTAATATCTATGTGCTCCATAGATAGAACCCCGTTCCTCCTCCTCTTCTTCTTCCTCCATCTGCTCATCGTCATCATCACCAGACCTCACTGTTTCTTCTTCTTGGCCTTTCCTTTACCCCAAACAGCTTTTCCAAGGTGGGCATGGTGTTTGGGTCATAGAATTGAGCGATGGTCGGGCGAAAAACCAACTTGTCCCTAGCAAATACTGTGGTGAGGGCGGAGTTAGGTAGCATGAACTTCTTCCCATTATGCATCATGTATGCATAATTGTCATCAAGCTTCCCAACCAAGTAGTATGTCTTTCCAAGGTAGTTGATGTCCATTGGTTCATAAGAAGTTGATTTCCCCAGCGGAATCCTAACGAACTTCAGTATCAGAGTCACAAGGCTTCCCATGAAGAGTGCTGGAGAGGCATTAGTCTTCGTCCATGCCCAATTCTTGTACCATAGGAAACGGCGCACGAGGATGCTAGCCAAACTAGGCAATCTATCCGTGTCTGGCGTTTCTATCCCATTGTGAAAGGTTTTTAGGAAGAGGGCGCAAAGCCATATACAGAAATCTCATCTCCTTCTTTGTTGCCATTCCTGTCTGTTTCCTTTCGTAGATGGCGTGAGCAAGGGCCTTATGGGCATAACGAATAGCCGGGTGTTGGATAAATATGCTCTTACTCGCCCCCGCGTTATACTCTCCATCAGCTATTGTGTACCAAAGATGCTTGCGATTGTTATCACCGATGGAGATCTTCTTAGACTCAGTAGTGCCTTTGTCGCTGAAACCATACAATGCACTTATCTGCTTAAAGGACATTTCGTAGTTTTGCTTCCCAAACTTGAACTTGATGTGCCCAAAACCATCTTCTACATCCCAATAATCATGGAAGGTAGGAGTAATTGTCGAGAGGAACTGCTTTGTCTCAGTTTGGTACCCTTCGCAAGCAAGGGCAAAGAACCGCTCAAGACCCATAAAACTGAACATTGCTTCCACATCACCTTTCAGACCCAGATCTGTCAAAGTTCCAAAGTGTAGGAACTTGGTTTCCTTGAAGTCAATCCCCTCGAGGTGCCGTTGGATCACTGACACAAAGGGTTCCTTCTTCTTCGATTTTGACTTCTACTTTGCCTTAGTCCTTTTCCCAATAACAGCTTCTACCTCAGCCTCAGTCTCGGTTTCAGCTATGATATGCTGAACTCTCTTGCCTGATACCTTAGCTCGTCTTTGAATGTTTGCGGCGAGAACCTAATCAGCTGAACCTTGAGTTCCCCTTTGAACATTCGACATTTTTCTGCAATAACTATAAAAGAGAGTAAGTATCTTGCTCAATTCAACAACACAAATATCAAAATCTACACAATTCACAACATTCTCAATCAACAAAGTTTGATATAAGTCTGAATCATTAAACATCAAACACCAACCAAGCAATACTTAACCATTTCAATGTCATCACACAAAGGCATCCATCAATTAAAGAGAATAGATCATTAATCCCATTCATGTTCAAATCCAATGATAAGTAGCCTAATTCAAAAAAAAAATTCAATTCTCAAGATCAAACAAGCTAAAGCATCACAATTAACTCCATATCAAGCTCAGCAATGCACAATTCATCAACAAATTAAGTTCAATTCATCATCATTCTCAATTATTTTTGACAACTAACTCCTACCATGCAATTTGAATTTTTTTTTTTGTAAAACCAAAATCATGCAAATAAGTTAGTATCCCTCATACACACTAAGAAAAACCAATTGCATCATTAGAAACCATCAATTCACGTTTTCCCCAAATTTTTGAAAATTCCCAATTTCTCAAGAACCCTAATTTCCAAAAATCAAATTCAAGCAATCCTAGGGTGAAATTGGCATGGGTAATCATTCAAAATACTCAAGGCAAATGTTTTCAAGCATAATCATCAAAGAATAAGTCATAAATTTGAGTTTGAAAATTTGCCCAAATTTTCAAAGGATTAGGAGTTTTACCTTGCTTGAATGCTGAAGATATGGACAAGATAATGAGAGCAGTTCAAAGAGGGAAAAAATTCGCAAATTTAGAAACAAAAATTGTCAAATTTGGTTGAGAGATGAAAGAGATAAGAGAGTTTGATTTTTTTTTTTTGAAGTTCTTATCTCTTTTTCTGCAGGATTTCGAAAATCAGAGAGCTTGGGGAGGAGTACTACATGTGGGGTGGAGAAAAAGGAGAAATTCGGGTCCGCCTATGATCGATATCACTGCCCGATAAAGCTCCATCGGGTGTAGTGTGGTCGATGGAACGGGAGGGATCGGTTGATGGAATTATGGCTAGTTCGGGCCGTGTATTTTTGGGTTCCATTGGCTCGATAGACCCGATATAAAATGCCCGATGGAACGACATCGGACTACCTACGTCCGATGGGCTTTGCCCGATAATTCCCATCGACTTCGAACATCTCGATGCTCCTCGTCCGATAAAATGACATTGACCCCTCATGTCTGATGCGTATGTCCGATGAAATTGGCCGTATCAAACCCAAGTCTTCACGAGAATATCGGACGGTACGTGTCCGATGGTTTAAGCCCGATAGAACTGCATCGACCTTGGTATGGTCGATATTTCTGCCCAATAAAGTGGTTTCGACCAGTCATTTTCCAAGTAGCAAGACCCATTCATTGGAACCCAATTTCACACCTAAAACCCTGAAAAAGTTCAACAAAAACATCAACAATGACTAGCCAAAATAGAATATGTACAAGAATAAACATGAGAATGTCTCCCAAGTGCGCTTTTGTTTAAAGTCGGTAAGCTCGACTTGTGCAAACCGGTTTTTAGGTGGTTGAAGAGTATGGCCTGCCCTTGAGATTGATGGTCAGGACCTGAGAAGTTAACTCACTGAGATTGACTGAATCACCTTGCAGCCTTGGACTGATTAAAGCTTTTACACTTGTAAAAGGCCTAGACTTTTTCTTTATCTTATGGGTTAGCCACATTAGGATTCCTATAGGAGAAATTTGGATGATTCCTATAGTGGGATACGAGGGTCCAGCAACAAAGTGCACTTCCTCTTGGGTTGTATCATCCTCAACACCTTCATGATACATTTGGCTCTCATCAAAGTGGCCAACAAAGTTTACAGGTTTCTGTCTTTATTGGATCATCTTATCCATCTTCTCATGGAGTGATTTAATCTCCCTTTCATACTTCTCCTCAAGTGCACTAGATCCTATTTGAGACCTGTCATAGTCTTCACTATAGTTCCCATCACTTGTTGCCAAGTTCTCAATCAGATCCATTGCTTGATCAACTCCCTTTCCCAAGAAGTGTCCATTGCTAGCTGTACCAAGTAGCATCCTAATTTTGGGAAGAAATCCACGGTAGAGATTGCTGAGAAGTGTTTCATTGTTGCATTAAGCAAAACCTGAGAGCTCGTTTCTGAATCTAGCTGTGTGGGAGCTTGATAAGAACTTCTTGAGGAAAGCCTTCTTACATTGATCCCAAGAAGTGATTGAACCTTAAGGTAGGTTCTTCTCCCATAGATATGCTTTATCCGCAAGAGAGAAAGAGAATAAACGCAATTTGAAGCTATCCACATACACTCCATTGAGCCTAGTTGTTGCACATATTTTATCAAACTGATCAAGGTGATCTAATGGATCCTCCATTTCCAATCCATGAAACTGCTTAATATGTACCATGGAGATAATGCAAGCCTTAATCTCAAAGTTGTTGTTGGCTATAGGAGGAGGAAGGATGCCTTGGCGATTGTCATTAGTGTTAGGTGCATCTCCTTCTCCTATTGGTCTCACTTCCCTAGGAGGATGCATTGGTATCCTAGCTCCTTGACCAACATTAGCATTCTGTCCTTGTTGATTACCTGGCTCTTGATGACCCTGTTGGTCACCACCAAGTCCCTCTTAATCCATAACCTGATGCTCAATCTCTTCTACCTCGTGCTGAACCTCAATAACTGGCTCCAACCCAAGTCTAGCCAAGTGAGCAACTCTCTCTTGTACTAGTCGTGCTCTTGCTAGTTCCCTTTTGTATGCTCTGATATTCTCAACCCCTCAACATGATTTGTAGGTCCTTCGCTGCGAAGGTTCATTCACCTGAGCATCAAAGCAAGAAGAAGTAGCAAAATTAATAATCAATATAGCTTGATCTAAAAAGGAATAGAAATCTAAGTGACTAATCCTAATCCCAAATGGAAACAGCGCCAAATTAATACTAAGATTTTTGTCTGTCTCTTGAGATGTGTATCCATCCCTCAAATATTTATCGAGTAGTACGAGGTATCGAATCCAAATCAGGATAGGAGTAATCACCGAGAATAAACCAAACCTTTCAATTCAATAAAATAAAATTCAAATAGTGATTCTAAAGTCCTAAGTGAAATTCACACAAGGAGACAAGTAAACATATAAGCAAGCAGAAAATGACTAAAACACTCAATTTCAATACTAAAAATTGTTGGAATTGTGTCCAGTAATCTCGGTACTGTCTCTAGAAAGTAAGAGTATGTCAATGATCAGACATAAGTCATATAATACTGGGGGTCATGATGGCTTGCTAGAGTCCGCTCATGATCTATAAGTCTTGGACTTATTGCCTCTATTATATGATCCCATATGGGTCACACGCCTAAGCTAACAGGAAAATGTGTAGGAATGGCTTAGCAGAAGTACGGTGAAAGTGCCAGGCATTTACTGTACTTAGAGAGAATAAAAGGTTTTAGCCACTGTGTGTCGATCGATGCACATGATGTGTCGATCGACACAGTGCGCGAATGGCCAAATGGCCCAAGAGGAACCGGACGAGTTTTATAAATAAAAACTCGAGTCTGTTTTCCTCTTCAACCCTAACCCAGCCGCCAACTCTCTCTCTCCTGCGACGCCTCCTCAGCTCGGTCTAGCAGCCTCTCTTCCTGCTTAGTGTGCGTGTGTGAACCTCTGGAGGAGTTATCCCTCGGTGGCTCTCTGATCTCTGACCATACCATCCCTTTCCGCTGCATAAACAGGTATAAGGTGAGATCAACAATTGTTTCTAATCAAGAGAACCTAGATCCGCATGTTTAGGATAATCTGAATCAGAGAATTGAATCAGGATTCATCTAAACATTCCTTCAGTGGTATCAGAGCTATTGGTTCTGGTTTTTCTTGTTTAGATTCATGTTTAGGATTGTTTAAAGAGGTGTTTTTGAATCAATCTATTGATAAGATTAAAACACTTAAGAAACAAGAATTGAATCCTAAACAAACAGTTGAAAAATCGCATGACCAAGCTATATTGATTTGGTATGCGACCTAAACTGATTTTTGCATCGACTGAGATCGCATTGCATCGATCGATGCAATGCATGGATCGATCGTTGCAACCGCGAGAGATTGACCACGATCGCATGGATCGATCAAACGATCGCATGGATCTCGCGAGAATCTCTCGGCCAAATCGTTTAACCGTTCGTGCACGCGTGAGAGCATCGATCGATGCAGGATCGATGCACGATCGATGCAGGATCGATGCTGAGAGCGTCGATCGATGCGGTTAGGGTTTTGGCTCGGTTTAGTTTAATTAAAACTTAAAAACGTCACGGTTTAATAAACAGACTTAATAAATTTATTAAGTTCTGGTTAAACCGGGATAAGAAATCCAAAGTCGAAAATTGGATTTTGTGCCTAAACCAGGATTTTCTAATTTGATTTGGTTGGACCAAATAAATTGAGAAAATCCGGTTTAGTAAATAACCGGTTGACAATTGTGGTCATCGTAGTAATTAAAATTTGGTTAGACCAATTTTAATGAACCAGACCGGTTATGTCATTTAATTGGACAATTGGGTCATGTCTTGGACATGGACCAATTCTAGGGCCTCGGGCCAAGAAGTTAAAACAATTGGGCCAATTATTTGAGTCTTTCTTCAGATTAATTTAAAATTTATTTTATAAAATTATAAAGTCGATTTTAAATTAAAGTTTCCGAAATTTTGAAATTAGAAAGATCTTAGAATAGAAGTTTCTAGATTTGCGGGTTTTGGATTTTAAGAAATTTCTAAAGTTAGAAAGTTTCCGTTTTTAGAAAGTTTCCAATTTTAGAAAGTTTCCAAAAATAGTAGGTTTCCCAAAATGGAAAGTTTCCGAAATAGTAATCTTCTATTTTGGGAATGAAATTTTAAAATAAACCTACGAACCTCAAATAATATCAAGCGTTGGATGTCTTGTCCAGGCTATGTCAGCTGTCGAAGCCCATTCAATTGTATTCATGGCCTTACAGTGTGAGGGTGTCTACTTTTGCGTGGATAAGACGGTTTGTGATTCATAAATGTCATTGGGAGTCCCAGACATTAATGATTACATGACTGTATAGTCTGGTTTTCTTGACTAGGCCATCGGGAGTCCCGGGCCTTGAGACATCAGAGGGAATTGGGCCTCGGGCCCAGATTCACAACCAAGAATTATATCACGGATATAATTAGCCGACATAGGGCTTACCGATATAAGCTGAGGTTTGGTGACGGCCAGTGGCCCACTTTAATCTTAGTTATATGTGGATCTTGGAATCATTATATTCTATTGAGGGTAACTTATGTTATTGAATATAATGCGTGATTAATCATATTAAATATAATACGAGATTAATCATATTGAACATAATAACTAATAACCTTTTTATCTTATATATTTCAGCTATGACTACTACAAGCACACAAAACACATTCTCAATCCGGTCTGTTCTCGAGAAGGAGAAGCTGACTGGAACGAACTTCCTGACGTGGTCAAGGAACTTGAGGCTGGTCCTCAAGCAGGAGAAGAAGGATTATGTCCTTCGTGATCCTCTCCCCGAGAGGCCTGCTAACAATGCCGCCAGGACTCTGCATAATGCTTGGGAAAAGCATTCATCAGATGAAAATGATGTGTATTGCCTTATGTTGGCGACAATGACTGGTGAGCTGCAAATGCAATTCGAGAGTGTGTTGTCACCAATTGAGATAATGGCAAGCCTGAAATCGCTTTTTCAGGAGCAAGCAAGGACTGAGAGGTTTCAGACTGTTAAGAACCTCTTAGACTGTAAGTTGGCTGCGAATGCGGCAGTGAGTCCTCATGTCTTGAAGATGATGGGTTATCTCGATCATCTTCAGAAACTCGACTGTCCTATCAGCCAAGAACTTGCCTGCGACATCATTCTGCAGTCATTACCTGCAAGCTATGATCAGTTCATTCTGAACTTTAACATGCATGGCTTGAGTAAGACATTGCCTGAGCTTCACGATATGCTCAAGACTGCAGAGCCCAACTTGAGGAAAACCGCCAAGGACCCCAATGTGCTTATGGTGCAAAAGGGCAAGGGGTTTAAGAAATCCTCTGCTAAGGATAAGGGAAAGGCCAAGGCTGTCCAAGTCGCGGACAAGGACACGCCAAAGCCCAAGCCCAAGTCCAAGGCTGGGCCAACTGACATATGCAGGTTCTGTAAAGAACCAGGGCATTGGAGGAGAGAATGTAAGAAATTCCAAGAAGGTCTAAAGGAATTGAAGAAGAAGACTCTCGAGACTTCTTCGACAGGTATTTTTGTTATAGAAGTTAATACAACTACTTCTGATAATACCTCATGGGTTATGGATACTGGTTGTGGGGCTCATATTTGTACTAATATGCAGGCACTCAGCAACAGTAGAAGGCTGAAGCAAGGACAAGTGGAGCTACGAGTTGGGAATGGAGCGAAAGTTCCAGCACTAGCTGTAGGCACATACTTGTTGTCTTTACCTTCGGGATTGATTTTAGAACTCAATAATTGTTATTTTGTACCTGCTATAAGCAGGAATATTATTTCAATTTCTTTGTTGGATTTGGAAGGTTATGATTTTTCAGTTAAGAATAAATTATGTTCCTTCAATCGCAACAATTTGTTCTATGGTTCTGCCCCTCTTACGAATGGGCTTTACATACTCGATCAATCCGCGCCAGTTTATAACATTAATACCAAACGGTTCAAACCTAATGAGGAGAACCGAACGTTTCTATGGCATTGTCGTTTAGGGCACATCAGCGAGAAACGCATCAAGAGGCTCCATTCGAATGGACTTCTTGGCTCATTTGACTTTGAGTCATGTGAGAAATGCGAATCCTGCATAATGGGCAAAATGACGCGGGCCCCCTTTAATAAACCTAACGAGAGGGCCAGTGACTTATTGGGCCTGATACACACTGACGTGTGTGGCCCAATGTCCACAAATGCAAGAGGAAACTATCAGTACTTCATTACCTTCACTGATGATTTCAGTAGGTATGGATATGTTTATTTAATGAAACATAAGTCTGAATCTTTTGAGAAGTTCAGAGAATTCCAAAATGAAGTACATAACCAACTTGGCAAAAGCATTAAGGCTCTTCGGTCCGACCGAGGAGGAGAATACTTAAGCCAAGAATTCAGTGATCATCTAAGAGAGTGTGGGATCGTATCCCAACTCACTCCTCCCGGAACACCTCAATGGAATGGTGTGTCTGAGAGGAGAAATCGGACCTTATTGGATATGGTTCGATCTATGATGAGTCACACAGACCTTCCAATATCCCTTTGGGGATATGCTCTGCTAACAGCAGTGTTCACTCTAAATAGAGCGCCATCGAAAGCAGTAGCAAAGACACCATATGAATTATGGACTGGAGTGGCTCCAGTGCTGTCTTATCTAAGAATTTGGGGTTGTGAAGCCTATGTAAAGAGATTAATCTCAGACAAGCTTACACCAAAGTCTGATAAATGCTACTTCATTGGTTATCCACGGGAAACCAAGGCTTATTACTTTTATCTACGTTCCGAGAACAAGATCTTTGTTGCCCAGGATTGTAACTTTCTTGAGAGGGAGTTTCTCTCTAAGAAAGACAGTGAGAGTAAGGTACTGCTTGAAGAAATTCAAGATGAACAGGATACTGCTCAACCTAATGAGGAAGAGCAGCAGGAGGACCTACAAGAAATTGTAGAGCCTGAACCTGTAGTACCTGAAGTTCGAAGATCCGGGAGGATCCGTCACGAACCCGAGAGATATCAAGGATTCCTCGTGACTGACTGTCATGATCTTCTGATCATTGATGGTGATGAACCATCGAACTTCAATCAAGCCATGATGGGCCCAGATTCCTCAAAGTGGCGCAAGGCCACTGATTCCGAAATGGACTCCATGTCGGTCAACCAAGTGTTTTCGTTGGTTGACTTACCCGCTGGTGTAAAAGCCATCGAGTGCAAATGGATCTTCAAGAAGAAGATTGACGTGGATGGAAATGTTCAGATTTATAAAGCCAGGTTGGTGGCAAAAGGTTTCAGACAAGTTCACGGTGTGGATTACGATGAAACCTATTCACCAGTGGCTATGATGAAATCTATTCGGATTCTACTAGCAACTGCAGCTTTTCATGATTATGAAATTTGGCAGATGGACGTGAAAAACCGCCTTCCTGAATGGTATTCTGGAAGAGGATGTGTATATGACGCAACCTGACGGTTACATAGATCCAAAGAATGCTGGGAAAGTATGCAAGCTTCATAAATCCATTTATGGATTGAAGCAAGCATCGAGGAGCTGGAATCTTCGTTTTGATGAAGCGATCAAGCAATTTGACTTCATCAGAAACGAAGAAGAACAATGCGTGTATAAGAAAATTAGTGGGAGCAAGATAGTATTTCTTATTCTGTATGTCGATGACATACTGCTTCTCGGAAACGACATTCCAATGCTGAAGTCCGTAAAGGACTGGCTTGGAAGTTGTTTTTCCATGAAAGACATGGGTGAAGCCGCATACGTTCTTGGAATCAGGATCTACCGGGATAGATCTAGAAGGCTGATAGGCTTGTGTCAAGATTCATACATTGACAAAGTCCTGCAAAGATTCAGCATGAAGGATTCCAAGAAGGGCTTCACGCCAATGGTACATGGCACAACGCTAAGCAAGAAGCAGAGCCCTACGACGGCTGCTGAGCTTGAGCGCATGAAGAATATTCCTTATGCATCTGCAATAGGATCTATCATGTATGCCATGATCTGTACTCGTCCTGATGTTGCTTATGCATTGAGCATGACGAGTAGATACCAGTCAAATCCAGGTGAAAACCATTGGATTGCCGTAAAGAATATCTTGAAGTATCTAAGACATACTAAGGATAAGTTCTTAGTGTACGGTGGAAGTGATGTGCTTAAAGTCAGTGGATTCACGGACGCAAGTTTCCAGACAGACCAAGATGATTTCCGGTCACAGTCCGGTTATATCTTTTGTCTGAATGGCGGTGCAATCAGTTGGAGAAGCTCCAAGCAAGACACCGTTGCTGATTCCACTACAGAAGCTGAATATATCGCCGCCTCAGAAGCTGCGAAGGAAGCTGTTTGGATACGAAAGTTCATTATTGAACTAGGTGTGATACCAGATGCGGCTGAGCCTCTGGCACTGTTTTGTGACAACAATGGTGCTATAACTCAGGCAAAGGAACCAAGATCACACCAGAAATCCAAGCATGTTCTAAGAAGATTTCACTTGATACGTGACATCATTAATAGAAAGGAATTCAAGATCAGCCGAGTTCAGACAGATGATAACGTCGCTGATCCGTTGACAAAGCCACTCCCAAGGCCTAAGCTCGAGTTTCTGACTGAAGCTGTAGGCATTAGAGACATTGAAATGTAATCTAAATTTGAGTGGGAGTTTGAGGGCTTTTATTTAGTTATTTGATATGTTCTTGTAAAACATTCTTATGTTCAATGAAATTATTATTTCAAGATTATTTTAACTGTGATGAAATAATCGTTCCAAAGTGATATAAACCATTTTATAGGTCATCGAAGTAAGTGACTTGATCTTGAGTCATCAAAGTCATTTAGCTTGATCATGAGACCCTATATTTGATAGATGGATTATATCATCCTGTCCCTAGTCGAAGGTTGTTGAAATTGGAACACCAACAACCGTGAGAGACTGGATTGGTATGTGACTTATGACAAAGTCTCAGTGTGTCATAGATGCGCGGCATCAAAGTCAATACATAGGTGTATGTTGGGAACATACGACCGGACAAGACCCGATTATGAGAACTCTTCAGGATATTTATATCTGTGTCATAAGAGATTCTCACTACGACTATAGAGTATAGTCCTTAGACCTGAGTTCGCATGCATGTGACTGCACATGGACTGATGCACTTTGATCATTGTCTAACGCTATCGTTCTGCGATAGTTATAAGGACCTTGTTTGGGTACATTATGAAATGAGTAGTTTACAGTGATGGAATAAGACGGAATTTGTCCCTCCAATATAAATGGAGTGAATATCTCTAGGCCAATCGGAGATTTGAATACTGGAAAATGCATGGCCATGCTCAAACGGACTGTCCCGAGTCGTTTGGATTGTCAGTATCGAATCAGAGTCCGATGAACAAGATTAGGCTTTATAAGGATGACACTAATCTTGCCTTATGACTAATCGAGATATTGAGACAAAAAGGATTATGAATACAGAGATTCCAGTACAAGTGGGAGATTGTTGGAATTGTGTCCAGTAATCTCGGTACTGTCTCTAGAAAGTAAGAGTATGTCAATGATCAGACATAAGTCATATAATACTGGGGGTCATGATGGCTTGCTAGAGTCCGCTCATGATCTATAAGTCTTGGACTTATTGCCTCTATTATATGATCCCATATGGGTCACACGCCTAAGCTAACAGGAAAATGTGTAGGAATGGCTTAGCAGAAGTACGGTGAAAGTGCCAGGCATTTACTGTACTTAGAGAGAATAAAAGGTTTTAGCCACTGTGTGTCGATCGATGCACATGATGTGTCGATCGACACAGTGCGCGAATGGCCAAATGGCCCAAGAGGAACCGGACGAGTTTTATAAATAAAAACTCGAGTCTGTTTTCCTCTTCAACCCTAACCCAGCCGCCAACTCTCTCTCTCCTGCGACGCCTCCTCAGCTCGGTCTAGCAGCCTCTCTTCCTGCTTAGTGTGCGTGTGTGAACCTCTGGAGGAGTTATCCCTCGGTGGCTCTCTGATCTCTGACCATACCATCCCTTTCCGCTGCATAAACAGGTATAAGGTGAGATCAACAATTGTTTCTAATCAAGAGAACCTAGATCCGCATGTTTAGGATAATCTGAATCAGAGAATTGAATCAGGATTCATCTAAACATTCCTTCAAAAATCAGGCCAACGGGTTAGGTCAATGACTAGAGTGATCTAATGGTATCATGAATGCTCATACAATAATCAAAGAAGCTAATACTTAAGCAAAGAAGTCATTCAATCAATTAATCCAATCTTTTGGCACTAATTACTTTGTCTAATCCATAATCAATATCAAATTCTCGTTTGAGAATAAAAGATAGACAAGCATTAATTTCAAGTTCTCAATAGCCAATAAGCACTTTAGACAATCAATCTCATGAGCTAAACATGCAAATCACTAAGAAAGTTCTATCTAGTATTTCATCAAACACTTGGTGTGCAACAATATGCCAAATGATCTAAATCAACTTGATCAAGGTTAATCTAGCCTTAAGAGCACTTAAATAGGAAGGATCATAAGTAATATAGCCCTAAGCATCCATGAATCACTCTAAATCACCCTAATGTATCTAACCCATAAGCCTTAAAAGAAACTGCTCACTAATCATGCCAAACCCAACAAAATCCATGAGAATCATGTTAAGTTTGATGATTAGTGAAAGATTAAAAGAAAGGAAGAAGAAATGAAAGAAAAATAATATTTAGATTAAGAAAAGATTCAAACTATTTACAAAAGTAATAAGAACAATGCTTAAAGAGAAAAACAAGCTTAAAGGAACAAAATAAGGGTTTTTAGGCATTTATAGTGAACAATGTTGAAACCGGGCCAACCCGGGACAAACCGGGTATTGACCGGGTTCAAAATTGGGTCTTGGTTTGCATAACATTCCATCGACCAGATGATGGCCGATGGACCGTGTCCGATGGAACTCCATCGGCATCAGCTGGTCGATGGGGAGTCTGATGGGGTATACGGCTGGAAACTCGCTTGTAAATGGGGTGAATATCAGACATTTTATGTCCGATGGCACGAGTCCGATAGAAGTACATCTAGTCTGGTGAGTCTGATGAAGAGCGGTCGATAGAGTCACATCGGGTGGGTTAGTCCGATATAACGTCCGATGGTATGTACGGTGATATTTCGCCTGGTATCTGAAGCTTCCATCGGCTGGGGTGTGACCGATATTAGGGTGTCCGATAGAATTATATCGACCTTGGCATGGTCGAAATTTCAAGTCGATGGAATCATATCGAACTTGGTGAGCCGATGCATTTGGTTCGATGGTTTGATCCAAGACTTGGCACGATCTCTTGCTCTCCTTAGCTTCTTTTGAGCTTCCAAATCCCACTCTCCTCACTCGATAAACTCCAATAACCTGAAAAGAATATAGAAAACCCTCCAACAAGACACAATAATGCAGATCATAACTCTAGACTCATTAAACATCTAAATGCAACAAAAGTAATGAAAACAAGTATGAAATCATGAATTAGACACCAAAACATATACTAAAACAAGGCTAAATACACCTAAAATACAAAGACATCAGGACTCCGATCTATGGGACCTTGAACAGCTACAAGACGAACCCATAAGGCCTTCATCGATCGATTCAAAGCCTTAGTATCTAGAATAACGGTGGAGGATAGTGCTGCACGAGGTGAACTACGAAAGGCGTTATGTTTTGACTTAGTGTATCGCATGGACTTTAAGATTAATGAACTGAACTCATTGGAAGACCCACTATACAAGGCAGTAACGTTCATAGAACTGGAGGAAGAACACGCGATTATGTCCAAGAAATATTTCAATCAAACCAAGAAAGCGGCGACACCAAAAGAAAAGCCACGGGCTGAACCCGGAGAATCACACCACTATCACAAATATAGTCATCAATCATCAAACTGGGAAATGTACTATGTTAGAAACTCATGGCATTCCCAAGGGTGGAACATATACGTCCAAGAACAACACACAAGCTGAAAAACCCAATGGAGAATGATTGTACTATGTATATCATAAACGATATTATCAAGACACTGCCTAGTGACAAAACCTAGTAGATTACCTGCTCAATCAATATAAAAAAAGGAAAAACCATATATTATGGGAAAAGGTCCCAACGACCTGACAATCGAAATAATGAAAGAAAAACGAACGAGCTGGGTTCGACCTTGGAAAAAGACGTAGCACATCCTTATCCACCACAATGAATATTATGAAGGAAGGAAAGCACCGCAGCCACGCCAAAGAGTAAACATGATAATGGGTGGATTACAAATACGCTCGGATTCGGTACGTTCCATAAAATAATATGGCCGAGAAGCCATGGCACCGAAACACAACCCTTTCCCACTAAAGAGGAGACACCTTTTATCTTCACCAAAGCTGACACCATCGGACTAGATCTACCGCATAATAACCCACTGTAAGTGGAACTATTGATCCAGGATTGCGAAATCACTCGCGTATCAATCGATACCGGAAGTTCAGTTAACATCATCTTCAAATAGGCACTCGACAATTCCGAATTTCAAAATCTACAAATGAAACCCAGAGTCCAACAACTAACCAGATTCGACGACAACCACACCATGACGGTCAGTACTTTCCAACTTCTTATCTACGTTGGCGGCATGGTAACCATGATAAAATGTGTTATCCTCGATAGTCCGGCAGTCTACAATGCTATATTAGGAACGCCATGGCTTCACAAATTGAAGGCAGTTGCCTTGACTTGCCATAAATGTGTCAAGTTCCCAAACCCAAACATGATTCACACCTTTAGAGGAAATCCGACCATGTCAAGGATATGCTTCATCATGCTCGAGCAGAAACAACACAATCCCTCGGAACCAAAAATACGGAAAAGAAGAGTAACACAAAAACCATCTGATCCGCGTAACTCTACTGAGTAAAACAAAATTACGCCAAACCATTCGATGTCAACGAACCCCAACATGAGAAAAATCAAACCTAGAGGCGCCACCGATCAACGTCCGACCTCCTCGCGTTTAGTTTTTTTTTTTGCCAAAAAATTCTCTTTAGTTGTTAAACTATGTATGACCTTTGAATGGCTTGATACTTGTTTATGAGGTATGTAGGCAACCCCTTTCGGAGCACATCTATAATCAATAAAAAATCCCTTTTTATCAGAAAGACAAGAACAACTCAACCACGTCGGCATCCTGGCCAGGTGCTCGACCCAAACCAATATGAACTCTAAAGTGCAAGTATCCTTACCTCCGCATATAAGGAGGTGCTAACCCAAATTATATTGGCGAAGGCTTAAGTCGAGAATACTCCCACCCCTAACTCAGGCGGACTAAATAAGGTGACCTTCTTAGCATAGCCGATCCCAATTTAGCGGATAAACCAAAACCAAGTCTTCACTCACACAATCAAAAGCAGGGTCACTCGCAATAACCAAAAGCCGAGTTTCCACTTGCACAATCAAGAGTTGGGTCTTCACTCGAAAAACCAAAAGCTGAGTTTTCACTCGCAGAACCATTATCAAATCTCTACTCAAAAAATCGAAGCAGAATCTTCAGACGCTGAATCATCATTCACATAAGAAAGCCGAGTCTTCGCTCGAAAATTTAAAGCCGAGTTCTCTCTCACAAAAGCAAAATTTAAGATCTCAATTGCAAAAGCAAAATCATAAACCGCTCCCATAAAGATAAAAGCCGAGCCTTCATTTACAAAATAAAATTCGAGCTTTCATTCACAAAATGAACGCCAAGCTCCTACCCTCAAAGCCAAAGGCATAAATTGCTATCACAAATTTGCAAGAATATTAGGAAAATTTCCACTAAAAAGTAGGTTAAAAGCCGAGAATCATCCTCGCTAATATAACCTGAAATCCAAAATTAAAGAGTCACATATGCCAATATTTCTGTTATCATATATTATGTCATATAAACTTCCATTTAGGAATATTCAAGTCAATCCTAAAAAATGTTGAAAAGTTAAAATCCGATTATTTAACCTTTTCATGATGAAATTCTAATATCTTTGGTCCAATCAATCGAATTGTTATAAAAAACTGATTAATCTTCGGATTTGATTAGTTTGATCAAGTAGTTTTGAATTTATAAAACATACAAAAGAAGGGTACAACGCCCCGGTCATCTACTTACATAACCGAAAAGAAATCAAAAACTAAGAAGAGAATAAAAAGCCTTTAGGCTGTTGCCGGGGGATCCACACAGAGAAGATAGGTAACAATTATGTTCATCAAATATAGTTACAAATTCTGAAAAAATGTTGACAAAATTAAATCATTAAATTATTGTTTGAAGGTGAATTAATTGGGTAGTTAGTCCAAAGTTGGTTCGTGAAAATAAAGATAGTTGGCCAATAACAAAATGATCGAAAAACGTGATTGTTTTATTAGACTTAGAGTTCGAATATTGAGTAGTCAATTTATCTGCTCTTGAATAAATGAAGTACAAGTTGCTTTTTACCGCGCTGGGGAAACATATTTATAGCAGGAGAATTAGGTCAAAATCCTATATTCTCTATTGAATCAGATAAACTTAAATCCGGATACTATTGTATTTTCCTTCCTTTTCGGAGATGTATCTTTATGTCCTTCCTTTTTACTTATTAATAATAATTACTTTTTCCTTTTTGCAGCTCGGTGGAACTCATCTGGATGGCCTCGTCATTGTGGGCAACACTTCTTCTTGCGACGCTGTCGTGATTGCTGACAACAAATTTGGCGCTCTATCGACCTTCTCTCATGCAAAGTCCTTAGATGACTTGAAAGATTCCCTTGGATGTAAGGCTATCTCTTTTATGCTTCTACTCCTTCTCAGCGTCCATGGCATGCTCCTCCTGTCTATATGTGTCTTTATGAGTCTTTCTTGTTTTTGGTGCATCTCCGGTATCTTCTACGGAGGATCTTGGTGGACTACTGTGCACAATAAAAGATTACCTTTACGCAGCTCAGTTGACGACAATTTTAATTTTTACTGGTTTTCTACAGCTCAGAGAGATTCTTGGAATTTCTTTGATCGTAAGCTTTTTGAGGATTTCGTCCAGATGAACGTTAGTGCAGAAAGACCCATTTGGATATCGATGAATCTGAGGCCGTAGCTAGAATTGATAACCAGGGAGTAGCCTAGAAAAGTACGGGGCTGGCAGAGTAGTTACTTCTTTGTTAGAGTGGACGAATACTCACACCTGGATCTGAGCGTGTTGATCTTCGCTGAATGGAATCTAGAAGTTGATAGGTATTAGATTATCCGATTATCCTTGGTGGGGCACGTCTATTTAATTACTTTATTTGTTTGGTTTTTTGCATATCGTCATCTTAAAGCTCAACCGCCTAGGTCGGATTTTTAAAAAGTCGCTGACAAGTTCAGAGATTTGGGTCGCGAGATTTGGCCCGAAGTAGTGGAGAAGAAACTCAAGTGATCCAACGTTAAAGGTTAGCTGACGATTGCTGAACGACCTTTCTTGCCTTATAATTTATCGACGAAAATACTCATTACTCTTTTCTTTTTTTATTCAGCATCACAACTGAAGAATAGAATGCGGAGAACAAGGAAACCGATTCCCAATCTTCTCGACGAGATGTTGAGGAAGAGTTACAATCCTTCGGATTCCAATAAGGTTGGTGGTTCCAACCGCTCTAGTGCTGGAAACCCTGTTGCTTCTTCTTTTTCTGACCCCATGAAGAAAGTTGTGAGGCCCTCTGATGATGATGATAAGAAAAGGGCTGAGGATACTAAGAGAAGAACCGAGGAGGATAAGAAGAAGAAAGCGACCAAAAAGGCCGAGAAACAGAAGTGTGCTGCATTGCAGCTTAGTGATGATTCTGCCAACCCTTTCAGATAGATAGTTCGAAAGAAGACGGCCGGCACGGGTGTGGCCAAAGGTTCGATTCCTCCGTTCAATGCAGATGTTTCTCTTCATATTGTTGATGCCAAGAATCAAGTGGCTGCGGCTCTGTCCCAGCCAAGTGTGCATGCTAGGACGCGTATAGAGAAGAGAACATCTGAGGAAGTGGAGCGCTCTGAGAGCTCAGGGTCATCCAAGCGCCTGGGAACCGGTGCGCCATCCTCATCTTTGTAAAAGGAATGAATTCTCATTTTGTTTGACGTTTGCTCGCCTTGTTTCGTGCCCGAGCTTTGTAAAGGAGACATTTACCGGGATATTGCTAAGTCTTCAGTTTGGGTAAGGTTTATATTTGTTTTTCTTATCTTTTCTCTCAGGTTCGTTAATAATCTCATTTTCTTTTTTTTTTTTGCTTAATTTTGGGTAGACGATATTTCTGACAAACTCTTATGTCAACGATATCAACCAGATGTTGAAGAGGGAAGTGGCTCAGGCCAGGAGGACCTCACCAAGGAGAGGAAGGCTCTAGAGAACACCCATATTCTCGTACAGCTTATGAAGTCTCAGAGAAGAATCTTAAGGCAAAGTCTGCAAAATTCAAGTAGAAGACCAAGCTGTTTGAAGCTCGTACTGAAGATATTGAGGAGGGCATTAAGGGGTTGATCGCTGAAATGGCTGAACTGAAGAGTAAGCATTTTGAGAATTTCCGCCATCATCAGGACAATTTGGATGAGATCATCCACGAGATGGGAATACTCGTCGTGAACTATCAGCTAAGTATGAGTCTCGTCTTCACGAGCTAAAGGGGTTGGTTGCTGCTAAAGAGGCTGAGAATGCGGCCAATTTGAATATGAGCCAGTAAAATGGAACTTTTGAGTATCTCATGATGCTTAGAAATGAAAGGGCCATTCTCATACCTGGCAATATCATAGTCGGCCTTGCAAAGAAGAAAGAGGACTGGGACGCCAATGTCGAGAAGACCGACCCCTCTGATATTAATGACAATTTTTTTTTTCATGTGCCAGAGAGGCTTTCCTCTTGTTGCCCTCCTCTTCGCCTTCTTCTTCCGCTCAACCTGAGGCCTCTTGACTATCGGTTGACGATTCTGGCATGCCTCGTGAGCTGAATCAGTTCGTCAACAACACTGGTGTAGTGTCAAGTGAAGTACAAGTTGTTTTTCTGCGTTGGAGAAGAGTATTTGTATCATGAGAATTAGGTCAAAACCATATATTCTCTGCTGATTTAGATAAAGTTGAATCTGAATACTTTTGAATTTTTATTCTTTTTCAAAGACATATCTTTATTTTCATCATTTACCTTGCTTAATACTAATTACCTTTTCCATTCTTTTTGCAACTCGGTGGGTCTTATCCGGATGGGCCTCATCGGATGGGACCCATCGTTATCCTGATGGGCCGATTTACTATTGGACTGAGATATTAGAGGAATGCTAAATCCACCTCCAACATTATGATGATAATATAAAAGACGACAAAAATTATTTAATCTAACGCTATATTATCATAACTTCGTGCTGCCCTTCCTTCATCATCTTTATTGTGAGCTCATCTTGGTATTCCATGTCATGATGAGGATTCACGGGAGCACTACGTGATACATCTTGGTTCTGGGGCCGACCCTTGGCTCTCGGCTTGTTTGATTGTCTTTCATTGTTTTGACCAGGTGAAACACCTTCGTAGTGCACCCCGTGAAACATTATCACCACCACTACTCGAGATAATTTTTCTTGATTCCATCGGTGAGGACCTTAGGGGTTTGTCTCTGCTCGAGAACGGGATCTTTTGAGTTTGTTCTAACTCGGCGAGACTTATCCGGATGGGCCTCGTCATCGTGGATTGCGCTTTTTGCTAAACTTCGTGTTAATGGGCTGATTTACTATTGGACTGAGCTAGTAGAGGGATGTTAAATCCACCTCCGACATTATAATGATAATATAATAGAAAACAAAAATGATTGAATCTAACGCTATATTTATCATAACTTAGTAAACTAAAATCCTTTTTATTTCAATTATTTTTTATTAATTAAGTCGTATATAAACGATAGAACCATATCATATCTTCTGAATATATATTTATTCTTAGAATAGTATATTTTGAAAACTGCAAAAAGGTAATAAAATTGCAAAACTCACCTTGCTCATTTTAACATTAGTTTTACAATTCTATTTTATATATTATCAAAACTATTACATCTACGACTTTATCAATTGATATTTTTTACCGTTTGATGAAGATCCACGTGTGATAGTTCTATATGTCCCATGCATTTCTCGTACTGAATCACCTTATGAAAATTCATGTATTGACGGTTGCATTTGCAATACGTTAAAGACCTCATATAACCTTATCTCCATTGGTCTGCATTAATAAATAATAAATCGTACCTTGTAAAATTTGAATCCCAAATATTATGGTGTATAAACATTAATAAAATGTTAGTCAAACCACTAGATCAAGGGGACTTCCACAAATTAACCTTGATCTCAAAAACTGAAAAATAAACTTCCATTTAATTTAAAAACCATCATTTTGATCATCAATACCATTCTTGTTAAATTATTTTTAACTGAAATCTATAATATATATTTTGACATAAAATAAAATATATTTTATGGAACTTAAAAGAATTTAACTCATGATCTCTTATATAAAAAAAAAACATGGCGTCCCATCTCTGCCAGCGTTTAGATAAATGCTTGATTATTGGGTTTCCATCAACGAAAAATCGCCTAATTTTCAGATAGTTCCTAACTTTTTGATTGGTGAAAAGTTAATAGAATTACAATAGAAGAAATCGATACATCGTGACCATTGATGGATTCTTCGGAGGTAGTATTATCTGTTAAATTGTCCTTGTAATAGTTCTCATAATCTGTATCAGCGTTAAAAAAAAAAAAAAAACTTTTTGATTGGTGAAAAGTTAATAGAATTCAATAGAAGAAATCGATACACTTCTTTTTCATCTCTAAAAGTATCAGCCAATCAGACTTATAGTATAGTTTCTAACAAAAATAATTATTTGGTATTGAAACGTAAGCAACAAAAAAGTTAACAACATATTTCTCTAATTTCTCAAATAATCCACAAATGTATTTAGTACGAGTGAATAGACTGATCGAGTTCTCTTGCACAAAAAAAAAAAAATAGACTGATCGAGTTCTCTCTGCGGGTTTGAGCCGTAGAAAACATGAAAAAAATGAATGATTCATATCAAAAAGAGAAGTACGACTGGAATCATAATTTTTTCTTTGCCTTTGATTCTTATGATGTGGAATAGTACAAGGTTGGCCATCTAATAAGTTGACGTATAACCAAGTGGTTCAAAGACCACAAACACTTCAAAATGGGAAAACTTTAAATTATAAAACACGTTAGAAACGTACAATTATCGTTCTAACATTACCATCATTTGATATAGATCGATCACATGAAGGAGCTCCCGTAATTATCCAGTTAAAATTCTCAGTTGTATTTGTATAACTTTTCATAAAAAGAAAATCTCGTTGAAGTTTTTTTACTTTAATTACGCAACCAAGAAAAAAAAATACTCATGAGATGGAATAATATGTAAAGCATGAGATATCCATTGGGTAATTTGGTAGTGTTCATGGGGTCATTTAGTTCGGTTCTTCGATTCTGGTTTATGTCCAAGACTACTGCGAGCAATGGAAAATTCAACACAATGTCCCTAGAATAATCCTATGTGCTTTTTAAGAACTTAGTGTATAGCAATTGCACCAAGAATGCAGATTTTGAGAGGAAAAGATTAGCTAGAAATGTGGATGGTAAGCAGATTGTTGAGCTGGAACCAGTTCACAATATCTTGTTGAGTAAGAAGCATGTTCAATTTGCTGCATAAGTTAATACATTTGAGCCTGAAGAGAACTACAGAGGAGAATGCCAACTACATTAGTGGGAATGGTTTTCAGGGTCAAAAGTTTGAGAATCAAAAAGTTAAAGGTGGCTACAATGGAAATGGTCAGAGGAGTACCTTTACAAGTAATCAAAACTATTTTGGTTATGTCCCTAAACCTCAATACATAAGCCTTTCCAGAGCAACCACAACAGTTTTAGCAGGAACTAGGGATATTCATCTTACAAACACCTCATGCATCAATTGAGCATAGTGAGATGAAATCTATGCTGGAGCATATATTGGAGGGTCAACAGAAGATCACAATGGACTTTAATAGGAAGATCGACGCTATGTACACTGACTTGAATGTGAAGTTTATGCTTTGAGCAGTCATGTCAAGAAGCTGGATATTGAGGTTGCGCAGACTGCTGGGTCTATCAAGAGGCAAGCTGGAGTTTTTCCTGGAAGGACAGACACTAACACGAAGTATTCGTGCAATGCCAACATGTTGAGAAGTGGTAAAAAGGTCAATACGATGTTTGAAATGGGTCTAAGTGCTTGATGAGTTCGTGGATCTTGAAGAAATCGAAGAGGATATTGCAGGTGAGACTCTTGTGTCGATCGAAACAACCCCGTGTCGATCGAAACAACCCCGTGTCGGTCAACACATGCCCAATTCGAGGATATTTCGAGTCCGAGTGACAAAGAAGAATTGACGATGCTCGATGCAAGTACAAAAAAGCGTCGACCACATGTCATTTCGATCCACACACATATGGTGTTGGTCAACACAAGCCTCCACATGATAAATATTCGAGTCGTGGCTGACCAAAATCGACCGAGGTCAATAAAACTAAGACCGATGCAAGTGGAAAATCGACCAAGGAGCCAAGTAATGATGCCCGAGTCGATCAACACACTATTGGTGTCAATCAACACACGGGCTTGATTGAGATACTAACTGTAGAGAAGCAGAAAACTGCAGAGGAACAGACTTACAAACCAAAGGTTCCTTTCCTGTGGAATCCTAGCAAGTCAAAGCATGAGATTTACATGGCTAAGTGCAAAGCCTTGATGAACAATCTTACCACTAAGGTCCCTCTGATCGATGCTATCAAAACTAGTCTGATGGTTAAAAGGTGCTTGAAGTAGATACTTACCCAGGATATGAGCGAAGAGGAAGGTGTTATAATGATCTTTGATGCTACAATGCTGTGATTCAGAACATGATTCCATAGAAACTCAAGGATTTATGAAGTTTTATTTTGGATTTCTCAATCTTCAATGACAGATTCGAGAGACCGCTGTGCGATTTAGGCTCTAGTGTGAACCACATGCCTTATTCGGTTGCTTTGAAACTCAGGATGACTGATTTCATGCCTACTAGGATATCTATGATTCTAGCTGATCGATCTATAAGGATTCCATAAGGTGTTTTGGAATATGTACCGATACGTATTTGTGAATGCATGATTTCCACAAACTTTGTGGTTTTGCAGTATGGAGATGAGCTTAAGGATCTTCTCATATTGGGTAGACCTTTCCTGGATAGTGCTGGTGCGATCATCGATGAAAAGAGAGGCAAGATAGCTCTGAATGTGGGTGATCTGATGATGAATTTTTACATGGATAAGATGATCAACAACCTACCATTGACGAACAGATCTTCTATGTCAACACTCTCCAAAATCTCGGAGAGGATATCTTTCATAAGACGCATCCTGCAGACCGTTTATAAAGAGCTTTGATCAGTCCTCGGTGGAAATAAAGCATCTGGATGACCTTGCTGATGGGTATGTTAGTATGATGGATACTTGTGAGCACGTGATGCAGTTGGTAGCTCAAAAGGAGATCGTCGGTACCTCATAAAAGGCTGCAAAAATGGGTGATTGGAGAGAGAAACGAGCTCCTAAAATTGAGCTTAAAAATCTCCCTGCGGTGCTAAGGTACTTATTTCATGGACAGAATTCTACTTATCATGTCATTATAAATGCTTCCTTGCACAGCGCATAACTCACTTTACTGCTAAGCAAGCTGCATATGTATCACAAAGCTACTGGCTATTATCTTGACGAGATTTCAGGCATCTCTCCATACTTGTGCATGCATAGGATCCATCTCGAGGATGAGACAAAGTCATCGATTAAGCATCAGAGGAGGCTTAATCCGAATCTGAATGAGTTTGTCAAGACGGAGATCCTTAAACTCTTGGAAGCTAGGACCATCTATCCTATCTCAGACAGTGATTGGGTCAATCCAATGCATGTGGTTCCTAAGAATGGATGAGTCACAATGGTGAAGAACGAAAAGAACGAGTTGATTCTTGTGAGGACTATGATTGGACACGTGATGTGCATTGACTACAGGTAACTGAATGCAGCGATACATACATACCATTTTTGTTGCCATTCATTGGAAAATTAGGAGAAGATTTGTTTCAGATTCCTATCTATCCTGAAGATCAGGAGAATACCATATTATACATGTCCCTATGGTACATTTTCATACTGCAGAATGCCATTTGGACTTTGTACTGCTCATGCAACATTCCAAAGATGTATGATGTCCATCTTCAGAGACGTGACTGAGGACTATATGGAGGTCATGGATGACTTTTCAGTCATGATTGTCTGGATAGCTTGTGCAAAGTGCTTGCTAGATGTGAAGAGAAGCACTTGATTCTTAAATGGGAGAAATGCCATTTTATTGTCATATATGGTATTCTGGGGAAAAAGTTTCAGAGGCTGTAATTGGGTTGATTGGGCGAATATCAAGGTGATGACGAGCTTAAAGGTGCCAGATTATGTGAAGTCTAAGAGGAGCTTTCTGGGACACGCTGGTTTCTACAGGGGGTTCATCAAGGATTTCAGCAAATTTGCTAGCTAGACCATTGACTGCTAATTTATGTAAGGTTGTGAGATTTGAGTTCAATGTTGAATGTCAATCAGCTTTTGAACATCTCAAGAAAGCGTTAGTGAGTGCTCCTACTGTGCAACCACCAGATTAGGATTTTCTTTTTGAGGTGATGTGTGATGCCATTGACTTTTCAGTTGGAGTTGTTTTGTGGCAGAAGAAGAATAAGAAGCTTCATGTCATTTACTATGCCAACAGAACACTAGATGATGCGCAGAAGAACTATGTAACTACATATAAGGAGTTGTTGGTTGTAGTGTTCGTTTTTGAGAAAAAATTTCCATACTTGGTTGGTTCTAAGGTGATAGTACATACATATCACTAATCTCTGAACTACTTGATGTAGAAGAAGGATGCAAAACCAAGGTTGATGCGATGGATCTTACTTCTCCACAAATTTGACATTGACGTCATAGACATGAAAGGAGTTGAGAATGGAGTTGCTGATCATCTTTCCAGGATTAGGGTTGAAGATGAAATCCCAATTGATGTCATCTTGCAAATTGAGATTGCTTTCAATTTGGACGTAGAAGAAAACTTGCAGAACTGTCAAGTTGCAGAAGTCGTGTCGATCGACGGAACATGCGTGTCGGTCGACGCCCGACTCGAAATACCGAAGCCAAATCAAACATAACATTGCAAGAAAGCCGATGCGACTTTGAGGTGTCCGTGTTGATCGACACAACTCTTGGTGTCGGTCTACACATGACCATTATGAACCCCAAACTTTTTTCGGTTCAAATTGGTGGCTACAACTTGGAACTATGCGCTGTGATTGTTCCTAATCGACTATGGTATGTTAATATCGCCAATTACATTACTGCAAATGTTGAGCCTAGAATCTTCGAGGGATATGCAGAGAAAAAATTCTTGAGAGAGATCTGAAGGTTCTACTGGGATGAACCTTACTTGTACAAGCATTGAGCGGATGGAATTTACAGGAGATGCATTGCAGAGTCTTACGTTTCGGATTTGCTGTTTATATATCATAGTTTTATGAGGTTTTAACCATAATATATGTCTTTGTTATTGAGTCTTTTATGTGTGTGTTTTGGAGTCATTTGAGTCTTTTATAGGTTTTGGCATGATTGGAGCTTAATTGGAGATTCTGGGAGATTTTGGAGTAATTCTGCAGCACATATGGATTTCACAGAGGTCATTGGCTACGTCTGCACCCGGTGTCAGTCGACACCAACTCTGGACATAAATTCGGCGCGTGCAAATTAGAGATTTTCAAGATCTGCACCTTTTCCAAAACGTTTTCCATATTTACAAAATGCTCAAATCGTGTTTTAGACTATAATTAAGTTTTTCAGCCATTGTTTAGGCTACGCTTTATTTTTTATCCAGAGAGATTTGTAAGAGCGATTTGGGGCTGTTCTCCATAGAATTCAAACCCCGGTTTTTATCTATTGATTTTTGTTTATGAAATCTATTCTTATAATGATTTATGTTTCATTGATCATGTCTGAGTAGTTTGCTAGTTAGGTTTAGGGTTTCTCATTTGGGATTTCAGGGATTGTTAGGTTGATTTATCAGTTAAGGATTCATAACTTCTAGTTCTTTATCTTAAGTTGTTCTTATTAGATTATTGATATTAGGTTGATTAGCGCAACAAGAGTTGGTTAATTAAATAAAACGAAATATGATGAGAAAGTTACCTATTCTTAAAGATATTTTGTTTAGGAAAATATTGAACAAATCGAACATTGAATTATGCATGTTTAATAACTTGAATTTGCAAAGAGATTTTCTTTTTCTTGTTAGACATAGATAGTTTTCGCAACGAGAGTTAGTTGATTTTATCTATGTGTTTCAAGTTCTAGAACATTGAACCGAATCCTGACTATTGATTGATTTACAATCCTGATTTTTTTTTTAGAATTCACCGAGCCTAGCGTTTTCTCATGTTCCATTTGTATGTCGTTTCTGCCTCACTTACTTGATTTTCTTAGAATTCCATGAGCCTAGTTTTTTTCTCATTATGCTAGAGGAGCATGTCCCATTTGGGATGAGGACGAAGAAGATGAGAATGTGGAGAACATTATGAAATCAATGTTTGGAGGTTTTGGCCATGGTCCATGGAAATGGAAAAAAAACCCATTGGCCTGTTGAAGGTGTCTTGGTATCAGACAATGTGAAGTCAGAGTATTCAGAGGATAACAAACAAAGCCTCAAGATAGATGAAGAAAGCCGGAAGAAGGCTCGACCAAAATTATTCTTTTGGGACATCTTCTTCCGTTGATCACGATGGCGTGAGCATTGTGGAAACTATGAAGAGCCACTTTCAGAATTGTTGCGCACTTCTGGCTGTTGATATGAAGACATTTATGAATTGTGATAAGAATTTCATAGAACTAAAACTCAAGGTAGAAGCTTTGTAGACCTCTGTAGTGAAGGTGAAAGATTCACGGACCGATCAAGAACATGTAAAGTCAAATGCAATGGCAGGAGAAGCCGTTAATAAGGAAGAGCAGCAGCATGCTCGGGATAGTACCAATCCCTCTATAAATACTACGAATATGAGTCCTACCCAAGAACCTGTCAAAAAACCTATAAAAATATGTCTCAGAAAAGAAAAAGAATTAGCTTTTGGTTGGTCAAAAAACATCATGTTGTTGGTTTGCATTTTTTGTTGTTGGTCTCCATTTTCTGTTGTTGATTCGGATTGGCATGTATGTTTCATGTGGTTTTGGTTGACTTTATTGTTTATCATTTAATCTAACTAATAAAGATGTTATATATTTTTCTTTTTTGTTCAAATTTTCACAATTTAATTATCATAAGTTGGGAATTTTGGAAAATTTAAACAATAACATATCCGAGCAATTTGGGTGTTTAAATAAATTTAACAATTAAAACGTTATATTAAAAAATATCGTTATAAAATCATCAAAGGAAACAGTAACATGTATATAGATATATATAATAAAATCTTAACAATAATTGAGATGCCCATGTATAAAATGGAATAAATTGAATAAAAGGAAAAGAATATTCTAAATTCCGATAGATTTCTATTGTACAACCCAATATCCTCAATATATGTTAACAATATATTGTATGTTAGGTTATTAATGAGATAACGATTGTAGTTTATAAATTTAACCAAGAATATATCTGAAAAATCTAACAGACAATTACCAAATCTTATTTATAACTTTAATCATTTTAAACAAAAACAAGTATGTAGAAATATACATAATTAAATCTTAACAATAATTGAAGTAGCTATGTACAAATTGGAATAATTTTGAAAACAAAAAAGAATATTCTACATTACGATAAATGACTATTGTAGAACACAATATCATAAATAAATGTAACGATTGTAATTTACAAACTTAACCAAGATTATATCCAAAAAAATCTAAAATATTTGACAATTACCAAATCTTAATTATAAATTTAACAGTTTTAAACAAAAACAATTAATTCGACATGTGATACTCTTAAACCTAAGTCTTACGTTCACAGGGATATTTTTCGGGAAACAAGAGTATCACCGTTGTGGCATTTTTACGATTCCTACAATAAAAATGTCAATTTCCACCAAAATAAAAACATAACAGGTTACCATTAGAAAAATCATCCCGGCTTCATTGTAGAAATACAAGACCGTTGTGAAGATATTTTTTCATGGTTTCAATGGAGTGGTTTTTTCAATGTTCTCAAAGTGACTGAGATGGTATTAGTTGACTTTGAGTTATTATTCTCAATGACTAAAAAAAATTATAAACATCAGTATGTTTGTTTTAACGATTTAACATTTAGAAATGGTAACACTTTTATTTCCATATATACGATAAACACATCTTGTTTTTTTTTTTTTGTATAATCATGGTACAATAATACATGCAACTCTCGATCAGGACAAATATGGATGTATCACATATTCAAATGAATATAAGACCAATCCTCTGACTTTTAAAATGTCGTTTACAAATCAGACCAAAATCACATTATGTGAGGACTTTCCTCAGGAGGTGGAATAGAAGTATTTCATTGGTTTTGATGATATTTTTGCTCGTAATTTTGAGAAAAATATCTTAATCGGTTAGTTATGTGTAACGCTCTGACTAAAAATAAAGTTATATTTCTTTATTGTTACTTGATTTTTAAATAAATTTTTGCAGATGTGATTGGTCAAATCATTGCTTTGTCATCACTAGATAATGTTTAGAAACAACATGAAAAGAACACTAAACGATTAAACCTTGAGCTGGGAAACGATTTGGAAGTATACATATATTATGGTATATATTATTTGTATTTGAATTTTTATTCATATTATGCTATGAAGGAATTTCTAGCAGATCCTAATCCAATTAGGCAATCCTGGTCTGAATTCCAAGCCTAGGATCTAGGGTTCATGTAATTGAATCTATGGGATCTCAGATTTACCTGGTGATTTGCAGAGGAAGATTTGCAGATAATCGAGATCTAGAGCGCCTCAAATGCTGCGCCTCAACTGGTATCCACACGCACACGAACTGAACAGGAGGGATGCTAGTGCCTATAGAGATCCAATCTCTTCAGAGGTGTCTATTCAAGTTCTGGTGGCTGTGTTTTAGGTTAGAAGTCAGTTTAGGTCAACCATATATCTTATATATGTTGACTTAAACCATAACGGAATTAACCAACGATTAAACCGAATTAATCTGATTAATCCGCGAGTTGCATCGATCGATGCACTATCTGCATCGATCGACACTGCCCCAGAATATTGATATCGAATGCATATCAAATATGCATTCACTGGATCATTACATTAATGATCAACCTCGTCTTTAACATCCAGTTTGCTTAGGTGTGTGACCCTGTAGGATCATATAACACTAGCAATGAGTTCTCAACTCATTGATCATAAGTGGCTTCTAGCAAAGCGTTATGACTACCTAGTGTCATATGATTGTCTCATCTCGACAATACGACTTTCACTTGGAGTAAGTACAGTAGATTTCAGGACATTCCCAACAATCTCCCACTTGTACTGGAATCATCTATTCTTTCAATCCCTTCGTCACTATATCTCGATCTGGCATAAGGCAAGATCTGTGTCACCCTTATTTAGCCAAGATCATGTTCATCGAACTCCGATTTATACTGATAAGACAAACGACTGACAATCACCTCGTTTGAGTGTGGCCACACATTTCTCAGTATCAAATCTTCGATGGGCCCTGAGATATTTATCTCCTGTTATATAGGAGGGACAAATCCCATCTTGTTCCATCCCTGTCTCTTCACACGCTTCATGATACGCCCAATCAATGCCTTTATAGTCACCATATACGGCTGACGTTTGACAAGGTTAAAGCGGACCAATTCACATGTATGAAAACATGATGAACTCAGGTCTAAGGACTATACTCTATAGTCGTAATGAAAACTCTCATGACACTTATATAACTATCCCGTAGAGTTCTCATCAGTGGGTCATGTCCGATCCTGTGTTCTCCAACACATATCTATGTGATTGGCTTTAATACTCTTATTAATGACTCCATGAAACTTAGTCATCAGTCACCTCACATACTAGTCTCACGCGGTTGTTAATGTCCCACTTTAACAACCTCGACCAGGGACCAACATAATTTATGTCATTTATTATCTATAGGGTTTCATGATCAAGTCACATACTTGATGACCTATAAAATGTCATAAATTACTTTGGGACTATTATTTAATAACCATTATTAAATAATACAGATGTCAGATTTCAATAACATAATCAAATTATGTTTATACGAACATCATATCATAACTAAAATTAATAACAATGACTCCCACTAAAATTAAGATCACATCTTAAGACATCTAATGCCTTTAGCAGTAGCCTGACCCTCATTCGCCCTTGCTCATCGTGTGTCGAAAGACACTGCGTCTTGCTAAGAGTAATACCAAGAGTCATTTGCACGAAGCCCTTCTTGGAATCCTGCATATTGGACATGTGCAAGGCCTTATCACTATAAGTATCTTGACACAATCCAATTAGCTTATCCAATCTATCTCTATAGATTCTTATTCCAAGAATGTATACGGTTTCTCCCATAATTTTATCGAAAAACAACTTTCGAATCAGGTCTTAACAGACTGAAACAATGGAACTTCATTTCCGAGAAGTAGTATGTTATCAACATACAATACTAGAAATGCAACTGCGCTCCCACTAGTCTTTTGTAAACATACGGTTCCTCTTCGTTCCTGACGAAGTCAAACCTTTTGACTGCTTCATCAAAAACGAAGATTCCAACTCCGAGATGCTTGCTTCAATCCATAAATGGTTTGATGAAGCTTGCATATCTTCCTAGCTTCATTAGGATCAATGAAAAACTTCAGGTTGTGTCATGTACACATCCTTTTTTCAAGAATTCCATTAAGGAAAACTGTTTTCACATCCATCTGCCAGATCTCATAACCATTATGAGTGGCGGTTGCTAAGAGAATCCGAATGGACTTTAAGCATGTTGACTGGGGAATAGGTTTCTTCATAGTCAACACCATGAATTTGCTTGAAACCTTTTTCCACCAACCTAGCTTTTATATTTGAATATAACCATCCATGTCATCTTTTCTTCTTGAAAATCCATTTACTCACAATGGCTTCTACACCATCGGGTAAATCAACCCAAGTCATACTTGGTTCTGTGACATGGATCCCATTTCGGATTCAGCGGCTTTCAGCCACTTTCGGAGTCAAGGCCCATCATTGCTTCTTCAAAATTCGCAGGCCCGTCACTTTCAATGATCAGTAGATCACGGGAATTGGTTACGAGAAATCCATATTTCTCGGGTTCGTGACGGATCCTTTCGGATCTGCGAGCTTCAGTTTTCTGTAAAAGTCGCGCACACATATCTCATATGTATACTTTTACCACGACCTAATTAACCAAGATTTAAACCGTAGTTAATTAAGTCATAAACCAAAATCAATATTTGGTTCGCGATCTGTGTCGATCGATGCAACTTTTGTGTCGATCGACACTTCTTCCGAAACTCGCCATTTAAATGTATATGGAATATACATTCACCAGATCCTTTATAAACTCTAGGCACCACAGGTGCAGGTTCTACAACTCTTTGTAGATCCAACTGCTGCTCTTCCTCATCAGGTTGAGCAGTCTCCTGTGATTTTTTGAATTTCTTCGAGTTGTAATTTTACTTCCACTGTTCTTCTTGGAAAGAAAGTCTTTCTCAAGAAAACGTAGTTCCGAGCAACAAACAATTTGTTCTCGAACTGGTTGTAAAAGTAACATGCCTTGGTTTTGTTAGGACAACCAATGAAGTAGCACTTATCAGATTTGGGTGTGAGCTTATCAGAGATTAAACGTTTTATATAAGTCTCGCAACTCCAAATCTCCATGATGGATAAATCAGAAACATTTACATTCCACATCTCATGTGGTATCTCTGTAACTGATTTTGATGGAACCCCTTTTAAAGTAAACTCAGACACTTCTAGAGCGTGTTCTTAGAAGAATCATGGAAGATCTAAGTGACTCATCATTGATCGAACCATATCTAATAAAGTCCGATACATGAGGAGTGAATTGTGAAACACTTTCACAATCTATCAGATGATCACTAAATTCTTTGATTTAACTATTCACCTCCATGATCTCATCGTAGAGGTTTAATGCCTTTTCCAAATTGATTTTGTACTTCATTTTGGAACTCTTTGAACTTTTCAAAGATTCTGATTTATGCCTTATAAATAAGGCATAACCGTACCTTCTGAAAATATCAGTAAAGGTAATGAAGTACTGAAATTTTCCTCTAGCACTAGTGCTCATCGGTCCATATACATCCGTATGTATAAAGCCCAATAAGCTTCTGGCCCTTTTATTTTGATCGTTCGCAACCTGTATCGACCGACGCACCGTTTGTGTCGATCGACACTACCTCTATTGAAAGGAGCCTTTGTCGTTTTACTTAATAAACAAGATCCACTTTAATCATTATGATTCTCAATCAGATGAGCCCAAAAGCCCATCACTATGGAGCTTCTGAATCTATTTCTCATTTATGTAGCCCAAAACGACAATGCCAGAGAGAAGTTTGACTCGTATCATTTGACTTGAATCTCTTGGTATTAATGTTATAGTTAGGCACATTCTGGTTTAGAACATAAAGTCCATTCTCTAATGGATTGCTACTATAAAATATATCACTGTAATCAAATGAATAACACTTATTCTTAACTTGAAAACAGATATCCTTCCATATCCAAGCAAGGAATAGAAATAATCTTTCTGCTCATAGCAGGTACGTAGTAGCAGTTTTAAGTTCAAAACATGCCATAAAAGGAAGAACAAATGAAATACTCCTGCGGTTAATGCAACAACTCTTGCTCCATTCCCACTCATAGGTCCACTTGTCTTTTCTCCATAGTCCTACTTTTGCTCAGGCCCTGCACATTTTCACAAAATATGAGTACCACAGCTGGTATCCAATACCCAATAAGTAGGACTATAAGAAGTAACATTTACTTCTA